>JAZBNJ010000030.1:7918346-9413628 GCA_037349165.1 Choristoneura rosaceana | reverse complement strand
TTCACTCACATCACTTTCATTCGATAAAATTTTATCCCCGCTCATAAATCAAACAGACTTCCGTGAGTCAGACCTAACTGCATAATTTAATTGGCGCTTATTCGATAAGGAATCGACATTGGCGGCATGCCATGCTTATTAAAATGTTATTCAAAATGACGCATTCCTTTTCCTTTTACCAAACTTCTTGTTAAATATATTAAACTAGCTTTTGTCTGCGGCCCCGTCTGCGAAGAATTCGTTTATCGCTATCTCACGGGAACACTACAATTTTCTGAGATAAAACCCTTTTATGTCCTTCTCAGGGTCTCAAATTATTTGCCTACCAAATCCCTACTTTAATATTATAAATGCGAAACTATTATTAACTCTGTATGTCTGTCTGTCTGTCTGCCTGTCTGTCTGTTACGATTTCACGTCGAAACCACTGAACCGATTTTGATGAAATTTGGTATACTTACAGCGTGTATTTTTAATACTACCTCAAACTGTAACCAGCCGAAGATTTAAGTGATGTGAACCGATATCAAAACAAATTGTTAATTTAGAATGAACTAACAGAGCGTAATTAATTTTTGAAATATTTTCGAGCAGCAATGTAATGCGTACAAGAAGAGAGAAGCGTTCTGTGACAGCTGTCACGTCAACAAGTGCGAAGTTTTGAATAAAAACAAAGTAGTATCGCGTAACGATACATTGCGTGCTAATTAATTTTGTAAGGAAAATAATAAGTCTAAATTTTTTACTAAAACATATTGAAATGTGATTATTAGGGCCTTCACTAACTGCCCTTAAAGTTTGAGGTAGTATTAAAAATACACGCTTTATAGGTATGCGAAAGTAACTCTTTTTGTCTATTTGTCTGTGTTGCTGCTACCTTTTCTCGTTTGAACCGGTGAACGGAATTATATGAAACTAGCTTATGCCCGCGACTTCGTCTGCGCGGATCTAGGTTATAGCGCGGTGGCGCCCTCTACCGGATTAAAAAGTATCCTATGTTGATCCTTGGGGTTCAACTACCCATATACCAAATTTCATCAAAATCGGTCAAGTGGTTTCGACGTGAAAGCGTAACAGACAGACAGACAGACAGACAGACAGACACAGAGATACTTTCGCATTTATAATATTAGTAGGGATTAGTAAGGATTCATTGTCTTGAATAATCAAGACATCATGCAGTATACAAACGAATAGATACCATTTTTAATAGATAACGCAAAGACAAAGCTATTTTTTTCTCTTAAATTAAATACTGTAAACCGCTACAGGATTAAAAATATCACGTTAAACTTTTTCTGTTGCTTATGGCACATGAATTACAAAACAGCTTAACTAGTGCTCTAACTCATTTCATATTCAAAAAGTTCCAGCCACAATATTTTTCAACCTGAGAAGTGTAGATATAATGCCTACACAGCAAGCCAATGTGCCTTCATTTTCATCCCGATTTCGTAGGAATATCGGGATAAAAAGTAGCCTATTTGTTATTTCAAATGTCCAAGTATCTTCACACCAAAGTCCATCCAAATCTGTCTAGCCGTTTTAACGTAAAGTAGTAAGAAACACTGGGTCACACATACAAACACGCACGCACACACATGCTTACACATGTTCAATAACCTTAATGTTCATAATACGAGTATTAGTACTTAGGAAGTAGTATGACAGTCTACTTGATGGTCAACTCAACAGTTCTCATGGCGCTTTTCTAGCTACCATGGTAATTAATTTTTTCGGTACAGTCTCGAACGAATCTAACAGATTTTTGGCATAAGATATTTAATTTATGCATAACATCTAACTAGTATAAATAATAAAATAGATTGTCTTTTAAAGTGAATGCCTTTGAATTTTATGGCATTATGATTTATGCTTTATGATGATTAGGGTTTTACATTTATTCTTCTTCTTATGGCTCCTTCTGGTTTCCGATGTCAGTGTTTGCAATATTTCGAGAAAAATAAAGTTATGCTTGACTATGTTATTATACTTATTTGATGTAATGCGTTTCAAAAGTGAACCTAATTGTACCTACAATACTTGAAACGGAGAAGCGACGTTGTGGGGACGACGAAATTGTAGGGACCTTTGGTATCATGTCTATTCTTCTTATTTTAGTTCTGCGATCTTTCTCATTAATCTTAGTGACTCGTCAACGAACGAAACGTTTCTCACTAACGAATAAAAATGCCATTAATGAGCATTTCTATCTACCGTTGTACCCTGAGTTTATCTCTCAGATTTCAACAAAATTTGGAAGGTAGACTCAGTCCATGATTGCGAGCTGGAAAAACAGGGTCTCCAGATGTGTCCCCAAAATATTGTACGGATGTGTCCGTTTTGTTACGAAAATTATTAAGAAAAATTCGTAACAAAACGGACACATCCATACAATGTTTTGGGGACACATCTGGAGACTCAATCTGATACAACGGTAGATAGAAATGCCCTAATATCACCTCCCACTTTACATTCCTTAACAAAAAATTGCACACCTACTTTTTTCACGGCTAACTTTTAAAGCACACCGCTGAATTGAAAATCTGGCTGCATTTGCATCGCGGGCGAGATAAAAGTGTACGAGAGCCGATGCACATTACCCACACATGTTACTAGAATGCAAACGAAGTTTTTTCCTCGTAAAAGGATATTTGCTTAGGTTGCTTTTGTAAGGTAATAATTTGCAAGTGGTACTTGACTAACTGTAATGGCCTTGATAATTGGTACCATGACCTTTTACTGTTCAAATGCAGTGTGGCCTTTTAAAATGAAAGCGGTTTTATGGGTTGACGTTTGTTACGGCATTCAGTTGATGGTGTATACTATGTGACCTTAGCCTCTGGAGAAATATGAATACTACTGGCTTAGCAAGATATTTAAAACCAAACTGCATAGTATCATAACAATCAGTCCAATATTTACCGAAACACTAAAGGTTTTCAATGTCTCACTTTGGAGCAGCCTGTGTATTTGGATTATCTGAATTCATAATTTTTTTTTCATGTCTAATTAAGCAAATAAATATTTTAAGATATTGCTAAGTATCAGTCTTATCGATGGTTTCATTATTTTCCCAGAGGCTAAGGTCACCTCGTAGAAAACTGAACATTGTGGGGTAACAACATAATGCGCTGAGCATATGTACAGGGTGTTAAAAATCCTGTACTATAATTTAAGCCATACCTATTAAGGCCACTAATTACTAATACAAATGGAAAAACCAAAACATTAAAGTTAGAAAATAAGAACTTTTTCAATTTCTCTCATTTTCTTTTTTTAAATCCCACTCATCAAGTATCATATTCAGACCTATCAACAAAGATTCTTCCTTACCGATTGCGCCGGTTTGCTACCTCAAAAACTCCAAAGCAACGAGTTCCTTTCATGTACCCGAAAGTCACGTTCTCTATGCTTTTCCAATCTCATCCGACGCCACCATAAATCTAAAACTCAACAAGTACGAAAATCGACAGACAAATTCGACACGAACCGCTCCGCGGGAGCTCAGAGCTTAACAATAGAGCCCTAATGCAAACAGCAAAAACTGAACGATCGCCGATTGCAGAATGTTTGCAAATACTTCGCTACAAACTTTTGTTTGCGCTCGATAAAACTCTAAAACTACAGGAGGCTAGACTGTAAAAAGGGTCGTTCATGTGTCTGGCGCGGTTTCCAACCGCATTATTAAGTTGGTGGAAGTGCTCCTGCAAAACAATGGCGTATGGAGGTTAGGGGGGAGTCTTTCATGACGGAAAACATTGGAGACTACATTTTAATCTAACACTCGTCTTCGTATTTTATAGAAAAATCTATTTTTGTGCTACGGTTAAAAGTGGAATCTTTTGTTAGTACTATAGGCAAAACATAAATCAAAAGCTTGCTTGAAAAGCGACAGTATAATCTGAAATAGGTACATCGATCGCATAATTTTTTTAATTATAATGTACTTTCTCTCAAATTTGTTAGTATATATTTTTCACACATTTTTATCCCTCCAGCGTCTAACGTCAAACTGGTAAAATGTCCAATGTCGAAATTGCGTCCACATCGTAAGAGGTCCATGTCTTACAGCGTCTAAGTCGTGCCACGTCCAAGTCTCGGGTTGTCCAAATCGCGAAATGTCTTAGTAGTAAAATGTCCAATCTTTACTAATGTCTATGTGTCGGACGGTCCAAATCGCGAAATGTCAAAGTAGTAAAATGTCCAATCTTTACTAATGTCTATGTCTCGGACGGTCCTAATTGTAGAATGTCAAAGTATTAAAAACCGGTCAAGAGGCTGTCAGACACGTCCAGGACGGGGTTCCGCAGCCGTAAAGAAAAAGTCGTTGCATATAATTTTAACTTGTGATTGTTTTACTACATATTTATGTATGTGTATGTAAACTCTTTATTGTACAAAATAAGTAAAACACAACTGACAAAAAAAACAAAAATGTACAAAGGCGAACTTATCCCCTTTACCCGACGACTAATTTAACTACCTTGTAATGTTACGATCTTGACATTCTACTACTTGGTTATTTTACGACCTTGACATTCTACTACCTGGTTATTTTACGACCTTGTCATTCTACTAACTGGTTATTTCACGATCTTGACATTCTACTAACTGGTTATTTTACGACCTTGTCATTCTACTAACTGGTTATTTCACGATCTTGACATTCTAGCACCTTGTTATTTTACGGTCTTGACATTCTACTAATTGGTTATGTTACCATCTTGACATTCTACTACCTGGTTATATTACGACCTTGACATTCTACTAACTGGTTATTTTACGGTGTTGACATTCTACTACCTGGTCATTCTACAACCTGGGCACCTGGACATTTTACGACTTTGACGTAAGACGCCGGAGGGATTTTTATGATCATCCTGTGGAACTCTACAGATTTGGTTAAGTTTATTTTATAATAATGAAATAATTGAGCCTAAAAAAGAGTTACTTATAATGACAATTAGGATAAACATTAAAATTAGACTGTCAAGTCAACATTAAGTAAGTCGATCGATATAAACCCGTTTCTAATACTTCATTTCATGCTAGGGCCACAGACATCGTGATAACGCGAACATTCGCTTTATCTCGATGTCTGTAGCCGAATATTCGCGAATACTCCGGCACTTCGTGCGAAGCCGCAGACACTTTACCCCACTGTCGGTAAACTCGCGCACATCAAACGTCATATTTCATTACGTCGATGTTTCTTTGATTGCTATGTGGCCATGCACAATGCCGTAGGCCGAAGACGAAATTTAATCGCAATAATTTTTATCGCGATGTATGTGGCCCTACCATCACAATAACAGGGGTAAGATATCAGAGCTGTTACCAAAGTGTAGAGCTGTGTACCAAAAATTCCAAGTTTTTAAATGCATTTATGAACAGAATACCCTCTTCGCGCGTGTTTGAATAACTCCCGCTCGATAACTCGGATGGAAAGCTCGCGCCGTTTTCCATTCCCGTAACGTGCAATATTTTTATCGGTTAGCCGAATATGCTTTAGCGTGCGGTGGCAAGTGAAATCCTCGGTCTTTAACCTTTCGGGGCGCAAAGCGGGCGTAAAGTTTCCAAGACGCTTCCATTTTATAAGATAGCGTGCCACCTTCGAAAACCTGCTCGACACTGCCAGAAATGCAGCATGGTTTTCTACCTGCGATTTCATCAGGGCAGAGCTATGAGTATTAACACATTCAGTGCCAAGAATCTAGGCGCGTTCTCTGTTCGTAGGCAGTTTTTGCTGCAAAGCAGAAAAACGCTGCTACGCGCTACGAGCGTAGCGCGTAGCGAATGTGCCAGCAAATGTGTTGACTTTCTTAATATCAACTGATTGTTTCAGATTTACGTAACTTTGATTTTGCTTTGGTGGTAAAAAACTAAAATAAACTATAACCTAACCAACAAAAAGTTGGAAAACCCCGATTTTGTCACTTCAAAGTTCAATATCTCAAAAACGGCCCAACCGATTTTGATGAAATATATCTAAGAACCATCGCTAGAAAACCAGATTTCAAATGAAAAAAAACGCATTCAAATTGATCCATCCATTTAAGAGCTACGGTGCCACTGACAGACAGACAGACCGACACACATAGCGGTCAAACTTATAACACCCTTCTTTTTTGTTTTGTGTGAAAAATGTGTGATTTTTGTGTGAAAATCTTAATGCGGTTCACAGAAAACATCTACTTACCAAGTTTCAACAGTATAGTTCTTATAGTTTCGGAAAAAAGTGGCTGTGATATACGGACGGACAGACAGACAGACATAAAGGTTCAGTTTTTTGCCATTTGGCTACGTAACCCTAAAAATGTAACCGACTTCAAAAAGAACTAGTTTAAAGTCGGTGCCTCATCATGCATGAGCCACCAGAAGTGATTGAAACCCAATAAATAGTATGTAGATGAGGTAGACGACTTATAGTTCCACTCCTGCTGGCTCGTGCTGAGGCACCGAATTTAAACTATTACAAAATTATTTTCATGGCTTTTGAATACGGTTCGTTTTTTCAATTTTTTTTCCATATATCAGTGCACAATGAGCTTCGCCTCAGGCCGTCCGTTGTACGATGCAAACATTTCAACCGCTTCATTATTAATATAATATGTATGAGTAAAGCCAAAGTTAAATTGAGAATTTAGCAAGCGTCTGGCAAAGCGGGATTGCAGACATTAACGATGCTGTGTTGATACATTAGTTTTAGTGCTTGTTACATTATTGCAAGGTTTTAGAGATAATTATTGGTGCAGCATCTGTTTGGTGGTCTTTGTCAAACTATAAATTCATACTAATATTATGAATGCGAAAGTGTGTGTGTTTGTATGTTTGTCCGTCTTTCACGTCGAAACGGAGCGGCCGATTGACGTGATTTTTGACATAGAGCTAGTTTACGGACTCGAGAGTGACAGAGGCTACTTTTTATCCCGAAAAAATGCACAGTTCCCGAGGGAACAGCGCGCGGTAAAAGAAGTGTATGCGGGCGAAGCCGCGGGCAAAAGCTAGTCTTATATAAAGTTCCAGTGGTGGCGATCCTGGTTGTACTGCCAGAATATTATGGCAAACTTTTGTATAGCTCGTCAGTACAAGTGGTCGAAAATTGATTTGCGAATTTTGGAATCATAACATACTCACGTCCGAACTTTAGAAGTTAAACACAAGCTTGTAAAAGTAAAAACAAAAACAATCCGTTACAATATCATTTACCTAATATGAGTGAGTCTCACGGTAGTTTCATGTTGAAAAACAAGTAAAACTTCTATTTAGCAAAATCATCTCTAAAACGCTTTAGCTAATCCAACATAACGCTGTGACCGTAGAATACTGCGAATTGGAATTAATTTGAAGACTCCTCTCACCTTTTGAACAGTATACAGATATGACACAGGGTTATCACGCGCTGTTTGCATTTTTTATATAAAAGCCGACCAAAAGTGCATACGGTTGACGTGATGTTAAATAATTATAATAATTACTGTACCCTACCCATGGACTATAAAAGAGACATTTCTTTTCCTACTCGACTGCCATCACTAGCAGAAATGTAAATTTATATCCTACACATAGTTTGGTTACGAAATAAATTAGATACCTACTCGTAGATGGAGGTGTCATTGATTAGATAATGATGTAGGTACAATGAAAAGACAACATTTCAATAAAAATATTCTTAAATAGAGAATGATTCCCCCTGGAAACGACTTTTAAAAAAATGTTTTTGTAATCGGATTTTTTTGTTTCTTTTTAATAAAGTTGGTCCAATAGTCGACAGATTGTTGTGATCTAGAGTTGGCATCATCAGATCGTAAATTTTGGTGGTGGATTAGCAAAATTAAGAAAATGTTTTAGATATGATTTAAGAAAAACTTTTTGGTGTTTATCTTTCCAAGATAAAATTCAAATTCAAAAATAGATAAATTTAAGAATAGATATTTCTACTACCTTTGACACAGTAAATTATGACGTGATAATTGCTTCTAATAAATTGAACACGATTACACTTAACTTTCCATCACATCTACATTATCTTTCTTTTAAACGTTCACTTTGTTATTTGTGGTTGTCTACATTCTTTTCAAACTTGTATGGTACTGATCTTAACATGTTTACTATCCATACTGTTACACCCTGTAACATCTTAATTTAAGTCTAGAGCATCTATAAAGATCTGATTGAGACTAGAAGAGTGTCTAGCGCAAGTTAAATTAGATCTTTTCGATATCCATTGACAGGGTTCTGTGGTTATGTAAGAACTTTATTTAATCCAAGTTTTACGGAGTTACAAGATTGCTTCGCAGGTTTGAAGTATGCTTATGTGAACAAGAGAGCTAAGTTTTTTATGACGGAATTTCGGATTTTAGCTTAGAGTTCAGATTAGAGACGAGAATTCTTGTCCTGTTAAAGTAAAGAAAGAAAGAAAACATTAATACGTAACGTGTATATACTAGAGATGTCACAAATGTCATTTCTATCACATTCAAATGAGTAGTTACAGTGTAACAAGGTAATAGATACGGCCATCCTCAAAATGACGCCTGATTCAATCAAACTCTAGTCGCATCTAGCATTTTCAGAGTATCTCCGTCAGCCTGAACGATTTCTACTGCAATGTTATTAGAAGCGACATGTTCATATTTACCTCTTGCGTCGGCGCATGCTTCCTTGTATTATTTTTAGTATTCCCATTTGGTTCCAGGTAATGCAATATAGCGCCGCTAATAACTTTATTAGTGCCAGGGGAGTTGGTGTATTTCAAGTACTTATGAAACATACATAAAGTCAATATTTTTTACGTGATGTAGACCCTGGGCATCTTTAATCCTTTTTTAAAATTATCGTGGTCTTTTTTTATTGCTTGTGGTAAATGTCAAATGTAATTCTGCACATGAATTTTGAAAAAATCAGAGGTGTCAGCAGGGGTTTGAACCCGCGATCCTCTGATTGAGAGGCCATAGTTCAAACCACTCGGCCACCACGGCTTAATCACAGTTTTCATGCCTGAGGGCAATATACATAATGCCAATATTCGTACCATTACGCCAATCTCATGAAAGTGAGAAAGAAAAAGAGAGAGAGTGTGGCAAGCATTAGAAAATGAAAAACAAACAAGAAACATCAAGTTGTTTGTCCAAATCCGGGACCTTAAAATGTAAAAACTACAGATTTGTGACATATTTACCATAAAAAAATGGAACTTTACGAGTGTATTATGTTATCTTATCATCGTTGCACTCTTATCGATTTCTTTATCCTTTCTAACCATGACGGAACAGAGAAAGTGTATGCGTTTAGGGTGAGAGTTTGTTTGTTTGTTAGAGCACAAACGAATGTTGCTACTTATCTTCAGAATTTTTGGAACGATTTAAATGCGGGTTTCTTTAACGGCTTTGTAATTTATCGATGATGGTTCTTAGATGGTGTTATGGCTTTTTTCTTCTACAAATCTTTTGTATTCTTGATATTCGTGGATATAGAGTAAAATTACAAACAGGTAAACAGGAATATTTAAAATATCTTCATTAGGTTTCACAGCTTTTTTAATGGAAGGTTGTACTACAATAATTTGATCACTAAAACTTGTTAACCTTTTTACAACTTTTGAATATTCAAAAGCATCTACATTCACTTAGTACATTCCATCAAACTGCAATGTACCTTCTGAATTTATTTATAACTCTTTAAAAAGTTTATGAAACCCGTGTATCGATATCGGAATATTTTCAAGAGTTCATTGCATTTTGAAATTACTCTTTCGACTTTTTATATCTGCCGTTGCGAAATGGATGTACTCGTATGAGATAATATTATTACTATTTATTACGGATGGTATTTGAATATCAGCTATACATGGGTATGAAGATTTGGTCCGTATTAGATACTGGTTATTCCTATAATGGGGGATTAGAGAGCTGTTTTGTCTTTGTTTTTTAATTAGTAGACAGTCATTTTTCTTTTCTTCGTCTACTCGTAATATTCATGATTAAGTAAGTATAGTAAAATTTTCATCTTCTTGTTCTACACTTTAAAAATTAGAACGTCGAGGCTTCGTAATGAGCATAGGATATTTAATGAAAAGTAAATAAATATATGCCAAATCAGACACCGAAGGCGTTTTGCACAGTGGTTTAACCTATGGCCTTTCAAGCTGAGGGTTCTGGATTCACGCCCATTTTTCGGAATTTACGTGTGAAATAACATTTGAAATTTACCATGAGCTTTATGTTGAAGGAAAATTTTTAAGGCAACCTGCCTCATCTGCAAAGAAGTTCATTGGTGTGTGAAATTCCTAAACCGAACTGGGCTCGTGTGGGAAATATGTTCCAAGCCCCTCTGAGAGATATTGTGTTCTACAGTGGGACGTATTTAGGCCGAGACGATGATTAAATCAGAAACTACGTGTAGCAAGTCTAAATTAATTAAGTGTTTTAAACGATTGACATTATTAATAAATATAAAAACATAATTTAAATACGTAAATTACGTAGGGATTTACTGCAACAATTGATGATACATCGTGAGTACTTCGTTAACTGAGTCTACTCGATGGCAAAACATTCCACTAAGGGGATGTTTTACCATCCCTTGATGAGTGTTAACTGACGGTTAAATGTGATGCTGTCTCTATTTTTTTTTGTTTGAATAGACGGAGACGACATCATGTTTAACCGTTAGTTAACACTAATCAATGGATTTTGAAACAGCCCCTAAATCTTTACAGTTACCAACAGCAGCTAAGGGTCTATGTGCCTTCAAAAGCCATTCAACGGATATCGAGTTAGGTCTGGTAATTGATATATCTGAGTAAGAACGTGAGGGATACCGGTTTTATGAAAGCCGAGTATTATATTCGCTATCCGCATGAATATTGAAACGGTAATAGGGTACGGTATTTCGACTATGTAATATAACACTCATGTATAACAATCGGTTTCTGAGTGAGGATCGTGTTGAATATGAAATGATTTCTTTCTTTCTTTAATATGAGAGGCGTTATTTTTAAAAAGGTCGCCTTGTTTTTAGGGTTCCGATTGTCAACAGGACGAAATGGAACCTTTTACTCACTTCTTTTTGTCTGTTCAGATCAGAGACAGTTTTGTTCATTCACCATCTCTTTCTGTTCGTCTTATACCGTGTGACAGAAAGAAGCGGTGAAGCCGATTGTGATTCAAAGTGTTTTAATCATGTATGCCTCAGTTCTGGCATTTGCAAGCGAATCATAACGAAAAGAGTATTCATTTCCTACCAGAGGCCGTATTGCCTTCCGTTTCTGGCACTCGCGATCGCAATCAAATGTCATTTTTTTATCCGAAATCTGTCATTTGATTGCGATCGTGAGCGTTAGAAACGTTATGCAAATACGGCCCCTGGAGTCGAAAAATTTGCGAAGAAAAAAATGTCACTGAGCGATATTTTGTTAAGTTTCTTGCTGTGTATTCTTCTGTGCAATGATGGTCATTCTGAAAGAGCTGGTAGTACAAAAAGTTCAATATCTTAGAAACGGCTGAACCGATTTTGATGAAACATGTCTAAGGTCACACTTTCTCTTAAGATCAGCTTCTTTAAATTTTTCTTCTTCTCTTGTGTAATAAAGTTGTTGGAATCACATGTTTGATGAACCAATTGCTCGAAAATGGTGTAAATGTGTTCCTACTACATTACCGCTCACGGACTATAATTTCAACTGGTTGCGAAAATGAACTAGTGTACGACTTTTCTTCTACTCCACTTGATTTTCAAATTCTGCAGTTTTTCTACAATTTCGAACAGTATCTTCCCAGGTATGATTAAAAAATGCGCCGCTACAAAAATAAATGCATGCCAAGAAATTCACAATGTTATAAGATAAAAACCGGCGTATCTGGTGATATTTGCACCCGTGAGGTGTAAAAATGCCTCCAACGGAGACTTTAATGCAAAATGTTCCTCATAAAAGTCACGTTAAGAAGCCAGCTCACAAAGAAGAACCTAGTAAATCTTAACATACGAAAAGCACATTCAACACGTTTGATTCATTAAAACACCTATCTTTTGTACCCAAGGCCTTTTCTAAAGGTCCTTTAGAAGGTGTCACAAGATACTAGCGACTAAGATTGTTTTTAAATATTTGTACGCCACCATTTCACGTCATAATGTGAGTAGTCTGATCAAGATTGACATATTTATTATAGACAAAATATACTACAGTCTGTCCTTTTTTTTTACTGAACATCCATATGGCAGTTTTTCGTCGGAATACTTGTAGCCTCTCCTTTCAATATCAACCAGTACATTATTATTATTACAAGCGATTTTGTGTTGATACTGGATTTAGGTTAGGCCAAATTTTTGAGCACTGTCGTGGAAAATATCTTGTGAAACATTTTACACATGTATTTTTCAAACTGACCCAACCACCTTTTTTATGTAACAGCAGACAAACGAGAAGACGGTTCACCTGATGATAAAACTAAAACCTGTTAAAATATTCTGGATTAATTCTAAAACATCTTGTATATTTTGCTGACTTCTAGTGCATCAATATTCTGAACCAAGGTATAAGGGAAAACGTGTCGTTCGTCGCTTTTCCCTCACACCATGTCTTTAGTGCCCATTCAAGCAGCACGCTTCAACGCTTGTAGTTAACGAGGCTGTTTTTTCCCGACACTTCTCACATATAATTTCCCAGCAAAGGAGAAACCCCTTACGGAGTTATTTTTATGGACCCCGGGTTCATTCGATACGCCTAAATATACGCGGTGGTTACCGTAACAAGGTTTTTGCTTGGCTTGTGGAAAATTGTTTTTAATACTGTGCCTGCGCCATATAGCTCTTATTTTCGTGTAACACTTAGTGCTTGTGCCTAATTGAAATTTATTTCTGAGTTGCCAAAAAAGTTTTTTGTTTTTGACCTCAATCTGTTTTTTGGCGTAATGGAATTGCTATTTATTAAAGTGACTTTACTTATATGAATTACTGAGTTATTGCAACTGCAATTTTGTTTATTGTTTATGTCTACTTGATTTATCAGCTTTTAGTTTTATGCTTTCTTAATCATTCTTTTTTTTTTCATCATCATCAGGGTCACCACCACCGATTGGATTATATATGTGTTCACCATGTTATAAGCAGAGTGCTTCAAAAACTTCATCTAACTTTCTACAATTTAACACACCATTTTCCCTTAATCTCTTGCGACGTTTCTTTAATCACTTCCAACTTTAGCCACTTCAAAATCTTCGTTAAACTAACCACTAGCATAATTTCCACCACAAACTTGAGCTCTAAAATGAAAACTACCCACAATAAAGGTTTACGTAATATCACGAGAGCTACTTACCCCGGTCTAGGTTAATGAGGGGTTGCTCGGTTGCCCGGTTTCTGTCGAGTTTTCGAGCAAACAAAATCATTTTTTCCTCTTTCGCTGCGATTGTCAAGACTTTAGTTTGTTTGTTGCTGAAACATTTTTCTATTAACTGGGCAACTGTTGTTTTATAATTATTCTGGGCTTACAGAAGCTTTAGTTCGTTATTCTAACTTAAATGTTGTATTGAATATCAAAAATCAGTAAAGCACCAAATTAAATTTGATACTTAACGCTGTTTTGCTAATCACACTTTGTGGGCTTATACGTTTTATATCATTTGGATGTAAGAACGCTCTTCTGAGGCGAAATTGTAAAAGTACCGTGTAATTTTGGACCATTTGATTCCTGACTCATTCATAATTAATTCCTCTGTCAAGCAATACGATGCCACTGTGATTTTTTGTGAAAAGTTTTAAAACTGGGTCACTAATCAGTTGGTTCGATAATAGTCATCATCATCATTATATCAGCTGTAGGATGTCCACTGTTAGACGTAGAAGCCTCCCCACAGACCTCTAGACGTTCATTTCATTTCATTTCATTGACTGTACTTTTTGTTGACTGTACTTGTATTGTCACCCAAACTACCTGTGCATACCAAATTTCAAGTAGATGCATTAACCGTTGAAGAGTTCTGTCCTGTGGAATCGATCCTTTCTGGACTACCAGATTATTTACCAATTAAGTATACCAAATTTCAAGTCAAAAACTACTGGAAGCGGGTCGAATTCGGGAGACAGACAGACAGACAACGGGCCAGGTGAAACTAAATAAAAACTTGTAAAATACTACTTTGACTATAAATGTAAGAAATCGCATAAACATAAGACCCATTTGGCAGTAGAAGCCAGATTAAGGTGGCCATTATGGCCAAGACAAATTAGTTCATTACCTAAATTCAACAAAATACATCGCTCACCACTGTAACCGGACCTCCCGCAAAGTTCGGATTAGGAATTATTTAGGTTACGAGAGTAAACCAAAGTGGGTCAAGTTAATCTGGTCGCGTTACGTTACCTTTTCCTTAAGGTGTTTCGTTGCGTATAAAATTATTATGTGTTCCTACGAGGTCGAGATTTGGCTCGTTATCACGTTGAATGTCGTTCTAGATGTAACGTTAAAGTTTCTGTACTTTGGAGAAGTTCGAATTTAATTGTACCGTATTCGGTTGGATGAATAAAAGCTTTGTCAGCCTTTGTGAATGAGCCGTCGTAATTTGTACAGTACAACTAGAACTTTAGTTTCAAGATTAGCTTTATATTTTGACATTATATTATTATGTCGATCTCTTATTCATTGTCTTTTATTGTTTTTACAAATTACTTCACAGTAATGATTATCCATTTGGGGGCACGGCAGTGCCCCCGCCAAGTCGAGCAAAACAAAACAAAAGGCACGGCCGTGCCATACTTTTCTCGAAGCCATTCTGGCTAATTTCAATATGCTGTAGTTTTTTAAGCGAGGAGTGCTTAGTATTAATTGTGACCACAGCGCACGAGCAGAGCGAGCGAAGCGAGCGTGCCGCGGCAGCAGCCAGCAAAGTGCCAGGAACGATATGGCGGTGTTTCATGATATGCCTAGGAATTTCATGATCTGCCTATACTGCGTTAACTGGCCAAATCATGAAATGGCGGCGTTTCATGATTTGCCTAGGAATTTCATGATTTGCCTAAACGTCACAAGGCAAATCGTTAAACGTTGAGTTTTGAACTATATGTCGGATGTCCCTTAGCCAATTCATGAAATGGCGCTATTTCACGATATGCCTAGGAATTTCGTGATTTGGCCAATTTTACGATCGGCTACCGACAAATACCTATAACTATACTAGTATGTTATAATTGTGTTTTCTGCAAAATCAAATTCTAGATATACATAGAACACTTATAGCTTTCAGGTTTGGCCTGTTTATTATTATAGCGCTGTAAAAGACACTGTTTCAGTTAACGACTTCAGGGGGTATGAACTTAATAATATTGCTGACATTTAGTTTTATTCTGACCGGGCGTGGCACCACTGAAAGCGTTTTTATGATAATCACCCCCCAGTTTATTACATCATTTAGTTACTGTAATTAAGTTAGTTGTTTCATATGTTCTAATTTTACTAACACGCTAGGATTTGGCGAAGGAGCATGAAGCGCGAGCGAAGCGTTTCCGTTTTTGTGCAAAAATGCTGACATAGGTCAATAGGTCGCATTTCTCAACTGATTCTTGGGAAATTTTGCGAACAGGTTCTGTATAGAGGGATTTAAAACTTTAAAAAACAGACTCTTGAGGGCTACATCTTACAAAACCACTAGTTGAAAAATATTAAAAAAAACTCTGTTAAAAAATATCTCTGACATTATCTCTATTATCTCTGACGTCTTGCTGTCAACGTACAGTTGGCGTACCGTTTTTTTTTTTATAAAAATGGCAAGCGAATAATCAAAATTGGAAAGCAATCTTTTTCCGCGCATGGACAATTGGACATCATCAATGGAATTACATCCGCTTTTTGAGGAAGGAATAAGCTTGTTATAAATGGTGAAAATTATGTGGTTTCGGTTAAGTTAGCTTTCGCTGTTAGTGGCAGAGCGTGTGTCAAACTCACTAGCCGTTTCTAATCTTCTCAACGAGGCTTCGGAAGTGCAAGCCATTAATTAAATCTGGTAGTTGAAATTCCGAGGTTTTGCTAAATTCTTACGGGAATTCCGAAGCTCCAGGTAGTAGGAATAGCAATCGCTTTTTTGACGCAACCAGCTATGGAGAGAGCTATGCTTGGAGTTTCTTTGCGCGATAGAATCCGGAATACGGAAATTCGTCAAAGAACTAAGGTCATCGACATAGCTGTAAAATTATGCAAGTTGAAGTGGCAATGGGCGGGCCACATCGCTCGAAGAAGAGATAACCGTTGGGGGAGAAAAGTATTCGAATGGCGACCACAAACTGGCAGATGAAGCGTTGGCAGGCCTCCCACTAGGTGGACTAACGATATCGTGAGAATTGCGGGTAACCGGTGGATGCAAGTGGGGAGTTGTCGTTCGTTGTGGCGTTCTAAGGGGTTTATCATCAAATTACCGTCAAACTTTACATCGAATATTATTTCATCGAAAACGTTTCATGGAAAATTTAGTCTACGGATAATGTAAAATATGATATATTACAAGTAATTTTAATTCAATGTAATTTTAATATGAATTAATATTACTTGTTATATATATACTGAGTGGCAAAAAATCTGGCCCAAAAATGTATGCAGAAATAGGTAATTTTGTATGTAGAGTGGGCCAAATTTGGTGCCGCTCGCTGAGTATATTATATTTTTAACTGTCCGTAGACTAAATTTTCCATGAAACATTTTCGATGAAATAATTTCGCATTTAAAGCACCTTATATAAAATTTTAAAACAACAAGTAAATAAAATGAAGAATGTCTTTAGCCCTCCAGGTGTCTCAGCCAAAAAAATGGGAATTTCTAAAAATTGTATCGCAGTCTTCATTAACAATAAAAATACTAGACTTAGACTTAACTTATAAACTAAACTAATACTACACAGTAAAAACGTCATCGAGATTTTCTGCCGCGGGCATCTACCCTAGGATACTGGCGACATTACCTCTCTGACCCGCAATTCTTAGTCTTTGTGAGAGCTAAGTATCAGCCCTGGGGCACAGAATAGATAATAGTACAAGTACCTGGGGGGGCTACTATAAAATTCGAAAATCGAAGTTCGTATCATACCGTCCCTATCACTCTCGTATTAAATAATATTAGCGTTAGCGGAACAGCAAGACATGAAGTTCGAAGTTTACACTTCGTAAGTTAATAAGTAAATCTTTGTAGTATAGGCCCAGGGGTCGTTTCGAACCAGAACCAGAACTAGAAATATTTTAAGAAAAGACAGAGATTCACCTTTATTCGAATTCAAAGTCTCTACAGAGTTAATTCTCAACTACGTCGTACTCTCCACTTAGCAAGTCTTGCAAATTCAATTTGTTCCTTGGTTAATGTCCGCTTGTTAAGAAATTCCCAGACGACTTTACCTTGTTAATATTCGAAATGACGATAATTGCTTTAAGTACGTGTAATGCTCCATGTTATTAACTTGTTTAGATTTAATTAACAGTTTTTATTAACTTATGAGTTTTTATCGAATAAGAAAATATGTTGGCACGTTGGAGGTGTTAACGTTCTGCTTTACCGGTTGGTGTTTTGATTGCGGTAGTTTAAATAATTAAATCGTAATCGCGAGCGTAAACGTCAGGTATATTTGTTTGTTTCAACACGGTCACGCAGGTTTATGAGGTTCTAAAGAACCGACACACCGATGGATAAATAGTTTTATGGGTCGTATACAAATTTAGGTTTTCGTATGATAAAAGTTGATAAGCTTAAATACAAATTTAGTTAAACAGTCGTAGAGTTCAAAACGGGAGAACTAAAGTAAGTGCTAATAAATTGGGTACCAATACTTGGAGAGATATATGTATTAAGAGATGTTATCTTATACCTATTAGAATTAATATTTTTGTTTGTCTGTTTGTTTGTTTAAACTCTTTATTGTACAAAATTTTGGTACAAAAATAACAGACTATACCACACATATTTTGAATAGAAATAAAAAAAAAACTGAATGATTTTTTCGTTTTCATTTTTGGAACAAAATAAATTAATGAAAATTCCTTCCAAACATAATCATCATGTGCATTTAACAAACCAGATATTTTATTCAGTCAAGTGAACATCGTTGTGGTAAGTCGTCACTACTTTGAAAAAATCTCGTATCTCAAATCAATACGTCAACAAAATTAACCCTTAAAATTAAACATAAAGTTCACTCAGAAAGATTATCGATTTCGAGGTACGAGTTTTTTTAAGCAGTGACGAAATGTCAAAAGATCGGCGATTTTTTTTCGATTGGCAGAAGGGGAGGCGTTGGCAAGTCTCCTACTAGGTGGACTGACCAAATCGCGAGAGTTACAGTCAACCATTAAATTCTACAGGGCTACTTCGAAACTCGAAACTCGAAGTTCGTATCGTGCAGTCCCTCTGACCCTCTGACACTTATACTATTTAGGTAATACTAGAGCGAGAAGGACCGCACGCCAGGAACTTTGAGTTTCGAGTTTTGTAGTAGCCCAGCTGATTCGAAATCAGATTCGTATCCTACCGACTGCGCCATGTTAAGATATTAGAAACGCGTTTTTTATTTCTCTTTTTCTACCCTACACATACATTAATCTAAATCTACTGTCATTGCTTACATGATAATATCACAGGTGGCGTGTTGTCGTTCATTGTAGCGTTCTAAGTAGAAGGCCCTATGATCAACAGTGACGTCTTCCAGCTGATGATGATGATACATAAGTCAACTATTTAGTATGTAAAACATAATCCTACTTGGTTCAAATCAGACAATGAAAACGAACGCCTATATCTATCTCGCTACACGCCACTTTCAAACGTTCAAGGTAAATTACAAACATTATATCGAATCAGAACCGTTTGCTTTCAATCTATTTTATTTACTCGCATGTAATGATAGGTACTTGATCGTTTACAATCGTATTTACGCCGTGCTGGGAGGACAAGCCGGTTAATGCAGACCATAGAAAAAAGGAAAGTTGCCTATTTGGGTCACGTATTAAGACACGACAGATACGAACTATTGCTGCAGGGGCAAAGTGGCAGAAAGAGCCAAGTAAGTGGGGCCAAAAAGAGCAGTGGGTCGTAGGAAGAAATCGTGGCTACGCAATATCCGGGAATGGACGGGTTATGATTATGATATGATGATAATGCTTAGAAGGCTGCGGATTATTTTATTAATCCCGCTTAATATTATAAATTTGAAAGTTTGTTAGTCTAAGTATTTCTTTGTTTGTTACCTCATCACGTCTAAATCGCTAAACCGATTTAGATGAAATTCGCATACAGATAATTTCAGTGCATAGTAGCTAATAAAAGAATTATATGCGGACGGAGTCGCGGGAAACAGGTGAGTACCTAATGAGGGTTTTCACAGAGGTGAAATATCGCTAGATGGCGTTAGTATCGTGACGTCTGCTCGTGATTGGTGGTCAGAAGCCATTTATTAAAAAAAATAAAGAAATGAGCCAATCGCAAGTAAACCTCAAACGGACCTCACGATACTAACGCCATCTAGCAATGTTTCGTCTCTATGAAAACTCTGATTAATACTTCGCACCTCTAATTACTACCATGACATATTGCATAAGGTGAAAATTTACATTACGGCAGTGTTGTATTAAAGATGCGACTTTTTGTTAATTACATTTGTATTTTTCATTGATCGTTGTTACCTTTTCGATTTTTGAGTAAATCAATTTATTCACTTCGGCTGGATTTGCATGAGCTGGCCTAGGCAACTATTATTAAACTATTATTGCCGGCTAAGTATACACATTTCTGGCATTAAGCTTTGCCGCCTTGTGAATACGATAATAGATTAATTCAAATATAAACATAACATCCGCAGTTAAAACAAAACAACGTATGTACACCACTCGTATACATAATACAATTTCTTATTAACATCTTTACGTAAATAAAGTATTGCCCGAACAAATACTGCGAGTCTCAACGTAAATATTTATGCGCGTAAATCTCTGCGCGTTTATGAAAGCGTCTTGAGTATAATAATAATTTATTGCCGGCATATTAGTATGTTGTATGTGTGTTTGACGCTGTTTGGCATGGAATTCGTTTGTTTGTAATATGCGTGATTTTTGCCTATGTTATTGGTGGTCCACATTGATATTTCAGCTATTTAATCGTACAAAGGCAAGCAGAAATAAGTAAGTCAGATGTTAGAGTGTTTTAATTTTTGTAACTTGTCTTGACATTAATTATTTTAAAGAATCCAAGTAGATTTAAAATTATTACGAATTTTGCTTTCTTTTTATCAGAATGGAATTAATTTTATTGATAGTCTTATGTTTTATTCGATGGTTTTTTTTTTCTATCTAATTAGTTCATATAGAAAGAAAACGTCACTACTTTAAAAAAATCCTGTATCTAAAATCTAGATATGTCAACAAAATTGAACCTTGATAGTCTATAAAGTTCACTCAGAAAAATTATCTATTTTGAGCTACGAGTTTTTTTTTAAAGTAGTGACGAAATGTTGATGGCATCGCAAGTAGGTAGGTAGGTACGAACATGACACTGTAAACTGTAACCATTATTCGATGAGAAGCGAGATAGGTAATAACAATTTGAAAATTACTTTAGAGCTCACGACCGTCAATTTATTCAGTACTAAAAAAAGCAGCTCCGTTTCACCTCTGACGCAGACACAATGTATGAAGTTTACGCGCCATCAATCGTACAAATTTAACTCATCTGTCACATAACATACGCCAAGCATTACTTACACCAGTTTATTTGAAATGTACACGAAATACACCGAAGACGACTCTGGTGCCAAAGCCAAAGGAGTTAGAGCCCTTTCAAACATATGTGTTCGAAGTTCAATTTTCAAGGTTACGACCGTTCAAATTGAATATGTTTCTTTTTTACGCACGTGGCATTCTTTGATGTACAAATGCTACATGCCAGTCCTATTTCGGAGTTTATTTTTATTTTCATGACGCATGCGAAGAGCTTTAACAGGAATGGACCAATAAAAGTTGCGAAACAAATTCGTAAATGGAATACGAATGGTGCTGGGAGTGTAATGAGAATAATAAAGGGTATATGAGTTTTGGGCACGTGAAATAAGTAGGTAAAATTAAGAAATGAACGCGTTTAAAGACATCTATTGTAATCCTAGTAATATATATAAATGAGAAATATCGTTTTATTCATAAATTAGCTCCAGCAATTCATCAAGGTGCAAATTGATTTAATGACCGGAATAGGAGCTCCGCTAAGCGAAGCTCTGTCGGTTTTATCTCAGTTTTTACTATTCGTTTGAAAAATTAAATGAATACATTTTAAACGTTATCCAATGGACTTGTAATAAATATGTAGTTTGTATGCAAAGTGAAAATTAACAAAACGACGTAAATCGTTACACACTCTTAATTCGAAACGCTTAGGTTATAATAATAGTAATTTTAATAATAATTAAACTCTTTATTCAGACAATTACATAAACCATGTTATTTAGTTACGAAATCTTATGTCTTTTTTACCGACACTAATCTGTCCGTGACATTTTTCAAACAATTGCAAATTTTTGTAAGTAAACATGTTTTTTTCTGTATTTTATATATGGTTTACATGAATACATGCCATCTTACGTAAGTTCAACCTATTAAACCGTGAAATATCTTGCTGGAAGTACGATTTTTTGGTAACGCCAGAGACAATTTTGGTAACGCAGGAGACGCCCAAAGTGTCGGTAAAATAGTTGATTGATGTTAGTAATAATAATAAGGAATAACATGCACAGTTATGCATGTCCAAAATACAATTAAGAGTCTTTTTTTACGTATAACCGTAATTGACCCCTATCTCACCTGATTTTAAGTGCAGGTGAGGCCAAATGTGTAGAGATCTCACTGGTGCAGTAACAGCCGCTGGTACATTATTAATATAGAAACCTGGACACAATTTAAACATTTAACGTAAACTTAGCCTGAATGTGCATTGTTGTTAATTAAGGCTAGACGCCTCGACCAAACTTGCAGAGTTGCAAACTAAAACAATCTGCCTCGGAGTCTTCGTTCCAATTTCCAACACTGATATAAACCTTGCTTCGTTGTTCTGACGATCCTGTTTAACATTGTTTGTGGCAAAAATAACCGTCTCAAGAATACTGTTTTGGACGATAGTTACTTTATTGACCGACAGGTGTCGCTGTATTTAAAAATAACCCAGATAGCGTTTGACTGACTGTAAAACTATAAGATAGTTGAATGATTGAGTATTAAACGGATTGGCATAGCAACGGTCTTAGGTTTTTTTTTTTTTTTTTTTTCGGACGGACTGTTGCTGTTGGCCTCAGACGGCCTTTACAGCTTACCGGAGAGAGGGCGAGCTGCCAGATGGGCTGCTCAGCAAGTGGGTGTAAACAAAGTAGTCCTTTACGTTTACAGTCGGTCAAACGTTATCTTGGTTATTTTTAAGTACAGCGACACCTATCGGTCAATAAAGTAACTATCGTCAAAAACAAATACATTGTCAATTTTTACTGCATATATCTTCCGGTTTGGCGCATATTCGGCATATAGCACTAACCATCAAAAACAGTCTGCTTGGTTATTTCGACATATTACTAAGACTTCGCTGTCCGTTAGTCTGTCTGTAACCAGGCTGTATCTCATAAACTGTGATAGACAGTTGAAATTTTCGCAGATTATGTATAACTGCAGCCGCTTTAACATCAAATACTAGAAACAGAATAAAATAAACATTTAAGGGGGCTCCCATTCAACAAACATGATTCTTTTGCCGTTTTAGCTTGATATTAATAATGGGAACAGGTATACGCTTGAAATACTCACAGAATGTTTAGTTTAAATTCACTTTAAAAATAAATAATTAACTTGCAATAAAATAAAATAAAATAAAATAAAATAATGCTCTCATAAAAAACTTGATTTTTTTTGCCTTTTTTGCTAATGTCCAATGTTGTATAGATAATGGTACGGAACCCGTCGTGCGCGAGTCTGGCTCACACTTGGCCGGTTTTATTTACTATGATTGAAGTGAGGGTTTGATGTTAAGTCAGTCAATTAACGAAATTAGTGAATCCCTTCAATTCGCAGATAAAACATTTTAGGGCGAATTGTGAGCGCACCGCAAGTTACGCCGTTTTTACGCCAACCGTAATCGTAAACCGTTCGTAGCGTAAAAGCGTAACTCGCGTCGTAAATCTGCTGTCTCGCTCACACGAAGCGGTTGGTGCTAAAACAAATGGTATCTATTGTATGAACTACCGAATCAGAATGCACATCGGTACACGAACCGAAAGATGAAACATTGGTAGGCCTCCCACTTACGAACTGTACCCTTAGTGTAAGTTTTCGGTTACAAAATACGTCTCGATCGCGTTCGCGTAAAATCTCAATTGTATGGAAACACGAACATCGCAAACATTCCGCTAGAGGCGCTGTTCGTGTTTCCATACAAATTGAGATTTTAACGCGAACGCGATCGAGATGTATTTTGTAACCGAAAACTTACACTAAGGGTACTGATGACATTGTGATGTGAAAATGTGGGCTATCGCGTATGAATTCGCCGCTGGCTAGAGGCGCTAATGTAGCGAGAAGTCTCCGAAATTTCAAATCTCATAGTTTTAGGGTGGACTACGCGGGTTTATTAAAATTTGTAATCAGATTAATTTTGTGAATATTTTGCATTACCTGAAATTAATTATGGCAAATATGCATTAGGGGGCAATGAATGTCTGTGTTTTGAGACGGTTTAGTTTTTCGGAAACTTTAATCCTCTCTTTTTTCCGAACGAAACGGGACTACGCAACACTGGCATGTTCAATATTTTTATGGTACGGTTATAAGATTAAACATGACTTAAATGAAATTTTTTCTTTACTCCCGTAATAAAATAACTAACCACTGTACCTACTTCAGGCAGCACTTTTGTCTACAGTGGCGCCAACTGGTGAGCGCGAAAACGGTAACCCCATTGTGGGCAATCGGTGGATACAAGTGGCGAATTGTCGTTCATCGTGGCGGTCTAGGGGCGGCCTTTGTTCAGCAGTGGACGTCTTCCGGCTGATGATAATGATGATGTAGGAGTAACCTTTTACCTTGCTACTCCGCTGCTGCACATGCAAGACAGCTATGTTTGTGCGACACATATGTTTCCGTTAGATATTGTGATATAGAAATTACCAGCGCTAGCAGCTCATGAGTCGTAGAAGTTCATCTACCTATTCTATTAGCCATCACTAGGATCGCTACAATTCCTTACATAGAGTGCATAACGAAATCCTAGAGAGTGCTTGGTATATATACAAATAGAAATTGTAATTTGAAAGAATAGAAAAATCTTTAAGGCAGAGGCATTGTATAATGAAATTAGAATGTTAATTACGGGTGTGGAATTAAGTGGACTTTTTAATTAAAAATCTGAATAGGGGGATGTAATGAATGTCCCCTTAATTAATTTAAACTACCTTTTTTGTTTTGCCAAGTGTCTGCCGAATTATTCTGCCAACGTGAATTAAAAATAGTAAATAAGAGATTGTAATAAAAAAATGTATGACAAGGTGGACCGACAAAAATTGGTGAAGCTTGCAGAAATCAGTTGGATGGGGGCAGTACAAAATTGATCATTATGGAAGTCTGCAGGGGAGGTCTTTGACCAGCAGTCGACGTCTTCCTGCTTGATAGTTGATGACGTTTAAAAAATATATAATCAGAATCTCGGAAACGACTCCAACGAATTCGATGAAATTTGGAAAGTATGGGTTTTCGGGGATGAAAAATGGAACCACCGTGAGACTCACTCATATTAAATGATATTGTAACGGATAACTCACGTCTTAAATCGAGTTTAGCTTGACAAGTTTCGGGCTATTACATAGCCCTTCTTCAAAGGAGCACGTGACCCAGCGGCTGCCGCAACACGCGCACTACGCCCCACCGCTCTACTCCAAATCCTACTGGAGTGATACTATGAACCATGATACGTAAGCAATAAATGTTACTATGAAGTACGATATCTAGAATGAATAGAAATGCATTTTATTTCATATTCTTTAATAATGTAAATTTTATTTTTCAAAACGTCCGGGTTCGATTCCCGAGCTGAGTTTTTTTTTTCAAATGTATGAATGCACATTTTCTTGTTATTAAAATCGATGACATGGTTCCTGAGAACAGATCTTCTTATGTCTTATAGTTTCAGAGTTTCCCATACTGGCCAATCTAAATGAGCCATCTGTATAGAGGCTGATCTATACTAATATATCGACGTGATTTTTGGCATAAAGATAGTTTATGAGCCCGAGAGTTACATAGGCTACTTTTTATCCCGGAAAAATGCACAGCTCCCGAGGGAACAGCGCGCGATAACCGAATACCACGCAGGCGGAGCCGCGGGCAAAAGCTAGTATTGTACCTATTTCGGTTCCTACGGCAATTTATCTACGTCGTATAACAGTTGACAGTCTAACATTCTCAACTACCTGTGGCTTGCGAATTGTGCCAAAGTAGCCTGAGGCGAGTTCCGATAGCTTTCTGTGATTTAAGTGCCTGCAGCGAAACCTACGGAGCGGAGTGTATTGGAATTACAGTCTTTAGTAGATATTGTTTGTTTACCTAATGCAGATTAGGTGAGATAGTAGGTAATGAAGAGATTCAACTTACGTTCCGACAAGACGAAGAGTGAAAAAAAAATCCGCTTGGTTTTTTTCTCACTGTCTCAGAAGTTATATTTTTTTTAGTAAAATACGTATGTAAATCTGCGAAGCAATTCAATGGTGCGTGTGAAGTTTCCAATCCGCACTGGGCCCGCGTGGGAACTTTAGCCCAAGCCCTCTCATTCTGTCCTCTCACTCCAGCAATGGGACGTATATAGGCTGGAATTATGACGTATTCAGATGGTCTGTCGGTAGACCTCCAACAAGATAGAGTGACAACCTGGTTAAGATCGCGTGATCGCGTTGGATGCGGAAAGCACAAGACCGATCTGAGTAGAAAGCTTTGGGGGAGGCCTATGTCCAGCAGCGGACGTTGTTCGAAACACGACGAACCACTGCAAGACACGGTGTCGACACAGTGTGCCTCGAGTTTTGCATCGATAGCTCGCACATTCAAGCGGTCAAGCAAACACACACTGTTATTAAATTAACAAAATATACATAGCCAAAATATTTAAAAATTTAGTAAAAAAAATCTTACTTTTCTGGCTACTCATTTCTTTGTTTTTAAATATTTTCTAAACAATAAAACGCCTCTTGTATATCCATTCCATACTAATATTATAAATGCGAAAGTGTGTGTGTGTGTTTGTGTGTTTGTATGTTTGTATGTTTGTCCCTCTTTCACGCCGTAACGGAGCGACGGATCGACGTGATTTTTGGCATAGAGATAGTTTATGGGCCCGAGAGTGCCATAGGCTAATTTTTATCCCGGAAAAATGCACAGTTCCCGCGGGAACAGCGCGCGATAACCGAATACCACGCGGGCGGAGCCGCGGGCAAAAGCTAGTGAAATTATATATGAAAATTTCAAGATTGTAGCTCCAATCGTTCGGCTGTAAAACTTGTGTGTAAGATGGATTTATGGACGGACACGTGAGTGACAGCAATAGGACCCTCTTTAGACCCTTTGGGTACGGAACCCTAATAAAAAACAAACTAACGAAAATCTTAATCCTTTCCTAGAAATCAGTAACTTTTTTACAGCATCTAGCACCAAAATCAATGATCATACAAAAATAACTAGTGGACATAAATTAGTTATAATAGATGTAATAGCAATCATGCGGAACATACTGCGCTCTTAACTAACGCGCCGTGATTTACGAGCTGCGCTTGCGCTATTAGCCGTCGAAACACTGAAACGCTGCGCAAGAGTTGATTCAGGGCTGCCAGAAAAGTTTTTATTTATTTATGAGAACAATTGGTATGTAAACTGATCGTGTATCTTTTTTCTTTTAAACTATAGCTTGCACGAGTCTTTTAGTGTTTTATGCATGCTAGCCATCTCGGCTCCGTGAAAGCGAATCTTAGTTTGATTTTTTTTTCAATTTTTTCAATGCCAAATTACTGGGGTCTCACGATACAGGCCCGACCTAGTGTGAGAACCGCTGTTAAATCTTAGTTCCTACCTTTAGGTTAATTAGTTATGTAAATCCTTACGTAATGTACATTAAAATTGGCACAATAAATTATTTTTATTTCATTTTTCATCTTTTTAAGATCAAAGTGAACAGACACCTTCTAGCCAAACGTGTACTATCTTAGGCCTCATCTTCGCCCTTCCATCAAGCGAGATTGAGGTCAAACGTAAGCCTATTTTTTATAAAAAAAAAACTTTTATTGGGCTTCATTCATCAGCTGGCATAAACGGCTCTAGACCCTTTTTTTTCAAGAACGCATGGAAGTATCACACTGAAATACTTATTAGAGTACCTATGTGAACTACTTGTTTCAGAAATTGAAGTTGTCACAAACGATTGTAATTCCAATTTTGTTCGAAAAAGAGCATCTGGTTAAAATAATGTGCAAAATCGCTCTCAAAAATGCGATTATTTCGTGCTTTAAAACAATAAAAAAATTAATTTGTTGGACCACATAATACAGCATAGTTTTAGGAGTCAACTTTTTTCAGAGTTGGCAACCCTAAGTGCCTCTGTTTAGTTAAAGCACAGTTACCGCGAATTGTTTTGTTGCTAAGTACAGTAGAACAGCTGGAACCGTGGCCGCGTGGTTCACTCTGAGGCATTAAAAACGCACAGCATTAAAAACGGGAGTATATCTTTGACGTCATCATCAACCATCAGCCGGAAGACGTCCACCATAACCCTTTGACCGCCATAATGAAAAACACCTCGCCTCTACGTTAACCGGTTGCCTGCCAGACACGCGATGTCGTCAGCCCACCTAGAGGACCGGCCAAAGCTTTGTCATCCGGTTTGTGGTCGCCACTCGAAGACTTTTCTCCCGCGACGTTTAAATGTTCTTCAAGCATTGTGGCCCGCCTATTGCCAATTCAACTTGTATATCCTTTGAGCTATGTCGGCGGCAGTCCTTAGTTTCTCTCCCTTTCTTACAGAAGCAAGATAACAAAAAAATTAAGCTGTTTATTTCAAGCAGAAAACAAAAATCAAAGCATTTTACAAAAATCAAAGGATTTTGCGTGGCCTCGGTTAGCGAAAGACTGAGTTACTCACGCGTAATAGTCTAAGTATACATGCGAGTAGATAGTAAATTTATTATATAGGTAATTCATGATTTTCCATGCATGCAGTTTTTTGTTTTATCAAACATAATATTATATTTTAACCTAAGTCTTTCATAAAATTTATTTTACTCGTTATGATTATAAAAGATGCAGTTACTGCAGCAGAATACTACAGTTTGACTTGCGCTCGACTTGTCGAGGGCACTTATTCATTATATCATTGTGTATCATTACTTTTAATTCTTTGTAAGCTCTTGTAATTTTAACTATTTGTAATGTTATTGTTTCAGGTAAATTGACGCTAATACCAAGAAAGAGGAATGTAAGTCTACTTTGCGTACTTTTGTAACATTTGAAATTTAAATGGTAGTATTAGATCCTTTGTTATATCGCAAGACAACGGCAACAACAGAGATCTGAACAAATCTCTAAGGGATATGGCCGAATCACGCATTATTTCAAAATGGCGAATCCATTTTATCATTTACTTAGACAAAATCAGTAATTTCATCAAATCCCTGAATTTTAATCAGCCAAAAAAGGACAACTCGTTTTTTTTCATTTTCACTAGATCTGTTTCGTGATTAAATAAAATCCTTGAAACACATTAGTGAGTTGACAAACTCACAAAGTCGCTAGTTTTATCATTTCCCTAAGACACGTTCAGTGATTATGATTTATTTACTAAATTTACTGTAACATAACTATTAGAGGTGATTTGATCAAATCTCTGAACTGATTTAATGAAATGACTTAATTATGTACCTAGATTTTACATTTTATTCTCGTTTAGTTAAAGAATAAACTCTGAATTTTATTAATTGTACAATTTAACTGTCAGAACCAAACATCACGCGAGCAAAGTCGCGAGCGAAGGCTAGTAGTTTCTATAAGTACAAAAATGTAAAATATCCAATTCGCTAAAGGCACTACCTATAGTAATTTATTTTACCGTCAGTACCATAAATACTTTAATATTACTTATAGCTTTTGACCTTCCGCATTAGACTTTATACAAATCCCGACCCCTACTAACTAGCTCTGACGGCAATTCTTATGATTTATTACCTAATATTGTGGTAGTCATAGGTATATAAGTATGTAAGCCCTTTATTGTATGAAAATCAGCGATGGAGTATTTATTCTTAACCCTTCAGCATTATGCTGAGCCAGTGTCCGATTCATAACCGCAATGACACATTCTTTCCTACGTCACCGTACAGAAGGGACTCTCTCGAACAAAAGTCAAGTTTAAGTATAAATAGTTAAGCTACCGTTACGCATGCAAGTCGTAACTTGCACGCGAAATTTATTTTCTATGTTCATAATTAATTATTTATTAATAGATATTTAACCGAGCCTTAATTAGAATTGATCGGTGAAATGAAATCCTCACAATTTACACGCTCGTTTAAATATAACTCAAACTCAAACTTATTTATTTGCTTTGAAACAATACAATAATACTGAATCAAAACTTACTTCTAAAAACAATCCATACTAGTATTACATTGTTAAGTGTTTAAGGATCCTAAAACGCAAAGGGTCTTTGGCAAATTCTAGAAAATGAGAGAAATTTCCTCTGTAATACTGCAGGTTATTCTCGAAATTTCGCCAATTGGTTCGAGTCGCTCTAATAAATACTCGGTGGCCACTTGAACAATCGTTGCGAGGACAAATGCGGGATACCTGGGCCATTGATATTGTTAGCTGGGGGATACTACGAAATTCTAAAATCGAAGTTCGTATCGAACCATTCTTGTCCCTTTGGTAGTAAACGATATAAGCATGAGCGGGACGGCGAGATACGAAGTCTGAATTTTGCAGTCGTAACGCCTGGTATGCGCTAGGGTGTCCAGTATCTGTGGAAGTCACGAGACAATTCTGTAATGTAAATAATGTATGCAGACAACTCTATTGTAAAGATTCCTTTACAGCACGGGTTGGCACATTTTTGGGAAATACGGGCCACGTAGTGAAAAAATTAGACAAAGGCGGTCCGCGCTTGTAAGATAATTTTGTACCTACCTAATACCTGTAACCTAGTTCAGGGATTCAGGGAACTACCCAATTATCAAAGGAAAAACGGTAAAAAGCATCGTTAAGTTCACCCTCTATTAAGCATGACACAAACGTCTTCGTTATAGGACTATATTCGTCCTCTTTGTTCTGTATAACGTTCGGAACTTGCTTGTTAAAGGACTTGTGTACCGCATGAACATAACATGTTATATACTGATAATATTTTTATATTTCTCTCTGTATAACAAACAGTTCGCGCCGCGACCGACACAATAAGCTACTATTACACATGCTAGTAACGAGCATAATATTGTAAATAAATAAATAAATATCATGGGACACTTGACACCAATTGACCTAATCCCAAACTAAGCAAAGCTTGTACTATGGGTACTAGGCAACGGATAAACATACTTATATAGATAAATACATACTTAAATACATACACACATACCACATTGTATAAGGCGGCCTTTAGACCGCGATCGGAGTCCGCGACCGTCACTTGCCGTTAGACAATGTATAAACAACAGTTCGCGAGCGAGACAGATACGCGAGATTCCTAACGTCAAGTGACGGTCAGGTCGCGGTCTCTGTTTCGGTCGCTTGTTTCTGTCGCGGCGCGAACCGTCACCTTTATACTCTTCAATCGATGTTTTCCGTGGAAATAATCGATTTTTCGATTAATTGATCTGAGATCACCATCTCTATTGCCGACCCTTGCTTTTATGAAAAAATGAAAAATGTCCGCTGCCCCAAAATTCGTTTAACGTAATCTAGCTGAAGCACCTGTGCTTCCCAGTGACTAATAAAAGCCCAAACTAAGTACGACCAGCACGCCGCGGTGCGCAAAGCACTTGAAAAGTTTATTTCACTCTCGTTATAGCACAACAAGCTGTTAAAAAGTATTATTTTGTTGCAGTACAATTTTGCGCAGCTCGGGAGTTAACTGCATGTTTTATTTGGCGTAGATTATAGTCGAGGGAGTTGGTACACTGTTTTTAACCCACGCGAGAGGGATGTTATAAGTTTGACGGTAACGTCTGTCTGTCTGTCTCAGGCGATGGGACTTTAAATTCAAGGTTCGATTCGCTTTCGTTCTTCCTTCATCAACCGCACAGAAAAAGAGTGGAATTTCCTGCCTGCGACTGTTTCCTGAACAGTACAATTTGGCCGCTTTCAAGTCCAGGGTGAATAAGCATTTACTAGGCAAACGTGCTCCATCGTAGGCCTCATCCTCGCTTTCCATCAGGCGTGATTGTGGCCAAACGCAAGCCTATACTGTTTAAAAAAAATCTACTCGCATAATTAAGCTACTTTTGTTTTGTAACATTTTGAAATTACTCGAATTTAGATAATTTATTGATCCCCAAAATTTTATTTTTAAATCAGTGTATCGGACATTGCGGTGTAGGTAATCGCTTTCTCTTGGTACGGGGGCCTTCAAATAAATTTTAACATTTATTTGACATCTCTAAGGTAAACATCTATCAACATGCTGTCAATTTTTATTGTATCACATACATTGAAAATTACATTGAAGGGCTGTTTCACCGTCCATTGATTAGTGTTAGTTAACTGACGGTTAAATGTGATGCCATCTCTATCTGTTTTGTTCGAAAAAGAAAAAATAACTTTAAAGCTGCCTATTGTTTACCTTGTAATTTTCTGTGTACCTGATTTCTATATCACTTACTATTTGTGAAGATTCATTGTATTGTATTGTTAGTGTTTGAATTAGACTGTACTTTGACCCTACGAAATTCGGTTAATCTTCGGCAATCCTTCAAAAAGTCACGAAACTTATTACTTCCAAGTAAAAGCTCGGTAAGCTCTGTCTTAGCGGCTGAAGCTCATGAGCTGCGAGCTTCAAGGATCGCAGTAGCTTTTATTTTTACTGTGCCTTTTACGGCTCCGGTGAGTAACGGGAGAAAATGAAAACTACATCCTTTAGCTGAGTCATTTAGATACAAGTAGCTCTAGGATCTGTTTTAAAATGGCTTATAATTAGAGCCCAGAATTTTCACGGTATTTTTATCTGTTATAGTGACTTATCGACTTATCGACTTCCGATAGTCAATTTCGATATATCGATACATGTGAATGTGAATAAATGTCTTTCTTTTTTTCGATACATGACATTTTAATAAAGATTAAAAGTCAACAATATACGGTTTTATCGCTTCCAATTAACTTTCTAAATTGTGAAATAAACATAAATATGCATTATGCAATGAAAACAATGAATAGTTAACAATTTTTTAATTAATAATTCAATTTCATATTGAAAGTCTGTTTTTAGTGCAAATAAGTGTTCCGTTAGTGAGTATATTTATAAAAGACTAGCTTATTCCCGCGTGGTATTCGGTTATCGCGCGCTGTTCCCTCGGACACTGTGCATTTTTCCAGGATAAAAAGTAGCCTTTGTCACTCTCGGGCCCATAAACTATCTCTATGCCAAAAATCACGTCGATCCGTCGCTCCGTTACAACGTGAAAGACGGACAAACATACAAACACACTTTCACATTACATTACTAATATATAGTATGGATCACGATTTATTATTTTACGATAGTGACATTATCGATATCATTTCTTTAGGTAGAGTCGATAAGGTCAGAAGTCACTATGACAGATCAAAAATGCCGCGAAAATTTCAGGCTCTGCTAATCATACTTGCTACTTATAATATAAATGCGAAAGTTTGTATTGTATGAAATCCTGGCCTTTTACTGAAAATGTTTTTCCCAAATGATTCCCAAATGATGAACCTTTTTTTCTGAAGCTCCCGCGGCGTCTTAATGCCATGTTCCTAAATTTTCGGCACTAATCGTTTTCGCCCGCCGTGTATGTAGTTACCGGGTAAGAACGATCAGGGCTATTACGAAATTAGAAAATCGAAGATCATATCGTACCGTCCCCCTCACTCTCGTATTAAATAAGAGCGTCAGCAGGACGGCAAGACACTAGAAAGTTTCACATCGTGTACAGGCTCAGTCTAGATTATTTACCACGGCATTCAGACACCGTGGGCGACGACCGCTACCCACCAGGGGTGGCGGATCATAACGTCTAGACGCTTAGGCCTTACGCTAGCTGACGCAGTTTTGACGGAGCGGGGGGCCTTGGGGTGGCCCTATTGAAAAATAGTATGAGCAGCTCTAACTGAACACGTCGCGTACGACGGTTTATACCTGCACCCGCACCAGAAGACGTGCGTCCGCGAAGTTTTGGGCGTTTTAATTTTAGGTTTCGTTGTCCTCATATTATACGAAAAGTATAGCACAGAAACCAATGATATTTTACGATCAAGATCTTCATTATATTTTCTATGCCTGTGGCTTTTTTCGATTTTTGTTAAAAATGCTTTAATAATCTGTAATTCTCGTGCAAAGTTAACATCTTTTTTTTTCGACTTTTGAGCTCCTGTAACTCTGATATTACACATTTATATGAAAATCTGAAAAACCACAGGCATAGATAATTACGTCTAGTCCATACTTACAAAATTTCATCTACTTCTGTTGCCTAGTTTTCAAATGAGACTGGGACTACGTTTGTATGGAGAATTTAACGAAGAGACTTCTCTTAAGAGGCCCAGTCCCAGGGTCCTTTATTATTTATTTTATTTTCTTCTAAATGTAACTTTACAATAATGTTATCAACCGTGTTTAGAGTTATAAAATAAGGCTGCCCGACATCCCAGAGGGCAGTTATAATGGATCAAGAGCCTTTACGGAGACATAAAATAATTTACGAGCGAGGGGGTCGGGATCGTAGACAGTTCACTAGGTATAAACTTGAGATCTCTTCATATTGAAAACTAGATGCGAGTTACTACATGTTTTAAAATGAATTCCAACAGATGGTTGCATAAATTTAACCTAGTGGAGAGTATGACAACCTGTGAAATTACTGGCACTTGAGGTATACCATCTTAGGCCTCTAGGTTGGCAACACTGCTGGTGTTGCAGATGTGGTATCTCCTACCATCAGGAGAATCACTTGCTCATTTTTTTTAATGTAATAGCAGACAAACGAGCAGACGGTTCACCTGATGTTAAGTGATTACCGTCGCCCATAGACATCCGCAGCACCATCAGGACTGAAGATGCGTTGCTGGCTTTACTTACAAACACAAGGCTCGTTTGCCATCCATTCGAATAAAAAAACTGAACTCCACTGTAATATATGTCCCATTGATTTCGGCGATTACTTTCAATGTTTAAAGTACACAGCGTCAAACGTGCGGTCATCATAATCCTAGCGTGATTATAAATTCAGTAAGCTGTAAAATTGGATGAGTGACATGACAGTACGCCTCGAAATTGCCACTAGGTACGTCCGTATTACCTTAGCAGTACATCGTTATTTCGAGCTCTACAACATTGCTAACTAATTATCGAATCATTTGAATAGTGACTCCATGTGCACCTTTTCACAAAAGGAGTTATAGTATAGTTGTACTGAAAGTCTTTATTATAGAAAAATAAAGAAGTAAAAATAGTGGCATCGCATTACTCAATAAAGTAATTCAATATGAAACTTCTACGATAGTTTAGGAATCCAATAATTCGAAAATGTTGATCAAAGGAGACACGTCACGTGTTTAAAAACTTTAATACGAAGGAAACTAAGCTAAAAAGTTTTGATAATTACTAAAGCTTCGCTAAGCTTTATACTTATTCCAACTACAAAATTGTTTCACGGAAGACAAGCGCCGCTATATCATTCATTCGTACCAACTTACACATTCAGACAGCTCTGGCGGTCTTGCTTGTAGGTATATAACTTTGGTATGTAAAGACTGCTGTGTTCCAGTTTGGTGGGTGAAAATATAAGTTTGTCGCCATATTTATTCAAATCACGTTGTTTCATGTCGGCGTTCATTAACTGTGTGATGTCAGAGTGAAAACAGTGATTATCGTCTTAATATAAAATATAGGCGTGGGTATTTGAACTACAGAGAAATTGAACAGTATGAATATTTAAATAAAACTACCATGAAACTCACTTACGGATAACTCACATGTTAAATCGAGATTAGCTAAACATACTACTACTACTACTACTACTTCAGTCCATAGCCACCCAATGCTGAGTGTAGGCATCCTGCATTGCTCGCCACTCATCTCGGTCCAGTGCTCTCCTCATCCAGCACCTTCCCGCCACTTTGACCAGGTCGTCGGTCCACCTCATCTCCTGTCTACCAACGTTTCTCCGCCCAGTTCTGGGTCTCCACTCCATCACGGCCTTCCCCCATCTTCCATCACTCCTGCGGCATATGTGTAGCTTGACATGTTTCGGGTTAATTCGTAGCGGCTGCTGCAAAACGCGCTCTGCGCGCCACTGCTCTGCTCACGGTTAGTTTCATTAATTAAATATCTGTACCAATGTACCAAATTTTTTTGCAAAAAATTCCCTAAATTGTTGATGATTGGTTGGAAGTCAAGCAAAATAATAGGGTTGGAACTCAATCAAATAAAAATCAAAAAAGATCCCTCAAATCAAAAATCAAAGAAGAAGTAGTCCCAACTCTATTATTTTGTTTGACTTTGGGTCAGCCACTTAAGATCTACATCTTGGATAACATTCTCGGGTAAACATATTAAGTTAAGACACATTTCTAACAAGCTCAAGTACCTACGCTTAGGTTATATAATTATAAAGTAAGCTACACTTAATACTTAGGTACACTAAGGTTATTGTTCTGTCTGAAGTTCCAGTGCCTAGATTGCGGTTCCATCACCAGTTCAGTTTGATGATATATACATAAACATCATAACATAATATAGTATTACTATGGACCATTGAAATCAAGAGTAAATTATTTCCTAACAAAGCAAAATTTAGTGATAATTGCCCGCGAATTCGTGATATTCGCACGCAAGTGTCATTGCCAAAGTTCCAAAGTAAATATTTAAATATTGATCCTTGCAATAATACATTGTACGTGAGCCGTGGAGTATGTATTTTAAATTTTAGCACCGAATAGATATGTACGAGCATGTCTTTGTATGATTATTTCTGACGTCCGATAGCACAAGCCAACCTACTTTGTATGAAGATTCTTTCGACGTTGATGATAAAATTACCTTGTTACAATAAATGTACCTGAAAGTCATCATCATTATCATAATCAACCATGAGACGTCCGCTATTGGACATAGGCCTCCTCCGTGATTTAACCCCACAAACCCACAAATCCCACAGTACACCTATCTTTGAAAGTTTCCAGCGCGGTGTCTTTAGCCCAAGTAGCGCCCGTGCGCAAATATTACTTAGCGCCATCTAGGAAGCGCGCAGGCAAAATGGAACAGGTACAAAGTGTCGCGGCCGGCGCCCCTAACACCGCTGCGCCCGTGTGCAACGCACACCCTGCAAAGACGCCTCTGAAAGTTTCTTTTTTTTTATACGACTGGAAGGAAAACGAGCAAGTGGGTCTCCTGGTGGTAAGAGATCACCACCGCCCATAAACATCTGCAAGGGGTATTGCAGATGCGTTGCCAACCTAGAGGCCTAAGTTGGAATACCTAAAGTGCCAGTAATTTCACCGGCTGTCTTACTCTCCGCGCCGAAACACAACAGTGCAATCACTGCTGCTTCACGGCAGGATTAGCGAGCAAGACACACACACACACACACACACACACACACACACACTACATACTACAGACTACAGACAGACACCACACACTTCTACACTACAGACACTACTTCCACAGACTTCTTCTTCTAAATCGCTGCACTCTTGGCCGAGTGGTTGAGGTCGTCGTTTGAGGATAGGTAGCGAACCTTTATAATAAAATGACTGTTAATCCGGACTATTACGACAATAAAGTAGTGGTCAAATTAAAAAAAAAAACCGACAACGCTGAATTTTGGTACATCACTATCTCAGAAATCATGATTCTAACAAAACCCATTTTTGTAGATAATTTTAAGATTTATAATTTTTGCCTAGTCTACTTTTTAATGAAACTCACCCGTTTTCGAGAAAAAACCTGTCATTTTGACCTTAGATCCCGATCAAATTTTTTAGCACACATAGGATCAATGTGGTTTGACGGTGTAGGTACTGCCTTTTCGGCAAAATATGTTTCGCCAAATTTCACATAGCAACCAATCTTTCGCCGAATTATCATTTGGCAAACCAATCGTTGGCATAATTTTACTTCGCATTTTTCTTCATTCGCAAAATTTTTATATTGCAAAATTTTACTTCGTCACACTTTTATGTGGCAAATAAGTATGTAGCAAATGATTGGCTTAAACAAATATCAAATTGTCAAATAACATTTAACCAATTTTTATGTTATAAAGTTTTACTTCAAAATTTGTGCGAGTGAGCGAAGCGAGCAAGCAAGACGGTTCGGAGCAGAAGCGACTTGGATAGTTTAGGTTCAGAAGGCTTAGCCTTCGATGTTAGGTTTTTTTTTATAGCAGTCAGTATAACCTGCCACTAGGAAAGTAGGTTGGATGCCATTCAATATGTTGCTAAGTTAAGGTATGCCAAGCAATACATTTTGACCAAAACATAAATTACATCTTAAAAAAATTCCAGGTAATAATTTGCGTAATAATCATTTATCAAATGATTAGTTGGGAAATGATATCAGTGCGAAATGTTGAGTTGGGAAATAATATTTCACCTAAATAAAAATATGGGAAGAATAGTTCGGGAGCTAATAATTTGCTAAATAATTTTCGCCGAAACATTAGTAAACCGTTTTGACACTTTATTCCTATTGGTGTACTCAAGCTCTCCACCGCAATTCAGCTTTGTCGGAATTTAAATTGAAATGTCTATATTGACCGGAGTGTTGCTTGGGAATTTAGTGTGGTCGTTTCCTATTGCCTTTCACACCACAGGGCTGGAGTCTGGAGCTCGTAGATGGCAACAGAGAGTGCTCTTGACAACTCCCACATCAAGTTCCTTACGATGTCCACGGGAAGAGTTGAGTCCATCCTATTCTATTCAACAAGGCAGCGGCTGCATTCAATGCGAAAGTATCGAATATCTCTGTAACTATTTCATAATCTGTGATGGAACCCTAAAAATTGTTGTATAAGACAAACGTACGCCATACCCTTCTGACGCAGTTATTAGCCGAGCTTTTAGAAATATTTCTGCCTTTGTAGAAAGAATTATTGCTATCGCCTCACTGGATTCCGATATTACAACAGAAAAAGGATTTATGTGGATTCCCTTTTTGTAGTTACATTTTCTTAAAATTTCGCTGTTTTCTGTTTTCACACGGTGATTGTGATTGCGCACACTTTCTTTGACAAACAGCTTATAGTGTGACGTAAGAGGACCGTAATTTTGTGAGTTCTGATTCTCCTAATTCTCGGGTCGTTTTTTAAAGGTCCTTAGTTTTATCGCCCTGAGAATGCTGTCTCAAGAAGCTGCACCCATTTTTTTGTCGTACGCGGGAAGTGGTGAGGATGAAATTATTGATGGTTAGGCGAAGTACGCGATAATTAAACCTAGCTGCAGACAACAATCCCTTCATCATCATCATCTCAGCCGTAGGATGTCCACTGTTTTACATAGGCCTCCCCCATAGACCTCCGTTGCTTCGGTTGGCAACGGCCTGCATCCACCGTGAACCTCCCAATTATTAGCTCCCAAACTATTCTTCATATCATTTATAAATATTGTGAATCTGTTTTTAAAAAAAAATACCTCGTTGAGTTTCTTGCCGGATTCGTCTCAACAGAGGTTTTTTCCGAACCGGTGGTAGATTTTTTGACGTTCATAAGTGCTTATCATAGCGTAAATTGAATAAAGAGATTTTGACTTTGACTTTGACTTTGAAACCGCGGCTTTAACCAGGTCATCCGTCCATCTCGTTGGTGGACGTCCCAAACAAACAACAACAACAATCCCTTACTAAGTTAAAAATCTTTATTTCTTTAAATATAGGTAAGTGAAACGGAAACGATAGCTAAAACAGGAAAGGGGTTGAAGAAGTGGAAAGAAAGTAAAAGGATCAAAGCAGCTGACATAAACATTTATGTAGGCACGAGTTTTTGAGCAATACAAAGACACTGACAGACAAGCAAAAAGATTCTTAAAAAAGCAAGTTCAAATCACAGTCATAGACAATATAAAATTTATAAAATAACTAAGTACATCTGATTCCAAAAAGGTATTCTTACTCCATGTTCACCACGTGTTTCTCTTCATACATAAGATATTTTATAAGATACGTAAAGTAAAATTGTCACATTTGTCGATTCTCTCCAAGCAATTGTCCGATAAACCCGCAGACGTCCTGTGAATTGCGTCTGTACGTCACAAAGACTACATTTATATTCAAGAAACCCTAGATTTGGCTAAGAAGCGAAAGTGGATCCGGAATCTTTAAGATCTCCGGCGAGAACTCGACAATAGCATTACCATACAAAACCCGGTGGATCTTAATAAGGATCCACCTGTATACGTTATAAAACGCTGTATACGAAAATTGTAAGGAAACTTCGAGCCGCATTACAATTTCAAATCCATTCGTCTAGGAATATTCCATTAAATAACTCTTTTTAGTATTCCGTGGCCCCGTGTTGTGTATCTTCGGATTCGTTTTGCTATTATTAGATCTTGAATTGTAAGTAACCTTGAATATTAACAATAAATAAATAAAATATTGCGGGACACTTGACACCAATTGACTTAGTCCCATACAAGTCCCATACTAAGCAAAGCTTGTACTATGACGGATAAATATACTGAAATAGATAAATACATACTTAAATACATATTAAACATCCAAGACCCGAGAACAAACATTCGTATTATTCATACAACTATCAGCCCGAGCCGGGAATCGAACCCGGGACCTCAAGCTTCGTAGTCAGGTTCTTTAACCACTTGGCCATTCGGTCGTCAACTACTGAATAAGTTTTCATCATCATTTTACTTTATATCCTACTGCTGGGTTAGTTAAGCCCAAATTCAAATAGAAAATCCAAATTATTTATTGCAAATCAAATTAAATTAGACAGGTGGTACAAAAAGCAGGTTTTCATGTGATACCCAGCAAGGGCACAGCAACAAATATGAGGATGACTAAACATGGTGACAATCGCTTACTTAACCAGTACACTGTACGGATGTCGCTACAATCGTGGCAGATTGGTCGAGCTCGTTGATTGAGGATCAGTAGGGAATGATCATGTCGACATTCTTTGAAAAATAGTCGTAGGTCTCCCCTTGCCTTGCACACCACTGCGATGTCTGGAGTCGGGAGTTCGTAGTTGGCAACGGAGAACGCTGATGCTCACTCTCACAAGGTTCCCCCTGCTTACGCATAATTTTTTATGTCATAATTCTATTTTGCATAATCTGTTTACGCATAATAGTAGTTATGCCGAAACTGTTTTCGCATAACAGTTTACGCCGAATTCTTTTACGCATAACCAATGTAAGCCGAACGGGCTTTACGCATAATTTGTGAATTCCGAATATTGTTTAGGCAGAAAATTACTTACACATAAATTAGTTACGCAGAAAGTTACTTTCGCATACTTAATGTAACACCAATTTTATGCCTGAAAAGCAAATATTCATATTAATTTAGCGACTCTGAGGCGAAGTCGACGGAGCTCCGCTTCGCGGAGCTCCTATTCGGCCTAGTTAAGGCGCTTCGCGCCTTGACAAAATACTAACCTAACCTATAGTTGAGCAATCATGTTATCTGGGTTTTCTTTATTGCGGGGGCTCGCCTTCCCCCTCCCCCCGCTTGTGGCTGTTCGTTTCGTTACAAATACAATTCTGACCTAACCAAATAACCTATTTTTCTAGTCATAAATAATAATTAGATAATTTATTTTCGGACATAGGTTTGGACAGGATTTCGGCCTATTAAAATTCGGCTAAATTACATATATTCTAAACAAGATTATGCATAATAAAATTCGGCCATGTTAATATTATGCTAAAATAAATTCGGCTAAACCATGATTCGGCTTATACAGAATTATGCCAAACTAAGTTTCGGCAAGTTTAAGATTCGGCGTAAATAGATTATGCGAAACCTGTTATGCGTAATCAGTTTCGGACATTAAAAAGTATGCGAAATAGAGGGCAACCCTCTCACAAACGGGTCACTTAGTCGCCTTTTACCGATACCCACGGAAAGAGATGAGTGGGTACAGGAACAATACGCCCTGCTTTCAAACTCCTATTGTGTACGAGGTCTTCAATAATGTAAAACGAAATTCATAATTAATTTACCGATATATAATGCGGTTGTAACACGGTTTTCAACACAAAGCTGAAGCCTTTTGTTTAAAACGTCGTTATCAAGTAAAGCAGTTTGTTGAAATCTGAAATGGTAAAGTAATTCGTACAATATTAACTTACCCGTTCAATGGTAGATTGGTAAACAAGGGTTGTAAGTGATCAATTACACCCAAGACATTTAGGCGCGCGAGCGAGCAAAGCAAGCGAGAATGCTTATAGTTCGCGGGTGTAATTGATCATTTACACTCGAGTTGAACACTCTACTTTTCATCTCAAGTGCGAGGAAATAAAGAAAAACCGTTATAAATGTATACGCAATTCGTAACAGAGCGGGAAAAGAATTATTGCACCAAACCATCTTTTTTTAGGGTTCCGGAGCCAAAATGGCAAAAACGGAACCCTTATAGTTTCGCCATGTCTGTCTGTCTGTCTGTCTGTCTGTCCGTCCGCGGCTTTACTCAGGGACTATCAATACTAGAAAGCTGTAATTTTGCACGGATATATAGGTAAACTATGCCGACAAAATAGTACAATTAAAAATTCAAAAACAATTTTTTTAGGGTACCTCCCGTAGCCCCTCGAGTGGCAAGCGACCGGGTCCCGGCAGCCTGTCAAATACCCTTGAGTGGCAAGCGACCGGGTCCCGGCAGCCTATCAAATACCCCCGAGTGGCAGGCGACCGGCTCCCGGACGTTGGCGGGTGTCGTATTTCACTCATAAATATAAACTGTTAGACCTATATCTGGCTTGCTCATTCACGCAAAATGCGTTCATAAATAGACAAGGATGGTATTTAATAACGGCCGCGACAACATAACGGAAGAAATTTCGTTCTATCGTTTACTCAAGTTTCACTGTGTGCATGCTGCCGTGCGCTGGTATTTTTGAAAACCTCGTATTATAGTATTATTTGCTATTGAAAGACTATAAAAGGGCTTTGTTTCGTAATTAAATTAATATTTTACGAAACAAATCAGTGTTTACTATAGGTAATTGTTTTCTTTTATAATTATAGTTATTTTAATACATGACTGAGAAAAATTTGGTTGTCAGATATTTGATAATGACTAATAAAATTCACAGAAATTGAAGGTCATGCATTGTTATTTAATTAGATATGGCATTTTATGCTAAACTATCACTGTAAGGCTTATGTATAACATTAAACTGGTATTTTTTTGGTGATATTTTTTTTATAAAATTCGGGAATTCGCGAAATTAATTTGTAGCTGTCATGCCACTCGAAGAAGATGTTTTCAAAATGGCCGCGCCACTTGACCTAAAAAATTTAAATATGGCGCCGCCACCCCAAGGGGTAGACGTAGTGGCGGTGATTTTTTTTTTCTCATCCAACCCCATAGTGTGGAGTATTGTTGGATAGGTATTTTAAAACCATTAGGGGTTTGCTAAAACGATTTTTCAATTCAGTTATTTGTTTGCGAAATATTCAACTTTAAAGTGCAAATTTTCAGTAAAATCGAGCGTCCCCCCCCTCTAAAATCTAAACCGGTGGGTGGAAATTTTTAAAAAAATTCAGGATGGTAGTCAGTATATCAAACTTCCAATGAAAACTATAACGGCTAAGTTCGCTTGAGAATTATTAGTAGTTTATGAGTAAATAGCAGCGTATGGTATAAAATATACCTAAATGGAAGATTCCGTATAAAATACGAAATCGTTAGAAAAATATTACTTAATTTTTTGGTAATAATAATAATAATAATTTGGCACATTCAGCCAGCACTGGGCAACAGCATTATGTCAGCATGGAGGTTTGGACGTAAGTATTACGCATTACAATTACAATCTCCTCGTTTACTAGTTCATAAATACAAGGAGCACCGTCCGATTTTTAAATTTACTTACATCCCTAAAGATGTAAATCGAATTTACAACACGGATTTCAAGTTAAATGCAACCTACTTACAGAGCTTAAGCGATGAAAAGTTATAATAACGCTGTTCATGTTAAAAACTTTTGTTACTGCAATGAATAGTTTCATCTTTCGCTATTCCCGTTTTATCAAGTTATTGAGGAAACTTGTATCGATCAAACAAAGGAGAAAGTCGGTATTGCGTATCAAGAGTTCAATCAGATGGCTCATAGGAGGAATGAGTGGAAGATACTCCACCGACAAGAGTGTAACTCCTAAGTCTGAAGAAGAAGTGGAAGCTTGAAAAGTTTCAACTGGGTAGACCAATGACTCGCGAGAGTTACTGGCAACTGGCAACCGGTACACGCAGGTCATAACTTGTCGTTTTATGAGCGTTTTGAGAGATAGACCTTTGTTCAATCATCATCATTATTATCACCATCATCAGCCGGAAGACGTCCGCTTCTAACAAAGGCCTCCCCCTTATAACGGCATAATGAACGACAACACCGGTTGCGAGCAACTCTCACGATGTTGTCACTCCACCTAGTGGAAGGTTTGCAACGCTTGTGTGCAACGCTGCATGCCAGTGACTGTGTGTTGGCATAAAATATATATGTGTTTGTACTGCCGCTGCGTTAGAAGTAGGTATGTTTTTCGCTTGTTTAATAAGCATAATAATTATGACGTACATAGCTTGATTTAAAATTGTTTTACGCGTGCAAAATCGCGGCGAAAGACTACTTTATTATGAAACAATTGAACGCGTTCAGCCATCTTGGATGTGCCAGAGCCAATGCTTTGAGAATTAAACTGAGCATGCAACCATAAGCCGGGTATAATTGAGTTAGACTGTATCGTTGTATCCAGGCTTACTGCAATATATCTTTGGAAGTATATAAATGGAATAATTGCGGATCAGTGCGAGTTTCTACAATACGTTATATGATAACTTCTGAATTATGGTCACGAGTAGAAGACTCGTGACCACGGCAACTGCAACGTTGCCGAAACGTCGAGGTAAATATTACTTGTGTGTTAGCGTGAATTTCGACTATGTTATAATGCTATTATATAAAAATATCCGACAATCCTCCTCCGTATACTCGTTCAGGGAGGCCTTGAAGAAGATGTGGCTCACACCATGTTCCTTAATTAGTTAGTAAGTAGTTATCCTTTATACTTGTGTTATTTATGTATTGTATGTGTATTTATTTATTTTATATTTGGTAACAGGTATATTAAGGTTATGTATTCTGTATAATACTGTATATATTTGTTTATTTATTATTATTTGTTTAGGTACTTAGGGTTTATATATGCATTTATATTTATTCAAATGTTTTTGCTCTATTTGTCGATCCTTATCTTTTTTCAATTGCTTTTCTCTACCACTCAAAGGTTGACTGGCAGAGATCGCTTCAGGGATAACTCCGCCTTTGTACTTAGCACTTTCTTTTGTGTCTTTTTTGTACGGGTGCGTCCCAAGATATGTAAAAACGTTAGATATATTTTCATATTATATAACGTTCATTATATATAATTACATTATGTATACCATGAAACACTATAATTTCAATAAGTATAACGTTCGATCAGTATAACAATTGTTTTATATACTTTCATAAGAAATAACATGTTTATGGGCTAAATTCATATTATATAACATTAAAATGATATACTTAATTTCAAGTGTTATACTTTGTTTCTAAAATACTTGTTAAATTTTAAAACCAGAAAATTACGTGTTTATCAACCTTTAATTTTTGTATTGAAAAGTTTTACTCCAAAATTTGTGCGAGCGAGCGAAGCGAGCGAGCAAGACGGTTCGGAGCAGAAGCGACTCGGATAGGTTAGGTTCAGAAGGCTAAGGCGGGAGCGAAGCGGAGCGTAGCTCCCGCCTTAGCCTTCGATGTTAGGTTTTTTTTTTATAGCAGCGAGGAAACCGCAAAAGTGAAATAAAAATAAACAAAGAATACACAATAAATTAATTGACAAATTTATTCAAAATAGCTATATTTTTTTAAGCTTAAACATAAAGCGATTGCTTTTAGGAATTCAACTTCGGAATACTCGGATTTATATTTTTGTTATTACGTTTATATTTTTAAGCGTTATATTTTCCGTTGTAAGATTAAATTAATGTTATATGTTTTGGTTGTTAGAGGTTGTAAATATTATATTATTTGATAGTTATACTCAAAGTATTTATTTCCATAGATCATTATATATAATGGGATTATATATTTTATCATTATATATTATGAGCATTATAGCAAACGTATATTATATTTAAAAAAAAAAGAGAAAGTGAAGTTATATATAATGAATATTATATGTTTTGTTTTTATATATTCTATTACTTACCCTTTTGTACACCTATTTCCTTTTTGTACAATAAAGAGTTTAAACAAACAAACAAACAAATATATCCACTGTTTAGAAAGACATAATATGTCTTTCTAAACATTGGATATATTTTTATAAGACATATTATGTCTTTCTAAATCGGTCTCCTTTATGCGGTAGGTATGTGCTACTCGCGTGAGATGTCACGTGTTCGAATTTCTTCCTCTCTCTAATCGCGTGTGTCAAACCTTTCTAACTTTATTAAATCCTTTGAGTAGGGAATCTGTTGTTGAGGATTTGTTCAGTTGGGAATCTCCAGAAATGTAACTTGTTGGCAAATCTGTAAAAATGGTAACAAGCTCTGATGTGTTACTAATAGTCCAGTAACTTTATACATCGGCAGTATGCGTCAAATTCGGTAGTTCTGAATTTTTGCATACTTGTTTATGATGTTGTCCTAATGAATAATCCAAGTTTGTGACCTCGAGCGCCGAACGCAACTTTGTCTAAAATCGAAAAAACCGCGAAAAAAACGTATTTTTTTCAAATTTTGGCGATTATAACACTAAAGAACTAGTGTTTGAAAAAACTTTCTTAAAACGTTTTAAAGAAGACTAAATTTGCTACAATATGATACAAGAATTGTCTCTGTGGACCCAATAGTTTCCAAGATTAAGCCTTTCAAAGTTTATCATTTTAACGAACTTCGCAATTTTTTGCGATTCTGTCGTTCTGAATGAATTTTGAGTATTTTGACCCTGATTATACTATCGAAGCCCTGTACTTTTATGATAGGATGTTAAAAAAGATAATGAGGAGTGTGAACGATGATGTTAAAGCTAAGCTACGAATAATGAAGTAAATAAAAAAGAAAAGTACAACAGAAGTTAATAAGTTTATTTGTTAGGAAATTGAGTAATATTCAAAATCCAAAAAATCAAATTAGAAAGAAGAAAGAAAGAAAGAAAATACATTTATTCACAACACAAGACACAACAATAGCATTAAGTACAAATAGACAACACATAGAAAATTATGCGTCATTGCGGTTGTGAATCGGACACTGGCTCAGCATAATGCTGAAGCGTTAATAATAAACACCTCAGCGCTGATTTTCAGCCAGCACCGTTGGTGACCCCCGGACCGCTACAAAGATATCCTTTAGTTTTATTACTATACATAAAGACTACATAAATAGATAACTTGAGAACTATAATACATATTATATATTTTATCACTTTGAAAGACATTAGTACATAAACTTAATTATAATTACTATTATACAATACACCCACTTGCCAAGTATACAACACCGTTAGGTACCCGTGTTAAAAGGAAACATGAAATTAACAATCGAAACAAAAAAGAAGAATTAATTTGGCCCTTTTGGAAGGTCCCGGTTGAGGTTCGTCCGTATCTGGATCGACGTATTGAGATGGCATATCCCCATCAGGGGATGGTAATGAATCGTCGACATTTTGTGCCGTCAAGTCATCCTCCATTTCGACATCGGACAGATCGTCGCCTTCTAGGATTTTACTACTGCAACATCAGGTATATTATCACAAGAGGCCTCGCTGCAGTGCCTACAGACTGATGAGTATTTTAATCCTGTCTTCCTGCAGCTGCACGCGATCCCACAACCCTTCGTGCAGCCGCAAGTAATCATCTGCAAGAGGTGTTGTGGGGCTGCATCTCTGGTCATCGTTTTGGGATTGAGGCTTTGTGGTGTGTATATAGCCACCCCCAGGGTTAAGTGTGACTCCCAACCACGCCTGTACCTGTAAGAAGATTGTACATGAGAATAGAAAATGATGAATGATATGTTATGTGAATTACTGATGCAAGGACAAATTTTTACCTGATAGTATGTCCGCAAGGAGTGAAATCGAGCAGAGTCTCTTGTGGGAGGTAACCTGGCTAGATTGAAGCTGGTTTTCGTCGCAGCCCTAGCGAATAGTCGGTACCGCAGCTCGTCAAGGTTATAGGTGTTGTGGTTGCCTAAATTGCGAAGTTCGAAAAAATGATAAACTTTGAAAGGCTTCATCTTAGAAACTATTGGGTCCACAGAGACAATTCTAGTATCATGTTGTAGCAAATTTAGTCTTCTTTAAAACGTTCTAAGAAAGTTTTTTCAAACACTAGTCCTTTAGGGTTATAATCGCCAAAATTTGAAAAAAATATCGATTTTTTCGCGGTTTTTTCGATTTTTGACAAAGTTGCGTTCGGCGCTCGAGGTCACAAACTTGGATTATTCATTAGGCCAACATCATAAACAATTCTGCAAAATTTCAGAACTACCGGATTTGACGCATACTGCCCCCATACTTTCAGGCGACAAAGTTACTGGATTATAAGCTACATATCAGCCGACGAAAAAATTAAAAACAAGAGAACGTCAATCTCTACCGTGAGACTCACTCATATTAAATGATATTGTAACGGTTAACTCACGTCTTAAATCGAGTATAGCTCTACATTTTTCAGGCTATTTCGTAGCCCTTCTTCAAAGGAGCACGCGACCCGTCGGCGGCCGCAACACGCGCACTACGCGCCACCGCTCTGCTTGCGCGGCTGCCCGACGAAACTAACACAGGCGCACAACTACCCTCATTTAAATAAATAATTATAATAATAATAATATTTAATTTGAAATTGCCCGAAACATGTCGAGCTAAACTCGATTTAAGACGTGAGTTATCCGTTACAATATCATTTAACGTCAATCTCACTAATTAACTCTAACTAAACGCTTGCTATTAACTGTGTTGGTTAGAGTTTGTCCCAGTCTCTTCACCGGAATGGCCTTGTTTAGGCTCTACATTTCTACTATCAGAAACCTTGCCCCCTAAATACTCTCGTGAATTTTTTAAAACATTGTATCGCGCCCCACAAAATAAGCAAAAGGGAAATAACACGACAAATGGCGCATACGAATCCGGCTCATCGCCATTTTGAGGCACTATATGCGAATCGTGCTTAGCATTGCAAATGAATTCATCCCTGTAATAATAATGAAATCAGGTTTTGTTACTTCATCGTTTCGAGTGAATAATTTATTACATGAATTTGTATTTGATGGGAGGCTTCGTATGTCGCGCGTTCGTTTTCGGCTGCTTTTTAGGGTTCCGTAGGCAAAGGGTAAAAACGGGACCCTATTACTAAGACTTCACTGTCCGTCCGTCCGTCCGTGTGTCACCAAGCCGTATCGTCATGAACTGTGATAGTTAGACAGTTGAAATCTTCGCAGATTATGTGGAACTGTGCCCGCTATAATAACAAATCATCTTGTCAGCCGAAAGATGTCCACTGCTGGACATAGGCCTCCCCCAAGGCTCTCCACTCAGACCGGTCTTGTCTGTGTTTTCGCGTCCACCGCGATTCCGCGATCTTAACCAGGTCGTCGTTCCATCTTGTTGGAGGCCTACCGACAGCTCGTCTCCCGGTCCGCAGACGCCATTCGAGAACCTTTTGACCCCATAATAACAAATACTAAAAACATAATAAAATTAATATTTAAGGATGGGAGGGGCTCCCATACAACAAACGTGATTCTTTTGGCGTTTATTGCTAATGTGTAATGCATGTTGTTTAGATGGTACGAAACACTCCATGCGCGAGTCCGCGACTCGCACTCGGCCGCTTTTCATCGTGAGTATTTGACGAGCTGTAAGTACTGTAAGTGTCCGAGCCGTTCGTAAAAGGGAATTTTAAGAAAACAATTTGTATATTTACTTTTAGATAGCATTTAAAGAAATAAAGATAAAAGAAAACTATAATAGAGAAGAAAAATATAATATAATAAAAGAAAATCTATTCATGACATTACCTACCATAATATAAACAAATAAAAATACGTATCACGGTCACGAAATGGTCCCTAACGAGATCAAGAAGTAAGTATCGTGTAAACAAAAGCCTTTTTGGATTAGAATCAAAATAGCTCTAATGGAACCCTTTATGTTTCGACATAGCGTATGCCGAGAGTCCGTGGCTTAGCTTAGGAGACTCTTATTTCTAGAAAACTATAATTTGGTATTAGTATATACCAAAGTTAGTTGACAAAGAAAATTTAGGGTACCTACCTGCCTTTAACGTGATTTCTTTCTTCTCATCGATCCTGTTTGTTATGCTAGATATCGTTGGATAGGTCGTTCAAAAACGTAGATAGAAACCATTTTTCAATTCAAGGAGTCTGTTTACGAAATATCATGCTTCCCTGTTGATATTTGAATACGAGATAAATTCATGAGAACACGAGTGGCTTCTGAGTGGAGAGAAAACTCGAATCATATGTGTTTAGTAAATTTTGCAAGTTGTATTTACCACGCGTTGGTTGCAGTGCTCTGCACGTGGCCCGATACCAACTTGACCGGTTTTTAATTTCCGAAACATAAACCACTTGTCTTATATTCGTTGAAGATAGTTGCCGAACTTAAACGGCGTTTCCATTAAAATTGTTACTTAAGACTTATTCGAATTAAACAAGGAACGTACTCGAAAACTTGAACGCGACACTTGCGAAAGAGTCCCAGCAGAAATTTAATTGAAATAGTTTATCGGCATTGTTTGGAGAATTCGCGTCACAATTTTTGGTATTAGCCTCTAGCGGGGGTTCTTAGCTTTGTTTAAGTTTTGTTTTGCGTTGACTTTTGTTTGCCTTTCGTTGATTGAATTTGAGATGAGCTAAGCTGTTGAACGGTTTTGAAGTGGTTGCGTGGAGTGAATGTTGAACGATCTTTATTCAACGTGTGAAGCGACACAGCGGATGAAATCGGAAAGACCATCTTCTGCCGGAAGACATCTACTGTTGACCAGAGGTGACGCAGGGAAGGAAGTCATTAAGATCGTGGTCAGCCAGAAAACGGAGGAGGAGGCACAAGGAAGGTAATGAGAAAGATGATTACCAGCCAGAAGATGTCTACTGTATAGCAAAAGAAGGAAATTTGGTTTATTTATTTATTAAGGATGATCGTCTGCTGAAAGATGTCCGCTGTTCATAAACGGAGGCCATAGAATGCCCCGATAAATGACAACACTCGCCTCCACCCACTTACCCATAACACTTGTAATATCGTTGGTTTAGTAGAACGCTGCGTCTTCCCCTTGGTGAAGCCATCCCCCATTCAAAAACATGTGAACGCCTAAAAGTTTTTTTACATTACACTTCGGTCTTTGGATGATGGATTTACAACCTACACCTACCAATTTTCAACTCAATCACTTCTCTAGTTTCGGAAAAAATTGACCGTGAAAAACGAAATGGCAGATATTTTTGAAGTATGCATCCTTAAAAAACATCAAAAGCCGGCTCCTGTTAAGAGAGAAAGAAAGAAAGATTTATTTTGGCTCCATAAGTACCATCTAAGACTAAGACTAAAGCATAAAAACTAGCACTAAAACTATATTACTTGGTGACAAAACAGGATACCAAAAAGGGTCTCCACCCAGCATGTGTTGCCGCACATTATGTGCAGTAACGCTGGTTTTCTGTGCGTCAGAAGTACATACGGTCTATACACACTACGCACTGTATTAGCAAATAGAACCACATGATATTCACATAAACTGTTGCCGGCCGAACTCTCCGGAATAGCAGAACTATCGACTAAACTACACCTTGCTCCTGATTTATATAGATCATAACTCACCAGCGGATATTGAGTTGCCCGTGCACAGCTTTGTGTGCAATGCACAACAAATAAGTTCAGTGCACACTGATAGACGTTCATTAGATGCGGGGAAATGAAAGAAATGTACGTGGAAAATGGAACTGCGGATTGGAAAAGCTTTTGTATCGCGTTTCTGTCGCAAAGAACGTTTGACTGGAGGATTGTAAATGGCTGATTTGTAAACGGTATTGGAAACTGTTGGAGGTTTTGAATTGTGAGTGTTTTTGTCGGTTGTTATTTAGCGTCTGCAAGTGTCGTCTTTACAGAATACTAGCTGCCCGCGGCTTCGTCTTCGTTGAATTCGGTTATCGCGCGCTTTTCCCTCGCGAACTTTGCATTTCTCCTGGATAAAAAGTAGCTATGTCACTCTCTGGCCCATAAACTATCTCCATGCTAAAAACACGTCGAACCGTCGCTCCGTTTCGACGTGAAAGACGGACAAACACACAAACACACACACTCGCATTTATAATATTAGTATCGATGTTTAATAAATGTCAAATCAATGGACTTGGGATATGAGTAGATTTTTTTTCTTCAAAGTCATTATACTCTAGAAAGAGTGATCTTGCTTCTCAGTTGTGAGAATGCAAATCTTCATGACGATTTTCTTTAGAAAATGGTCTGGCGATATCCTCTTATCCTTTATAGAGCGGTACTGCTGGGCTAATACAAAACTCGAAATTCGAAGTCCGTATCGTATCGTCCCTCTCGCTCGCGTATTAAGTATAAGTGTCAGAGGGACCGTACGACACCAACTTCGAGTTTCGTAGTAACCCACATAGAGTTCAGAGTTTACAGTTGGCAGTAGAGAGCGCTGCTGTCCACTCTCACATCAGAGGGTAAAAAATAATATGCGACAGTTTCGCTTTGCATATTAGTACCCTACGAACTGTATGGAAGAAGCTTTCTTTGATTTGTGGGTGTTCTAGTAGGTACTCTAACCTTAGTTGGTCTCAAAGAGTGTTTTATTCCTTGATAGAAATGCGACCGATTGACATTTAAAAAAAAGACAATCAGTCGATTTTCTCGCTGATCGCACATTTTAACAAAAATCTGTGAATGTCGATTGTCATCACTCAAAAAGTTGGTAAAGGTCTCCAAAGAGCATTTTCGTGTAGCAGCAAGGGATCTAGTAGCTGCCCTTGCTGCCCCATTTTAACTTTCCATCGTGTATTTCCGACACATCTATTTACAGCTAGCTCACCATGTTTATAGATTTTATTATATTTTTCTTACAATGTCTGTATTGACAGCCTTCACTAAACGAAACCGTACCAAAATTAACTCTACAATAACGACACCATCACCTCAAACTAACAACACCCGCTATCTACCGAAGCTGAAAAGTATAAATAAAAAAACACTTAATAAAGCGTTTTTCGACAAACGCCAACAAGCGTGCCGTCGAGTGAAAGGAATCGCAAGTCACGTGTGAAGGCGACGTGCGGAAAAATGCCCCATGGACGAAGAGCGATCGCTGTGCTATAAATCATAGCTTATTGAATTCAGTGGTCATGTGCTGATGGTAGCATAGCGTTTATTTGACAATCATCTTTTATTTAACTTGCAATACTTACATGAATTTTCCTGTCTTTGTCTTTTATCTCATTAAGTCTTCAAATTCCCCAAGTCTTATTTTACTAAATTCTTGTAACAAGATTGACGATTCAGATTGCCAGAAATATATACTCAGCGGCACAAAATTTGGCCCCATCTACTATTTACAGCCAGATTTTTTGATGCTCAGTATATTTTTTACAAAAACTTATTTTAGGAAATAGAATAACTGTTTGTACCTACAGTTTTTTTTTGTGAACTTGAGGACACCGTTGAATAGGTACAGTAAGTGATTTTGGAGGTTCTGAACAACTTTGTTCACATTTATATTTTGTCACCTTCTTAAATCATCCTTAACGCTACATTGCAAGCCTACAGATTTCAAATGTCACCTTTGTAATTGATGGATTGAGTAGTTACTCCTCGGAGGTCCACATCAATTCACTACAACCTAATTCGCGATCACAAATGGAAGCAAAGGGTTTATAGTTCTTAGTTCGTTTTACTAGTCCGCATTACAATGCCACCTACAACTTAACCCATCCACATTCCTAAATAGTACTCACCGCTAATTCTTAAATGATCCTGAATGTCCCAAAGACCTAACGTTACCACATAGAGTTTTCAAACCCGGGATTGGCTTATACTGAAAATCTCGAAGTTTACTTCAGACATGATTTCCATTTTTGAACCAACCAAACTAATTGCAGTGTGGTTTTTGAAAGTGTTTCTCAATTATGGCTGATGACATTTCTCATTTACTCCTCACGAAACTCACTTGACGGATACGTCCTTGAACCAACCGACGTGTGGTGTGGTGTGTGTGCTAGCGGATGAGCAAGGTGCCTGGGTTTAGTTCATGGATATGTTGACGATTTTGGTAACACACTTGAAATTTGTTTAAAACGATTCTTTTTTTTAATGTATTAGCAGACAAACGAGCAGACGGTTCACCTGATGTTGAGTGATTACCGTCGTCCATAGACATCCGCACCACCATCATCACTGCAGAAGCCTTGCAAGAAATGGTACAATGGTACATATCTTAATGAGTTGGAAAAACCTCGGCCGCCAAACTGTTCCATAAATGACACGTGCAGGGTAGAAAGGAATGCTTAAACCGCACAGTGGATGACGGCCACCCACCAAGATGAATGTTTACCCCTTTTATTCCATTGAGGGTACCGACCATACATTTGGCCACATTAGGCAGTGCAATTAATATCTTGCGAATATGTGTGAATTTTCGCACCGTATAAATTAGGCTTTAGGCATAATATTATACCTACAGGGTTTCCCGAGAGTGCGTAAGTTATCAAATTGTAGTTGTGTTGTCCCATGCGCTGTTTTCCGTTGCAAATCAGATATGGGTTGGTCATTCGGCGGTCGTTTATCATCGGAATTGCTTGTCACCGACTAGTTAACGGACCTTATGTTTACGCCCGTAAATGTGACAGAGGTGGTCAGTCGTTGAATATTTATGAATTTCATGATAATAAGAGCTGTCAGTAGTAATTTTGTAATGAAGACTTTTAGACAGTTTAATGACCTTTTAACTTAGATAATTAAAGACCCTTTTAACTTGCAACGTGCGTATGTAAGTTTGTTAAGGTTTTTTTTTTACAGTTTAAAAGGGATAATTTATTTAAACAAACGCACAAAAATATCCTAAAAATAACTTAACAAACTTACCTACATAAAATAAAAAAAAATTACAAAAAAGTAAAACCGACTCCAAAAAAATGAAAAAAAATAATAAAAAATGGAACCGACTGCAAAACCCTTGAAAATATTTTTATAGGTACCTACTAACTCGAAGTCGGTGCCTCAGCACGACCCAGCAGGAGTGGAGCAATAGGCGTCTATTTCACCTACATACAATGGGTTTCAATCACTCCTGCTGGGTCGTGCTGAGTCACCGACTTCGAGTTAGTAGGTACCTATAAAAATATTTTCAAGGGTTTTGCAGTCGGTTCCATTTTTTATTATTTTTTTTCATTTTTTTGGAGTCGGTTTTACTTTTTTGTTAAAATTTTTTTATTTCTCACTTTTTAGTGATTCGTAGCCAAAGAACGTCTCACAACGATTCCATTAAGCCCAAACACGACTAACTTACGTTGTTTTATAACAGAGTTCCGTTGCCTACCTTCTGGCTTCAGCATCAGATCAGTTCGAAAGAATCATTAACTTAAAGCTTCTTCTTACTCGCTTATCTAGATATGTTAATCATGATAGTTTATAGACGAGCGAGTATTACTTAGCTTCGACGAGTTCCATTGGTCACCTATGGTCTTCTTCATCAGGTCCAGGTTACCAAATGATACTTTCTGAATGTAAATGCTTATCTTAACACTAAAAATGCTAAAATCGCCATAGGTGTGCCTATAAAATTTGAGGTTTGCCCTCGATTTCCCTAGGATCCCATCATCAGATCTTGATTTGGTGACAATGGGACCACCTCAGAAGAATACCCTTTCGAATAAAAAAAGAATTTTGAAAATCGGTCCACAATTGCCGGAGTAATCGGTGAACATACAAAAAAAAAATACAAACATTGGAACATAGAACCTCCTCCTTTTTTTGAAGTCCCAAATAGAACCTAAAACTAAGACAAATTACCTAAAAAATACCTCTAAAGGTAATCCCGAAGATAATGGCAGCGTTTCCTCTTTGAATAGCTAAGCTAATTCTTTGTCCGAGGAAGCTGCCAGCTGTGCCGTCTACTGAAAATAATTAAAAAAATAATCTACTATAAACAATTTTTTGATATGGCAGTGACATTCTGGTGGTCCTGACTGGACATCATCCCCGCAGCAGCACTGCGTTCTTCAACGGTTAATGGTGTCGACTTGATGTTTGGTTCGGTTATGTAGAGTTAAAAAATATTTTTTCATTTAGACTTATATTCTAAAGTATCTAGTTGAATGTTGGAATTTAATAAATCAGTTATTAGATGAGAAGTTTACATGTTTAAGGTTGAACCATATTAAAATATTTTAAACCAGCACAAATCCATGTTTACGATGGCGAAAATTCAATTCATTTCTGCAACTACCACAACAAAACCTTGTAAATTCCATATTCTAAAAATAAACAACCCCATTTTCCAATCACAGTAATTTTAAAGTCACGCCTCATAACACTTTCCTATCGACCCAAAACACCCTCCATCCCGCAGGGAACGTTTCTGAAGGGAAATATAAAAGGTTTCCGGAATCAACTGAATACATATCATAATAATAAACATAAGGAATTGCGTACATGTGTACGACACGCGAATGTTTTGTTTTGAAAATGACCGTGTTTCGCTGAGCTTGTGGGATTTATTTTGAATGCTAGCTTATTTGACAAGCTATATAAGTACACAATACGTAAATATTTCCTGGTCATTATTCTGCACCATTATGTTGTAATAAATTAAGTGCGATAGAAGTTAAACTCAGATAATTCTAAAATGTTCTTTGTGTCAATATTTTGCAAAAATCTGGATCACAGAAAACGTAGAAGAGTGTTTCTAACCAGGCGAACTATCGCCAGATAAGACTTGAGAAATTTAAACACAGATCACAACTCATAAAACGGCTAAATTAAGCATTATCTCTTGCGAAACATTCGAAATATATTCCTTTGAACATGAAACTTTCGTGAGACTCCCTCATACATGCAATGAACCCGAATAACTCGTCATAAATCGAGTTTAGCTCGACATAAATGTCGAATGTTTCTAACGTGGCGTGTGCTCCAGGAGGAAGGGGTAAGAAATTGTCCGAAACATGTCGTGCTAAACTCGATTTAAGACATGAGTTACCTGGTTTTTTTTCGCTAAAAATGTTTCTCTTTGTTTTTGATGTGATCCGTTTATAAATTCATAAAATGTTACAAGATTGCTTAAACTAAGTTTGTTTTTGGCAAAAACTGAAAATTGAAAACGAAAACATTCTTAAGTTACTAGCAAGTTTAACAAGCCATTGTACTCAAATAAAAGGCTCAGTCTTCATTCACCATTCAACTGAAAACAACCGGTAAGTTAAATATTTTGTCAAGCAAACGAGCATCTAAAGTGTCACTCCGACTTATTTAGAATTGCTAAATTATCTTCCTAGATTTTCCGAAAGAATTTCACTAATTTCTAACGACTTCATTATAACTAATGTAACTTAAAAATAATGCCATCGTGTCTTTTATCTCTTCACACATGAGCGCGCAATTCTGAAACACTTTTTTATTCTAATTAGTTAATTAAGATCAATTCACGCTTTTTACGTAAATGAAGCGCTTCTCCTGGGAATATATTTCTCTACGTGGCTTAAGCTTTGAACATTTTTTGGAAGAGACTACGTAGTTAAAGTTTAAGATGTTACTATTATTTTTATTATTATATTTACTGTAATTTTTTCTTTAATTGTATATTGTAGTTTTTTAGTATTTTATCTGTAATTATTTTTTCTGCGAAGTTTCTTGCGGCGCATTCTTCTTGCCAATGATGGTCTTTCCGAAAGCGCTGGTAGTTTAAAAAATGACGCGTAAAAGTGCCCATTGCGGCCTATTTACTGAATATTTAAATGATTTTAATTTGCAACTTTAGTGCCTTTTTACTTTCACTAATTTGGGGGTTACATAAATTACGAGGCACGAATTTTCAAATTTTACAAGCCTTGAGATGTCCACTTGAAAACCTCCTCCGATTTGTAGTATTTACCTAATTAAATTTCCGTAACGACTTTTGATACTACTATGTGTACCTAATACCCTACTTTGAATCGCATCTTAACTGTGCAAAACAAAACAGGAGCGTCATTTCCCCAGTGAAAATTCAATGGGCAACAGGTACAAGTGAGATGCATACACCTATCGAATGCTACGGCCATCGCACGACTGCATAAAGAGCAAACTAGTGCAATGTGCCGTTGCAAAGTTTGCATCGTAAATCGTGCGTAGAACGAAACGCCGGTTTTTGAAACGAAACGTTTTTGAAATGCAATCGCCTGGTGTGGAATTGGAACGACAGTTGTATAGTCGTTTTCTATTCACTAAATAGGCAGTTTTCACGCGTTTTGTCCAAATACGGCAGCGTCAAGGAAGTGTTATGACTTTGTTAGCTGTCTAAGATGATTGTGTAGCTACATAAATTCTATTTACGTATAACTTTCAAAGGCACCTCGTGCACTAGATGGCTACGACCACGACCAGATTAACTAGAAGCGACCAGTTACTTGCGGCCAAGTAAGAGAGAGTGAGACAGAATCATGTTCGATTTTACACATTCGATACACATAAAAATACATTAAAGGGAATGAATATAAAGTTAACATCGAATAGTATAAAGTGGGCCCCACTTATAATAGAGTTACATGTGTTAATGGTCCATTATGGTTTCTTTATTTAATCTGATCGTTGAGGTCATTGGTCGTAGTCATGGCGGTCTAGTGCGCTAGGTGCCCGATCTAACTAACTTCTTAAAACATTAAACACAACAGACACACACAAAACAGAATTTACAAATACATTTATTTTCTATTATACCTAATCACGTTACTGCTTAAACTCGGTGGCAATAGAAAAAGCCTACCGACAAAACCACTCTAGTTTCAGTACCGAAAATATGAGAAAACTTTCTAACAGAGCCGCAACGAGGTTAAGTTTTGAATTTTCTCCCAAAACACTTACTTTATAAATAAAATTACTCGGTCGACCGCATCGCAAAGAAAACTTTCTTATTTAAAAATAATATGCTGATATTATCAAAGCAGGATAGTGAAACGTAAACCTTTGGTTAAACTTGAAAGAGATCTTTAATATTATTAAAAGGATCACTTTGATGGATTTAGGGTCTGAAGTTTGGCTCTAGATTCGACTGGAAACGATAAGCGAAATGAAATAAGAGATATCGGCTGGTATGCAGACATGTTACTTAAATTGGACTACACTCGCAACATATTTTACGAAAATATTTCTCATCCAAAATCGATTTTCAAGATACAAGCTTAGTCATCTATCGACATGTTAGCTTAATTAGATAAATTTATGTAAAGAGAAAGGATTTCTTTGTATGTGTTGCTTGCTTATTTGTAATAGATAAACGTGATACCTACTTCTGAATCGATTTCAAAAATTATTTCACTCGTAGAAAGTTACATTATCAGCGAGAAACGGTAAACGTACCTATATTTTATCCCGGGAACGTGTAAAGTTCCCTTGGGTCGCAAATGAAGTCACGAACAGCTAGTTATACATAAAACACTTGTAATGAATAGATTCCAGGACAATACAGATATACAGAGGTGACTTTATCTCTTTAGGGAATCTTGGTAAGTTTCGAACAAACGTAGGTTGAGTAAAAGCTTAGGCTAGCTTAGGTTATTTTAGAATTCAAGCGACAACGTCAAAGCCTTTGTAACCTACTTCAAATAAATAATATCAGGAGATATAAGGTTAGGCTTAATTTAAATAAGACCTAAGCTTACAAAGCGTATGTCTATGCCACTTTACTGATAATGACATAGCAACGAGCAAAAATATAGTTTACGTAACAATCATTGTCTTCGAAATCAAAATACAATGTTCGAATATAAAATCAAAGTACACTTTGATCATGTAGCTGGATAAACGAGAAAAACGTCCAGCTAAAGTCAAACAAAGCTGCGTCATATCAAAACGAAATCCAGTTAAAATTGCTATGACGTATGTCAATCAAAGTAACTGTTGGTTTTTAAATTTCGCCACTTCAAAAATGGCTGGAAAATCGCTCAGATTTTATTTGAAATAATAGCTTTTGCGAATTCACCCCGGAAGGGATTAATGTCTGCATGTGTCCTTGTGGCTTAAAAGATGAAGCTGGATGGAAACTACTTTCCTCGTATGAATATGACATATTTTTAAATAGATCTCTGGCAAATTTGTGTTGTTTTTGGTGTTGTGTCGATGATATTTTGTTTACAACAGCTTTCTGTAGTTTTAAAGAAAAACAAGGAACCCTTAAATGGGATCATGTTGGTGTCCTTCTATTCATATAATCTTCAATTTCAAAATAGAAGACCGGATGGCCCAAGTGCTTAGAGAACCTGACTACGAAGCTAGAGGTCCCGAGTTCGATTCCCGGCCTAAGCAGATATTTGTGTGAATACGATTGTTTGTTCTTAGGTCTTGGATTTTTAATATGTATTTAAGTATGTTTTTATACATATAAGTTGTTGGATCTTTTTGGTATTTTGTAAACCTAGTTATAAAGCTTTGTTTCTTCTAATTGTGACAAAGTCACTCATTGTCCTTTTGCTTGTCGCGTAGCACGTTATTTTGAATACATTTTATTTTCTTCAGTTTAAAGCTTGTTTTACCTAAAATTATACAATATCTATCGTAAGTTTGTTTATCCGTTGCCTAGTATCCATAGTACAAGCTTTGCTTAGTTCGGGACTAGGTCAATTTTGGTGTCAAGTGTCCCATAATTGTTATTATTATTACCTATATTATTAACTTCTTTTTTCAGGAACGCGTGTAGAAAATCAATTAATTTACAATACTCAAGCCGTAAATCTCTTGAAGCTGTGCAATAAACGAATTTCTTAGTCACTGAATTTTTATTTTCAAACGGTCGTTTATTTATCTGCAAATTTATTGGAACCATCGGTGCGTCATTCCCACTCGCACTTGGCAGGTTTTTTTATTTAAAACTGGCCAGCGATTGCTTTCTATCTCATCTGACACATGTAAAAAGTAAGCAAAAGAAGGAAGAAATAAGTTTTTGTTAAAAATTAAATTTTTAAGACAAGCTTTTTGCAGACTGTACTTTCTGTTGATTGTACGTGCATGGTCATCTAAATTACGTTTCCCTACCAAATTTCAAGTCGATCCCATAAACCGTTGAGGAGTTCCGTTCTGCAGAAACGATCCAGCCTGGACTACCAGGACGTCACTACCAGATTTTTGCTTTGTAACCAAATTTACATAAGTATGCCAAATTTCAAGCCACTCTGACCACAGAAACTGGGCCAAATTCTTTTTGCAAGATTTCACCCGCACATATTTACATAGGTGCATAGTTACTTATTTTATTCTGTGATCATAAGAACATAAAATAAGTTACATGTGAAATAAAAATAGAACCTAAAACTAAAACAAATAGTTACTTACCTACATTGCAAGTTAAAAAAAAAGCTTATACCTAAATAAAAGGTGTTTGTTGACAACAGTAGTAAGTCAATAATTTACTTTTTTTATTTATTTTCTAAAGCAAAATTAATTGGTAAAATTTGCAGCGAAAAACAAACGCCAAAATATAAAATCTGTCTAAGATACGTTTCAGGGGAAATCAAAGTGAAAAGCTTATTAATCAGAATACTGTTCTGTTCCAATTACAGTCTTAATTAACATTCTTTGTCACGATACCGAGGTTCAAACATGGGGCTGATGCTTAATTAGTATGGTAATATAATACTCGAATAATGACGTGTGTATTGTCCTCTTGCAGTTTTGCTCGCGTATTCATACCTATATTATTAGGGTTCCCTACCTCGAAAGGAAAAAACGGAACTCTACTAGGATCACTTTGTTGTCCGTCTGTCTGTCAAGACCGATTTTCTCATGAACGCGTAGAAGTATCAAGCAGAAATTGATATCGAATACTCATATCTGCAGTCCCATGAAGCCTTGAAAAAATCAAACTTTTAAGTCAACGCAATCGAAAGTTACCGTCATTAAACAACGTGATTCCATATAAATTGCCGTGCACTGAAAACCTATAGGGTACTTCCAGTTGTCCTAGAAACAGGTTTTCTAGCGATGGTTCTTAGCGTGTACTGCCTTTTTGGCGAAATATTTTTCGCAAAATTTCATTTGGCAACCAACCTTTCGGCGAAGTTTCATTTAGCAAACCAATTGTTAGCATAACCTTACTTCGCATTTTTCTTATTTCGCAACATTTTTATATTGCAAAATTTTAATTCGTCACACTTTTATGTGGCAAATAATTATGTAGCAAATGATTGGCTTAGACAAATAACAAATTGTCAAATAACATTTGACCAATTTTTATGTTACAAAGTTTTACTTTAAAATTTGTGCGAGCGAGCGAAGCGAGCGAGCAAGACGGTTCGGAGCAGAAGCGACTTGGATAATTTAGGTTCAGAAGGCTAAGGCGGGAGCGGAGCGGAGCGTAGCTCCCGCCTTAGCCTTCGATGTTAGGTTTTTTTTATAGCAGCCAATATAACCTGCCATTAGGAAAATAGGTTGGATTCCATTCAATATGTTGCTAAGTTTAGATATGCCAATCAATACATTTGACCAAAACATAAACGACATCTTAAAAATATTCTAGTTAATATTTTGCATAATAATAATTTATCAAATCACTAGTTGTGAAACGATATAGTTGCGAAACGTTGAGTTGGGAAATGAAATTTCGCCGAAATAAAAATATGGGATAAATAGTTTGGGAGCTAATAATTTGCTAAATAATTTTCGCCAAAACATTAGTAAACCGGTTCTTAGACATGTTTCATCAAAATGGGTTTAGCCATTTTTGAGATATTTAACTTTAAAGTGAAAAAGTCGAGGGTTTTTTAGGTTATTCGCTTCACTCCTGTGGAATTTAAAAAAATGGAATGGTTTCCTATCCCGTAAAAAAAATCTAAAAATCTTATCTTGGTACAGCTTTATCATTCTTAATAGCAGTCATTTCAAATGTGCGATGTTCGCAAATTTGTCAGTCAGTATATCACATTCGTTTACATACAAGGTGTTTTAAAATAATCCAGAATATTTCAGAAGATGGTTGAGATAATTTGAAAGCGTGTATTTTTGATACTACCTCAAACTTTAAGGGCAGTTAGTGAAGGCCCCAATAATCACATTTTAATGTTTAGTAACAGAATTTGACTCATTATTTTCCTTACAAAATTAATTAGCACGCAATGTATCACTACGCGATGCTACTTTGTTTTTATTCAAAACGTCGCACTTGTTGACGTGACAGCTGTCACAGAACGCTTCTCTATCGTATCAAATTATTGTATTAACGCATTACATTGCTACTCGAAAATATTTCAAAAATTAATTAAGCTCTGGTACTTCATTCTAAATTAACAATTTGTTTTGATATCGGTTCACAGCACTTAAATCTTCGTCAGGTTACAGTTTAAGGTAGTTCCATGTACATGCCAATATTGAAAGCATACCGCCAATCGATCGTGTTATCGATGCAAATAAAAAATGTATATATTTCTCAAAGCCGATTGCTATTGGAATATTCAAATTGGAAGCCGGTGATATACAATTACATGACAGCAAGTTGAAAATCATTCAGCAGCTTTCAGTCTTGTCAGCGATCGCAATCAATCTAATGGCTCAATCAATGGCCGCAAAACGATTGTCTAGACTGCATCGATTTACCTGACGCGTCAATGGCGGCCATATTGGATATTGGATGTAGTTTCGATTGATGGTGAATTTAGAATAGCATGACTCGGTTAGATTTTGTCACTCTTTTTACCCGACTGCGAAGAAGGAGGGCTATGTTTGACCCGTACGTATGTATGTATATAGGGATGCATGTATGTCTATTCCTAAGTTCTCTCATAACCTATTTTGTTATAATTATCCTAAAAATATCCTATTTTTATTTATTTACGCTAAACTGTCAGATTTTTTTTTTATTTCAATAAATAATATATAATTTGTTCCTATGAAGAATGGTAGCGTCCCCTAAAATTAACTTTCGTTAATGGGGGTTTTAGAATCCAATGGCGTTGTGAAACAATAAAATTTATGGAGGATGATTTTTAGCAACACCCTATATAGTCTATACCTACATTCGTAAAGTAATTGATCCGCATAAATGGGTCACCCACTCTACCCTGCACCACTTATGTACCGGGTGTGGCCTGTAATACGACCAAAAAATTAAAACATAGAATCGTCCTCGTTAAACTGAACAACATTCATTGAGCGACTTTTAAAAATAATGGAGACTTGAAATTTTCCCTTTTTCATACAAATTAAATACTGCCATCAATATACGCCATCCTAGAACTCAACTGACGTCGCCTGTCACGCTACAAACATCAAGCATTTTGCTTTACATTGCTTCTGCGAATAAACTTAAAAGTGTAACGAAAAATAAAAAACTAATTATTTTTAAAATTCGCTGAACTAATGTTGTTCAGTTTGAGGAGTATGATCTATGTTTTAATTTTTTGCTTATATTACAGGCCACACCCGGTATAACCAAGTGAATTTCAACTACGTGACCTCCAAATTTACGACCAATATTTCTTCAATACATACCACCTTAACCTACTAATAAAATTATGTTGGTAACCGGAACAAAATAATTTATTGCAGCGAATCCGCTGAACACCGCTTAGCACCACAAGGGAAGTTACCATTCGTTCTCGATTTAGAAGATTTTTATCAAGGTTTTTTTTATATCATAGCTAGCCGTGGCAGTCCAGTGGTTTGACTTATAGTTCAAACCTGGATACACTATAAGGAGATTTAATAGTTATTTATGCAACTGTATCGTAATAAGGGTCCTTAAAACACGAGCGTGGTTTTTCATAAGGGTCACATGAGTGTTTTAAGGCCTATTCCGTACAGTTGCATACAATATTTTATCTACATCCATATATTAAACCCTCTATCATGTGTTCAAGAACCTGTAACGTCTATGTCGATGAGGTAGCAAAAATTAAAAAAAAACAACGGTTTCTGGACAATGAATTTATTTCTACCAGAAATAAAACAATACATAAGAAAAAGGGCTCTCGGCTAGCCAGTTGTTAGAGCTGGTGGGTTGTTTGGGCTACCTCAACTGAATGTTCGTTCGCCTGTACAGTTTTTGTTCGCTTAGTACGTTTAGTTAAAGTAAAATGTTGAGCGCCACCAGCCGATACGGCGGCTGGACCAGAATTTGAAAGGTAAAAGAAAATAAGATTTGAGTGTACCTCGGCCCGGAGAATTACCCACGGGTTTGGTGGCTATGCAGATGTCCTGGAGAGATGGGCAACGGGAGCCCGCGGGGACTCGTCCAACCCGATGGAAAATTGGCCCAGGCAGAGGGCGAACCTCAGACTTGAAACTCCAAAAAAAGAACCTCCGCAGGTGGAAGCTTCACACGGGAAACTTGAGCGTGGAAATAAAAAAAAAACCTCCTGGAATAGAGAATCCAGGTTTAGGATAATAAAAAGAGTGATGGTAGGACGAGTCGCAAGTTGTCCAATGGGCAACTGGTTCCTAGGGTTCTGTGGTCGAAATTGTTGGACTCACCGGAGAGGAATGAAGGTCCTGCTTCAGCTGGCCAGGCTGGAGTTGACGTCTGTCGACTCTCCGGAGGTTTCAGCAAGTCCACGTCCACTATTAAGCTGCGATGAACAAAGTCCGGTTACCACTTGCAGTATACGAAGCTACCGCCAAAATAAATTCTAAATAAAAATGAAACTTACCACACGACATTTGGCGTAGCGTTTGCAAAATTATGCTCAGAGCGTTCGTTTTTAGAAAAAAAAAATACGAGGTGAGGTGAAAAAACTCACACTCGTTTATAAAGAAAAAAGGACAAACGTCCGCGGCAATAGCCAAAAGGAAAAGAAAGCTGGAGCCCCTCGGACGGCGGCCCTCAGAAAAAATAAAATGACAGGTTGTCAAGTCAGTTCGACCTTCTGACACTTTCTGAATCTTGTCATGCGCAAGCGCAGAGGCACAAACCAAGTTAAATAGGGAAAAATATGTAGAAGCCGATTTATTCTGAAACGATGAAAACAAGTACTTACTTGACTTATCCTGAAATAATAACATCACTTCAGACGAAAACATGATCTCTTCAATTTGGAAAACACATAAAACCGTAAGGACTGAAATTTACTGACAGCAACACTGACAGTTGAGTTTTAATTTTTAAACGTCATTAACAAAAGTCAAAGGAAACCATAACCATACAACGGCGTTTGTTGAGCGTTTATTTAAAAATAAGAAAAGGCAAGGGTTGAAATTTTTATATGTCACAAACCATTGAGAATGATCTGCATGAACGAGAACTAGGTAGGTTTGTCTGCCCCACGCCCACAAGCTGCGCGCGCGACGACGTGCTGCTGCTCGTGCGTGCAGGCGGCGCGGCGCGCGCAGGTGCTCCCGGTGCTGTAATGATGTATGAAATCTCATTACGATACAGAAATCTGTATCGTAATAATCATTAACACCGTGTTCATAATAGAATCCAATATCGTAATACTGGTCATTATTGAATTATGAGGATTTACTATATGGGTGTAGATAAAAATAAAAGTAACTTAGTATGCGAGTACAATTGAACCTTGAATTGATGGAATTTCATTGGTCAGTGACTCCCTGTCCTGTTTTTTATATATGTGTAGGACGGATCTGTGTTGGATCTGTGTTAAAATATGTGTCGCACAAACATAGACGTAGTGCACGTTTAATAGCGAGCAGAGAAATGTAAAAATACTGTAGCTCAAGACGATAGTAGTTGTTCGCGTCGCTGAATGGCGTGACGTCACAGTCGCGGTCGATCGCTCCATGATTTATTACTTTTTAAAAAGTTTTTCTCGAGTACGTCAGTGGACTCAAGCCAAAGCCGGCCACGCATGCGCAGCGTGCCGGTTAAAATTATCCCACTCGTAGTGACATTGTGACGTCATATCATACGACTGTCATAGAAAGTGTCAGGGAAAAGGAAATAGGTTAGAAAAATGGTACAGTCAAGGGCAAGGATATCGACACGGCCAAAGTTGCAAAAATATGTATACATGGCCTTAATGTTAAGTGCATAAAGTCGTGTATACATATTTTTGCAACTTTGGCCGTGTCGATATCTTTGCCCTTGACTGTAGGTACAGTATTCATTTGAATATGTTCCCAAATGTGGCCGTACTGATAGTAGGTTTAAGGTGGATTTTTGGAACATTTACACAAAAGGGCATTTTCACTATCAGTACTAGGCACATGTACACGGCATAGTTAAGGAAAATTTAAAAAATATCAGTTTTTTGACGTTTTTTTCCATTTAATTGTAGGGGAAAATCATAACTGACAACTTTTAACTTTACGCCGTTGCTAGGTGGTACATGTTTTAATAAAAATGCCCAAAAACCTAAGTTACTCAGAAAATTCCACAAGAATTGATTGGAAATACGAACGAAGGCCCTTTTTTGTAAAAAAAAAATGTGAATTCTGTGAGATCTTATTATTCCATAAAAATACTAGGTAGGTAGTACAGTCAAGGGCAAAGATATCGATACGACCAAAGTTGCAAAAATATGTATACACGGCCTTAATGTTAAGAGCATAAAGTCGTGTATACATATTTTTGTAACTTTGGCCGTGTCGATATCTTTGCCCTTGACTGTACTTGAAAAAAAAACAGAACACATTCGTCTAAACCTTAAGCTTGTACCAATATACCTGTCTACGCTAGTCTGTAGCGCACGTCTGAAAATTCCCACATTTTCCATCATGCCTACGCCCTGTGTGCTAACAAAGTATCATTCACTTTTGTAAACTTCAAAAGCCAGCCCGAATTCTTTTACAAGCTTTTCAGTCAAAATAGCAAGCCTTTTGACTCCCATGTGGCACGGCATTAGGAGATTGCGCAAAAGAATTTACTCCGCTCAAATGGATACGATATTCGCCTTAAAAATCTTTATAGTTCCAGATACCCTTGGGTATAAAGTTTTATCAATTTACTAGCTTTTGCCCGCGGCTCCGCCCGCGTGGTATTCGGTTATCGCGCGCTGTTCCCTCGGGAACTGTGTATTTTCCGGGATAAAAAGTAGCATAAGTCACTCTCAGGCTCATAAACTATCTCTATGGCAAAAATAACGTCGATCCGTCGCTCCATTACGGCGTGAAAGAGGGACAAACATACAAACACGCAAACATACAAACACACTTTCGCATTTATAATATTAGTATGGATAATTTATTTATTATTTATTTGGTTTGTTAGTCTATCAAGGTAGTTAAAAAATCAAGGTAGTTTTGTAGCACAGATAAAATTTATTAATATTTTGCGGGTAGTTTTTGTTTTGTTTGGCAAATTAAAACAGTGGTTGTGGTTTGTTAGTCTAACAACTGGTAGCATGGTGTACGGTTGTGTCACTCTGAAGATGAGCTCTGGTTGAGTTCGAAACGCGTCAGTGTGTTGTGGTGGTGGTTATAGATGGTTTTGTGTAATTTATGTGTGTTCTTACAGTGTGGAGGTGGAGGAACTGCATGAACACATATATTTTGCATAAGCTCAGCTATCGTAAGGTCGCGGGTGAGCAAATAAATTCTTTTAGTTCATTGATATGGACCTCCGCAAAGTAACGCCTGATTCAATAAATTATTTAAACGTTACTAACGCTTTTTGAACTCTGTACAAGTTCATCCTCAAACTTATGAATGGTACTTATCGAAAAGGCATCCTCCATTCGATTGAAATTCAATCTTAATATCATTAAACCTATTTATAAGACGAATCAGATTCAGAGGGGCTACTACGAAACTCGCAAATCGAAGTTCGCACCGTCCCTTTCATTCGCGTATTAAATTACATAAGCGCCAGCGGGACGGCAACATACGAAGTTCGAGTTTTGCACTTCGTGGTGAGCCTGATCGTTTCCAGACCGCTCCGGAGTTAGTGTTATCGCATTGGATGCAGTCTGTACTGTGTCTGTATTTGAGCATCTGTGCTGTTTCTAATTGCCTGGTACTGATTTACTTTAAACGTATAGTCGACCGCGGAATTCCTTTACCATCCTGTAGTTGAATGTCAGTTATGCGACTTTAAACATAAATGTATCGTTTTAAAGTAAGTTTTGTTTTTCTGATAGTATTGGAACTATCAAAAAATTAGATAGATACTTAAAGCACTAACTTGCTGTACGTGACATTATAATTAATCATGATTATTTCTTTCAAATCATGTTTATAGGTCTATTTTTAGGGCTCCTTATCCGAAAGGTCCCATTGGAACCCTAATATTGCTGTGATTGGAACCGTCTGTCCATCTGGTTGTAGTCTGTCACTGCTACGCGGGTTGTATTGTATATTAGTTGTATAATTTTAACGCGATTGTTTTCTGACAAAAGTTTTCCGTTACAAAAATGTCTCCCGGAAATTTTTCAGTTACAAGTATTGCTTAGGTAAGTCCTAATTTTCCAACCATAATTTGCACATTACGCCTAAACTTGAACAGAGCCGTCAAATCTTCACTTAACGCCATTCCAAGCAAATGTGTAGCGCCAGCACTTCAAAACAAAAACATCACTAAACGGCGTCTCACCAAAAACTGAATGCCACGCTTTAGCATAACCCCATTAGAGAAGTAATAAACACGGCGCATTGCGTCCCGTTCACGCACGGGTGGTTTTAATACGTTCGTCCCGCTCTAATGTCCGTTTACGATTTGATTCACGCCAGTGGCATAAAGTTTCGAGGAGTGGGTCTAATATCGTGAAAAATAAAGTCTAAGGGCTTTATAACACTTGCGAGTTACGAGACTGTTTTCTAACGGGTGTGGCCTGTAATACGAGCAAAAAATTGGAGTTTTTAAATTTTCCTTGTTTCATACAAATTAAATACTCTATCGATGTACGCCATCCTAAAACGCAACTGACGTTGCCAGTCAAGCTACAAATATCAAGCATTTCACTTTACGTCGCTTCTTCGGTGTTGCAGATGTTTATGGGCGGTGGTGATCTCTTACCACCAGGTAAGAGACCAGGTAACTGCTCGTTTGCCTTCCAGTGGAAGAAAAAAAAACTTAAAAGAGTAATACAAATTTAAAAAACTAATTATTTTTAAAAGTCGCTAAACTAATGTTGTTCAGTTTGACGAGGACGATCTACGTTTTAATTTTGTGCTCGTATTACAGGCCACACCCGGTATAAGTAAAGCAATGGAGAATGGATGACATGTAAGAAACGCTTCGCAAGCTCGTCCGCTTAATTCTCATACTCAGCCCACTCACCATGCCTACATCGCATATTGCCTACTTCCACGCCACGACGATAATCTGCTATTATCTATAGGAATAACATTTTCTAATAAACAGCAAAAAATATCAGATTTTTTAAGTAGCATCAATCAATTAAAAAAAACTAAAGAGTTTGCCTATATCCATCTAGCTTTATCTATTAAAGATGTAACTTTTCATTCAAACAGCATTGTAATAAATTTATTAAAATGCGTACCTAAGCAGTAGCTTATGCACAATGTTATCATTAGCTTGGAGAAATGCCCTTAGGTATACAAGTATTCAATTTACTCTTTTTTTTCTTCTGGCGACTGGATATTCTTTCAACCATTTTATTTCGAATGCATATCATAAAATTTTAAAAAGTATGCTACCTCGTTTCGGAATAAATTTCTTTGGTTTTCCTTTTCTTTGTTCCTTACACAGGTCTCGTTGTGAGTTACCTTTTGCTAAATCCCCATATTCATAAAATTACAAACATGGCATTAACTGAATATAATATATTACATTATGTTTTGTATGTTTCTTACAAAGACAAATGTCATGGTAAAAGACAAATGAATGTCGAGTTGACGAGAGCTTAACAGGCATTTATGACTGACAAGCCTGCAGGGTTAAAACTGTTTTTGTATAACGCATTGAAATCATCCCTTTAGACGCCGTGAGAAAAACTTTTTATACCGAATAATTTTGTGAAAACATTTTTCACGACACTGCTTAAAAATGTGGCCATAGATAACTTAAATCCAGTACCCAAAACTGCCTATATAACATTTAAGAGCTGACTCATTTATGGCTCGCAAAACACGACAATAATGTTACGAAAAGAGGTGGTATCAGTATATTTTATGTATTTCATAATACGATACAACTCTTCTGAAACGACAATTTGAGCAATCAATAGTAATCGTCTGCTACTACATGTGAAATTAAATTGACCAATCAGAATGCGTCATTAATTTTCATGAGGTCACACTTTTATGAGGTGTTTTTTTTTTCTAAAACGCATAATATGCACAAAATGCTTTTTTTTTATATGGATAAACGCCACAGAATTAACTTTTTAAGCCTGCTGCACACTGCACTGCACTGGCTGAACAACCTGGCTCGTCATGTTCATCGTGCTGCCGCAGCCAGACTGCTCAGTGCGCGAGTACACATCCTCGTCTAGCCTGACTTGCTGCCGCCGCCGCCGGATATGACAAGGATGAGGTTTTTATTTTTTTTAATGTGGTTTTAGGTACTGGCCACTAAGAACAGCCTCGTATAAAAAAAAATGTCACAAAAGAAAAACTAAAATCGGCGGGAGCAACACAGTCATTGGATTGTTAATTGTTTGTTTTATGATAAATACTTTTTATTTCCCCGCAGTGATCGTGAAAAGCACAATTTTTGGTCTCGGTCAAAAGTGCACTAGATGAACTCGTAATTATCGAAGGAGGCCTTCGTTTAGGTCGGCCTACAAACTAACTCGTCCATCTATTGCTTACTTTTTGGCATCTACAACAATGTACTATTATATAGTATGGACAAAATACTTGTACGACAAAATGCCACCCATACCAAACTGATTGTTATTAAACCTAGCAAGTTTTTGAAAATTACTGAAATTTTTATTACGTTTTCAAAATCATTTATGTATAGTTATCGAATCGATTATGAAAAATCATACATGTACCTAAAATGGTGAATGAGTCGAATCGGCAAAGAAAAGCGACACTGACAAGTTGAAACGAAGACGCTTCGTTCGTTTTTCGCACTTGCTCAGTCAAATCCTGGATTAATTTCAAAGTCAAAGTCAAAGTCAAAATATCTTTATTCAATTTAGGCTATAACAAGCATTTATGGACGGTAAAAAATCTACCACCGGTTCGGAAAAAATCTCTGTTGAGAAGAATCCGGCAAGAAACTCAACGAGGTATTTAAAAAAGAAGCAGATTCACAATGTTAATAAATGATATCTATATAGATTACATCACAAGAATTTAACACAACTTTATTTTTAACACAGTATGTTTGCTATTTGAAAGGATTGCTAATGCGGATCGGAATTGTTTCCAAATATCCCTGTCCATGATATAATCATTGACTTTATAATAATTTATTACCAGACAGTACGGTGCCATCCTAAACTACATTTATCCACACTTAACAATCCACTGAAGCAATAAAAGAAACATGAATAACCAATTAAAATTCTGCATCACGAATAGATAGAATTAGAAGCAAAAGTATCTTGGCAAGATTTCAGAGACATTAAACTAATGCGTTTTTGTGTCATCAGAAACATTGGTAGGTAACCTATACTTAATTGCTATGGTGACCTGTATAATTTTTGAACTAAAATAATTTATTTGCTCACCCGCGACCTTAAAATGTTTTTTAGTTCATTGATATGGACCTCCGCAAAGTAACACCTGATAAACTAAGTTATTTTTGTTAAAATTTTCATTTTTAGTACAAACTTTTTTGCTGACTGAACTTTTTGTTGACTTTACATAAATAAATAAAATAAATAAAAAATGATTTATTGTACAATCAACATGAGGCAAAAAAAAACAATCAATGAGTATGGATAGTTTGTACAGAAAAGTCGCGGGAATGGTCGAATATTCTGACCCCCAAACTAGGTATAGACCTGTGTCTTGAGGGCCTGAGTTTGAGTATCTCCGGCTTCGGCGATATTTGCACACATACACAGAGATAAGGATCAAACATTATCCATGATAACAGAATTTATACAATAAAACAGAAATAAAAATAAAAAATAAAATAAAAACGGATTAATAAGTAATATTAAATTAAGAACAAAAAAAAACAAAAAAGTATACATAACCAGGGACTCAACCGTATAACAGCGCAAATTGTTGCCATAAATAAAACTCAGGGAGAGAAAAATAAAAAGGAAATCAAGTAGGATTATGTATGACGTTAGAAGACTGTAAGGAGAAGATTCTCCGTGTCATGATATGACAGACCATGCAACCATTTCTTAACCTTAACTTTAACTTCGTATTTATTTAATTTGTAGATAGGGATTAATTTGTTAATTTTATTATAAAGTTTAGAACTCAAAGAGATTGTTTGTCTACGAGCAAAAGCTGTGTGGCACGGCCTGGTTTTGGATACCGTGTGACCATGACGACGCATGAGGAGAGACTCATCTAATGGCAAAATGGAATGGTGACGCAATATAGCTTGAAGGATGAAGGTTTGCCTTACTGTGAGTATTTGGGATTCCGAGTAAAGCTGGACGGTTGGGTAATCCCGCCTTTTGAAGAACATGACTTTCAGTACAGCTCTCTGCGCACGCTCAGCCCTCAATAGCGTAGTTTTAAATGTACCACCCCACACCGAGATACAGTACGAGATAATAGAATGACAGAGGCCGTGGTAGGCTAAAAACAGAATATCACGGTTGGCCGAATGCCGAAGCTGCTTAAAAATATAAAGGAGCCGCCTAACACGAGAACAGAGGGTCTCTATATGGACATACATGGACATACAATGTCACGCAAATTATTATATACCTAACCGTGTTAATTTTCAAGTCGATGCCATTAACCATTGAAGAGTTCCATCCTGAGGTGGCGATCCTGGGCCGAATCACCAGAAAGTCAATTCTATTACATACTCGTTTCCAGTAGCTTGTAATCCTTTTTTTGAACTGCAGAACTGAATTCGATAAACGATAGTTGTTTTGTAGATTCAAGGGCAAAGATATCGACACGGCCAAAGTAGCAAAAATATGTATACACGGCCTTAATGTTAAGTGCATAAAGTCGTGTAAACATATTTTTGTAACTTTGGCCGTGTCAATATCTTTGCACTTGACTGTACAAGCTATTAAAAACTTAGTATCATACAAAAATCAGAATTTGAATATACCTTTATACTGACAGACGATGCCGTCTCTATTTATTTTGTCCGATAAAACAGAGACAACATCACAGATATACGTCAATCAAAATAAGAAGAAATTAACAGAGATGGAAATTACAACCTCTTAAAATTCAAGAAATGAATTTTAATGATTTGCCCCCTATTTTACCATCCATTGATCTAATTTATCTGACGGATAAATGTGATGCCATCTCTATTTGTTTTGTTCGAATAGACGGGGACGGCTTCGCATTATCCGTCTAAAAAAATTAATCAGTGGATTGTGAAATAGCTCGTCAATGAATCAAAAAAAAATTACCCACCTCTGAAATAAGACAGCATAGTCTGCCTGTCTAGTCTGCCTACGCAAACAAAGCCATAAATTGAGGTATTGAAATCCCCAAATCACAAGTATTGGAACCTAGACAGTGGAATTTGCTAAAAACAAGTCTGACACTCCAATGTTATTCCTGGAAATATTACTTAATATTCGAAAGCTATTGCGGACAAGCCTATTGAAAACTGAAGTGTGATTTGAATGAATATAATTTGAGACCTTTTTATCATTTTGGAAGTCACTTGGACGATTTCATTGAAGAATGTTAGAACTATTTTTGATGTAAATTTTATGGTACTTAAGAAAAGTTTCCTTGCCGGCCGCGCGGTCTCGTTAGGTATTTGTTCGGGATCGCTGTCTTTATCGCTCGTGACATAAGCGCTCGCAGCCGTCCCCTCCATGCACATCCCCTCCCGCTTTTCCGCTTCCCGCTAGGGGCCCATAACCTATTAAAACACAAGAAGTCGTACCACAGACTAAATATGTTTTCTAGTACTCTATGAAGATCTTTTAACATAGTTCCAACATAATAAGTTTACTTTAACAAGTTTGTATGTGACACTCGGTAGAACCCTGTCGCAGTCACCATTTACCGCACTTATGAAAAAAAATCTTGATAAGGGCAGCAGAGGTTCCCTTGTTACAGTTGCCATAAATGTGCTCAAAAATATCGGAATATGATGTTGTCAATCGCGTAAAAACGTGTTTAGATATTTATGAGCATCTAGACACCTCCAATGTTTATGATGGTTATGGCATTAAGCTATCCCAATACCTATTGTTGGTAAAAGTATTGGACGACAAATTACAAAGTAGCTTTTGAGCATGGCGTGTTCCATAAAAAAAAAAATACGAAAAAAAAAACTAATAGAAATAGATTCTATTTCTATAAACTAAGAAACACAGTAAGGATAAAGAAAAATTAAATCTCCGATTGCAATGATTTTATACCATTATGATTTTGTACATTTGTTGCTATAGCGGCCACAGTTATGCATAATCTGTGAAAATTTCAACTCTCTAACTATCACGGTTCATGATATAGAGCCTGGTGACCGAAGTCTTAGTAATAGGGTTTGCGTTTTTACCCAAAGGTACGGAACCCTAAAAACAACAAATAGTGAAACCGACATGCAGTACTTTTAAAATGAACATTCTAATTTATAAATACTAGCTTTTGCCCGCGGCTTCGCCCGCGTGGAATTCGGTTATCGCACGCTGTTCCCTCGTGAACTGTGCATTTTCCGGGATAAAAATTAGCCTATGTCACTCTCTGGTCCATAAACTCTCTCTATGTCAAAAATCGCGTCGATCCGTCCTTCCATTTCGACGTGAAAGACGGACAAACATACACACAAACACACACTTTCGCATTTATAATATTAGTATGGATTGTTCATAGCTACGAGTAAATTTTCTCTTTAGGGCAGAAAAAAACATACAAGAAAAAAGAGTGTGTGTTTCGTTGGGTGACCGTTCATTTCGCAACTTTTCATTTTGCAAAATCTAGAACTGTAAATATTTCAGGATTTATTTCAGGACCATCATGTAGAACCCTTTACAGTTTACATTTACAGTTTCAGAAATATTAAACAGTTGCGAAATTAATCAGGTTGCCAATCGTTAGTTTTTCATCAGGGTATTGCAGACGCGTTGCCAACCTAGAGGCCTAAGTTGGAATACCTCAAGTGCCAGTAATTTCACCGGCTGTCTTATTCTCCGCGCCGAAACACAACAGTGCAAGCACTGCTGCTTCACGGCAGGATTAGCGAGCAAGATGGTGGTAGCAATCCGGGCGGACCTTGCACCTGCAAGTAGTTGCGAAACATTAGTGAACCATGTTTTTGACATACAAGAAAACGTTAGTTGTCAAAACGTAAAGGCTGAATTTTGTCTATTGCGAAAAGGTTTAAGTTTTAATTGAATCCCGCCTGTTACCTTAGCTAGCGAAACTTTTTTAATTACTGTCTAGCTGATAACTCTGGCTCAAAGATAAGACGTTAGCGATTAACTAGATCAGATTTATCAGTTAAAAAATTGGCTATGTGCGAGTTCTAGGTCTATATCAACTGGTCGAAAATTGTTAGCCATAATATGTTTGACATAAGGTTTTTTTTTTCACTGAAAGCATAAATTTTTCAGAATCGTTATAAAATACCTAACCTTTAGAGAAATTATGAAAAACGTGAACCATTAACATTTCAAAGAAGCAAGCAGGCATGCAAGCAAGCATGCAAGCAAGCATGCAAGTGGGCATGTAAGTAAGCATGTAATTATACAAGGAATACTGCAACCATGCATGCATTCAAATCTGCATTCAAGCAAGCCAGCATGCAAGCAATCATGCAAGTAAGCATGCAAGCTATGTATGGTTTCAGCGGGAAAAAAGTTACGACTAACAATAATTATGACAAACATTACGTTATGACTTATAAAATTATGGCAGTCGAAAGAATCCGCAATTCCGACTCGTGAACTGAAGGTTCTATGCAAATTTATAGGATTTTTACACAGAAATGGCCTTGCGTCTGACTACAACCACGCCAGATGTAAGCGAAGATGTAGACCAAGATGGAGCACGCTTGCCTAATTAATGCCCAATCACCTTAGATTTGAAGAAAGCTAGATTGTATGTTCTATATTTTTAATTGTGTTGCATACCTACAAAATATACAAACGATGTAAAAGGCTGTATCTATAAATATATCCAGTGTTAGCAGAGCTTTACTTGTTTTTGACCCTCTTTAATTTTTATTTTATTTTAACTAGCTTTTGCCCGCGGCTCCGCCCGCGTGTTATTCGGTTATCGCGCGCTGTTCCTTCGGGAACTGTGCATTTTTCCGGGATAAAAAGTAGCCTATGTCACTCTAGGGACCATAAACTATCTCTATGCCAAAAATCACGTCGATCCATCGCTCCGTTACGGCGTGAAAGATGGACAAACACACAAACACTTTAACATACAAACGCACAAACACACTTTCGCTGTTCACTGTTGCTATAGTAGCAGTAGAAAAGTACGAATAAATATGCGTAAACGTTGTGAGTTAAAAAGTTTGAAAAAACAGTTTTAGTTACGCTTCCTTTTATCATTTACGTCTCATTTTTAACGGCATGGGTAAGGTGATATCGCCAACAGATTTGCAATTAAATGTTGCGTCCAATTATCTTTTCAGAGGTTTCATAATTTACTTAACGATTTTTATTATACCTTTCCCCGTCATTGTGGTTAAATTTCATTTTGTGCCCACATTCGGTAGTTTAATTAACATTTTGATTAAAAGCTACCTTCACCTTTCAGTCTTCCGGTATCTTGGTAAATACCTGTGAACCCTATTTACGCCATACTCAGAAACAGCAATAATTTAATTGGAAAAAAAAGTAATTGAAATTCAACCCGTGAAATACTTGTTATTGAGTCAACTGTGGTCTTCATCATCAGTTCCACTTCACCAAATTATGATTTTCAAGAGCAAATGCACGAGTTGCTACTAAATATATCCAATTTACCATAGGTGTCCCTACAATATTATAAATATTTGAAACGGAACGCAATCGCGTAATCATCTAACTCGTCATAATAAAATAAATATTTTCCATTTTCAAAGCAAATTTCGCATAAAAAGTGTTAATATCATCGCACCGATCCTCAATTTCTAGATACACAGTGTTTTTCTTAAGAAAAATCAGTGGTAAAATAGAGAAAAAGTGCAACTTCATTGACAACAACATAACCTAAAAATATTCAAATTTTAACAACTTTATTTCGGTTGTTACTCATGATGTTTGGTGTAAATACTTTTGAAAACGGCTAAACAAGTGCACGAAAATGAATATTAACAACGATAATCCTGGAAAAATACCCAACATGGTTCAACAAACATTCCATAAAAGTATGTTTGAACGAAACAGGAGCAACTCAGTTGGTACTATGCCAACAGAAGTAGTATTCACAACTGTAGCGTATTGCATTACATGACTATAAAATAAATGTGCACATCGCCGGAAGTGCGGGTAGCGCGGGTGCTATGACAGTTCGGGGCAGTCATGCTCTGTCAGGCAACCGGAGCGGACCGCACTCACGGCAATGGGCTAAACCCTAAAAGGTATTTAATTTCTACCCTTAACGAACCCTGTGACGCCAGGACGTCACACGTGGCGACGAGGATGGGATCTGGGTAAGTTTACCCTATGTAATCCAATTTATAAAAAGTGTAAATAAGGACGCCATTAACCCGACACAGACTATTTAAATCTAGAACATATTACAAAATATATAATATACAAAGGCCTGTAAATGTTAACTCTTATTAATAAATAAATAAATAAAATAATTAATCGCCGCAAGGTAAAACATGTAGGACTTTTTTTCTTTTTTATGTGTACCAACTGTATTTGACGATTACTCATGTTTAAGCAAATAAAATATTTTTATCTTTATCTTTTTTAATCTGTTCAGTAAATCGATTAATTTATTAATTGAAGATATCGATTTATTGAAATTGAAAAGTCGACGAATTTTATTTTATTACTTACAATACTTGATTTAATTCCAAAGACTGTTTATTCAATTATATCAAATTTTTTTTGTTAAGCGAATGTATTAACGAAATTAAAAAATAAATCACATATTCGATCGAGTATAATTGATAGAATCGAGTATAAGTGGATTTTGGCGAAAAGTGATTAGACGTTTAGTTGAAGGACACGAATATAGACGATTGTTGTATTATTCGATCTAGTGTTGTGTGTATACAAAAATATGGAGGAAATCGGATTGTTTGCACTTCTCATAAATTGGATTGATATAATGCGTATTGCAATTACTCTGGAAAGACAAGGTGCCTGACAAATGGGCACATTGTTATCCCTAAGAGCATTCCATATCAATTATTCCTGTGACACAAACGGAAAATTTTGATTAAGTACCTAGTACAATTAGTTGAATTACTAGAGAATTATGGACGGGGTTCCTAAAGTAAATAGTTATGCTTAGAGATTGATTGAAATTGTTTCCATGCACCTAACCACCACAATAAATAAATAAAATAACCAAATTTCAATGATAGCAGATAATTATAAGTTAGTTGGCCTACACGGCCAACACTATGCTGAGCTGCGACCGTTTCGTGCTTTCGCATATTGCTTTTGTTTTGTTTTATGTATTTTATTCTGTTTTATTATGCGAAGCATGAATAGATATATTTCTTTTTCTAGTTCTATTTCTAATTCTATAATTATTGATAATCAATCAGTAAGGGGATTGAAAGAAACTAAGTACACTAATTACAAATAAAAGCGACGGTTGGACGTCAAGTGCACGTCACCGTTAATTGTACTAAATTAGTCAATTACTTATTTTGACATCTAACATAATGTAAACATTAAAAGAGATAATTCTCAATCTAAAGAACGTAACTCGTTCCTGAATTATTCATGTAAATTCTGAGACAACAATCTATGTCAATTTATGTCAAATGCGTAACTATAATTAAGTAAATTAGTAATTTCATGAAATATGTCACAGGGGATATTGGGGGTGATAGCTAAGTACTCTGCCATATATAAGTAGTAGACTGACAATGTCAGTTCATACAAAATAAAAAACAAATAAAAAGGGGGGTACTCTGCCCATGGCAACCTGACAATGTCAGGCAAGTACCAAAAGTAGTACCAAAAGTGGTACCAAAAGTAGCACCAAAAGAAGTACCAAAAATAGTACCTGGACCATTCTACTCTTAAGTAACCATTAATGTTTGTGAAATATAAAGTATACTTAGACCCACTTGCTGGTGGGGATAGATCTGGATTTGGTAGTTAAGCTTGACAGCTCCATACATTTTGACACTACTAAACAAAGCTTAACGCTAACTCGGGATTTATGTGTTCCCGGAAAGTGGCCATTAGTGATTACTTTCAAGTGTAAATAACTTATATAATGACTGAAATAACTAAATTGAAAAAAAAAAAAAAAAAACTTTAAATTTAAAGAAATTTTGTGGAAAATACACCAATTTCCATACAAATGGCGAGGACATGCATGTCCACTGCGTTACCTACGTTAAGTATAGATAATAATGATCACTTTTCACATGTAGTGATAATTCTAAATGTAAGCTTAATTATGTGCCTATTGAAATGGTTAATGATAAAACCAAGCACTATCGTTTTCGAAAATATTTTTCAAAAGTACCTACATTATAAAAAATGACTGGTTGGCTAAAAGTAGAATGACCCACATTGTGCTGGAATTACGGCTGGTAAGCTGGTAATTACAGGCTGGTACAAAGAATATGCTGGAATTACGGCTGGTAAGCTGGTAATTACAGGCTGGTACAAAGAATAGTGCTGAATTATGGCGGGTAAGCTGGTAATTTCAGGCTGGTGCATAGCGCTATTATTACAGGCTGGTACAAAGGATAGTCAACCAAGTAATACGGTTGCTACTAAAGGAATACCAAACGGGGTTTATCTCGGTTGGTACTAAGGAAACACTAAACCGAGTTTATCTCGGATTATGAAAAAGCTTATCGAGGCATTCGGCGACAGAGGCGGTGCCGCCACCGGGTGTTGTGCTGTGAAAAGAGGAAACGCTGATTTGAATTTTGCTAGCGCCTAACAACTGAGACTGTGAAATGCTACGTTTTTACATGTGGGAGGCCCTATAAGAAATATATCGTAACTTAGGTACTAGATGTAGACTAATCAGGTGATGACGCCGATTTGTACCAAATTGCGACGGACAAACTTGACGTATATTTTTCACCATGGCAAAGTAAAACCTATGAACGCAACCTAGTTATGCTATTAAATCTATATACCTGTAGTTTTCAGTTACTATAATTTGACTTCATAAAGGCAAAACAGCCTATAGTTGAGTACCCATCTATTTAGAAAAAAAAAAATATATATATAATAATTTTAACCCGTTATCTAACTAGGTGTTTTAATAATAATCATTGGGAAAAATTAACAGATTCGAAATTTTATTTTTGAACCAGTAAATAGACTTTGTATTAGTTTGGGTCTCGCCGATAATGCCAGTGCTTAAACCCAACGACGACGTATGACGTTACGATACCTGGCCAACAATGTAATAGTTTGCACCAATTTGTTGTTTTGTTTGAGATAATACTACTTTCGTATTTCTTCGACTTGCCAAAATAGAATATTGTCTGGTCCCTCTGTTACGTAGGATTGGTTTGGCGAACTATGTGCTGCCAAGATACATGCATGGGGTAACAAGGCCATGTCGAGGAAGATCACCTGTTGCCTAAAATGTTGTGTGTTTTCCAAACCTGATGATAAAGTGAAGAGTCTAGAGACGTCACGATATTTATTACTAGTATAGGGTTATACCGCACAAAAGACTAAAAATGGTCTGCGTATCGTGTGCTCCAGAACACCCTCAAAATTCTAGAAAGGACTCTTGTGATAGGGTCTTATGGCTGTGTAAACAAATGGATACCTGATTCGGTCACCGAGTGCCCCTTGGGGGTTATTATGCTTGGAATTAGGAATATGCAGATATAACGTCTCAAACATTAGGGGCCAACCTTAACCAACTCCACAGAATATAATATAATAGTACTAATGTACCAACTCATTAAGTGGGTAATTATGCTTTATGGAGCGCAGTGTTGTCACATCTACCTATTTAACATTTCGAATTCTACCAATTCTACTAAATTATGTAAGTCATTTTGCTAAAATTATATGTGACACGGCTCCTGTTCAGTCTTCAATAACGGCCCACGAGTGATCGCCTACGGGGATTAGAGATAACTGACGTAGGAGAGTGTCATTGTCGGATGGGACCACTTGCACTAGTTTGGGCGGTAAAATGTTTAAAAGGTGTCTTATGGAGAGAAATCTTCTGATTAGGCATAGACTTCAAACCGCTGGGGGTTATTACTTAAAGCTGGTTTTATTTCGTTTCACCTGTCCCGAAGGTTGACATCAATCGTGCAAATTAAATTTAATCTACTTTCCAGTTACAGATTAAGCTGAAATTTTGCATACTGGTGTCAATTGCGTAACAACACGTTGATCCGGTAGTGACATCCTGATATTCCGGCCGGGATCGTCTCCGCCGTACGGAACTCGTCAACCGGTAACACCACCGACTTGAAATTGGTATGCAGGTGTAGTTGGTTGACAACGCAAGTATAGTCAACAAAATTTTTAACATTTAAAATATATTTAATATTTGGTTAATAATAACCATATTACAGTTGAGAGCCAAGTCACTACAATTTTTCTACTGAACGGGCTGTTCGCCTGTGGAAGGATGTAATTTGTAATTGATGTTAAATTTTGATAACTGATAAGACGCAATAGCGCTATTTAAGCATTAATATAATTTGCTAACGTTTTGTACAATTTGCTTGTACATCTACATCTAAAACACTATATGCCAATGTCAAGCACAAAAATAAAATAAAATTTGTCAAGAATTAAGTGGAATCATGTACTTCAAATTGTTTAAATGAATGAAATGAATCGATATCATTTAATAATAACTGTTGTAAACCTGTTAACATATATACATATATATATTCCTCGTTGAGTTTCTTGCCGGATTCTTCTCAACAGAGGTTTTTCCGAACCGGTGGTAGAATCACAAAGGAATTCATACAAATTGTTAATTTATTATTGATAAACAAAGTAAACACTGACAAATTAATTATAAAGACAAAGAGATAAACAAATACAACTTACATTAAGTTCCTACTACGATCAATAAATTTTGGTTGAATTAAATCACATTCAATAGCAGAAAGAGCATTATATATAATGTATTAATTAAATTAAATCACATTAGCATTACATTATATCATTACAAATTACAATAATTAAATGAAAAAATTACAAAATTAAAATTAAATAAAACTAAATTAAATCAAAAAATTAAACTAAATGAAGTCAAACAATAAAACAAGAAAAAAAAAGAGAAGTAAATCATAAACTAAGTAAAATTAATACTAAAAATAAAATAAAGGTAACTAAGTAATGATTAGATAACAGCCAGATTAATGTTTGAATACATATATGATTGTACCTCCGAAATGTATTGCCTAAGAAATATCAGAGAGTTAATGTATGAATTTATTGTAAATAGTATTATTTTAAATGAGATGTGTATTGCCTAAGTTTTCTCATTCTTATTCTTAAGATTGCCGGAGTGTCTTATTTTCATCATTAACTTATAATGAACCAAGTCAAATCATGGCGATGTAACAAGTTGATGTAATACCTACAGTTAGGATTACTTACTTAATTTTACTACTATCTACTAAGTCTATGTTCTATGATTGTATAAGTATCTTATTTTGGTGCGGAACATAAATTGTGGAAATTTACGAATTGAATTATTTGAGGTTACTATTAAACTTAATAAAAAGGGAGAGGTGTAGCGTATTGCATTACATGACTATAAAATAAATGTGCACATCGCCGGAAGTGCGGGTAGCGCGGGTGCTATGACAGTTCGGGGCAGTCATGCTCTGTCAGGCAACCGGAGCGGACCGCACTCACGGCAATGGGCTAAACCCTAAAAGGTATTTAATTTCTACCCTTAACGAACCCTGTGACGCCAGGACGTCACAACAACAAAACAGAATGAACAGAACTCCACCAAGACTGAGTCATGGCAAAAAGATCAAGTGCCAAAACCAAAACGAAAAAGGACAAGCAACAGCCCGGAGTCTCAAATTAATTTGAACAAAATTACCAAAGTGACCTCGAAAATACCAACACGGAATCAATTTGATATCTTGGATCTGGATAATAATGCAGATAATAATGCTGATGCTATGGAGAAAAAGCAACCGAGACCGCCAAAACCAGAAGGGATATATATCACAGGCGTTATCAACATAAGGTTACTGAAAGAAATAATGCCTAAAATCACCGATACCAATAAGTTCACCCTACATACACTGAGATGTGGACATATCGTAAAAGTAATGCCTACTGATATAGACACATACAAAAAGATACGAGAAGAGTTCATTAATCGTGACATAAAACACTATACCTATAAACTGAAGTGTGAAAGAGCCTACCGTGTAGTCCTAAGAGGTCTCCATGCCTCTGAAGATACTGAAGTTATCAAAGAAGAGCTTGAAAAACTGGGCCATAAAGTAAGACAAGTTGTAAATGTGTTACACAGGACTACAAAAGAACCGCTATCTGTTTTTTATGTAGATCTTGAACCAAACGCTAACAACCAGGACATATTTAAAGTGGACAGATTGAATTACATGAAGATTACATTCGAAGCGCCATACATCAAAAAACAAATACTTCAATGTAAAAGATGTCAAAGATTTGGTCATACTAAAAACCAATGTTTCCGACCATTCAGATGTGTCAAATGCGGTGAAGAACATGCCACAAACACTTGCAATAAGACACCAGAGTTGCCGGCAACATGTGCCAACTGTCAAGAAAAGCACCCTGCAAGCTACAAGGGCTGCAAAAAATACCAGCAATACAAAGAACTCCATACTAAAAAACGAGAACCAATAAAGAATAAACAACATCAAAAAAGTGACAAGGATACAAAAGAACAAGAAAAACCAGCACCACAACAACAAGATTCGAACAACAAACAAAAATTAAAGAATACATATGAATACACTTATGCAAAAGCTGCCGCTGGGAACATAACCTGTGATGCATCAAAAAATAACCCTGTAATCAATGATGCCAATTTAGTTAGCTTACTAGACTCAATGTTTGATAGATTTCAAAAACTAATTAGCAATATGCTAGACAACATGATGGATCGTATGATTCAACTTATCGCTCATCTAATTCCAAAATGTCCCTAAATCTTAGAATAGTGACATGGAATGCCAACGGGCTTACAGAACGTAGACAGGAACTTGAAGTCTTTCTAAATAGTGAGAGAATAGATATTGCTTTGATAGCTGAAACTAGATTTACTTCTAGATCTCATATAAAAATAAAAAACTACAACATATACACAACAAATCACCCCTCAGGGAAATCGCAAGGGGGAACAGCAATAGTCATCAAAGAAAATATCAAGCATTATCCCATGGAAGAGTATTCTACTGACAAAATACAAGCTACGTCAATTAAAATACAAGACACCTCTGTAGAAACAACCCTGTCAGCAATATACTGCCCGCCTAGACATGTAACTAAGAGGGAAGACTTTAAGAATTATTTTTCTACACTGGGCAATAAGTTCATCTGTGGTGGGGACTGGAATGCAAAGCATGTCCATTGGGGCTCAAGACTGACTTTGCCAAGAGGAAGAGAACTATACACCGTTGTTAAAGACCTCAATCTCCATAGCGTCTCACATGGTTTTCCAACATATTGGCCAACTGATGATAAAAAGATACCCGATTTGCTGGACTTCTATATTATTAAAAACATTACACACTACAAAGTAGAGGAGTCTTCAGACCTATCCTCAGACCACACACCTGTGATACTTAATATTAATTGCAAAGCACTTCCTGTCCAATACCCACAAAAACTGTATAACCATAAAACTAATTGGGATTTATACAGAACCATAATTTCAAAAGAGGCACAGCTCCGAGTTCCATTAAAAACGAATGAGGATATAGAAAAGGCAATAGAAATGTTCAACCGGTTAATTCATACTGCGGCTAATATCTCATCACCACCCTATCCAGAAAAAACTGAGACACCACATAGATATCCGAAATTCATAAAGGACAAAATTAATGAAAAACGAAAATTACGAAAAATATGGCAGAACACTAGATACCCAAGTGATAAAACTAAATTTAACAAGGCAACACAGGAGCTAAAAAAAATGATTGATGAATCTACAAATGAGAATCTGCAGATGTATTTAGCCAACCTTACACCAACTGAGAACACAAATTACTCATTATGGAAAGCTACCAGAAAACTAAAGAGACCCAAAAATCAAATAACACCTATCCGATCAAATAGTGGGAACTGGGCTCGATCTGAACAAGAGAAGGCAAATGCATTTGCGGAACACTTGAAAACAGTATTCAAGCCAAATCCTAGTAAGGACCCTGGTAAAGATGAAGAACTAACTAGAAGCCTAAACTCTCCACTGCAGATGTGTCTTCCCCTCAAATTAACGACGCCAAGCGAAGTACGCATGGAGATATTGAAAATAAAAGAAGGAAAATCACCAGGATATGACCTCATAGATGCTACCTTACTAAAACAACTACCGAAGAAAGGAATTATCCTTCTCACGATTATTTTCAATGCATGTCTGAGACTCTCAATCTATCCTGCACAATGGAAAATTGCACAAGTAATTATGTTGCCCAAGCCAGGGAAAAAGCCAAATGAGGTGAGCTCATATAGACCAATAAGTCTTCTATCAGTGACAGGTAAATTACTGGAAAAAATTATCCTTAACAGAATGCGCCCCCTATTACCTGATATAATACCGTCTCATCAGTTTGGTTTTCGTGAGCAGCATGGAACAATAGAACAGGTACATCGACTTACTGATGTGATAAGCGGGGCACTGGAAAATAAACAGTACTGTTCTGCTGTGTTCTTAGATATTTCACAAGCATTTGACAAAGTCTGGCACGCAGGATTGTTATTGAAAATCAAAACAATGCTACCACACTCCTTCTATCTCCTAATGAAATCATACCTATCCATGCGATGTATTGAAGTGAAATACAATAGTGCAACATCACAACTCTTTCAAGCACAGTCTGGAGTACCACAGGGAAGCATCTTGGGGCCAGTTTTGTATTTGATCTACACAGCAGACCTACCCACATTTGAAACAAACATCACAGCAACTTATGCAGACGACACTGCTATACTATCAGTCAATGAAACGCCCAATGCTGCATCTGCAAATGTACAAGCACACCTACAGTTGGTTGAAAAATGGCTTGACAAATGGCGCATTAAAGCAAACCAAGATAAATCTGTCCATGTAACTTTCACACTTAGAAGAAAAACATGCCCAACGATCAAACTATATGACAAAGAAATACCTCAAGCAGAGTCAGCCAAATACTTAGGCATCCACCTAGATCGTCGACTTACATGGCAGAAACATATTTGGACTAAACGCAAACAACTTGATACAAGGCTAAGGGAAATGTACTGGCTGACAGGGGGTAAATCTAGACTATCAATGGACAGCAAAATCACTCTATATAAAACAATCCTGAAACCCGTTTGGACCTACGGAATACAACTATGGGGAACGGCGAGCAACAGTAATATTGAAATACTACAAAGATTTCAGAATAAAACATTGAGAACAATGCTGAACATACCTTTTTACATAAGCAACAAGCTAATTCAGTTGGACTTAAATATCAGCACAATTAAGCAGGAAATTGTAAAGTATAGCAAATCGTATCAGGCCAGATTATCAAATCACATAAATCAATTGGCAACAAAACTGAAAGGCACTGGAAGCGTGCACTACAACAGACTGAAGAAACACAGTGTCCCTGCTCTGCTAAGCAGGTTCAATGACAGCACTTGAAGGGATGCTCAGTGGAGTATTCCTCAGTTGATGACAGAGACATGAAAAGACAAAGAAGTGGCTTATTGTGTTGAGTTCACAGATCGCCACATTGCAGACAGAAGAAAGAAAAAAAAAAAAAAAAAAAATATATTTAAAAAATAATAATAAAAAATATTTATTACACATAAAAATACAAATTTGTGAGCACATATTATGTGGCAAAAGGTTCAGGCTCAGCATTTGAAGAGTTATCTCGATTTTCTTAAAATCCTCATCAGATCCTGATTTGGTGGTTATGGGACCTAATTGAAGCCATTCCTATACGATCGCGAAAAAATTTTTTCATCGGTTCTGAGGTAACACTTAAATAAAATATACAACCGAATTGATAACCTTCTTCTTTTTTGAAGTCGCTTAAAAAGAATATCAGTTAGTCAACTCAAACCAAAACAGCTGACTCAAACTCACTACTACTCCTACTACACTCCAAAAATAATACGGTCTCAACACCAAGGCTCTTCTAATTATAACCCCCAAGTTACCACAAGCTATCTCATTAGGCTGAATGACAAACATTCGCAAATGCATGTCACAATGTTCACCTAACGATGATTCATGCCTTTGATTCATGATTATACTCCTTATTACGAAAGCGAAGGTTGTTATTTGCATAAATAAAGCTTCAAGTGTTTCATGCGTTTCTTTCAGTTATTATTTCATGAAAGGTTTCTATACAATTTTGTTAATTTGACGGCATACAAAGGGCTTTTCAAAGGAAAAGTATAGTCATGTCAGTTTATGGTGTTAAAATATTTTTTCTTTTTTTATTATGTTAGCGCTGCGTTTATTCTTATACTGCCTTTGTTGGCTGCATAATGTTTATATACTTAGTATTAACTGGCACTTTGATTTTACCCTTTCTCACGTCATTGACTAAACTGTTTTCGACTGGATCCTATTAATATTGTTAACTAGAAGTTTCCCCCGACGCAAAAAAGGAATATTATAAACTTGGTGCCAATCTCTATCTGTGTGGATGTCGCATCGTAGCTCCCAAACGAATGCGCCGATTTCGATGCGATTTTTTTTACGTGAAAGCGAGTTTCCCTGTAGTGATTTTTAGCTATATTTGATAAAAAAAGGTTCAGCAGTTTTTGACATATTGAACTTTGAAATGATTTACTGATTTACTCAAGTTATCCAGAAAAAAAACCATCTCATGTCTTTTGCTAGGTTTTAATCAACCTCTGTATCAAATTTAAATCGGCTCAGAAATTATTGCACGATTTGACTGAATAACAAAATTAAATTATGTTCACTAACTTTCTCATTCGTAATAATTATAAAATCCTAAATTATTTTATCATTTTCACTATTAAAGATATATACAATAAAATTATTTACATAAAAGCTACTTGCCTAAATGTAGTTAGTTAATTAATCACAAATAAACGTTACAAACGATTAAACTAAATATAAAACTAATTTTTCTTCAATTGCGTTAAAGGGAATGTTTTTCGTTGATATTTTTCTGTATAGCATCATCGCATGTCTTATTTAAATTCATAACGACTTTGACGTTCTTACAATTTGATTCATAATTATACAAACGAAAATCCACAGTCCTCTTTTATTCAAGACCGCATCCCGAAGAAACTAGAAGACACAAATTTAACAATTTACACAGCAAAAGCTAACGGTCTTGCGAACGGTGCTGATCTTCCTTTGGGAGCATCTGGTTATCATACATTAAAAAATAAATACATTTTAACAAATTCAGATTGGAAAAGAACAGACAAAAAACACTAAACATTATAAAATTATGAGGTTACCTATAAGTAGGCGTAAGCTACAATCCTGTACCCATTCGTGTGTAGTTTTATCCTCTTCTGTCTCACTGACGTTTGGACTCATGTTTAACATATTTTAGCACGATCCGAGAGCGTAAATGTAAAGCAACGTCGCTCGCACTGACACCTGTCAGCGGGTAATGTAAAAATATACGCGCGTGACGTCACGATCGGAATGGCATTATCGCCGGGAGATTAACGGGACCAGTGGGGAATGTGCCTTTTTATCCGACTTCCGCCAGTAAGGAGGTTAATTTACTGTACCTGACTTTAGCGGCTGTTCTATTACTGGCCTTTGACAGGTAACGCAGGAGCCTCTCTAGGATGCTCTTAGCATAAGAATAGATAGATAATATAAGAAAGAACCCAACTCTGCTGAAATACAGCGAACAATTAGAAGGCTCATCGTACTGTTGTAAATTTTATTGTTTGTTTCACATTTCTTATCAGAAGAATTATAATATATACTATTGATCTCGATATATTCCGTATTAGTTGTACTTACCGCACTTTTTTCTTTTTAGTTTTTATTTGAAGTTTTTTAAACAGTCCGGTTCCTTGATTTTTATTTTATTTGAACTGTAGAACGGTTGAATTTTATTAATTTTGTATTATTTATTTATTTATTTGTGTGTCTTTGTGAATGTGAATAAATGTCTTTCTTTCTTTCTTTCTTTCTAGAGGCAGCATTAATCGACAATAGTTTTGAAAGTCATAATTTTTATAGTACAAAAAACATGACCAAATCTGTACGAAAAAACACCTTTTGGGTTTCAATATGTTTTTTTTATTATCATTAGGCCTACGCTTCTGTTCCAGACGATTTTTGGCGTGGTGCCTATGTACAACGTCTTTGATTGCTGACTAGACCGATGCGAGAGCGATATGTTCGTCCACAGGCCAGAAAAGAGAAGTCTGTGGATGTTGGTGCAGAACCGCCTTAATGTCGTTTCTGTCTCTTGTCAGCCTAGAGCCAAGCCTCATCTCATCACATTACTTGCGAGCCTCCAATACACCTCCGCGCTGACTTGTGCATTTTTCCGCCAGCTTTTCCCAGTCAAGTCAAAGTCAGTTTTTTTATATGATAGGGGGCCAACGAGCAGGTCACCCGATGGAAAGCAATGTGCAAGAAAAGATACGACAAACATAGAAAAAAAACATACTACGGTTAATCAATTCTCTTCCATCTACTTACAAACCTAATTTACTTAGGAAAGACTGCCATCCAAACGTATTTGGCCTTATATTACTACCCTCTTACAAACTCTAGACTTCGAACCTCATATCACTTGGCCTGTTATACGTGACCATGGCAATACCGGCGTAAGACCTCGGTAGTGACGCACCACACAATATGAATGAAAACGGGCGAAGTTCGGTAAAAAAGTAACCAGCGATTAGTGTTGAGATTTCTTTCTTCTTTCTTTCTTTCAGATGCGTAGAATCAAATGCGTATCAAGTCCTCCGTGTACGAGCACTAAAAGGTCACGAGTAGACTGAAGTGTGGGGTCTCAAGTCTGCCTAGCAGCGCCAGTCCTTCAAACCTATCACACCGACACACAACACTAATAACATCCGATCGTAGCTTCGAACATTCATCCCGAAGCCGACACTTATTAATAACAGGATTCCACGAGTAATTTATTTAAGCTACTGTGCATTAAAAAGTTCTTTTCATAATTACTTTATACAAGATTGTCTGTTTGATTCAACAGTAATAAAATAATGAAATTTTAGCTATTGTAAAATGTCTCTGGTTAATGTAGCCGGCATATTTAGAAGTCGAAGTGCGAGACTTGAGAACTGTGCGTTAACGTCTCATGTAACCGAATTTCTAAATACTCATACGCTAAAAGTCGCCCGAAGAAAGCATCCTTTGGCGTCCATTTCCATACCTATTCCGATGAAAAAAAAAAGGAAAATAAAAATATACATAGACACTTGTAAAGTCATTAAATTTATGAATTAATTCACGATCATACCTACAGTGATCCCCCAGAGGCTTCAAATAAAAAAAACAACAACCGATTAGTCGTAATAAACCTGTTGTACTTAATATCAAACAAACTTTATTAAGTTAAATAACAAATGTGTAAGTCAAACATTCATTGACGTAAACAAAATTGAACTGAATTACCGCTCGAAAAGATTCGATTTTTTTTTTACATAAACGGCATGTTTATTTTTCGAACTTGGCTCGCACTACCGTCTTTCTGGGTCCGTGACGTCTGTGCATAGCGTTAACATAATAGACTTATGTTTGTAAATAGAAACATGAGCGGTTTGCTGGAACTGAACATGTGTTTTGAAAATAAAATGCGGTATAACTCGACGGTCATTTGTTATTAAAATCGATGCGTTTTTATATGATATTGTTGGATCTGTATGTCTATTTAAACTATGTTGTAAGATTTCAGTCTAGTTTTGTCCATGACTTCGTCGCTACATGAGGAAATTACGCAATTTTCCAGGGTAAAAATCAGTTTTAATTCATGGTATGGACCTATAATATGTGTGTTCAATTGAATTATCCAAATATATTCAGCTGTTTTTTTTCTAATTTATTTATACTCTAGCTTTTGCCAGCGGCTCCGCCCGCGTAGTATTCGGTTATCGCGCGCTGTTCCCTCGGGAACTGTGCATTTTTCCGGAATAAAAAGTAGCCTATGTACTCTCCGGCCTATCAACTATATCAATGCCAAAAATCACGTCGATCCGTCGCTCCGTGACGGCGTGAAAGACGGACAAACACATAAACACGCACACTTTCGCATTTTTAATATTAGTATGGATCATTAGAATTTAAGTGTTTTTTTTTAAGCTAAAGAATTTAAATATCTTAGGGGAATAAAATGAGAATACGTCAGCTTTTGCAAGGCAGGCAACGCACCCTCTATACCAATGGATGGATGGATGTATGTGATGAGTGGCGGTTATCACTTAACAGCAGGTTGAACTGGATGCCTTTTTCTCGAAATATTTTTTAAATATTTTTTAAGATCTTGGCCAACTCAGCCATGCAAATTGATTTTGGTGAACCTGATTGTGTAATGTTTACAAATGTTTTTTTTTTGTTGTTACAGGTTCGTGTTTCTGCTGTTTTTTGTGTAAGTTGCCAGCTGTTTATTTGCGGTGCGAAACAGGAGTGTTGTTAGTTTAAGGGTATCACCCGGGGTTTCTTAAACTTTTTGTAGTCACGGACCAATTTCACAAATTTATGTTTACAGACGACCTACTGAGGACCCCTGATACACATGCAACGGACCTCTAAGGGCTATGTTTTAGACTGAAACATTAGAGTAATTTATGTGACTGTAACATAATGAGAAACGTTAAAATACGAGTGAAGTTTTCTGAAATGAGATGACAGGCAAGTTGCTTTGTTTTGAGAGATGTTCGAATTTGGAAATCATAAAATCAACTTCGATGTTCAATAAGAACAAAACATTTATTGCATAATAAATGCAATAATAAAATTTTTAGAAACAATAAATTTGTTCTAACAAACAGTTCACCTTTATGCTAATCACATTCGTAATTTCCGGTTTTTGAACATAATAATATAGTAATAATAATAAATTTACTTCGGGCAACTTGGCCTATACAATAAATACCTACAAAAAGCTACATTATACAGAGTAAATAAATTATATTGTATTCCGATCCAATTTATGACAAGCGTAAACAAAGACGCCATCAACCCGACCGTAGACGGTTAGTGATGTGAAAACCTAGAACCTATTGCATATTAATTAATCTGTTCAGTAAATCAATTATTTATTTATTGAATAGATCATATCTTTGTCTATTTTATTGTTTACAATACATGATTTAATCCCAAAGAATGTTTATTCGATTATAAAAGCAGTAACTATTTTTTTAATTTTAAGGAAAGTAAATAAAAATCGCTTATTCATCCGCGCATTAATCGATTTTTAAAATGTCAAATTTTCTACCATCTCTACGCTAGTAATAGTAATAATGTCAAAGTTTGACGAAGATTTTTCAGATGAAAGATAAATATTGAAATCAAGTGAATTTTGGTGAAAAAAAAAAATTTATAACAAAAAATAAAACCGACTACAAAAAACCATGAAAATAATTTTCTACCAGTCTGAAGTCGGTGCCTCAGCACGAGCCAGCAGGAGTGGACCTATAATCGTCTACCTCACCTACAAGTATACGAGTAAATGGCTTCAATCACTCCTCCTGGCTCGTGCTGAGGCACCGACTTCAGACTGGTAGAAACTTATTTTCATGGTTTTTTGTAGTCGGTTTTATTTTTTGTTATAAAATTTTATTTTCACGCTTTTTAGTGTAAAACATCTAAGATACAATAGTTTAATGTCAACTGGTCGTCACCTTTTACGAAAAATTGCTTTTTCCGATGCAAAGATGTTCATTATTGAGGAGTCCTGGTGCTTCACCACCCATTTCATTTCACCATATGCGTTCCGAGAAACATAAATTGCTTAGCAACTGTGTTAAAGCAATTGAAATTCAACCCATGAAATACTTGTTATTGAGTAGTAACTCCGATGGTCAACTGTGGTCTTCATCATCAGTTCCACTTTACCAAATGATGATTTTCAAGAGCAAATGCACGATTTACTACTAAATATATCAAAATTACCATAGGTGTCCCTACAACATTTGAAGAGTTCCTTCGATTTCCATAGGATCCAATCATCAGATCCTGATTTGGTGCTTATGTGACCTAATTGAAAGCATTCCTAGACGAAGGCAAAAAAAAAATAATTCAAATCGGTTCATAAATGACGGAGTTCTGAGGTAACAAATATAAAAAAAAAAAAATACAACCGAATTGATAACCTCCTCCTTTTTTTGAAGTCGGTTAAAAATGATTAGACATCTAGTTAAAAGACACGAATAGATAAATGTGTTATTGATTCGATCCAGTGGGTGTTTATACAAGAATTTTGATGAAATCGGTTTGTTAACACTTTAAATAAATTGGATAGGCATAACGTATAATACGCGGTAATAGTAAATAAACATGGCCAATTACCACCATTTCAGCAAGTCGCAAATTAAGCAAAGCTTAAATCTGTACCTGTGTATTATACTACCTCCAGCATCAATATTATCTAACCATTAAGACTACCGTAAAATTAAAATTTCCAATTAAGCTCCGATCGTAAAAAGTAAATTGTAAAGATTGGAAAGCTCTAAAATCTAAAGAACAGACAACAAATATTCATAAAAGTATTTCAACGAACGGAAAGCAAAAGCCGCCAGTCCGTGCCCAATTTGCAACAGGATAATAATAATATTGTTTCCGCTATCAGGCGACAGCCGGGGGCTTTCGGACCCTAACGTATAACGTGTGTAATTTCATACGGACGATATATAATCTTCGCATGCAAACGAATCTCGAAATTACTCCGAGGGAGAGCGCACAATGGCGTCGCGTACACTGCTTAGGATACGTGGTAAGGTTTTGGAGATACGTTACGTTCTTGATTTAGCGTTTATGTCCTTTAAATGAAAAAAACGGAGCCTTGTAAGATCCTTTGTTATCCCTCCGTCTGTTTAGACCCTTTTTCAAATGACCGCATGCTTTAGAAAGTAGAGATGATATTAATATATCATTCTTAAGTCTACATCTTGAAGCAGTTTTTGTTTTGTTTGATAATTTATTGAATCAGGCGTTACAATACAATACAATGACACTATATTATACACCACAAATAGTAAGCGATACAGAAAAAGAGGTACGCAGAAATTATAAGATAAGCTATTGTATATTTGCCGCCTTGTAGCTTAAGATCTCTTAATGTTACTTTACACTACCTACTTTAAGTTACTTTGGGCGCTAATTTCCGTAGGTCCATATCAATTTACTGTAAAATTATTCTTTTTGTTGCTTTAAAACAAATAAATAGTTAGTTGATTGAGTTGGCGAACAAATAGCGACTTATGACGTCATAAGTCGCTATTGCCATTGAAACTCTATGGGAGAATTGTGTTTTGACAGCTCATAAAAAGTACGTCAGTTGATTGGTCGTGTCAACATCCCTATTGTTCATAGTTCGGTATTATTTCGTTTGAAAAAAATCGTCGCTAAAGGCAAGGGGTTTTATTTTATTTTTGCTGCGTACTAAAACAGTCATAACGTCTTTAAACGAGCCTAATAAGGCCTCCATAGCCGACTGGCCCCTTGATCTTGATACTGGGTCATCCGCTTCGTAATTGTGTTAACGCCGGCCTTGCATTGTACGAGTAATGCACGTGGAACTATTCTGCACTAAAACTGTTTTATAACTTCACTAATAGGATTTTTTTTGCATTTTTAATGCTCTTTGTGGTATTAACCTAAAAGGCTTTTAGTAGAACTCTATTAATTTTGCTACACTACCCGTCTGTTTTTCTGTCACACACAGGTCTCTGGAACCGCAATATAGACAGCTGGAATTAAATCGTGAACAGAATTATTTTTTTTTACTCCGTGAACCCTTAGTAAATACTTGTTCGAAATAAAATAATAATCAGATCAGAAATATGCAAAATGTATTTTGTTAAGTAATAAAAATAATTAATTCACCATATTTAACTATTTTATTACCTACTAACGTATTGAGAGAAGTAAATCTAAACTTATATTATAAATGCGAAAGTATGTTTGTATGTTTGTCTGTCTTTCACGCCGTAACGGAGCGACGGATCGACGTGATTTGTGGCATAGAGATAGTTTATGGAGTCGAGAGTGACATAGGCCACTTTTTATCCCGGATTTTGGCAAATAAATGTATTCTTTCTTTCTTTCTTTTTCTAAAAATGCACAGTTCCAAGGAACAGCACGCGATAACCGAATACCACGCGGGCGAAGCCGCGGGCAAAAGCTAGTATTATAATAACTCTTGTCTTTGTTCCCTTTCAGGCAGAAAGAAAACAACTATCACAAAAAGTAGTGTAGCAGTTTTTTTTTTGTTAATTCTTTATACACGACTGTGTTACTAGCTAACAAAATAACGCAACTTAAACATACGGTAAATAGCGTTTTTATATATTGTTAATATTTACTATTTATTTAGTCAGGAATATACGACTGAGAAGAAGAAGAAGAGAATATTTACTAATCAAATTTCGTTCACAGTTCTACTGAATTCTTTAACAGAATAATTATCACCTCATCGGAATTGTACTTTATACTTTTTATAAAAACTCCAACAATGAGAGGAAACCGTAACAGCCAATTATTATTTCATTAATATTCTTCACCGTGTACATTTTATCAATATTTTTATTTATCATGGCATTGAATTATAATAATGGTGAAGCAACGAGGTTTAAAGTTGTACAGTCAGCAGCCTTATCCATACTAATATTATAAATGCGAAAGTAACTCTGTCTGTCTGTCTGTCTGTCTGTCTGTTACGCTTTCACGCCAAAACCGCTGAACCGATTTGGATGAAATTTGGTACAGAGATAGAATAGACATTGGGAAAGGACATAGGCTATCTTTTATCGCGAAAAAGAGGCTTTAAGGGGTTAAAATAGGGGGTGAAAGATTATATGGTGGAAGTTCGTCGCTGTCGAAGATAAAACTATGAAACTTGGCATTTAGGCATTTAATATACTATCCATATCCATACTCATATTATAAATATCAAAGTGTGTTTGTATGTCTGTATGTTTGTCCGTCTTTCACGCCGTAACGGAGCGACGGATCGACGTGATTTTTGGCATGGAGATAGATAGTTTATGGGCCCGAGAGTGATATAGGCTACTTTTTATCCCGGAAAAATGCACAGATCCCGAGGGAACAGCGCGCGATAACCGAATACCGCGCGGGCGGAGCCGCGGGCAAAAGCTAGTATGCCTATATAGAATGTCGCAAGAATAAAGCAATAAATAAGGCAAAGTCTGAAAATCAACCACCCGCAAATAATCATGTTTGTTCTTCATAGATTTTTGGTACTTATATCCATAGTATAGACACACATTTTTTACTTGCCTTTAAAATACGAAATCTTCAGTGCGCGCAAACTTTCATTTAACCGGTTTTATTTTACATATATTTTTTTAATCAAACTATTAAAAAAAAATAAAAAAATCACCCGATTATAGTTAATAGATTGAATACCCAATTACAACGAATTGATTGAAGCGTTACTTAGTGATGGTATTGAACAAAGTGCAATTTTGTAGCGAGCAAGGTGGTCATAAGTAATACATCATAACTATAACTTACGCCCATATGTATTATGTAAACATGTTTATGATTGTTTTTTCGTGCAAAATAATTTTCCATATTAATTAAAGATAAAGTATATTCAAACACCAGAAATTTTACGCACGCGATCCTATGGAAGCACCAAATTATTTACTAACAAAAATATACAGTATTTTTATAGCTTATGTTAATGAAATACGTTGTTATTTTTACTGCACTGTTTTGGGGCCGTACAGTTACGAGCATTAAAATGTGTATGTTTTTGTAACCTATTACAATAAAGATGGTGAAAAAGTATACCGGGTGTGGCCTGTAATACAAGTACATTGAGTATTTAATTTATATGAAAAAAGGAAAATTCAAAGACTCCATTATTTTTAAAAGTCGCTGAACTAATGTTTTTCAGTTTGACGAGGACGATTTATTTTTTGCCCCACCCGGTAGACATATGCTTAAACATGATCATGTTAGACTAGAACTCAGTTTTTCATATAGTGATTAAATACTTACAACATAATAATATTTCGTCTTTGATTTTCTCGTTTTAGTTTTGAGAATGAAGTAAAGAGTACGAGACGCGTCAGTACTATTTGGGGTACCTAGTTAAATCTGTGTGACATGTGTTTGTTTATGAAGGTTAAGTAAAATGGAGTTTCTGAATGAAAGCACATACTTACAGCTGCATATATAAGTTACTAGATCTATCAATGAATGGTAAAACAAGTCCTTTGTGTATGTTTAACTTTACGTGCCCGTATTAGAGAGATAGAAAGAGAGAGAGAAACATTTATTTACACATATTCGATACACATAAAAATACATTAGATGGACAGAATAAAAATAACATCGAACAGTATAAAGTGGGCCCCACTCTGCATAATAATAATATGTTACGGCAAGCCGCAACGCTGTTTTTCAGTGGGACCCGATAATTATGTCCGATAGTATCCGATAGTAGGTGTCTTTTCCTATTAAAAAAGTTTCATAGCGTTGGCACTTGGTACAATCCTTTTATAGGCTGAGATTATGATGACGAAACGGACATGGTATTGCATCTTTTATAGAGCCGCCCAAACTACTCGCGAAACACACGGGGCGATTTTCCGGCCACAAAATACGTTTCCGGTCGGTCGCGGGCCGGATTAGCATAATGTTGCCATTAATCCGGCCGGCCGCCCGCTGGTTCGGACATGTCGACAATTTTTCGCTACGTATAGCAACCCTATGCATCAGTTGACGTAGTTTTGTTTCGTTGGTTTCGGTTTCTGTGCGTTCCTAGGAGTTTTGTAGTTAGCGAGTATTTGATTAAGGGCAAAACATTGTTTTCCTGTTCGTATTAGTATTCTGTTTCGTTTGTTATTTGGCCCTATCCATAGTTACTTTGTTTGTCCATTCACTTTTGTTCATACGTACCATGTGAAACTAAATTTTCTAGAATAAAAACTATCGTATGTCCTTCTCCGGGAGTCAAACTATCTGTGTACTAAATTTCATCTAAATCGGTTGAATTGTTGAACAAACAGATTTACAAACTTTACCATTTATAATATTAGTGGGATTCCACTCGGTATCGCTCATTTCTTCATTATCTGTGACAGGATACCTAATATCAGTTGAGACACTAGTAGAACTTCCCAGGTAGGTATGTGATTTACTGAATCAGCCGTTAACTTGCGGAAGTTCGAATAATAAACGATTACTTTGTTCACCCGCGACCTTCCGATACTTATGTTTATGCAACAAAGTGTGCATGCAACTCATCCTGCACTTTCACACAGTAGAACACTTGCACTAATCACACAAACCCAACTTTCAAGACCACACTGCATTGACGCGTTTCGAACTCCTAACATCTGGTTAAATAAATAGCAATACCAGTTAGTTTCTTAACTGCAATTGTTAGGTATATCTTCTGATGTAACACCTCGTTGTACTTCTCACAGTACGCACTTTTCTTATGGATTTTATGACAAGAACGAAGCCGCAGGTTAAAGAAAGTTATTTAAAAGCATGGACTAAAGTCGTCAACATAGCTCAGAGAATTAGCTAGTGTACGTGGCTGTGGGCTAGTCATATCTGCCTTAGAACTAACGACCTGGAGACCGCGTCTTGCCAAACGTAGTGTAGGACGGCCTCCAGTCAGGTGGAGTGACGATCTGCGAAAGGCTGCTGGTAGAAGCTGGATGCGGCGAGCAGAGGATAGGGCGCAATGGCGCACATTGGACTGGTATAGGCTGATGATGATAATTTATAAAAAACTTTGTATTCACCATGCAAGACATCTAATTACAATAGCTGTCTTAGGTAACTGTTAACTCAATCATAGCGGTTAAGACATAAAACGACTCTTAACACAGGAATGCAATTTAGCAACAAACAGTCTTCATTTCACGGTTAATATAATGCTCAAAAAGCAATCAACCCTTCGAATGCTATCTGTGAGCCTAACATGGCTAGTTTTGTAACGGAAATTGCAGTTTCTGGGAAGCTTCTACGAAATTTGAAATTGGAAGTTCGAATAGTGCTGTCTCTCTAACTCTTCTGTTAATACTATAGCGTAAACGGCACGATTGACGTTCAAAAATCGAACTTCATAGTGTAAGGCCCGCACCCAACTGTATGTGCGGGCGACAGATGTTAATATCATATGATTAGTGATGCGGTTATTGTCGATAAAGCTTTTTAGATAAAAATGTCGATAGAAAAATGTTACATCGTAAACGTAATAAATAACCAAAGAGCAGAATTTTCATGGAATTTTTTGACCTGTCATAGTGTCTTCCTATCGCAGTTGTCAACTCTACCTAAATGAGAAATGAAAATGTAAATGAAAAATGAAAATAGTTTATTTGGGTATATTACGTAGTATACAGACGAGGTTGGATCCTCCTATTAAGCAAAAAGTATGCTTGTGTCAGCACACATTTTCGCATTTATAATATTAGTATGTATTAATTGAAGATTTTTTTAATTAAGTTACTTTTTTTTTTTATTGATATACTCTAGAGGATGTTACGCCGAACAGCGGGGCATATATATTGCATGAAAATAATGATTTACTACTCTTTCTACAACATCGTAACATTATCCCATCACTGAAATTGTTGAGGTACTTTCTACACGTACTAACTTCTTCGTTTTTGTTGCAATTTAATTTTAACTGTAGATTTTGATACTGCGCAAATATATAATCTTTTCGTTACATATTCCACCGAGCAAAATCGATATGATCCAGTCATCTTTTATCGGTGAATCGATATCCGATAATTGCTGTGCAAGGAACGTAACTCTCGAGATATAGCTTTCAATGCAGTCAAAGTTCTCTAACCTGCTACTGAATAGCTCTCGTTGAATGCAGATTCGTCTTCCCCAACCCTTGTCTTCGTAAGCTTTCTGTAGATTACTCCAGACTTGTTTGGCAGATTTGGCATTGTAGACGTGAGTAAAGCACTCAGGTTCCAACAACAAACAAATCGTTGTTCGTGCTTTCCTATCCACGTCATCGTCTACCACATCCTTTGAAATTACTTCCCACCAGTTTTTATTTTCCAAGTAATTCCTCACCAAAAATTTCCAGTTCGGGTAATCGGACGAACCTTTCAATTTTCTTATTCCGCTTATGCCGATCGAACAGCTGTTGTCGTCTGACATATTGTGACGGAGAAAATTTTCACAACTTCAAACCACTTTTATTTACACTTTAATAACTTTTCACGTTATTTCTGGACTACTATACGCTCAGGACGTCCTGGGCCCATAACCAAATGAAAATATGCAGACTGGTAGAAGAAATAACGTATATTAAAGGTAAAAATAAATTAAAAATACAAGCTTAAGACGTGTGTCAGTTCGTGAGCACACAAGAACAATAACTTATTTATATGGTTGCTGTGTCAACCATTCTTTCTTTGAACATGACTGTAATAAGATTACAATATCATTATTGAGCCAGTATTAATATACGCGCTATACTGCCTCCAATAGATATCAGAGTCATTAACAATGAAATACCTCGATAATTAAGGAAATAGTATTACGAGGGAGAAATCGCGAAACAAAGCCATTTCCCTCTTTATAAATGAATATATACATATAAATTGTAAAGGTTAACGATAATTACATAAATTAATGTCGGCGGTTAGACAAAGTTTGTGGTAAAATTAAAGTTTAATAGCTGATTCGTAGACAAAACAGGCCAAGGGCGTCTATTGTTTCGGCTTTTTGCTTTTACCATTAATTTTGGCGATCCGAGGTCGAATATATTTCTCACTAACAATGAACTTACATACTTAGGGGTAGAGTCTAAAATAGACGCGCAATTCAAATGGAGGTACGGCCTTTCGGAAAAGTTGTTTACACTAATGATGTTTCGCCTTTTGAGCAAATGAAGCTTTATTTATTATGTGTGCTAACTATTCTAATTGCGAAGAAAGTTAACGATAAAAAATGTTAGCCGGAAAAATATTTTTTTTAAGCAAAACGTAACGTATAATTTGTCCAGTCTTAAGAATTTTGACTAAAGAACGGAGCCCAAACGGACAACGGACGGAGCGGGGTCTGAGTGGAGAGCCTTGGGGGAGGCCTATGTCCAGCAGTGGACGTCTTTCGGCTGACATGATGATGATGATGATGATGATGAACGGAGCTCAAAAATGTGTTAGGTGAGGAATAGAAGCAAGAATATTGTTACCATGAGCTTTACTGTCGTTTAGGAATAGGGGGGGTTTGTCATAGGAATTACTTAGGTATTTTAAAATACTGGAAATTTCAATGTGTTCTAACTTTCAGGGAATTACGTAAACAATGCTTGGGAAAACCCAAAAATAAAGACTAATTCGTTAATGTGCTTAATAGTTCAAAGAAAGTTTATGAAAACAGAACACGCCTTTGAAAATTATTACATTTGGCAAATAAAAAAACCCGCTTAGCCAACCTTCAAACAAGAATAGGGATGTTGACACCACCAATCAACTGACGTAATTTTTATGAGCTGTCTAAACACAATTCTTCCATAGAGTTCCAATGGCAATAGCGAGTTATGACGTCATAAGTCGCTATTTGTTCGCTAACTCAATCAACTAACTTTTTATTTGTTTTAGAGCAACAAAAAATCTAATTTTACAGTGAATCGAAAATTAATATGTTTTTCAGGGCTAAAATAAAGCATTTTTACTGGAGGCGTGGCTTCGAATTATTTTTTCCATTGCGTACAAATTATACACAGATTGCAGAATTTTTAACTGATCAGTGTAGTTTTAGGTGTCAATGAACTTTATGTTTATTTTTCTGATTTTTTTATTTATTTATATTCGATAAAAACAAACGAGCAAGTGGAGTGCACTACCCTTTAAGAAAATAATAGGTCTCCTATTTGAATATCACTTAGTTGTTTATCTGTAATCAAATCTCACAAGTTAAATTGGACCAACTAAATTTCATGACAATTCAATAATCTGGAAGTTACATCCTGGTAGTCCGCTCAGGATCGTCTCCACATGACGGAACTCTTCAACGTTTAACGGCATCGACTTGAAATTTGGCATGCAAATGTAGTTTGGGTGGACACGCAAGTATAGTCAACAAAAAGTACAGTCGGGAGAAAAGGCTTGTATTGAAAATGAAATTTTTACTAAAAACTTATTTTTACTTTATTTTACCGATGTAACTCAAGTAGCCCTTATTTTTTTCACTAGTATGCTTTGAGCTCATATTAAATATATTGACCCGGATAACTTTCGTTTTAAATCGAGTTTAGCTCGACATGTTTCGGGCTGATCCGTAGACCTTCTTCCTAGGAGTAACGCGACTCGGCGGCTGCTGCAACACGCGCACACAGTGAAAGGCTACGGATTAACCCGAAACATGTCGAGCTAAACTCGATTTAAGACGTGAGTTATCCGGGTCAATATATTTACCTAATATAATAATAATAATAAATAAAAAATATCATGGGACACTTGACACCAATTGACCTAGTCAGTCCCAAACTAAGCAAAGCTTGTACACTAGCCTAGCTTGTACTATGGGTACTAGGCAACGGATAAACATACTTATATAGATAAATAAATACTTAAATACATAAATAATACTTAAATATGAGTGAGTCTCATGCTTTGAGCTCTTTCCATTTGCTGTATGTATATGAAATACAAGGATGAACATCCCTCCTCCACTTTTCCCGAGATTATCGATTAAAGTATTCAGCCAGAAAGTTAAACTGCAACTTATCTCCTCTCAAATCGATACCACTGCCAATTTTCCTATTGTCGTCATAATTACGATAATCTTACACGAAGGATTCCGACAACCGGTTTGACCGCAAACCGAGTCTTTAGGTCAGCAAACAATGGTTCTTTGGACTAACAGTTTATAGTTGAGGAACAGTAAACTATCATGAATATGAGTTAATCTACGAAAACCAAATCTTTTGAGCCGTGCATGTTTAGATGAGAAATGAGGTTGTGGATACGAACTATTTGACATACAGACAATTTTTAGTCACGATTTTGTGTATAATGATAACTTAAATGAATCATATTTTTGTAACACTAAATCTTAGGCAGGAGTGGAGCAAGAGAGGAGAGGCCTTTGCCCAGCAGTGGGACACAAAAATAGGCTAAAAAAAAAACTTATTTTTTGTCAAGTAAAGGTCAAGAGGATAGGTCATATTTCATTTCCGTGCTCATTTAACTCTACTGCTCCAAACAAAAAAGAATCAAACTAAAAACGTCTATTACACCTGTTTGGTTTGTTAAAAGTGGCAGCAGAAAGTTAAAGTAATTTATTCGAATCACTAGCACAAACTTGTTCAGTGACTTACCGTTGCTTGTTGTCTACTGCGGTATTCGGTATTACATCATTATCGACCGTTTGTTTTCACAGCCTTTATTCTAGCTTCAATTAATTTAAGTGATTCAACTATTCTGGTTAATTCTATTTACGGATGTTATCTATTGTACGGATGTCCTTGACACGAAGGAGCTATGTCGTAAGTTCACAACCGACAAAGCAAGAAAAAGAAAATTATTGTTCGAGGTTTTTTTGTTAGTGTAAAATTCAGCTTGGTTTAAAAAAACGGGAGTTTTTTCCGTTCGCTTCCAGCTGCTTGTAACTTCAGTATGATTAATGGTTAAGTGTTCTTTGTTGTAGAACAGGTATATCCCGAATCACCTTTTGTTGCACTAAACTTGTACCCATCAATGTCGAAGTCGAAGCTCCGTAAAAACTGCAATCACGCTGGCAGTAAACGTAAAAATCACGAAAAGAGTTCCATTGTGTTTCAACAATACAAAAAAAAATACTAGCGTCACTTTTCCCTCTGTAAAAAGTCCCTTTGTCCGACGCGCCCCTTTCCTGAAAACGGCTACCCCCGAGGCGGAAAGCGACACTGGCCACCACGTGTGCACATGCTGTCCTTCTCAGATATCACACCCATCGTGTGCAGCTATCTTCTTTTAGCTTCACCGATCAGCGCACGCATTGCAGGTGACTGAGAATTCGTCGCTCGCTCGGTTCAGTCGCTCTATAGCAGTCGCGTGGGCAGGACGCTGTCGCGATTCATTTGTTTCCCGCGAAAAATTACGTGTCTCAAATCATATTTCGAATTTCGTTTGAATTTCGAATAAAATATCATTCTAATTAGTGTTTTATGCCGGTAGTTTGGTACCGTTAAAAGTGTGCAAGCGCTCTGTGATTCGTGATCATTTATTTTCTTTTTTTGAGGATTTCTGTTAATCGGCAGCTGGTTAAAAAAACGTAAGTTTTTTTATTTTATTTAACTCTTATGAATTTGTTCTACCTCTTCCTGATTTTAGATATAGGTATACATGCACTTTAACAAAACATGGAAGGAAGATACATAAGATTATATAGTCTACTCGTAATTTTGCAAGAAATGTTCAGCTTTTAGACGAAACGTCCAACTTTTGGGTCAAGATAAATTTCGACAAAATGTTACTTACTTCCGTTTGATAAATTCAAATTAATTACTTGGGGGTTTTGTTTAGAGCCGCCAGAAGGTCTGTAGGCATTGTCTGGCGAGGAATGCAAATTATCTTTTGTGCTCTAAATATTTAAATTTGGGACGTCAGTCAGGATTTCAAGTTAAATTGTCATGTTTAATTAATGAAAAATTCTATCATTAATGCAATGTAAAAAGAAAAGAACATTTTACGCCGGAGGTTGCCGCATTTAAAGAAAAAAAGCAAAGACAATATGAAAACAAAAACCTTGAGGATATATACCAATTATAAAAAGATAATACAATAAATTCCCTGTACTTGTATTAGTGTGTAATATACGGTCGAAATATTTAATTTGTGGGCGTTTTTTAAAAAAAAGTGTACCCTTTCATTATTTTTGAAATTTTGGAAAAAATATGGTTTTTCCTACTCAGAATCAAGAGCGCAATCATATCCGATAATTTTAAAAAAGTCCCAAAAAAAAGTCCGTTTTGCGACGTTTTTTTCATACGCAAATCACACACGTTTTTTCACACATGGGCGTGATAAAACTGACTCATAAAATGTTGTATGAAAAAAGCGTCAAAAATGGGGTCATTCTTTTAAACGATCGGAATCGATTTACTCTTGATTCTAAGTAGGAAAAACCATTTTTTTCCAAAATTAAAAAAAAGGAAAGTATACACATTTTTTTCGAAACGCCCGCGTGATTCATTTTGGAACCCAAATTAGAGATTGTGATTACTTTAGTACCCTAAGTATTTGGTAAATTAATCATAAAACTATCAATATTCATACCTACCCATTTTGGACAAGCTTCACTTAAAAGCTTTCCATTGTTGTGTGTAAATCTGTCAATCACATTGAAAATGCATTAAGCGTCATAACGTATACCAATACCATCACACAGGACTGTACAGTAAACTACTACAGTGTAAACTTCATTATCTATTATACTTATTTATAGCAGTACTAGCTTTTGCCCGCGGCCCGCTCGCGTGCTATTCGGTTATCGCGCGCTGTTCCCTTGGGAACTGTGCATTTTTCCGGGATAAAAAGTAGCTTATGTCACTCTCGGGCCCATAAACTATCTCTATGCCAAAAATCACGTCGATCTGTCACTCCGTTACGGCGTGATGACGGAGAAACACACAAACATACAAACACGCACACTTTCGCATTTATAATATTAGTAGGTATGGATACTAGTGGATTTAATTTTTGCCAAAATCTTTTACAATGCGTAATCTATTCAATTCCTAACTTTGGTTCCAGAATTAGGAACCAAAGTTAGGAATTGATGACAAATTATCGTAGCAATTTGATATTCTATACGATATTTGCATTTGAAATGAATTAGGTACGTAATATTTTAATCCGCGATATTTTTATTGAATTCCGCTTGGTTTCCTCCCTTTGTCATTGGCACAATCGTCTGTTCTATTTGAACTTGTATATTGCCATTAAAAAAAAGTATTTCGTAGGCCAGGTGTACTTTCAATTGTTTTCTATAATTTAATTTTCACGTTTATGCTCGTAACCTTAGCGCTAATTAATTTACTTAATTTTAACTAGATTTTTACTGTTCTCTTGAAATAGGTAATAATTATTGCAAGATATTAATATAATCGTATGATCGTTCGACAGTATTGAATCTACCCAAGTTTCATAGAATCTTCAGAATATCGAACAGAAAAGAACGTAAGCTTGCCGGTAAATTTATCCAACTTAATTAATACAGTTCAGTCTTTCTGTACTTTCAATAATATCACGATCAAAATTACTCACTTATTTTCTACCACAAACTCATTTATTGCGACTACCTTGAAGCTTAGATACATTTTCATGTTACAGGTTTTGTATTTTAAAGTCATTAGTTACTAGAATATAATTAACAATTAAATGAACATGAACAACAGTTGACTTTAATTCCATTGTATCATCACTAAAGTGAGATAACCTGGTCACATATAAAAACGACACTCAAGAAAACCTTAAAAAACGTTAGTAAAGAGCATATCGATGTTTGATGAACATTAAATGAGAAAAACATATTTTATCTAGAATCTTAAAAGCAGTGTAATATAATGAATTCATCACACTGCATTTTAAAATATCTATGAAGACACCACGTGCTTAATGTACGCCCCGGTTCGAAATTGGCACCGAAAATGTTAACAAATCCTTATTTCCGCTTCACAGATTTCCATTTATTTAATTTATAATGTGCTCATCGTTCAAACCACCGTTTATTACGTTTTGCTCATTTTAATTTGGGACTGCTGTTAAATTGTATTTTACGGTTCGCGAAGTGCTTTAACCATCCCCGAATTATTTGATTGGTTCATCATTGTTCTTTCTATTACAGCTTGTTCACTAGATTTAATTCATGTATAGTGGTTTCAACGCTTACGTTATAAACAAACAACTTACTTAACTTGCATACAGCAATGACTTTACAATTTTGTAACATCATTATGTTTCGAATCACATTTGATTGGATGAACTGGCCAGTTGCAATACGTACTGGCAAGTTAGAAAGTAAGAAAAAAGATTTTATAATTTTTAAAACAACAAAAAAATCATACTGGCAATGAGGAAATCGTAGTTACAGCAGGCAAGCTGAAATAATTTAAACCAAAAGCACCAGAAGAAACGAACGTCAAAGTGAACCAATGCATATCGTCTGGTAAACCCATTCTATTTTCAACCCGTATAGACCGCGACAGATAGTTGGCCGGCGACGACTTTCCGAATCTTATTTTTAAATTAAGAAAAAATCTTTCAAACCTTTTGTTTCTTTGCGTTCTATAAAAACTTTTTCTGTTGCCAAACGACACTGATTTCGAATTGTACGGAAGATTTATACGTACTAGTGTTTCTTGCAGCTGTTAGTATATTTCTTTCAAGTTCCTGATTTCTTTTAGTTTGGAATTAATTACTGGACTTGTTGCAACATTGTGTAATTTAGTTTGAGACGAAGTTCATTTATCTGCTCTCGAAATTAGGAAAGCAAGTGGGCGTGCTTCCATTATAAAAAGTTTTTAGGTATTTAGCGTCCTTAAAGACATCAAATGAAAATTTAATAATATTTCAGCGAAAAATGTTGTAAAGTGAAATTTATTTTCGTTTTAATGCCTTCGGTTCTAATAAAAACTGTCTGACTCTTTTTTGATCGATTAGAATAAATACTTAATTTTTTTGACACAAGATATTGTATTCTACGGACTTGGCTACAATACTGAAGTGCTTTAATCAAACAGTGCTTAATTTTTTCCGTTCAATGTCACTTTCTGTCTTATGGTATTAGATATACAATGAAGTATTTTTGGACACACATGTTGCTAGCTGCAGAAAAAAGTTAGATAATTTGGTGGCATTTGAGTAATAGTTATGGTGTCTCGTCCGTAAATAAAGTTCATTCCAATTATTTTAATCGACATCGAGATCAACGAACAGAAATAAGAAAAGAACGCGAAAGATTTTTAAATTCCTCGTGGATTTAGCTCCACGATTGTGTAACGTTGGAATAAAAGTTAAAGCCCGGTTTAAAATCTCTCATACTAAGCTTCTGCGCTATATCAAGCTAACATAGACATTTTATACAGCAGTTGAATAAATATCTATTATGCCTAAGAAACGGAAGACTTAAAGTATTTCACTGTATATCACGGCGTACACTTCTTAGCCAATAATAAAGTAAAAAATAGTTGGTAAGTACGACGTAATTACTATGTTGGAAACTGTGATAACCCCGCAATGTACATAATTCTTCTTGCCTATGTATTGCACTTCTTAAAGTCAAAATCTACCACCTGTTCAGAATCGGTTTTTTGCATCAAACCGCAAGTAAATTTTAACCTACTTACGGAAAATTTGCACACAAAGTATTTGTGAAGAAGCGGGGGCAATTGTGCGTGATGACATTTACGAGTATGTCGCACAAACGTAACTACCTGACATATGGTTCAGGAACAGTATGTTGCAAAAACAAGTATGTATCTAATGTATCATAGAATCTAGTAAAATCTCGAAATTCAATTGAACTACCGGGTTTGATGGTTTGTACGCGTAAAGCCGCGGGTGTATCCTAGTGAAAACATTATAGAAGTCATTTTCGTATTAAAAATAAATATTAATTTAGCGTGTGACGAACACCAATGAATCGAGCATTGGTATCGGTTAGATTAAAATTCATATCGGTATTCGAGTTAGCTTCGTTTGCCACGGGTGTGATTACGAAGTCATAAATAGTTTGATCATAAATATTGTGGAGCTAGGATTATGATTTTATGGACATTTGGTTTGTTTGTAATTGTCCTTGTTAAATTTGACAATCGAGCGTTTTTACCTATGACGGAACGGAGGTTTAAACGTTTAGCGTGAGAGGTTTGTTTGTTTGTGCGCACGGTTAGTACAAGATTTTCTTAGTTCGGGGCTAGGTCAAGTGGTGTAATTGGTCCTAAGATATTATTATTGTCTTTCTACGCTAGCTCAAAAATACAGGAAATTTCCACGTCTCATCGCCACATTACCTGTATTTTATCTACCGCCATTTGTAATGTAATGCAATTGTAATACACATCTAACACTTTACCATCTGCCTGTCAGTTTCTGGCTCCCTCCTGTTTGTAATACAACGTCGTGCGTTGTTATGAAATTTTGTCGTGTTATGATTTGGTTTTATCGCTCCGTTTGACTTGACGAAAATTGTTTTCAGATTTATACGCGTTGCTAAGGGATTTCTTAGTAACTGGAACGTAGTTAAGGAAAATTTAATTTTTTCTCGTTCGGTTGAGATTTTTGTTTGGATTTTTCAAGTTTTTTTTTTTCATTTAACTATACCATTTCTTTGAATGATGGTAGGGTACGGAACTTCTTTCTAGTAAATAAGTTCTCTAGTTTGTTTTATCGTATTAACTTACTATTTTAGTAGTAACTTCCTCCTGAACTAGATCTTTTACGTAGTAAGTTTTACGTAGTTTATAATAATATTTTGGAAATTATTTCTACGTAATTAAAAATTTATTCAATGAGCAATTTGGATGATTCGGACGGGTCAAAGTTGCGGGTTCACGCAAGCCGCTACCATCCAAGATAGTTGGAGGTCTATGGGGGAGGCCTATATCCTATACATGACTAATCCTAAAAGCTTACGTAAACTCGAACAAATTTACGTGGACCATTCGATTTTTGATCTTACGCCTCGGTCATAAAAAAATACAAACGAATTGACGCAGAAGAACTGAAACATTAAAATAGTTTTATAGTAGTTTGCACACGTTTGCATGTAGATCAGTCGAAATAAGCCTTTGTTTTTAGAGACGTATGGTCGCTGACAGGTGCAAAATATAACGCTGTAAAACCTGCGCATGCACAGTTGATCGTTGTTCTCAAAAGGAAGCCGCGGCCTCGTAGATGTTTAGAATGGTTCTAGTAATTGGTAAATAGATATGGCTGAGGTTGGATACAAACGTAATAATCAGAATGGAAGCCAAATGTATTTTGCAAAATTCGTGTCAAATAGATTTCGAGATGCAGTGACTGGCAAGATTGAACTAATGTATTATTTTCAGATGTTCCGTTTCCGCTTATTTCTTAGTCACCATTCAAGTTTGATGTGTGATTTAGTATCAGTACCTACGAGTACATCAGTAGATTTCACTTTTGTTTTTCATTGCGTGATGACTAGATGATCCCAAAAATAGATCAGCGCTGTAGACTGGCAGATTGCTGATTAGGGACCATTTCGTGTCATGTGCATTTTTCATTTTATTTATTTCCCCGTGCTGTCCCAGTCGTGCAAAAAAATACGTGCTCAAATTGGTATTAGATGCATACATAAGTAAAACCGTTTCTCTTTTGCCATAATATCTGCAACGACGGGCGATCGAAATTGAGACCACAAACTTTGTAGTCAGGTTCTTTAAAGCGGGGCTGATCTATATTATAAGATCTATACAAGTTATTCTAGTCCAATTTATTTTGAATTTGACATGTTAAATCATTACATAATTATAATTATTTTATTTTATTTCACTGTGAATTTTGATTTCATTGTTAAATATCATGCTATTTTATTATGTTTTAAAACAATTTCACGTAGCTGTAATGAATTAAAAAAAAAGAATATGGAATCTTAAATGTTCCGAAATGAAGATATTTTATTTTATTTTATTTATTTTATTAGGACTTTTTGGGCTGCAAACCAGGGCTCCGTGGACATAAAGGGCCTCAACCCTGATTTGAGACCTATCGCTATAGGAAAATCGCAATTAGTTGATTAATTTATACCATTAGTATGGCGGAAAAATGTGGAGTCAAAAGAACAACAAAATCAATAGCAAGATCAATCGTTCCTTCTACTCATTAGCTAAGGAATATGTGGAATTGTCTGCATCCTGGGCTACGGCGACCCGGCTACTTTATACTTTATCCGTCCCATAAAATACCTTAAAGCGCGCATCCGGCCCGTAATTTTATAGCTATTTGTAATTTACTGGGTGTCCGACTGTAATTCCTTTGCTATACCTTCCTTAACATACCTAACAGACAATACAACTTTAAGAAGTCAAGCATTTTGCGCGTGTACTTAAAGTACCCATTGCTTTGACCATATTAAGAATATATATTTGCATTAAAAAAACTAAGTTGACCAGAAAGTCTTTTCTAAGTTAAGTCAGTTCACAAAGAAATAATGGGACTCTTAAATAAATATATATTCCATGGTTAAGAATTTAATAAAGTGCTTTTATTGCGCATAAATAATTTAAGACTTATTTATTACCACTGCACTGTGTTAAGTATAAGGTCGCCATAGGTAACCTTTAGCTTGCTCCGTGTACTAACGGTAAGGTAAACGTTTTAGTACTGGACGCGCTAATGCCGGAAGATACAGCTGTCACGTATATTGCTAATGATATAAAAAGGTGACAAATATTAGGACAGTGATGATCATTCGTACGTTTACCTTATAATCATGAATTCAACGTTACCATGGATAAAAATAAAATGTATAATTTGAAAAATATTTTTAACGTTTTGAATATCCTTTCGGGTTAAAGTGCCTGTAACATTTAGACAGATATACAAGACGCGTGTGGACGCCACAAAAAGGGTTCTGTGTGTGATATTTTGACTCTGGAACTTTAACGCTAATTTTGATAAAGTTTCAAAGATATAATGGTTCGAATATTTTGCCATTTTGGCTACGGAACCCTAATAAGGAATAAAATTATCAATTCCTGCGCACTTACTCCTTTCTATAAGTCCATTATTTATGCCCATACGGGTTATTACGTAGTCGTTGCCTGCTAAATGTTATATGTAAATAATAGCGTTTACTGTCAAATGCTGCTTATTTAGTACAAAGCTTGTACCAATTAACGTTATTTATAAGTTGTGAGCGCTGTTTTGTTATTGATATAGTAAAAAGGAATACGGCCCCGAAGCGCATTTCTTTACTAACCTAATCATTACATAAATATAGGATCACGGGTTCTGCTGTGCAGTCAACAGTCGTAAAAATGCTATAAACCTTTTACTTATAATTATGATACAGAAAATATTACAGTACATTCGTTCCTGTATTCAGATTATAAGTCATATGCATACCGTTTTATTTGAAAGATTACAGATGTAGTAATTACTAACTACATGTCTCGGAATAGCAACGGTAACGCTAACATGTACCAAGTCTCATAGTACCAAGCGTTCAGCTCTTGTCAAACGAGTTCGGGTGTGCGAACGGACGTTCACATGACGGCCATATACTTTTCGTTCTGTTGTCACCGAATTTACCTACGTAATTATACATAATCGCAGCTCAACCGGATACCAGGGAAAAGCCAGAAAATGGATCGCAAATTTCCAGCACATACCTATTCGTAGACTTACAAGAAATAAAAGCTTGTGAAGTTTACTTAGCTTTTAGAAGGTGTCTTTAAATGAACTAAAATAATTTCCTTGCTCACCCGCGACTACGATAGCTAAGCTTATGTCTTTTATGTGTCTTATGTGTGTGTGTCTTTAAACGTAAAACGAAAATCTTATTATAAAATACAGCCTTTTATGCTAGGACCATAAATTAGATGCGGCAATCCTAAAATTAATTTGACCACCATAACTAAAGCCCTAACATCTTATTTTAACCACTTTCCCATCATACCCTGATATATCACACAAGTGTACGCCTCACGCCCCAGGACAAAACCTTTTTTGGGACAAAACAAGGCAGTCACGGTACGATATCACGATTGATATCGACGCCATTACAGAGAAATGTGACCCTTAGAATAAAAGCCGTGGGTGCAATTTTGTGGGTTAGTTTTGTGCCTAATTAATCTGAGATCGCTTTATTTTGCCCGAGCAAGGTCCAAGAGGAATCAGGCCCGATTTTATGTATACCGACGGTGTAATTGAGTATATGGTATTGATATGTATACGAATACAATCTCTAATATTCTTTATGGAATACCAATATAATTCTGAATTACTGAACAGTTTTATTTTCGTTTTTTGATAGTAATTTGAATGATTTTCATGCATATAAATATGTGTTATAAGATTTTGTCCAGGACTTCGTTTCCCAAAAGATAAAAAGTAACCTATAGGTATAGGTATTGGCGGGCTATTTTCCGCAACTCGACGTCTAAGTGCGTCTACTTTGCGTGATTAGGCTGTAGGCACTATTCATGCCAGCCTAGCTCCTGAAGGGATCTAAAACTATCTCTATAGGATAGCGCAGGAGGTAGCAGAAAGAGAGTTTCTTTGACCTTTATAATAAAGAACAATAAATATTACAACAGTAATTAATACGTAAGAAAAACACTTAAGTACAAACTTTGTCATTTATAATATTAGTAGGATAGTGTATATAATTTGGTGGTGGTTTGGTTGTAGTTTGGTATATGAACGAGTTTTTTTCACACTACGAAGGTTAGTTAAAATAAACATTCAATGTCGACACAGACGCGCGTTAAATTAACTTGCATAATATTTAATTGTCCTACCAGTACCAATAGAACCTGTTTGCCAATTATTCGCGTAATTTTTCCCGTAACTTGCAATATTTGATAGCGTGCCGATACGGTACATAAATAGTTAGTTTTATTAGGGATCCTCAACTGGAAATGTATTGCGACACTGTAGCATTCTAGCTCCTTAATTATCTTTAATGTAATTTAAGGTGTTCTGCCTTTTCGCAGAATTTCATTTGGCCGAATATCACTTGCCAACCAACGTTTCGCCGAAGATTCACTTTGACAACCAACGATTACCAACTTTTTGTATGGCAACGTATCATTTGGTCGAATTATTATATAGCAGAATATCATAATGACTCAAAACGTTTGGAAAACTTATCATTTGTCAAATCTTTCACTAGGTCAAACAACGTTTCGTCAGTATAAGTGTCAGTGTGTGTGTGTTCTTTTTATACATAAGTCAACTTTTTACTAAAAGTAAGTACTTAAGAGATACACACCATTTCATCAATTGACAATAAGAGTTTAATGTGTTAGTTACATCTAATGTGTGGAAAAGTTCAGTTAGGTGCGACGACGAGCGAAGCGAGGAGGAGCGTGTTAGGTTAACAGTGAGCAAACAGCGCACGAAGCCGAGCGAGCGAAGCGAGCGTGCCGCGGCAGCGGCCGGCGAGTGCCAGAATCGTATTTTTATTTTTTTAATATATTTCTTTTTAAACATCCAAATCATGAGTCTAATGAAAAATAATATTGAGCTGAAAATGGTATCCTTGTAAATAAATGTTTTCAAAATTTGACCGAAGACTCAGTGTGTGTGTTAGATTTCGAAAAACCGGCATGGTTTTTCGAAATCTAACACACACATTTGGTACAAGATTGATACCGTGATAATTGCCGTATTGTGTCAAAAAGTCAAACATTTTCATATGGTTATTAGTGCACGAACAAAAACACAACGGAAATGTTGCGCTTACCCACATTACTTATTATATTATAGTTAAGTACTAAACGAAACCCTCATTCAATAAAAAACCGGCCAAGAGCGTGTCGAACACGCCCAAAATAGGGTTCCGTAGCCATTACGAAAAAATTAAGTAATATTTTTCTAAGGATTTCGTATTTTATACGGAATCTTCCAAGTTTAGGTATATTTTATACCTTACACTTCTATTTACTCATAAACTACTATAGTTCTCAAGCAAACTTAGCCGTTATAGTTTTCCTTGAAAGTTTGATATAATGACTACCATCCTGAATTTTTTCATTTTTTTCCACCCACCGGGTTAGATTTTAGAGGGGGGGGACGCTCGATTTTAATGAAAATTTGCACTTTAAAGTTGAATATTTCGCAAACAGATGACTGAATCGAAAAATCGTTTTAGCAAACCCCTAATGGTTTTAAAATACCTATCCAACGATACCCCACATTATAGGGTTGGATGAGAAAAAAAAAATCACCCCCACTTTACGTCTATGGGAGGTACCCTAAAAAAAATTGTTTTTGAATTTTTAATTGTACTATTTTGTCGGCATAGTTTACCTATATATCCGTGCAAAATTACAGCTTTCTAGCATTGATAGTCTCTGAGCAAAGCCGCGGACGGACAGACAGACAGACAGACAGACAGACAGACGGACAGACAGACAGACAGACAGACAGACATGGCGAAACTATAAGGGTTCCGTTTTAGCCATTTTGGCTCCGGAACCCTAAAAATTGGGAAACATTGTACAACGAAATGAATATTACGCCAACCAAAACATTCTGCTAACCGAAAGTCGGCATTTTGAAAAGTGACTTTATAACAATTAGGCCAAACGTACAGTTGGTAACTGTGAGGTTGGGAAATAAAACTAAACATTTTAATAAGTTGGCGAGTGATTATTCGGCGAAATGAAATTCTGCGAAACGTTGGTTGGGAAGTAACATTCGGCGAAACAATTTTCGGCGAAAAATTAGAGAACCGTAATTTAAACGTAAGCCTGTTTTCAACTGTTGTAATGGAACTATAGGTTTTAAAACAGAAATTCCTTTTAACGGGATTTTACATTTTTTATTATATACAATGTGGATAGAATCAAGTATACTTAAGCCAAATTTAGTCTATTTTTTTTCTAGAGGTTTGCAAACTTTTGAGGCCAGAATTCCAAGTTACAGGATTGGCTTAAATAAATTTTCATTCAAATTAAAAAAATACATTTAAAATTATTTAAATGTATTTACTTGGCTTGGATATCCAATGAATTCCTTTTGAACCCTTTATATGGTTCGAAATGAATATGCGCAAAATAAGACTTTTTCTACGAATATTATGAGACGATTTAGGTTAGAATGCAGGTTTTTTTTTCACTTTCCACGCATTAAGTAAGTGAGGAAAAAAAATTGTGAAGGTTAGTGTTTTTTGTGAAGTTAAAAAAGTCGCAATAAAGCTCAATTAAAAAGAAACGTACTTAATTAGAAAGATAAACGTTGTTAATATTTATTAGTTGAGTTTGAATAGTTACTGTCAATGTGGCGTTCCTGTTCAAATTGTTGTAAGATATTTTTGTCACATTCTTAATTGCTAAAACATATTCAATTTCCATAAGATATCTAAGTTTTAGGGATTTTTAATGTAGATGTTAAGATAGCTGCAGCAGATAGATACCTGCAACCTAGTTAATCAGATCACGCTTGACTAGTTTGTCCTCGTGACCGGTTCCCACTCTCATGGTTGACTTTAAACCATCCGCCGACATGTTTTATTTATGCTATTTGTCAATGTCTTTTTTTATCTGGATACCTCGTATCAGGAATTAAGAATTATCTACCGTTTTATTATTTTTTATGATCCCCTGTGTATCGATAGACGATAAGGAAAAGAAATTAACACATTGAGACGTTCTTCTACGTATTGCTTTTAGTTATTATGATTATGTATTGATTGTGATTTTAATTTAAATTTTTAAATTTTAACTTAAAATTGTATCGGTTTAAAAAAATGCCTAAATAAGTAAAATTATCATTATCATTATTATAATCATAATTATTATTAATACTTTCTGCACTACCAATCATTTGACGTATCGTATACATTTAATGAGCTGTCAAAACATTATTCTTTTATAGATTTTGTATGGCAATGCTAGCTATGATGTCACGTATTTGCTTATCCACTATTTATTTCATTCAAAACAATTGAACATCACAATATAAGCGATATAAAAACCAAGTGCACACAGAGAATATTACTAGGTAAAGGCCTTATGGCTTCAGAGCGATCTCTTCCAGGCTTTAATTGATGTATCTGTTTTTCAGGGCTTACGAGTAAGTGTTTTTTTTGGGTTGCGTCTTGGAATTGTTCGTTTATAGCGTCAACTACCCTATTGCTATCAGTGAAGTAATGTCCATGAGCACACGTAATAAGCCTTTTTATCGTGATCGGACATTGAATGCGTCAGTAATTACACCGAGGCCTGGATTCTCGGTGTACACTTGGTTTCGTGAAAATATATGTGTTTTAGTTGCTTGTTGCTCTAACAAATATGGGATAGACAAGATTGTGTGGATATTGGTGACTGTACTTGTCTAACTAGGGTTCTATAGGATTTGTAATTTTCGTCAACATGCCTGAAACTAAGGTGTTGGATTTAATTGCGGTTTTCATGTCTAACTAGCTGTTGGCCCGAGTCTTTTTGCGTACAATTTGTTCGTCGCTATCTCGCGGGAACTATGCTATTTCCCAAGATAAAAACATTCCTATGTACTTCTCTGGGACTCAAAATTTTTGTATTCCGATTTCATTTAAATCGCTTCAGACGTTTAGAAGTGAAGAGGCATCAAACAAACGGATTTCCAAATTTTCGCATTTAAGCATAATATTAGTGAGATAGAGCTAATAATGTACTATTAATATACAATGGCCAACAGATGAAATTGACAAACTGCTTGAAACAAAACGCGCGGCGCAGCAATCATCAATATTATTTTGACACAACCCTTGTCACGGTCGTCAATAAAATATAGTGAAAGGTTCACAAATCCATGCTGTAAACAAATTTCGTGCGCTGTTTTGATCTATGAAACAGATGTCGATGATGACAAAGTTTTATATTTCATAGCCAAATATGTCACCTTTATATTAAGTCTTCAAGCCGCCAAATTACCTTTTCACTTCTCATGTTCGTAAAGTTGGTATTTATGCTAGATCTAGGCTATATCTATTGCTAGACTCAATCGAAGTGAAAAGCAGAGTGCAGAGTAAAGAGCAGAGTGTAAAATTCGAGCATTAAACCCATTTTCCCCTCGACGCGTCTCTCCTCCTATATGAACGCCTCGGGTAAAATGGCTCGTTTTATGCTCTTCTTGTATATTTTACTAGCTTATGCCCGCGACTTCGTCTGCGCGGATCTAGGTTATCGCGCGGTGGCGCCCTCTACCGGAATAAAAGGTATCCTATGTTGATCCTTGGGGTTCAAACTACCTATATACCTAATTTCATCAAAATCGGTTTAGTGGTGGACAGACAGACAGAGTTACTTTCGCATTTATAATATTAGTAGAGATAATGTACTATTTGTTACCATCACGCTTCGAAAATAGTTACAGGTCAGAAAAATTTCATCAAATAGACATACCGGAATGACGCATTTTCACTATCAAGATAGTAAGAGTAAGTATAGTTCATTACCATAGAATATCAAAGCGGCCAGTAGTTAACCTAATAAGCCCCCGTCGTCAAATGTCGCACGCATTTCTCGCGGTCGTCATTATGCAGGCGACCTGGATAAGTCACGCGATAATGATAATCAAATGCATGGCGCTAGTTTTGCATAAACCCCTCGTCAAGTTTAACGCTGTCGTTTGTCTTTTAGGTGCGTAAATACGGTGTTTTGTGTTGTTAGTGATTCAAACTTGGTGTTGACTTTTCTTTGTAAGAAATATATGTAACTAGCCTTTACCCGCGGCTTCGCACGCGTAAATCATTAGATACAGCAGTTGAATTTAAATTCCGGGATTTTATTAAATTCTCGTGGGAATTCCCTAAAATTACATCGTGATTTTCATTGACGTTAAATTAAAACACCTATACCAAATTTCATGACTCCAAGCTCAGCGGTTATTCGTTGGAGTTTTTATCCCTATCTCGTGGGAATATCGGGATAAAAAGTATTCTATTTTTTAATCCAGGTTATTAACTTTTTGTCAAATTTCATCCAAATCCGTCCAGCCGTTTCGGCGTGAAGAAGTAACAACCATACTCACTCACTCACAAACTTTCACATTTATAATATTAGTAGGAGTAGGATTCTTTATTGTTTAACATTAATGAGTACAGTTAGTTGCCAAAAATAAAATGGATGAACCAACACACTCGCTAGACATCCCGTAGAGTGACAAACTTTTGCCGTAGCAGTAACATTGAAATCTCGTAAAAAAAAATGCCAACTCGACACTTATGAATAACGAGGCACATTAAGCACTTATGAATAAATATAAATATGTGGTAACATCAAGCAAACAATAGATTTGTCTGCTTTGTAGTTACACACGTCTCTTGTAGCCAACAATCGATTTTATGAAGGAAATTTTAGATTTACTTTGTATGTTACGTTTAATACTTAGGCTGCAGAAACACATAATTCTTTAGATGTCAAATCAGAGATATTATAACTTGGTATAGAAGTCTGTAGTTCTGATCAATTTAATAGCTCAAGAATGCAGAGTAGCGTTTCTAAATATTCCAATTACATTCACATGAATGGATTCAATTGACCGACAAGTCGGCCTACATGTTGACACCATCTCTACATCCACTGGCCGTGAGACACATTCCAATCAGTAATTGTAACGAATTCTCTTACTTGCTTATGTTAGCCTGATAATTGGCTTACCCCAAGGAACATTTCTGGGTTACAGCTTATTAAAATCATACAACGTAATGAAGACCACGACAAATTTGTTAAGGAATGTATTTAGACTGTGATAATGTGATAAGCTTTCGATGTTTTAATGTATCTACAATCGTAACGATCATGGATAGTCTCAATATACGTAAGTCTGATATAGTTAAACGTTAAAGTTAGTTAGTAGTATTTAGTTCATTTATTAATTATTTTGTATTGTGTGTTATTTAATAAAAATTTTGTTACATTTAAAACGGTCATTGTGACCAAGCCTTAATTTCTTCCATGGTATTTAGTAAAATCTAGATATTTTAATTCGACTTTGAATTGAATTTAATTGTAATTCGACGGTTTATGCGAGTAAGGCCGCAAATGTTTGCTAGTAATAGATAAAATTTATATTATTTAAATTTTCATTTATTGGTTTAGTTTACAGTGAAAGTAACAACCGTCAAGTAAATACAACCGTTAACTGTATTAAATAAAAATTACGACCCTTCGTTGTAAATTCTTGGGACCTTTGTCTCATAACTATTGTCGAGATTCATAAATTGACTTCCATTCACAATTCAAAGCGTTTGTTTTGGATTTGTTGAGTTATTTATAATCTGTAGGTATGTAGAATCTTTTGAATCATTGAGTTACGATACGATGACCACGGAATGATACCAAATGGTGATCAAACCTCAACTGCACGAGAATAACTCGTTTATGTTTAAGTCCATTAAGTTAAGCTTAAGTGCAAGCTTCTCGAGTGCAATAGATTAACTGACTTGAGCAGATTCTGTTAACATTTCATTACTTTCAATAAGGACATGTTTGGACAGGATCGGGTGATTAAACTCCTTCACTTCCTTCAAATTCTTAGCTTTAGCTGAATTACTCGTATCGTAACGTTATTAAGAATTCTGTAAAGATACTCGCTAAGTATCCTTTAGTGGACAGTTGATTGCTACCGCAACGCGTTTGGTTTGTGGTAACTACTGCTTATGAAGATGGTATGTCGTCAATTGCATAATTATTTGTATCATGTGCATTTTAATCTATACGACGCCTGTTTCCTGGATCGGTCTCTCGAATCTGAGGATTGTAGTTTATATAGACTTAACACATCCTTGGCCTGCTTATTTTACTTTAAATAATTTTATGTTGTTCGGTGTTAATAACGTAATATAGTTTTAAAATTGGCTAGACATTTTGGCCATATTGCAACAGTAAACTGTACGTCACGAGTAAACTCCAAGTGTAGAATATCACGATCGTGTAGCCAGACTTAGTTTTTGAACTATTTGAACTAAAATTAGGTCTTGATGGTCTTGATCTTATAATTCTTCTAGTGAGTTAGAATAACAGTAATAAAAAGCTTTACACTGGTAGTCACTATCATTTATCTCTTATTCAATCTTGGTAATAAACGTTTAGTAATAATTTGCCAATAAGCACAAATATGTAAACAATTTGGAACCACTTATGTCTGGTACGTTTGTTCTTATTATCGCCACATATCGTGTTTTTAGTTTTTTATTTCACATTAATTTTTTTAGATTTTCCTTAGTACTTACACTTGTCCTTATTTTTCTTAAAGTTTTTTTTCTCTTAATACTTTTAACGTATGAAGCAACAGTTTAAAACATATTAGCATAGGCATTTAAGGATTGCTAACTAACCGGATTTAGTTAAACACGCATAGTATTTCCGCGCAACGATTAAAGAAATGTGTTTCTAAGTTCGATTTAGTTTGCCGTTTTAATATAGTTATCCGTACTAATATTATAAATGCGAAAGTGGGTTTGTTTGTTTATGCCGCTTTTCACCTTAACTACTGCAAGCGTCATAATATATGAGAAGACCAGAATAAATAAAAAGGTGCCTATTATCGCAAAAAAATATAGTTCCCCTGGTCGAGCGATAAACGAATTCTTTGCGAATGAAGTCGCGGGTAACAGCTAGTTTAAAGTAAATAAAAAACTGATTTATTTTACACATTTTTATCAGCCAGCTAATAAAGCTAAAAGAAAATAGCTATGTACGTGCAAAAATACCATTGTAAAAAAAATACACGCTGACTGCTTAGATGACGTAAAAAGTAAGCAAGAAATATTAACGAATCAAAAGTAGCTTTGCAACACTATTAAAACCAAAACACTGTATTTCAACAAGAACCCGTAACCTTCAACGTTTACTGTCCATAAGAATAAGGATCCAAAGACCCTACGTTTTTTGCACCAAAAAAGCTCGTGCCACTTTCTTTATTTCGCTCCTTGCGTGATTTTTTACGACTACGAGCCACTATATACACGAGTCAAATGACTGGAAATGGCTTTGCACTCTAGTTTTTTGTTTGGGTCGGAAGATAATGTATTTATGAGGATCTTGATATCTTTCAGAAAGAACAAACTAACGTAAAGAAAAGCAAATACATACTGACAAATTAAGATAGGTCCATAAAAATTTACTAGATAATATTGAAGGGCAAAGAGAAAACAGCATTAATGATTATTTTGCTTTTTTACGCAAAGTTAGCCATGCGTATTAAGTAAATATATAAATTAATGTTCGTGTTTCAAATTATAATAATTTTATTGTTTCTGTACTGATTATATTATATCTATCTAATCTCTTTGTGCTGATTTCTTAAATGAAATACTTGCCTATTTCTCTACAATAGCATATAAGTTGTGGTGATTCATCAATCATGGTGTGGTTTTATCCGTTAAAAATTACTTTATCATTTGCGTAAACTTTCATTAACTTGTACTACTTCTTCATTAATAAATTTTATTCTTGCCCCTGTACGTTGAGTTCCTTTATTATCTTCCTTACTTTCCATTGAAATTGACTGAGCATCTCTCTTACCATCTTATCTTAGGCCTCCCTTCTCCCTTGCGTGAGCACTTAAATCATAGCTTTCTTCATTAACACACTTCGTATTTCTACGTCTTTGAGTGCCTGAGTATACCTACGCATAAGATTGTTTCCTTTGTGTACACAATTACAGTTGACACGGCGCGTAATGAGGGGCAATCAACACGTCCCCCGTTGACGTCACCAGATAACAGACATGGCGGAGGATACGTTATGTTTAGAGAAATATGGAGAAATGGTTAACGCTCGACGTGTTTAAGGAAAAACATGGAAATATTTTGAGGACTCTGTGAATATGAAGCTTATTTTGACTATTCCGCATCTTTGATTGTTAACTTTTTCTGTTTCATAACTCCTGTTTTTCTATTAAGTTCCTATGTCACAAGATAACATTGCACTAGCAGTGAAACAGACCCTAGTCATTGAGTCATTAAAATCTTGAAATAAGAATGCATTTACTTTTTTTATGTAATAGCAGACAAACGAGCGGACATTGAAGGCATTGTTTTTGTTTTGTTTCGTAGCAGCCTAGTGGTTTGACCATTGGGCTCGCAAGCAAAAGGTCGTGTGTCCAAACATGGCTAATATGGCTGTTCTAGTTTCTCGGTAAAGAAACCTGAACAGACCAACCAAGAAGTTAAATGATGTGTGAAGTTTCTAAATCCACACTGGGACCGCATGATATTTATGGCCCAAGCTTTCTTATTCTGAGAGGAAACCTAAGCTCTGCAGCGGGATGTATATAAATCGAGATGAGATGATGTCTTCTTGTTTGTCTTTAAAATATTGGCATATGTTATCGTTAGGTACATTCTGTTCTATGTAACCGTGTAAGTAGATGATATCATCCATCCTTGAAAAATATTGGTCCAAGGAACGTTTCCAGCGCCCTTATCGCCAGGGGTTGGGCATTTTGCGACATTGTGCCACTATTTGGGTCAGTGGCGCAGTGACGCTGATGGCACGGGGTGCGCGTTATTGTTTGTTCACCTCGGCTTTTTACGTAATGCTTGGCGATTTCATTTTCATTTTTTACCGTGTTTATAGGGTGTTTCTGATGTTTTACTAACGATGGTTGACGTTAAACACCACAGTGGCTGACTACATCAACGTTTTCAACAAATTTGGAAATGATCCAATCAGTTGATGAATTATCCTTGACTGTTTACAAACAAGCTAACCACACCATCGTTTATATCCTGTGAATTACAGGAAACTGAATTAAGACCGCAGTTTTTTTACGTTAACACGTAACGAATAAAAATGAATATAAATGCACCACATCCTTTACTATCAGAGAGTCGCAGACATTCGAGTTTTAAAGCAATTTTCAAGCTTTTTGCGCATTACACAAATGACATACCGCATTTTGAGTAAATATTTCTACATTAGCTATATCTCTGTGTAATGATCCATCCAAATTCCAAGGTGACTATTATAATTTCTTTAAGTTCTATGAATAATGTAACAAAAAATCAGTTACGTGTGACTTGTTTCTAGCCTCAGGGTTCCCTCGTTCGTTTTTATTCTCTATATTTCGAATCTTAGGATTGTTATTTTGGAAATGGCACTATTGCTGTTAGGTGTAATTAATGAATGCGTTTTGTTATTTTCATACTATTCTTTGAGTGGTGAAAATAAACCAAACGCGTGAAAAGTTAACCATAAAGTTGATGTCAGAATTACTAACACTTTTTTATCTGAAATTTGTTTGGATTCTTCGCCAAAGTTTTAAATATTTTCCTAGATATAGGATCTCTGATTGTTCAAAACTACTGTTGTTATTATTTACCAATAGTTACCGAGTGACTTAAACATTTTGACGTCCCAGTAGCTCGAGAGCCCGACCTATTATTTCTTCGCAAAAGTTGTACAAGTTTTCTTAGATATGGGATCCCTAATTCTTCAAAACCACACAGTTATTAACAATAGTTACCGAGTGACTTCAACATTTTGACATCCCAGTAGCTCGACCTATTATTTCCCTTTGTGTTACTCGCACGCAATACAGCTATTAGCTTCATGTCAATATGAACCACAATTACTTGTCTTGGTGCCATGACGTCTGAGGGTTTTTGCATTGTTCTTTTTCAAGGTTTTTTAATGCGTCGTCATTTAATTGTTTAAGTGCTTTAATATTTTTACTCGTAAGTATACGTTAAATTCGACTTTGACGTGATGACTTTTGTTTATTAATAGGTGATTGCTTGCAAAGATACAGTCATTTAAAAAGGCGTTGAGAAACTATTTAACACTGAATAGTAGGTATCTATCGGAGTTAATAGTGGTTATCATTGCATTGCCGCAATAAGTAATAAAAAGAAATGTCATTGTTAAGCTAGAAAATGAAAAATGGGGAACAGCTGAATGGTCGAAATCTTTTACAGCTGCTTTAATTGGGAGATAAATCAGGATTAATTTAACGAAGCTCAGTAAAAAAATTACAGACTTCTAATCCCTCTGAAATCTTTGAATTCACTGTTGCGTTCCTCCTTAAATAAATACTATAAGACTCAGTTCCAAATAGTGCCAATGAATTACAATAACACCGCTTAATGCCGGCCTCGATATAGCTTTTAGAAGCACAAGTGGTTCATGAGAATAGGTATCTATGTCTACACGGAGAAATATAGCTCTTACTTCTGTGTTAGAAGGTGTATTGTTAGTTTTGGTGTGGTCACGACACGAGTGGCGGATCAAATCCAACCAATCTGACGTTTTATTGGGAACTCAAATAGATGCGCGTGAGTTGCTGGGTGACTATGCGTTATGTATTTGTGGACGGTATTCATTCTCTTTGATTCTGATTATTGATTTTTTTACTAAACACAAATTATATAATAAATTCCAAGGTCTATTGCAAAGCTAGGTAAACTAACGATGAGTTCGAAAATATTTACAATGTATTATCTTTCAAACAGTGTCTTTTATTTATCACGATCACGACATGTTTCTTCCCAATTTTATCAAGTTTTTCATTATTTTCAATTTACATCTAGATAATCCATGCAAATTCTGTTTCTAACCCAGATTACATCATTTCTATCTTCAAATATTCAAACGTCAAATTTATTACTTGCATTGACGTCATTTTGTTGGAGAGTGCATAAAAAATGCATAAAACTATTCGAGAGATTAGGTATCATTTAAGAATTGATCGCCTTGTCTTCATATTTTAATATAATCGTACCCCTTTGATGTTGGCATTCATGGACATTGTAGATTTATTTCACTGTGTCTGATATGAATGCTGTAAAAAATATGAGGCTTTCTATCAAATATTTAACCTATCTTCGCATTGTTAGAAATAAATTGTCCCTAGAACCAACGGTGTGAAGAGTATCATAATCATAATCATAATTTTTGGCAACAGTTGTGTCTCTTGACCTTGTAAACTGACATCTTAGAATTTTATTATTGTTTATTAACTATTGTTACGATATAAAATGAAGCGCGCTCAGACATTTTATTGGCATAGTTTTCTTCCTTTTACAGTAACTGTTTTTATAACAAATTTTCCCTGAGGAATGACTGAGTAGAACAGTTTTTATTATAAAATAAGAGCTATCAAAGTCTCAAACTTGCAGTTTCTCATTGTCTTAGATGACAATACTTAACACAATATACGAGACGTTAATGCGAAATTAGGATCCAGTTATTTTATCTTTAAGTGACCTCAGCTGCGAAATAGTTTTAAAAATATATTTTCTTTGACCAGTAAGACAGTTATTTCTGTCGCTGTATAATTTATTAAAGTTTAATTCGTGCTGTTTCCGATTAAGTAGCCATACATCGTATTTTGAGACAATTATTGTTTCACCAGAACATTTATCAACGGTAATAGAATATGAAGTGCTGACACTAATTGATTATTCATGGAATCTCGGCTAGATTTACGTGTTAAATTTTCTCACCTCGTATAACTTACAGTACAGAACCTTTTTTATATTACATTTGAGACTAAACTTATTAAATTTACTGTGGCATTTCAACAAAGGAAGCTTCTTAAAATATACTTCGAATTTTATGAGTCTCTTCAGAAATTATATCAGATAGTTCATTGACATTTTACGTAACTCTCTCAAAGTGTCTTTTATTTATATTTTTTATGCCTATGTGTTTGTTTATCAATGGGTATTCGGAAGAGATCCCTTTATGCGATGAAACCAGATTAGTTATAGTTAAAATTGTATTGATTTCTTATTTTCAAAAATTGTTTAGAATTATTTCAAAAGTACAAAATGTTTATCACTCATCTTGATCTATATTATGTCCTACTCCAGGGCCCAGTCGGCTAGAGCTGTACTGTAACTCCCACGCGGGTTTAGTGCGAATTGAGACCTTCATACTCATCATTCAATGTTTCGTGGTGTGTGCACGTTTCCTGAAGATCTTCACTGTAAAGTACATGGTATATTTTAAACGTTACTTTGTACTAAATTCAGAAGAGCCAGCTCGGGCTAGGGCCCTCGGTCTTGTGCTTGACAGGGGATGGCTAATTATTAGGAAAGCAAAGACTTTAGATACTATTCCAAAAACCTAAAAATCAATTTGAAGCTACGCAAGTACTAAAATAAACTTAGCTTCGTAAATTCGATACCTAATTCCACAATCAAATTAATTTAACTTTCTTCCAGCGTATTAATCAATATGGGTCGCGATTTCTGATTGTCAGTCAGTGAGCGCATCGGTTACGCGTTGCGTAATATGCGCGGACGCACGCCCTGCCCCCTCCCCTACTCTGTATACATTCCTTGACCTCGAAACGCTCACTTTCGCTGGCATGTTATAGAAGGCTGGAAGAGACTTGGTTTTTTTTTTATTATACGCCAGTTATGCGTTAGTTAAGTACCTACCACATTTTTACAAATAAATAAATACCTAATAAACCGGGTAAGCTTTTGACCGGTAGTATACGAGTAAATAGTGCTAGTGAAATTAACCTTCAATTTTAAGGGGCTGTTTCACCATCCATTGATTAGTGTTAACTGACGGTTAAATGTGATGCCGTCTTCGTCTATTCGAACAAAACAAATAGAGACGGCATCACATTAAACCGTCAGTTAACACTAATCAATGGATGGTGAAACAGCCCCTTTAAAATTGAAGGTTAATTTCACTAGCACTATTTACTCGTATACTATTCTAATTTCTTTCTTTATTACTATTTCAATGGAATGATAATATCAATTGTATTTTAAATGTTTATTTGATTGGCTTCGGCTGAATTTAAAATTGCTTAATAAATTATTATAATTAATTTAAGTACTAAATATTTGACATGTAAAATTTTTAATTTTATTAGTAAATGAATATGAATATACAAAAATATTTGGCCTTTTGAACCTAGAAATGTACGAAATAAATCCATCTGATTAAATTTATGTATGTCTCTTCCATCGCTCTAATTCCAACTCGCCCGTTAGGTCGCACAAGTGGTGAGGCGAGCAGCAAGGCAAGTGGCTGACGCTGGGTCAAGTGAAATGTGTCAAACGAAGCGTTAAGGAGCTCGAGTGCGGTTTAGTCGCGTTACACCATGACGGGATTATAGATGCAGCATTTTTTAGGGTTCCTTGGTCATACAAGTGTAGGTCATATATAAGTCCGTGTAGTATTATGTATTTATGGTAGTCGTGCGGACAAAGTAGTAAAATAAAATATTTAAAAAATTTTTTTGGAAGAATCCCTTATCTACACGTAAAATGCGAGTGTTTTTTTAGTCTCAACCCATAGCGTGAGATATTTTTGGTAGATTCTAGGTTTATAATAAAACGTACAAGTTATTTAGATTTAAGTTGTTCCTTAAATACATTTATTTGGAACGCTTGTACAACGCAGTACATTACTACGGTTCGTGACTTTATGCAATGCTTGTTTATAACCACGTAACCGGTTCTGCTGTACTTAATGACTAATCATCGAATCTAAAAAGTTGATTACTCGCTTCTTGGAATAAAATATGTATTAGGTTATTTGGTACTTGTAGCATTGAAACAGCAAAATAAATATTTTTTGTGGGAAGTGAATGGTACTCGGATTGAAATGCAATACTTAATATACTTTTTTGGCAGGTGGTAGGAAGCAGCACTGCTTGCACTGTTGTGTTTCGGCGTGGAGAGTATTAGTGAAATTACTGGCACTTGAGGTATTCCATCTTAGACCTCTAGCTTGGCAACGCATCTGCAATACACCTGGTGTTGCAGATGTTTATGTGCAGTGATCTCTTACCGTCAGGAGACCACTTGCTCGTTTGCTATCCAGTCGAATAAAAAACCAAAAAGAACTTATGCGTCTTTATTGCGTAGTGCAGTTTTATGACCCGCATCCGATGTTATCTATGACGGATTAGTCATAATTTAGCAAATTTGAATATTTTTTTTAATTACTTACAAGACCTTGTTCTCGGATGGCTTGCTGTTGATAAAGCAGTTGATTTAAAACTAGTCTTTTCTCGTGGTTTCACTCAACCCAGAACCATTAGGTACGTCTCTTAGTTAAATTAAAGTTATTTTTTTTTCGGAATTTTACTAAAGTGGACTTAAATAAAATGTTGTTACAAGTACATACGAGTAGGTAACATCAGCCAAATAAGTCTATAAATTTTTAAACAAGTTCCTTTCAAATGAATATGTCGCTAAAGTTGAAATTTCAAGTTGACAGACACGTCTATTGGCATTATTGTTTTTTTTTATGGTATAGGGAGCGAACGAGCAGACGGATCGCCTGATGGTGAGCGATTACATTCGCCCGCAACACCAGAAGAGTCACAAGTGCGTTGCCGGCCTTTAGGATAGAAGTACGCTCTTTTCTTGAAAGCTTGAAGGTTATATCGGTCCGGGAATACCGCAGGCGATAGTTCATTCCAGAGTTTTGATGGGCGAGGCAAACGACATGCAAACTATTATCAACTTTAGGGTGGTAAACCGTATATTTGGCTGATGGTACTTATTTGTGGTTTCAAATGTACCACAAATTTACATTTGAAGGAAAACATCGTGAGGAAACCTGCACAAACCTGCGAAGCAATTCAATGGTGCGTGTGAAGTTCCCAATCCGCACTGGGCCCGCGTGGGAACTATGGCCCAAGCCCTCTTATTCTGAGAGGAGGCCTGTGCCCAGCAGTGGGACGTATATAGGCTGGGATGATGATGACTTATTTGTGGTATGCATTCCCAATCTCGTTAGAGTATGAGAATGAAATTAACCTAATGTGTTATTCTCAAAATCCAGTTATCTCCATACCGAATGTCATCCAAAACCGTCTAGTCTTCAGCTTGAAACATGTTTCTTACAAACACACGTATAGATAGACACACTCGATTTTTTCTTGTTTGTACTATTAACAAGATTACGTTGGGTAATCTTCTACAAAGGTCATTGGGTTACGCCGACACTTAAAAAACTAATTTCCATTTGTAAACAAACGTCATATAAAGGTCACAAATATGACTTTTCCGCAGCATTAGCCGCCATATTGAAATCCGCCATATTGGCAGAGGCAAAAGGCCGTAAAGGCACGAGATGGCCTTCTGAAAACTCATATTGTAATGTCCTGCACCTGCCGCATGCAGATTTAGGTCACAATAAAGTAAGGGTTTTGTTTGTCTGTCTAGAAAACCAGACGAAATTAAATTTTTCATATTCCTATTTCGCAAATTAAGTTTTGTGTGGTTTATTGCTGGCGTGACTATTCTTGCTTGTTTTTAACCCCCGACGCAAAAAGAGGGGTGTTATAAGTTTGACCGCTATGTGTGTCTGTGTATCTGTGTGTCTGTCTGTGGCACCGTAGCTCTAAAATGGGTAGACCGATTAAAACATTTTTTTATTTAGAAGCAGGTTTTCTATGGTTCTCAGACGTGTTTTATCAAAATCGGTTCAGCCGTTTTGAGATATTGAACGTTGAAGTGACAAAGTCATTGCTCATGTGAACTTAGACTTTTAATTACAATGTGCTTTGGTTTATTTAACTTCACTTTATGGTCATCATCATCATCTCAGTCTATAATCTATAAATATACGTCTCACAGGACTCGTCTCAGAACAAGAGGATTCGGGCCGTAATTCCCACGCAAATACAGTGCGAATTATTATCTTTACTCGTATGTATTTCATTTTACCTAGTTATATGTATAATACCTATGGCAACAACTGCCTAAAAATCAGTTATAAATATCAGGTAAAAATTGTTTAAGGAGGATTTAAAATAGGGCTCCTGTCTTCCTATCTTACTCTGCATGTATATCACAGCATTAAAATTATTAATGCCCAATAAAATCAACCGGACAAAAAAATATCCCTCATATTTAACATATTTCGAAAAGCTCTATTATTAGAGAGTAACACAGGCTACTTTATTCCAGGAAAAGGCAAATTTCCGGGCTCCCGACTTACATATAGATTTAATGTAAATACGTAGTAGTAATAAATGAAATACGCAGAATTTACCGAAGTATTGATTTTGCATCTAATACCAGAGCACTTGGCAACTAAACTTAATCGAGCCGTAATACAAATAACATTTGGCAAGCTGCCTTAGCGTGCTAATGAAGCCATTGTATACCAATAGGTAAGTACCTGCATACCCAGACTAATAGGCAAAGATGGTCTCCGAGATTATCCTATTTAGACACTCAGACGCACGGGAGACTGCGGATCTGCAGGCGCAGTGTAAGATATCCACCAATGCGGACGGATAACCTGGTTAAAGCCGCGGGTTCACGGTGAATGCAGGCCGCTTCCAACCGAAGCAACTGGAGGTCTATGGGGGAGGCCAATGTCCAACAGTGAACATCCTATTGGCTGATATAGTGATGATGATGATGGACTTCCCCAGCTATAGAAAACCGCTGAAATAAATAGTGATTTGACCTATGGTGAAGTTCCCAATCCGCATTTGCACCGCCAAGAAATTATTCTAAGAGACGCTCTGTCCTCAACAGCAGTGGAACGTATGAAGGCTGTGATGATGATAATTTTGCATGATATAAAACATTTTAATTGGTTTGTTCAGAAGTTACAACGCATGAGTTGTGGGACATAAGGCTGTTATTTTCCGTCTCCATTATCTACGAGATGGCTGAGACGTATATTTGTTAACAGATCTAGATTAACAGTTTGTCTGTTACGCGACATTTACAACTCGGAACATTAACCCTATTTGTGATTGTCAAATTCATTTTATTTTAGTGGTGAAAGGACTGTTTGTCATCCATTTTCTGGATGTTATATGTTGACGATACGCTTCAATAATGTTCTTTATTTGTCTCACATTAGACCTTCCTTTGTAGTCTACAGTGTCTTTTTCTATCATTTCTTTTATTTTTCTTCGTCATTTCGCTAAACTGCCATCTTCATTTTAATTAACCTCTACGCTGACGACCACTTTAACAGTTACGATGAACACTTACTTTGGCAAGAATTCTTATTCGAGATTAGTTTTTTTTTTTTTTTTTTTTCAACAATCGATGAAGTTGTATTAGGCCAAGTGTCAGAGAAAATTTAATGTTAAAAATGTACACGTTTTCCAAACACTGCACTAGCTGCTACGACACTCGGCATTTGCCGGCAAGTTTATTAGATGACACTAAACTTTTTTAATTAATTTTTTTCGGACAACCGCGACTAATATTTCAAACTCACAACATTTATTGACAGCAAAAATACACTACATCACAACAAAAACACAGTTTAAACATAAATAGGAAAAGAGAGAACAATTAGAGACGTTCACGTTGCGTAGTGTGATGCCAAAAGGACTCAGCTCAGCCCAACTGCAAATACCACAATTGTGTTATTATTTTTCAAAAATTACGAGCAGAGGTTTTCTAATAAAAACTTCATGGTAATTAATGCTCATAACGATTAGTCGTTCGAGCATTTTTCATTGATACCAATCTTAATTGCCAAAACGCCGTTTTAAGTAAATCTTGACTTTAATGGCTAATTGCTGGTTTAATATTTTTTGCTGCTTTTAAGAAGTCAAATAGTGAGTTGATAAAAAGTTGGCATTCGTATATCTTTTGGATAATTAATGGGATTATAATTTGTACAAAACCTTTTGCTTATCCTTTATTATCAATGCGGACAGATAAACGTACCTAAATCCCATGCTTGGGTCTGTATTCCCCGACCGAATGTTATCAGGCCGTCTTCAAATCTAGGGTGAATGGGTACTATCTGAGTATCTATCCATCCATCTGGTATAAGAACCACATCTTCGCTAACCATCTGGTTCTTTTTCAAACGCAAGCCTATATTAACTATGCAATCCATACTTAATATTATAAATGCGAAAGTGTGTTCAAAGTGTGTCTTTCACGCCGTAACGGAGCGACGGATGGACGTGATTTTTGGCATAGAGATATGTTATGGGCCCGAGAGTGACATAAGCTACTTGTTATCCCGGAAAAATCCACAGTTCCCGTGGCAACCGAATACAATAATATGTATTTACGCGATAACCGAATACCACGCGGGCGGAGCCGCGGGCAAAAGCTAGTAAAAAGATAAATATCAGGTTAACTTGGTTGCCATGCCCTAAATGAAACTCGCGAGCCTTTTCTCTTGCATAGGTCCAATGTTTTTTTTAATTGTTGCAACGCTTGTCATGGTACAGATTTAAATTTACGTACATAGTTGGGAACCAGCCTATTTTTTATTCTTTCGCTAAGCTTATTCTATGGAAATTGTGCCAAAACTCTAACAGATACGACAAATTATTTCATCATTTGCCGCCATCGATCATACAATACAAAGACTTTATTGTACACCAGAAATAGTAAGCGATAATCATAATTCATACTTAAAGTGACAATACTTAGTAACTTATACGAAATTGATGGCAAACCCGACTCTTTATGGTCATAAGTTTGGTACCTACAAGCTGTAAGGAAATCTAAAATCTTTCCAAAATATAATCTTTCAGTATCTCCAATGTATGAACAAATTGTTTACAATTACTTAACGTGCTGATTTCATACTTGAAAATAAGGAAAAACGACTTGTTTGATGACCTTGCGAAACCTGTTGCGAGTCAAGTGACATCAGTTGTTTTCAATTATATGTGCATTGAGTCTCAGGTAACGTCTTTATTATAATCTTAGGAAAACTTCGGCTTCTGTCGCTAATAAGCCACAGGCTCGACGGCCAACGGTCGCAGCTGGACTAAAGCAGCAGGTCTACTCCAAAACTCGAAACTCGAAGTTTGTGTCCTGCGGTGATGCGGTCCCTCCGACACTTATACTATTATATTTAATACGAGAGCGAGAGGGACCGAACGACACGAACTCCGAGTTTCGAGTTTCAAAGTAGCCCTGCAGATAGGGGAGTAAATGTGGCAGGTCTGACAAGTATAGCCAAGTTTAGACTTGCAAGAAAAATCGTTGAAGTTGCATTACATCGCGGCGCTCGATTGATCACTATAAACTCGTTGGCTTTACGGCCTCGCAATGTAATGCAACTTGCACGATTTTTCTTGAGAGTCTAAACTCGGCTTATGAGTCGATCTTCGATTTAGTTAACTCACACATTATAATAATAATAAATGCATAATTTAAAAATGTGAAGTGTCTATAAGTGCGATCGAGGGTACTGAATCACCTTTTCATAATCAATTACTAAACTATATAATCGTTTGTAGAATAAATCCTTAATTATGTGACATATTAATTGCTTAAGTAAAGCTTTAATAGATGTTAAAAATACAAGTGCGGGTTTGAAAATGAAGAACCTACCTGCGCCTAAATACCTTACTTGTGAATGAAAGTGGTTACGATTAAATCATACAAATCGATAGTAAAATTTTAAAATTAACACTATATAATACTTCTACAACTAAACAAGTTTTAGTCCGGTAAGTCAAGACTTATCTACTGGATTGGATAGTCCAGTAACTTTATACATCGGCAGTATGCGTCAAATCCGGTAGTTCTGAATTTTTGCACTCTTGTTTATGATGTTGTCCTAATGAATAATCCAAGTTTGTGACCTCGAGCGCCGAACGCAACTTTGTCAAAAATCGAAAAAACCGCGAAAAAAACGTATTTTTTTCAAATTTTGGCGATTATAACCCTAAAGGACTAGTGTTTGAAAAACTTTCTTAAAACGTTTTAAAGAAAACTAAATTTGCTACAATATGATATAAGAATTGTCTCTGTGGACCCAATAGTTTCCAAGATTAAGCCTTTCAAAGTTTATCATTTTTACGAACTTCGCAATTTTTTGGGATTCTGTCGTTCTGAATGAATTTTGACCCTGATTATACTATCGAAGCCCTGTACTTTTATGATAGGATGTTAAAAAAGATAATGAGGAGTGTGAACAATGATGTTAAAGTTAAGCTACGAATAATGAAGTAAATAAAAAAGAAAAGTACAACAGAAGTTAATAAGTTTATTTGTTAGGAAATTGAGTAATATTCAAAATCAAAAAATCAAATTAATTTGGCCCTTTTGGAAGGTCTCGATTGAGGTTCGTCCGTATCTGGATCGACGTATTGGGATGGCATATCCCCATCAGGGGATGGTAATGAATCGTCGACGTTTTGTGCCGTCAAGTCATCCTCCATTTCGACATCGGACAGATCGTCGCCTTCTAGGATTTTACTACTGCAACATCAGGTATATTGTCACAAGAGGCCTCGCTGCAGTGTCTACAGACTAATGAGTATTTTAATCCTGTCTTCCTGCAGCTGCACGCGATCCCACAACCCTTCGTGCAGCCGCAAGTAATCATCTGCAAGAGGTGTTGTGGGGCTGCATCTCTGGTCATCGTTTTGGGATTAAGGCTTTGTGGTGTGTATATAGCCACCCCCAGGGTTAAGTGTGACTCCCAACCACGCCTGTACATGTAAGAAGATTGTATATGAGAATAGAAAATGATGAATGATATGTTATGTGAATTACTGATGCAAGGACAAATTTTTACCTGATGGTATGTCCGCAAGGAGTGAAATCGAGCAGAGTCTCTTGTGGGAGGTAACCTGGCTAGATTGAAGCTGGTTTTCGTCATAGCCCTAGCGAATAGTCGGTACCGCAGCTCGTCAAGGTTATAGGTGTTGTGGTTGCCTAAATTGCGAAGTTCGAAAAAACGATACACTTTGAAAGGCTTAATCTTAGAAACTATTGGGTCCACAGAGACAAATCTAGTATCATGTTGTAGCAAATTTAGTCTTCTTTAAAACGTTCTAAGAAAGTTTTTTCAAACACTAGTCCTTTAGGGTTATAATCGCCGAAATTTGAAAAAAATATCGATTTTTTCGCGGTTTTTTCGATTTTTGACAAAGTTGCGTTCGGCGCTCGAGGTCACAAACTTGGATTATTCATTAGGCCAACATCATAAACAAGTCTGCAAAATTTCAGAACTACCGGATTTGACGCATACTGCCCCCATACTTTCAGGCTACAAAGTTACTGGATTAGGAACTGGAACGTCTTATTACATATAAAATAAATAATAAATAACTGTGATACAGTATGATACAGTAATGCATTGACTTGACATCCAACGAAATTTGATGACTAAAAAGCCAACATAATTCAAGAAACAAACACAACCAAAGATAAAATTAAATAGCTTGTAAAATTGGCATCAAGTCAATAATTTACCAATTACCGCAAATGGGTTGGTAAAAAAAAAGACTATTGAAACAGGAAATCAGTACAAATATGTAGTTATTATGATCTCATCCTGTAGCTGAAGCACCGAGTAGTGCAAATTGTATTCAATTCATTTATGAATACTACAAACGAGGAAACTAGATGACTGTTACATTAGAATTTAGATACAGAACTTTTTTTACTGAGTACCTACTTAAAGAAAGAAATACATTTATTCACAACACAGCAATGGACAACCCTACACACATAACAATATTATTAAGTGCGACAGCATAGAAACAAAAAGAACAAATGTTAACATGACAGTACAGTACTTTCGTATTCAAAATTATAAGGCTAGACCTATGACCTAAATTAAGTAGAAGTAGCGCTTAAATTATAAAATTCCTTAGAGTAAAATCCTACGCGCCTATTACAGTTTTTTTTTCCTAGTCTAGTCAGCCTGGATTAACTCGTCCTGTTTGAAGTAGGGTTCCACAGGAACTTAGAGTTCTAATCTAAGAACCAAATGAACGTCATGAACATTAAGTTGTGTTGTAATGCTCTCTGTCTCCCTCTCACTCTCTCTATAGCTTTGATGCGACACAACACAAACCATCACAACACACTGCATCAGATAAATATGAACGCAACCATATAAAATGTAGGAAACTGATATCGTCTAATGCATCACGACACAACACGACAGATAAATGTGAATACGGTTTTACCCAATTACCGCTTGTGTGTAAACAAATGCGGTTTAAATACTCTAGTCCATTGCTTTACCTGCTAATATGAAGGTCATAGGTTTTTGAAAGTATTTCAATATTTTCCTTAAATAATCTGAAATGGACAAATAATAATCGGCTAAGCGTGAGTCAGTTGTAGGGAAATAAGTAATATATGTAATATTATCTGTCAGCAGCTGTACTCTTATAGTATTTTTGTCTCTTACTGTACGGAACCCTGTAATTGCGATCCAAACCGGCACTAGACCGTTTTTTTTTTAAGATACTGAACCTTCTAAGCGAGCTCACAACATACTCTGTACCTACTTTTTTTTATTATAACTCCATAAATGGCATGGTCTCTATCAATGATTCTTCTTATTACAGGTAAGTTGCCGCGACCAGACTGACCGGACTATTTACGTCCACCCAGAAGGCCTTTCAGATCCAGAATGTAGAAGGTTTTTTATGGCCGTCAGGCTAGCGGGCAAGTGGGTAATTTTTTGAATCGAACAGGTGTTAGAGGGATTTGCGATTTAGATTCGAGATAGGTAAAAAGTTTCAAGTATGTATGAATAACTCTTTGCCGTACATGAACACATAAAATTAACAGAAAACATGAGAACAAAAAAAGTGTACAAAGGCGAACTTATCCCTTAAAGGAATCGCTTCTTAATCTTAATGTGAGCCATTTAGAAATATGAAAATTGGCTTCCATCTTATTTCTTGTATACACCTAACGTCACCTTTTTATAAACCAAGTTTGTGGTAAACAACCGTACGGCTTGCTTATGCGATACGTATGTAGTTAGCGTAACCTATGATTTGTATTAATAGATATATTGTGACGTTAATGTTTTCACAAATTATAGCAATAACGAGTCGGGAGTATTGTCGATTTCAAATACCTATTTGTTTTTTTTTAGTCGAACCTTTGATCGAAGAAATTCGATAGATGAGCTGAATGATACCTACGTTTAAACGAAAAATGAAATGATACGTAATTTTTACGCTTGTCTAATGCAATGTTGAACGTTAGAAACAAATATTTTAAATCTGTTCAAAAAAATACCTCGTTGAGTTTCTCAAATTCTCAACAGAGGTTTTTCGAAACCGGCGGTAGATTTTTTTTAATAGAATAAAGATATTTTGACTTTGTCAAATTTGTCAATATTAGGATGTTGTGTCGAGGGTGATGTGGTACATTTTTTAAGGCACTGTTACACCTGCTCGTTAGTAGCAAGAGAGCATGCTACACTATCGAGCATGCTTATTAGTGGCATGCTCGATACGGGGATGGAAGGGGGAAAGGTAATAAGCACGTGTGAACGCGTTTGCTTTAGTCAATGAGCATGCCCATTAGGGCATGCTTATAAGCATACTAGTAACGTATAGTAGTTCGTATGCCAAGAGATTCAGATCCGAATACTCTCCAGTGCACCCGAAAATGTCTTCATTTAAAAAAAAATGTACGAATGCATTTCATTCAAAATCCTTACAAGAAAAGTGAATGTGACAACGCACTCCTGTATCACAACAAAGATCAAAATTGCATCATCACGCCACTGTACGTAGTTTAAAAACTATACGGGCTTTGAAGTAATCCAAGATTGTATCACCAAAAGATTGGACGATAAAATGTCGACATCACGAAAACACTTTAAAAACGTTTTTGTGGACTTTTACCTTAATTGATCGTCGTTAGTTTATCGGTATCGTATTGTGACCTCTCGACCTGCGTTTAAGTTTTTTAGTGAGATAATTCAATATCACTTAAATTTTTTCAAACTTTATTTGTATGTATGTATGTATGTATGTATGTATGTAAATACTTTATTGTACATAAAACACAAAGTAATATAAAAAGAAAACAACAAATCACAAGAGTACAAAGGCGAACTTATCCCTAAAAGGGATCTTTTCTTTTTTTTCTTTTTTTTTCTTTTCCCTTTTTTTTCATTTGTGATGCTATCTTGATGTTCACGCGCTGTAATCATTTATTAATTGGTACAAAGGGGCAAAATCACGTCTTGTGGTTTTTAAAAAAATACATGTGACATACGGACGGACAGATGGACAGAACGAAACTATAAGATAGTAGACAGACACTCGCGCGTTTCCGAGGTACTAGAGCTACACACACCACATCCAAATGCTCTTGGAACTTTAAAAAGAAAATATAACAAAAAAATTGACCGACTACAAAAAACCATGAAAATAATTTTCTACCAGTCTGAAGTCGGTGCCTCAGCACTTGAGTATAGTAGCTCTGTTGGTCGAATGTGATCTTCGTCATCAATTCCACTTCATCAAATTAATTATGATTTTCAAGAGCAAAAGCACGAGTTACAGCAAAATATATCCAAATTTGAAGAGATCCCTCGATTTCCTTAAGATCCGATCATCAGATCCTAAATCGGTTCAGAAATGACGGTGTTCTGGGGTAACAAACAAAAAAAAAATACAACCGAATAGATAACCTCCTCCTTTTTTTGTAGTCAGTTAAAAACTAGCGAAAACTTTTAGATTAGCGAAGGCGGTTAATCTTTAGGCTATTAAAATGCCTATAACATACCTGTTGCAAAGAAACTGCGAACAATTAGAGCAGCTGGTTGTAATTAATTACACCGAAGCCGTTTTACGGTGAATTAATACCTAATAGGCTTTCCGCCCTTGTAGTGTTCTGGTTTCGGTAAAATATAGGGATTCCTTTGCTTTTATATAGAATGCTCGTTTGCCTCCCTACCATATTGAAAAAATATTTAAAAATAACCTTTTTATTTAGAATCAAGGAGCAAAGTAAAAAATAATCTATTAGGGGTTGACATTTATTGACAAACTAGCTTTTGCCCGCGGCTTCGCCCGCGTGGAATTCGGTTATCACGCGCTGTTCCCTCGGCAACTATGCATTTTTCCGGGATAAAAAGTAGTCTATGTCACTCTCTGGCCCATAAACTATCTCTATGCCAAAAATCACGACGATCCGTCGCCCCGTTACGACGTGAAAGACGGACAAACACTTTTGCATTTATAATATTAGTATGGATGGCAGTACATGTATATCAAGTGCATATACTTTTAAGCTCCGTTTCCACTAATAATGTTCGAAGATGTGTTGCGAGGAATGTGTTTTTTATGAACCAATATAACCGTTTCATTTATACACCCTCGCTACGCTCAGATGTTTCTACTAGAGATGGGCTAGGAATTTAACCTAAAATGACTTAAGTAAATTAAATAGTGCACATGGGATAATGTATGACTGCTTTACAAATTCTACGACACGCGCTTGACATTATTCTCATTTCAATAAATAAAATCGCAGACGAAGACTTCTAGGAGGCACTTAAAGTGATCAAATCGGACTTTGTCCAGTTTTTTAATTGCCACGATTTAATAGACAGACGCAATCAAACTTATTTTTATTAGACAGGCCTTAAATTCTGTTCGTGACCGTATATCAGGCAGTAAAAGGCTAATTACCCACCCTAAAGTACATTAACGTTTTATAATTATAGTTAAAGCAATATAGATTTACAGTGCTAGTCAGGCATGAAGTCTTTTAAGACTCTCTTAGCAATGAAATGGAAGGAAATGCTTTTAATTATTTTCATTTTGATAAGTTACCTATTGAAAGTAATTATCCTTTTGTAGGGTCCCGTTACAAAAAACGTACATACCTACTACTTAAGCTTTCAGGATCACCGTTGCTTCTTTGGATTTTTCCCTATATTATGTATGTACCTTTGTTTTTGTACTGCTTACTATAATTGTGGTGGTTTGCTTACTAAAAATATTTTTTTTACCGAAAACTGATTTTTCATTACGCTGATTCTATAACATTCAGTTAGCAATCGTGCATCTATTTCCATCTTGCCTTAATGTCACTCAAACTAGTTGAGCTCGACATTAGACATAATAAAATACAAGAATATCCACAGAATTTACGACTGCGACGCTTCTTAAATCTTTTGTCTCAAAAAAACGTTTATAGAATTATAGAGATATCGTGTTTTATTCGAAAATAACTACGTGCATTGTGCTTAAATTTCTTATAAGATGGCTTTCGCTTATCAAGGTTACACATCTAAACACTATTGGGCGAATATTCAGCGTTTTTGCAGCGTTATTTTTTGTCATTGGTGTCTTCGCAGGCGTTATTAAAAGGGGTGATGCCCATTCTTGTTTTTTTATGAAAAATTAAAACAACACCTATACTGAATTTAGCGTGATTAAAATTCTTGTGACTTGTCTTTCCGTTGTGCTATATAAACATGAGACACTAATGACGTTTGACCGCGCGGTCAAAACGCTCGAATATTTGTCCTATTATTAATTATACTAGTAGTAGTAGTAGGTACTTACCCCCTTATTCATAAACGACAATCAAACCTATTTTAGTTAAAATGCCGCTAAAATTCGTTTGTCCTTATCTGTCACTTCGACATTTGTATTTGTTAGAAAGGGACAAAGCATTTGTTTGTTAACATAGGCTTGTTAAATTTTATGAATAAGGGGGTTACTGTATACTATCAGCACCTAAAGGGTATTTTACAAATTATGAATTTGCCATATCCTAGTTTAGCACAGAATCAAAATAAAAATTTCGGTGATTTTTTGAAAAATCTGTCTTTCTTAAATGCTTTTCTCTATGAATTGTACTTGCGTGTGACGTCATACAATATGCTAATATTTCTTTCTCTGTCTAATCTTGACTTTAATGTACATTACCAAGTACATACATCGGTACAGTAAGTAACTGAATAGTTGTGGTTAAAATATACAATTATTGACTGTGTAGTAGACTAATGTACTACATTCAAGGTAACAACATTCAAAGCATTTAGAATCATCACTACCATTAAGATTTACCGGATAAATGAGATAATACACCGTTGAGAAACAACCTTAAGGCCACTTTAGACAGCAAGTAAAGTTGTTACAGGTTAAATCGCCGTGAGTTCCACTCACTACAACCTTGTTTCAATAAGCCATCGTTCTCAACATCAAGAAACTGAGGCGGGTATTGTGAAAATGTTCTCTATCGGCGTAGGGAAAGATCGCTCTTTGACAATGAAGTTTGAAATGGGTTTGCCTTTGGTGAGGTTGGTGTTAAATTCGGTAGGTGGGTTTTTACTTGAAGACATATATGTGTGACATATGCACAGACGCAGCTGCCGATGTAAGCAGAATGAGTGCTACCCTTTTCGCCCTCACCAGTTGGCGCCACTGTAGACAAAGCGTGAAAACAAAATTAACATTTAAATCATAGTTAATACCTTAAAACCGTACCATAACAATATGGAGCATGCCAACAGTGTTGCGTAGTCCCGTTTTGTTCGGAAAAAAGCGGGGACCAAGGTTGCTCCGTAACGTAGGTATATATGCCATAATTAATTTCAAGTATTGCAAAATATTCACTAAATTATTCTAATTGTAAATAAACCCACGCAGCTCACCCAAAAACAGTGACAGACAGCCCTTATTGTAAGTTATTTTTTTTTACTCGTACAAAGATTTCTTAAAACTCGTTAGCTGTCTGCACTACAAACTTATGCACTTACCGCGACTTTTTTGCATGTATGTACCTATAGATTTGAACCACTTCTGTGCACGACTGTGCCTGCAGGTAAGCGATGCAGCCTTGGGTGCCAGAGCCTAATGATGCATTCGTTCACAGATTGTGCACAAAATTACCGGTAATGATCGTCGTTAAGAACGCTAAATCGGTAAACCGGTATCGGACCGAATCACTACCGAGTTTCACGCGTAGTTACGGTTTTAATATAATAGGGACGTGTGGCTTTCGCCTGCGGGTTCAGTCATGTGTTTCTTATAATAAGTACTTATTATAATAGTAATAAGTTCATTTATTTCGGGCAACTTGGCCCATACAATAAATTAAGCGTTACCCCGTTGATTCACCGTCCCCGACGTCGCATTCATCTGCGGCAGCCCCGGAACCGCCGGAACACGACGTCTTTCGGCCAGAAGACAGCATTTGCGATGGTCCCCACCAAAGTTGATACGAATCATGATTAATTAGGTAGGTACAGTCAAGGGCAAAGATATCGACACGGCCGAAGTTGCAAAAATATGTATAGGTACACGACCTTAATGTTAAGTGCATAAATATCTTTGCCCTTGACTATACGTAGGTATAGGTATGTATGTTGATTTTTGAATTCCATGCACCTTCTGTCTAAAACAACGTCTATCTGTATTTGTATTTGAAAAAAAAGAAAAAAGAAAGCATTAAATAAGATTTCATACAAAATTAAAGTTTATAATTGTGACAATAGGCGTCGGCGTCAGCATATGCTTATATTTCCATCTAGTCTTTCAAAAAATCAATCAAAACACGAAAAAAGGATCGCAGAAAGTAAATGTATGTTAACCTAAATTTAACGCGAGCGAAGCCGCGGGCAAAAGCTAGTGATATATAAGATCAGACAGATACTTGACTAAAAGTTTGCGATGATTCGGTCATGCAAGGTTGTATGTTTTGTTTTTAGCGCATTGTAAATTTACACGTTTACTAAATGTTTGCATAACAAATGAAACCTTGTAATAAAAAATATGATACTATGTGCGCATGATTCTGCCTCTATTCATAATATTTTTATCTAACTTCTCATATTTTGATTGACTGTTCAATTTTTGCAAGTTAAACGGTCCGATTGACCAAATTAAGTACCTACGTTATGGTACGTATCAGGGTTGTTGCGAATATCAGCATCAGCATCAGCATCCGCGGATAATCAGCATGGTTTTTTTATATCAGCATCCGCATCAGCATCAGCAACAATCGATGCTGATTTTTAATGCTGATATTCAAGTCGTTTTTGTCAACAATTTGTTGAAAGTGTTTTCTTTATGTATGACGTGCGTACGTAATGTAATAATTATAATTATAAATAAGTAATCCATAAACAGTTCTTATTCAAAGTGAAATTCATTCATAATGCCTCCTCCGATGAAAAGTCTAGAGTGATCAACTATTTAGCGGTGCAGGCATTATTTATAAGCCTAGCCAAAATCGACTCGAAGCTGGAAAGGCTTCTCAGCTTTTGTTCTTAAAATTTAACTTACCATTGATTAGATTCCAATATTAATATTGTAATGGTAGTTATTTTTAGTTAATAACAAAAGAAATAAAAATAAAATAGCCTTTTATTGTTTTACTATTAATTTCCTAGTAGGATATGATTTATTGAAGTAATTTATTAATATCAGCATCACCATCAGCATCCGCTGATATAGTAAAAACCTGCATCAGCAACAACCCTGGTATGTATCACGAAATGTACACGTCCGTTATGTATCATGAAATTAAGTATCACGTCGGGGTCACCACTTTCGGGTCACTTATCTGCGGCTATGAAATTAAAGGCAGAGGATTTTTAAACTTTATTTATTACTCGATACACGTTAGTATGTCCAAACCGGCGAGGAAGCACTGGTGTATCGACGTGTATAGTTACGATATCTCGGTGATGCCCCGCTATACAGAGCTACGAGTATACATTCCTGTGTACATTAAGAGTAAAAGAGAAAAAGAGAAGAAGAGGGTAAGAGTACGTAATAAGGTTGTCTTATTATTAACTGTGATTTTTTTTGCTGTGCCGAATTTTGGAAAATAAATTTATTCTTTCTTTCTTACTTTCTTTCATAACAGTTTAATGGAAACGCAATGATTAATATTATAATTATTAGTATATCTATAACTGATTTAAAACTGGCGTACTTATTTCAAATAGGACTAATAAATTAAACTCAAATTTTGAAACATAGGTTTGACTTTTATATTTTTGTTTAATTGCGGCGGCGGATCTGTAATAAATCTTATTCCTTAACAATAGGATAAAGATTCCAAATTACAACTTTCAGATAACCCTTTTGATAAATGAATTACGGGATAATTATTGAAGCCGCAGTAGATTTAAACATCAGCACGACGATGTGATTAAAACAACACTGACTTAAATTTTCTGAGAAAATTTTGTTCGATGTTAAATAGATACTGCTAACTTTTGCAGTATTTATTTATCATCCACTTATTGTTTTTAAAATATTTTCGCGCGATGTAACCAAATACCGAAACGTCAACGTAATTTTAGTAGTATAAAAGGTGTAATTAAGTTCCGGATCTGTTAGTAGTTTATGAAGTTTTATTTTAAACTTTAGTAGCATACATAGACAGACACATACAGCAGTATCCTCACAAACAAAAAGTCGTGTAAACAAGTTTTAAAAAAACATTATATCGGAGGAAAAAACGACAAAGGGTAATTGCAGGTGTGATGTTATGTTAATGTTATTGTCTTTTTTTAAATTAAATATTGTTGCTTTTATAAAAAAAAAGTATATGTAATGTTTAGCATATAGATATATATTTTTAAAATTATGCTGTGAACGGTGCGGTACATTCGCGTCTCATATAAACCTTTAACAGGTTTCTGTAGCGCGTCTTAGTTGTAAGTATTTTCTTGTAAACACTTTATATTGTAAAAATAATAAAAAAAAAAGTAAGGTATAGATATTTTTTCTCAAGATCGTCACTTTTGCCTTCTGGTATTTTTAATAACTTTGCTCGACTTGGGTAGGTACCGTATTGTTCCGCTTTTTTTCTTCGAAGAAAACTTTTGTGGCTAATCTCCAACTAAGCGTAGGTATTTTTAAAAGAACTTGTGCTTTATGGGAAGTCTATAAAATCATTTATCGGTTTTCGGCCTACTGCCAGTATCTTAAGAGAGCTTAGTGCGAATTGAAACTTCTTGGGAGTATATATTCCTAATCCTACCCAAAAAGGCTTTCAAGAAAAGAATTTATATTTTCTTTAAAGGCTGGTAAAAGACCTGGAGTTATTAATATTCAGGGACGGTGATTGTCATTTCATATCAGATGATCCGCTTGTTTGACTCTCTCTCATAATAAAAAAGAAACAGTGACACCAACGTTGACTTGACTTACTGTTTCAATTCTTTCCTTCACCTCCAGTAGCCTTAGTTCAATTATACTATGCCTCCATATTATTGAATACTCCAATGCGGTAGTATTTTTTATCTCAGTCCCTAATTTGAGGTACAAATTATGGACGTCTTAAACGCCAGTAAAGTAATGGATCTTTCCGCTCTGTAATGAGTTAACTGATTGCCCTCTTTTGTTATTGTTGTTAATAAAAATGTTCACAAGGTCTACGGAGTATTTACGATTGGAGTTACTTTTAACTTTATAAACTGTTTTATAATCTATCCGAACATATTAATTCATGGTTCTAGTTTGACTAAAGACTTAGATTTTTCATCAGATTTTTTGATTCATAGTTGTAATTTAACTTTCGTGATTTTCACTTATAAATTACAGCACCCGGGTCTTATCACATTTAACGAACCGAGTAATATCGTCTTAACGTCGTGGTAAGTCATTAAGTACCGGGAAGTAGTTCGAAATTGTAGTGACGCCATGAATGCGGTACACTTTGAATATCAACAAATTTGTATGTATGAACTTTTATATGTCAGGCAGCAGGTTTTTGGAGTCTTTTTGTATTTTTTGTATGTCATCCCGTGAAATCCAAGGAAAATACAAACTGAAACATGGATGCACAAAAAAAAAACAAGAAAAGGAGACCAGCGCTGGGAATCGAACCCAGGTCCTCTGCATTCCGTGCTGCGTGCCATACCCCTACACCGGACAGGAATCTAGACACAAATTTCTCCCATGAAACAGACATTTCAGCCTGCTTTTTTCTGTCACTTAGCAGCGACACAGCGACATCTATGTTTTTAGCTCTCATCGAGAGACGTCATCATTCCTTCGGAACTAACCGTTCACCCGGACAAGAGATGTCGCTATTAAGCAAACAAATTGATATTGGATTTTTAATTGGAAATACCCAGCAGTATAATATTAGCAGTATAGTATTTTTCAAATTTTTATGTACTTTAAGACTTTTTAAGTATTATGTTGATCTTTAATGCGCGGAACCCATTCTTTATTTTGTCTGTCGACATTTTTTAGGATCCATTGTATAGTGGGGTCAAGGAATTGACCGCGTAATTGGTTTTTGATCTCCATTGATACTGGACCCTCATTAGTGAGGCTTAAAATTTTGATTTAAAACGGGCCACTAATTAGATTTTTTTACAAGTTATAAAAAGAAATTCTAAAACGGTTTTCAAAGAGTTGATTACGGAGTGTGTAGTGTAGGACATATCAAGGTGTGTTTTTCTTTACCTAATTGAATAACAATTCGTGTGTTATTAATAACCTTGTGAAGTTTCATTGTGTATGTTCATTTTTTACTCGTTATTTATCGTTACTTCAAACTATTGATTGATCTGACTTGTTGGCTTGAAATTACTAATCTAATCCACTGACTTGATTTTTCAAATAGGTGTAAAAAAGTGAGGTGTAAGGAAGTGTTCCTGTAAAAAAAATCGGGTACGTATTTTTTCACATACCAATTAAATAAAAAAATTTGGACACATAGGCGGTTAAGTTCCGTGTGATGGGTCACCTACATACATACATAAGGAGTGACGTCACGGGTCCCCACTCTAATATTTTCTGATAACAACTGATGGAATATATATTAGATATTTTAGAATATTGTTTTTCTACCCGGGAATGTACTCAAGACTCAGACCGAAATATTATAACTACGCTCCTTTACCATTTTGCCCTAGTCGTCTTAGGAAAACAAACTGTTATTAATAATAATAATAATAAATAATAAATAAATATCATGGGACACTTCACACCAATTGACCTAGTCCCAAACTAAGCAAAGCTTGTACTATGGATACTAGGCAACGGATAAACTTACTTACATAGATAAATACATACTTAAATACATATTAAACATCCAAGACCCGAGAACAAACATTCGTATTATTCATACAAATATCTGCCCCGGCCGGGATTCGAACCCGGGACCTCAAGCTTTGTAGTCAGGTTCTCTAACCACTAGGCCATCTGGTCGTCGTATAATAAATAAGTCCTTTTCTTACATCGTTTATAGGGAAACCAGGATTGTTAGGATAAGTATTTTTTACTTTGTCAACATCCTTACAAAGTATTTGAAACGCTTGTTCAAGTTTTATATCACGTAAAAAATTAAGTACATAAGCAGATTTTACGACAGTGGCAGAAATTCTAACCACAAAGCTGTTTAAATGAAGGCATCGGAACAAAAAGCTTTTTCGGCGCGCTATTTATTATGTATGTTGGTAGCTTTATTGTCAAGTCAATAAAAGCTTTAACAAAATATTAAGGATTGATGTATAAAAATATCTTTAGCTTTATTGCATTTATTATGATCATGTACCAAAACAACTAACAATGTCATTATACCCATTGCTTAATATTGTACTTAAACAGACTATTTCTAAGACTGTTATAAATGTTTCTAAAAACTGTGGATAATGCCAAATTTACCATTAGCTCGTTACCATTACCATTAGTTTGGTACCATTTATTAGTTCGTTGTTATTTGTCATAAACATAACTCGGGCTCTACGTATAATCTTAAGCCTTGAACCGTGATTTAAAATCGATTTATTGATATCCATTTGTGATTCGCTATGCTTGTCATGTGTATCTTTTTCATGTGACTTCATTCCTAAAACCGGAGGTGTGAGTTGTTAAAAAGCAATTCGCAATATTTTTTGTTTAGTTTGATAATTGAGATCTGTGAATTAGTTATGCCCTGCGGTCGGTCCTTGTGATAGGATTTCTAGCTAATGGATGTATTAATTAGCAAATGCGTGAAATTTGATGTGTATCATTGAGTTAAGAACAAAGACAAAAAAGAGTAAGTGAAAAAAATGTAGTGTATGATTAGTATTAAATACTTTGTTTTGCATAAGGATTACTTAAAAAGATTTAAGATATTTTAAAACACCTATAAAGTTATTTTTAAAGGACACATAGGCAAACGCTTAAAACGTGAAGATTTGGAAGTTCCCACGGGATAGCAATGAAAAAGTTGCGAGCAATAATTTTAATGTAAAATATTTTCTACTCAGTCCTTTCAATTCTGCTCAAAACAAGCTCTAAACCAAGCTCCCAAATATACTCCGCAAGCGAACCCTGACGAACGTATTAATGCACCATTACTTCGATCCGCGCCCCAAGCGAGTATACGTATGTAATGAGGTACATTCTTCTTGTCCGCTTTTGGCACAAAAACATCGCAGTGTTGATTCGCCCGATCAGTTACAGTGGGTTTCTTATCGTTTTTGTTTAGTGGTTCATTCGGTCCATTTGTTTACACCCAAGGTTTATGAGAGCGTATTTCTTATTGCTAACGTGCGATGTTTCAACTGTTCAGTTGCCCGCCTTTTTGATGCTGTTTTTTGACTGATCACTTATCAAAATGATTTAGATTTTGAATTCACAGATAGTTCACGCATGGTGTTTCAATTATGATATTCTGGTGAACGCTTTTTTTGCTACTTGATGATTGACGACCCTATTTTTAATTTTTATCTTGTTTATAATAGAATCCACACTGTTAAAGGAAGTAAAACTGAAGCATAATTTTATAGTTTAAATAAAAGTCGAAACTGCTTTTTGATCAATGTATCATTCTAATCACGATCTTTTTTTGTGATCGATTCAAAACAGCGACGGTCAAAGCCCGGAATCTTCACCTTTGGTAGAAGAAATGCAATCAATAGAACCACTATTTTTCCCTGAAGAAGCTCCAATTTGCAGAGATAAAATATTTGTTCTTCATGGATTGATTGAAAACTACTGGGAATCAGAGACTGAAATAATAGATAGGCTTATCAATATCTTCTACGACATATTAAATCTTGACTTAACTGGTTACATAGAGGATATATCATTTGTTGGAAAAAAGGGACGAAATAGGCCGCTAAAAATTGAATTAATGAGCAAAAGGCTGAAAAAAACTATACTTGAAAACTCTATATTTCTTAAAGAAGCCGGTCTCAGTGTCACTGAATACCTGAATCAGGAGGAATTGAAGAAGAGGAGGGAGCTTCAGCGAGCTCTTCAAACTGCCAGACAAAATGGATCTCATGCAATAATAAGGAATAACCAGCTAGTTATAAACGGGAAAATAGTAAATACAACACAATTAAAAACTACAGAAGGGACAACTATCACTGACACGCCAAGATCTACTAGTACTGCAGACAATACAAAAGACGAATCTCCCGGGCTCTCCCTAAGCAGTAAACAACGCGAGCGCATCGATTCACAAAAGAAAAATGATGCGAGAAACCCTAATTTTCGATACTAACTTAACTATTTTTTTCCAGAATATGCAAAGTGTTTGGAATAAAATTCATTTATTGCAAGAGTTCATTGAAGAAAACAAAAACTTACACTTAATTTGTATAACTGAGTCCTGGCTAAACAAGGAAAAGTTAGACTTACTTAATTTAACTAATTTTAACATCTGTTCATATTACTGTCGTGACCAACACGAGGGAGGTGGTGTACTGATGTTGATAAAAAACCCACTAGAATATTTAGAGCGATTAGATATTGCATCCTTGTCTTTAGAAATGATATTTGAAGTAAGTGCTATAGAATTAACTAAAATTAACACACTAGTAATCACTCTATACTGGCCAAATAGTCAGAGAGAACCTGAGACTTTTTACGCTTGCCTTAGTAAATTATTATGTCGCATTTCGCTTAAGGACAAAAATAAGAATGTCATAATTGGAGGTGATATAAATGTAGACTTTCTTACTGATAATAATGCAAAATACCGACTTTTAAATATGTTGTTATCATATGGCTTCCATCAAAGAGTCCACAAACCCACACGGGTTACTTGTACCAGCTCCACATGCATAGACTTGATATTCACAAACTTTAAATTAAAAGATTCAATGATAGATGTGTCGGATCAAGGTTTTTCAGATCATAGAGGTATCTTGGTTTCAACACCTATCGGTTTAGGGGCCGTAAAGGTTCTGTCAATTCAAAAAAGAAATTTTAACATAGTAAATATAACGAAATTTAAAAATGAGCTCTTAAAAGTAAATTGGAACGAAGAAATCCAGCAAAACAAAAATGTAAACGAGAATTATAATAAATTCAATGAAATCTTACAACAAAAATTAGATCAATGTATTCCCAAAAAAAATATTAAACTGAAGGAAAGAAAGCCGTATTTAACATCAGGCTTAAAAATCTCATGCAAGAATAAAAGACTTTTAAAAATATTAGCGTCGCAGTCCAAAAATAAAGTATTACAAAATTATTATAAACAATATAGTAAAATATTAAAAAAAGCGGTTTATACATCAAAAAAATTAAGTAACAAACAAAATTTCAAAATCTCCTTAAACAAAACTAGGACGATGTGGCAAATAATAAATAAAGAAACAAATAAGTCCTCACAAAAACCTAGAAAGAACACAGAAATAAAAAAACCGGATGGTACAATATTAAGTGATCCAAAAGCTGTTGCGAATACATTCAACAATTTTTTCTCCGAGATTGGGAACTCTTGCAGCTCGGCGTATACTAGAACATCAATGACCAACTCTGTAAGCAAAACTTTCTTTCTAGGCCCAGTTGAACCCAATGAAATATACAAAATATTGAAAAACCTTAAAAGCAAGTCATCCTTCGGTATAGATGAAATCCCTCCCATATTAATAAAAAACTGTGCTGAAATCCTTACCATTCCGTACACTGCCTTAATAAACCAGTCTTTTTCTGAGGGTGTCTTCCCGGATGCACTGAAAATATCACTAATCAGACCCATACACAAGAAGGGAGACATCACAGACTTAAACAACCATAGACCTATTGCATTACTGCCAACTTCAGCAAAAATTTTCGAAACCGCTATGATAACCCGCCTAAACTCTTTTTATGAAAAATTCGATGTCCTCCATGACAGCCAAAACGGCTTTAGAAAAAATCGATCCACTACTTTTGCAGTCTATAAATTTTTAATTGAAATTCTCAACCATATCAACAAAAAAAAGTATGCCTTAGGATTATTACTCGATATGAGTAAGGCATATGATAGAGTCTGCCATAAAACTCTCCTAGATAAATTATACAACACGGGAATCAGAGGTATAAGTCATAAATGGTTTGAATCTTACTTCGACAACCGATCACAATACGTAGAAATCGAGTATACAGACTTTAAAACTGGTAAAATCCAACGAATTAGATCTAATAGAGTCCCTGTTCAGGGCTCTATCCCCCAAGGTAGCGTCTTAAGTTGCATTTTGTTCCTGATCTACATTAATGATCTACCCTCTATACTAACTGAGCACTGTACGCTCTTTGCCGATGACATTTCCGTTACATTTCCATGCTCAAATCCTAGTGAGGCAGAAAGTAAATTAAATGATGTACTCGATCAAATTGTAAAATGGCTACAAATTCACAACTTGCAACTCAACTTGAAAAAAACTAAAATCATTCAATTTAAACCATACCAGAAACCTGCCTTAACAATTAACTACACGTTTAATAACACAGTTTTAGAAAACGTGAATTCGGCTAATTTATTGGGTATTGAACTAGATACGGGCTTAAATTGGCAGATGCACATAGAGAAACTGTCCAAGAGACTCTCTTCTTTTATTTATGCCCTTCAACACCTGAAGCGCGCAACTGATTTTCAGACAGCCCTTTCTGCATACTACGCCTACGCTCACTCAAGAATTTCGTATGGCCTTGTGCTTTGGGGAAACAGCTGCAATGCTCAAAAAATTTTCGTCCTTCAGAAGAAATGTATCAGAATACTCACAAATATTGAACAAATGGAATCATGCAGGCCCCACTTCATCAAACATAAAATACTCACCTTTACATCTATGTACATCCTAGAATCCTGCAAGTTTGTTAGAAAGCATATAAATTTGTACACAATAAAAACTGACCATAAAAGAAATAACCGCAATAAAAATATAATCAAACTGCCATTTTCCAAACTGAAATTAGTAAAATCAAACCCTCACTATATAACAATAAAAATTTATAATCATTTACCGAATTCATTAAGGGACATTGATAGTACTGTAACATTTAATAACCAATTAAAAAAAATCTTAATCAATAAATGCTTCTATAGCCTAGATGAGTTCTTCAACGACAAAAACGAGTGAGCTCTTTGGCCGAGGACTGGTGGATGGTTTTTAGAGTTCATAGGTGGCTGAAGCTTAAAATGTCTCAGGAGTGTGTAATTATACCTATATGTTTGTTTTTTTTTTTTTTTCTTTTTCATGCATGTTATATAATACATTCTAATTATAATAAGCACCCTCTGTTTACTTGTATTGCCGTGCCCTATCAGGGCGTCACATGTATACCTAGTTTGTAATTTACCATCCTACAGCCTGTAATGTGACATGCAATAAACAATTTTGAATTTTTGAATTTTGAATTTTACTTAAGGTAAACATTGATAATTAGCGTAGGGATAACGTTTCAAAACAAACTACGACTGGTGTTTTTTTTAAGATTATAAAAAGTAAGAAGAAAAGAGGTAGCCTAGGCAGATAGGTCGTAAGAGCTTTTTTTTACTGCGAAAAAAAAATCTCATTTCAGAACAAACATAGATGAAAGGCAATATAACACTTATATTTTTCAATAAAGCATCGTGATAAAGAACGAGTATTTTTCCATCTTTTTTAAAACTCAGAGAAAAGCCGCTGACGAAAAGCAATCAAAAGATTGTCTGTTTTTTCCACACTGACAACTTGAAGACGTAATTTATTTTCTAAAGCCTTACTAGTGGACAAGATTGGAAAGCGATTATGCAAGGGAAAAGTTTTCCTCTAAGTAACAAGTTTCTTTGCGAAATACGTATACCGCGTTCTATTTATTCCTTACGAAGTCATAGGTACCAATATTACAATGTTTCAATTTCAGACCTACTAATTTCTGTACTTAAATGATAAGTAAAAATAGTAAATATATCTCTAATAAATTTGTTGCCATTAAGTTTAGAGTAAATGTTACAAAGATGGGATAACTAGCACATATTTGGCATATTGCAGAGAAAATGCTTGCAATAATTGAGCACACCTTGCCCAGTAAGTCGAGAGAACCGAGGTTAAAATGTTTATCTTCGAACTGTCAACAAAACGTACTAACTATACTATAATTTCTATAATTGTGGCTCATTGCAGCAAGCGGCTAAGCAAACTAAGTGGGTACAGAATTAAACTGAAATTAAATTTTATTCATCACCAACATGAAACAAGTTTAAAGTAAAAAATCAATTCGAACACGAAGAAGAAACCAAACCGCACAATTTAAACGAAAATAGAATACGTAAACGAGCACCTCGCTGTGAAAAAAAAAGAATAAAGCGAAAAAGAGATCATTAACCCAGACAAGTGTAGGATAAAATTAATACGCATCATTAGTCCATACGATCTGCTGTGAGAATGGAATTCAGTAAGGATAGGCAATAATAATAGCAATACATTTAGGGAACCGGTTGTATTAATAAGGAAAAATAGTGGTTCTATTGATTGCATTTCTTCTACCAAAGGTGAAGATTCCGGGCTTTGACCGTCGCTGTTTTGAATCGATCACAAAAAAAGATCGTGATTAGAATGATACATTGATCAAAAAGCAGTTTCGACTTTTATTTAAACTATAAAATTATGCTTCAGTTTTACTTCCTTTAACAGTGTGGATTCTATTATAAACAAGATAAAAATTAAAAATAGGGTCGTCAATCATCAAGTAGCAAAAAAAGCGTTCACCAGAATATCATAATTGAAACACCATGCGTGAACTATCTGTGAATTCAAAATCTAAATCATTTTGATAAGTGATCAGTCAAAAAACAGCATCAAAAAGGCGGGCAACTGAACAGTTGAAACATCGCACGTTAGCAATAAGAAATACGCTCTCATAAACCTTGGGTGTAAACAAATGGACCGAATGAACCACTAAACAAAAACGATAAGAAACCCACTGTAACTGATCGGGCGAATCAACACTGCGATGTTTTTGTGCCAAAAGCGGACAAGAAGAATGTACCTCATTACATACGTATACTCGCTTGGGGCGCGGATCGAAGTAATGGTGCATTAATACGTTCGTCAGGGTTCGCTTGCGGAGTATATTTGGGAGCTTGGTTTAGAGCTTGTTTTGAGCAGAATTGAAAGGACTGAGTAGAAAATATTTTACATTAAAATTATTGCTCGCAACTTTTTCATTGCTATCCCGTGGGAACTTCCAAATCTTCACGTTTTAAGCGTTTGCCTATGTGTCCTTTAAAAATAACTTTATAGGTGTTTTAAAATATCTTAAATCTTTTTAAGTAATCCTTATGCAAAACAAAGTATTTAATACTAATCATACACTACATTTTTTTCACTTACTCTTTTTTGTCTTTGTTCTTAACTCAATGATACACATCAAATTTCACGCATTTGCTAATTAATACATCCATTAGCTAGAAATCCTATCACAAGGACCGACCGCAGGGCATAACTAATTCACAGATCTCAATTATCAAACTAAACAAAAAATATTGCGAATTGCTTTTTAACAACTCACACCTCCGGTTTTAGGAATGAAGTCACATGAAAAAGATACACATGACAAGCATAGCGAATCACAAATGGATATCAATAAATCGATTTTAAATCACGGTTCAAGGCTTAAGATTATACGTAGAGCCCGAGTTATGTTTATGACAAATAACAACGAACTAATAAATGGTACCAAACTAATGGTAATGGTAACGAGCTAATGGTAAATTTGGCATTATCCACAGTTTTTAGAAACATTTATAACAGTCTTAGAAATAGTCTGTTTAAGTACAATATTAAGCAATGGGTATAATGACATTGTTAGTTGTTTTGGTACATGATCATAATAAATGCAATAAAGCTAAAGATATTTTTATACATCAATCCTTAATATTTTGTTAAAGCTTTTATTGACTTGACAATAAAGCTACCAACATACATAATAAATAGCGCGCCGAAAAAGCTTTTTGTTCCGATGCCTTCATTTAAACAGCTTTGTGGTTAGAATTTCTGCCACTGTCGTAAAATCTGCTTATGTACTTAATTTTTTACGTGATATAAAACTTGAACAAGCGTTTCAAATACTTTGTAAGGATGTTGACAAAGTAAAAAATACTTATCCTAACAATCCTGGTTTCCCTATAAACGATGTAAGAAAAGGACTTATTTATTATACGACGACCAGATGGCCTAGTGGTTAGAGAACCTGACTACAAAGCTTGAGGTCCCGGGTTCGAATCCCGGCCGGGGCAGATATTTGTATGAATAATACGAATGTTTGTTCTCGGGTCTTGGATGTTTAATATGTATTTAAGTATGTATTTATCTATGTAAGTAAGTTTATCCGTTGCCTAGTATCCATAGTACAAGCTTTGCTTAGTTTGGGACTAGGTCAATTGGTGTGAAGTGTCCCATGATATTTATTTATTATTTATTATTATTATTATTAATAACAGTTTGTTTTCCTAAGACGACTAGGGCAAAATGGTAAAGGAGCGTAGTTATAATATTTCGGTCTGAGTCTTGAGTACATTCCCGGGTAGAAAAACAATATTCTAAAATATCTAATATATATTCCATCAGTTGTTATCAGAAAATATTAGAGTGGGGACCCGTGACGTCACTCCTTATGTATGTATGTAGGTGACCCATCACACGGAACTTAACCGCCTATGTGTCCAAATTTTTTTATTTAATTGGTATGTGAAAAAATACGTACCCGATTTTTTTTACAGGAACACTTCCTTACACCTCACTTTTTTACACCTATTTGAAAAATCAAGTCAGTGGATTAGATTAGTAATTTCAAGCCAACAAGTCAGATCAATCAATAGTTTGAAGTAACGATAAATAACGAGTAAAAAATGAACATACACAATGAAACTTCACAAGGTTATTAATAACACACGAATTGTTATTCAATTAGGTAAAGAAAAACACACCTTGATATGTCCTACACTACACACTCCGTAATCAACTCTTTGAAAACCGTTTTAGAATTTCTTTTTATAACTTGTAAAAAAATCTAATTAGTGGCCCGTTTTAAATCAAAATTTTAAGCCTCACTAATGAGGGTCCAGTATCAATGGAGATCAAAAACCAATTACGCGGTCAATTCCTTGACCCCACTATACAATGGATCCTAAAAAATGTCGACAGACAAAATAAAGAATGGGTTCCGCGCATTAAAGATCAACATAATACTTAAAAAGTCTTAAAGTACATAAAAATTTGAAAAATACTATACTGCTAATATTATACTGCTGGGTATTTCCAATTAAAAATCCAATATCAATTTGTTTGCTTAATAGCGACATCTCTTGTCCGGGTGAACGGTTAGTTCCGAAGGAATGATGACGTCTCTCGATGAGAGCTAAAAACATAGATGTCGCTGTGTCGCTGCTAAGTGACAGAAAAAAGCAGGCTGAAATGTCTGTTTCATGGGAGAAATTTGTGTCTAGATTCCTGTCCGGTGTAGGGGTATGGCACGCAGCACGGAATGCAGAGGACCTGGGTTCGATTCCCAGCGCTGGTCTCCTTTTCTTGTTTTTTTTTTGTGCATCCATGTTTCAGTTTGTATTTTCCTTGGATTTCACGGGATGACATACAAAAAATACAAAAAGACTCCAAAAACCTGCTGCCTGACATATAAAAGTTCATACATACAAATTTGTTGATATTCAAAGTGTACCGCATTCATGGCGTCACTACAATTTCGAACTACTTCCCGGTACTTAATGACTTACCACGACGTTAAGACGATATTACTCGGTTCGTTAAATGTGATAAGACCCGGGTGCTGTAATTTATAAGTGAAAATCACGAAAGTTAAATTACAACTATGAATCAAAAAATCTGATGAAAAATCTAAGTCTTTAGTCAAACTAGAACCATGAATTAATATGTTCGGATAGATTATAAAACAGTTTATAAAGTTAAAAGTAACTCCAATCGTAAATACTCCGTAGACCTTGTGAACATTTTTATTAACAACAATAACAAAAGAGGGCAATCAGTTAACTCATTACAGAGCGGAAAGATCCATTACTTTACTGGCGTTTAAGACGTCCATAATTTGTACCTCAAATTAGGGACTGAGATAAAAAATACTACCGCATTGGAGTATTCAATAATATGGAGGCATAGTATAATTGAACTAAGGCTACTGGAGGTGAAGGAAAGAATTGAAACAGTAAGTCAAGTCAACGTTGGTGTCACTGTTTCTTTTTTATTATGAGAGAGAGTCAAACAAGCGGATCATCTGATATGAAATGACAATCACCGTCCCTGAATATTAATAACTCCAGGTCTTTTACCAGCCTTTAAAGAAAATATAAATTCTTTTCTTGAAAGCCTTTTTGGGTAGGATTAGGAATATATACTCCCAAGAAGTTTCAATTCGCACTAAGCTCTCTTAAGATACTGGCAGTAGGCCGAAAACCGATAAATGATTTTATAGACTTCCCATAAAGCACAAGTTCTTTTAAAAATACCTACGCTTAGTTGGAGATTAGCCACAAAAGTTTTCTTCGAAGAAAAAAAGCGGAACAATACGGTACCTACCCAAGTCGAGCAAAGTTATTAAAAATACCAGAAGGCAAAAGTGACGATCTTGAGAAAAAATATCTATACCTTACTTTTTTTTTTATTATTTTTACAATATAAAGTGTTTACAAGAAAATACTTACAACTAAGACGCGCTACAGAAACCTGTTAAAGGTTTATATGAGACGCGAATGTACCGCACCGTTCACAGCATAATTTTAAAAATATATATCTATATGCTAAACATTACATATACTTTTTTTTTATAAAAGCAACAATATTTAATTTAAAAAAAGACAATAACATTAACATAACATCACACCTGCAATTACCCTTTGTCGTTTTTTCCTCCGATATAATGTTTTTTTAAAACTTGTTTACACGACTTTTTGTTTGTGAGGATACTGCTGTATGTGTCTGTCTATGTATGCTACTAAAGTTTAAAATAAAACTTCATAAACTACTAACAGATCCGGAACTTAATTACACCTTTTATACTACTAAAATTACGTTGACGTTTCGGTATTTGGTTACATCGCGCGAAAATATTTTAAAAACAATAAGTGGATGATAAACCGGGTGGAGACGCGGGAAAAAGTAAAATATAAACATTAAATTACTTATACAAGTTACATACACATCATCACTCCTTAAGTTATTGCCAAACCGCAACAATTACTCCCGCAATAATCCTTAACATCAACTGTAGTTTTTGCGTTACTCAATACGAAATCGTCAAAAAATGTGTAAATACCATAATCATAGGGCAATAAATGACTAACGGATGCTCCGAAGGAAGCTTGGCCAATTTTAAATAATTGCATCGCCGAGACAAATGTATGCAATCCTCGTTGGAAAGACGCCTATTTGGACGCGTCTTGGCCAATTTTTGACATCATTACGAAACTCATTACAAACCTAATCGTGAACATCTTTTATCATTTTGGAGAATAAGTATTTAAATTTGACTTGCACGAGATATTTGATTAAGAGCGTTTATACTTGCGGAGCTGGCAACGTTGCATTTTTGTTAGTTTTTCTCGATTATTCCATAAAAATTTAATGAAAATTAGAACACTTCTTAATATATAAGTTAATATGTCTACTCCAATAATCATTCCTTATTAAATTTTATTTTCTTTAAACCCTTTAATAAACATTAATTCGTTTTTAAACAATATAAAGTCTATCGTGAATAATTATTCGAGTAGATAGATTAACTTATCTAATACTCAAGAAGTGAAGACGTGTTCTGTCAGAAAACATTTCTAATTTTCATTCAATTTTTATGGAATAATCGAGAAAACTAACAAAAATGCAACGTTGCTAGCTCAGCAGGTATATAAACGCTCTTAATGGAGTAATTATTTTCAATTTACAATATGATAGGGTGCTGGTTCATTCATTTGATTTATTTCATTGTTAAGTATAATAACTATAAAAATACACGTACTTCTACGTAGATTTGCGTGTTCGTAATAAATGAAAAGATTTCTTCTCGCGATATTTGGACATTAAAGTCGTTCTGATCACAAGATGTCTGGCTCAAACAATGGGAGGCTTCTGTCTTAGTTTTTTATGCAGTCGTACCTTTACGTAAGATTTAAAATACTGATTTTGTTATTTGTTTTGAGGAATAGTTTTTATGGCCACGCTTTAGCAACCCATTCTAAGATTACTTCTTGTTTTAAAAAACATAGATTTTTGCGAAGCAAATGTATTGCTAATGAAAAGAAAGTAGGAATGTTGACCAATTCCATTTTAGATAAAAAAATATTCAGAAGGTTATATTGTTAAAAAATCGTAGATGACAATTTTTCAACACTGATCGATGCTTAAAGTGTACTTACCCCATTAAAGGCAACAGTAACAGCCTAGCTTCAAAATGTAGTGACTACATTTTAGAGTAGAAATTTCGAAGAAAATCTTTTAAACGCATGTTCCGTCAAACTAATCCAACTGTCTGCTAAAATGGGATATCCCAACGAAGGAGTAGGCAGATACTATTTGGGATTACTAATGTATGGCCAAAAAACTTTTCCCAAAGTATCACATCCCAAAAAATTTTACCCAAATTATCATTTGGCAAAAAATCATTTGGCAAAAAAACTTATCGCAAATTTACAGTTAATAAATTTTTATTTGGCAAATTATTGTTTCGCAAATAATTACTTAGTCATGTTTCATATTGCCAAGTTATATTTGGTAAAATGTATCGTTTGGCAAAATGTACTCTTCCCAAAATATCGCATGACATAATAACCTACTTTTCTGGGAACAGTTCGTTTCTGTGGAGGGGCGCAGTTCTAACCTAACCTAACCTACTTTTCTGGTAGCAGTCCGTTTTCTGTGGGGGACGCAGTCTAACCTCATCTACTTTTCTGATAGCAGTCCGTTTCTGTGGAAGACGCAGTTCTAACATAAGCTACTTTTCTGGTAGCAGTTGGTTTGTGCGAAATATCATTTTGACCAAACATTTTTTTGGAATACAATATTTGCCAATATAAAACGTTTGCTTAATAAACGTTTGTCGTAATAAAATTTGACAAACTAAAATTATGCCAAATGATAATTTGACCAAATGAATAAAATGCGAAATGTAAATATGCCAAAGATTCGTTTGGGAAATGAAACTATTGCGATAAGTTTTTTGGGAAGTGAAATTTGGCGAAAAATAATTTGGCGAAACGGCAGTACACCTACTATTTGTTTCCATTTGCTACGATCCTGACAAACATCTTTCGCTACGTCGACATTCATTAGTCTTTTAGTGCCTACATGCTGAGTCTTCCTTTTTTAGACGCCTTTTATAAGCGGGTTATCTCTATTATTATTGTTAGCCTATTCTTTCACAATGCAATGGCCTTCTAACGATACTTCCACTGCTCTCTATCAACTTAAAGGTCCAGTCCTTCAAGAAGTATTCCATTTCATCCCACAATCGCCATCTAAATATCACTGAATACTCTTGAGCATTCATTCACATCGCTTCCAAAATCCACAACGACGAGTAACCAAGCTCAAAACTGGTATTTGACGTAATCGTTTTGCAATATAACTGGATATCGGATGCTATGTCATCCGCGACCGTGAACCGACTTGGCAACACTCCCTGCGTACGAGTATAGTGAAAGTTATTGATAATATTACGTAGAAAACAATGTCCCGGTTGCTTATTTGTTTGGATATTTACTTGATCAGCTGTTGAGCTTTTGTGATGAATAGAGGTAACATCCATACTAATATTATAAATGCGAAAGTGTGTTTGTCCGTCTTTCACGCCGTAAGGGAGCGACGTATCGACGTGATTTTTGGCGTAGAGATAGTTTATGGGCCGGAGAGTGACATAGGCTACTTTTTATCCGCGCGCGATAACCGAATACGATGCGGGTGGAGCCGCGGGCAAAAGCTAGTTTTTACATAAAACTAACCCTTGATTCACCTGATGAAAAGTATCTAGATGAAGCCAGGTGTATGTCACTGGCTCAGTAATAGCCTTTTCACTTCAGCCTTGAAGAGCCTTGGGATTTTTTAATCTATCTGGGAATATAGACGATGAGAGCGAATTCCATTTCTTCCGCGTTGTGAAGTATGAAGCGAACCGCTCCATGGACCAATAGAATACTAACTACACAAACGCGAAGATGCTTCCCCACCTCGATTTCCTTAGTAAAATAGAGATGGAGGAATTAGATTATGTAATAAGCACACTCATCAAAATGCATCTGGTAAAACTACTTACTTACTGAACTTACTTCCCTTACCCTTCTAGTTTTCTAGTCCTGTTTAATTGCTTGTCTTACTATAAAAGTACGAATAACTGTGTGTTCTAGTTTCCAGGAATAATATGGATGCGATAAGAGATAGTTCATGCTTAGCAAAATGATGATACAATTCATATAGTATAGAATAGGTACACGTAGGTAACTTTTACGCGTTCTGTAAATATGATGAGAAAGTAAACATCCAATCAAATCCAATTCGTTTGGCAAACAAAACATTGTTTTGTTTTACTATAGATAGCGTACTTATTTTATTGTAATATATCATATTCAGATACATATATCTATTACTAGACATTATTTATTACTACACTATAAACGTGGCTACGCACGTATTAATCTAGATTTAGCAGTTTAATTGAATTTTCGGGATTTTACTTAATTTTATTAGGAATATCGGAATCAAAAGTAATTTGTTTGTTATTTTAAACGTCCGTCCTTTCATTCATCTAGCGTCCATCCATTTTAGCATGAAGAGGCAACAAACACAAAAATAAACACAAACGCTTACGTTTATAATATTAGATAATCCATTATCTATGTACTTTTTGATTATGTTATTTCAAGTACCTATTGTATTCTTAATTATTTGTGTTCCATGTCCATTTATGTGAAGTATTTAATGTAATAGGCGTTTTGGTTCCCTATTGTCTTATATTAATTAAATAGTACGATTCACTCTATTGATTTGTGGTGTTAAAATAAAGCTTGTGTTATTTATTTATTGATAAAAACTTTATAAAAATATTTCTCCTCCGTTACATAACTTGCTTAGGTATTTATGGCGTCTGCGGACCGGGAGACGAGCTGTAGGTAGACCTCCAACAAGATGGAGCGACGACTTGGTTAAGATCGCGGGATCGCGGTGGATGCGAAAAGCACAAGACCGGTCTGAGTGGAGAGCCTTTGGGGGAGGCCTATGTCCAGCAGTGGGCGTCTTTCGGCTGACATGATGATGATGATAATGATGACATAGCTTACTTCGTATTGTGATCCGAACTATAATAGCGCGTGTATCGTCAGTTGCATCCGACTCCATATTCACGTTTGAGTGCAGATGTTTACAATTCCACGTCTATGTCAACACGGCTTGTATGGCGAAACCGTGGTTCGTGACCGGACACTCGGTAAATGGTATTGACGGTAATACTAATTGGGATGATGACGAAATATGTGAACTAGTGTTTAAAAGTCACTATATCGCAAGTAAGTGTTAATTTGACCTTACTCACATTATATAAATCGGTAATTGAAGACGTATAGTTAGACTGGCCTTTACCCGCGGCTTTGTCTGCGTGGAATTCGGTTATCGCGCGCTGTTCCCTCGGGAACTGTGCATTTTTTCGAGATAAAAAGTAGCCTATGTCACTCTCTGGCCCATAAACATGTCACTCCGTTTCGACGATTAAGACGGACAAACATACACACAAACACACACTTTCGCATTTGTAATACGTTCAGATTTTCTTTACTATGTAAACCCGGAATAGGGGCAAATTTTGTTTAAACTAATTAATACAACGCCTTATTCAACTTAAACTCTAATATCCCATTTAACGTAATGCCTTTTCAATTTATAACTTGACAAGTGTATAGCTTCATTTAAAATTCTACTCACTTTTTTACTTATACTATTTAGACTTGATAATAATTCAAACCAGAAAGTCTAGTATTTACGTGCAGTCTAGTATTTACGACAGTGTCTGGCCTAAGCTCTATTATAAAAATCTTCAATATAGTTTTTTTTTTCATTCGAATAGAATGCACCTGCTCTAGCATACATCAGGACCATTTACGATTAAGCTTGTCTTTATACAAAAAGTTAAGTTTAACCAATTTACTTTTAAAAGCTAATTAAAAATACCGGTGAAGTGTGAGTCGGGCTTACGATGAGATAGTCGTTCCACCGTAAAGCTACAATAGGCTAACTCCCTGTTTCACCATTCGTTGATCAAATTTATCGGACGGATAAATGTGATGCCGTCTCTGTTTTTTTTGTTCGAATAGACGGAGACGGCATCAAATTTATCCGTCAAATAAAATTGATGATGAGGCTAAATAGATTTTTTTAATCCGTGAAACTACCCAATTACTAAGATTTTTAAAAATAAATGTATTTTATTTAACTTGAAATACAAGAATTTAAGAAAAAATTACCATATAAAACTTAACTATAAACTACCTAACTTAAAAACTTAATATCTACTAAATTAAATCTAAACAAGGCCCCCGTGGCATGGTGCCCAAGAGGCTCGCAGCATTCCCTCGTTGAATGGCGATGGCGATTCGTTGAGAGAGAGATAGCTAAGATTAAGCTAACAACATCAAAATGCAACGCTGTTTATTGTCCACACGCGAAGAAACTGTACAATGTAATACAGAAAGTGTTCAATCGCTGAGTGGCAATACATTGCTGAGCTTCAATGATCCATCACATCGCACTTGCTTCAGTAGCCCCGTAATCTATAGCCATTCGGGTAATTTCACGTACTTTGAAAACCTGGTTTCAAAGATGGTGCAACTGCAATTTACTTTAACATATTCAATGTTTACCCATCCATGGTGATTGTTTGAACGCTTGTATTTTGCATATCGTTGAATTTAATTATGATTGATGATGTAATAACAGATGATGGCTTTTTAAATAATCAGCTCGTTATTTATTGACTGATGGTTTGTTTGTTTTGATGGTGTAATTTGGGTACCACTTAGTCCGTAAGTTTTTGCAATAGCAATTATTTTTTTAAGTGAGCTGTGTAATTTTGCATGAGTAATTTAAATAATTATTTTTAAGATTGTATATTTTACGTGTTTTTTATTTACTTGCACCTTTTTTTGGTATCCAAATCCCTCCAGTCGAATAAAAAGGCAGATTTGCAAGTGGTAGGACCTTGTGCAAGGTCCGCCCGGATTGCTACCACCATCTTGATCGCTAATCCTGCCGTGAAGCAGCAGTGCTTACACTCTTGTGTTTCGGCATGGAGAGTAAGACAGACGGTGAAATTACTGGCACTTGAGGTATCCCATCTTAGGCCTCTAGGTTGGTAATGCATCTGCAATACCCCTGGTGATGCAGATGTTTATGGGCGGTGGTGATCTCTTACCATCAGGAGACCCACATGCTCGTTTGACATCCAGTCGAATCTTGCAACTTAAATGAAGATCGTGATGTAATTTTTCGAAATTTCCCGTGAAATTTTATATGCAGTGGTTAATAAAGCATATTGTTGATTATACAGGGAGATTCTGGAGACTGAGGGGCTGTTTCACCATCCATGAGCGTTAACTGACGGTTAAATGTGATCCCGTCTTCTTCTATTCGAACAAAACAAATAGAGACGGCATCACATTTAAACGTTAGTTAAGACTAATCAATGGATTGTGAAACAGCCCCTAAGTATCAACCCTAATCAACTGAGTCATTTAAAGGCTAGAATCGAGTAGGATTAATTAGAAATATGTATCTTTTGTTTTTTGTTAATTTATTCGAAAACATATTAAGTATCTACAGGTTGAGTTTCATGCTGGTTTCCGAACTGGTGGTAGATTTTTATTAATTTTGATAACAGCTTTATCCTTATTATCATCATCATATCTACTGTAGGATGTCCACTGTTGGCCCTATGGCCATCTTCTGTTATTATCCCTTAGCCGGTTTCTACGGCGCCCACGTGAGGAGATGAGGGGGGGACACCATTCTTACGTCAGCGCCCCACGAACATGCTTGTTATAGCCTAAATTGAAATATTTTCACTTTGACTTTGATACCGATCGTGTCTACAGAGTCACCTTGTAACTGCAATTCAAGCATTGCTCTTACGGCACACTGGGCAATTCATTGCTCATTGTTTGCCCTTTCAATCAAATTCACTACATGATTCCATCTTCTACTTTTTGCTATTGTGATTCGATTCGCAATCTTATTCCTTTAGCAAGAAATAAATCAACACCAAAGCCATTAAGATCACAAACGATATGTAGGTAATAAAAATGCAAATAACCATTACTATCGTTAATATCTAGTTAACTGAAAGTGTTGAGTTAAACGCGTGTTAACTCAGCGCCCGTTTGGGTTTAGTTCAATTAGTACTGAACAAAATATTAAATACCTAAGCTCTCGCAAGACATATAAAAACAAAAATACATAAATTTAAACGGTTCAATTCACGATTATAAGACAGGAACGGTGCGATTAGTTTCGGTTTCGTTTAGTAGAGAAAATATAGAAAATACAGATGTAAACAAAACAACGTCAACAGAACTGGTGTCTTAAATATTGAAACATTTACATTTTTGTATTGAAATAAACCAGTCTAGTTTGTATGACAATGATAGATAAGTAAAATGTTTAAAATCCTTGAGTGTACCAAATCTGGCAGCTGAAATTTGCTTACATTTAGTTAATTATCTATCCAAATCGAATATAGTTAGCCCGTTTCTGACTTATAATCGTGAGTTGAACCGTTTTATATATTGTTCATAGCAGAGGAGAGGTATACCTTTTTACTACAGGTAGAGGTAGAGGAACAAATTTTTAATACATGGTTTTTTTTAGTAAATAGTTACTATAAGTACTTTTTGTTCACTGTACTTACTCTTCTCTTCTTTTAAGTCGCTGTACTCTTGGAGTGATTTGTGGCCGTCGGTTGAGAATTAGCAGTGAAAATTCGTGGCGACATTCTTGGAAAAAAATCTGTGTGGTATCTGTGTGGTTTTCTGGAAGTTCTTAATTAAAATGGTGTATTATTTTGACTTGATATTTAATCTTGATCTAGAAGTGTGATACTATCCTGTATTTATACTAGAATGTTGACTTGTTAGTGCTAAGTGGAGCGTACCGCATCAAGTCATTACGGACAATCATTATATAACAATGGTCACGTACGGCATGATACTTCATATATTTTATTTCGATGTAGCTGCACGGGTGCTAGGGTTGCCACTTAGCAATAAGGAAAACGATTACAAGTATATCTAACTATTATTTTTTGTGACAAAGTAAGAATATTTTTAGTGTTTCCTTATTCGGAATCTGTAACTTTTGCAGTCACTCCATGTAAAAAAAAACCAAGCATAAGCCTCGTACCTGCTAATACATCAACTAGGTAATTAAAGTAATCTTTTTTCGTAAAAAAAGAGATATATGTATAAAAAATCCAAGATACAGGAGGTCACAATTTTATTGCGACCACTAAATTTGACGCCGAAAAATATATTTTAAAGATTTTTTTATGTGACTTTAATTGATCTTGATTGTTGGCAACCCTAATTCCTGAAATGGTTCTTTTAAGTAGTGCCTTTAACGATGACCGGTAGGTGCAAAAACTACAAGCTTTTAAATGATTATCTATAAACCGATTACCTCACTTTTCGGATCCCTACTTTATTCAGAGCTTAAAGCTATATAATAAGCCTTAAAAAGGTCAAGTGCGAGTGGGAGTCGAGCACCGAGGGTTCCGTACAAAGCTACCTTTGTAAATAGTTCTATTTCCGAATATAATTTCTCGTTTTTGCCAAGTATTTCGTAAATGTCTTCTCAAAATCAGTTCCCAAGAGGTATAATTATGCAGTGGCCATGGTCACGCAACGTGGTCGAAACTTCGAGGTGCCTTTATCGCTAAATACGGTAGTTATGAATGAGAGTATTTTTGTTTATTTATCACGAAGGCTCTGATACCGGTTAAATTTCCAAACCGTTATCATGTACTTGGCGCAAAACCTTTTCATTTTGGTTTCGTTCGCGAAACCGTTATTTTTAAACCGGTTTTTGGGAACGTTTCCATAAAGTTCTTGTCAGATTAACCGGTTTAGAACAATAAAAACCGGTTTATTCCGGCGCAGGATAAACGTCGCCGCTCGCCGCCGGCCGGCCAGCTGTTCATCGAATTAACCGATTTATTTAGGGTATAGCTGAGTTCTTAAAAATTGTCACGTTCTTATGAAAGTTCGGAGTTAAACCGAAATAAACCGGTATTTACCGCTATTTTATAAACCGGTTCCGAGCCTTGTTTATCATCTTCTCCAGTCTATGCTGGAACGCCTTCTCTCAGAATGAAAGGGCTCGGGTTGTAATACCCAACCGTGACATTAACAATTTATTGAATCAGGCGTTACTTTGCGGAGATCCATATCAATGAACTAAAAGAATTTCTTGCGCATTTAGTCGCGGGTGAGCAAAGAAATTCTTTTAGTTCGTGTCATTAACTTTAACTTTATTCAATGAGAGAAAACTTATATAATTTATTCCTATAACACTTATACGAGTGAATATGAGTTTATGGTCTGTAAAGTTCAGGGAACAAAGACCTAATATTTAAGCAGTTAAACCAAAACAGAAAGTGGGCGTAACAAGAACAGTATAACTCCCATCAATTTCACGCTTGCGATGTATGATGACGTGGTTAAATGTTAAGGGCAGACCATTTATCCGGGCCGGTTGAAATCCAGCCTCGACTGTTTTTATTTTTCTTTTTTTTATTCGACTGGATGACAAACGAGCAAGTGGGTCTCCTGATGGTAAGAGATCACCGCAGCCCATAAACATCTGCAACACCAGGGGTATTGCAGATGCGTTGCCGACAAGTGCCAGTAACTTCACCGACTGTCTTACTCTCCACGCCGAAACACAAAAGTGTAAGCACTTCTGCTTCACGGCAGGATTAGCGAGCAAGATGGTGGTAGCAATCTAGGCGGACCCTGCACATGGTCCTACCACCTTATCCGGGCCAGTTGAAATTCAACCTCGACTACGTGCGGTCGACTTTGGTCCATTATACCACGGTCTTTACTGACTAACGCATCATCCCTACTAATATTATAAACGCGAAAGTAACTCTGTCCGTCTGTCTGTTACGCTTTCACGTCGAAACCACTGAAACGATTTTGTTAAAATTTGGTCTAAAGGTAGTTCTGAACATGAAACTACCGTGAGACTCACTCATATTAAATGATATTGTAACGGATAACTCACGTCTTAAATCGAGTTTAGCTCGACATGTTCATGTGCCGAGTCGCGTGCTACTGAGAAGAAGGGCTACGAAATAGCCCGAAACATGTCACAAAAGCTAAACTCGTTTCAGACGTGAGTTATCCGTAATCCGTTACAATATCATTTAATGGGTGAGGACCAAATAGTTGCACACCGTTAAAGCTGCGTTAGCAAGTACTTATAATTTCCACTAACTGATTCCATTGTGACACGAAAATTATCCATACAAATGTATGACAGGTTGGTTTAATGGTGTGATGAAGTTCCCAATCCAATCTTGGCCCGCGTGGGAACCACGGTCCAAGGCCTCGTTCTGAGTCCAGCAGTGGGACAAATATATGCTGGGATAATTATCGATGATGGGATCATAAGAAAAAGTCGGACCGAAAAACTATTAAGACACTATAAAATGGTCCCGCATCAAGGCTTTTCTTACTTGATCTCACTTGATTTACCTACTTTCTCTAAACATTTCATCATTCAATTTTATACTTACTTAGATTATAATTTTTATATCTTAAAGTTGTAATTGTAAAGTTAGGTATTCAATGCATACCATGCTATAGAAAAGCGGGACTTTCTGCTGCAAGTGTGTATTACACTTACTAGAGGGCCCCAACCTTCATTCATTGTCAACCTGCCTTATGATAAACAATAAACTATTTCATTTTTTTCACTTTCATTTTTTTTCATTTCATTTGTTTTATTTATTAAACCGAGTGTCTTTTTAACGATTTCACATTAAAAAGTTCATTGTTTTGCGCAAAAGCACCTTTTTGTTGAACCGTGAAGTAGATCGAAGGATCTTGATAGCGACGGAGACGTATCATTAACCAAGGTTAAGACGCTGCCAAGTGTGAACTCACAACCTAACACAACATTTTATAACTACACTAGCTTTTGCTAATATACCGTATATACATATATTATTATTTATTTATTTATTTCTTCTTTTTCCGCAATAGTTGCGCGTTCGGTTACGCGAGTGCACACTCACCGGGGTTCAGCTGAAAACCAGCGCTGCAGCTCTGGTTAAAGGGCTACGGCACATGCTGAGCTGAGTCCTTTTGGCATCACACTACAGCACAACGTCTCTAATTATTCTCTCTTCTCCTATTTATGTTTATACTGTTTTTTTGTTGTGATGTAGTGTGTTTTTGTTGTCAATAAATGTTGTGAGTTTGAGTTTGAGTTTGTTTTGCCCGTGGCTCCGCCCGCTTGGTATTCGGTTATCGCGCGCTGTTCCCTCGGTAATTGCGCATTTTTTTCGGGATAAAAAGTAGCCTACGTCACTCTCGGGCCTATAAACTGCGTGAAGGAGTGACAAACATACTTCACTGACTCTCAAACTTTCGCATTTATAATATTAGTAGGACTAGAAAGATACCGAAAAATAGCAAAATTAAATCCCCAATTCATCATTATCCTTATAGTTGCGAATTCTCTTTAATTGTATTTGCCAACGGGACCCTAAAACTAATTTACCTATATACATTAGTTACTTAAGTTTGAATAGACCAAATCAAATTATCCCGATACGATCTGATTTATCGACCGTCCATCAGTGAATTGGACGCGGCAAAAACTTAGGTCTTCATATGATTAAGGAGTAATTTGACTAACACGGAACTCATGCTCTATCTGTTGATATACTATGCGTTTATAGTTACTTCATTTTGCTAAAATAAGTTTTAGATAGGTAAACTACTGAGTGGCAAAAAATCTGGTCCTCAAATGTATGCAGTAATACCTAGGTGATTTTGTATGTAGAGTGGGCCAAATTTTGTGCCGCTGAGTATAATAATCGACTTTTTTTTAATTAACCGACAACTACGCTTGAATTACGAAAAAGCGCCAAACATTTTGCTTTCTCTTTTAAAAAGCACAAACTTCTGTCTGGCCAGTTCGTAACGCCTACATAAAAAAAAATGTTTCAGCGTTTTCTCCGAAATCCTTAAAGCCTATTCAAATCGTTCCACTTTTAAATTTTCACTCAATCGACGTTCTATAAAAAACCTCACAAACCTTGTACGGTTGAGATTACGGGGGGGAGTGGGGTGATAATCCGGATACCCGGGTAGCCGGGTGGAATTGATCCGGTGACGTCATCGACTTAGGCCGCGGTCCACATTGCGGCCGATTTAATTCTACGGAATTAATACGCTACTGCGAACTTGCTGAATTAAGGAGGTGTATTTTATATTTAGAATATTATGTAATTACTAGCTTTTGCCCGCGGCTCTGCCCGTGTGGCATTCGGTTATCGCGCGCTGTTCCCTCGGGAACTGTGCATTTTTCCGGGATAAAAAGTAGCCTATGTCACTCTCGGGCCCATAAACTATCTCTATGCCAAAAATCATGTCGATCCGTCGCTCCGTTACGGCGTGAAAGACGGACAAACACACAAACACACTTTCGCATTTATAATATTAGTATGGATTTATTTATATTTATTGGACCTTCAACAATAAGTATACTCATACAATGTGTTATTTAAAATGAGTAGCTTAAGACTAAGGGGCGTTTCACCATCCATTAATTAGTGTTAACTGACGGTTAAATGTGATGCCGTCTCTATTTGTTTTGTTCGAATAGACGGAGACGGCATCACATTTAACCGTCAGTTATCACTAATCAATCTTTAATGCAATGTTAAGTTTTTTGCGACAAAATAGCTGTATTAGAATGTAAACAACTCAGAAGCCTATCACTAGTTATAAAAACTGCTGTGACGTGATTTTGTACGTCATAGAATTCCGTTCACCTGATTAGTCGAGATCGTTGGACCTATTATCGAGTTCCAACACCGATCTGCTATGTAAAAATCATACACAGGTACAATAGAACATTGATCTTCCCGTTTTTTAATTCAGTTAAAAACCAGTAGCAAGTAAACTGATGTGTTTGTAATAGTCTCTTGTGACACAACTTTTCGATTTACATGTAAGTACAGAAGGATGCAAACACATATATTATGTCGCACAACGTAACTGCCTTGCACGTGTCGCAAAGCGTCAAAGATAAACAATTATTCAAAGTACTTGAAGACCACTTAAAACAAATGACAATAGACAAGTCAACTTAAACAGGGCATTTCTGTAAATAACCAATCACGGGAAATTGTTTATAATGTATATAAATATTTACATTTAGAACAAGATCTTGTAGTATACTTCTAATAGGGAAGTTGTAACGGAAATACAGTCTTACTTTGGTCAATAATGTGTCAGCAAAGGATGAAGTGCCCTTATAATTGATCTCCTAAGAAGCCTTTGAGAATTCCGTCGATAATCTGAGCACGCCCGCTTAGCTATTTTCGTCTGTTTGTGTCTGTTGACGTACACTCAATATTTTCCGATTCGTTAGTAGTCGAGTAAACTGAATCGTCGGCGAGTCGTGGTGGCCTAATGGATTGACCTAACGCCTCCCAAACAGAGGGCCGTGGGTTCTAACCCCGGCTCGCACCTCTGAGTTTTTAGAAATTCATGTGTGGAATATTTGAAATTTACCACGAGCTTTGCGGAGAAGGGAAACATCGTGAGGAAACCGGCACATACCTGCGAAGCAATTCAGTGGTGCGTGCGAAGTTCCCAATCCGCACTGGGCCCGCGTGGGAACTATGGCCCAAGCCCTCTTGTTCTGAGAGGAGGCCTGTGCCCAGCAGTGGGATATATAGGCCGGTATGGAAAATCAATGACATGGTTTCTAAGAATAGATCTTCGTATGTCTTATAATTTCAGAGTTTTCAATACTAACCGATCTAAATGAGCCAAACTTTTATTAACGTATTCTTGAGAATTTTCTAAAAAAATATAAAAACGCTTTTAAAATCATATAGCTCCGCCCCTGAGGCCTTATTGCCTAACGCACTTGTAATCACAATAATCGTTTTCAACTTCTCTGTCACACGGTATAGGATAAAAAGAGCGCGGACGCTTTTGTCGAGTTTTTGGCACAACCGCGCTATTTCTGCCATTTGTGAGCCCCATATCCGAGTGAAACAAAGAACAATTAGTGTTGCTAGTCGAAACTCGTGACGTCACATGTGACAAGGTGCCAAGTTGCCGATTTGTTGGACATCAACACGTGATTTTCGTCCGAATGTCATTACATTTTTGTCTTACGTTAACATAGACAGCTCAGACGCGTATACTATACAGAATATTTATGCAACTAGCTTTTTCCCGCGTCTGTCTGCGAAGAATTTATGGACCCGCGGGAACTGCAATTTTTCGGGATAAAAACTATCATTCCCAAAGTGTTATCTATACTAATATTATAAATGCGAAAGTGTGTTTGTGTGTTTGTCCGTCTTTCACGCCGTAACGGAGCGATGGATCGAGGTGATTTTTGGCATGGAGATAGTTTATGGGCCCGAGAGTGACATAGGCTACTTTTTATCCCGGAAAAATGCACAGGTCCCGAGGGAACAGCGCGCAATAACCGAATACAACGCGGGCGGAGCCGAGGGCAAAAGCTAGTACAGAATATTTATGCAACTAGCTTTTACCCGCGTCTCTCTGCGAAGAATTCATTTACCGCCAACTCGCGGGACCTACGCCATTTTCCGGGATAAAAACTATCATTCCCAGAGTGTCATCCATTAATAATGATAATATTATTAGAGTGGCTCCGGCATGTTATCCCTAGAATTAGATTAAATAGAATTCAAGACTGCGATTGCAATGTGTTTATTCGCCACTTTATAGAAAACTAGCTTTTGCCCGCGGCTCCGCCTGCGTGGTATCCGATTATCGCGCGCTGTTCCCTCGGGAACTGTGCATTTTTTCGGGATAAAAAGTAGCCTTTGTCACTCTCGGGCCCATAAACTATGTCAATGCCAAAAATCACGTCGATCCGTCGCTCCGTTACGGCGCGAAAGACGGATAAACACACAAACACCCACATTTTCGCATTTATAATATTAGTATCGATTATCGACGACGTCTGTATTGCAGAAAGTATATCTAAAGCCATACCATAACCTGTTTACATCCTTTAAGATGCCATTGAAGATGATTTCATTCCATGTTCACATCACGTCACCCCTAGATGACAGAGAATGATTGTTTTTATTATTGAGTCGTGAGCGCGATCGCATTTGCCCTATTGTGGACTAATGAATATTTATTGCGGATTTTAATAACGTCAGTCATTATAGTTCCTTATTTTAATTAGTTAAAGAGACCTTGTTGTCTAATGCACACGATATGCATGTGGTAGGACCTTGTGCAAGGTCCGCCCGGATTGCTACCACTATCTTGCTCGCTAATCCTGCCGTGAAGCAGTAGTGCTTGCACTGTTGTGTTTCGGCGCGGAGAGTAAGACAGCCGGTGAAATCACTGGCACTTGAGGTATTCCAACTTAGGCCTCTAGGTTGGCAACGCATCTACAATACCCCTGGTGTTGCAGATGTTTATGGGCGGTGGTGATCTCTTTCCACCAGGAGACCCACTTGCTCGTTTTCCATTTTTATCTGTCTATTTTTATTTTCTGTAATGCCACGAATAGTTTTTTTTTCTTTCTTTACGTCTTTCGGTCGCATGGTATGAGATGAGGGTAAAAAGAGACAGTGAATGTGACCGCCAAAGTGTGAGAATACCACAGAATAAAATAAATAATAGTACTACCGTAACAATACTATAATAATACCGTGGCAATTCGGCCACAGACAGTTAATTTATATCAGAGCAGATGATATAGTAATCCAGTTAAGTGCAATGATGTAAAAAACCGGGCAAATGCAAGTCGGAAGTTCCGTATAAAACTAAACAACATTAATTAATATCTATACAACATTAGACATTAGCAAAAAAACGTTTGTTGTATGGGAGCCCCCTTAAATATTTATTTAATTTTAATTTCATAATCTATATTTAAAGTGAATATACAACTAAATATTCTATGAATATTTCAAGCATCCATCTGTTGCTGTTATTAATCATCATCATCATCATGTCAGCCGAAAGACATCCACTGCTGGACATAGGCCTCCCCCAAGGCTCTCCACTCAGACCGGTCTTGTGCTTTTCGCATCCACCGCGATCCCGCGATCTTAGCCAGGTCGTCGCTCCATCTTGTTGGAGGCCTACCGACAGCTCGTCTCCCGGTCCGCGGACGCCATTCGAGAACCTTCTGACCCCATCGGCCATCAGTCCTGCGTGCAATGTGCCCCGCCCATTATTGCCACTTCAGTTTCGCAATTCTTCGGGCTATGTCATTAACCTTAGTTCTACTGCGGATATCATCATTGCTGTTATTAATATCGAGCAAAAAACGACAAAAAAATCACGTTTGTTGTATGGGAGCCCCCTTAAATATTTATTTTATTCTGTTTTTAGTATTTGTTGTTATAGCGGCAACAGAAATACATATCTGTGAAAATTTCAACCGTCTAGCTATCACGATTCATGAGATGCCTGGTGACAGACGAACAGACAGACGGATAGCGGAGTCTTAGTAATAGGGTCCCGTTTTTACTCTTTGGGTACGAATCTTGATTTCTGTTTGAAATTTCAAACCACGCTTTTAATGTTTCATCACCACATGTTACCGCACCTTTGAAGTGTAATCTTGTAAATCTAGATACTTAGGTAATCCTGTAATATACAAGCAATAACGCCATAATTTGGCCTTATCTATCAAGATTACGTTTATATTTATTATCATTGTAACATACAAGTAGAGTTTCTTTAATAAGTTTTTTTTAATCATGTCTCACCAAAGCTAAAGTAAACTCTTGAATGTTTGTTTATAGATACTTTATCCATACTATCCATACTAATATTATAAATGCGAAAGTGTGTGTTTGTGTGTTTGTCCGTCTTTCACGCCGTAACGGAGCGACGGGTCGACGTAACTCTCTGCATAGGGGCCCGAGAGTGACATAGGCTACTTTTTATCCCGACGGCCGGATGGCCAAGTGGTTAGAGAACCTGACTACGAAGCCTGAGGTCTCGGGTTCGAATCCCGGCCGGGGCAAATATTTGTATGATGAATATGAATGTTTGTTTTCGGGTCTTGGATGTTTAATATGTATTTAAGTATGTATTTATCTATATAAGTATGTTTATCCGTTGCTTAGTACCCATAACACAAGCTTTGCTAAGCTTACTTTGGGGCTAGGTCAATTGGTGTGAATTGTCCCGTGATATTTATTTATTTATGATATTTATCCCGGAAAATGCCCAGTTCTCGAGGGAACAGCGCGCGATAACAATACCACGTGGGTGGAGCCGCGGGCAAAAGCTAGTATACCTATATATTTATGTTCAATCACAATGTAGACTGTAAGAAGTAAGAATCTTATTTCACAAAGACTAAATGACTAAAATCATCTCATCTACCTACGCAAACCCTACATTCTCGCCTACCTAGAGCTAGAATTTTACATTACAGGTTTCCATTACGACAGAGATCTATAAAGATTAAGGATAGGTTTTAGGAAATTCACGTGGGATAGGGGATTCTTCGACGGAGTCGAAGCCACAAGCGTAAGGTAGTTTAGCACACCAACAAACACGTCATCATCATCATCATCAACAGCCGGAAGACGTCCACTGCTGAACAAAGGCCTCCCCCTTAGAACGCCACGATAAACGACAACCTCGCCACTGGCATCCACCGGTTTCCCGCAACTCTCACGAAGTCGTCGAGTGCAAACCAACGCGTATGAAACTTTATTAAAAAATGAAACAGCAGTGCGCGTGCTCATAAATAATAATAAAAAAATGTAAAGTACGAGGCACAAAGAGCGCAAAAAATCACCTCGTATCATAATTCTAATTGTCCATTAAATTAAAGAGCTCGCATTAAAATAACTAAATCCCATTCGTTACCACACACAGAGCTGTTTAAAACCGCACATTTCGCATTATTAAAACCCGACCACAAGCACATAAAAGCATTGCAAATAAAAAGTTCTCGCAATACGTTTTGGCTCGGACCCTTTGGCTAAAAAAAGAACGCCAACCAACATGTTTCCATCAAAGCGAGTCCAAATTTATGTTCATCTAATCAGAATACCATTAATGTCGTCCCGAAACTTGGAGCAAACGAGTTGGGTTGAGGGCATACTATGTGCATTAGATGATATTTTCAATATTCATGACATTACGTGATTCGTAATGAATTTATAGTCAGTATGCAAACTTTAATCATGTGTTTCAGTATTGGTGAAATAACGTTCATTATTTTTCATTTTACTGTCGATTTATTAGATTTTTTTTTACTATCGAAAGTAATTCGATTGATTGGAAGAATCGCATTGGAAAACATTGTTTTAAAAAATTAAGAAAGTAAATTAATATAGACAAATCTGCTTCATAACATACCTATTAACACTTTAAAAATGGATACAAGACAGTACTTACAGAAAAAGAAAATATAAAACGCTGAAGTAATAAATACAGAATGGAGAGGACCGCAACGCTAGTATTTATTTATTTTATAATCTCTTAGTTATTTCATTTGTTTCTGTCACGGTAACATAATTGTACTTAATCAGTCTACCATGTTTAACCAAAGACTTTAGTTATTTAAATGTTGCACACAATAAAACAGAATATATTAAATACACCCCGTGGTTATAAAGAGAATATTAACCACAAAAATTAAAATAATTTAGTGTAACCTCTCACAAATGAGCAACATCTTGGGGAGTCTTACATCCATATTTATTACTTTTGATTAGTGATCCTTAATGGGTACAGAAGAAGTCTTTAATACATTTTTTTTTGTTACAATCCTTAATTTGTAATAAGAGATCGCTCTTAAGCGATAAGGCCGCCTATTGCTTACCGTGTAATTTTTTTCTCTGTGTATTTATTTTCTGTATCGCTTACTATTTCTGGTGTACAATAAAGAGTCTTTGTATTGTATTGTATTGTATTGTATTATGTTGGGCTACACAGATTGCTTGCAGCTCTAAGTGTATACCCAGCCTTAGTCCCAAAAGTTGTCAAATCGAGAATTTATTTTGTGCCAGTCAGTTCAAGTAGTATTTTTTTTTTGGTAATTTATTGCATTCGAAATAAGTTCAAGTGAAAAAAGGCGGGAGGACACAGTAAAATAAAATCAGTACCCAAGTTCTAAAACACAATCCATACTAATGGTTGACCAGCAGTGGTGTAGCGGTATAGCACGCGGCACGGAATGCCGAGGACTTGGGTTCGATTCCCAGTGTTGGTCTTATTTTTCTGGTTTTTCTGTGCATCTATGTTTCGGTTTGTATTTCAATTTAGATTTCACGGGATGACCGTAAAAGTAAAAATTTGGAATTGAAATAAAAAATACAAAAAGGTTCCAAAAAACCAATCATAAAGAACTAACGTCATCAAGAAAGATTCATTTTTATTTTGACTAACTTAGTATCTAAATTATCAACCTTTTTTCCGAATCGCATGATTTTTATTGAGTTTTTTTAACAAGTTTGGAACTCCTGCTATAAATAACTTTATTTTGTTTACAGGTAAGTTAACTCAACACGGACTAAGGACTTTTGAGCAGATAAACTGCGCTAAAACAACATGTAAAGTTTGTACTTACCTAAATCTTAACACGCTGATACTGAAAATTGTTCAAGGTCAACCAAGTTTGCATACTGTTTTTAACCGCAGTGTAGCGTTGTAGGCGCGAAGGGCGCAATTTGCAATCATTAGGGCTTGCTTTGTTTTACAATTTACGACGGATATGTACGAATTTGACTCTCGGTTTATCAAAGACTGTGATTGTTACTGTGTAATATCCGCTTGGTTAGTTTAGCTAGTGCAGTCGTGATATGATTAAAGATATCTTTAGTTACATTTTAGTGTATTGTATATTAAGTATCTATCCTAATTTATGTCTATATGTAATTTTTTTGTACTGATTTCTGGTGTGCCATATATAATACTTATTATTATTATTATTATATAAATTGTATTATATTGTACATAGTCCTCCTCATCGGTTTCGATTACGGCGACCCTAAATGAAACTATTCTATAAATTATGACGCCTAAATTAGAGGCTCTGATTACACTTTAGTACCTTGTCACTGTATGCCATATAACAATTTTATACAAAAGTTCAAACATTAAGTGACAGCGACAAGGTAGTATTTATTTAGTTATTCATTTATAAGTCATGTTCATTACATTAGGTGACGTAGTAAAGTGTATCTTTGACTTCGTCTGTACCTAAGGGAATATCTGGAGTTTTAATCAATTTTGTTTGCTAACTAGATACTTATTTCTATGGCTTCGTGTTAGTGAATTTTGATATTGGTTTATGTATTTTTGACGCTTGCGTAACTAAAAATCACAGCAAACCCCCAATACCCCTGCAATACCCCCCCCCCCACTACCCCCCCACCCCTGGTGTTGCAGATGTTTATGGGCGGTGGTGATCGCTTACCACCAGGAGACCCACTTGCTCGTTTGCCTTCCAGTCGAATAAAAAAAAAACGGATACAAAAGTTACAACATAAAAAATGCATCGAAATCACACAGTCGAATAAAGTTGGGGACACACTGCGCGACACGCTCGATTAATTCATAATAGGGCGTGACAATAGCCCGTCGAATTCTATCGATAACGAATAGGATATGAACGGCCGTCAGAACCGGACAATGGGTTGTGGTCGGCATTTTGTCCCATTTAGCATTCCGTAATGAATAGTGATGCGACCAGTGTGCCACCAGCTTTGGTTTTGGTATCCTTTGGAAAACCGAGGTAGCCGAGTGGTTTGAGCTATGGCATCTCAAGTAGAGGTTTGTGAGTTTGAACTCGGACTTGCACCTCTAAGTTTTACGACAATAAAGAAAGAAAGAAAAAAGGCATCAACACAACAAAATTAAAAAATAAGAATAAACAACAAAAATAAAAGAAAACAAAAAAAAAAAACATGAAAATACATACACGATTTTGCGTGTCCCCGCAAAAGTGAAACGGCCGCTGACTCAAACACAAATAACTACTTTTACACCTGTTTTTTCAAAATTACCTACACCCTTACGAAGCTGGAACTTGCATGTTAAAAATATAGATGACATACCGGCATACAGATAGACGCGGAATGAGACTTTTTTTATAGTATAAAGCAGTCAGTATAGAATTTATATCTAAATTATTTGAAATAAATGATATTATGATTATTATTATAAATAAATAAAATAGTTTGTTACCCCGACACAAACAGAGATCTGTTATAAGTTTGACGTCAATATCAGATCTGTCCATCTATCAGTAGACTTTTTTACGGTTTCGGTATCCGTCGGCGTCCCATCTCTACTAGTGGGAGGGTATCATGATGACCAATGACCGAATAAATCCCTATTGTCATTGTAATTGTCTGTCAATAAGGACTTTGGCCGTCATTTGCTTTTTGTTAACGATTCAAAGGCTTGGCCGGTATTTTATTTTAAACTAGACTTTGCCCGTGTCTTTGCATGCGTCAAGCATTAGAAGTTTGCTTACTTTTGCTGAGAAGGGAGGGGAGGGTCAAAAGGGAGAAGGAAAGGTAAAGAAAACGGGGTTGTTATGAAATATTTCTTTCACGATTTGTACATTTACGCGTATGACGCTTCAAACACTTGCGTTCACTACCTCGCGGGAACCCTGCAATTTTCCGGAAAAACCATCCTAGGTCCTTTGCTGGGACGCAAACTACCTGTATACCGAATTTCATTTAAATCGGTTCAACAGTTTAGACGTGATGACGAAACAAACAAACAGACTTACAAAGTTCCGCATTTGTAATATTAGTCGAATACAAATTTTTCTTTAAATCGACTTTACCCGATGTTTCGTTTAACATTTGTGTATATCTATGTCAACAGCGTCCTTGTGCTGCCCTCATCCTTATATTGTGGGTCCAATATTAAATCACGAATGTTTTCGCTCTCTTTCGGCCACTCGACAAACAATGGGACCATTACAGATAAGACATTTGCATGGTCTCTTTTATTTAATGTGTCACAAACATACTCGTATTCATCCGTGAATTCATATTTAAATAGACCTGCTAAGCTATTCAGTGTACCTGTGTGAAGTTCCCAATTCGCTCTGGGTTTGCGTGTGCACTTCAGTTCAAGCACTGTTGATCTAAAAGAAAGTCTGTGCCCAGCAGTGGGTAAACTATGTGCCGACGATGTAGAACATTTTGGCAAAAAATGTAACAATTACTACACTGAAAAAAAATATTTGCTAACAGTACTTAACAAAAAAAATGTTACTTGTAATATTACTTGAGTGACTACAAAACTAAGGCCTACTAGTAGCTAAAGGTTAGGTGATGTCTTACAAAATTGTTTTGTAATATTAGCATAATTTTGGTTCTTAATTAGTAAATTTTGGCTAAACGTAAACCGGTTCGAGTTGCCCCAACCCTCAAGCGCAGATTGCAGGAAAGCAGTCGGGTGCGCAACGCGATGTAACTATGTCGGCCGCACGGCACTAAGTTCGGGAGCAATAATTTTGCGAAATGGTTACGATACCGTACCTACTTCCTTTTTCTAAATAAATAAAGATTTCTGAAATCATCGCGATTAATACGTAAAATAACTACCTACCGAATAATTCGTTTAAGTCTGTAGACGTATATCTATTGTAATTGAAAATAATTATGCTTAAATACACAGACAGACACATTTTAAGTAGGTTTAAATAAACAGGTAAGATTAAAGATTACATTTATTTGCACTCTCTAAGCCATACCTAGATGTAAGTACCTTTAAATGTCATTGGTAGCGCTTATTAGAGTTTTGCGATAGTCAACCCTGTGTACTCGTAACACTGACGCGTCTACAGACGTCGTGCCTAAAGTACAATTCAATAGAATCTAACAATTTTCTACACATTTAACGCACCCTAACGTGGGCACGCTTGATTATATATTTGCTGTTGTTGCAATTATCATCTAAAATGAATCAAAAAAGACTAGTCACATCACAATGCCTTAGGCAGCCCGGTGTTCATATTAGTAGGCTGGAAGTGTCTACAGGATTGTTAGATTCTATTGAATTGGAGTATATGTAGAGTACGCGTATTTTGTACGGAGTGGCCGCCATGTAACATTAGTACATTAGTAGCACAAAAGTTCCATCCTGAGTGATTCAGTTTCAACATATTAAATTCATCAAAAAATTTTATTATCAGTCAAAACAAAACCCATACAAATGGATGGTCCTCACGCGTCCACTCCGTTACCCCCAAATACCCCATTACATAATCTTCCCTCATTATGCTTACTTAAAATATAAGCAGTCGTGTAGAAAACCCCTTATGTAGGGTTGCCGCTTCTCTGAATTTTACTGAATTTCCTGGACAGTTCCTTTTTAATCAAATTCCGATTTAAATTAAGATGTATTGAGTTTTTAGGGTCTGCCGGATAAGTACAGTCAGCAGCTGAAATGGATAAGCGGATACGGTAATCAATATGATCATAATAATAAAACTTTTAACTCAATATAGTCAATAGATATAGAAGTTAAAATGGAAACAATTGCCAAACAAGAAAAGTCTGAAAACCTTACTTTATCACCTCTGTCTGTCCATATCAGTAACCATTTAAAATAACACAGCTGTGCCCCTCTGTGCGTAAGTCCTACTTGCACTTAACCGGTTTTTCAATGCTGGACTTTTTAAGAACTTTTCAAATTTTCAAATGGCAGCCCTACTCGTACCCTAATTTCTTTTGTGCGGTTCCCCATTCGCGATGTTATTCAAATGGTCGCCTAATCTAATCGAGGTAAAAGACCGAGCTGTGGCGCAAGCGCTCAGGGAACAGAAGGTTCCGCAATATGTGGTCTGTTGAGTGGGGCTTATTTTGTTAATTTGGTGGAGAATAAATGACAGTTCGTTCGGTAAGTTCGATTTCATCATACCAGAGCATATGACGAAAAATGGAGCTTCTCTAGAATCGAGGTACGTGGAACAAACTCCAAATAAATAAATAAAATAGAATTGGAAGCGGTCGTACCGTCCACTGTCACCGTCATCACTGTCATGGCGAAGCTTTAACAGTGGCAACACTAGTACATAATCATGTAAAAAATATGTAAACAAATATTTGTCTCACTCGCATAAAACAGCGTGTCCGCCAATAATATGGGAGGATGTGTTGCGTGGAATGTGTTTTTTATTAACCAATAGAAACGCTTCATTTCGAAGACGATTTTCAAAAATCCCTAATTAGTTTTTGTGTATTTTATTTATCTTTTTGTGCGTATTTTTTTGTATAATTTGAATTTTACAGCGCATTGGTGTTTTAATTATAAGCTGTAAATTTGTTGTTGACTGTTGAAATAAATAAATCTTATAATATAAAAATGAATCGCAAAATGTGTTGGTAAGCGCATAACTCGGGAACAACTGGTCCGATTTCGCTAATTCTTTTTTTGTTGTGTTCGCTACTGTCAGGAGAAGGTTTTCATGGAAGAAAAAAAATACAACGGGGGCGAAGCCGCGGGCAACAGCTAGTAATAAATAAATTCAACTATTGATGTGCTGTGCGAGGATGTATAAAAGAAGCGTTTACGTTGGTGAGATTGCCAATATCGTTATGTGCATTTTTTTGATATATGGATTTTGGCACATATGGCTTTTAAATTAAATGCAAAACCCGTATATCAAAAAAAAACACATTGGAATTGGCAATCTCACTGACGTAATATATTGGTTAATGAAAGACATAATTCCGCGCAACATATCCTCACATATTATTGATGGAAACGCAGCTCAACCTTCCAATTTTCCCATAGAAATTGTGACATTTCGCTACGTCAAAACTTACTGTATAGAGTCTGAACCCTAAAAAGCCGCTCCTCAAAAGGGCGGTGCACACGGAAAGCTTTTTCAGAATCAGGGGCCTTTCTTATGGTAAACAGCTACGCGGGCCTAATGTCGCTAATGTGCACCTCGCCTTTTAAAGGTTACATTAAAACTTTTGCATGAGTCAGAAATAGGATTAATGTTGCCAAGGCCTTGTTATGGAAGTTTTGTTCTTCAAACTGGCCAGCTGGCGGGATAATCCGTGAGTTTGATAATTTTAGATTGGCTTTTCTTCGCTTTTCGGTCATTCTTATCTACGAATACAGGTTAAAACTTTGTTATTTATTTTATTCGTTCGTGGTAAAACTGGGTGCGAAATCATTAGTTTTGAGGTAGTGTTTATGTTAGTGAGGTATGTTGGTTATTTAGCAAAATATCGTTTTTCAACCAAACATTGAAACATATATTCATTCATCATTTTATCTTTATACAACTACAGTAGGCTTGAGTCGGTCCTGAACTAAGAACTAAAAAGAATGAATTCCCATTGCGGACCGAAAAGAACTAGTTCCTCGTAAACGATCTTAATCGGTCTCGGTCCCGCTCCCGGTCCGCGCTCCTTAGCTTCGATCGGTCGGAGTCGGAGCTAAAACGGTATGGGAAGCATTGGGAGCGGGAGTGAGTGAGCGATAGATGATTGAACGAGGAAACGAATAAAGAGCGGAGCTAAATATACTCGCTCCCCGATCTTAAACGTTGTTTCGGTCGGAGCCGCTCCTCGGAGCTAAAGGAACTAAAGGAGCCAAAGGAACTAAAAGACCGAACTAGTTCATTTGACCGATTGACCGAGATCGGAGCGCTCCCTTTAATGACCGAGCGGGCGCAACTCTAAACTACAGATTGTGCCAATAAGTTCATTTTGTTGTTCTTATTGTTTATACTATTGTATAGTCTATTTGAAATTAATTAGTTTCTATCAGTGAACTGAGCCATCCGTAAAAAAAACAATACAATACAATACAAATACTCTTTACTGTACACCAGAAATAGTATACGATACGATACAGAAAATAGGTACACAGAGAAAATTACAAGGTAAGCAATAGGCGGCCTTATCGCTTAAGGGTGATCTCTTCCCGGCAACCTTTTTTTTCAACACGTTGTTTTAAAGGTTTAAATTTCAAGATTAGACGTAATCCCTACTAATATTATAAATGCGAAAGTAACTCTGACTGTCTGTCTGTCTGTCTGTCTGTTACGCTATCACGTCGAAACCGCTGAACCGATTTAGATGAAATTTGGTATAGAGATAGTTTAAGCCCCAAGGATCAACATAGGATACTTTTTATTCCGGTAGAGGGCGCCACCGCGCGATAACCTAGATCCGCGCAGACGAAGTCGCGGGCATAAGCTAGTTATAAATAAATACTACCTACGATGTGATGTGATGAATCGCTAGTAATGCTGCGCCGTACCTACTGCATAAAGAGAAATGTTTCAGAAAGAAAAATAAGTGTGTGTGTGTGTGTGTGTGTGTGTGTGCGCGTGTGTATACGTGGATTTTTACCTACTCTATTTTTTTCCTAGCTTACGTTGGCAACTGTAAACAAACGTTTTTTTACATTAGCATATTTAGTGGTCCACATGTACCGTAATCTGTTTTAAAACGAAGTTGGTTAAATTAAAAGGCAGTTCCTGCAGCCCCTTGACTGAGCCATGACATGGCGCACAAACTTGTAACAAAACTCTTTTACACAACTAATTATTTTTAAGTCGGTTACAAATGATTGAGATCTTGAATCACGTCCAAGATTTTTAACAAAGAAAACTAGAACTTGACTAAATAGTTTGGGACTTAAAATAACCCGGTCTTTTTTTAGTATAAACTTAATGAAACCTGCGCTGTAACTGACTTATATAACGTCCAATAATATTATTTTAATTTAGAAAGAAAGTCTGAGCTGAAAAAAAGCGCTCTCGGAAAAGTACAAAGAGCAAGGGACATAAATTTTGATGAATAATAAAAAAATCTCTATTTTTCAATTTTCCTGGGGAAATTTCAACTATCCTCAAGTAAGTGCGAGCGTTCACTTTTTTTCATACTCGATTGCTTGGGTTGAATGCGTCCGTCACAATTATCCATACTAATATTAAGTATAAATGCGAAAGTGTGTTTGTATGTTTGTCCGTCTTTCACGCCGTAACGGAGCGACGGATCGACGTGATTTTTGGCATAGAGATAGTTTATGGGCCCGAGAGTGACATAGGCTACTTTTTATCCCGGAAAAATGCACATTTCCCGAGGGGACAGCGCGCGATAACCGAATACCACGCGGGTGGAGCGGGCAAAAGCTAGTTGCATATAATCCGGAAAACAATAATGAATCAGGTGACATATTATTCATTGAATTTAGACGAATTTCCTAAAATCATAAAGCCTTAGCTTTTGGCAGTGACGTAATTAAGTAACACGGCAGCAAAATGAGTTTTGTAATAACGAATGCTAATTATTAGTGGACACCACTTTGTTTCGATCAGTTTATACGTAACTTATAAGTTTCGGTTTCAGAAGTCCATCAAAACGAAACGAGAAGTAGCGGAGTCCGTCTACTAAATGGTCAAAGCTAAATTGTTTTTAAAATATTAGTTATACGTTTTTGTCATTTCTATGAACACAAATACAAAATGAACAATTTAAAAAATTATTGCAAGAGTATAGGGAAAAAACCAATCAAATTTCGCTTTCGTTTTCGGTTTCGGCCGAAACTAATACAATAACCGTACTTCGACTTCAGTTGCAGATATTAAATTAGATTGGACACTACTTATAATAGATCTAATGGCATAAAATTCTGTCCATTGTTCGCTATAAATATAATAACCAGCACTATCAAAATTGGAATTAAGCTATCCAAATCCCAAGTCTTACTTGACATCCTTCTTCATCCATTAAAATCCAAACCATATCAGTCCGATGTCATTGTCAACCGATATCAGAAAGGGGTCAATCGCTTAACGCTCGCTTGACTTCCAAAAACAAAATCCAAATATAAATTCTAGCTAATTAACGCCACATTCAATTTCACGGTTCCAAGCGACCGGTCACAGGACGGCAACATAATAACTCCCCGAGTGTTTTCTTTCAGTTTTACGCTCCGATAAATACGCAACATCGCAATCGTCTTTGATCTATTCGAAGATTCGACGGCGTTTCACTCGATGCGGACATGTCGCGTGACAAGCTTCGGGCGATAGCGATCGGGTTAAGAATAGGTTGCTTTTTTTTTAGCTGACCCACTGTTTATTGTTAGCTGGATCGTTAACTTTTTTAAAATAACTAAGTTATGAGCTAAAGCAATTTGCAAATAAAAATTATGGCGTCATAAAAAATATCACATAAAATGCGTTTAACTTGCAAGGACATTTATGGTCATTGTTTAATGGCCCACCTTTCTTGGTAATTAAAAAGTGTGCAAATAAATCTAACAGTTACAACTGTTTTTTTTTATTATTAGAAAATCAAATTGAATATCTTTTGGTTGCAAAGTTATAGTGGTTATAATTTATATTTATTTTTACGAATACGTGGTACTGACTTCACATTTATTGTTCAAACTACCTCGACATTTTTTTTGGGGCTTAATGTGTGGGGCTAAAATTTTAACGCTTATGTAATCATAAATTAACGATCAGTTAAGCCGTACCCAATTAGCTAATTAAAAAGTCCATGTTGAGACGACAAAAAAAAATGGTTTAAAACGTGTATTAGCTCTTGGACTAACAATAAGGCGGCACATTCACGCCGCCCGCTCGTGCTTGGTTCACCCACACGCGCTGTCACAGCAAATGTCAGTGTTTGAGATTCCGTCGCTGTTAAGGCGTTATTTCGGGATAGATTGATGGGACGATAGTGAGGACGGTTACGAAATAGTATTTATTTTAATACTTTGTTAAATTGTCCGATGGTCATGTATTTTGGGTACTTCCGTGAGCTTATTGAAGTGTTTTAACTTTCTCCTTTGTTTTACAAACAAATGCGGCAGTCGACCGAAGATAATACACATTATTCTGATCTTTATAATATCTGAAGAAATTTTATAATATTTTTTTATTACGAAAAATAACTTAATGTGACTACAAGATAGTGAATCTATATTGATATTTTGTCCTTTTCTCTGTTGGAACTTTCAAAATTGATCACACACTCGTGCGAATATGAATTTCTCGCAATTCAATGTTCTTTTCTATTGCTGCCTGGTGAACTGATTTGTAGGATCGCCAGTGTGTTTTGCTTTACATTGTATGTACCAGGTAACTGTAACTAGCTCTAGCACGGGCCTCGATCTTTTTGGGCTGTTATAGCACACTTCTTAATCTGTAAACGCTTATCCGGATCGATAATAAATCTTAAGAAAATTCTCGTGTCACAGTGTTTGTAACAAAACTCCTTCGAAACGGCTTCACCGATGTTTATGAAGTTTTTGTGTATAAATAAATAAAATAAATATCATGGGACACTTGACACCAATTGACCTAGTCCCAAACTAAGCAAAGCTTGTACTATGGACACTAGGCAACGGTAATACTACTTATGAATACATACTTAAATGCATATTAAACATCCAAGGCGAGAGAACAAACATTCGTATTATTTATACAAATATCTGCTCCGGCCGGGATTCGAACCCGGAACCTCAAGCTTCGTAGTCAGGTTCTCTAAGCACTCGGCCATCCGGTATCCGGTCGGGGTCCGGTCGTCCCGTATTCGGTAGGTCTGAGAATAGGACGTAAACTATTTTTCAAACTTCTTCGCGGACGGAGTCCTCGGCAACAGCTAGTATTAGACATAGACATAGACATAGACATAGACATATATATATATATATATATACATATATATTAATGAAATATTAGCTGTATCAATGTTGTTAACTAAATAAAATACTGACTCAACCCCTCCTTGTCCGCAGGTAAAGTGCACCCGATGCAAACGGGCTGGTGTAGTGTAGTGTCGGCGCGTATGATACGGTGATTCGCCCTGGCGTGGTACGGGGGGGCGGGCGGCATGCAAGCCGGCGGCTGGTTCGTGCCGTGGACCATGGGCATGCAGAAGTACGCTGTGCTGCCCATGGGCGGCATGGTGCCGCTGGTGCCGCCGCTGCTGGCCGCGCTGCCGCCGGCGCCGCCGCCGCTGCGGCTCATCGCGCCGCCGCAATTGCCGCATCAGCAACAACCGGGGCGGAAGGTAAAACAAGTCTTCTTCTCTTTTAAAATATGGCTTTCTATCCTTATTAGGACAATTTCACCAGTGTCAAGGTACTCTCTTTGAGAGGGACGTTGTTCGGTATTTGTACTTTTTGCAACTTGATAGTAAAATTCCAGAAACCACGTGGAGACAACTTGCGCATTAAAAAATGACAGACACGAGAGCAATATAGAATTTTATGATCACTGTTCACTGTTAAGGTTAATCGCCGCATAAAACACTATCAAAATTATACTTCAACTAGCCAAAAAACAGAAATAGCAAAATTAGATATTATCTACATCCACCATGTTCGAATGCTACAAATCGAATCGGTAAAACAAGTCATAACTTAGAGGTCTTCTTTCGAGTCAAAGTCAAAATCTCTTTATTCAATTTAGGCTATAAGAAGCACTTATGAACGTCAAAAAAAAAATCTACCACCGGTTCGGAAAAAACCTCTGTTGAGAAGAATCTGGCAAGAAACCCAACGGAGTTTTAAAAAAAAAAGGATTTACAATATTTATAAATGATATCTAATCTATATACTATACATTACAAGTACATATTTAATACAATTTTATTTTTAACACAGTAGGTTCGCTATTTGAAGGGATCGCTAATGCGGATCGGAATTATTTCCAAATATCCCTGCCCAGGATATAATCATTGACTCTATAATAAGCCTTAGATATTAACGTCTTTTTGACAGTAGATTTAAAATTTGTATCAGTTTCTTTAGTAATATATTTTGGAATTTTATTATAAACACGTATGCAATTTCCCAAAAACGACTTTTTTTTTTAGCCAGTCTGTAGGTTGGAACTTTAAGCTTCTCTGTGTTTCTAGTAGCCTTTGGCTTATTGACTTTAGTGGGAAAATCACTAGATTCAAACATTCACTACACTCAAACTCATCTCAAAGGGAGCACCAAAGTTCGCATACTCTTCGCTAGTCATACCGTCATATCTGTCCGAATCATCGTTTGTCCGAATTTTTTTCGCTCTGAAACCTTATATTTGTCTTAAAATTTAAACGGTCATCCTATAGAAAACTATAAGTTAGGTTAGGTTTATTTTATAAGAATTCTAACCAATAATTGATTTCAGAGAATATATGTAGAGTTATGACAAACGATCATTGTGACAAAAATTACATTCGGACTTTCAATAAGTATGCGAGCCGATATGAACCCATCTCAAAACTCTGTACGTTCCTACGAACGCATAAAACAACCCAATGTCGTTTTGTTGTGATTTTAGCTGTTGCCAGCAACATCGTCAAAATCAAAACATTTGTAAAAGGGCCGCATTTTTCTTGCCACTTTTTTATACAACCAGCGCTTTCGGAAAGCCAAGGAATTGCCAAGAAAAATGCGCTGTAAGAAACTTAGTAGGAAGTAATTTTTAAAACAAATTTATCAAAGTCAAAGTATTTATTGTGTGTTACAGGTAATACAATAGGTAATATAATAAATATATGTCATAAAATACTAACACTAGAATAAGTTTAAAATGTTATTAGGTATCTTTTATCTTTTGTTTGGCTTGTTTGTTTACTAACACACTATGGATACAATGTTTGTCCGAAATAAAGAATTTGAATTTGAATTTGAATACATTACACAGGTGTTATGACTTGTATCTACGTTTCTCTGTACTGTTTATACTTAATGAAAGCTGGCATAGCGAAGGGAATTATAAATATATATGGATTAAAGCTAAAAATTACACTCTTGACAGTGTTCGTAGTCGTCCGTTCGGTCTACGAGTAGGTACCTCATTAGCTCCATTGTCAATTCCATTTATGAAACTAGTTGGAATTTTTTGTCCTATCCACAATTTTGTGTCGTGATCACGCATAATTTTTACTTAATTTAATTAGGTGGACTTTTTTCTCCAAGTGCATTGAAATTGTAGAGTTTATTTTAATTGAATTACAGGCGCATTAGATGAAGTAGCCATCTAGTTTATTTGAGTGAAACTTTTGTCCAGTGTAACTACTGGGACATTTTTTTTATTAATGCCATCAATGGAACTGATAAATAACTTTTTAGTTTGATAGTTGCTTCTGGGGGTATATCTAAACTGGCAAAACATCCTGCTCCTCTGGTATTGCGGGTGTTCATATGAGGCGGCCTAGTTGTTTGACCTATCGCCTCTCAAGCAGAGGGTCGTGGGTTCAAACACCGGCTCGCACCTCTGAGTTTTTCGAAATTCATGTGCGGAATTACATTTGAAATTTACTACGAGCTTTGCGGTGAAGGAAAACATCGTGAGGAAACCAGCACAAACCTGCGAAGCAATTCAATGGTGCGTGTGAAGTTCCCAATCCGCACTGGGCCCGCGTGGGACCTATGGCCCAAGCCCTCTTGTTCTGAGAGGAGGCCTGTGTCCGGCAGTGGGACGTATGGCTGGGATGGATGGATGGATGGATATGTGGCGGCACTAACTTACCAACGGGAAAAAATAACTGGTGTTTGAACACAGATCAAGGTCATTTTCTATGATCTCGTAGGTCTACTTGCTGATTGTCATGGGGGAACGTTACTGCCCCAACAGCTGTTCAAGTGATATTAATTAGTTTTAGATCCGAAGGAAGAATGACACGGAAGATGCCTGTTAAGGAGCTACTTATTCAATTCAAAGATGGCCGTCGCTAAGCGACTTTATGCTCTCACATCCGCGTATTATATTTCGTTTTTTATCTTTTATATCAAGAAGTTACCTCTGAATAAAAATCTAACATCTCTAACATCTGTGATCCTACTAATATTATAATGTTACTTAACACTTAACTATTACTAAATAATGTAACTTGGAAATGTACAAATGCAAACTTGTTGACGCGAAAGCGGTTCACAAGATTTGGCTCACAATTCATAACCTGAATTACTGCATAGTTCCCGGAAGATAGTGCTAAACAAAGTTTCGCAGACCCCACCAAGTTTCAAAGTCAAAGTCAAAATAACTTTATTCAATTTCATACAGCGCATTCTTATTGGCAATCATGGTCTTATTGGCAATCATGGCAATCGTGACATGAAAAAAAGAGCCTTTTGCGGCCTATAGTTACGGAATTAACATATTGATTCACATATTTAATTCATTAATTAACATATTGAATCACTACAAAACTATTTTATTTGTTTTTTATGCGTTCGAAGGAACATAAAATGCCACGATATGAGATTAATGTATCTGCACGTCGCAAACTCGACTAAATGCAAAAAATTTAATCCGTCATTAGTGACTTGCGCATTCAAGACATAATAAAAAAAAAAACTACAGTTAAATTGCTATAAAATGCACTTTACATCAAACAAATTTAAACTTAAGCATCCCATCCAATAACACGGTCGTTTCGTTTTCAATTTCCAACAAAACTCAAATAAAACACGTTTGATTAAGTACCGACATTTAGAACCCCCGGGCGGCGGTTAGCCAAAATATTTCGCGGATCAAATAAATTTCAATTATTCGCATCCAGTTCCAGGGAAAAAATGTAACCACGGCCTCGAATTACGGTGAGACGAGCCCCGGCCACAAGAAAATCCGGGATTGCGTGCAGAATTTTGATTTAGCTTGATTAAATAGAGTTAAGCCCAAATTAAGGAGAAATTACGTTCGTTTGGGAGGAAAAATGGTGACCCCAATTCTGGCTTACCAGTAGCGAGTCCACGGAATCCCAAATGGAACTTAATTGTACTGTATGTAGCTCTAATTGTTGCTAAATTAATTTGTACGGTTGAACTTTACCGGTGTTATTATTTTAGCTCTATATGGGTATCTATGTACGTGCTAGGTAAATATGGCCTGAAACTTTGTTTGGGCATACATATTAAATCTAAGAAGTATTAAATGTATAGTTTTTACATCGAGTTCCCTGGTTGCTTGTCACTCTTTCAATTGACTGATTTTATGTAAAATAAATAAATATCATGGCATAATTGACACCTGTAATTGACCTAGTGCCAAACTAAGGAAATCTTGTGATATAGTTACTAGGCAAAGGATAAACATACATGTTTACTTATACAGATAAGTATATATTAAATGTTAAAGACCCGAGATCTAACATAATTCACAAAAATATCTGCCCGATGGGGGCCCTAAATCTGGACCTCAAGTTTCGTAGTCAGGTTCTCTAAAACTGGGTTCTCCGGTCATCAAAATAATAGTGTGATTATACGTAGTCATGTAATGAAAATGGACAAGACAACGTAAGTAGTCACTAAGCAAATAAACTAAAACTTTACTCCCGCCATCTCGAGGACTAATTATTAAAAACAAGCCGGCCGCATGTTAATTACGTACATCTTACTGTACGGGTAAAAATAGTGAAATAATTAAAAATAATTTGCATTTCTTAGTAATTAGCGATGTTATCTAAGGACATGGTCTTCGAGCGGCCACAGTTGAGGTTTATAGAATGCGTAGTTTTCTTTCTTAGTTATTTATAACTTTTTTTTAAACTAGACTCATGTTAGGCTATTAAATGTCTGTGGGACTTGTTTGACTTGTAGGTAATTTTGTTTGGCGCATTTCATGAGACATGGCGATCGATTTCGTACTAACTTGCTCGTTTGCCTTCCAGTCGAATAAAAAAATTAGAGATGAAACGGATAGTGGTTTGGCCGGATACCGGATACCGGATATTCGGCGGGACTGTTGGCCGGATAGCCGGATATCCGGCCACCGGATATTCGGTCTTGTTTTACATACAATTAAATTAAGCTAATTCGAACACGGGCATGACACTCCGTGCAGGTTGCAACTAGCAACTTGTAGAGTATAATTAATTAAGTTAGGGGCTGTTTCACCAGCCATTGATTAATTTTAACTGACGGATAAATATGATTGAACAGAAGCGAGACGGTATCACACTTATCCGTCAGTTAAAATTCATCGTAACATGCCCTTAGAATAATAAACTAATGTCAGTAATTGATAAATTCATAAATAAATATTAGTTTTTAATCATAATTTTTTTCCATACGGTATCCGGTCGGATAGTACGCCACTATCCGGTATTCGGCCGAATAGTAAAATAGTGGCCGGATAGGCCGGATACCGGATAGTGGCCGGATATCCGTTGCATCTCTAAAAAAAACAACTTCTTTACATACACTGTCATATGTCTTAACTTTTAAGTTGTTTATCAGCTCTTTTTTTTACATATAACTGACCGTGATTGACCCCTATCTCACCTGATTTTAAGTGCAGATGAGGCCAAAGGTGTATCTCACTGGTTCAGTATGAAGACCAATCTCTAATAGTAATAGCTAATTTAAAGATGTGCTAGCTGACATTTTTCCAAAGTTATCAAACTAATGCCAGGAAGCGATATTAAATTGGGTATATTATTATTATTTTTTAGAAACGCTACATATTTGCTGCGATCTGATACCTACTACAACACAACATTGTCTTATTTGAGTACAGTCAGCATCAAAAGTAGTGGATCACTTTTTTACTCTGTCGCACACGCATTGACAATCTTGCGTTTAGTACGTGGCTGTAAAAAGACAAAGTACCAAAATGTATAGCTACTTTTGATGCGGACTGTACCTATACATACCCGTGATTTCAGCAAATTTACAATGCGTTTTCACCATCAATTTTCTAATATTATCTGACGATTTGGCCACTGTTTCATCGTTGACAATTAGCGGAAAGAGAGTAGAGCTAGAAACTAGAATCCCAGCTTCCTACTCCGTAGTACTGACAACTAAATAGTATAAGAAAGTCAACAAGAAACTACAAGTATTAATAAACCAACTTTACCGCGGACACATGAGATACTGTGACAAAACATACTTTCAATAACGTTTCATACCTTCGCCGCATCTTTTAACTTGGACTACATCGTAATTGTGTGTAGCTGGGCTATGTAAGGCATTTAATAGTGGCCCAGTCGTGTCATCAGATTATCTGGTCGGCGTACGCGCATCCAATAGTCCTTTAGGTATTAACGCGTCTTGATATCGATATCATCTTCGTTAGATTGATAATTAAACTTTTTGTAACTCTGTGAACATTTGTAACAATTAAGAATTGCATCTTTCTTCATCTTTGTTTCAATTTTTTAAGAGTTTTTGTTACTTCTTATTATTATTTTTTCTAACCTGTGTAATGCTAATGTGTCACTGCTGTTATAAATAAATTATTCGCTTTCTTTTCTTTCTTTCTTTCAGTCATAGTACAGGTTATTATCGGGTGTTTCTTGTGATCTTATTACTTCGCTCACGCAAAAAGTTAGATCTGGCAATTGAATTTAAATTTCAGGATCCAAACAAAATCCATAAATATATTCAGAGAAATAAATTCAATGAAATTAACTGTTAACAATAAAAAAACAAACCTGAGATACCTTAACTAAATATACATGTTACTAGTATATCAATTCATTCATAAAAATGAAAATTACAGGAATGTAGAATGTTCTTATTGAATGGAAGCCACTTAGTCGCTTTCACTAAGGTACAAGTAAAACACTGAACACAGGTATCCATGTAACCTAAAGGATCAACGGCTAATGTCGGACATATCGATACCCAGCCCATCGATATCATAAACCCTACAGACCCGTATTCACACGGCCATGTTAATGCGTCCAGTCCCTCGGGGACCTCGCCTGAATGTTAATCGGGATCCCACTTGAAGTTTAACATAACCGCAGTGGGTAGTTTCATGTCATTTAGCGTCCATAAATTACTGTATCGATAGAGAAATCAACCCTTTTCATCTTTATTAGCAGTCTTAACCTCTAAGCTATTAGAAACTAATATTATTGGTTATTCTAAGTAGCTTCCATCAACATCTTGATGGGCGGCGGTCATCCACCGTGCGGTTTAAGCGCTCCTTTTTACCACGCACGTGTCATTTATGGAACAGTTTGGCGGCCGAGGTTTTCCCAACTCATTACGATATGACTACTTTCAAAAAGCGAATGTACCATTTGCAACGCATCTGCAGTCCTGATGGTGCTGCGAATGTCTATGGGCGACTGTAATCACTTAACATCAGGTGAACAGTCTACTCGTTTGTCTGCTATTAATAAAAAAAAAAACTGCAGTATCTTTGCTTAAAAAGCCGTAGTGGGCTAGTCTTTTGATCCTATCAAGTAGAGGATCGTGGGCTCGAACCCAGACTCGCATTTCTTAAGGAAGGAAAGTGAAGGAAAACATCGTGAAGGGAACCTTTACATACTGGTGTATCAATTCAGTGCAGTGTGATGTTCCCAATACGCACTGGGTCCGTTTTGAACTAGAGCCCAAGGTCTCATTCTGAGAGGAGTCTTGTGGCCAGCAGAAGGCCGTTAATAGAGCCCAAGGTCTCATTCTGAGAAGAGTCTTGTGGCCAGCACAAGAACGTTAATAGAGCCAGAGGTCTTATTCTGAGAGGAGTCTTATGGCCAGCAGTAGGACGTTAATAGAGCCCGAGGTCTCAATCTGAGAGGAGTCTTGTGGCCAGCAGTAGGACGTTAATAGAGCCCAAGGTCTCATTCTGAGAGGAGTCTTGTGACCAGCAGAAGGACGTCAATAGAGCCTAAGGTTTTATTCCGAGAGGAGTCTTTTGCCCAGCAGAAGGACGTTAATAGAGCCCGAGGTCTCATTCTGAGAGGAGTCTTGTGCCTAACAGTACAACGTTAATAGAGCCCAAGGTCTCATTCTGAGAGGAGTCTTGTGCCCAGCAGTAGTTAATGGGCCGAGATGAAGATAGCATTGGTACAATACTATAACCCCAAGATGTAGAATGTGAAGACCCCTGGATGATGGACCGGCGATCTGGTAAAATTTCCGGGACCCATTGGATGCATACCTCAGCTTTTTGCTGTAGACCTCTTTGGGGGAGGCTTTCGTCCAGAAGTGTCTTTCGGTTGATATGTTGATGATGTTGTATCTTATAATTCTGTAAACATTGTAGCACGATAAACATCAATAATAAACGTGCTACTACCATTTCACTTATTTTATAAACGAATTTATTGAAAGCTTAAAACAAATTAATGGGCATTAAGTCTAAACTTAATGCCCATCAATTTGCCAGCGGATATTAAAAACGTGCTTCATTATCTTTGACGCTTCTGGACGCTAAATACTTTGCAAATTACATCGCTATTCGTTTAATAACCTTTAAAGGAGATATATAGCGTATTTAAACCGATATACTTGCAATACTTGAAAGTATTTTTCCATTAAAGTATACTGTCCCTTCAAAGTACTAGTTCGAACGAATGTAGTTTTCTCGGAACTTGGAAAATTATATCTGGTATTCATACACATAAGGTTCATAATTGTGCTTATACCTTTAAAGTATTTTACGTCTTGACTGTAATATTTTTAATCTTATCTGTATAACTACAAGGTCTAATTTAAACTTGTAAGGAAATAAGTATTCGACTCGTTGCGTTGGACAGAAATACTTTGAAAGTATTTTGATACCTGGTTTCTGCACCTGTAATGAGAAGGTGGACGTACTTTTAAGCCCTGGTACGCGATTTAACAAGTATATCGCTAGCAGACGTGTAGACAACTAGCTACAAGACAGCTAGCTACATACAACTACTACAAGACAACTAGCTACAAGACAGCTAGCTACATGTGTGTGATACATGCGGGTTTTTATGCAGAATTGTCCTCTTTCACTCCTACATAAACTCGTCAACATAGACCCAGCTAACGTCTAATTAAAATCCATGGATGTGTAAAGTGAATAGGCTGGTTACTGAACCAGTGAAAGACACCTTTGGCCTCATCTGCATCAAGTGAGATAGGGGTAAATCACAGTCGGTTTCGTGTAAAAAAAAATGTAATTTTGCGTAGCGTACCTATAAGGATTTTTTTTTATTCGACTGGATAACAAACGAGCAAGTGGGTCTCCTGTTAGTAAGAGATCACCACAGCCCATAAACATCTGCAACACCAGGGGTATTGTAGATGCGTTGCCAACCTAGAAGCCAAAGATGGGATACCTCAAGTGCCAGTAATTTCACCGGCTGTCTTACTCCTCACCGAAACACAATAGTGTAAGCACTGCTGCTTCACGGCAGGATTAGCGAGCAAGATGGTGGTAGAAATTCGGGCAAACCTTGCACAAGTTCCTCCCACCTACAAAATGGTTGTGGAAACTGCACCTGGATGTGTCAACGAGGACGGATTTTTCAAAATTCCCACGGAATTGTCGAGCTATTTTAACTATTTAGATTGCGAATTAAATTAGACTTATTAACAGAAGCAGTTTGCAAAGCTTAACTACCACAGAGACATGTAATTTAGTTCCAGGTGGTCCTTGATTAATTGATAAAAACTGGCCAAGTGCGAGTCTGACTCGTGCACGAAGAGTTCCGTACCTTTATCTATACAACATTAGCCATTAGTAAAAAAAAAACAGCAAAATAAAAGTTTGTTGTATTTTTAGAGATTATACAACTAAAGATTCTGTGAATATTTCAAGCGTCTACCTGTTGCAATATCAAGCATAAAACGGCAAAACAATCATGTTTGTTGAATGGGAGCCCCCCTTAAATATTTATTTTATTCGGTTTTAGCATTTTTTGTTATAGCGGCCACAAAAATACATAATCTACACAGTAATACATAAATTTCAAGTGTCTAACTATTACGAATCAAGACATAGAGCCCTATGATAGACGGACGTACAGACAGACAGACAGCGGAGTCAGTAATAGGGGGTACGGAACCCTAAAAAATATCAGAGAAAATAACTGTATTAAATGATATTGTAACGGATACCTCACGTCTTAAATCGAATTTAGCTCGACATTTTTCGGGCTATTTCGTAACCATTCTTCACAAGAGCACGCGACTCATCAGCTGCCGCAACACACGCACCGTTCTGCACTGGTCGCAACTAACGATTTTACACCACATTATCATGTCAGCCGAAAGACGTCCACTGCTAGACATAGGCCTCCCTCAAGGCTCTCCACTCATACCGGTCTTGTGCTTTTCGCATCCACCGCGATCCCGCGATCTTAACCAGTTCGTCGCTCTATCTTGTTGGAGGCCTACCGACAGCTCGTCTCCCGGTCCGCGGACGCCATCCGAGAACCTTTTGACCCTATCGGCCATCAGTCCTGCGAGCAACATGCCCCGCCCACGCCACTTCAGTTTCGCAATTCTTCGGGCTATGTCAGTAACCTTAGTTCTACTGCGGATATCATCATTTCTGATTCTATCCCGCAGAAAAACCCCGAGCATAGCCCTCTCCATAGCCCTTTGAGTGACTTTGAGCTTCCTCATGAGTTTATACCACATAACGTGGGCTAACTACTAGCCTCAAACGCCACGACGCAATCAAACGTTTCAGTTTTATTTCAAAGCATAAAATCCGTTACAAATTACTCTTAATTGGCATGACGAGATCGCTGGTATAATTTGTTGACACTCCCACTAATTACGAGGAGGGCGTTGCGCTGCAGATTCACCTCGCGTCGGGCGCGGTGGAAGTAGCAGCGGGGTAGTGCCAAGTGTTGATATAACCTCGTGCGGCCCAATGAGTAATAGAATGTACACAAGTTCAAGGGAATTATGAACCTATGACAATGTAACAAAGTAAAAATTCTTTTATTTTTATATTTTTTGCACCATGGTAGTTTAACGACTTTATTCTCGAAGCAATTAGATTCTAATTGCTTTTCCAATTTTTTTTTCGAAATATTTATATGCCGACCGTATATTCAGGAGGTTAATGTCGAATTTCTGACAGAAATATCGCAAAGTAATTGGTGTTAGTATCGTGGCGTGACATCTGGGGCCATATTGCATATTGCTTAACGTTTCTGACATTTGATTGCGATCGCGAGCATCAGAAACGTTAGGCAATACGGCCTGTGTTTATAGACCCGTAGCAATACGTTTTGAAGTTTAAAAAATATTAAAGTTTTTTATTTTTCGCATATAGCTTCCGGAGCATTTGCCCAACCTAATACAAAAAATTGTGTCATTTTGGGTACCTGCATAAGTAGAAATTTAGGTATTAGTGTTTTTCATTAGTACAGGATGAAAAAAAAATTAGAGACGAAAATTTTACTTTCTTATTAATATCTGAGCAGTAACTGATGTACATAAGCATTTTGTGTCATATCTGTCCACGGGAATCCTGATTTTTAACCAGTACCTAAAATGTCGCCGAACTAACTCTAAAAGAATATTACAGTTTGTTAAAAAGATGTCAGACGTTTAAGAATACTGATATCTGTTATCCAAAATATTTTGTGTCACATTCATCCACGGTATTTATAAATATTTAATTTTTTTAATACAATACCCTGTAAAACCCACAAAAGAAAATTCAAGTTTTTAGAGTTTACGTATTTTGATTATTAACGGTGTAAAAAAACACTATTCATAAATTGTGTCATTTTCATCCACGGATTCTCATTATTTGAAAAAAATAAAAAGTAGGTACTTACTTCGAACGAATGCCGAGCGCGGGGAAGAGCACATCGGGTGCAGGGGGGAGGGGGCGCCGGCTGACAGCGTCCGTTTGTTTATATTACCCGCGGTGTCACACGCGTAATCTATTGAAGAATGTTAATAGGTGTGCAAAATCACGTGAAAGCTTTGTTCCAGTAAACCTTTTATGTTCACAAATACATTTGTTTTTATTTCATTGAAAAATACCAAGTAGTTATGATTTTATCCGCATTCAAAGTTCGCATAAATATCGCGTCCCGCCAACAGCCACGTGACAGCGTGTGACGTCACTTTCCAACGATCCGCGCTCCGCGCAGTCGAGTACCTAGTTATCAGCCGTACATGCCAGAAGGTCCAACGCGCCGTGTTTTGTTTTGTTTCATCGCTTCCAGACCACCCAGCTGTGTATATTTAATTTAATAAAAAAAATAAAATTAAAAATTTTAAAAACCCCCGACAAAAAAAGCCGCCAAAAACGACAACTAAAAAGTAAAAAATAATTATGCACTACCTAGCTGTTGCCCGCGACTTCATCTGCGAACAATTCGTTTATCCCTATCCCGCTGGGACTATGCTGATTTCCCGCAAAATTAGCCTAAGTTAATTTAGTATAAGTACCTAGTAATATTCTTTTTATCTAAGCGTCGTCGGTGTCGGGGGACCGCTAAGGTTAACAGAAACTAAAGAATGTTGTATTTTTTAAAGTACAGTCAGCATCAGAAGTCGCTATACACTTTAGGCGCTCAAAGAGAGGTAAACGTTTAAATTGTCAAAAAGTTGTTGACTGTCATGGTGTCTCAATGTGTCAAAAATACCTAAACAGTCGATATTCGTTAATTTCTACACTCCTAACAAGTCATTGATACCTTAGCTGTCAAAAAATCACTGATATCTAAGCACTCAACATATCAAATATATCTGAGCAACATGGAAAAATAGACGTTAAAAGTATATAGCTATGGTCGAAGTTCTTTCAGGTAAGCGATATGACAATCATCGAAAACAGTACAGACTTGTCATCACATACATCTGTCTCATGTTTTTCTCTTCAATCAAATTTGACAGAATATGCATCTAACTCTTATTTTACTTTTCGGCAGAATCAAAGTCAAACCGTCTGACACATAGCAAAAACTAAATGAAGGCTAATTTCGAACTCATAGTCAAGGCACGTCGTGGCACCATTGACGTTCCTTTGCTTTTCAAAGCATAGATCCCGGGTTCAAATCTCAGTCGACACATAATTAATTAGACTTGATCTTTTTCTTGGTTTTATTATTGTTTTATGGCTTTTTTTTTCTTTTAAGTTTGGATTGCATTCGTTTTTACGATTTTTCTCAATTTTTACATAATATAGCACTTGCTTTTTAAGAAATTAGTTATTTTTATCGACAAATTAGTTTTTATTTTATACCTTTTTTCCCACCCTTGGGGTAAAAGGGTTTTTTTTCCAAATTTATATAATATCGATTTCAAGGCTATCCAATAAAAAAAGAACTCAGAACTCCGTCATTTGTGAACCGATTTGTAATATTTTTTTTTGCGTTCGTCTAGAAATGGTTTCAATTAAGTCCCATAAGCACTAAATCAGGATCTGATGATTGGATCCTAAGGAAATCGAGGGAACTCTTCAAATTTTGTGGGAACACCTATGGTAATTTTGATATATTTTGTAGCAACTCGTGCATTTGCTTTTGAAAATCATCATTTGGTGAAGCGAAACTGATGATGAAGACCACAGTTGACCATAGGAGTTACTACTCGATAACAAGTATTTCATGGGTTGAATTTCAATTACTTTAACATAGTGGCTAAGCAATTTATGCTCCTCGTAATGCATATGGTGAATTGGAGTAGGTGGTGAAGCACCAGAACTCCTCAATAATGAACGTCTCTGCATCGGAAAGAGCAATTTTTCGTAGAAGGTGGCGGGCAGTTGAAATTAAACTATTGTATCTTAGATCCTTTATACTAAATAGCGTGAAAAAAAATTATAACTACAAATTGAACCGACTACAAAAAACCACGAAAATAATTTTCTACCAGTCTGAAGTCGGTCGGTGCCTCAGCACGAGCCAGCAGGAGTGGACCTATAGTCATCTATCTCACCTACGCACTTAATATTGGGCTTCAATCACTCCTGCTGGCTCGTGCTGAGGCACCGACCGACTTCAGACTTGTAGAAAAATATTTTCATGGCTTTTTGTAGTCGGTTAATTTTTATACCCTAGGCTGCTATTTATTCTTAAACTACCAATAATTCTCAAGCAAACTTAGCCGTTATAGTTTTTCTTGGAAGTTTGATATACTAACTACCATCCTGAATATTTTTAAATTTTTCCACCCACCGGTTTAGATTTTAGAGGGGGTGACGCTCGATTTTAATGAAAATTTGCACTTTAAAGTTGAATATTTCGCAAACGCTTTACTGAATCGAAAAATCGTTTTAGCAAACCCCTAATGGTTTTAAAATACCTATCCAACGATACCCCACACTATAGGGTTGGATGAGAAAAAATCACCGCCACTTTACGTCTATGGGAGGTACCCTAAAAAAAATTGTTTTTGAATTTTTAATTGTACGATTTTGTCGGCATAGTTTACTTACTTAGATTATATACAACACTAGATGGACCGTAGGCGGCACGAAAACGTCCCCAAAAAATATAAGCCAATTGTTGGCTTATAAGTCATTTTCCCCCCCTCAGTCTGCATTGTGACACCGTAGGTGACGTATGCGGAGCGCGCAATACAAAAGTGCCGAAATATGACCAAATGTGCTATAAAAGTGTGCCGCAATTATAAAGGCAGGATTAAAAATCCTAATAACGTGATTTTCCATTGGTAAGTACTCGAGAATCCATAAAATTTCGTAAGAAAAGATTAAATTATTTAGGTTAGTATTGTTTGACATTTTTTATAGGTGTTACCAGTTTCCAGTGCAAAATTCCCCACAATTCAGTCAAAATCGTATTGAAAAGTTTGTATTGGGCACAAAATCGAAATATATCGATTTCACGCATCAACCTGAACAGTTTTTATTTTTAATCTATTTGAGAAAATGACGAATCTAATTAATGTTCTTTGATATTTTAATGAATATTTGCACCATCTTATTGAGCTTTCTTTTATTCTGTATTTATTTGAGATTGATAAGTAAGCTGTAAACAAATACATGTAATGTGGGTGTTTAGGTCATAAAAACTGGAATTTAATAATGCAATCAATACTGAATTCGCAAAAAGTCAAGTGTTTCGTATAAACGTTCATAAGATGAATATAAATTCAAGATTATGAAAGATAATATATTTAGTTTGATATACTGAACTACCATATGCAATTTGATTCATACTTTTTATCTGTCTTCAGAATACCTATAGATCCTGTAGTTAAAAAGGCATGGGTGGATATTATATGAAAAAGTCGGGAAGAAAACCTTTGGCTGCCTGCAAAATCAGCTGTCATATGCTCCGAGCATTTCAAAAGATTTTTCGATTTAGTAATTTGTTTGCGAAATATTCAACTTTAAAGTGAAAATTTTCATTAAAATCGAGCGCCCCCCCCCCTCTAAAATCTAAACCGGCGGGTGGAAAAATTTGAAAAAAAAAACAGGATGCTAATCAGTATATCAAACTTCCAAAGAAAACTATAACGGCTAAGTTTGCTTGAGAATTATTAGTAGTCTATGAGTAAATAGCAGCGTAAAGTATAAAGTATACTCTCTCTGACTCGAGTGTAAAGATGAAGCTGTCACGTGGTCGCCACGCACACAAACAAGAAAAAGTGTGGACGTTTTCAATCGCATTGTTTCTTACTGAGGCTCGGTCTAGTGTTGTATATAGTCTGAGTTTACTTATATATCCGTGCAAAATAACAGCTTTCTAGCATTGATAGTCTCTGAGCAAAGCCGCGGACGGACAGACAGACAGACAGACAGACAGACAGACGGACAGACATACAGACAGACAGACAGACAGACATGGCGAAACTATAAGGGTTCCGTTTTTGCCATTTTGGCTCCGGAACCCTAAAAATCAACTAAGTACTTAAAACAGTAACGCAACAATGAACAATAACAAAATGAACAATAACAAAAATCAAACTCGCGACGCAAAAAATAAAATATACTCGCGGCGACTGTAGTTTCCACTCATGAACCAAACGTGTGTTGCTTAGAAGCACTCGGCGCACACAGGCGCACGAATAAACATGGCGAGCGCGGTGAGGCGCAATGTGGGTGTACTCTCCCGTCCCTACCTGCTCACATCCCGCAGATACCGATAACGCGCTACTGGGACGACAATCGTCTTATGTTAAGAGCGAGCTAAAAGTTTGTCGCGGGCGGCGCGGACTATACCTACAGCCAATTCAATCTGGTTATAGGTATCAGTTATTTTGTTAGAATCTCGGACTTTTTTTAATGTACCCATCTGAAATAGTTCTTGGTGTTTTCGATGGAAAAATACACATGCAGTTTTTTATAAATTTTGAGAAAATGTTTATATTAGTCTCGGCTGGTATAGCGATTGCTGGCTTTGTATAGTTAAACGGAGTCGCAAGTTCGTTCGTTTAATACTCTCACTCAGCCAGCAAATGCCTACTTCCATACCACGACAATACCTGTATTATCTAATATGAACGCTTCCCATACATGAAATCGTACCGAACGAACGTGTTTGCGCGCGTAAACACCCGTGCGTGGCCCCCGTCCGCCGCCGCTCGGCCGCGTCTGCACGTTTCGACCACAACCATTTGTTTTTATGTTTTATTCCTTTAAATATCGTGGGCGAAAATGACACAAATTTACAATGTCGATTTATCATGCATTTATGATATAGAATATGTGAACTGTAATAACTAAGGTCCGACCGAGACTGCTTTTTTAATCTCGGCCGAGACCGAGACCGAGACCGAGAAAAAAATATATTCTCGGCCGAGACCGAGACCGAGACCGAGACACAAAAAATAAGTGTTTTTTTTTCTATATTTTCATTTTATTATCTAAAAAATCGACCAAAGCATGTCGAACACGCCCAAGATAGGGTTCCGTAGCCATTACGAAAAAACCAAGCAGTATTTTTGTAAGAATTTCGTATTGTGTACGGAATTTTCTAAGTTTAGGTATGTTTTATATCTTAGGCTTCTATTTACTCTTAAACTTAACTTACCACCAGGAGACCCACTTGCTCGTTTGCCTTCCAGTCGAATAAAAATAAATAAATAAACTACTGCTATTTCTAAAGCAATCTTTTTTTGACAAATTTAGACATTAGGTACCTAATGACATTGTAATAAGAACCACGGCACGCGTCATCGTGTATGACTCTACCTATACGATCTTGATTTTTTTTAAAAATTTTCCACCATTATGTCTCATATTTTGTTTTCTAGAATTTTATTTACCGTTCAACGGCAAAACCTACTAGACACTGGCAAAATTGTCCTCCAATGGACAGCGCCATATATTTCTAAAAATCAACAACAACAATTTTTTCCACCCGACGCTTGATTTTCAAGTTGAATATTTCGCAAACAGATCACTGAATCGAAAAATCGTCCTAGCGACCAAAAATGATTTTAAAAGACCTATCCAACGATACTTCATACTATACGGTTAGTATAGAATAAAAATCACCCCACTTTACGTCTATGGGAGGTACCCTAAAAAAAATATTTTTTATTTAACCACTGTCGGCGTGACTGATATGTACCTAATAATATGTATATTCATGCCAAATGACAGCTTTCTAGTACTAATGGTCTCTGAGCTTAGCCGCGGAGAGACATACAGACATACAGACAGACAGACAGACAGACGGACGGACAGACGTGACGAAACTATAAGGGTTTTTAGTTGACTACGGAACCCTAAAAATACGCGTTATGAATGGTATTTTTTTTTTATTGTGGTTTAATTAAACGTTCCACCGGGTCCTACAAACAAACTTAATTATCACGTAAATCAAAGTGAAGTATTATATTAACACTAACAATCGTTATCGAAAAGAAATGAACGAGCTGTCACTTGTTACTCTTGCTAGCGGGTGCCAGTGAGCAAGTAGATTAGGTACCTACCACACGCGCGAGCCTGGGTGAGGTGACCAATCAAAATCCCAAATAAAGCTCGTGCCACCGCGAACGCCGTGGTAAACCGCGCGGTAATATTAAAATTCAGTGCCGCCGTGGAGTCTCGGCCGCGGCCGAGAATCTCGGCTGTTTTTGGCCGAGACCGAGACCGAGATCTCGGCTCGATTTTAGGCCGAGATTTGCCGAGACCGAGACCGAGACCGAGATCTCGGTCGGACCTTAGTAATAACTGTAATATTTTTTTAAAGCATTTGTAGGTTAAGAAAACAAAATAATTTGAAATCTTAAAATTGCGTGGTCTAATTTGACACAATTTTTTTTAATGGGCGTATGTAAGTAATCTGAAATAGGAAATAAATATTTCATAAACTGTAATTTTTTTTTCACACTTTTTTTACATACTGACTTTATAACAGTTTGCACTGGACGAAAATGACACAACTTTGGTTTACAGACTCCAAGGGCTATCCTAGATATGATGCCATAATTATTTTTAACTTTAAATTTATTTTGGGAGATTTATTCAAATAAAAAAAAAACACCCAAAAATCTTCGAATTGCTGAAAATGCAGGCGACAAAAATGACACAAAACGCTATAATAAGCTTTATAGGTACAACTGTACCCACAGGCAAAAAATAAGAAACTTTAGAATTCTTGAAACCTGTCACCTCTAAATAATGTACTCCTGCCGGCCTATTAATGTTGCAGTCTTGTTTACGATTGGCTCACATATAAACCAATCCCAAACGTGATACAATTGGTGAAGTTGTCGAATGAATCTCGCTATACTAGCTCCAACCAGCCTGCTACATAAATGCTCAGTAAACTACACGTTTCGAATAAATTAAAAGTTTAATCTAACGAGGATATTAGAGCAACGATGTTTGCTCTTCGATCTCGCATGGGTCTAGTTTCGAAAAAGGAATGTGAAAGATGTCAAGTTACCGCTTTTGATTAGATTTTTTTTATAAAATAATATTCGAGACCATACATTACCATTTTCTTTGTTTTTTTTCGCCTCTTTTTTTCAAAAATTAAATAAATAAATAAAAGTTGCATCCACTTGAAACCAGAGCGGTTCGCTAGCATATTTTAATACGTTTAAGCAAATTAAAATGTTCGTGTATCTTATTTTTGTGCCATTAAAGAACCTAATCCCTCCTCCCCCCTATATGAACTATACCGCTGCAACTAGTACCCGACCTTTAGTTCTGCAAGAGGGCAGAATCTACTTAGCCTAAAATAGGTTCCATGTATTCTGGAGGCATGCAGCCCTCACGCTGTGGTTTACATACTAGTACGTTATAACATGCTGGTCGGACTTATGTAAATTATCTTCGCAGAACGTACCGTAATAAAGTATCCTGCTGGCTTTGCGGAAAAATCCGAGGGCTTTTCAACACGCTTTTAAAACCCTTATTAGCGCCATTTGCAACTAATTAAAAATGTCAATTAATTAAAAATGTCACTGTCACATGCGCAATAAAGGAAAACGTTTTTGATAGAGCCAGTTGTTGGTAGATCTGTTTTTCTTTTCTTGTTAATAGTTTTAAGTTACCAGACGAGACTTGTTGTGGATTAGTAATACCTTTTTGTAAAAAAAGACTGTTGAAGTATCTGAGGTTTTCAATTATTTAATGAATACAATGTCATTGTATGTTTGAAGTCGAATTGAACAAGTTCTAAGTGACAAGAATACAATACAAAGCAAATATATTATGCTGATTGGAGACCAATTTAGCATCATATGTACGTCTTGTTTTTTGAGGGTTCCGTAGCCAAAATGGCAAAAACGGAACCCTTATAGTTTCGCCATGTCTGTCCGTCCGCGGCTTTGCTCAGGGACTATCAATGCTAGAAAGCTGTAATTTTGCACGAATACATATGTAAGCTATGCAGATAAAATGGCACAATAAAAATAAAATAATAATTTCTTTTTACGGTAAACGGTACCTCCCATAGACGTAAAGTGGGAGTGATTTTTTTTCTCATCCAACCTTGTAGTATGGGGTATCGTTGGATAGGTCTTTCAAAACCATTAGGGGGTTGCTAACGATTTTTCGATTCTGTGAATTGTTTGCAAAATATTCAAATATATAAAGTGCAAATTTTCATTAAAATCGATCAAAAAACGATTCGTAAAATTCACCATTTTCACTTTTTAACTCACCTACGCTTAAGCAAACTCAATTTCGGAAAATGAAAAATTTTTAGGACGTATTTTAAACGCGTTATCTTGATAAGTAGATGTAGACATCCATTAAAATACAGGTCCGTTCTCACTTCTCAGTATACTTAGAAGATATCAAATAATATCGTTGAAGTTAATTCTAGGTAATCATGAAACGACCGTGAGACTCACTCATATTAAATGATGTTGTAACGGATAACTCACGTCTTAAATCGACTCCACTGATCAATCCACTGATGAAGGGTTTCGAAATAACCCGAAACATGTCGAGCTAAACTCGATTTAAGACGTGAGTTATCCGTTACAATATAATTTAATATCGTTAAAGTTACATAGAATACACAATAATCCCGTTATTATATCCCGTTTTATAAAACCGTAAATAATAAAATTATTAAGAGATAATAGTATCGTTCCTAAATTACATTAATGACATAATATAAACATTAAAATAATTTGAAAGAATTCCACTCGCGGCTTGCGTTCTTCTGATATGAAACAGGTCTATATATTAAAATTTATTGCACGTTAAAATGTTATTGATATTATTTACGAACTATAAAACAAATCATTATAATTGCTTTTATGGGATTTTAACATACAAATAAATAGTAATAATACTTGGATTTATATACTATGACACTAAACTGCGGTATTCCTTTTCGACATCATGAAATGTTTTTCTTTTCTGTAAATTATGTATGATTTTAAGTTTGATGTCGAAATAATTAGTGTTCGAATAATACTGCACTCGTCAAAAAGCGTAATACAGGTCCAGTTCCCACAGTGACCAGTATTGGTTGTTTTACCCTATTTTAATGGCCGCGATTCAATTTAAACTTTATATCTACGACGTCAGAGTCAGTTGTTGAATGTCGCGTGTCTTTGATACATTCATTTTTTACGCAAAAGAATCGCTATACAAGGTGATTCTTAAGATCATAGCGCAAATAGTTAAGTGCACAGGATGTTTGTAATTTCAGCATTTGATGGCAAATTTTTTTTCTTAATAAAACCCAGCGCTAAAAAGAAAGATCTGTTTTAAAAAGGAATGTATTTGTTTGCATACACTTAAACTGTCCAAGCGTTGAAGCATCTTTAATTCAAAGAAATCGGTTTCGTAATGTGTTTTCTGTAAGTACCTACTTATAGCAGATAAAGCTCAAAATTCGGTACCAATTTCACATGCATCAACACGTATAAGTACCCTGATAATGTTCCCGGTTTTTAACCCTCCACGGGTGTTATAAGTTTGACTGCTATATGTGTCCGTGTGTCTGTGTATGTGTGTCTGTCTGTGTGTTTGTTTAGCCGTTTTTTTATATAAAAAATAGGCTTACGTTGGCCTCAGTCTTGCTTGATGGAAGGCGAAGATGAGGCCTAAGATGGTAAGTTTGCCTCTAGGCTCAATATATCAAAAACGACGGACACCTTCTAAGGTCTCCGTCGTTTTTGATATATTGAGCTCTGAAGTGACAAAATCGGGGATTTCCCAACTTTTTATTGGTTAGGTTATTAGCGTTTCACTCGTAGGTGTAGTATTAAAGAAAATGATCAAAATTGGACACTCCCAAAACATAGTGTTGAATGCACTTTGTTAAACTCATATCTGGTGTCTAATTTTTTGTAATGACATGGCTGTATTTATTACTTCGCCTTTAATAATAATAATAATAATAAACTTATTTATTTAGGCATTTTTTTAAACCCATACAATTTGCAAATAATTAAGTAAGTAAGTAAGTTAGTTTTTAATTAAGTATTATATAAAGCTTCCCACCAATAAAAGAGGAAGCATTATGAGGTTAAAAAGAGAAGTGTACAGACAAACAATCATAACCCTTTCAGAACCAGCCAATACAATTGTGCGGTTTACTAGGTTGAATTTTATGTCGAAACTAACGTGTTGTTCTGAACGGGCCCCGCATGGCACGATTGTGCGGGAAACGCTCCTTCACTTTGCAACAAAATTCTGCGCGTTGGTCTGTTGGTCTACAAGTTTCGACTTGTACAATTTGGTGCTATTACGATTCTCTGCTTTTGATCAATGTAAGTAAAAAATTTCAATCTTTTTGTTATTTTGCTGTTTTTATGTAATTCAAATCATAAAAATGGATGAATTGTCTATAATTTTATGCGATATTATTGCTAGTAAAGACCGTTTAAACGTGTTTTATATCGTAACGGATTTTTAGATCACAATTGTATTGAGTCGTCCCGTAATGTACTAACAATCTGTTACACTACCACATACAATTTCTCGTTTTTTCAAGATTAACAACAATGCCGCGTACTTTAAAGGGCAGCGAGATATGGGACGTCCTAAACAGCTTCGAAGAAACACGGTAGCGATGGTTAAACTGATCAGGAGATAGCAATTCCGAGCCCGAGTGGTGTCGGTCAGTTAGCTTCTTCCTCGTCTAACAGCAATGACGACGTGCCGCTTGTTTAACTTCAGATGGAAGAAAAATAAATTAAATCTAAAAACTGTACCAGGAGTAACGCCGGCTCAATCACAACCCGTCAAAATACCAGCCTAAGACTTCGAGCAATATTTCACACCGGAATTATTAAAAAAGTTTGCTCTGGCGACAAATCAATACTACATGTCTGCTTTAATACTTTGCATGTTAAGAAACTAATAAATGTTTGTTTTATTATGAATTTATCATTATTATTTTCTTCAATGCGTAAAAGTTCAGCCCGCTTTGATACAACTGTGCGCCTGCCAACTGCAATTCAGGCCCCGCGCTATACAATTGTGCGCCCGCACAATCGTGTTGTACAAAAGTAAGGGCCGCCTTGATACAATTGGCTGTGTCAATTTTCTCCAAGATGGCGGCCGGAAAATGGAAAATTCACATCAGATTCGTAATCTACACCCAAAATTTAGGTATAGGTCACTTTTTGTTTGCAACAAATCCGTACAGTTTCGGCGTCGGTCTGAAAGGGATAATACAACAAATGAGAACATGCTGTAGATAACGTACGTCTATGGGACCATAAACGAGATGTGCGTGCAGATTATTAATTGCCTAATTGATTCCTTTTTAGGGTTCTGTAGTCAGGGTGTCAACGGGACTAATAACTACTGAGGTTCTAACGTCCAGTCTGTCCGTCACGTACGTAAGAGTGTACCTTTCAATAATCAATTTCACTATAATTTCCTTGACAAAAGTATGAGATGTCAACATGACATTAGTAGCACAAAGGCTCCTGGAACATGATTCAATTTGTTGGACTGTACGTGACAGGGCCACTTTAGAACGTTAGCTGTAGATCTTGGTGTCCTTTGATGGTTTGTGCAGGTTTCCTCACGATGTTTTCCTTCACCGTCCAAGCTCGTGGTAAATTTCAAATGTAATTACATCGTGGTTTTTATTGACTTTGTATTAAAAACAACCGGGCCAATATATCCGGTTGAGATTTTGAGATTTTATCCCAATCCCGTGGTGCAAGATTCTCCAACGAATCGTCCTCCCTTTCTTTCATGCTGATCCTACCACCAAGCAGCAGTGCTTGTGCAGCTGTCTTTAGACGTGGTGAACAAGCCAGCGGGTTAAATTAGTGGCACAATAAATGTATCTTAGTTCCGCTCATTAGCTACCCATGTTATAAAATAAGAATTTAATGCTAAAGTCTGACTCGTAAATGAAATTTTATTTAGGATCTTTTTTATTCATTCTTCGTTGATTACGTATTCTATTTTCGTATCCAACAGGATAATTTTATCGGAATTTCGTTTCAAGGAAAGATAAATAAAATATACTTTGATTCATTCATACACTTCAGCTTTCAAATTTAATTCTCTGGTAAGAAAAACCTCCTCGCGATGTTTTCCTTAAAGTTCATAGTAAATTACAAATTTTTGAACATAAACCTAAAGACGACCTTCGAACTCACGACCCTCTGCTTAAGAGACCATAGGTCAAAGTTAATAGGCCTACGCGACTTACGTACGAAATTAAGCCACTAAAGTCCATTTCAATAGAATCTGACAATCCTGTAGACACTTCTAGCCTACTAATATGAACACCGGGCTGCCTAAGGCTTTGTGATGTGACTACTACTCTTTTTTGATTCCTTTTAGATGATAATCACAACAACAGAGACATATATAATCAAGTGTGCCCACGTTAGGGTGTCTTAAATGTGTAGAAAATTGTCAGATTCTATTGAAATGTACTTTACGTTGAAATTAGGAATTGCGCTGTCAATTTTACTATTTCATGTATACTTACGTCAAAATGTATTTGAAATCACATTTTGTTTAAATACTAAAATTGGAAAATTATAAGTAAATGTAAATATAATGTAAATATAGTATTACAGGGATAGTAGAAAGGTATTATATTATAATAGGTACCTTTCTACGATCCCTGTATATTTATTTTGGGGATTTCGGAATCGGCTCTATCGATTTCAATAAAAATTGTTCTAAGATTTTTAGGGCGGAAAAATCGATTTGACTTTGTCTTATCTCTGAAAAAAAACGAGTGGTTTTGATTGGTTCGAGCAAAGTTTAAAAAAACCTAGAAAATTCTGAACAACTCGATCATTCAAATACGCAATCTACTACATCCTTTATGATCCTCCCACGCGCTCGTAGTGTTGTAACCGCACGTTGTGGGAACATCGGTTTATTAATATTAATCGATTTAATAATATTTAATCGATTATAGTGTGACGACTTTACGATGCCGTGAAGTTTATAGGCGTTTAAGAGATGAGAAACAATGGGGTAAATGTGCAACATACAGGAATAAAGTTGGAATTCTGTTTTAGAGTCCATATTAAGATGTTGATGAATTAACTCATTTTGTATGGTGGATTAAAGATAGATAAAAGACAAACGAAATATCGCTAGATGGCGTTAGTATCGCGAGGTTTTTTGACGGTACGGTGAGAACAAGTAGGCTCACTACGAACAAAAGTACATCGCGCAGCTTAAATGTGTGCGCGCTGGTTGGCGCCGGTACGCACACAACCCTCCTTCTTGGTCCGCTGCTGCAGTCCGGTAGAATGCATGGATGATTGCTTTTTAACGTAAACACGACCTGTCATTGTAAATTGACCCAACCCGTGCCTTATACTCCCAACTTACCTACTCACTACCTGAAGCTACCCTACACCCTTAATCAAATACAAACACGGTTTAAATTTGAACTGGATCCCGTTATCCAAACGCAAATAGAAATTGGCTTTTACAAATCGCCATGTTGTTTTTACTCTTGTCAAAATTGTAGGGCGTTCTTAATTTTATGACGGTAAGGTCGGAATTTGCGTGTGTTACCGCTATTTAAATGCAAATAGGGTTTTGCTAATCGGTAGAAATCACGGGGATCGTTCACAGGAGACTACTCGGGAACCAATTTCCGGTTCCTTTCACATTGTAATGTGAGTGGCGCCCTCTAGGTTCCTGTTCGGTCAAATTACCCGCTGTTTTGGATGGAATTGATCTTGTAATTGATTAACCAATTTTAAGAATTGAGTAGCATTGATTTTTTTTCATTTGTAGATTGGTAAAGAAAGCAGAAAAGGAAACATTTGCTCGTGATAACATAGGAAAAAAAGTAAAATAGTGTTAAATTGTTAGCTAGGAAAAATCTAAGATGATCATGCACAAATGAATTTAATCAAGGTAATGTCAAAGGTAAAATTCAGCTTTTTATCGGTACAATAAATTTTAAAATCATTTTTGCAGTTCCATAGATAGTCCTTACACAGTGTTTCTGAACAAACGAATGAACAGTTTTTTTTTCTTTAGTATAGTAAAGACAAAATAAGCCAGCTAATTTAACCTTTTCAAAGTAAAAGTCACTGTCGTCACTGCGTCTTTCCTTATTAATTAATGCGATGTCACTATGACGTTTGAACATACCTGTCTATAAATTAAAACAAATTAATTCTTTAAAAAATACTTGAAAAAACTCTAATGTAATACTGTCTCTATTGAATTAAACGAAATAAACTGAACGATATCTTAAATATCTGGCAGGTAAAATAAGAAGATCTTAACAAAGAGTTGTGAAACGCGCCCTAAACCTTTTTAACAAACCCCATTTTACGTATAGTTGACTAAATTTAGCCCTTTCCAAAAGGCAACAAGACGCAGATTAAACATAAAAAAGAAAGAACACTTTCCAGGACAGCGGCTCATGTGATAAGGGTCAAGTCTTTCGTTTTAATTTGTTTGCCATTCGAAATTTCTCGAAGGCTCCGTTCGTTAATCTTCGTTTCAAATAATGAGCAATTAGTTGGAAGTTAATTCTTAGGTCTGAGAATTTTTTAGTTGTTTAAAAAACTCTTACAACGAGTTAGAAAGAACAGGTTGTTCTGAATAACGATGTAGGAACTTTAGGAGGTGATACAATAAAGTATTAGAAATAGTTAAAATACCACAAACAGGCTTATCACGCCAAACACACGATTAATATTTACCTCGACAATGCGACCACATTACAGCGGCCGTGGTCACGTTTAGATTGAGTGTGACGTGTCAAGTCTGCCTAGCATAGAAAAATCCTAAATATCTTTAGAAATAAATCGAACACAGAAAGGTGCCAGTACTAAATAGTAAGTAAAAGTAAATAGAAAAAATCACATATTTGTCTAAGAAATTTATGGTGAAAACTCAAACTTTTCCTTATAAAGTGTCCCAGTGACACTTCCACCTCCATCATCTTCTTAAGTTATTACATCGTTATTCCAGGCACCCGTATGTTTATTTTGGTGGTACATTTTTTTTTAACATGTGAAAATATTATGATAAGATGGCTATGAATATCCTAACTATTATATACTGAAAGTAATTTGTGGATACCTGTGATACCGACAAAAACCTTGGATAAAAAAAATTTAGTAGACCTAAAACTCGTGAAGGATCCCCAAACGAACCGTTCCGTCGGTCGTATAATGCGATTAATTTGTCTCGAATCAATTACTGTTTTTGCTACGATCGACTTTAATCGGATGATGGGTGCATCGGAACGGCAATCGCTACGTGGGCATGCGCGGCGTTTGAGGTGCAATGAAATTAGCGGACGTGGCATCTTATGTTTTTTGTGGACTAGCTGTCATCTGCTTAAGGTATGGCGGGAAACTTTAGAAGGTTTCGTTGTCATTGTTTGATGTGTTTTCTTATGGAACAGATTTATTGAAGTGTTTTATGTTTTACAACCTTTTAATAAATACGACTCGCATACAAGGCTGTACCACTGTACAATTATCATTACTAATTTTGAGCAAAAACACTTTTTTATTTGTTACTACCGCCTCGGGTTCATATCATACGGGCATGGTAATGGTGAAAAAGAGACTAATTCTACCCTGTAAGCATCTTCTGTCTCACTTTACACATTCACTTGTTATAACGGAAATGTTTTAATTTTTATTTATACAAAGTTAGCTTTTTGCACTTAGTTTCAAATACATTAACTATGTCGAAAAAAAATCGAATTAAGTATTCGTATGTTCTGCTAAGTCAGTAATTCTACTTGATTTCTAACTCTACCCTCGTAATTTGTACTTGTCAGTTGCGCTTCGGCATTTTTAGAAGAAAATCAATCTGACAGTAGGAATTAACCTTTTCGCCGCTACGTCAAATACAAAAGCGAGGCTTCCATATTGCAATGCCTAAAATTGAACCTTAATACAATTGAACGAAGGTTGCTTTTGCATTGAAGTAATGGATGTATATATAGGTAATTGGCGTGGAATCTGCGGTTGCGTATATAGAAGTCGTTTTCGTCGAAAAGGTTAAATTGTCCTAATTGAAATTGAGATTTAGTAGGCGTATGCATTTGAAACTTTAAGACTGGACTTTTGACTTTATTTTGTACCTGTTATATCACAATAAATATGTTATGATTATGATTCGTAAAAAAATTGAACAAAAAAAATTCACACAGCATCTGCTTCAAAGCATTATTGTAACCGAATCTAATCTCGATTCTAAACAAACTGCTTTCAGATTTTCGGTTACTAACTAACACTTTGTATAAATGAAATTAGTCTTGTTAACACAACACTAAAAATGTCAAGATGTTTATTACAGTTTAAAAAGATACAGACCGACAAATGAAGCCGTAATTAAAACGCCTTTTTTACATATTTTGCCCACGGCACTTCGAAAACTGACAATATAAAAGTCCCCGATATATTTCTTCAAATTTTCTTCCACATTCTATGTCATTAAATTTAGCTACCGCCACCATGGCTTCAAAACCTCCCCGCGTCGAGTTTCTGAGAAACATTTCTCGGCTCCTTTGTATTGGCTCCATACGTTTTCATATTTTTATTTTCGTTCCGCATTTAGCATTGTTGGCGTTTTTTGCACCGCCATTGTCCGACTCGTATTTTGTTAAAACAAGATTAAATTTCGCGATGGGTTTCGGAGAATTTTGGCGTGTAAAAGCGATGCGGGATCGCAAGTCTCAGTTTTCTTAGGCCATGGACATGGTAAGCGCGACGCAGCGAGCGTATTCCCTGTTGATTGCGTGTCCGAGACGATCTCTGCTCAGGGGCTCCGAAATTCGAAAATTGAAGTTCGTGTCGTACCGTCCCTCTCACTCTCGTATAAAATAATATTAGCGTTAGCGGGACGGCAAGATACGAACGAAGTTCGAATTTTGCTCTTTGTAGTATAGGGCCAGTAGTTACCAGTACCCTTAGTGTAAATTTTCGGTTACAAAATACGTTGCGATCGCGTTCGCGTTAATATCTCAATTTGTATGGAAACACAAACAACGCCTCTAGCGGAACGTTTGCGATGTTCGTATTTCTATATAAATTGAGATTTTAACGCGAACGCGATCCGAGACGTATTTTGTAACCAAAAATTTACACTATGAACACACAATGCACACACAATGAACAGAGAACACGCTCGCCGCGCCGCTGCCCGCGCCGCTGGACGCTGATTCGTGTCCGCGGCCTTACAGGTGTTTGGTTTTGGTTTATGAATCCCTACTAATATTATAAATGCAAAAGTAACTCTGTCTGTCTGTCTGTTACGCTTTCACGTGGAAACCACAGAACCGATTTGGATGAAATTTGGTATAAAGGTAGTGTGAACCCCAAGAATCAACATAGGATACCTTTTATTCCGGTAGAGGGCGCCACCGCGCGATAACCTAGATCCGCGCAGACGGAGTCGCGGGCATAAGCTAGTAAACTATACTTATATAATAAGCTGAACCATACAGCCGTGGCTTCTTAAGGCTAATTTCACATTAGGAAAGCCGCCTTACAACTGATAGACAAGTAAAATTTTAGAAACCTCACACGTAAAGACAGAATTCTGTGAACAATGAGCTAACCAATAAAAAGTTGAAAAGCCCCCGACTTTGTCACTTCAAAGTTTAATATGTCAAAAACGGCTGAAACGATTTTGATTAAACATGTCTAAGAACCATCATCACAAGAAACCCTGATTTCAAATAAAAAAACGTTTAAGAGCTACGGTGCTACAGACAGTCACACGGACACACATAGCGGTCAAACTTATAACACCCCTCTTTTTGCGTAAGGGGCCGGGTGGTTAAGCTACACCTCATGTGTTTTATCAACTGGTTTTCTATAGTGATATTTTTTTCTTTGATGCCTTGTACGTTTACATGCGTTGCAAATACCTGGTTGTTATTCCAAAGAAATAATCGTGGAATTGATTGTGAAAAGTGCTATCGTAGTACGCTTAAGTTCTTCGGCTGTACAGTCAACCAAAAAGATATTGATACGGCCAAGGTCCAAAACTATATACGAATGACTTAAATTTTAAGCCAATAAAGTCGTTTATGAGATGGCGGGACGATCTGGACACGTACGCAAAGGACTGGCCTGACATTGCGTCAGAACGAGAGTTGTGGAGGTCAAGAAGGGAGGCCTTTGCCCAGCAGTGGGACACCATACAGGCTGCTTAAAAAAAAGTTGTTTTATACACATTTTTGCAATTTTGACTCTATCAATCTCTTTGTTTTTGAGCTATTTACATGGCAAGGCTAGATTTTCTAGTGTCTTAGCCGTGCGTAAGTATTCCTGCTTTACTTTTGTCAGAGCCTGTAATAATAAAGAGAATGTCATAGTACTAAAATAAGTCTAATCTTTATCGTTTTCCGAGCGAACAGTCATAACTTTTACGGTCCGAACTAATCGAAAGTCAACCGCGACAAATAAAAACTAGCCGTCTCATAAATCACATGTTTCCGCTTACACTTTTTTAAACGCGCCATAACTCTGTTTCACCGTGAAACTGATTTCTTGGTTTTGTTAAGTAAGTACCATTTTGTTATATTTTTTTAGGTGTGCAACTTTATGTTCTCACGCGGTATTCACCTAAACATTCGTGAATAAAGGTAACTATTTCTTGTTCAGCAAAAGGGCTTGGGCGAATATTCAGCGTTTTTGTAAATTTTTTTTTGTCATTGGCGTCTTTGCAGGCGTTATTAAAAGGGGTGATGCCCAGTGTTGTTTTTTATGAAAAATTAAAACAACACCGATTAAAATTCTGGTGACATGTCTTTCCGTTGTGTTATATAAACGTGGGATGCTAATGACGTTTGACCGCGCGGTCAGAACGCTTGAATATTTGCCCGCTTAAACTTTATTGACATTAAAAAAGCGTCAGTGCCTAATATAATTGAAACCCTAATCCCCACAGGTCTGTAAGAATTGTAACTTAAAAAATGTATTAGCAGCTCTTCCCGCTAGTATTTATTATGTTTAAAGTTTTTTAGTGTGTTTGTTTGTTACCTATTCACGTCCATACCGCTGAATCGATTTAGATGACATCGGGTAGTTTTTATCCCGGAAAATTGCACAGTTCCCGCGTGAGAGCGATAAAAGAATTATAAGGGGACGGAGTTGCGAACAATGGTTAGTTAGTAAGTTATAAAACCTTAAAATCTTTTTATTTAAAGATCAAATTGACGTTACGGTAAGTTAATTAAAAATATATTAGCAGCTCGTGACTGTATCCATCCATACTAATATTATAAATGCGAAAGTATCTTTGTGTGTTTGTGTGTTTGTCCGTCTTTTCTCGCCGTAACGGAGCGACGGATCGACGTGATTTTTGACATAGAGATAGTTTATAGGCCCGAGAGTGACAAAGGCTACTTTTATCTAAAAATGCACAGTTCCCGAGGGAACAGCGCGCGATAACAGAATACCGCGCCGGCGGAGCCGCGGGCAAAAGCTAGTACACTATAAAACTAAAATATAGTCTAAATATATACATTGTGAATTTTGTTAATATTCATAATCTTATCTTAACTAATTTGATAGTCGATAAATTATGTTAATGTCTAAATAAATTCAGTCATTATCTTTATTTTATACTCCCTATGCTCAGTTAGCGCAAAAAAGACTAACACACTTATTAACATAAACAAAAATATTCGATAGATTTCCGTTCGTCTCTCTACACTTGTGGTTTTATTGCTTAGAAGATTCTATAGCTCTACTTTCTTACCATTTTCCTTCTTTTTTTCTCATATTCCCTCCATTTTTTGGCTTGTATTTTTAACTTTTGTAATTCGCAGCGGCTTCCGACAACGCAATACCTCTGGGACTTGGAACAGATTAAATTGCGACAAGATGGATCACTGCGTTCGTACCCCCCTTTAGCTTTAAAGATGACAGTCATTTCTACCTGCAGATAGTAACTGTTCGTTAGCGAAGTACGAAGAGTTTTTTGGTTTTTGATTTATTTATTAACTAATATAGTAAAACATTCCGGACTACAAATCTGTAGAGTTCGGAAAACTATAAGTAATGTTAGCTCTACAAAAAATAGACGAAACACCTAAAATAAGATATAAGTACCTGCGAATATATATTATATATCATATAATTATATATATTGTATATTTATGTATCATTCCGTGAGTCACAGACGGTTCTGACAGAATATCAGCGCTGCAGGCGTCTAACGCCTCAGCATTATATATGCTGAGTCAGCGGCCATTTCACTTTTGCGGGGACACACAAAATCATGTATTTTTATTTCGATATTTCCTTTTTGTTTTGTTTGTTGTCTATTGTTTCTTTTTTTTATGTATTTGTGTGTCTTTGTGAATGTGAATAAATGTCTTTCTTCTTCTTCTTCTTCTTCAATTTTGATTTTTGAATTTTAATACTCGTGCAAATATAATCCTTACTAATTTATACTTACCCCTATTTCACTATCCATTGATTAAATTTATTTGGCGGATAAATGTGATGCCGTCTGTATTTATTTTGTTCGAATAGACGGAGACGGCACACATAACCGTCAGTTAAAATTGATCAATGGGTAGTAAAACTTAGTATTGTAAATGTAAAAGTGTGCCTGTCGCTTAAACCGCTAACCAACTAAGATCATTTTAGATCAATCAATTTAGTATGAAGTTTTAGTCCCGCGGAAGGACGTTGGATATTTTTATCCCGGAAAATTCCAGTTTCCGCGGGATAGCGATAAAAGAATTATTCGCAGACGGAGTGACGGGAAAAACTCAAACTAAGCTGTATCATCTACTTAACGGAAAGTCCAAGTGTTTTTTCAGAAAATGTACGAAATGGGCTGAAAATTCCCGAGTGTTATTATTAACTCCTTCACTTGCGTTTAAGCAGGAGCAGGACTGACAAAAATCTCTTGAGCTTGGGCGAAACTCACTGTTTACTTTGTACAGGGATTTGCGGGGCTTTTTGACTTGTTGCTTTTAGAATTAAAATTTACATTTCACGACTATTTTTTTCACAAATTACAAATTTTTATTGCAATTTCAATTGGACGTAATTTAAAGCAAGCAAGCTTTATTGTGTCTCTGTATATGTTGTAACTTTTGTTTTGTTTTTGTATTTAGATGCATGCTTAAATAAATATGAACAAAAGCGAAGTTAAAGAATAACATGACAATACTTTAGATATTTTTTTGTTAAACTACGTCCATTTAATTATTTATTTATCAGCTGTCAACACGTTTTTTTCCAGTAGTTTTACTTGAATATTCCTTGTCGAGATTCTTTAGTAATACACGAATGGTTCATGCTGCACTCCATAACGAAAAGTGAGTTTAAAGTGAGTTCCACTAGTGACCAGTCCCAAAATTCCATTGTTCGAAAATCGCAAAACCACTAGCCTCCCATGATTCTTGTTTAATATCATATTGTGCCGTAAAAGGAAGGGTTAACAAGTTGGCCGCAGAATTGGAGAGATAGTAATATTTAATATGCAGTGTCGAGGAAACTGAAACACGTAACTTGGAACCTCTTTATATTAAAATTCACTGTGATTTCTTTGGCGAATGAAGATGACATTAGTAGCATAACAATTCCCTGGTGTGCGATTCAGTTTCCTTGACTGTGCCTAATATTCTTTATATAAATATATAAAATTTCCTCGCCATGATGACGCAATAGCGAGTAAGGGCTTCGAGTTATTTTTAGTTATATAAGTTACTAGCTTTTGCCCGCAGCTCCGCCCGCGTGGAATTCGGTTATCGCGCGCTATTCTCTCAGGAACTGCATTTTTTCGGGATAAAAAGTAGCCTATGTCACTCTCTGGGCCATGAACTATCTCTATGCCAAAAATCACGTCGTTCCGTTGCTCCGTTTCGACGTGAAAGACGGACAAACATACAAACAAACACACGCACACACACACACACACACACACACACACACACACACACACACACACACACACACACACACACACACATACTTTCACATTTATAATACTAGTAAGTAAGTATAAGTATGGATTTATTTGATTTTTGTTGTACAATAAATCATTATTATTATTATTTAGTTCTGCCAATGAATACAGACCCACTTTCCAGTAATATAATTTTACTAAAAGGTCTATAAATTTAATAATAAAGTACCTATCGTCCAGCAAATTGCTCGAAGTGAAAGTTATTTTTAACAAACAACTTAAAGGTGTTGTATGTGTAAGTAAGTCTTTATGTTTTAACGCTTTGAAATTATGCTAAAGCTTCAAGTACCTATATAACCCTTTTAGCAAAGGTCATTCGAAAGTACCTAGTGATAATCAGATCTTCTATTGAAGATTCCCATAACCCATTCACAGGTTTTAAGACTGGGTTATAATATTTACTTGCCTTTATTTACTTGCGGCTTTAAATTACAATTTTATTAATAAACACGATTGAAAAGGCTACCACCCAAATAACGCGATTACAACGAAGCCATAACGAAGCTCAAGAATTTTACTGGCGACATAAAATCGATAATCGGCTGTAAAATGAACATAAAATTAATGACACTTTTATGCACCTGACATTTGTCAGCGATGCAAACTTATTTGTGCTGATGAAAACATCATTATCGTCGACTTTAGCTGTTATTTTAGTATGAGATCACGTCGGTTCGCATTTTGAGCACCTGTTGCTTTAAGTTTGTAATTCGATTTATTTCTTTTTATTTGGCGCTAAACGTCAACATCGCGACCTTGCCTGCCAGGACTAATAACGGACCGCACTAGCGGGTCATAATATCGCCTTTTGCGCGAAATTCTTAGTACCAACATAATAAAACTGAATGAATATTTTTACGCGTCAAGTGTATGAAAAAGGTCGGCGTAAAACAAAGGGTCAGTCTTAATTAAATTTTGTTGTAATGTTGGTATTACTGAAAATTTAGGACATGTCTAGACTAGCAACATTAGGTACTTGTAGCAAACATTTTGTAATTAAGGTCTATGCGGGTCAGGATTGTTTATGAACCTTTGTATTGTTTATTTGTACCTGGTAACATTTTTGTATCTTGGGTTGTGAACATGTTGTGAATAAAAGTATACTCCAATTCAATAGAATCTAACAATCCTGTAGACACTTCCAGCCTTCTAATATGAACACCGGGCTGCCTAAGGTTTTGTGATGTGACTATTATTCTTTTTTGATTCCTTTTAGATGATAATTCCAACAACAGGGACATATATAATCAAGCGTGCCCACGTTAGGGTGTGTTAAATGTGTAGAAAATTGTTAGATTCTATTGAATTGTACTTTATTTTCTTTCTTCTTAAAAAAATTTGCTCGGGATATACTAATATTAAATCAGTGATACATTTTAATTGATTGCAATAGTTTTTTTTAAAACCTAAATATCATTGAGCCAACATACCTAATAAGTAATAAGATAGCATGAGTCCGATAATTATGAAACTAAGACACAAATAAAAAATAAAATAAAATTAAAATTTTTTTTCAAATATATTATTCAGTCAATAGGCCGCAATAGGCACTTTTACAGACCATTTTTTAGGGTTCCGGAGCCAAAATGGCAAAAACGGAACCCTTATAGTTTCGCCATGTCTGTCTGTCTGTCTGTCTGTCTGTCCGTCTGTCTGTCTGTCTGTCTGTCTGTCTGTCTGTCTGTCTGTCCGTCCGCGGCTTTGCTCAGGGACTATCAATGCTAGAAAGCTGTAATTTTGCACGGATATATAAGTAAACTATGCCGACAAAACAGTACAATTAAAAATTCAAAAACAATTTTTTTTTAGGGTACCTCCCATAGACGTAAAGTGGCGGTGATTTTTTTTTTCTCATCCAACCCTATAGTGTGGGGTATCGTTGGATAGGTATTTTAAAACCATTAGGGGTTTGCTAACACGGTTTTTCGATTCAGTGATTTGTTTGCGAAATATTCAACTTTAAAGTGCAAATTTTCATTAAAATCGAGCGTCCCCCCCCCTCTAAAATCTAAACCGGTGGGTGGAAAAAATTGAAAAAATTCAGGATGGTAGTCAGTATATCAAACTTCCAAGGAAAACTATAACGGCTAAGTTTGCTTGAGAATTATTAGTAGTTTATGAGTAAATAGCAGCGTAAGGTATAAAATATACCTAAACTTGGAAGATTCCGTATAAAATACGAAATCCTTAGAAAAATATTACTTAATTTTTTCGTAATGGCTTCGGAACCCTATTTTGGGCGTGTCCGACACGCTCTTGGCCGGTTTTTAAACTACCAGTGCTTTCGGAAAAACCATCATTGCCAAGAACTGATTCTAAGCAAGGCATTCTCAGAATTGTCAGTAAACTACATTATTTCGCACATAAAAGTAATTCGCCGCTGACAGACAAATTGACATGGCAAAATGAGGGTTCCATTTTTGTCATTTTGGCTGTAGAATTCTAAAACAACTCAACTATTACTGCTGCATAATGCTGAGTCAAGTTCCTTTTCGACATCACCAGATTATTATTTTTTTCTGTCAATTCCGTATTATTTTAAGTTTGATGTCTAAATAAAGCTGTATCTGTGTCTAAAAATATAGTACAGCTTAAAAAAAATCGTGAACATTTTTAGTTTTAAATTTTGAGAACCTCTGCTTTTACATTATGTTGACCTATCTATTTTATGACCGCAGTGAAAACATATAAAATCCATATAATTTAAATATATTCTATTTTGAACAGTAATTCCGCAACTATTGAAGTCTAGCGAAAGGTCACAAAAGATTATAGGTGATAATAAAGTTTATATTAAGCGAATTTTATAGTTACATTTGTAGTTTTATTCTAAATAGTATTCGATATCTTTTCTGTATGCGTCGCGAGTAACTTAGGATAAGGAATTTAAAGCAATGTTTATAATTCATTGCGGGCATAAAATTCAAGGTTATGTTTATTCTTTATTGGAATTTAAGGTTTACGTGTCAACCCCTATCAATGGCATAGCCACGGAATGTGCTACAATGCGATAATAATTCTAATGAACGTGGTGCCGTAAGCACTAGGGCGCTAACTTTTAGGGCCAATTGTTTGATCATTAGTTAAACTAACTAATAGTTAAAATGTATGGCAAAAATAACAATAGTTAAAAAATTTCAACGGAAATTTAACTATAGTAACTTTAACTACTGATCAAACAACGGGCCCTTAAAGTCCTAACTTTTATTTAAAAGACCTTGTACTTAAGACCTAGACGTCGTTTACCAGCTTTATTTTAAGAAAAGCTTGTACTATGGACACTAGGCAACGGATAAACATACTTAAATATAGATAAATAAATACTTAAATACATATTCAACATCCAAGACCCGAGAACAAACATTCGTATTATTCATACAAATATCTGCCCCGGCCGGGATTCGAACCCGGGACCTCAAGCTTCGTAGTCAAGGTCTCTAACCACTTAGCCATCCGGTCGTCAAAACATAGTTCTTAAACTTAACTTAAACAGGCTACCTTTTATTCCGAAAAAAAGGCATGAAGGGGTTGAAATAGGGGATGAAATTTTATATGGAAGTTCGTCATTTTTAAAGATAAAACCATGAAACTTGGCATTTAGGCAGTTAATAACAAATAAGTAGATATTTGTTTGAGCGTTTTTAAAAATTCGACCTGTGAGGGGGTGAAATAAGAGCCATCCGGTCGTCAAAACATAGTTCTTAAACTTCTTTATTCAATGAACAATTCGTAGGTACTTTATGAAGTACATTCGGCCGTTATTCTTAGTGTTAATAGGTGCTTTATAAAGTACTCGAGGGCTCTAGAGTATAGTTTCGATCTTTTCGGAACGTCTTATAATTGTGAGTTGAAACATTTAATTTAGTAATTTTAACGAATACCTATTGGTGTGTATTAAGACTCAACTTTTTCACAACTTTTGGGTTGTCTAACGAACTTTACTCCATTAAAAGGATCTTAAACTACACTACAGCAGCATAATGCTGAATCAATTCCTTTTCGACATCATGAAAAATGTTTTTCTTTTCTGTAAATTATGTATTATTTTAAGTTTGATGACGAAATAAAGTCTATGTCTAAATATATTGTATCCCTAATCGACATAGACTAACCCTATTATGTAATCGGGGAAAGTTTAAAGTTCCCGCGGGATGAATGTAAGTAACATTATAGAAGTTAATCCTATCCTATACTACTAATACTATAAAGGAGAAGATGTGAAGATGCTTGTTACTCGGTCAGCTTCTGGAAAGAAAGGAAGAAAGAAGGATTTATTTTGGCTCCATAAGTACCACCCAAGACTAAGACTAAAATTAGCACTAAAAGTATATTACTTACTTGGTGACACGACAGGATACCAAAAAAAAAAATACAAAAGCTCAATGGATTTGGATGAAATTTAGCACATTTTCAAATACACATTTATATACTTCATACGCTGAAAATCGTTACTACTTTGAAAAAATCTTGAACCTCAAATCAATACGTCGTCGGCAATATTGACCTTTGAAACAATGCACATAAAGTTCAATTATAAAAATTATTGATTTTGTGGTACGAGATTGTTATAAAGTAGTGGCGAAATTTCATTATTCCCGCGGGACACTGATAAAGAAATTCTTCTCGAACAAAGTAATAATACAATAACAAAGAAATGTAACTATTAATTAGACACATTGTTAGCTCGTGCGTTAGAATAGACTGCAATCAATTCGATGGATAAAGCTATTGGGAATGCTCTTGGCGGGTTTCCAACGCGATAGGTCACGAACGGAACACGCAGACAGACAGAAATACTCGTAATGTTGCAGACTACAATTAACTTTACACCATGTATCCATGAACGCTCGTTAGACTTAGGTAATGATCATTTCCCTTTGTCACCTCGATATTGACCCTTGCCAGGCGGCGACAAAGTACATGTAAGTGAGATACGAACGAAACTCCATTAGCAACCCAAACTCGCAGAAGTTGTTTGAATCTAGCATCATAATTTCTATACCGCCTCGTGAAACAATAACTTTTCAGCACATTTGTAAGGAAAAAAAAAAAAAAAACCATTGTTTCATCCATACTATATACTATATATACTATTTACTATAATATACTATATACTTATACTATTATACTATATTATACTATAATATTATAAATGCGAAAGTAACTCTGTCTGTCTGTCTGTCTGTCTGTTACGCTTTCACGCCAAAACCGCTGAACCGATTTTGATGAAATTTGGTACAGAGATAGACTAGACCTTGGGAAAGAACACAGGCTACCTTTTATTCCGAAAAAAAGGCTTGAAGGGGTTGAAATAGGGGATGAATTTTATATGGAAGTTCGTCATTTTTAAAGATAAAACCATGAAACTTGGCATTTAGGCAGTTAATAACAAATAAGTAGATATTTGTTTGAGCGTTTTCGAAAATTCGACCTGTGAGGGGGTGAAATAAGTGATGAAAATTTATATGGAAGTTCGTCATTTTTAAACATAAAACCATGGAACTTGATATTTAGGCAGTTAATAAGAAATAAGTAGATATCAGTTCGAGCGTTTTTGAAAATTCGACATGTGAGGCGGTGAAATAGGAGATGAAAGTTTATATGGAAGTTCGTCATTTTTAAAGATAAAACCATGAAACTTGATATTTAAGCAGTTAATAAGAAATAAGTAGATATCTGTTCGAGCGTTTTTGAAAATTCGACCTGTGACGGGGTGAAATAGGGGATGAAAGGTTATATGGATGGTCGTCATTATCGAAGATAAATTGAAGAATCTTTATAAAACTTGGCATCTTGGCATTTAATAAAAAGTACTTAATTAGATATTAGTTAGAGCATTTTTGAAAATTCCGGCTGTGAGGGGATGAAATAGGGGATGAAATTTTAAATGGAAGGAAGGAAAAATACTTCCCAAAATAACTATTCAACGCGGACGGAGTCGCGGGTAAAAGCTAGTAGACTATAAAATATAGCGTACCTTCTTAATAAAGTTACATACGGAGATTGTATGTACCTAATAAAAGCATGGATTAAAATTCCGTCACAAAACAGGCTTAAAAAAGTAACAATTCGCAATTGGCTTTCCGTTCGAGTTCACCATGAAAAGTGAAGTGTACTCGTAGGAGGCGTGGAATAACACACAATTTAGCATGCAGCAATCTAATCTGGCCTGAACGTGCAAGCATTTGCAAGTCATTCAATATTATACCCCCATTATCTCAATATAAATCTACAAGTGCCTACAATACAAAAAGGAACCATGGAATGCTTCAATGGATCTCTTCGTTCGGATCGGTTGGTGGATTGGAAACATGTCGGGCTTACCCCGACAATACACGAGTGACCCGTGTACCTTATTGCAATATAAGTCCGTCTCAGGAACGGTTGAATACTTATGGCTGCCTCAAAGAACAACATAGTGTTTATAGATATACATATGTACTACTCGTACATTGCTAGTTTGCTTCGTCAATCCGTCCTGCAAGGAACGGCATCGCTCTTACTAAATCCTTGTTCCCAGAACCTTTGTATATAATCTCGGATCCCGGGAAATTGATATTCAAGATCCCGGGGTTGTTATCCCGCATCACAAGACACTCCGCTCACACAATTTTTATAGCTTCACGCAAGCTTCACATAAATGTCGGACTAGAAAATGTGGAGCAAAATAATAACTGGATAAAATGTTGATACACATGTATTTTTAATACGCGTCCTTTGAAAGGCAACAGCGATACTATAGAATAATTCAATTACTGAATGCCAACCATTAAAAGAACTTACTAGCTTAAGTATTATAATTATTTTGATCGAAGATAATCTCACTAAACATTATTTTCTCTTTGTGTTTTTCATTAAGAGAAAGTCTTTTTTAGTATACAGACCTACACGCTAAGCGGTTATTTATGTTAGCATGATGTTAGAGGAATAAAGAAAAAAATTAAAGCTCATAATCAATCATGATCATCAAGTGAAGCTACAACGCTATACTACAAACGTACATCACCACTTACACGTCACCAATTATCTACACATCTTCAAACGCCATTGGCCAGAAAAGTGGTGTATATTGATGACACACACACACACACAAACATCACGCCTGTATTCCCATAATAGGGTAGGCAAGAGCACACGAAACGTCGCCGCTTCGGAGCCACTTTTAGCAATTTTAGGTTTTAAGTTTAACAAAAACGGTACAATAGTGACAGGTTGCCAGCCTGTCGCCTACGGTATACCTTAACCTATATCCTCAGTCGCCTCTTACGACATCCATGGAAGAAATGGAGAGGTGTAATTCTAACCCGACACCACACGGGGTATATTGATGACGCTATGATTAAATTTTTAAGTAGAGACCAAAATCTTGGACCATGTTCAAAAAGTTCCGTGACTATGTTCCAAGTGGGAAACTTTCGTACTACCGGCATTAAGGTCCAACTTATTGAGCTCCATCCATTAATGACTTACAGCCTTATTCATAAAAAATCCTTAATTGAGGTTTAATCAGTCTGTTAGTTGACAGACTGATTAAGTAAGCTTGTTTGACGTTTGTCAAGAAGTATGATTCATAAACGCTTGCTAGCAGTCTGCTAGTTGTTGAGCTGCTGATAGACTGATTAGACGCGTTATGTTGACACTCTTGACAAATCAAAGACAAAAAATGGCCTTATCGAGAATTAAAAAAAAATTGACAGCAGTGACAGCAGAGATGTTTGTTTTCCCGCCATTTCCGATCCGCGTGTTTTAGTAGACCTAAACTAAGTGCAAAAAGCCGTAACCATGTTAATCATCCTATTTTTTTTTTTTTTTCATATTATTAGAGGATTTTTAGATACAAATTCCTGAAAATAATTTTTCCTGATTTTTTTTTAATCTTTGCGTAAACGTCCTTATAAATATCTTCGGTATGGTTTTTTGCTCTTGTCAAAATCAGCTGTTCAAATTTGTGGCGGCCATTTTGTGACTTAGCAGGGAGATAAAGGAGGGTCTACAGTCCGCTAACTTTAGCAGAGCCTTGATTCAAATTTCAAATTCAAATTCAAAATTCAAATTCAAATCATTTATTCAGCAAATAGGCCGCAATGGGCACTTTTACACGTCATTTTTTTAAACTACCAGCGCTTTCGGAAAGACCATCATTGCCAAGAAGAATGCGCCGCAAGAAACTTGGCAGAAAGTCATTTTTTCATCATAAAATAATTACAAATAAAATACTTAAAAACTACAGTATACAATTAAAGAGAAAAAAAAATTACAAAATAATAATAATACAGGGATGTATGGGGTCCCTTAGTTACTAAACTAAACACTAACTATATCTACGTTCAGCGGAAGTGTAGAATGCTTCCACTGTCAAAATTAAAAATAATAATAATTTAATTCTGAAATATACATTTCAGGTCAAGTAACCGTTAAGCTTTTGGATTCCGAAGGCAAGCTCACGTCTGCCGCCCCCAAAGTTAGCTCACACGCACTCATGTCATGCTCTGAAAGCAGAGCGGTACCGAGGGCATGGTATTGCTTCCGTTCCCATAAGCTCTATGGGATCGTCTTGGGAACTTCGACGTCGCGAGCCTGTGACTAGAAATTAAACTAAAAATATACAAGTTTAAAATCCATAAGCTTAACAATATACAATATAAATATAGCAAGGGGATGTATAAAGTCCCTGAGTTAATAATAAAATTCCTAATCTAAATAATTCAGAGATGTATATAGTCTCTAAATGTCAAATTAAACTACATAATTAAACTAATTAAATTATACAATCATCAGAGGTGTAAAAAGCCTCCAAGGTCATAAATTAATAATAATTATTAAACTACAGAGATGGAGATGTATAAGGTCTCCAAATGTCAAACTAATAAATGATTTTAAATTAAATTCTGCAACGCGGACAACGGCAACAGAACCCGAAACTATACACGAAATGCGCCGGGACACTGCCAAGTCACACTGCACAATACAAATACACCGCCATAAACACACACAGACACTCACACAGAGACCCACTCGCGCACACACACACAAACACGAGTACATCACATCTAGGGATTGCTCCCGGGAATTCCCGGTACTGAAATTCCCGGGAATTCCCGGGAAATTTCACCACTCTCAGTACCGGGAAACGAAACTCATTTCCCGGGAATTCCGGTACTACAAAAATATATACTAATTTTAATATTTTTAACTTTTATCAAGCTGTAAATGCTGCTTTAGTCGCCGGTGACTTGAAACATAACTTTTTATTTAAGGAAATAACACCCATGTGAACGTAAATGTACCAATGAACATGTATAATGTTTGTTACTGTAGCTCAATTTCTTTAAACTTTTGATTTGTATTTATTAATATTTTAGTTTTTAAACTGACAATATTTTGATACAAATTTAGCTACATTAATAAAGCCAACCAACCAAAATTGCCAACTTAGTAATGTGACTAGGCCGATGCGAGAGCGATATGTTCGCTTCGCCCACAGGCCTGACAAGAGAAGTCTGCGGATGTTGGTGCAGAACCGCCTTGATGTCGATTCTGTCTCTTGTCATGTCAGCAAGTACCTCAAGGTATACCTTCTCGCTTGCCTACCTCGCTTGATACCTTCATAAACTCCGCTAATACTTATTTCCCCACAAATTTGAATGGTGCGACCGAGATTAGAGCAGTACGTATTGGCAAAGTACCGCACACTTCACTGGAGGACTGCTTTGCTATTGCGAATCGCTATTCCGGTGTCGGGATTGGGATGAATACGGTGTGTAAGGGCAGCTTCGCGCTTTGAGTCAAGCAAGGGTTTAAGATGCTCAATAATTTTATTGAATCACAGAGGGAAGGTAATTTCCAGTGTTTCATATTTTATTAGACTTCTATAAAACTATTTTCAACGTTTTATTTAACGCACAACAAGCATTTAACACATTTTTCCTCTAGTACCGAAAGTATCGAATTTCCCGGTATTTCCCGGTACTGGATCTACTCCAGTACCGGGAAATACAAAGTCGGTTTCAGTACCGGTTCTGCAATCCCTAATCACATCACTCATCAACATGCTAATTTTCATCGGCTTTCAGTTTTGGCCATGTCATATTATCACTTAAGTACTCCTCAACTTTATAGTAAGCTTTCTTCAGGAGTGCACTCTTTATGTATTCTTTAAAAGAGTTGTGTGGCAATTTCCATGCTTCTACGGGAACTTTATTGTAAAATCTCACGCAGTTTCCCACAAAAGATTTGCTTACTTTCCGTAGACGAAATTTAGGAACGGCAAGCTTATGTTTATTACGAGTATTGATATCATGTACGTCTGACACTTTCTTAAAGGACTCGATATTCTTGTGTGTATACAATATCACATCATGTATGTACTGTGAAGCTACTGTGAGGATGTTTATCTCTTTAAAGCGTTCTCTTAGTGAATCTCGGGAGCCAAGGTTGTAGATAGACCGGACTGCCCTCTTCTGTAGAATGAAGATAGTTTCTATGTCGGCTGCCTTGCCCCAAATCAGAATACCGTAGGACATTATGCTGTGAAAATAACTGAAATAAACTAGCCGGGCAGTTTCTACGTTGGTAAATTGCCTGATTCTTCGTACAGCATAGGCGGCAGAACTCAATCTACCAGCAAGACCAGAAATATGCGGGCTCCATTGTAAATTACGATCTAACGTAAGACCAAGAAAAACAGTCTCATGCACAAGTTTCAGATTCTCTCCGTTTAAGGAAATAATTGTTTCAAACTGTCTTACATTAGGCAATGAAAATTTTATACACTTAGTTTTAGCTGCATTTAGTAATAAATTATTAGCGGTGAACCAGTTTAGCGCCTCTGCCAAAGTCTCATTGATGTGTGTTGGATCTTCTTGTTGCCTGTTTACTTTGAATATCAAAGAAGTATCATCTGCAAACAATACTATGTTGCATTTCTGTTCTAGCAAGTGGGGCAGGTCATTTATATACACCAGAAAGAGAAATGGACCCAAAATGGATCCTTGTGGAACTCCAAGCTTCACCGCTGAGCCAGCTGACTGCGTTCTATTTATGTCCACTTTTTGAACTCTTTGGCAGAGATAAGACTTAACAAGTTTCAGTGCTTTAGCTGAAAGTCCATAGTGTTCTAGTTTGCGGATAAGCGTCTCATGTTCCACGCAATCGAAGGCCTTGGAGAGGTCGCAAAATATTCCTATTGCATCTTGCGAATTTTCCCATGCATCATAAATGTACTTCATGAGACTTGCGGCTGCATCTGTTGTCGAACGGCCTTTTGTGAAACCGAATTGCTGACTGTGTAGTAGGTTATTTACATTAAAGTGACGAAGCAGCTGGTTAAGCATGATCTTTTCAAACACTTTACTCAGCACAGGCAGCACAGATATTGGACGAAAGTTGCCAGGATCAGATGAGCTCCCAGCTTTAAACAATGGAATCACTTTGCTATATTTCATTAAGTCCGGGAACACACCATCATCAATGCACTTATTAAATATCACGGCTAGGTACGGTGCCACAATATGGATAACAGATTGCATAACTCGAACAGAAATACCCCAAAGATCCTCTGTATTCTTCAGTTTCAAAGATTTAAAAGTCCTTATAATTTCTTCAGAGTTAGTATGTTGAAAATCAAAATTCAGACGTTTATCCTTCGCAATTTCATTTAGATAAGAGCTAGCCCGCACAGTGGAAGACCTTAGATCGCGAGTCGTATTTACAGCTATATCTGAGAAAAAATTTTCAAAAGCACCCGCCACTTCTAAATCGGAAGTCAATATTCTATCATCCACTTTTAATTGGAATTGACAATTACGGGGCTTAGATTTACCTGTTTCTGAATTTATTACATTCCATACAGCTTTTACTTTATTATCAGCGGATTTAACTTTATTACTAAGATAATCAGCCTTGGCAGCAATACATACTTTTTTAAATAATTTGGAATATTTTCTAACGTATTCTATAAACGAAGGGTCTTGGCTGTGGCTTTTCATTTCATAAAGCTCGTAAAGCCTAGTTCTACTCTTATGTATTCCGACCGTGGCCCAGTCACTAAACTTTGCCTTGTTCCCGTTTCTCATTTTAGTTCTTAATTTGAAAACTTTTCCGAACTCTCGATTAATTACTGCAGACAGGTTCTTATATAGGACGTTAGGATCACTTCCCTCCAAATAAGGCTCAGGAACGCTGTTGATAATATTTTCCTTGAATTTTTCTACACGGGCTTCTGTAACGGGTCTGTAGGTTACTACTTGATCATTTGTCTGTTTAGGTATTGTAAAACAGGCTTTTTGGCCGCTGTGATCGGAATTGAAACAGTTTATTATTTCTTTGTCCATAACATCACACTTGCAGAAAATATTATCTAAACATGTAGCTGTGTTTGCCGTTACTCTCGTCGGTTCCTCAAAAAGATGAAACAAGTTAAATGATTTAAATAAATTCAAAAGTCTTCCGGAATATCTATTTGCCGAGTCTAGTAAATTCACATTAAAATCTCCACATACTATGACAGATTTACTACTAGAAAAAACTTGTTTCAAAGCATCTTCCATCACGGGCTCGAACTGACTAAAGTCTGAGGACGGCGGCCTATATATACATAATATGATGTGATTCTCTAATTCAACACACGAAATTTCAATAACTCGTTCAATGGACAGCTGAACTACATTTTTTAGTTCTTTGCTCTTGTAATCGTCCTTAACAATAATCATAGAGCCTCCATGTATAGCCGATTTCCTAGTAAAGGAACTGGCGATTCTGTAATTACAAATATTCAATAGCAGTTCATGTTGTTTCAACCAGTGCTCAGTAATACACATTACTCCTACATTTAATGCATCTAAGAATAAACCGATTTCAGTTATTTTGCTGGAGAAGCCTTGTATATTTTGATGAATCAAAATAAAACTACGTTGCTCCTCCGCTGTCTCACGCGTTAGTTTAAAGACTGGCGGCCCGCGGGCGGCGCGCGCGCGGCGAGTCCGGCCCCGCTGCCGTCGTCCGCTGCGTACCTAGGTTCAATATTAAATGCTAATAACTTTGCCGTAGCTACTTTACACTTTTTCGACAAATACAATTTCAATTCATTTAGTTTAAAATGTTTTACGAATTTGTTACTGTCAAAGAATTGATATTTATTATTATAACAAGTTACATTATACAACATAGCATTCCACTTAGATATTGTAACATTGCGCTCATAAGACAAAGAACTAGAATATGGGAAAGCACATAAAATAATCTTATAAATACCGCGCTGCTCCACAACTGACAGTGCACGTAGTAAATCTTCAAAGCCAGATTTCTTAATGCGTAGACTGTTACCCAGCATGATGATCAACGTGGTTGAAATGTCGAATTTGTCTTTAAGCAATCGATCGGCAAACTGCTGGAGACTAGCACCACGTAGGCAGTGGTTTACGACCCTTTGCCCCAGGAGCTGGTTGAGTATGGGGCCAAAACCCACCCCAATCTCGTCGGAGTACATGACAGTATTGGCGGTAGGTAGCGTGCCTGAGTTTGCCATTGCAGCCAGCTGAGTGCTTCTTGCAGCGGACGTCGCGGGCACCAATACCGCCGGAGACACGGGCTCAGCACGATTTGCAGGAAGCGGCGAGCCCATGGGCGCGGGCGGCGGGCTTGCGGTCGGCTCGGGGCGCGTGGTCGGTGGGTTGCTCACGGGCGGCGGCGCTCCGACAGCCGCGGGGGAGCGCGCGGGCTGCGGGGGGCTCGCGGGCGGCGGGGGGCTCGCGGGCGCCGGAGGGCTCGCCGGCGGCGGGGGCCGCTCTGGCGGCGCGGGGCCCGCGGGCGATGGGGGCCGCGTGGGCGGCGCGGGGCTGACGGGCGACGGGGACCGCAGCACCGGCGCTCGGGGCACGATGATGTGGCTTTGTGCAGGCGAAGTTTCATGCGAACAAACACACATATGATTATTAATAAAAGAGTCAAAGCGTTCTTCATTATAGCGACACATGTCAACTAACTGTGTAGCAGCACTGACATGCTCACTAATTTCACGCTTGCTGCTTTCATATTTAGCGCTTATATCTCTAAGTGATTCTTCTAACCTACTGATTTTTGACAGTAAGGTCTTTGTCATACTGTCATGTAAAGAGTCTCGTGCTTTTAATTCATTTTGAGTTGATTTAAGTTTATTTATTAACAAACTGCGCTCTTTAATTAAATGTACATTTTTCTGTAAACAATGTTTGGCATTTATAAATTTCTGTGTGCGCCTAATGAGTTTCTTAACTTTAATATATTTTTTTAGAGTTTTATTACTTACCAAATAGCATGATGTGGTTGAATCATCTTTTGTCAAATCAATTGTTGACATAACTGACTGAGAGTGGGACGCTACGGGTGAACCACTGTTGGAGCAGATCATGCCTTCATATAAACTTTTGCCCATTAATTCTTCATACAGACTATCAGTTTCGGCAGCTTGGTGACGCTCACATTCTATTTGGAGTTCATGAATGTCTCTGTGAGCTTCCGTTAGCTCACTTTCTAAGTCATCAATGCGCCTCAATGCTTGCTCATAATGGGCTGAACAGTCCTCAAATGAATCCATTTTTGCTTGCATTTGCACCAGCTGCTCATAGGTGTTGTGGTACTGTATGTCAAGTTCACCCAGTTGATTCTTCAGTCGAGTGTTTTTGTCCACAATCCCTGCTACCTCCACCTCACCCTCTTCTCTTTCCCTTTCCAGTTGAGCACACAGACTCTTGTAGTGTTTCAAATCTTCAAGAGTTGCTCTGAGCTGCATTTCCTGCTGGCGCGCCACGGCCTTACGGGTCAGTACGTTTGTGGTCATTTTCTATGACTCCTTTTTGGATCAAAGCGCAGTTTCCAAAGTTTTGTTCTCTGGGTACTTACTGTGTTGCCACAGTGAGACTTACTTATGATGATCTGAAACTAACCACAATGCAACTGAATACTAGGCAAAGAAAGCAATGAAATAAGCAGTCAAGAATGAAACAAAAGGATAGAAGTGTAACAACTAGGTATTGATAGATAAAGTGACAGAAGGAGCAGTCTAATACAATGAAAAGTAAAGTAAAGGAATACTAGGTATAAATTAAATTTAAAGTAAGAAAATTACTAAGAAACAGGTAAACAGCTGAGTGGGTCAATGACACAATGACATGCGTATAGTCATAAGTAGGTATACAGGATTTTACTTATTAACGTGGTAAATAGATATTGAAAAACTATAGCAATACTTATTATAGGAATGAAAATCAATAACAATACTCCCCAGGTTATTTAACAGCACAAAACAATGTTTCCTTTTTTTAAATTACGGTCGTTGATCCAGCGACTTGACGTTTGTTGAGCGTTTGAATTTTAACACTGATAGTATTTATAGTACTAGGCCACTGTCCGGCTGGATAACATTTACACGCCTTAATTGATGCACAAAGAAGACTTTTAAATACTGAAATACACTTTTTGCGTTATTAATATATTTAAAACGCAATTTAATTCGACTGATTAGCGCTAACAGACGTTTATGAATCACGTTTTTTAGCATTGGGCCATCAAGGAGCCTTCAAGGAAGCTCTAACTTTTTATGAATAAGGCTGTTAGACTGTACTTGATGTAAGACACTCAAGAGACTAACCCTCCTTCGGGCAGTCGGTTGAAAACAGCCAGAGCTATGATAGTGTCCACATGTCCTAGTCCACGGAAATTTAAGACATTCCCACATTTTTATAGCCAGCCCTGTGCCATATTTTCCATGTGTAACTGCTGGACGAAAGCAATTTTTGCCAAGGGGTTACATATTACCCCGTCGACTCGTCTGGCTCTTGGCAAAAAGCAATTGATGGGAATCTATGGGGGCATTTGTCAATGATCCCGTCTCTAGATGGCCCGATTACAGACAAAGGGAGGACGATTGAAATAAATGACCGCCATTTTTCCCTAGAGTCGGCAAAGACGGTTTAGGGAATTTTAATGAAAGGATAATGGGATATTTGGCTTGCAGGTGCAGAGATGATTTGGAATTATGATTGTTATAAAGCTAAACGTTGATGATAATACGGAATTTCAGAGTTTCAATCGCTTTGGTGTAAATTAACTTGAGTGGAAGGAAAAGTAATTTGTGTATCTAATAGCCGTATAGGATTTTGACGATATTTGCCGGATACGTTAAGGGTACGCCAGACTCTTTTATCTCTCTTCTTCAGCCCATAGCCACCCAATGCTGAGTGTAGGCATCCTGCATTGCTCGCCACTCACCTCGGTCCAGTGCTCTCCTCAACCAGCACCTTTCCGCCACTTTGACTAGGTCTTCGATCCACCTCATCTCCCGTCGGACTATCTGCTATTAATAAAACATATACCCACTGCACACCAATGATATGACCTACCTAATTCATTCAAGCGTGGACACACCAGTAGGTAATCAAGAGTCAAATTATAGGTATATTGGTAACACTGAAGCATTGCAGCTTAAGTTGGCACTCAACAAAGCGAACTTAGACTTGGTGAAAGTCGCAGAAGTCCGGTGGACGTGGGCTGCACAGCAGGACTACTACGAAACTCGAAACTCGAAGTTCGTGTAGTGCGGTACCTCTGACACTAATACTATTTAATACGAGAGCGAGAGGGACGATACAACTACGAACTTCGAGTTTCGTAGTAGCCCTGTAGGACTAGTCAATGTCGCGTTCTTCGGGAGAGACCTGTGCCACCAGTATACGTCATTTCACTGCCGATGATAATAATGAACACTGAAGCACACCCAAGGGAATAGAATAATAGATCAACGGACTAGACTCGCTCGCTCCAAATTGCACATTGGAAGCCAGAATTGGCTCTTCAGAATATAATGAGCACTCATCACGATAGCATAGGGCGCAAGCATAAGGAGCATTACATATTCAAATTCATAGGGCTTTTTATTTAGTGATTAAAACGAATGATTCGTCGGAAGTATTTGCTAGTTTTGTAGTGATTTTAAGGATTAATTTGAACCTTTAGTTTTCTTGCCACCTTAGAAATAAACGAGGAATACAGTGTATAAAGTTCAGGCTTAGCAGGTGTTTGCTCGTGTGTTAGTTTGGGCACTGTTGAGATGAGTCAGTAAAAACACAAACAAAAAACACAATACCCACTGCAGCACTGTTATACTTTCGAACCGTAATATCGGTCCTTCGAACCGGATATTTTTGATGATGATGATTAAATAACAAGGCATGGTTTTACGATCGTGAAAACAAAAATAATTATTATGGAAAATCACAGACAGTGAAAAAAACACTTAAAATTAAAAACCTCCGAAAAATTATGCAATCTTGCACGTCTGGTAGGTTAACTGTTTCTGATATGAAAAATTAGTATTCCATGTCGATGTCTCCGTAAATACTATAACTATGGCAAACAATAACATCGTAATAATGAAACAATATTTGAAAGCAATTCCATCTTCAATACCTTCAAACATTATGGATATTGGATTACCGGAACGGCTGTTTTTATAGAATAATATCCGCCTTACGATTGGGCTGGCTCTAACAGCCCTGCCAGTAAGAGTGTAGAGTCACGCGATTTGGGAGCCGGTGTCTTTGAACTCCTATGTCGTAAAATAATAAGTTACGTTTATGAGTACGGCTATAACAATTCCTTTGCATCTCTCTATCTGGTCTTGCTTTACTATGTCGTATTGGTGTCGAATGTCTTTTCACGGTCCGTAACTCAAGAAATAAAAACATTGTTTTAAAACAAACTCTATCGAACTACGTATCGATACTTGCCGCAATAAAATTTCGGTTAAAAGATACGTAAAACATTTAAAAATAAGACGTTATTATAACTTTTGTTTAGGGTTTCGTCAAATGTTTACTAATACGACATTCGTTTTGTTAGGTAGCGGATATGTACTCGAGTGTAGTTTTGATATCGAACTCTTGGAGAGTTTGAAACGTGTTAGCATTTTGTATGACGTATGTGATAGTTTTGTGACGTATGTATTAAGTGGAAGAGAATAAGAACGTTATTTATCTGTATACGGACCTTAGCCGATCAATTAGATTATTTTTATATTGTGTTAGATATTCAAGAATGCAACTAACATAGTAAACGGTAATAGATCTTAAAAAATAAATCTACGTTATCATTGTTATTTAATCAAAAATAGTTCTCTTGCTAGGTGAAAAAATGTTAACATCGATTCTCACCAAAGAATTAACTTACAAATTTCTCACCAAACAATTATTATTATTTAGAAGCCTGTAGAGGTGTCCCACTACTGGGCAAAGGCCTCCCCCACATCCTTCACTCTACGCGGTCTTGGGCGATCTCTGGTCAGCTGCGAAGAAAGGCGTCCAGATCATCCCGCCATCGACGCCTGGGCCTGCCACGATGCCGAAGTCCGTAGCCCACCTATATACGGCTGACGTGGTCTGTAGTGCGTGTTTTGGAGCAAACCAAGCAAACGCAAGATTTTTTTCTTTTTATTAATGTAAAAGTAGACGACCAAATACGAGTAACTGTTGTTCACACAAATGTCAAACAATGACATTAACGTGATTGTGTTTTTTTTGCAATTATTTAAATTCAAGGATTGCTATTTGCATGTGCAGTCGATAAATAATAGTCTATGGTCTGTCCCATAATTCGAGATAATAAAATGACAATCTGAAATGTCAAACGTAAAAATAATGTGGCCAGCATAAAACGAACAGTGCGGCTCCATGATTCCGGTTTCGTAAATAACCGATAAAAATGTATATTTTACGATAGCAAAAATAACATTAAAGTATTCAATATACTACTTCCTATTTTAAAAATATAAATACACTTTTACGATAAAGTGATAAAATCTAAGCACAGGTACAAAACAGGTAAAATACAGTGTTCATCACTTAGTGCCAACGTAAAAAAATATAATACAGAGGGGCTACTACAAAACTAGAAAAACGAAGTCCGTATGGCAGCGTCCCTTTTACTCGAGTATTGAATGCGAAAAGAGTCAGCGGGACGGCAACATACGAAGTTCGAAGTTGGAGGCCTACCGACAGCTCGTCTCCCGGTCCGCGGACGCCATTCGAGAACCTTCTGACCCCATCGGCCATCAGTCCTGCGTGCAATGTGCCCCGCCCACTGCCACTTCAGTTTCGCAATTCTTCGGGCTATGTCAGTACAAGTAGTGGCACGAGAGTCTAGCGCTGAGTGAACCGTGGAAGGGATAGCTGCGCATGGGTGCATGGGCGCGGGGGACGTAATGCGACTGGAAAGCCAATCGGCGCTACGCACGCCCGCCCTTCGTCCCTGTAGCCCCCTGTGATACCTTACTTTTGACTTCTGCGCAATAACGGTCAGCGCTAGACTCTCGTGCCGCTACTTGTAACCTTAGTTCTACTGCGGATATCATCATTTCTGATTCTATCCCGCAGAGAAACCCCGAGCATAGCCCTCTCCAATACTCTCCATAGCCCTTTGAGTGACTTTGAGCTTCCTTATGAGGCCCATCGTTAGCGCCCACGTCTCAGATCCGTATGTCATCACTGGCAACACACACTGGTCAAAGACTTTCGACTTCAAATACTGCGGTAATTTGGATGAAAAGACACTGCGAAGCTTCCCGAACGCTGCCCAGCCGAGTCGGATTCGACGAGTGATCTCTTTCTCGAAGTTGGACTTACCTAACTGGACCGTCTGTCCTAGGTATACATAGTCGTCAACAACTGCTACATTTCTAGTACCTAACGAGTCGTTTCGGAGGGGGTCGCTGCAGGTCTACTACGGAACTCAAAGTTCGTGTCGTGCGGTCTCTCACACTTATACTATTTCATACGAGAGCGAGAGGGACCGCATGACACGAATAAATGGATATGAATGAATGAAATGGAAATAATTCTACAATTTGATAAGTTTGATAAAAAATTAAATGAGATTATAAAATTCATTGAATAGTTTTTCTATTAAATATGTTCCATTCAAGTTAATAGTCGTTAAAACGATAATATTCCAAGTAAACATACGAAGAGCAAATATTATATGAAATATTTTCTGCGAAACGAAATTCTACGAAAATTCGGTCTGTGAAAGAAGGGAACACCTATTAAGTGTATTTTCAGCTTCTTATGGCAATGATCTTACTTAGAATTTAATTGAAACTTAAACATCAACATCTATAAAAAGTCGATATATCTCCAAAATTGACGCATTTTTATTAGACCTATTTTGCCTTTTCTAGAATGTCCTAAGTGTCCTACACGTTAGTACATCACGGATCCGTTCATATCTTAATATTTTATGACATACATATATTGGTACACAGGTACCTACAAAATCTTTCGGTGATTACCGGTTGCGGCACATCACTATTTATGAGACGCAAAAAACAGGTAACACATGAAACGTCATTTTATTATCTCGAATTATGGGACAGACCATAGTGTCATTACCTTGTCTACGAAATGGTTTCATTTGAATAGATTTATTGTTATTACCCCGTCCCGCATCGTTAAACGCGAAGACAATTAAATAAAATAATAAATAAATAATAAATAAATATCACGGGACAATTCACACCAATTGACCTAGCCCCAAAGTAAGCTTAGCAAAGCTTGTGTTATGGGTACTAAGCAACGGATAAATATACTTATATAGATAAATACATACTTAAATACATATTAAACATCCAAGACCCGAGAACAAACATTCGTATACATCATACAAATATTTGCCCCGGCCGGGATTCGAACCCGGGACCTCAGGCTTCGTAGTCAGGTTCTCTAACCACTTGGCCATCCGGTCGTCAATCAATCAATCAATCAATCGGTGCAATTGTTTTTGCAATTCTTCAAATTAAAAGTTAGCACCTGGACGATCAAGCTTTAGGCTGCGTTTCCATCAGAGACGTGCGAGGGTTCGTTGCGAGTACCGTGTTTGTCGTAAACCAATAGAAACGCTTCATTTGCCTATCCTCGCTCAGCGCAGCTCTAGTGGAAACAGCTCACCACACACGCATACTCAAAGATTCGGTTATTTTTTGACCCCAGACGCAAAAAGATGGGTGTTACAATTTTTCCAGATTAATTATTTCGGAGTAGAAGCGTGATAATAGGCAACACCAAGCCATGTTGTCGTCTGTCTCACGCACTAGGTGTAAGAGAGATAAAAAGAAAATTCCATAGTCAAAAATTTTGTTCATTTGACAAACTGCAACACGCAGACGCATTCTGTTGAATCAGGAATATGTCGTTTGTTGCTCTAGAGTCTAGACGACTCGATATGAGTATATCAAACTCAGTGTTAATAACTATCAATTTATTGGTCTGGATAAAAGGACGTTTTAATGATAGAAAACTATTTCATCCAAACGCGTACTAAGTGAAACATTATTAATTCGTAACAGTCCATTGAAACTCTAACAGTTTTGATTTAATGAACCTTATTTACAATCGTTGATATTTCAACAACAATTGCTGATTTAAACAGCCTCATTAACAGGTGTTGAAACCGAAGGGAGCACAACGCAGCCAAAATGTCGTTAGTCAAAATAATTTATTATTTCGTTTAGAAATAGATGTGCTGATTGTTGAAATATGTGTGCCGCCCAAGTAATATGCGTCTAGCATTTACTGGTGTCCCCAATCCGTGGCCTTGTCCATTTGATGTGTATATATTCTACTAAGATTATATGGATTATAAAGCTGCAGAACATTTATTGCTAGTATCTAATTATAGTCTCATGTTGTAGCTACTGTATTTCTGTACTGTATGCGACTTCATATTGAAGTTTTTTATTATTTTTGGTATAAAATCTGACTCAATGGTTTCATTGGTGTTTTTTAATTTGATTTGATTAGTTTTAGTACGCTAAGCATAGCCTTTTTTTGTCGTCTCGTATTAAGTTACCTTGAAGACGTTGATATTCAATGGACGGTCTAGAATTTTCTAGCCTCCACAAGATTGAACATAAACTTAAAGTTTAATGGCAAGACCTTTATGACTTATAATGTTAGAGTAGCCATATCATTAAACGAAAGGTCATTGGATTTTTCACGAATGTTTTGTTTAAGTTCTGTGAGAAACTCGTTGTTTTACTGTGATTAATAATCTTCTAGAATAATTTCGACTGCGTACTTATTTATCTCTCTCATAAATAAATTCCCTTGGTAGAGAACTGACAGTTATTGCACAGTTGGATCGTAAAACAAAGTTATTGATTCGCTCGGTTTTAGCGGCACTGTCTTTCAGCTGTTTTATAATTGTTCATTGCAACATTAGTTCCAGGTTTTGCCATCTGCATCGACAAGTTTGCAAAAGATTATTTTATATGTGAAATGTTTTTTAACTTCATAAACCAATGTTTGGATAGTTAAATTAATGGAATAGTTTAGTTGCCAAAATAGTTATGTGGTCAACTTATCAAATTATTTTTCTTTTAATTATTAACGTTTTAGAATCAAAAGAAATAATAAAATAAACATTACAGGCTGATAGTTATGAAAACTTCACGGAAGTCTTTTTTCTTTCTCTAATTTTATGGCTGGTTAAAAAATGTCTATATCTTTTATTTTTCGTTTCACTGGTAGGTAATACTATAAATGCGAAAGTCTGTTTGCTTGTTTGTTCCCTCTTCACGTCTAACCCGCTTAACCGACTGATATGAAATGCGATTACAGATAGTCTGAGTCCTGAGGAAGGACTTAGGGTAGTATTTATCCCGGAAAATCGCCTAGTTCCCGCGGGATAGCGATAAGCGAATTCTACGCGAACGGAATCCCGGGCAATAGCTAGTTATATAAAAAGCACACAAGTTTTTCTTTTTAACAGCTGAAATAAAAAAGTAATTCTGTCTTACAAGCGCTGTTGTAATAAAATGGTCCCTAACGGTGAATGTAAATTATGTTCTTCAATGGATTACAATGCCTTTTTCGATTTCAATAAATTCAAAAGCGTTTTTACGCAACTTTTTTCCAGTGTCTAAAACAGTTTTTGTTTCATATAATGATCATGGAGTGCTTTTAACAAAAACTGGACAGACTGAAACCATCAGCGAAATTAAATTTCTGTTTTTTTTAGTTCTTTGATATTTCATTACTCTTCTGCGCGTGCGTGTAAAACGCGTGGCTTTGACACTATCAAAACAGTTTTAAAAGCATTTGAGTTTTTCCGTCATACGTTTTGACAGTTGCTGACAAGGTATCCGTCGCCGAAGCATTTTTGATCTAAGTTATAGTTTGCTAGCATTTAGCATTTAGACACCAGTTGCTAGGCTCGGGCTTTCGTGGTCTGTAATCGGTAACGTAGGTTTACAAGTAGTTTTTTTAGCTACAGGGCGACTGTCTGCCCAAACTAATTTTAGCATATTTTATGTGATCTGCTCACAGCCATTTCATCTTGCTAAGACGCTGCAATATGATTTCAATTATCATACACTACTTCATTTATCTTTTATTATATTTTTAACCCGCAACGCAAAGAGAAGGATGTTATAAGTTTGACCGCTATGTGTGTCTGTTTGTGTGTTTGTTTGTGGCACCGTAGCTCTTAAATGGGTGGACGGACTTGAATGCGGTTTTTTATTTGAAGGCAGGTTTTTAGCGATGGTTCTAAGACATGTATCATCAAAATCGGTTTAGCTGTTTTGGAAACATTGAACTTTGATGTGACAAAGTCGGGGGTTTTCCAACTTTTTGTTGGTTAAGTTGTACGAGTAAGTTTCATGATTACAAGCTTTTCTTTGGCTTGCCCCGTTTGTTTATTTAAGTTAAATTTTAGAAGCTAAATTTGACCCATTTCCAGTGGTCCGATTGACTTGAAATTTGACATACCTACTTATGATGATTTACTGACAATACAATAATCTGGCAGTGACACCTTCGTGGTCTTGCCATGATCGTCTCCGCAGGGGAGAACTCATCAATGGTTTAAAGTACCGACTTTAAATTTGGCACGGATATGTGGTCTAGATGATAATTTAAGTACAGTCACAAAAAGTACAGCCAGCAAAAAAAGCTTGTGTTGAAAATGAAAATTTTAACGAAAACTTATTAATGTCTAAATCTAAAATTAATTTTGTTGCTTTAATTCTCACGCTTCCGCTTTTATAGAGGACCAAACATCATCCTCGGATTACATCCTTTGTTTCTCTTTACAAGCCTTTGTTTCAGTCTGCTGTCGTTGAAATTAATATTCAAGATTATGAAGTATTTTAGTCTTTTATAGATTGAAGTCTGGCTGCTGGTAAACTCACGTACAGTCACCAGCACCAATATCTGATATAACAACCGTGCATAAATATCTGATACGACTCTATTTCTGCCGGAAGGACGTGTCAGATATTTTTGCACGCTGCGCTGTGGCACATATTAATGCTGGTGACTGTACCACCACCTAGTAGGTACTTCGCACGCAGCGAATAGTGGGATGATAATGACAATTCACCCTAACGGTGAAAACGCTCTACTGTTCACCCTATTATTATTAGAGATCTATTAGATATCCTATCCTATGCTTCCCGACTGAGCCGGCGCGCGCGCCGCTTTTGTTATTTCTGGCGATGTTCCGCCGCGTATGTTTGATGTTTATTTATTATGCCGCGCGACTTTGCTTGCTTTTCTTTGCGTTTCCTTGACGGAAACTAATCTGAACTAGAAATTACACAATAGGTATTAAGTATTAGAAATAAATAAGACTGTTTTTTATGTGAAAAATTAAACAAGTATGATGTTAAGCAATCAATCTGTTGTCTTCTTTTGTGTTGTGTTGTTGTTCCAGTTTAATAAGTTGTGTCATTCTTTTAGGATGAAATATACAACTAAGTACAAATAAAACCCAGTAGAAAATAGGTTCTTCTTTCAAAAACATTCAACATTCATATTATATTTTATGCTGGTTAAATTTCGTGTGCCTAAAAAAAATTATAACTACCGTCGTGTAAGTACTGTATCTGTCACAGCGGAATGTGCAAAAATATCTGACACGTCCTTCCGGCCCTAGAAATAGAGTCTTATCAGATATTTATGTACGCTTGTTGTGTCAGATATTGGTATTGGTGACTGTACATTACTACTCAAAAGAATATAAGGGCCACTTGAATTTTAACGGTAAAATGAAATCAAAAATATGTTTATGTTTTTAATTTAATACATTGAATTGAATGAAAAGTACTTGTATTATGTTCTATTAAATAAACTAATTTTAGACAAGGAATGTTACGAAGAATTATATTTATTAGTATTTTCGTTTCACCCATAAAATTCACGTGGACCTTATTTTCTTTTGAGCAGTAGTCACCTTCTTTTTGTATACACCGCCTTATGAAATAAATGCGAAATATTTCAGAGGATTTTTGATTGAACATCCTGTAATTTTTATTCCAAGAAGTTGACGAATGTATCCGTTCATTAGTCACTGTTCAAAGTGTACCGCGTCAAAGGCGTGACCACGTGTTAAAATAAATATCCAGGATAAAATTCAAAGTCAAACTTGCTCTACATCGGGTAAAATAATCCGTATTATTTATAAAACACCTTGTGCGTAAATTTTTCCATCATCATCATCATCTCGGGCTAAATACGTCCCACTGTAGAACGCAGGCGTGAAGATCCAAATGCGCGCTAGACTTGTGTGAGAATTTTGGAGAGAGACAAAAGCCAGATAAAGACCAGAAGTGAGATAGCCCAACAACCTGATGGCTCTAAGATATTCGTTGATTAGTAGCTGAAGATGAGCTCTGGTTGAGTTCGAAATGCGTCAGTGTAGTGTGGTGGTGGTGATAGATGGGTTTGTGTGATTTGTGTGTGTTCTTAAAATGTGGAGGTGGACGAACCTGCATGAACACGCATATCTTGCATAAACGTAGCTATCATAAGGTCACGGGTGAGCAAACTTATTGTTTTAGTTCATTGATTTGTATATTCGCTGGTTATAAAACTTTATGAATTACAATCATAATTCACCCGTACCTTTCGCTAACGAGACTCGCAGTAAAATTTTCCGACTCGAAAACAGTTTTCATTTGCTGTAATAGTGCAATTTGCATTTTAAATATACAGTTAGTACCAAGTTTCTTGAAGCAGCTGGAATTTGAATACGACGAAGTATGAATGCTTGAAAATGAATTCTAGAAGAACAATGCGTAAGCAAAATGTATAAATTATTCATCCCACTAAAACTTTCGCATTTATAATGTTTGTTACCTCAACACGTCTAAACCGCTGAACCTGTTTAGGTGAAATTTGGTATGTAATTGTAGTAGGTCAGTTTGAGTCCCGGAGAACGACATAGAATAGTTTTTATCCCGGAAAATTGCATGGTTACCGCGGGATAAAGATAAACGAATTCTAAACGGACGGAGTCACATATATCTTGCGTCACATACCTATTATTAGGTATGGCAACTACTCGAAAAAAGCTATGGCTACTCGAAATGGCAAAAACGGAACCCTTATAGTTTCGCCATGTCTATCTGTCCGTCCGCAACTATGCTCAAGGACTATCAATGCTAGAAAGCTGTAATTCTGCACGAATATATATATGAAAACTATGCCGACAAAATTATACAATAAAAAATTCAAAAAAAATTTTTTTAGAGTACCTATTTTGGACGTGTCTGACACGCTCTTGGCCGGTTTTTGTCGTTGAAGGACTCGTCTACCAACTCATGATAATGACAAAAGCGAAAAATTAGCACGCTTATTAAGACATAGTCGTAAAATAAATATAAATCCTTCTGCCACTTAACGTAAAAGTAAATTGTTTTCCACATTTAGCAGAATTAGTGGGCAGGGCGGGGTCTCTGGGGATTAAGCCCGTTTAAGTGCCCCCGCCGCAGTGATTAAAATTTAACGTCAGCTAACATATTTGGCCCGATGGACAGACACCCTTATAAACCAAGCTGTATTTTGTTTGAATTCACGGACAAATTTTAAGGTTGAGTGAAAGAGATTGAGTGGTTTTGTTACTCTTAATTTAGTTAAAGTCCTAGCTAGTGCCCAGCTGGCACAAACCTCTCAGAATAAGAGGGCTTGGGAAGTTTTTTATATGCGAATCCAGTGCATGTTGTCACACACGCCATTAGTTATTTAATAGTTGCACACCTTGCGATGTTTTCTTTAATCGTAAAATGTTAAGTTGTTGTTCCACACATGAATTCTGAAAAAGTCACGAGGTGCATTCCTGGGATTAAATAGAATATTCTCCGCTTTGAGTGGTCGAATTGACTTGAAATTTAGTACTTTTTTTTTAATATGGCTCTGTCCATTGTATGATAATTTTGCCAGTGTCTAGGAGGTTTTTTTTTATTCGATTGGAAGGCAAACGAAGGTTTTGTCGTTGTACGGTAATAAATGGTGGATGATTTCAATCAAGTACACATTCATATCATAATTATAGTCAACGGTCATTATGAAGAAATTCTGGCACATTGCAAAACTATGAAGTTTCCGCGTATCGACTATATGAATCATAGACAAAAATGCAATGCTTACTTGTTGCTTGCGAAAAAATAGTAAACGTGTCTTTCCAATGGTTTACAATGTTAATATTCAGAAACTTCATAGTTTGTATATATTTTAAGTTTAGGATTGTTTTGAACATGAAACTACCGTGAGACTTACTCATTTTAAGTGATATTGTAACGGATAACTCACGTCTTAAATCGAATTTAGCTCGACATGTTTCGGGGTATTCGGGGTAGTTCTGCTCGCGCGAGCAGAGCGGTGGCGCGTAGTGCGCGTGTTGCGGCAGCCGCCGAGTTACGTGCTCCTTTGAAGAAGGGCTACGAAATAGCCCGAAACAAACCTAAACCAAACCAAACCCAACCAAACGCGATTTAAGACGTGGATTATCCGTTACAATATAATTTAATTTAAGGATTGTTTTTTGGCAATAATTTTAATTTTATTCCTATATTTTTGTCCTTATTGAAATACTGTGCAGATAAAAGTACCAGAATTCTGCTAACATAGCATCGGTCAAGGAACTCCTTAGTAAGTATGTTACACCTGTGCTATTCCCGCGCGCGGCCCATAATTGACGGCCGGCCGCTAATGCGATATTGAAGCTGGCAATATAACTTTATGATTGCAGCTTGAGAACTCCCAGGTGGGAGCGACAGATTTCTTTGACAGCTTGGCTGTGTAGACCAGCAATATCTTATCCATCCATACTATAATTATAAATGCGAAAGTGTGTGTTTGTATGTTTGCGTGTTTGTCCGTCTTTCACGACGTAACGGAGCGATGGATCGACGTGAGTTTTGGCATAGAGATAGTTTATGGGCCCGAGAGTGACAGCTACTTTTTATCCCGCAATAATGTACAGTTCCCGAGGGAACAGCGCGCCATAACCGAATATCATGCGGGCGGAGCCGCGGGCAAAAGCTAGTAATAACAATAGTATAATAATAAAAATTATTTCACACAAATTTTAGGTACAATAAGAATTTGGAACAATAATGTAAGTTTCACTAAAGTCTACCTTGCAAGGCATGTTAAAAACATAGAGCCTCCTCCTTTTTTGAATGCGGTTAATGACAGTAAGAAAAGCTTAACCTAAGTGTAATCTGAAAATTCCTGTGTACTATAAAAAAAAACAGCGAGCCATTTTATCAGTATTGCAGTCACTAAGTACCAGATTATTGTATCGTCACACAATTACATAAGTATGCCAAATTTCAAGTCAATCCGACTACTGGAAGTTGGTCGAATTTAACTTGCAAGATTTGATTACAGACAGACAGACAACGGTACAGGTGAAACTAAATAAAAGCTCGTATCAAACTCTTCTACATAGCGGCAGTCGGGTCTACTCCGATAACAATCGACGTAATATATTTTTTTTTAAAACGTAAAATTATCTTGTACCAATTAATATATTTTCAGCTGCAATCCTCCTCCCATTTGTATGTATGAGGGTCGTTGAACCGAAATAAAGGGTGCGTTAATATTTTGTGGTTTTATTATATACGAGACTGTTGTTTTAATCGTACCTGGGTCGGATTTTAATTGCTGTTTTGTTTATTGGATTATTTTTGTTTGCGGCCAATATTTTTTTTATTTAATTACCGGTAACAGTAGGATTTAATTAAATTTCCTTGAATGATTTTTATTACATTTTACGTGTTTATGTAAATATCATTATTTCAAGAGTGACTAACTTACAATTATTTTTAATACTAGAGCACAAAGTGCGCTTCTACATATACAACACTTTATTTTATCACATTAAATTTAAATTATATTTTTGTACTCATCATCCCAGCCTACAAACGTCCCAATGCTGGGCACAGGCCTCCCCTCAGAATGCTTGGGCGTGGGCCGTAGTTCCCACGCGGGCCCAGTGCGAATTGGGAACTTCACACTCACCATTGAATTTCTTCTTAAATTAAGTAACCGATTGGTTTCCAGATACTGCAAAATTAAAATTACTAAAGCTAGAAGCTAGAGCCTTGTAATTGAGTACCTAGACACTCGTAGGTTACTTTGGATGTAAATAATAATGGATGTAAAAATAAGATACCTCTTTAATGTATTTTTATTCTAAGAAATCCTTGAAGCCAGTTTTTTTTACTTAAATTCAAAGACAATTCCAACTGATACATTCGCTAGAATATTCCAAGTTATCTACGTTATAGGTAGAGCCATTCACGATGACGCGTGCCGTGGTTCTTATTACAATGTAACTAATGTCTAATTTTGACAAAATCATGCGTCATCGTGGATGGCACTAGGTATATCTCATAGTCAAAATACCACCAACGGGACTTATCACGCTAACACACACAAGTACTACCACCACCACTACCACACCCACTACAACCACAGCCACTGCAATGTTGCCGAAACGTCGAGGTAAATATTACTTGTGTGTGTTAGCGTGATAAGTCCCGTTGGTAGTATTTTGACTACGAGTGAGAATCACGAAAGTTTAAAACGTTATACTAGGTATATCTATTTGCATGGATGTAAACCCTCTGCCAAACTCACACAATTTGTACAGCTAGCAGATCTAAACCTTTTCACAGACATCATTTAGCCCCTGCTAGCTCCGTAAAGGTCAACCTTCCATTATTCGCCGCCATGAATCAAACGTGACAAGTGGGGAATGCTAGATCAATCACTCCTAAAATTAGGGGCTAGGAGTTGACAGTTGTCGCTGTAGGGCAGTAAGGCAGGGAACCTGTTGGGAAGAATGGAAAGATTTTTGATGTAGTCTAGTTAGAGCTATAAAAGAGCTTTTTTACACTATAGAACAATTTATCAGAGAAATATAAATGTTATCATGTGTATTTTCCACAGTCAATGTCACCAGTTTTTAGCCTCTCCTACTATAAATGAGTACACTTTGAACACATTGAACGATATCCTGGTCAGTGACACCAGCCTGAATTTGTTTTTTACCTCCGAGTCGAGATTTCTGGCATCTAAATTGTAAATATTTAGTTTGTATATTCTATTATTCACTTCTCTTATTATATAATTAGCATGTGTGGCTTGTCTATAAGTGTTAATTATGAGATTAAATAAATAAGTAAAATAAAAACTTTACTACCTACGTTTTTTAAATGTGGTTTTGTTCGAGTCGCAAAACTCGACTGCCTCAAAATCTCACAACAACTTGACTACAAATAAATTACGAAGCACATTTTTCTGCCTTGCACATAATTCTCCAGTATCAAAACCATTTGAACCATCTATAACTTCAAGTACCAAAACCGGGTGTAAACTAGAAAAGCTCCGGCGTCATCGTTAGCCGCAGACGGGCAAAGCCCTGGGGGCTCCGATCGATGCTACGGCGCCCTGCGTAGCGCTACGTCTCGTAGGCCGCTACGAGCTACGAGCTTATAGAAATGTAATAGATATCGCTGCCGTGGTTGGAATTTAAGAATGTATTTTTTGGGGAGAAATGATGAGGTATTTTGTGTCCTTTTGGCATCACACTACAGCACAACGTCTCAAATTGTTCTCTCTTCTCCTATTTATGTTTTTTACTGTTTTTGTTGTGATGTAGTGTGTTTTTGTTGTCAATAAATATTGTGAGTTTGAGTTTGAGTTTGAGTTAATAGAGTTACTTTTGTATATATTTTTAAATGAGAGCTGAATCTGTTAGGTGACGTTTATTCGTTTTTCATTGAAATGGAGCGATTAATTTTTAATCGATTAAGTAAAAAAAAAATGTGACACTTAACAGTCTTAACACCTATTGATTTAGTTCCATAGAAAGCATAGCTTGTGTTATGGGTACTAGGCAATGGATAAACATACTTGAATAGTGACATTTCTTTATTCCATAAACCTTACTAAAACTATTAATAATAGTTAAATACACACGTAAATATATATTAAACACGCAAAGACTCGAGAACAAACATTTTTACGAACTTCTGCCCCGACCGGGGATCAATCCCAGACTTTAACTTCGTAATCAGGCTCTCTTACTAATGAGAGCTATACGGTCGTCAATGTTTCTATGGTCACCGCTGAGAAAATTCCATATAAATATTGAAAAATATATTTTTAAAAGTGATCAAGGTACTGTCCTAGCCTTTGGTGCACAAACATGGTCTCTGATCGAAAACCAGAATTCCAATCTTGAGGTTTGCTAGAGAGCGATAGAGCTCAGCATACTAGGTGTAAAAAAAGGACAGAATCTGAAAAACTACGCTACGCTCAAAAATACGGATAACCGACGTTAGAAAAGAAGCTAAGATGAAAAGGGACTAGGTTGGACACGTCTGTCGCATACGTTGGGAAAGAGACTTCTAAGATGAAATGGGACTGGGTTGGACACGTCTGTCGCATGCACCCAGAGAAGTGGGCTCACTCAGTCACTTGGTGGGCACCAGAGGACGGCCATCGACGGCGAGGCAGACCGAGAAAGTGATGGTGGGACGATTTAGATGCGTATGCAAGGGATTGGCTTGACATTGAACCAGCAGTAGGACACTATTGCAGGCTAGTAAAAAAAAAACAAGTTGCCAGTTAGTGTGAGTAGATACAGTGGCAAATTTTGAAAATGAGCCTGTTTTCACCTCAAATGTCAGACAAATATCAATTTTTCAAACTTAACGTTGCTACATCGCCCAACTTAAGGAACTCGCAAATCATTACAAAACGGTTTTTATTCAACACAAAAGCAGTATCTTCCCCCAATAAAACATTATTGTACGAACATAATCGTTACATTTAAGACAGTTTGAGACATAACGTACGGTACGAGTGAACTTTATGAATTACAACGACTGAACGTGAGTTTCATATGTTTCTTACTTTAGAGCTTGTGTGGGTGATACTGTCCTGAAATAAATGAATACAAAGCAAATTTGCTTTGGTTTTACGAGTAATTTACTAGCCTTTTGTCACTTTCGACTATGTAAATCAGTCTTAAGTCAGATTTTTTCGAATGCGACTTAAGGTCGGATTATATCATTTTAATCGTTCGGAATTCTTGCTCAGATCTAACTTTGGGACTTAATGTTGTGATTAACTATACGTTCACGTTAAGTGAAGTTAACTCGTGACTATAACCTTTGTAATGTGGTTAAAACGTTGAGGTAATTGAAAGAAAGAAACTGAGGAAGAGAGAAGACATTTTATTCACTCTCACAAAAAACACAAATACAACAAAATTTACACAATTACTTAATCATAAATAAAGCAAAAAAAAATACATAAAAACACATACGAGTAAGTATGAAAATAGTACATATCATTATACACAATTTTGAGTGTCCTAGCAAAAATGCAATTTGTAGCAGTTAATATAGTAGTCGTGGTTAAGTTTCGAAATATTTTAGTAATGAATTTTGAATTTATTTTTAATTCGTTTAATTAGCAACTACATATTCAAGATGGAGTTGCGGTTCTACTATACGGCTAGTCACCTGTACAATGAACTTAAGTCAAGGAAAGTTCTTCCTCTATTGTAAAGCCCTACGATGCTCAAAACTTTTGCAATGATAGCCATTCGTAGAGTTCAAACCGCCATAAATTTACCATATCGTCCCCATACGCGACCATGAATCAAAACGGGGAAAAAACGTTTCTCAATATAATAAAAGAAAATGCAAAATATTCGTCCGCTGACCGGCTCGGCCTACATAAATCACTCGTTCTGACAGAAAGCGTAATGCATTGTTTCCTGGAATGTACCAACTTTTATACTCGTCAAAAGTATGAGCGATTTCATCAGTAATAACTGCTACCTACTCAGAAAAATGTAACCTATATACTCGTAGACACATACTTACACGGATCATAATTGTTGAATTATTTTGAACATGAAACTACCGTGAGACTCACTCATATTAAATGATATTGTAACGGATAACTCACGTCTTAAATCGAGTTTAGCTCGACATATTTCGGGCTATTTTCGTAGCCCTTCTTCAAGGGAGCACGCGACTCGGCGGCTGCCGCAAAACGCGCACTACGCGCCACCGATCTGCTCGCGCGACTGTCCGACGAAACTAACACAGGCATACAACTACGTTATACCCAGATGTCATAATATTTATGGCCAGAGAGTGTGGACGTCCACTCTGCCTCGCATACTTAATAAATTTCCATTTGAAACTGTGCAAGAAATTGTGAATAGCAAACACAACAAGATAAAACATATCTTTGTGCGATGGTTAAACCTACCTCCTTAAATAAAAATTGTATACCTACCTACTCAAAGTAAAATATGTATTAAAATTATAATTATTGTATCCATTCATTCCAAATAATCAAGTTATATTATAAATATTGACTACAACAATCCTATTAATTAAGGATTAGTAGTTAATTAATGAAATGTACGTGTATTTTTTGATTGAAATAAACAGTTTAATTTTTTTTTTTTTAACTACCTACATTTTTATCGTTATTTTTACTGTCACTGTCTAATGTAGGGTAGCACAGAACACTACAACATCGCTCAGTAAAGGCACGTTCAGACCAACCAATCACGCAGCACGAGTATTTAATACTGTTTTCCAACTTGTGGGTACCAACCAACAACAATCTCGGTTAAAGAAGAAGCCTTGAAGAAGGGCTACGAAATAGCCCGAAACATGTCGAGCTAAACTCGATTTGAGCCGTGAGTTATCCGTTACAATATCATTCAATATGTTAAATTTTTATTGAATTTGTCAATATCAACGAAATATGGAGTTAAAAGAAAAACATGTAAATCTCCATTATCTATCATCATCAGCCGGAAGAAGTCTGCTTTCTGTATAACAAAGGCCTCTTCTTACTAGAACATTACAATGACTGACAACACGCCGCTTGCATTCAGGCATATTCAGAAAAAGTTATTGCAACGACTTTTTTTACATTTGGATGAAATTTCGTTTTCCTACCCAGAATCAGGAGCACTTTCGATTGTAATAGCAGAAAAAATGTGTCCCAAGATTTAATATTCCATTACGTTACCATTTTCATGCGTTTCTGTGGCGGTAGTATAATGGATGGCACAAAATTATATGAAAAACCTGGGACACTATTTTTCTCCCATTATAATCGAAAGTGCTCCAGATTCTGAGTAGGAAAACGAAATTTCATCCAAATCTAAAAAAAAGTCGTTTCAATAACTTTTTCTGAAAACGCCCATATTTGCCACCGGTTGACTGTATCTCGCGATGTCACCTGTCAACGTTTCGTCTTCCGTGTAGCCAGAAGACGTCCACTGTTGAACAAAAGGGTTCCCCTTATGCCTCCTCTACATATCGATGGATGCGTCGGCAGATTGTATCTGCGGATGCGTCCGCCGAGGTGTAGAGGGTGGTTTTTGCTTGTCTGTGGTAGGTATTTAACGTCGGCCGATGCATCTGCCACTCATCCGTTTGGTGTCGGTTTTTCGACACGGATCAAAGGGTGACAGCGCGAACGCAACGCGCCTGTCCACACGTCTGCCGATGTGTGGACGGATCGCAATTTATCCGAAGATATGGTTGCGGATCCATCTGCCAACGCATCCGTCGATATGTAGAGGAGGCATTAGAACGATCGCTGTTGCTTGCACGGAACTCTCGCGACGTAGTCAGTCCACGACACCTGTCAGCGACTCGTCTTTCGGCTTATGGTCGCTACTCGAGGACCTATTCTTCCAACAGTTATCTATTTTTCGCCCGCCCGTTGCCACTTCAACTTGAATATCCTTCGAGCTATGTCAGTAACTTTACTTTGTCAGCGATTTTTCGTATTCCGGACTATACTCGTAATCGTGCAAAGAAACTCCGAGCAATAGCTCTCTCCAAAGCTAGTTGCGTGACTTTAAATCTCTAGTTTCCTGCCAATGTTCTGTTACTCTAAGCAACTGTCTTAATATGTAACATCAAGTAACTGGACATGTTTAGGTGTGGCCTACTTGCCTACTAAACTTACTGGACGCAACATTGTCGGAGACTTAACTTTCTATAGCCAGGAAACTTAATGCTCAAACTAAATGAATGCAAGGATGAAGTTTACTGTTTGCTGTATGGCTTATACAGAGTATTGGGAAGACTTGCTAAAACTATTGAATAACTACTAAAACTACTATATTAACTACTAAAATTATTATATTTATCCGTTGCTTAGTACAAGCTTTGCTAAGCTTACTTTGGGACTAGGTAAATTGGTATGAATTGTCCTGTGATATTTATTTATTTTATTGAATAAAATAATATTTTGTTTTATTGACGACCAGATAACCAAGTGGTTAGAGAACCTGACTATGAAGTTTAAGATCTCAGGTTCGATGCCAAGTCAGAGCAGATCGTGTGCGAAATTACATTTGACATTTACCACGGGCGTTACGCTGAAGGACAATATTGTGAGGAAACCTGGAAAAACTTCAATTCATTCAAAAAAAAGCAATTCAATAATATAGAGTTCCCAATTCACACAAGGCTCGCGTGGAAACTACCGTCCAAGTCCTCTTATTTTGAAAGGAGACCTGTGCCCAGCCGTTGGTTATATAGGCTGGTATGAAGAAGGATGACATCACCACATTTCTGAGAAAGCGTCTCGTGACAAATACACGTACGAGCGACAAAGTCTATAAGAAGAAGAATATCTTTTTACCTTGTGAGGTATAGATGCCTAAAAAATAACCAATTGCCATCATCAGTATCATATCATACGTAGGACGTCCGCTTTTGGATATAAGCTTCTCCCTTAGGCCGCTTGTAGACGCCCTTTATTTTCACCAGAGAACGGACTGTATTTTACCGGACTTGCGGTGTTTTATGGCTTACAATGAATGTGTGTACATGCACCGTACACTTGTCCGGAGACAAAGCCAATACAATACGGCAAAAAACAGTCCGTTCTCCGGTGAAAACAACGGACGTCTACAAGCGGCCATAGACTGTGAAAGGCCTATGTCTAACCAACTGTAACAGTAACTAACCTACTAAGAACTAGATGAAAAATCTTCAAAACATCAAAACAAGAGTTTATATTTAGTGACAGCAAATTACCGACAACACAAACAGACCAACAAACGGCTCTGATTGCGCGGTATGCAAATAACGCGTTGCTGTTTTGTAGTGTTCCGTACACAATGGCTATTCGATGCAAATGTAAATTTCCCGGCGTTCAAAGTTGACAATTTGGTTTGTCTACATATTTAAAATTATGTCGTATTTAATTGCAAATATGTGCCTTAAGTTAGTGCAGCGTGAACCTATTAATATACAAAAGTACAAAATGCGCAAGTACCAATTTTCGCAAATGTATGGGATGCAAACATGACACGGACACCTCCTGCCTACCAAAGGTACTTTTTTGGAATATTTTTTTGAAACTTTCACATTATATTGCATAGAACTTAAGATGTTCAAGAAAAATAGAGGAAAAAATCTCCGGATTTTTCACTATTTACTTTACAAAGGCCATCAGTGTCCAATTATAATTATTTCTTATGTCCTTCCCAAAGGAAGGATTTAGGCTCGAGGGTAGAGCAAAGGTTCCACGTCCTGATCCGCTATTCAGTTTCTTTAGCCGTTCTATTATTTTTGTTGACTACCTAAATATCTATAGCCTACCGTCAAAAACGCCTTGATGACCACAAATTCACCAAATACCGGACATACAGCATTAATATTGGATTTCGTTGGGTCCAGGAAGTGGGGGGGAGGGTGACATTCCAAAACCGTTTGTCTCCGCGCAGGTATGCCGGAATAAAACCTGTTGGCGGTAGATATTTTTTGGAATTATGGGATACAAGCTTTTGCCCGTGACTCCGTCTATAAAGAATTCGTTCACTTTCTCGCGGGAACTACATGTATACGTAATTTCTTCAAATAAAAACTATCCGTGTACCAAATTTCTTCTACATCGGTATAGCGGTTTGTCTATCAGCGGTCAGCTATCTCTGTCTGTTATCTTTTTTTCTCTATAGAAAACTCTGCCTGCATGTAGAGAAAAGATAACAGATACTTTCACATTTGTATTTGTACGGATACACTCTCGCGACGCTCACGCACGTGTCATGTGAACTCATGTTTTTTTTTTATTCGACTAGGTGGCAAACGAGCAAGTGGGTCTCCATAGACACCTGCAACACCAAGGGATACCAAATTAGCAAATTGCAATTACTAAAGCCATTTATTTAAACAACACTTAGGTACTATAATTAATAGTCTTAAATTAGTAAACGTCTTCACAATAAATATAGTCCTAAAAAATTTCAATGTCCATTTTAATAAAAATTGATAGTTATTTGTTTAATGTTATTTAACATATTTTTTTTTGTTGCAGGGCGAGAAAGACAGTGGAAAAAACTGCATATTGGCGTGCGAGAAGAGGAAAGCAGATGACACCGACATCAATAAAGACCTCAAAAAGGTGAGACAGAACATTTTTGCTTGAGAACCGATATCAAATTCTAAAAGATGCACCGAAGATTCAATCTTCATGGTTCAAATTCGATAAAAAAACTTTTGATGATGCTAACAGACTTTGAGAACCCTCTGTACTGAGACATTCAAGTAATTAACGAATGGGTTGTGAAGCCATAATTTTTCTAGCTTTTCTTATGGCATAATTATGAAGTTTAGTATTAAGCGACGCAGCGACGGATAAACCGTGTTCGGTTTTAGTTCGCTTTCCAAGCTATTCTTATTGTGAACTTTTGTTTTTTATTTTTTGTAAAAATAATTAACAAAGCCTTATTTTGTCCCGTCAAAGTGACAGTACGAACTGTGGACTAATACAATACCTACATTTTTACTTGCAAGCCAGTGTACTAATGGAGACATTACACCGGCGAGCATTAAGGTATTACGTTACTGGACAATGGGCTCGATCACGCAACGTTCTGACCTCCACCTAACAGGGCGTTGGTGGATGTTTTGTTCGGAATTTGATGTATTTTAGTATACCTATTACAATATAATAAGTAGGTAAGGAATAACTGTCAACTGGTGATTTTCTTATAAAAACATCGTTGAAATAATTAACATCTCTAATCCGCCGACGTACCTACTTTTGTTTTATGAGCTTCTAGGCACAAGAAAACTTATAATCGCCTCGTCCCTTTTGTTACGGCTTATTGAACTGCATTTGTTTGTTTTGTGCCTTTGATTTTTATGTAGAGACTTTTTTTTTTAAAACTGAACTCGTGCAAAGCCGGGGCGGGTCGCTAGTGTCTATATACAACGCTCTTACTTTCCTAGACTCAAAACTACCTGCACAATCCCGTACCATTACCTTCCCAACGCTTCCGCCCCAAAAATCACTCGGCAATTCCGAGTCCCCAGCTCCGCGCTCTCGTGTCGGAGGTCGGTCATTTTGTTTTCATTATCTCCGCAAAACGGCGTGTAGAGGGCGCCACAAATTTATGACAACGAGCTGCGATAGTGACGGGCTTTTTGTTTTTATTTTATCGACGTCGATAAATTTGGGATTCTTTCTGGTACAAAAATAAACTATAATTTTGTAATTACATAATTTTGTCAGAACTTAGGCCTAGTGCGGATAAGGAACTTAACACAGGTTTCCGTTCACCGTAAATCTCGTGGTATAAGTTTAATTTTGTACTTAGATTTCAAATAACTCGCTGCCGACATTGGAACCAATGACCCTGTGCTTGAGAGTATTATAGGTCATAGGCTACTTCGGCTTATGCAGTATTACAAAAAAAAATAGTAGTTAGAAGTCTTAATTCAAATGAAACTAGTTGGGATATAACAGAGTCTTGTTACTACATAATGATAATGTTTCGAAGAACCTGTGAATTCCAAACAATTCACTGGGGATTCACTCTATTGTGTTATTTATTGCAGGCTCCCAGCGGCCAGTCGAAGATTTATTGAGTTCAGAGAACGTAAACAACGCCAAAGACTGGTTTAAAGACAAATTTTGCACGAAAATGCTGAATTTACAGTCCCACGTTAAGTTTACAGCTCAGTTGTTTTCGTGTTTCAGTTTTTATCACGTTTTTCTGCTAGTTTCTATTTGCACTTCACGTTGACTGGCCCTCTCGATGATTCTATTACTTTTTATTCAGGCTCGTATATCTGGCTTTTCTGGAATATGTGTGCGAAATTATAAATAAATAAATATCTGGGACACTTGACACCAATTGAACTAGACCCAAACTGAGCAAAGCTTGTACTATGGACACTAGGCAACGGATAACATACTTATATAGATAAATACATACTGAAATACATATTAAACATCCAAGACCCGAGAACAAACATTCATATTATTCATACAAATATTTGCCCCGGCCGGGATTCGAACGCGGGACCTCAAGCTTCGTAGTCAGGTTCTCTAACCACTCGGCCATCCGGTCGTCAAATTGTATTTCAAATTTATCAAGAGATCAACGGTTGAGGAAAACATGAGGAAACATGTAGAGGTACACACATACGAGGAAACTCAACGTTGTTTGTGAAGAGTGGGAAATGCGGTCTAAGCTCTCGCATTCTGACAGGAGACCTGTGGACTACAGAGAAATGTATAGTATATAGGCCGAAACCATTTATTTTTTTTTGTACAAAATATCACGTAAATAGCCAAATCTACAATGATACAACTTAATTAATAACTCCGGGTCTTGATTATTATATTGCTAAAATCACTTCAAAGTTTCGATCACATTTTTTAACAACTTACTAGTATTCAAAGAAAGGCATAAAATATCGGTAGGTGCCCTTTAATAACGGACGGATAACAAACAGCCCCTCCATATAGTATTCACAACGCCTCCCTCCAAATTGGGCACTTTATACACATCGCTGGACTGCTTTGCATGACATACGAATATTATAGCAAATTTTTTTTTGTTTTGCAACACAAAGTTTATAATAAATTGCACTTCTTACAATTTAAGTAACTATTGAACAGTAAGACTAATCCACTGTTTTGTTACAAATTATGATGTATAATGACGTGGTATGACATAAATCTTCTATTCGTTAGTATAATAATTAGTTTCACAATGCTCTTCAAACATGTTAACCGTCACACGAACTTCACGATACTAGCGCCGTCTAGCGGTGTTTCGCCTGTCGAAAAACCCTCATTACTAAAAGCTCAGCTATTTTCAGTTTGACTGTAGGTGTAGGTACAGTCAACCAATTTCACCTCAGCAACCATAGAATCTTGTCATTGACATATACGTCATTCGATGAACATGGAAATAGACAAATAAAATTAATTACTATGATAAAGTTCCATGGTGGCCCAAGTAACTAATGGTAATAATGATGGTAATGTTTGTCCAAACAATGCTTAAGACTTCCTCTCTTCTGTCAAATCTTGAAAAATTTATCGACACCGCCTTTCTTTCCCATCCCTACGTGCTTCAACCTAATTTAAATACATTACGCGTCTTGAAGTGGCACGGCGTCGTCGGCCCGCACTTGACAGTTAATGTACTGCGATCTTCTACTAACCAGAGCAGTTCAACATTCCTTGCAACTCTCATACAATGTTGACCTTTGGCCACCCTCAAGTTCATTACTGTGCTCTGTTTGGAGGCAATTTTTGGTACAAGGAAGCGTTTTGAAGTAAATTGTGTATGAAAAATGTTTTCTCTCGTCAATCTCGGAAATGTAAGCAATTTTGTGAGGAAAGTTGAGGTTTTTGATTGCTTGTAGACGTGGCTTCGACGCTTTTTACCTGTTGAGGAAAAGTTGTTTAAAAATCTTATGTTTTCCTTGTAAAATTACCTTTGCTACGTAAAAATGCATAATATTTACGAACATCTTTCATAAAACGTGGTGTTTTTGTTTACATAACAAAAAAAATAATAAGAACATTAAAAACCCGACTTCTTTAAAAAAATAAATAAAAAGAAAACACCAAGTTTAGTAACTAACTTATCTGTTAAGTTATTTAAACTTCAGCCTTTGGGACCCATTCAACATCGTGAGTAGTTCAAAAAAACCAGTAACACATCTCAACTGTTGAAATTTAAGTTACTGAAGAGAGTTCTAGACTACTCGACTTCTTTTTCTTTTTCAGTTTATAAAGGCATTCGGGTTTTTTTCAATTTGGACTTTTTTTGTTGTTCCAGTGAAAATGATAACTTTATAGTATTAAAATTATAACATATGTTTATTTGGAGTGCGCTAATTTTAACTTTAATTTGAAACCCATAATCGTCATAATTAAAACTTAAGAAACCCCCGTCGTATTTTTTTGAAACTTCACTTCGAAAAAAGACAACAATATGTTGATCCGATTGTTTTGACTAATCTAATGATAATGATACTTCATATATAAAAACCGTCGAGCCGTTTAGGCTTCAGAAATGTCCAAAGAAATAGATGCACAATAATATAAATACGCTCAAAAAACATAACCCTCCTTCGAGCAGTCGGGCAATGGTACTTAAATGAACGTACCTGGGCAACTAACTAACTTTTTCCACTAACTATTAAACGTAAACTCGACGGCAAGCCCTACTCCAACATCGACTCAACATTTTTATTAAAATGCATTCGATAACTGCACTTTAAAATCAGTTACTGCAACTTGTGTTTGGACAAAAATTGATCTATATTTTATTTTCCCAGCACTTTTTTTACACGGAATCAAGAGTTTACAAATTTTTATTTCCTGTTGCCAAATTCAAATTTTTGTTTTGTGGACATAAGACTTTATGTCACTTATGAAATAGTTCGATGTTACATTACAGTAAGTCCTTAGGACACTGGGCAGGTGGAAAACACTAAATATTTTACCATCAAATAGGGTAGTCCAATACCGGCTTCATTTCAACACTGATACTGTGATTCTAACGACACAAACGCAAAACCGTCACTCTTGCTCACTTATTAAATTATATTAATGTGAGTAGAACGGTACGATACGGAGTTTGAAATTCGAACTTCGGAGTATAAGAGTACTCTTAGAAAATCGGGTTAATTTATTAATAATTAATCAGGTTGATAAGAAATAGATTAAGTATCTACATTACCATCTAATAATAAACCCAATTTCCCCTACCATGACCTTACTCCACCGCTTCTACTTCCTCGCCGTGTATATGAGAGCGGAAGCCATTTTGCAAAGTTTACACGAAATCTCGTATAAATCAATCGCGAAAGGCAAATAAATAATTTCGGAGTTATGGGCGAGAGAAGCGATTGTTGCGCTAGCGCATAGCTCATGCTTTAGTTCTATCATCATAGTTAATTAACTATCTGATGCCTGGTGATTTTCAATTTATTCAAAGCAGGATATTTTGCAGTTTTAATTGGGCTTTAAAAAATACAACATAATGCACTTTAGTTTCCTGTTAACCTTAGCGGTCCCCCGACACCGACGACGCTTAGATAAAAAAAATATTACTAGGTACTTGTACTAAATTAACTTAGGCTAATTTTGCGGGAAATCAGCATAGTCCCCGCGGGAAAGGGATAAACGAATTCTTCGCAGATGAAGTCGCAGGCAACAGCTAGGCAGTGCATAATTATTTTTTACTTTTTAGTTGGCCTTTTCTGTCGCCTTTTTTTTCGTTTTTTTTTTATTTTTTTTAAGCGTTTTTTTTTTACATGACACGGGCGTAGTACATGGAAATCGTACCGAAAATGAAGTGTTGCCTTGCATCAAATGAGGTAGTTCTAATTTTTATATGAGTTGGTAATGGCGAATTTGGTTATGTCAAATCCAAGTTTTCCACCTCGAAAGCCTTCCGGATCATTGTCAAATACTTGAAAATTCATTAAAATTTAGTAGTTTTTTCCGTTTTTGACAATTTTTACCACCAAGGACTTACGTTACGGCAAAAGTCACTAGGAACTGTTTTAAGTAGACTAAATTTCCAATCAAATGAGACTAATTTTATTTCGGTAGTTCAAATAGTTTCTATGATACAGCTATTCAAAAGTTTGCGAAAATTCCAAAAAATTTAATAATACAGTTTTTTTTAGTTTTCGACCATTTTTACCCCTAAAAAGTGGACTTATGCGAAAAGTTACTGTGTAGGTATTAAAGTCCATTAAATTCCCAACAAAATGAGATCAACTATGTCAACTTGCACCTGAGAGTTCCTGAGACACAGTTGTTCAAAGTAGTTCAGATAAGTAAACAATTATGTACTATAAGGGTTTCCAAAATGAAGTACGCCCTGTTAGTGAAATAATTATAATTACTTATATTGTTTATTTCACTAACAGAGTGTACTTCATTTTGCAAACCCTTCTATACTCCATTTAATTTAAGATTTGAATTAACGGTCAAAGTGTAACACGCGTTTCTCGGTATTTCGAACACAAATTGACTAAAAACACCTACATGTAGATTTATTAGCGGTATTTTTTACTGGGGAGAAATTTTATTTATAAACAAACAAACAATACAATACAATGATTAACAGAAATGAATAAAAAAAAGAACTAAAACTAACTTACTCTAAACCTAAAAATCTATATTTACAAATTTCGCCCAAGTCGTTGCTACTGGGCAGGGTAATTTTTTATATTTTTACTATAGAAGTTAACACAATTTTAAATACTTTCATTGTTTCATTTAAAAACATGTGCAAATTTCACCGTTAAGTTTCAAATGTTGAAAATAAATGGAGTATAGTAAATACTAGTTTACTTACCTCAACCACTTTGAACAACTGTGTCTCAGGTACTCTCAGGTCGAAGTTGACAAAATTGGTGATTTTGTTAATAATTTAGTGGACTTTAATAACTACACAGTAACTTTTCGCATAAGCCAATTCTTTAAGGGTAAAAATTGTTAAAAACTGAAAAAAAACTGTAATATTTCCTTTATTTGGAAATTGCGCAAACTGTTCAATAGCCGTATCATAGCGGTATTTATTATATGTTTAGTATAGAAGTTAACACAATTTTATGTAGTTTCATTGTTTCATTTCAAAACGTGTGCAAATTTCACCGTTCAGTTTCAAATGTTAAAATAAATGGAGTTTAGTATATAATTGCTTGCTTACCTCAACCACTTTGAACAGCTGTGTCTCAGGAACTCTCAGGTATAAGTTGACAAAATTGGTCACATTTTGTTAATAATTTAGTGGACTTTAATAACTACAAAGTAACTTTTCGCATAAGTCCACTTTTTAGGGGTAAAAATGATCGAAAACTAAAAAAAACTGTAATATTTCCTTTTTTTGGAACTTACGCAAACTTTTCAATAGCCGTATCATAGAAACTACTTGATCTACCAAAACCAAATTAGTCTCATTTGATTGGAAATTTAGTCTACTTAAAATTGTTCTTAGTGATTTTGGCTGTACCGTAAGCCCTTCGTGGTAAAAATTGTCAAAAACGGAAAAAACTACTAAATTTTAATGAATTTTCAAGTATTTGACAATGATCCAGAAGGCTTTCGAGGTGGAAAACTTGGATTTGACATAACCAATTTCACCACTACCAACTCATATAAAAATTAGAACTACCTCATTTGATGCAAGGTAAAAAGTACCAATTCCATGTACTAGCGGGACTAAATCACGACTTAAATATTGTTAAAATTATCTCAATAAATCACTCTTCTAAGTCAAGGCAATCAAAAAGTACCTACAGTATTAGAAATGCTATCTCCACACAAATTGCAGTCACTGAAAAAGTACTTTTGGTCGTCCTAGAAACTTGAAACTTGATATGAAGGTAGCTCTCATACCCCAACTAACGCCGCAACTAAGTGCTCGGTCTGTGAATGTACCCGGAAAGCAGCAGTCCGCGACGAATTGCGCCGTAGTACCAAAATCATCACTCATGTCGACGACGACCACTCTGGCAAGAGTATACCAACTAAGAAGAAGCTCTTATAGCACAATCAAAAAGAAAAGTTTGAAATACTAGATAGTACAACAAGAGCATAAAACGAGCCATTTTACCCGAGGCGTTCATATAGCTACCCGAGCTAGTACGGCGAGGGTGGATAGACACGTCGAGCGAAAAAAAAAGGGAACCCTAAAGTACATAATGTTGTATTTTTTAAAGTATTAACCTTAGCGGTCGCCCGACACCGACGACGCTTAGATAAAAAAAATTATTACTAGGTACTTATACTAAATTAACTTAGGCTAATTTTGCGGGAAATCAGCATAGTCCTCGCGGGATAGGGATAAACGGTCACGGCCAACAGCTAGGTAGTGCATAATTATTTTTTACTTTTTAGTTGTCCTTTTTTTCGTTTTTTATTTTATTTCTGCTAGCGTTTTTTTGTCGGGGGTTTTTAAAAATTTTATTTTTAGTTTTTTTATTTCATATTTTTTAAACTTTGGTATATTTTTTTTTTTAATTGTACTAGTGTGTCGAATAACCTGGCTGCAGCTCAGCCCGTGTTGCCATCATTGCATTGTATGTAGAATCAAATACTGATCAAAAGGAATCAAAGACGACATGTCTACTATTATTTTTTATAGTGTTCTAGTGTGCTGGATATCCTCATCAGCTCATCCTGTTGCCACCATTGCATTGTATGTAGAATCAAAAACTGATCGAAACGAATCCAAACACGATATATCTGCTATGGTTTTATCAAGAGTGTACAGTCAGCTGCAGAGAAAGGGTACCCCCCTGTATGGCGGTAAGTATGGATACCGCCGTTACAGGGGGGTACCTTTTCTCTGCAGCTGACTGTACCTACTGGTGCTCTGGATATCCTCGCTGCAGCATCAGGCCAAGAATTGCATAATCTTGCATAGTTACATATGTTAGCATACATGGTTGTTTCAAATTTTACGTCCCAAATATGCTTGGAAGTAAAGTAAATACCCATTATGTGTCTAAGATTCCTACCGCAGCGAACAAAAGAGCTGATGATCTTGAAACGGCTGAACCGATTTTGATAAAACATGTCTAAGAACCATCGCTAGAAAACCAGCTTTCAAATAAAAAAACCGCATTCAAATCTGTTTTTAATTTACTTTCAATATAGTCAGAGGTCTTCACAAATTCTTCAAAATATCCCTCACTAAGGATATGCGAACCCAACATTTATTCTCACATCGTCTAATGAGTTGGGTCCCAAATTGTCCCGTTCTAAGCACATAGAGGGGCCAAAGTTATATGAAATGGGACCCAAATCACCGGTTCAAGGGGGACGCTATTCATACGAAGATAGCCCAAAGATCTCGATGTTTTCGTTTATTTAATGGTACCAAGTTTTATTAATATGGGGAACCCGTTGACCGGATAAAAAGTTTTTTGGCGGTTTGCGGTCCTTATGCATTTATTTACGAGTACTTCTCTGACCATTTGCAATTTTCATGTTTCATCGGAGTTATATATGAGTGCTTGATCGAGGATTTTCAGCCGAAACCGTAGAGGAAATTTCGGCTTCCGTATTAGTTTCGGACGGTTGTCGTTGTTAACTCTTGTCATGTTTATTTTTTGATAATTCTTATTTAATTTTACAAGCTTATATTTAACTTGTAATGTATTTGTGTTAGGATTAAACTTGAAATTTGAGTTTCAACGACTTCTAGTGATCACATTGATTTAAAATGTGGTACAGATAATATACAATACATAGTTAGAATAACAGCGCAAGTGTAATCAATAAAGATTATTTAAATAGGTAGTAATAAGTTTCCTAGCCAACTATTTATTTTAAATCAAAAACTTGAATAAACATAAATTAGGTTAGGTTAGAATTGAGTCAAGGTGAAAGCGCCTCAGCCACGCGGAATAGGAGCTCCACGAAGCGGGGCTCGTCGACCTTAGGCTATGGTATTAAAAGCGACGAACCAGGAAATGAAGGAATGGGGACCGACTAGTCACTAGACGAACAGGAAATTAAACGAACGTTTCAAAATAATGACAAACTTAAGTCTATAATTCCTCGTTAAATTGATTTAAATCGTTTCTCATATAGGAGGTAAATACAGGCGATTAAACATGTTAATTCGGCTCGTTGACACCTGATTGCGTTTAATACCATGTGAGGCCTGCCCGATGTAGAGACGTAGTAATTTTACATTCACAAACATTGCGAATTTCTTGAAAATATGTTCATAATAGGATTTTACTAAATCCCCATGGAATTTTCCGAAAATTACATCATGATTGTTATTGAAGTTGTAATAAAAACAACTGTGCCAAATTTCAAATAACCATGATTCATTCAGTCCAACGACGACCAGATGGCCAAGTGGTTAGAGAACCTGACTACGAAGCTTGAGGTTTCGGGTTCGATTCGCGGCCGGGGCAGATATTTACTTGTATGAATAATACGTATGTTTATTTGTTCTCGGGTCTTGGATGTTTAATATGTATTTAAATATGTATTTATCTTAGTTACAAGCTTTACTTACTTTGGGACTAGGCCAACTGGTATCAAGTGTCCCATGATATTTATTTATTTAGGTATTTTATTAATTAGTTCCTATTTTAGTAAATCCCTGCCCGTAGTGACCTTAGTGTTAAATTACCTACGTAATACAGTCGTGTGTAGGTCATGTTCAACATGCGCTCATCCACTTCTTACATAGACCAGTAATGATGATGCCATTCGCATTCGCATTCGCATTCGCAAAATCGCACCGATATTCGTTACATCCCTAGTGCGTAATATCGAGCTTTTATCACTCTCAATACCGGTTTTGTAAGCTTTACGGCGGAAATATTGCTTTCGAAATCAATTACTGAGTATTGAGGTGAGAACAGAGATTAATATTTCAGTGATCGGCATTTATTTTAAACTGGCTGTTGGCTGTGACACCGTCTATGAAAATGTATATTTCAGATTTCATACGATCCATATACTATGTTAGTAACAGACAAGTCCTTATATAATTACTCGTATGTTAGTGCCACTGTCCATCCTGCTAGCCAACACGTTCAGAAGACTATGGCCACCTATGAAGAAATGAGCTATGAAGAATTCGTTTGTCACTATCCCGTGGGAGCTTTTTCTTTACAACTATCCTTTGTCCTTCACCTTACATGATAATATATTGTATACTTTTTTTCAAACTAGACTGATAAAGTGACCCACTGCTGGGCAACTCTCGTGACCTCCGCAGTTCTGGCGCAATGTCAGGCCCATCCCTTGCTTACGCGTCCAAATCGCCCCACCTTCTCCTTCTCGGTCTACCTCGCCAATACATGGCCGTAGGGCCGTTTTCCAGTGTCTACCAAGTGACTGTGTAAGCCCACTTAACTGTAAACTAAACACAAACTGCTAACCATGCAATAAATATTTGAGTTTGAGTTTGAAAATTCATCAATTTCATAGAATTGAATTCTAACTTCTATTTTCAGAGTTTCGGTAAACTATGAAATGTTTAGCATGAGAAATTGTTGAGCATTCCGGAACTTGTTTCGCTGGATAGTTACTTTTGAGAAGAATTCACTTTCAATCTATTTGCTTTTGCTCATATTTTAGTTGAACGCTGTTCGATATTCGTAGTCAGGAATACTTTTTTTGGCAGCTAAAACTATGTCACAAAATCGTAAACAAATGTTTCAGTTTACCCTCACACGTGACAATCAACTTTCAACAACGAATCGAATACAAACACCCAACAAATTCTACCAAAAATCGTCAATAACAATTTCATCGATACCCAAAACACTATAGCCACGCAACTGTGCATTATTACTTTTTTGAGTTGTTCAATTTTCGTAACATACGATACCAGAAAAGGCCCGTTGTTTCGTTTTTGAAACTTTTCTCATTTCGCCACGGGGCGTCCCGGCAGACGCAACCTTTTTTTTTACGCCATGGCGACTGATTCGGTGCCACTGGGCTAGCGACGAACGTTACTTGACGTTTTAGTCAGATGAACTTTGCTGAGTGTACATACAGTCGTCACAATTCGGATTTTTTTTTGCAGTCACCGGACTGTCCGGTGACTCCTCAGTGGAAGATACCTAAAAATATTTACGGAACACTCGGTGCGGAAGTCCGAGTAGCATTGGCCGATTTTTTTAGGGTTCCATAGCCAAAATGGCAAAAACGGTATACCCTTAGGTTTCTTCATGTCTATCTGTCTGTCTGTCTGTCCATGGTTTTGCTCAGAGACTATTACAAAAAAACTGTAATTTTACAGGATAGTAGCAACTATTGCGCCAAAAAGTTGAAAAAAGTTTAACAATCTTTCTTCTTAAGATTCCGAAGTATGTTATATTATATTTCCTGGGATTAAAAGCAGTATTAATCCACGTCTGTGCAAACAACGTGTAGATTCCGTTAGCCAAATTTCGGGAATATCGGAGCATTGAAGCATGAAATTGGAACAAACTTATTGGAACTAGCTAATGCCCGTGGCTTTGTCCCTTGGAGGATTAAATGTGCTTCACAATCCCGAGAAAATTTCGTACAATCCCTTCCTAGCGCACCTAGAGATATATAAAATTGTTTTGACCCGCGGCTTTGCTCGCATTAGACATAAATTCATGAAAAACGTTTCCAATTTTATTAGAGTTAAGCCTATATACAAAAAGGAAGTGAAGGTAGAGGTAGATACGATTAAGTAGGTGAAAATTATACTTGCATCGTTTGTCTCTGTTTGTCTTTGCGTAGTTTGGTTCGCTCATTATCATCATTACCCCAGCCTATTTCTTATGCGTCCCACTGCTAGGCACAGGCCTACTCTAAGAATGAGAGGGCTTCGGCCTTAGTTCCCACGCGGGCCCATTGCGGATTGGAAAGTTTTCTGTCATAATTAAAACAGTCCAAATTGTATTATCTATTTGGGAGCTACTCGTAATTATGTTACAGAAAGACACATGGTAAAATTTAACAATTATTTATTTTCGGAGATTTAAAATGGATTGCGTGACAAAATTATTCGCTACCACTTTCGCATCACAAACAAAATTGTCGTTAACACCTTCTATCTCGAAACGTTTCGTTAAAGTTTCACCCAGAATACGCCCCCAGCATTTCATCGCACAGTTTTCGAATATTCTGTCAATCTATTATTAGGTTTGGCGAATATTCGGCGAATTACTTTTCCATCAAAACTTGTGCATTCCGCTTATCGCCGAGTTTGCGAACGCGTCGGGACCCGTTTGAAGCGAGATTTAATTTGTAGTTGTGTAGGTTTGCTTTTTGTTCAGGAAAGTTTGATGGATGTTAGGTTAATCTACAAGCCGTGGCCTAAAGAAAAAAGAAAGCATTTATTCCTGACACACAAATATCAATACATACACACGCATGTATAAAATCACGCCTCGTTCCTAACGGGGTAGGCAGAGACTACATCCTTCCACTTGCTACGATCCTAGCAGCTTTCGCTTCCTCTACATTCATCAATCTTTTCATACATGCACGTCGGTTAAGACTACTCCTGACCCGACCTTTCTTCAGAACGTACGTTCGTCTAGCTAGGTCTTCCTCTTCCAACATTCCCATTCACGCTCGTCTTATAGATCTGCTAAGGAAATTTGTTTACCAATATAAATTAATTAATTAATTAAATACGTATCAGTGTCAGGGTAGTGATCTCTCAAACAAAGGGTACCATTGCCGAAATAGCCTTTTTAATAACTGTATCTTTTCATTTGGATTTTGTTTTTGATGTTTGATTTTTCACTGCTCTTGAGAAAAAGGGTCTTGACAGTCGGACAGGCAAACAGCAAAATTATTTTATAAGAGGTTTTGTTTTTTCCTCTTGAGGAACGAAACTAAAAACTTTAAAAACTTTAAAAACGGTTTATTATAAATATATATGATCTTATCCAGCTGCTGGCTGAAATATTAAATACTTTGTTTATGTAAGTTAAAGTATATTATGCCGATACATGTAATAAGCATATTTTATATATTTAATTTTTGTTTCAGGCGAAACTAGAAACTAAAGCGCTGAAGGCGAAAAGGCCCGGCTTCACGGACGACCGGTACAACGAAACCTCTTACTATATTGAAAATGGTAAGTCTTTCTTCTATTTCATGTCTCTCACATAGTTTGATACGCTTGCCTAGTCTATTCTCATTTTTATCAAACCTTAGATCAAACGCACTTGGAAACACGATATCGCTTTCATTTCACCCAATGTATATTTGGAATCGCGATCATTTTCACCACTTCTTTCCGTCACATGGTATGGGATGAGAGAAGAAAGAGATGGAGAATACAATAGCAAGCGCCAGAGCGTTCAGCCGAGTTTGGACTTGCAAGACAAATCGTGAAGTTGCATTACATTGCGAGGCCGTAAAGCCAACGAATTTGTTGTATTTGTGGGTCGTTACGTGATTTGAGCGAAACAAAACGAAACACTGGTGACAATAATCATGTCACTGGTTATATTACTAAAACCAGTGATTTTAGTAACCAATTTCTTTCACTGCCTTCACTAACGCGTTCTGTGACAGTCACTGTAACTGAATTAGAAATGAAACTAGTATTTAATGTAATTTGTTACGAGCTATTAAGTTATGACGTTATTTATTTTTCAGAGTAATGTCAATAATTTCATAATTTAAGAATCGTTTCTTTGACCTTATAAAGGTAAGGTTATAATTTTTAGTCTGTGCTACTCGTGACGTCTGTAACGTTGAGGCGAAAATCGCATCACCACAAAAATAGCTCGTTACAAAAATCACCACCTTGTCGCTCGACGTGAAACCAGTGATTTAGTTATTCAGCACGTCACCAGTTATTGTATACGGTGACGTGAAATAACGACCACCTCTAGTTTGTAGTGGTCAATCGAGCGTCGCAATGTAAAGCTTGTACGATTTTTCTTGCAAGTTTAAGTCAAGTGCTTTAGAAAATACGGCCACTGCCAAACTGTTCATATCAACAATTATGTTCAAATACCTACTGGAGCACAAGATCACTTAGTGTGGGGGAGACCGAGAAGAGTCGCTGCCATAAACCGTTGAGGAGTTCTCCAGTAGAGACGGACCTGCCTGGACCACAAGTATGCCAAATTTCAAGTCAATCCGATCACTTGAAGTTGGTCGAACTCAACTTGCAAGATTTGACCCGCACATACAGTTTACTGATTCCAAACATGTATATCTCACTACCTTAAAAAAATGTCGCTAAGTCAATTTCTCCTTCCAAGCGTCGATATGTAGATTATTTTTTTATTGAATAACACAACAATATGTCAAGATATTATCCATACTTCACGCGGGAATAAATGAGGCCATTATCATTTAGTGTACAGGCATGAAAAAAAGGGGCGATGAAAAAAAAATGTCTGTTAAAAATGTTTCTCTAAATATCCTGTTAGGGTAGGTATTTTTCAGTCATGACGCATAGTTTTGAGACACAAGTTTTGAGACACTTTATATACGAATGCACACGTCTATTGCAGACCTTTAAAAAATCACACAAAACACTCCAATTCTCAGCTCCAATTAGTATCATTCGATGTTAAAAAATCATAGATTTATCGCCAAGTTTACATCGAATGACATTTGCATTGGTAATGGAATGGCTCCGTTCTGCGGTGACCTGATGCCGATTGAAAAAGGCTGCCATTTGTAACGTCTTCCAATCTTTGCTATCGAATAAATTAGATTAAGGAAAGTAGGTCAGACACACAGTGAAGGTGGAAAGGGGCCCGTATACGTCATGTCAGTAGAGCTGGTTAACTAGAGAGCAGGCAAAATGCTGTAAGCGCAAGTAATATTCCAGTACCTGGGAGACCGAGCTTTGTTTGGGATAAAACACGTTAATGAACGTTTTCCCAGAGATAAGACCAAGCTAGATCGATTTTCTTCCCCAAAAACCCCTACAAATAAAATTTCATCAAAATCGTTGGAGCAATTTTTTTTTATTCGACTGGATGGCAAACGAGCAAGTTGCTCTCCTGATGATCAGAGATCACCACCGCCCATAGACACCTGCAACACCAGGGGGATTGCAGATGAGTTACCGAGATCCCCGAAATATACATGACTTGCTCGTTTAAAGGTATTACTCGTAGATAGATAGATAGATATAAGTCGAGCTATGGATGAAGTTAAGTTCAGCAATGGGATACTCAATGTTAAACTAAAAAAAAAAAAAAAAAAAACAGGATTAATTTCATCCCGAAAAATTTCAGTTTCCGAGAGATAGCTATAAACGAATCCCCGACAAAGTCGCGGACAACAGCTAGCAGCTTATAAAAACAGTGGAACGTAGAACCTCCTCCTTATTTGAAGTCGGTTCACAAATTCCAGTTCAGTTTAGCAACCCTTAAAAAACACGACCTTCGTATACAACGGAACCTTAAAATTTTAGCGAGTCATAGACATAAATGGATTTCTTTAATAAACGTTAGTGGCAAGCAGCTATTATAGGCCTGAGTCATCTTACCGCAATGCCGTTTTTCAGTCAAATTTGCATTTGAGTAACTTTTAAGCAACGGTTAAGGTTTTATGGCGTAGATTAGAACTTGCTATGGTTTTAATGTGTTTGCTACGGGAATTGAATTTGCTGACCCACATTTTTTGGTGATTGTTTAGGGGGGTTCAATTTATCGGTGGCAGAGTTTTGCACGTTCGTAATAAATTGACTTTTCCTTCGGTGGACTATTTTATCGGGTGTTAAATGTATTCTGAAACCTTTTACCTTGTTATTTGGCTATTTCACGTGCAAGACGTCTGTCTGTTGTAGGTACCTTATTGCTATGGATCTCCGAAAAATTACTTATGAATCAATCAGTCCTAAAAGCGGTATCTAGATCACTAGAGACACTGGATATCTTATTTTTGAAATAAAAATTGACACATTGCAGATTGATAACATTTTCCCAATGTTTATAGCTAGGGGTTCCCGCGGTTTCGCTTGGTATAGATCTTAGATATTTCAATATTTATTATTGAACTTCCTTATAGATGGCTATTGTTTCTCAAAAGAATGAGGTGTTTCTCAGGAATTAAAAATAGCTTGTTAGTCTTCGACTTCTACTTTGCATGAAGGAAAGTCAAACAATCATCAACATATATTATGGAGTTAAGAAAGATTACGAAGTTAAGATTCATTTTGATAAGTACAACCTGGCCTGGCTGCGTATCTACCATCTCTTTTGCATTGCAAGAATTCATTGCCAGCACATTCGTCGGTGCTCATTCTTCTCTCCACCCTTCTCTTGTAATAGATCTCTAATCACCATCTTCTCTTGCAGGCCTCAGAAAAGTATACCCCTACTATTTCACATTCACCACCTTCACGAAAGGCAGATGGGTCGGCGAGAAGATCCTGGACGTCTTCGCGAGGGAATTCCGAGCTCATCCGGCAGCTGAGTACGAGAGGTGCATCAGAGCTGGCACCCTCACTGTCAACTACGAGAGAGTAGACCCTGACTACAGGTTGAAGCACAATGACCTCCTCGCCAACGTTGTTCATAGGTAAGTTCACGAAGCGGCGGTTCACTTGGACAAACTGTTAACTAACATCGCGTTTGTACTGTCCAGTTCGCTGTACGACATTAGCAGAAATCCAAGTATCGATGCCGTCATAGGGTATAGAATAATCCAGAAACCAAATCTGTTATAAGCCAATAGCTTTCTAAAAAACAATCACATAGGCAGTTCTAGCGCTGCTTATTCTTACACTGTCCAAAACGTAATTGATATTTAGTTCTTCAACGTGTGTATCTTTAAGTGTAGCATAACTGTCAACTTCCCTTATATTTTCGATTGTGTGTCTTTGCGACAAAGCAATCAGTTCGATTGAAATATAATGGGTGGCAGTTTCAGCTACATTGCAGTCGGAATGCAGTCCATCTGTGACGGCATTAATTCAACAAACAACATTATACGAGTACACCATGCAATGTCAAAATACTACTTGTGTTATACCAATAGGAGTATGAGTAAGAGGTATCGCTGTTGTTAGACCGTACCTTTTTTGCTTCGGATGTTGACAGATCTGTATACGGAGATGTAACGGATTCGATTTGTGGCATTCGAACATGGCGGATGTGGACGATATATAATTTTGCTATTTCTGTTTCTTTGGCTAGTTGAAGTATAATTTTGATAGTGTTTTATGCGGCGATTGGCCTTAACAGTGAACAGTGATCACAAAATTCTATACTGCTCTCGTGTCTGACATTTTTTTAATGCGCAAGTTGTTTCCACGTGGTTTCTGGAATTTTACTATCAAGTTACAAAAACTACAATCACCGTACAACGTTGCCTCTCGAAACAGAATACTTAGACACTGGCGAAATTGTCTTATTAATTAGGACAGAAGCCATATTTTAAAAAAGAAGAAGAAGAAGGAGATGTAACGCGGCTTCTGGTTTATTCTATATCCTAAGTCCTACAGTGCATCTTGTTTACTGCGAACTGAACAGTGCCATCACCTCATTGCGTTTAAACCATTCAATACGGAATTAATACTTGTATTAACACATCGTACTTGTAAGCAGCTACACAAGATTGTATTTTCGCCACATTCAATCTGCTTAATGCTTAACGCAACCCCTGCTGACTTCAGCGTCTTCAAAGCCTTGTCACAGGTTCACGTTTCGGACACACTTTTCTGGACAGATAATCGACCTAAAGCTGCTCTTCAATGAATAGGTTGTTACTGATAACTAGTGAGTTACGTTAAAGTTCTAATAAGTGATATACAGGTTAACCCTTTTCCAGGCGTAGTGCATATAGTGACCACATAAATGCACACAAATATTCGACCTAGCTAAAGCTACAATATGGTAAAAAGTAAAATGAAGTCGTTAAAAATATTGTTTTCTCATGCTCTTAAAGTTGATGTTTATGCTGGATCTAGGCGACATAAAACGACTTTTCATGCCCTAGCTTGTGCATAAAATAAAATATTCGTCTAAGACCAGGTGTCAACAGCCACAAACAAAAAAGTTTCTACATATTTTTTAAATAACTTTTAAATTACCCATATAATACTATAAATGAAGCAAAAATATAATTATATAATAACGCATGAAAAATTAAAGGTACGAAAGTGGAAAATTGTTTCCACTGCTGCTATTTAATTTCCTCGCAATCTAAGTGAAAAGCAGAGTGTGAAACTCGAGGATTTAACCCATTTTCCCCTCGACGGCTCGAGTGGCTATATGAACGTCTCGGGTAAAATGGCTCGTTTTATGCTCTCGTTGTGCAATCTACTATTCTTTTTAAATTAATCACTTATCATAAGTAAACAATATAAAGCTATGGCTCATTTTGTTGTAGCGTTTCTAATTAGCGGGAACTGGAAAAGGGTTGAATGCTGGTTAGTTTATTTAAAAAAAAAGTTGTTGGTCGCATCTTATTTAACATATTTTTACAATGGGGTGGTACTTAAGTGTTTAAGCTTTGACGTGAGCGTGAGTGACGATCTTGAGTAGATATTGAGTACGAAGTGTCGGTACGGGTGTTTAAGTCTTGGCGAAGAAATATTGAGGACAGAATTAACTCTGAACTTAACAAACAAGCGACTTTGGTGAAGGGCTTATTTCCATTTCTGACGACGTTTTAAGCTCTAAGTTTGTGGCCGTACGTCGCTCAAGCTGACAGCCTGATAGAAAGAGAAGTTTTCATATATGGCCTTTGCGTAGCATCCAACGTTGATGACAGATTTTATATCAAAATGAGTTTAGCATGATCGTTAGAAAGGGCTTGGATAAATGAGAGCTAAAAGACACTTGAAGTATCGCTAGATGGCGCTAGTATCGTGACTCATTTAGTTATTAGCCAATTGCAAGCAAGACTGTAACGTCAAAATACCTCACGATACTAACACCATCTACCGCCGCGTTTAGGAAACAAACTGCGGCCGCATTTCCTAGCGCGCGGTCGCTTGCGATTGTTGCGATCACATCTCTTTTTATTACCAATATCTTATATACAGTTTTACAGAAAGAAAGGGTGAAAGTGATAGTTATTCCGAATACATTAGACAATACGACCTCTAGTCATATGAACGACATGAAAATGACCGGATGGCCAAGTGGTTAGAGAACCTGACTACGAAGCTTGAGGTCCCGGGTTCGATTCCCGGCCGGGGCAGATATTTGTATGAATTAGTTCCGATGGGGTGCTGAAAGTTACTCGATGAGGGCTAAAGCATAGATGTCGCTAGCGTCGCTGCTTAAGTGACTAAATAAGAAAACAAACATGCTGGGATATGTGGTGCATAGGAGAAATTTGTGTCTGTACTCCTGTCCAGTGATGGTGTAGCGGTATAGCACGCAGCACGGAATGCTGAAGGACCTGGGTTCAATTCCCAGCGCTGGTCTCTTTTCTGGTTTTTCTGTGCATCTGTGTTTCAGTTTGTATTTTCGACGCCCACGATACTATACTAGATATACCTACACACTTTGTTCATCTGTCCTCAATATTTATTTAAACTCGCTACGGTGTTAATTGGCATCAAGTAAGAATAACAAGCTACGACGTACTGACGACACTCTTTGAGATCATGATACTGAATGCTTCTGCAACGCAGTTTGCTATTCAAAGTACTTTTGCCACGAACCTTACTAGGTATATGTACATTCTGTAGTTTTCACATATGTAAAAGCTTCACACGGACATATACATTGTACATTGTAGAACACAATTCAGTACTTGTACCTAATCTTCCTTATGTAACATTTGATTTAGTCGTACCTTCTTCTGAAACTTGTGTATCATAGTGTGGCAAATTTATGTTTAAGATTTCTGTTGCTACTAAAATGTAGTAGTATATTTTAGTTAGAAAAAAAAGAGAGATGTATGTTATTTAAGCAACAAAAATCCTAAGCATAATTAATAAAGCTTCAAATAAAGCTGGAGCTTATTTAAAGTAAATTTAGAAATAAATTAATGATAAAGTATAAATATTAAAACCGTAAGCACCGAATGAGCATGCTAGTGCACAAGCAGTTAATACGTTAAATTAATTGTAAACTATATTGCTGTCGTTTTACATTTCGAAAAAATCTCAGCTGTAACCGCTCGGTTGTTTTATCGGAAATGGTGTATCATTTCGGAAATCATATTAACTTTCAAATTGATGTATTAGTATGCGATGTAATGTTGAGAGATATGTAACCTAATGTCACACATATATTCATATAAAAATTTTATAAATTATTTTTGACAGTGTAATTTTGAGCCTTTCCTAATAGATTAACGTTCTTCATAATATTCTTCTTGAATTTCATAACAAAATTTTTATACAAACTGGCAAATAATATTAAGAACAAACGTATGTGTATTCTATAAATCATCACGATCATCTGAAACGGGTAAGATTTTTAAGTTTTACACCTTCACGTTAAAATTGCAAGGAACTATATAGTTTAATCCTAGTGAATAATAACTGACAGACTTTCGCTGCCAAGTATTGCTACTCGCTACGCTCGAAACCAGTAGCAGCTTTTTTCCGCTTTGTAGCAAAAACTACATACACACAATTGTTGATTCTTGGCACTGAACGTGTCAAAAGACGTTTCAGACTTGAATACTTGTATCTTGTGAAATAAACACACAATATCCTTTGTTCCAGCAAAACCCCTTATATTTCTCAACCTTCGTCGTCTAACTTTGCACCAGCATGTTCATTTGTTGCCATCGATCGGTTTAAAACTGTCTCAAAACGACAACTTTTCCTTTTTCCTGTCACCTTGACGTCTGTACAAAACCATTAACATTATCCTTACTAAACGCAACTTTGGTACAAAAAAGAGCTTCTTCTTTAATGTGTCAGTGACTATCCAAAAGCTTTATCAGGCTACCAAATTCAGATGTATTTACTTTTCACTAGTTTTATCACCACGGGATAATAGTACCCGGAAAATATTTTTTTTGAAAACATAAACATACAATATAAGAATCTAACAGAACTTTGGCTAAATGACATGATTTAATACTAATTTGAAACCTAGACAGAAAACAACACCTGCCGTGGAGTTAATTACGTCTATATCTTTGCACCGAAGGAAACTATTTACTTCTATGAAATCTTTTATTTCTAAATATTCTATGTTCTTAATTTGATTTGTTTTTCTAGTTTTAGTAGATAAAGGAATTGTAATATTTTTTTTTGTTTTAAAAACACGACCTTCTGCCATGTTTCTTGCGGCACATTCTTCTTGTCAGTGATAGTTTTTTCGAAAGCGTGGTAGTTAGTATGAAAAATGAAAAATGATAATATAAAACTTTTACAGCGTACTTACAGAACAAACATTTCGTTTTCGGATTTTCTTATCAATTTACAAGTAGGTATTGGATTCGCAGATGACAAAAATGCAGCTCTTTTTGCTTATTATAAGCAACATAAATAAATAACGGATTGATTAAATAAGTTTGTATCAAATTATCATTTCTAACTAGCCTGGCAAAGGCCTCTCCTTTTTGACCTTCACATCTCTCATTCACGTGCAAAAGTTACCTTAAAATAGTACCTGTCCACAGTTCAGTTCTGAAGTTGCGTTTCGTTCAAAGTTTCGTCGATCTAACCTAACCTAACTCCGCCTGACCTGTGTTACGTTGCAGGCACGAGGTACCCGTGACCAGCCAACCGATCACCCTCGTACATATCGACGAGGATATCGTGGTCGTCAACAAACCGGCCTCTATCCCCGTAAGTGGCAATTGAGACAGCCATATTTATGCTACGGTGTCGGATTAACGGGACTTTTGCCGTTCATTCTAGCCTGGGCACGACGACGCGAGTAGCAGCGAGCAATTTTTTTAGGCCCTAGTTTCTATGAGCACTTGCTGCAGGTGACTACTGTACGTCGGCCGAAAACTTCCAAATGTTTCGTTCGAGTATACACCTCATACTGCTCGCCGCCGGCGTTGTTTCTGAGAAACTAGATTCAAACTTTTGGACGTTTTTGGTATCTTATACGCGTCGATCACCTCTGTCACTCTCAGCGGGTAGCCATAGAAACCAGAACCTTATACATTGCTTGTGCGAATTAACCGGCCTTGAACAAGCAATGAACAGAGAATTTGTTTGCATTCGCGCTTAATCGTGACCGGGCTATGCCTACTTATGAAATTGTGCTTTAGTTTTGCTCGTTCCCAGTTTAAATCAGTCTCGAAAGCTTAACATGCTAGCGTTTGTCGCCGACATAAGCATCCGTTCTTTTTGCAATGACATAAACTAGCGTAGTAAGCTTACTAGCTCTTTATTGTATAAAATGACATGCTGTTACTCGTTTTCTTTTATCACTAAAATATTTATTGACAAGACCACATGTCGTATTAACGGTCAAAGACAATCACAACAGACCATACAGGACTGAACTAGATTCTGAGCGATATTGTCAACATACCTGTTGTAAAACTGAGGTTTTTGTACCTAATGACTGCCGAAAGGACAATTTCATAAAGTAAACCCTACCTCCAGCTTCTACAACTTAATCCGGCACCAGCCACTGCCCGTTTCTCGCATGTGTGTACGCAGGTTTGTAAATACTATTAGATCCTTCTGTGTCGCTAGAAAAGTTATACATGACATTTTTCTGTGGTGGCTGAATTCAATACAAATGACAAACAACTTTTAGAGACTTAGCCCGATTCAGAACTACAAGAAAAATCGTGCAAGTTGCAGCACATTGCTAGCTATGAGGCCAATGAGTTTGTAGTGGTCAAAAAAGCGATGCAATGTAGAGCAATTTACATGTCTTTTCTTGCAGGTCTAATTTGGTTTTTAGAGCTAAGGCATGAGGCATTATGAAGCGCGTGATTCGGTAGCGTGCATTGTAAGAATCGAGGCGACCGGCAAACATATAGCTGCACCTGTAAACCTACATCTATGCTACGTCTTGGTTCCTAAAACGAACGTTACCAAATCGCAATGCCAAGATCAGGATACGGGAATCAGGTGCGAAGATATGACATTCGCTGTTCGTCAAGTGTTTTCCTCGAACCTATGCATTGTTCAAAAAGTTGTGTTTGCTCTAACTTATAATAGAAACCGTATAAGATAGAAACCGTATCTTGCCGTATTTTTGCAGCCTGTCTTTGTGTCTACGTCCAACGACTGCGATTTTTTATTGTCATTAAATTTGTATCTAACCACTAGAATAATTTAATGACTATATGTTTTTGTCATTTGTTTTGATATTTATAGATATTTACTGATTCATTCTTTGTAATGTAGTAATTTCTTTCTTTCACTTCTGCTGTATGAGTTATCTCTGTATATAATCTGATCTTAAATGTTGACACACTATCATTTTGCACATAGCAGTTGAAAAACTTTTAGAAATTGGAGTCCGCGCTGCAAGTGTAATATTTCACGAACGGTCGTTTGACTTGTACAGTTGTACTATGACAGGCATGTGCGTACAACCATGTACACTGTAGCAAATATCACAGAATAAATCCAAAATATTTCATCCATTATTTGAAATAAACTGTCCTGCACTTTTTTCCTTGAAAACTTGCATTGAACGTGACGTCACGTCTTTGAAGAACAATCGAAGAAATTGTGTCACGTCTCAGGGTGAAACCTTTTCGCTGCTAATGCCATGTGACATTCCACATATCGACAAAAAAATCATCCTGAAATTGATTGTGAGAAAGTTCCACTCTAACAAGCAATTAGTTCTCTTCCAGACTGAACTACATTTTGAATCGGTATCGTTTTGAAACGTTAAACTTGTGAACCTCAATTCTTGAAAGTATATACTAAGGTGTTACTTTTAATTTACCCGTTCACAGCTGAAATATTTTTGATTAATTTTATGATAGTATAGTCACTAGCAGCAATATGTGACGCAACAAAGCGTGCATTAAAATTTTCTGATATTAATGTAGGTTGACTATACTACCGCCTGCTAATATTCGAAGTAAAATGGACGTCGTGATGTGAAATACTGCGTAAAATTCGAGACTATGTTGTTCCTTCTTTTCTATTTACATGATACTTTGTTTTTTTTTTACAGCTTTTATCTTTAACCTTGTTTTCACTGCTGTTTTATCGAAGTCCTTAATTGTTTTAATGTGATGATAAATTTGAGCTCAAATATGATAAAGCCCAAGGTGCGCTTTTCCATAATTTGCTATTGTAAATTGGAACCTTGTCGTATAAAACAAATTACTATGTTTGTTTTCCATTTAACATTTTTGTCGTGTATAACTTTTTACAGCAAAAAAGGTAGGTAACGCTTATTAATTAAGGTGAAAAGGTGCATTTAGCATTAATTAAGTGCATAACTTATGAACATTCTCGTCGTCTCATATTTTTTACCATTTATACTATTTGTTTTGTTAACCTACTTTATTATTTGTTATATAGCTTCAAATAGTATTAATTCTAGTAACGATTTATCACTACGTTTGTCATCCTTGTTTGTCAACTGTTACCAAAATAGTTAATGAAATATTCTAATATACTTCGACGGAATAAATTAACAACGAATGTCATTAACCTCCGTTTCAGGTATTATTGCAGTGTCCAAAATAAATGTCTAAATTTCAACGTCCGTTACATCAAAATGTAAAAAAAAACATCAAATCTTATCTACAGAATGCATAAAATCTTGTCTTACTTAACATACACCATGATAAGCTATATAGCTATTATAAATTTTTAATACAAGACTAAGACTAGACCTATATCTCAAAAAGTTGTCCATTTTCTGTTGTCCACAAATTACATAAACTTGACGGTATTTCAACACAAAAAATAAATAATATTGTATTTAAATGTATACAAAACCTTGTGGTAACAGGGATTAAGAAATCAAATAATCTTTATTGTTGGATCTAATAGTAAATTTCAATGTACTTAGTTAAAAAATTACGATTTTTTCCTAACAAGATTTCGTGACGTTTACCTGACGTCAAGAAATAGATGTTTTATGAGTTTATGTGTTATGATCTCTTCTTTACTGTTAAAAGATTCTTGACAAAAAGATTTCTTGTCAATTTCCTGACGGGACAACTTTGAGAAATACTCATAAATGTTTAATAAATAAGTCCAACTAAAATACAACTCTGTACCAATATTTATGTACTACGTCAACAGCAATAAAGCTCCAGCCTTTCACCTGTACCTTCGCTTGATTCATTAAAACGTCGAGGTAATGCCAAGGAACTCGAACTTTTCATGGCTCGCTTCAAGACGACTTGTCGCGACTTTGCCGAGCACCGGGACGCACTTCTCGGCTTACCAACTTTGGATGCTTTTACTTCGGAGGAAATCCGAGCGAAAATACCGTATGAAAGGAAATGTTTCCGACTTGTTGCATTAAACTGGGAAGTAATTTATGTAACTCTGTACGTGTTCCTTGCACTAGATGTTTATATTATTTTTATATTTACGGTCGACATTTTGTAACAAATATATACTTATTATAGTCTGTTTCTGACAGTCGATAAAAATATGTAAATCGGGGATCCTTAATTCATTCACAAAGCATCCAGCGAATTATCTTAACCGAGAAGAACAATACTTTTAAACAAATTATTAAATTATTAACTTTATAAAACAAAAAATGACAAGCGACGCTCGTCAACAGTTTGCGATAGTTAAGCGACATAGTCGCTAATCCGAGACGTTATCATAATAGTTACTCTCGAAATAGAGACTTTAGTGTAAATAACTATGAATCATTAAAAAAAGTTATCTTCTTTGCAGTTTCTTAAGTGCCTTATGCGTACTTAAAAAGCAGTAAAGTGTATGGAAAATATTATTATGCGTTTTAACGTTGCTTGTAGTGCAGTTCTGTGCAGTGCAGTTCAGTGCACAGAACAACAGTATAGTGTAAAACTCCATGTGTGTCAAGTGCATTGACCTTACGACTGGTGCGTAATGTGTCAAATAATAAATCATATCGATAGTGCCATAAAACGTGGATATTCGTAAAACCGAATATGAAACAATGAGTGCGAGAAAACGATTTGAACTAGTTTAGGTATTAAAACCATATAAAATAATGTTTCAATCGCCAGTAGAATCTTTACTGGGAACCGCGGACTAGATTTCTAGTCAATCGATTCTGAATCTTAAGTAAATTGTTCAAAAAGTAAATTAGCTCGTCTTCTAGTTAAAAGCATTACTAGAGGCCATCAATCTTACAAAATGGCAGCAGCCAGAAGTTCAAACGAAGCTGTAAAGATGAGGACGTAACCTCCGAACGAAATCACCCATTCCATTTCATGATTCCGACGAGGTTTGGCGAGAACAAACTATTCAGTAAACAGGCAATTGCGTAGTATACGCATTCAAGTTCAAACGATGTCGATTAAGTGCAGATACTATATGGTTTCGTTTTGCCTTTAACACAGCAAGCTCGTTTTACCAGCTGCAAATTGTAACCTGCTAGCCGGTCGGAGAAATAAAAAAGCGTGTGGTTACAAAATGAAAATATAATACAACAGAAAGATCTGCTTTTGTAGAAAAGTTTAAAAGTACACTGGCCTCAGACTTGAAGAACAGGTGGGGAAACAGGGCAGGATGTTAAAGTAGCCTCGGAGCGTCCAGTCGCGAAAGAAAGCTAAACGGGACTTGCATTATGTCTTGCAAAATATAGGAAGTAAGTGTTAAAAATAGAGGAAATAATATTTTCTCCAACTTGCTCGGAAATGTTCTCCTTAATGTTGGAAATATCGACCGGGAAGTCCATCGTTATATGCGTTGATCCGATAAAAAATTCACCAAACAGCTAGCCAACTGTTCAATAATCACGTACAAAACCGAGATTAAAAAAAAATTTCCTTTGCGTTTAGCTAATGCCTAAATGATTGTGTCCAAATCATAATAAGGTGTATTGAGACTTAATTATCTTCTCGGACTATTAAATATTTTGCAACAAAGAGATAAGTTTTTTTATGTTGTGCGTTTAGGAATTGCCGGTTTAACTAAAAGTAAAAATGTATAATATTTATATTTACTAATCCTATAAGTTTTTCTTTTAATTTATTTTGATTACTATATTTTATGTGGAACCAAACATACGATTCGGACCCAAATCTTTAATATCGAAATTGAGGCGGGAACGTGAATTTCGTTCTGTCAAAGATTTTCTGCCGTGTTATTTTTACGAAAATAAAATGAGTTCTATAATTAGTGAAGAAAATATCCTAATGGGCACGCAGCATCTTTTATCAGTAAGGTTTATTTTTATTACTATAAAAGTGTTAATTTTGTTTAGATTGTAGGTAGATTGTTACATAAATATATTGTGCCGAATAAATATAATGTTTTCGGTTTCTTTCCTCGCATATTTGGAGAAAAGCAGTATACAGGCCTCGGCAGGAATGTCATTTCGTGGATTCGTTTCTATTGAAGGACTCGGCTACGCCTCGCCCTTCAAAACCATACTCATCCACGAAATGACTTTTCCCGCCCTCTGCAGTAATATACTATTACAATACCTGCAATAGTGACAATGACACACTTCGAGTTGTCCAATTGTAACGATATTATATAATATGTTTTCTTTATTTATTTAACAAATTACCCCTTTGAAGACGCGCGGTTCTCTTCAACCATAAACAATTTTCTCCCTGCGGCCGACGTAAAGTTTCACCGCAAAATGTTATAAGCCACCGTTGAAATCCGCTCTCCTGAGGGACCGGGAATTGTCCGCCCGGGACTTAGTTGACAATAGTTGGAGTCATTTGAATACTGCGGTGCCTTTGTGTGGGGACTTATTGGGTATTGATTCACCTCTTTGCAAACAGGTTATACACAAGATGTTTTCACAAGCATTTGTTTAACTTGTAACGTCCATATAGAAGTATTACCTACGTGTAATTTGTTGATTAATGCGTTACTTTGCGCTGGTCCATATTATAAATGAACTTTATTATTTTTACATTGCTTCTCCGCTACAAATTCGGTATCCCTTTTACGAATATGTACATAACAGTCTCTACTGGAACTTACTGGAACTGTACGCACTTTGTAGGACTTCGTTTAATTCTAAGCTTTATTTCTTATTTAATTTGGGCATAGTAATGTCTACGTACTAGCTACGCACTCTGAGAAAATTTCATGTGTTCAATCATACCGGCAAAACCGAAGCTTAGTAATGTAATAGAATACAGCTGGGTACGCGGAACTCTAAAAAAAACCTTTACACAACTTTCATATCATATCCTAAAAGCAACGTTTTCCTCACAGTCCTTTACCTGAAATACATCTGAGGGAAATGTTTGGTGGAAACGTCCAAATATTGGGAGCGCATTTCCGTCGTTACCTTACTTACGACTTCCACTTTTCAAATATCTTACGGATATCTTTATATACTTCCGTATCTTTGGTTAAAAAAAAATGCGTGTCTTAGCCACTCACTGCTTTGAATTATGAAAATAAGAGCATTGACAGGCAACTAAAGTTACCAAAAGCATGTGAGTGGTTAGGGGAATTCGTGCCTACATCAAAATTATAAGTTTGCTGGGGTGGAGCAAAGTTATTGTATATGTAGTTCATTGGCAGGTGGTAGGATCTTGTGCAAGGTCCGCCCGGATTGCTACCACCATCTTGCTCGCTAATCCTGCCGTGAAGCAGCAGTGCTTGCACTGTTGTGTTTCGGCGCGGGGAGTTAGACAGCCGGTGAAATTACTGGCACTTGAGGTATTCCAACTTAGGCCTCTAGGTTGGCAACGCATCTGCACTACCCCTGGTGTTGCAGATGTTTATGGGCGGTGGTGATCTCTTACCACCAGGAGACCCACATGCTCGTTTGCCTTCCAGTCGCATAAAAAAAAAAATTGGCATGGAGCTCCGCAACGACCAAATGACGCGTAATTTCGATTTACTGTCATTTGGTGCCAATGGAAAATAGACAACTCGAAATTATACCACAGAATAAGTAATAGTACAAGTACAGAAGTTTCACTCGCCGTACAAAAGTGACGTTTAGGCATAAGAATCGTGGCTTCTGTACTTGTACTATTACTTATTCTGTGGTATAATTTCGAGTTGTCCATTTTCCATTTGCATCAATTGTATTTTATATAGGACTCGGGTTTGGAGAATTCCTCATTAAACCCAGATTATGTTGTAAATCTAGTTATGAAGAGCAGCTGCACAATATCTGCATTTTTATGCAAACTACAATGCACTCGTAGCCCAGTTCTTTGGCTTAGAGGGAGTCAAGAATGGAATTGCAATATTGAGGCAACTGATTACTGATTGTTTTTGTTGCTTATTCACTATGGTTTTACTGGTATTAAAAGCGACTTTAGTTTAAATATCTAACAACATTTAAGAAAGTAAACTACTGCGCTCTTAATCATGGCTAGCACTGATGAGACTCCTCGTGTCCTGTGCTAAAAACATGAACGGTGACAACAAAATTTGATCGTAAGAAATTTTTACTTGCGTCAGTTACGTGCCAGTTTTTCATTTAATTTCCGGCCTGAGTACGTACTACTGCTGGGTGTGGTCGTCCACCCATAACAAGAGGGTCAGGATAGCTTACCCTCAGCTCAGTGCGGATTGGAAACCGCACGCAGACAATGGTTTACAAAACATTTTAATATAAAAATATTATCGTATTGGTAACAGTTGACAAATTGATACAACGCTTAAAGTACCGATAGACATATTACGAGCAAGTTCACTTATATTTATCTTGCAGTGTGTTTATCGTGAAAACAATTTTAGTTTTAAGTCGTCAGGAAGCTAAGAAGTTGAAGTAAATTCATTAGTAGTTACTAATAATTACATAGAAGTAGATTTATTTATATTAGGAGGTATTTCGTTGATGGAATCTCGGTGCTGTCTTAATTCATTAGTGAGCCTAAGTGAGCCTTCATTACAGGCTTTCAGACTTTCCCGTCTGTAATAGGTTTCACATTAGCTAAACAGTTTCATCTTTACGATTAAATTTCTCATTATCACAAGTTGCTCTTCATTCTTTAATCTTAATAAAAAAAAATACATATTAAAAGTAGTAATTTTTTTTGGGCTATCAAACTCTTGCCATGCCATGACTTTCATATTTTTTTTAGATTTAATAAAAGAAGTTCAAGCAGTATAAAAGTTTAGAATAAAGTTATTCTTATAAAACGGCAGTTTTAGAGATGAAAAAAAAACAACCACTTTAACTTAAGATTGTTTTAACAAAGTTAAATTTTCATCTATTTCTCTAATGCACACTCTACAATCTAAAACTTAGTAGAATAGAACACACACACACACATACAACCTACCACGCCAACATGTCGGCGTACACACAGTACCATCAAGTCGCTATTTGTTTCGTATATGGTGTTGTAATATGACTGTAACTACGTACCGACCTACTTCACCCTGTTAGTAGATGTATCAGCATAAATGTCATAGAATTTCTTGCTCTTGACACCAATATAATCTAAATCTTGATTATAAGCATCAAGGTCATTTCTTTCGTTAAATTTTCTTGTCCTTATATTTTGTATGTCTATGTAGATGATATAATGACAAAGACAATATCGTCAACATAGCTACATCGGGTAAGAGACCCTGCGTTGAACAATTGACCATTACTGTAATATTTAAAAAGAGTATAGTTATGTGTCACGAACGATTGTTAAATTTGCTATTGTATATGGAGTGGCCTACATCAGCATTCCAGATAAAACAATATTCTGGAACCTGATTTTTTAATTATAATCGTGTATTAAACTCCATTCATAACACTTCAATTGCACTGTTCCGCCATACTGTTTCAACGCGGATTCTCTCATCACCTGTGACTACAAACCTCAACCCCCAGTACCCCTACAACTTCAAAGTAGGAATTGCAACATCATACGAATTTGTCCGTAATATGTGTCGATGTTTTCGTGGTGGGCCAGGCACGAAACTCCAGTGCTCGCTTGTCCCTTGCGCATCATACATGCTGACGAAGAGCTTCTCGTGTTAGACAAGCCTTGCTCGCTGCCGGTGAGTCCGCTGCGTTGGGACCTTGTGTGCTGGACAGACTCTGATAGGACTGAAGATTGAATACATTTTCAAACACCCTTGTACGCGGTAAAATAAGAACAAAAGACCGGAATATTATACTTAAATAGAGATGCGTGCAGTGTCAAGATGGTAAAAAAAATTCTACAGAATGTAGACAGTTAATAGCTCCTGACTCGGCTACGTGAAGCATAATCACGGATAGACCAAATATGAAACGGGAAAATAGTCTAATTACCTAATCAAAAATCATTAAAAACTGTTATTGTAAATATATCAGCAGATGGAACTTATAGCTGGTCAAATGGCCTAACTGCTTTTAGAAATCTGCTGTTCATAAGCCGAATCATATGCCTTCTTATGGTTATAAGACATAGTAATAAAATGATGTAACATACTGTTGAGTATTATGGAATAGATCCACAAATAACAACTTAATTGGCATTCTAATTAAAGTTGTCCAATTAAAAAGCCAGACTTTTTACTTCAGCTTATTTCGGATAAACTTTGAAAGCTGGCAGAGCTTTGCGGTGTTGTTATTACTAAACTTGTTCCGACTAGTTTGTAAACGTGAAATGGAAATACAAAATGTAAATTCATTTTAGTTGTAAATTTTGTTAAGTCAGTACTTTCTGGCTGTACTTACAGATATTTTTAGTAACATTTCAACAAAATCCAATTGATTCATTTGTTAGTGTTAATAAGTCTTAAAAATGTAATCATTAAAAACTTTGACCTTGCTAAAACTTAAAATCTCAAGTTATTTTAAATTAATCGCAAAACAGATTTCAAAATGCACACTAAACAGTGCAGCAGTCTGAAAATCATGGTCTCTAACGATAACTTCCATTTTTTCCTACAATTGAAAGTCTGCCTTCAGAGTCTGTCCCAAGATGTGATCCGCGCCGTAGTTTGAGACCTCACGGGCCTCAAACAATGGTGTAAGGATAAACGCTAATCCCACCCAAAAGTGGACCCGGACTTAAATACCTTGTAAACGTGTTATTTTACCTCAGATGGTTCTGCAGATTATTCAGACCTTTCACAGTAATATAAAATAAACTAAGATTTCAATAATACACTGATTAAAATCGAAATGATTGAAATAATCTTATCGCTGAACGGAATAATTTTTACGTCCCATGTCAATTGGTCGTTTGGTTCATCTTCTACTATATAAAAATAAGTCGGGTTTTCCTTCCTGACGCTATATATAATAACGCAAGAAAAGATTTTAAAGGTTTTGCATTCGTTGGAAAGGTCTCGGGCTCAGTGAGGTTTATAGCAAAGAAAATTCAGGAAAAATTTAAAAAGAAAAGCGGGAAAATATTTTTTCACATAACCGAATACCACGCGGGCGGAGCCGCGGGCAAAAGCTAGTTTAATTATAAAATTCCACCACCTTATTCTGAGACGTGAAATCAATTACTTACCTATATTGTTTTTTAATTACAGTTTAATCAAATAAAATTACGACAAAAATACTAGGAATTGGGCAGTCATTTGTACAAGGTGTGTTTAAATTTGTCTGGAATACTTCAGTAATTGATAAATCAGTTTGACTGGGAATGTAAATGGTTTTCAGGATTTTCTACTGATGTTTTTCGAATTCAAAAACCCGTGTGGTGTCCGTGGGTTAAAATTACGCCTCGCCATGTCTACCGTGGATGTCGTAAAAGGCGGCTGAGAATATAGGTTAAGGTATACCGTAGGCGACAGGCTGGCAACCTGTCACTACTGTACTGTTTTTGTCAAATTTAAATCCTAAAATTGCTAAAAGTGGCTGCGAAGCGGTAACGTTTCGTGTGCTCTGCCTACCGCATTTGGGAATACAGGCGTGATGTTTGTGTGTGTGTGTATGTTTTTCAAATATTTCCGTACACCGGTCGATACTCAAAGGGAACATCAAAGGCGTGACTAGATTTTAAAATCCTGATGAAAAACCTTTGCAGGAGTGTCCCGTCAATTGCCCCAACCATGTGCTGAAATATTCAGAATTAATTTAAAGGCAACTTTATAAGCTTAGTTTAAACAAAAAAAAGACATGTAAATCAGTAGCCGCAAACTTAACATTAAAAATCCTATCAAATGCTTTCTATATTTCTGGTATTAGTCAGCTGGGCTAGAGAAATAGGATTGGTTTATGCTACAACTATTTTTTTCATTTATTAGTAAATAGTCGGTACTGGACAACGCTCCGATTACTTGTTCTGATTGGACCAACCGCTCCTGGATTGAACTTAAAAAAAGAACAAAAAAAAGCAAATAATTTAATGATTTAGATCGTATATTAGGGAATAATATACATCGAATCGTAAACTTTTAATAGTGGCTTTTCATTCAAATTAATTAACAATGCGTACCTAATGTGATTTAAGTAGGCATAATCATTTTCTATTATTGCTTTATCTGAACTATTATTATTGTGAAAGGTAATTAAAATTTAGATTATTTACTCTGCAGAATCAATATTTGACCATTTTTGTGTGTGATTTCATTCGAACGTTTTGTGTATAGTTTATCACTTATAATTTTGTTATACATAATTGGAACTCTTTTGAAACGACGAGAATCCGTGCCATTGTTTTCATTAAATGTTTTTCACGCATGCCAAAGTTCACCTTTTTGTTTTACTATCTTCCTTCCTCACAGACATCAATTAGCTGTAACTTCTCCCAAACTGCAATTAATGGCTGAAGAATCGTTGCTAACTTACGATAACATGTTAATTGACGACTGTGAGTGCAATATTAGGTTGGTTATTATTTGAATAAACGTTTCTTTCAGGCACTTATTAAATATTTATGCATGTGATGGGATAATATTATATTATGAAATATTGCATCTTTTTATGGAATGGTTTCTTTTATGTTACTTGAATTTTAGTCAAAATGTTACTCCCTTACTTAATAAATAAATGCACGCATGATAAATAGTGATTAGATGAGTTGTCTTTACTTTTTCAAAGAAAAGACTGAACATTTAAACTAATATGGACTTAAAAAGAATTTAACAATTAGAAAGTCTACTTTAAAATTATTTTAAGTATCTTAATTTTAGCTTAAATTTCTTAATATAGACTGCAGTTTATCATTTTATTTGATTTCCTTAATCTTTTTCTGAAAATTAAGGTCTGAAAATTCAGTTTTTATGCTTTTTATGCTTTTAAGCCACCTGAGTATAGCCCTAGAAGATTTTAATTAGTGGCTCGTTGAGTTCATACAACCCACCCACGTCCTTAAATTTTGGGAACAGGAAGGCATTTGGTAAAAGTTAAATATAGTATGTGATGTGTTTCAATGGTCTTCATAAAAGACCTAAATTAAAACAGGTTTGAAATTAAACTTTTGTGGATATGATTGGACTGCATTTATGTTTATTACTATTTTAATTGAAATTATGACTTGCGATTCAGTCATAGTTTTCTTTTTCTGCAGTATCATAAAAATAATGTTTCATTTTATTTTAAACACAAATCTCGAAGTACCCGCTTCCATCATACTTGTAAAGTTCAATTTCGATTTGGTGTGTTCATTTTAATTAGAACTCGGACATGAAACAGTGTCTCATACAATTATTAAAGTGTTTAATTTCAACTCCCTTAGGTGCATCCTTGCGGGCGGTACCGACACAACACCGTCGTGTTTATCCTGGCGAAGGAATACAACTTGAAGAATTTGAGGACCATCCACAGACTGGACAGGCTAACGTCAGGTAAATCAGGTTCAGTGCAAAACTGACATTGGCAACAATCACGTTATAACCTAAGGTCATTCAGGAAATAATAGTAAGGTTCGAGGTAATTGTCATGAGTTGGAAGACGTCCACTGATGATCAAAGGCCTCCCAAAGAACTACTTGCCGCCGGTTGTCCGCATCTAGTGTTCTTTTTTTGGTCGCCACTCGAGAGCTTTTTTCCCCAACCTTTATTTTGTTCCTTTTGTTTATGGACCATGTTTCTAATCATATCGTACAGCATACAAATTTCAAAAAATTACAAAAAAATCTTTATTTTGATGCGATTTCAAACAAACGTGGGATTATAGTAAAATTCAGAACACTTGCCTAAATGTCCATTCGTCCTACTTTTTAAGACTGGTTTGTTGTTAGGCTTATTATAGCACAAATAATAAAAACTAAAACTAATTAATTCCTGACACTGTACTAGAATGAACAATTCCTATCTATTTTCTGCTCTTAGTACATTTGCAATACCTACCTCGAATCGCTTCGAACTACACTGAGTAGCTCTGCCCCGAGCGCCTGAACGATTTTTTAAACATATTAGTTTGATAGAGAGTTACTAAAGAGAAACGGAATAGTTATTGGAACGGGCGTGAATCATGCATAGACTATTATTACGTAGTAGGTAGTAAAAAGAATTACATAAAAGACCGAACTAAATAGTACATTTGCGCGATTGTACTAGTCGGGAGCGATCCGTTTAGAGAGCTATATTCACCGTTTAGAGAACCGTTCACAGACGAATGTATGTATGTAAACTCTTTATTGCACAAAAGAAAAGAAACAAAACACAATTGACAAACTTTGAGATACTTGTACAAAGGCGGACTTACAAGTCTGATCTCTGCAAGTCAACCTTTGAGTAGATGAGAAGAGTAACCAGAACTACTTAGGTATGTAGGGAATCTCCTTAGTTGCCTGTACAATGTCTAGACACCAATCTTTACAGACTATACTTAGCCATTCTCTTTGTATGTAGTTCGTTTTCTATTACTAGAATCATTTCGCAGCTTTAATATCACTTGAAAAGTTTAGACAAATTCGTAGGGAATCGAGAGAATCGACAATTAGTAGCGCAACGATATTCCAACAGTAACGAATTTACGAAATATTAACTAGATTCACAAAGAATGGGAAATCCTTATTATTGTTGTTTTATTGGCTATTAAAATAAACAGGACGTCAAAACATCCGTAACGACTTCATCAACAATGCTATTGCGCAAACTTTGGCTTTTGTAATACGAATGTCTAATTTGTGATATGAATTTGAATTTTAAGCACCCGGTTTCATTTGAAACGGTGTCAGGTATCGAATGATATTTTTACAATACCTAATCTTTTTTTAGTAAATATTTATTTGCAAAAAAAAACCAATGTGATGGTCTCTTATAATTATTTTCGAGCTACAAAATAGCAAACGTAGTTACGTTTGGCTTCTGACGTTTGGTTTGGCCACTAGAGAAGGGATACTTGTATGTATTGCTAAGACAATAAAAACAATATTTAATGAATTTTTGATTGTGGGCACATGTCCACACACACACACACACATGTTGGTACATACCAAAGACCGTTAAGTAGGTAGACCAGTAAGTGCAACATTTTGGCTTGGCAATGAACGTAGTAATTCAAGTTTTTCTGTTGAAAGCAGTTAAATACTAGAACCGGGTGAAACTCGAATTCCAAAATAAGACCCTAAAAATTACAAAAAAAAGTGTAGCAAAATATTTGTTCTGTCTGATATAAAGACAAAAAGCGTTCATGAATAAGGATGTTGAATTTTTAAAAATCGTATTTAAGTTCTATAAAAAACATTTATTTGCTGTTTTGTTGATATACAATGTGGTTTTTTTACTGTTACCGATTAAAGTATTATAAAGCGTTATTAAAATGTTTATTTCCTTTGCTGATTAGGATTAAGCAAACTAAACACGTCGTCATAAAATCACAACTTATCTCCAGCGCAGTCAATTCCAATAACACCGTTCAATGTCCAATCAGGTCTCCTCTTGTTCGGCCGGAGTCCCAAGAAGGCGCGACAGATGGAACACCAGATAAGAAACCGGCAGGTGCTGAAGGAGTACGTCTGCAGAGTCGACGGCGAATTCCCCGAGTAAGTGCGCTGCGCTTGTGTTATTAGTTGTGACAACAACCAACGTATAAATGTTTATCGTTGTGTCTGTCCATCACAGGGTATCTCTATAATTGCAGCTAAAATTTACACACAATGTGTATTTCTGTTGCCACTACAATAATAAATAATAAAATACCGTTGAAGTGCGAGTCGAACTCAAGTGAAGAGGGTTTCGTACGATGAAATATTTTTAGAAGGTTTTTTTTAATGCGGTCGCTTATTCCGTATATTTTCCTACAATTTTGCAGGTAATCCTTGTTGCCCGAATCCGATTCGCACTTGGCCGGTTTTATTTATACACGGCAACAAGAATTTGTTCTTGCTTTATACCGACCTGTCTCTTTAACGTTCAAAAAACGTGTGCAATTTGGCTATCGGCCATTTTATTAACTCTGCGATCGACATTGCGAATTCTCCGCCACTCAGTCACTGTCATACTAAATCGCATTATTAATTAACTTTTTATTAATAGACAAGGTCAAAATCTACAACTACAGATAACATAAACGTGACTGACTGACAAACGATTACGTTCTCCCCTATATGTATTTTCATGCGGAAAAAAGTAAAACGAAACTTTAATTTCTTGAGATTTCTTTTATCCTTTCCAGCACAGCCGAAAACGTTTTCGTTCTTAAAAAACTTATAATTCATTGTTAAAACAAATAAAAGTGTGCCTAGAGACCTGAAGTTTGTGTGCCAAGGTAGACCTTGAGGATCATAGAGGTTCTGGAACAAGGGTTTTTTGGAAATTCTCTTGGGATAAAAAGATAGAAAGTTTATTGAGCTTAGCACTGAGTCAAAGCCGCGGCTTTGGCCGCTTTTGAGCTGATCTGACATATTTTATATGCTTACTGTATAACTAGTTTACAAACATCTTACCTTTTCTAACCATGAACTCTTCAACAGGGAAGAGATTGAATGCCTAGAGGCAATCGAAGTGGTGAGCTACAAGATCGGCGTGTGTAAAGTGTCCGCCAAGGGGAAGGACTGTTCGACGGTGTTCAAACGTCTAGGATACAACCCGAGAAGTAACACCAGTGTGGTGCTATGCAAGCCCAAGACTGGCAGGATGCATCAGATCAGGGTGCACTTGCAGTACTTAGGTAAGACCTTCAATTAACACTAAAGTGATTGACCCCTGTGACCTGATGTAAATTATAACCGTCATTACTTTTGTCTACAGGTTTTCAAGCACATTTATTGTTTCTACCGCAAAAATCACAACCGTTGTTACTTTATTTATTGCTTTTACCCCAGAAATTACAAGTATTGTTTCTGTTTAAATAGGATATCTGTCATGCTGATTTATTACCTTTACCCCAGGAATAACAACATCGTTATTTTACCAACAGGCTTCCCCGTGGTTAACGACCCTCTCTATAACCACCCTGTCTTCGGCCCGCTCCGTGGCAAGGGCGGCGACACTGGTGGCAAGACTGACGAGCAACTGGTCCGAGATCTCATCGCCATCCACAACGCGGAGAACTGGCTCGGTGTTGACGCCGCCGATGACGACATGCTGTTCTCCAAACCAGTGTCAGATGATAAGGGTCAGTTTCATGTATAATGATCTAAATACTGTAATTTCCTGTAGTCATCATCAGCCGGAATACGTCTAGTGTTGAACTAAAGGCCTCCCTCTCCGAACACCACAACGAACAACAACATGTTACCTCCATCCACTAGTTGCTCGGACTTCTCTCGATGTTGTCGGTCCTCCTAGTAACAATTCTCCAGATTCACTTCCTGTAACACCGTGCCCATTCACATCAAATATTATTGTGCGCAACTTACTAATGTTATGATTAAAATCCTTCGGGCATCCGTCTGCAGTTTTATATTTCTTAAATCTCCTCTAAATTCTGACCATTTACACACTTACAAGTTTTTCGAAGTAGTTATCTTGTTTATATTCGGGCACCTCATCATTACCGATACACAACATTGTCAATGCCCAAGTTTTTTTCCTAAAATGGTTAAAACTACTTACGTACTACCCTTATCTCAGTTAAAACTCCTGTACTTATTGATTTCATCACCTTCACGTCTCCTTTTGAAGTTGGTATCCTTTTTTTGATTTTAACATTTTGTGTTATCTTCACCAGGTGTTGAAGACGACTGTGACACGGGTCCTACGTCCAGGGAATCATCTCCGAGATTGGAGTCCCCTGCTCCAGGGGTGACGGCGTCATCCGTTATGACTCGTAAGTGTATTTGATACTAAATTATACTAACAAATATACTCCTATTCTTGAGAGAACTTACAGCAGATAGATCGGTTCGACTGAACCCACCTAGAAAGGTTTTTCTTTTCTGGTTTTTCGATGTGTTCTATTTACAATACAAGGATATTTGTTTTATTCAGCAACCCTCCCGAGCCCGTCTAGCGGCGCTGAGGCTCCTCTAGACTCGTCGCCAGCGGCGGCCTGCACCCTGGCGCCTTCGCCCACGCCCTCGGCAGCTATGAACGACGACTCTAGCGACGCTAAGGTAACCTAAATACTTTTCGCAAGTCGAATCATCTCCATATATACCACTACTGGGCACAAGAGTATCCTCTTGGAATAAGAGGAGTTAAGCTGTTTCCACATGAATTATTGGATCGCATTACCTCACAATGTTTCCTTCAACGATAGGCGATAAACTCATGATAAATATACAGAGGTGGGAGTAGTTTGCTATCTACTGGCGTCAGCTTGTCGAGCGCTAGGACATTTACCTAAAACTTAAAAAACACCCTTCTTGTATGTAGTAATATAATAGTATAGTATACTAGAACTGATGTAGGACTTGACGTAACTTGCCTGTACGGATACGCCCTTACTACATACAAGAGCGGCCTTCTCTAGGTTTTTTACCTACAGTACCTTATGCAAAGTTATTCGAAGCGTCTCACTAACTGGTTGACATAAAGTACGAGAAATTCCTTCAAAATTAGGACAACCCCGAACAAGTTCAATTTAAACAGCCAAAATTGAATTTCCTACGAAACTTTTAGAATTAGCCCGTGTGTAAATAAACGCTTTAAAAGGGTAGCGAAATTATTCCGAATCGCGGCCACTTGATTTTAATATGAAACCCCAAAAGTGAAAATCAGGTTTGATTGCGGAGGTAGTTTTAATGAATTTCGAGGGTCTTGTGTGAATATTTGGGCCTGTATTAAATTCTAATTCTCACCTTTGGAATCATACTGTACGTAGTTCTAATTAGTTCTTGAAATTTATGTTATAACCTTCATGAGACATTGAATATTCTAATTAATTTTCAAAGCTAAAGGCAAACCGTTTCAACCGTGACCCGCTTTATTATTATACTACACTTATAATGTAGTTTATAAAAGCTGCATCATGACCTTCATTGACATTGTATAAAGAACACCCAAAATATAGTGTTTCGGGATTAGATTTCGGGACTATACCACGTGTATGAATCGTATACTTTTGTCGAGAGTGGTTGTACGTGATAGACTATAGAGGTTAAACAGGTTATTGTATTGCTAAATATGTCTGGTTTATATCTATCTTGCGATGTTTCTCCACTTGCCACGATCGTAAAGGATCTGCTGCTGCTGGCATGAGTAGGTAATGCCTACAGCTGATAACGCAAAATAGTTCAGTTACGGAAAACAGCCCGCTAAATCTGCTAAAACTTAAACATTACGAAGCAAATAAGCAAAAAGCATAGGTACAAGCAAGTCAAGCAGGGTTAAAGGTTGTTCATAACGTTTCCTTTTGCAGTCGGACAAAGTGACAGTGGCCACGCAGACGGGCTGCGCGCCGACCGCGACCAGTTCTGCCGCCGTGTCTGCCAGCAGCGCTGATGCCCTGTCGTCAGACCCTCACTGCTACGAGTGCCGAGTGCGGTACCGGGACCCCCGGCCTAGAGACCTCGTCATGTATCTACATGCTTGGAAATACAAGGTATGTGACAGTTATCTATCTTACTTATTTACCTTTAAACGAACAGTTCTTGGTATATGTTTTGTGGTCCCGGAAACAGCTCTGAGGATCTCGATGTCCTATTTAATATATCCTCCTAAGTCCTCGCGTACTTTATAAAAGACTAATTAACACTAAGAATAACGGCCGAATGTAGGTACTTTATAAAATACAAATTTTCCATTGAATAAAGAATTCTAAGAACTGAAATAATAGCCAAAATTACAAAACAGGTCAACCACGTCTAGGTCTTAAACGCTAAGTTTGTTAAAAATGTCAGGACTCAGGATGCTAAAAACCATAATTCCTTCTTGAAACGAACTCTCATGGCTAAGTGCTTGTTTAAAGGAATCCTTGCGGCAACATCAGGAAGTAAATAATATGGTATATAAAATGACATGTCAACTAAACAGACATGTGAGTTTGGGCTCTATTTTAAAGAAGAACATCCGATGATTAATGTTAAGAAAGTTAAATTAACTAAGCTTTTTGTTTATCAGGGACCCGGCTGGGAGTACGAGACGGAGCTGCCACAGTGGGCAAGCGTGGAGTGGGACGAGCCGGAGAACTCATAGTCACACGAACTGACACCATTGCGGCGGCGCCTCGCTACCAACCTCTACATCTCACACAGACCGCAGAAACGGCAAACAAAAGACTAAATAAAATATTGATGAAACTGTTAATAATGCAAATTGGACTGATATTAATGATAAATGATGTTTTGGTAACGATGTTGATGATTGTTAAACTGTTTTCACTTTTGTCAACGTGATAGTTATCGATGCTTAAGATAAAGGCCCCATAAATGTTGACTCGTCTAGGATATGTAGTTACCACACCACCACGTGCGAGCGGCGCTAGCAAGGTGACCATCGACTATAATACTGGTACTCTAACGGCTGTTACACGCAGTGCTCTGAGGTAAGTTTTATAATAACTAAACTAAGTGAGATTTAGATTTAAGTACTTTAGATTATTTCTGCATACGATGTTCCGCTCTTATTTGAACCTCTTATCTATTATTAGCTGACTCTAGAAGCACTATTTGTTCATGTTTATTTTTCGATTTGTGTATGTAGTATACGGTTTTAGATTTTTATGTCAATGTTCAGTTCCTATCGGCCTAGAATGTTTCGTCAAGCTTGTTGTAATGTAGGGGTAAGGAAATGTAACAATTTTAATAATATCGGTAACTGTAAAATAGTTATATCGCTTTAACGAGGCAGGGTCAGTACCACAATCATAAATGAATATAAAATATTAAAAGTGAAATTAAAAATGATTTATAAATTAAACACACAATGGGATAGCTCTTCTATTTAATTCTTAATAACGGAATTTTATTCAGTATGAAAAACGTAGAGATTCTGCTCTAAAGGTGTTGAATTGGAGACGCACTGTGGTATTTCAACTCAACACATTTCAAGTGCGAATATCTTGATTTCAAACAAAACTTGGACCACTGCTATAATATTTTCTTATTGTATTAAAATTGAAAATAGGACCACTTTTTAAACATTTTTTTAGAAAAGCTATCTCTGTATCATTAGACGCGTGTCTATAATTGCATAAGTAAAAAATTTAATAATAATTAAAATAAAATAACGCAATTTGTAGACGGAGTGTTAGTAACGTCGTCACATTCTGGCTTCCATAGTTTTGAGTAGAGGAGAATTTTAAACGTATTAAGAGACGGATATTCAAAATTTTGTACTTGACTTACACGCATTGTGACAGTGTTTGGAATATTACTTAGTTCTATACACGATTCTTATTCTATAACTAAGATATCATTCAGAGCTTGTTGTGGCATGCATTTATTGTATTTCCATTTGATCACTTTAATCTTCAAAAGACAGTTTGTGTACGTAATTTTAAACTTTAAAAAAGTCGACCAAAGCAATAGTTCTTTACTCATCTCCAAAGACAGTGATATAAGGTACAATAGAAATGATACTACAAAACGAAGCAGCACCTTTTAAAGACATGGAGGAATAAGAGTTCGTTAAAGTTAAGTGTGTGTTTTTAGTTCTTAGTTTTTACAGTTTGATTCTGTTTTATGTTTGGATTGTTCTCGATTTTTAATTATTATCTAAACTCGAAATGACACGAAAGTTTACAACGCTGGTTCGTTTTTACGGTAGATATATTTACTATCTTACTGTAGTATTAAATGTAAAAGACAATTTCTTGTTATTAATAAACATTTCACGAGCTTTCATAAAATTAGTTTGGAAAAATATATATTTTTCTTACTCGTAGTGTAGCGGTAGAATGCAAATATGTTGTTTCCTGTTATATAATGATTTCGTGCATTTGAAGTAAGCAATATATCGTCATTATTCACGTTAGCTTTGTCGTCAAATCTGACATCACTTACATTGTCATTGTGTTCATTTTTAAGATCATCATCGGAGATACTGACTTGAAATATCATGTTTGTATGAAACAATAGTCATCTGTCAATAACAAACTGATTAGGGGGGACTTTGGATACATTGACAAGAATCTTACTCTCACATATTGATAATGATGAGAAGCAATGACTATTGATTTGGCGGCTTACTTCAAATGTTTACAAAATCACGCTGTTGTTGCTATTGCCTATATTATACGATGTACATAATGCTAAATGTGAGTATGCTATTCGTTATACTTTATTCGCCTACGTCGTTTACTTAATCACATTCTCTATCTGTATTGGGATCAAAGTAATATAAAAGGCAGGGAAACACCCCGAACAGTCACGTAATTTTAGAATTGTAATCCATGTTTTAACGTTACAGATTTTTTGTAAAAAAAAACAGTAGTATGTACAAAGTAAGATTATCCGTGGCATATCACCTAGGTACCACTTTGGGGTTGTTTTAATTTATCGGTTTTCGAACGGATACTTTAAAGCGATCTCACCGACGAATATTGTTGTATTTTTATAGTATTTAAGACCTGTTTATACATTACGTTAAATACATAAGAATAAGGAAGCAAACCGTTGAAAAGGTGACTTGAGGTAAGACTGGAATACTTGGGATTTTTACGTCAATATTGTTGGGAAATAATTGTGTAACCAGTCTTGCTGATATCAAAGAAACGTTTGTTTATTATTTCGATATTTTCCTTTTTCTTTATTGCCTCTTGACATACAATTGGAATTGTTATTGTGTCGCCGTAATATTCGTTTATCATTTATTTGTAAGAAAATTTTCATGTGCCTTCTCAAAATAATAAAAAATAAAGATAAATTGTAATAATGTTTTTTCAAATCACAGTTACATTGTAATTGTTACAAGTTATAACGTAAGTACATTTGGCACTCGCGAGCTCCTTGTAAAGTGTGTTTAGAGGATACTTATAACTTAATTATATTATCAATGTTTAACTAATGTTTGTTTCTGTTAAATTGCATATTTAAATGAAAGTTAATTAGCGATTATTGTATTGACATTCACTATTACCATTTACTTTTGCTTTTTTATCCATTTGAGATCAGATTTGAAAACATTGTTTAGGTATAGGTTATTTAATTAATGTTGAGTTTCACAATGAATTGGTGAACCGTGATACTAAATTGTACATTTGTGTCCTCTATCCACACTCTACTCGTTTTTGGCACATTTTGCATAAAAAAATTGTTTGCATATATTTTTTGTTTTTATTTGCAATTTTGTCGTGCCATATAATATGGCATACTTACGTTATTTTAGTTTTTTTTTTATATTTACTATGACAACATGAAAGACATTTGTTTATTTAATAAGTATTACGTAATTAAGAATATAATAGTGTTCCCTTCTTTAGATTCATGTTATAAGCATTCATGTTTCCACTTAAATTTAATTAGAATAAAATTCATCATTGGCATTCGATGTTTTATTTATTTGGTATTCATCTCCATTGAAAATGGTAACCTACTTATACCCTACTAGCTTTTGCCCGCGGCTCCGCCCGCGAGGTATTCGGTTATCCTCCTATATTCCTCAAGAATTGTGCTTTTTTCCGGGATAAAAAGTAGCCTATGTCACTCTCGGGCCCATAAACTTTCTCTATGCCAAAAATCACGTCGATCCGTCGCTCCGTTACGGCGTGAAAGACGGACAAACACAAACATAAAAACACTTTCGCATTTATAATATTAGTATGGATGTCAGTGCTTCTCAAACTGTGGGTCGCGACCCACCGGGGGGTCTCGGTATCTTTAAAATACTCTCACCATTATTGTGTATGATTAATCAATGTTTGTATTATCGATTTATCAATGTATAGGATAATACAAATGCACGCAGGTACGCAGAGGATCTGAGGGGATCGCCAAATATTTTAGAGGTAAATAAATTGATGATCGACAAATTAAACTGAGTATTGTCGCAGGCCACTTCCCTACGAAGCTACCGGATGTCTATGGGGGAGGCATATGTGGACGTCCTACAGCTGATACAATGATGATGATATAATATTGATTGTCTTAGGATCTCCCCACATCTAACGCGCTTACAATGCCGAAAATTCTCTAAAATCTACAGTAAACATGAATAAATCTCGTTTAAAATCTACTATAAACATGAATATATTGTATTCCGATCCAATTTATGAAAAGCGTAAACAAAGACGCCATTAACTCGACCATAGAGATTTTTTTTTTTTAAATATGGCTTCTGTCCTAATTAATAAGACAATTTCGCCAATGTCAAAGTATTCTCTTTCGAGAGGCAACGTTGTACGGTGATTGTAGTTTTTGCAACTTGATAGCAAAATTCCAGAAACCACGTGGAGACAACTTGCGCATTAAAAAATGTCAGACACGAGAGCAATATTGAATATTGTGATCACTGTTCACTGTTAAGGTTAATCGCCGCATAAAACACTATCAAAATTATACTTCAACTAGCCAAAGAAACAGAAATAGCAAAATTGAACATTGTCTACGTCCTCCATGTTCGAATGCAACAAATCGAATCCGTTACATCTAGAGATTTAGTGATGTGAAAACCTAGAACCTATTTTTTTTTTTTTTTTTAAATGGCGTCTGTCCAATGGGTCAATTTTGCCAGCGCTAGAACCTATTGCAAAATGTTCAGTAAATCAATTGACAGCTGTCAAAACGACCTTATTTTTTAATTAAACTGATCAAGGCACAAAACCTATTAATCTCACGAAACTCACAAAACTTACAGCTGTCAGTTGTCAAATGTCGCCGTACGTACACGTACGTTTGTGTACGTGTGTGTGTGTACGTATGTGTCGTTGTATATCAATATTTGACAACTGACAGCTGTCAATACTTTTTTTTAACAAACAAACCAAAGCAGAAAAACTACGTATTATTAATCTCACGGAACGTGTGGTTTGCCGAAATAAAGTTTCAATTTATTTTGAAAAAAAAACGGCTAGTGAAGAAAATATCTATCAACAGGATTGAGCTGTATCATAAGTCTACTGTCGATAAAAAATATAGTTATGGACCATCCCAGAAAACTCGAGGTGCCCAATTAGTATGCAATAGTGGATATCGTAACTCTTTTACCACTCGCCTTAAGCGGTATCCGTAATAAGCAGAAGGCGTAAATTTACTACACCTTCGTCTATAAAGCACTCCTCGCCAAAATACTCTATTACGGTCCAAATAAAAGGGCTCCGCAGGTAAATATAAACGTATTCGATGAAATTGAGCACGTTCTGGAGAAAAAAAATGTTTTCGCAACCCCGATGAATACTTAATAGGTATTACGAACGACCACGTAAGTTCCACCTCAGACTTCCTCTTTATTTCTAACGATTCAAGGTTCATTTTAAGTGTTTCTGAAAGCATAAATATAATTGTTTTTAGAGTCCCGCGCGTCTGAAACTCCCTTTGATGGTTCGAATGAGTAATGCACAATTTTAAATAAGACGTCAAAAAGGAGGTATGCTTAACCTTTCCATATTTTAAGTGCCTAAAACGGGGGTAAATAAAACAAATGTAGGTACATCGTTGTTTTTTAATGCTCACCGCTAGGAAAAAGGCAAAGTTAGCCATACAGCTAAGGCCTTGTTATCATTACTAGCTTTCGTCCGCGGCTCCGCCCGCGTGATATTCGGTTATCGCGCGCTGTTCCCTCGGGAACTGTGCATATTTCCGGGATAAAAAGTAGCCTATGTCACTCTCGGGCCCATAAACTATCTCTATGCCAAAAATCACGTCGATCCGTCGCTCCGTTACGGCGTGAAAGGCGGACAAACACACAAACACACTTTCGCATTTATAATAGGTATTTTAGTATGGATTTAACATTTTTAGGCTAAGTAGTTGCAAATACTTTGGTTAATAACAATAATTATAATTATTATTTATTTCATATTGTATAATAGTTACATTTAGGATCAAAATACTTAATTTTATGATGATTAGATGTAAAGTCTATATTAAATGATGGATTAAACCTCCGTCAAGCCTCCAAGTGGAATCCATTATCAGTATAAGGTCACAAATACAAAAAGTTTAAGAGTATGTACATACAAAACAGAATAACATGGAAAGCGTCGCTCAAATTTTTATTTTATTGCTGAATGGTAAAAAAAAATCAGATTAGATTTTATTAACGGTAACCGAAAGAAGATCTAAGAAGGGTAAGTAATTAGGAAGGAGAACAATTTTTTGAATTTTCACCCTCATTGGTGGTCGGTGGCTGCTTGGCGCGAGTCCTTTGCCGCACGTCTTCGCACCTTCGCACGAAATTAAAAAAAAAAGAAAGCTGTCAGTGGGATGGATACTTACTTGAATTTTCGCTGAATATAGGTAACTTGGTGCTATTTGTGTTTGGCTTTTGTAAATTAATATAAATTGTGATATACAGGTAGGTGTTATAAATATTAGCTACTTTGTGCGTAAATAATACAACAACAGACTTAGTTCGCTACAAAAAATATCTTTCGGAATGGCGGTGGGAACTTTTGTTGCTTTACGAACTTTTGCGATCGTCATATAATTATTATTTTGCGAAGTCAGATTCCTTAAGGTACCTATGCAGTTAATTAATTATTGATCTCTAGACTTAATGCTGCACAAGAACAAATAAACCACGGCCTTCGTGATCACTATTATCGAAGGTTTATTTAATAGGTAGGCTTTCTACATAAAACACGTATGTTCATAAAGACAAAGCTGTCTAGCACGTGCGGTAGTGAAGTAAAAGGTTGTACATAGTTCATTAAAAAACAAAAATATGTATGTACGTAAAAGGTTAAAAAAGAGCTCGTGGTAAAAACCTGCTGGAAATTAACAGGCCACAGTTTATTTTAAGTATAAACTATGATACCCAGTGAAAATAAGGTTCATTAATACTATATCGGGCAAACAATCAGCACCAAGCCTTGGAGCAAACAGGGTGGGTAGTGGACAAACATTTACTCGGCCTATAGTGTGTAATAACGTTGATTTAATGTCAGTTAACGTTCACTGACTTCAATTGACGTCAGACTGAGGCTACTTTGCGTTACTTAGTTAACGACGCAAGTCCGCGTCAAATAATGTTGAATGAGTATCTCATTTGACAATATTGTACATAATATAAAATAAAATAGATAATCCTGATTTCCTCCTCCATGAAATAGTGCGGTCAAGCTATACAAATAGCTGCACCTGCGTTAAATATTTGTAGTCCTGCAGTTAATTTTCCCAAAGAAAGACGTTATAGATACCACAAAATGTCAAATGACGTCAAACGTCAACTTTTTTTGTAGTTGATATACTTTCTTTGTTATAAAAAAAAAAAACAATAAATAACAATTAAAGTAAAATAAAACTATCCTAAACTTAACAAAATTAAAACAAAATAAAGAACTAAAAACTAAAACAAATTATTTAAGCTAGACCCTTGAAGCAACGTTTCCACCAATAATGTAAGAGGATTCGTTGCGAGGGATATGTTTTTATTAACCAATTGAATCGCTTCCACACATTCTAATACAGTACATCTCTGATGGAAACAGCTGAGCGGAGTGAGGCGAGGTAAATGAAGCGTTTCTATTGGTTAATGAAAAACATTGTTCCCGCAACACATCCTCGCGCATCTCTGGTGGAAACGCTGCTTTAGGCAAGGTTCCGAAGATGCTGGCAGCGTTCCTTGTTTAAATTGCTAAGCTGATTCTTTGTCCGAGGAAGCTGCCAGCTCTTCGGTATCTTGCGTCTACTAACCTCAATAACGTCAACTTAAAACTAAATTAATTTCTAATGAAATGAGATATTGTTGAAACTAATTTACCATAGATAATTTACTTATGTACAGTCACCTGCATTAATATCTGCCACAGCGGAGCGTGCAAAAATATCTGACACGTCCTTCCGGCCCTGGAAATAGAATCGTATCAGATATTTATGCACGCTTTGTTTATCATGTATTGGTGCTGGTGACTGTACCTACCAAACCAACATCAAAGTGCAGTTTGAACAAGTTCAATGATTATGTATCACAGAACCTGTTTTCCATAAAATCATATCAACAAAACGGTTCCTATAAAAAGCCTAAGTCAAATCAATAAAGGCTTACTTGCCCTGCGAGACCGACCATTAATAAAACATTAAGAGTCCTCTATAATTTCAGGACGCAATATTTCGACGCAACGTCTTGACAACGATCCTTACAGCTCCCCAAATACCGACTAACCCTTATTATCAACACACGAAAATCCAAAATCCAAAGTAAAGACACTTTTTCAACCTTCATCCCTTACACGACGACAAGTTTAGTGTTACAGGTTAGAAACTCACATGACATGCTTAAAACAATACTGTTAGGGTTCATAACTGTTTGGTTCTGCTTTTGTGGTATGCTTTCGCGATACGGCTGCACCACTCCCTTCTGACAGAAACGCTTTTCTAATAACTTAGTCGCTTGATGAAACTTAAATATAATACGGGGATCATCAAAATTACTGGATACAACCGTAAAGACAGTTTTTGACACACAATTTGTCTTCCATTAAGGACGCACTATATCATCATCATCACCATCATCATACCAGCCATAAGATGTCCACTGTTAGACATAGGCCTCCCATAGACTTTCAATTGCTTCGGTTGGTAGTGGCCTGCATCCGTCGTGAACCCGCTGCTTTAACCAGGTCATCCATTCATCGCATTAGTGAACCTCCAAAGCTGCGCTTGTCGATCCGCGGTTTCCATTCGAGAACTTTTCCGCCCCAACGGCTACCTGTTCTCCGTGCTATAATTCCTGGCCATTGCCACCTTAACGAGCTAATTATTTTGCCTATGTCAGTGACTGAATGTCGTCAGACCACGAATGAGTTTCTTGCCGGATTGTTCTCAATGAGGTTTTTCCGGCTTTTACGACAATTTCCTTCTAAACCTGCTGGAAGGAAAAGTAGAAGGAATACGAGGCAGAGGAAGACCAAGATTGACCTATTTTGACCAGGTGAAGGAGAAACTGGGTGTCGTGTCGAATTAGGAAGTCAAACAGCTGGCCGAAGACCGTGCAATGGCGATTACTCCAGCGACAAGAGCGTAGCTCTTAAACCTAAGATGAAAAGAAAGAAATAAGTGGCTTGCTACAGACTAAGTTGAATGAAGATAATCTTGACTTCAACTTTAAATATCACTTATTATATCTACAAGCGTTTGCTCCGTGAGTGTTGACTTATAAATAAGATAGATACCCTATTTATATCACAGATTCCTTAATATAAACCAGGAGACCTCCCATCCATCAAGGAGCGTCAACGCTTCCCCAAAATTGTTTCACCGAGCTTTATTTTACTTATAAACGATGGCATTCAAGACAAGGCCGTACTCTAAACCTCGCTGGGATAAAAATATTTCAATTTTGTGACGTAGGTCGAGTGTGACATGAAAGGTCACATTGTAAAAGTTTTAGATTGTTCGTAAAGAGAGGAAGGTATTGTTTGGTGATTCTTTACGGCTATCAGCATTTTGGTTATACTGGTATTATAAAAGAATATTTTGAAAAATAGAATGGAAAACGGGTAAGATGTGTTGAAAACTGGATAGTGCCGATTTTCGACACTTTTGTCAAATCTTGCAAGTAAAATTTCACTAATTTTTACTTATCAGAATCACTTCGAATTTGATACGGATATATTATTGACAACGGAAGTACAGTTTAATAAAAGTTTTGTATATCTTTAAAAACATCATTTTCAGGTAATGATCATAACCATAACATTTATCGATAACAAATACCGGTAGATGGCGTTAGCATCGTAAAGATCACTTGACGTTACCCACCGAATCAATAACACATCCATACTAATATTATAAATGTAAAAGTGTGCGTGTGTTTGTATGATTGTGTGTATGTTTGTCCGTCTTTCACACCGTAACGGAGCGACGGATTGACGTGATTTTTGGCATAAAGATAGTGTATGGGCCTGAGAGTGACATAGCGTGACATAGTGACAATGACTTTTTATCCCGGAAAAATGCACTGTTTCCGAGGGAACGGCGCGCGATCACCAAATACGACTTTCCTTAAAATTAAAAAAAAGTAGCAGCTTTTATAATTCAATAACCAGTCTTTGGAATAAAATCAAATAATAAATAATAAAATAGACAAAAATAGATTAATTATTTTGCAATAGGTTCTAGGTTTTCACATCATTCAAATTCATCATTCATTCAATTCATTCATTCATTATTCGTCATTTTTTTCCATTCATTAAATGTCTATGGTTGGGTTAATGGCGTCTTTGTTTACGCTTGTCATAAATTGGGTTGGAATACAATATTATGTAAAGATAATAAATAGATAGAATAAAGTTGTCAAACGAACTGTCAACTAGCCTGTCACAGAAAACCCTCAATTTACTTAATGAATGGTATAAAACAGAATTTTGTTCTCCTTTCAACAATATAATTTCTAAAATTTTCTCAAATATTCTTATTGAATTGAAACGTGATTAGCTATTTCAAAGTAGCGATAGGGACGACAAAGAAACGCGTGGGTTGGCCCACCCACGCTTCTTTGTTGGTAAATACGATAAGGCAAATTGCCTTTTGAATTATCTCGACTTTACCAAAATCAAACGACAACTAAATAAAATAACAGAGGTGTGACAAGAGGTAAAAACAAAATGAACATTATAACAGAATGATAATCATACAATGGTACAATGGTAAAAGAAACCGGCCAAGAGCGTGTGTCACGCCCGGGATAGGGTTCCGTAGCTATCACGAAAAAATCAAATAATATGTTTTTAAGGATTTGGGCCGTAGTTCCCACGAGGTCCCAATGCGGATTGGGAACTTCACACACACCATCGAATTTCTTGACAGGTTTGTGCAGGTTTCCTCAAAGTAAAGTTTCCGTAAAGCTCATGGTAAATTTCAAATGGAATTCCGCACATGAATTTCGAAAAACTCAGAGGTGCGAGCCGGGGTTTGAACCCACGATCCTCTGTTTGAGAGGCCATAGGTCAAACCGCTCGGCCACCACGGCTTCGAAGTATCTTTTGTTCAATACATTCGTTCCTGCTCTTATGAATCGATCTGTACTTAATAATCGTAATTTAGTAAGCAAAGCAGACATCGTGTTAACTTAGTCTCCCTTGTATCTTTATCAAGGATTAAATGGCCCCACACAAGTGGCGCCCGTCGTATTAATGTGGATTAAGTTGGAACTAAAGGGACACCTTTGTCGCACTAACTCGGGACGTACATCCAATTATCACGGATTTACATCAAATTACTTTTCACAGCTGACACTGTAAGAACAGTATACAATTTTAACTTTTAGAATACCTAATAAAATCCTTTGCTTTATACTGACAAACTCATTCCGATCTTTTTAAATACTTAAAAAAATTTATAACAAAAAATAGAACCGACTACAAAAAACCATGAAAATAATTTTCTACCAGTCTGAAGTCGGTGCCTCAGCACGAGCCAGCAGGAGTGGACCTATAATCGTCTACCTCACCTACAACTATACGAGTAAATGGCTTCAATCACTCCTGCTGGCTCGTGCTGAGGCACCGACTTCAGACTGGTAGAAAATTATTTTCATGGTTTTTTGTAGTCGGTTCTATTTTTTGTTATAAATTTTTTTTCACGCTTTTTAGTGTAAAACATCTAAGATACAATAGTTTAATGTCAACTGCTCATCACCTTTTACGAAAAATTGCTTTTTCCGATGCAGAGATGTTCATTATTGAGGAGTCCTGGTGCTTCACCACCAATTCCATTTCACCATATGTGTTCCGAGGAGCATAAATTGCTTAGCAACTGTGTTAAAGCACTGAAATTCAACCCATGAAATACTTGTTATTGAGTAGTAACTCCGATGGTCAACTGTGGTCTTCATCATCAGTTCCACTTCACCAAATGATGATTTTCAAGAACAAATGCACGAATTACTACTAAATATATGAAAATTACCATAGGTGTCCCTACAACATTTGAAGAGTTCTCTCGATTTCCTTAGGATCCAATCATCAGATCCTGATTTGGTGCTTATGGGACTTAATTGAAAGCATTCCTAGACGAACACAAAAAAAATTTTTCAAATCGGTTCATAAACGACGGAGTTCTGAGGTAACAAACATTAAAAAAAAAAAAAAAAACATACAACCGAATAGATAACCTCCTCCTTTTTTTGAAGTCGGTTAAAAATAATAGAACAAAGAAGATGACATACTTTCGCTTTTTTTTTAATAATTGTTATTTTAGTCATTCGGCCCATCTTCTACCTGCCAGTAACTTTATACACACAATATCACCGTGGAACACCAATAATTCATGTTCCGAATTCAAATCTGTAAAAGTCTTTTAGAGAGTAAGAGGCTGTTTCACTATCCATTGATTAGTGTTAACTGATGGTTAAATGTATTGCCGTCTCTATTTGTTTTGTTCAAATAGAGACGGCATTTTTAAAAAACCTCATGATGCCCGGTCTTATTCAGGTTTAATATTTTTAGGCCTTTTTAAAGTGTCTTGAATATTAATTAATGTTCACTGTGGCCATTGTCAGCCATTGAAGGGCGCTAATGGCGGTCGGACGTCCGGCTCAGCGAGGTCCGCAGATCCGCACGCGCTCATTTGAATAAACATTCATCTGAATTGGGCTTAAGTTAAGACCAAAGGCCATATTCTCTAATAATAATAATAAATCCATTTATTTCGGGAAACTTGGCCCATACTATAAATAACTTACAGATATATTATAATCAACTAGCTTTTTTCCGCGGCTTTGCCTGCGTGGAATTCGGTTATCGCGCGCTGTTCCCTCGGGAACTGTGCGTTTTTCCAGCATATAAAGTAGCTTATGTCACTCTCTGGCCCATAAAATATCTCTATGTCAAAAATCACGTCGATCCGTCGCTCCATTTCGACGTGAAAGACGGACAAACATACACACTTTCGAATTTATAACATTACTATGGATTTGTAATTATCGCTTACTTAACTTCGTCTTTCTCGTACCTATCATTTTTTTATACTTTTACGCCCTGTTTCACTATCCTTTGATTAATTAGATTAACTACGTCGAAACGGAGCAACGAATCAACGTGATTTTCGACATAGAGATAGTTTATGGGCCAGAGAGTGACATAAGCTACTTTTTATCCCGGAAAAATGCACAGTTCGCGAGGGAAAAGCGCGCCATAACCGAATTCGAGGCAGACGAAGCCGCGGACAAAAGCTAGTAAGACTAAATATTTGTTAGGTTATTTGTGTATAACTATATAAAAACGGTTAATTTCCGTCCTCAACTTTTATATAAATTAGCCCCATAAAAATTCAATTTATTCAACATATTAAGGAAATTACAGCAGTTTTAATAGTTTCAGTAATTTAACCACGATTACGGGTACACGTGATTATAATGCGATAGTGATCTTGAGACGGTAAACTATGCTATTGGTGTTAAACTTTGTATTTTAATGGAATTCCTGCACGAATGTGTAAAGTTTTATTTTATAAGAAGCAGCAAAGTATTTGGATGATATTTTTGCGTAGTGTTTAACTAAGTTTTTCATCTAAATCGGTTCCGCAATTTAAGCGTGAAGAAATAACTGATAGATATGTACTTTCATATTTAATTATTTCGAAGGAAGTCCTTATCGCATCCTTTCGCATTTATAATTTTACTAAGAAAATGCTTACTAATAATTACAAATGCGAAAGTATGTCTGTATATCAGTTAATTTTTCACGTTTAAATTGCGGAACCCATTAAGATAAAATTTGGAACCTATTAATACCCTAGGAAGGACATAGGATAGTTTTTATCCCGAAAACTTGTATTAGCTCCCGCAGGATAGCGATAATTGAATCCTTCGCAGGTGATCACGCAGACAAAAGCTAGTTCACTATTAAAACGTTCTACATTCCTACTTCCGTTGTGCTGAACGTTGAGATGGTAATGACGTTTCATTCGCCCACCAACAAATGAGCGTGGGAACTGTTAACTAATGTAAAGTAATTCAAGTATGATACATACATATTCATCAACCCCCTTTGCACTTATCTGAAAGCCACATCAAACGAAAACCATGCGCGTATATAAACAAACAAGACAAATATATAAAAAGCCGCAGCGCCGCCGGTTTGCTCGCGCGCAAACTTTCTGCTTATCTTGTTGCTGTCCAGGTTTCAGCGTACCTGCGATTTCAAAGCGCCTACGCACGGTTCTCGTGTAACATCTTTATTTTTAACCCTCGCCTCAAAAAGAGGGATGTTGTAACATTTTTAACTCCCACCGTAAAAAGAAGGTTATTATTTATAAAGTTTGACGCCAATGTCAATGTCTGTATGTTTGTGGCAACGTAGCTCCGGAAGGTATGAACCGATTTCGATATAGTTTTTTTTTTTAAAGTAAAAGCGAGTCTCTTTTTGGTGGTTTTAGCTATGTTTCATTAAAATTGATTCAGCCGTTTTTGAGAGATTGAACTTTGTAATGACAATGTCGCGGGTTTTGCAAGTTTTTTAAGGTTATCGGTGAATAGGTTGATGATTGTTTATGAAATATCTAAACACATGTCATAGTATCAATAAAAAACCGGTCTAGAGCATGTCGAGCCATGCTCAGTGCAGGGTTCCGTAGTTCGCGACCTTGACTTAACCTAACTTTGCCTTAGAAATATTTTTTTACAAAAACTTAAAAACTGCTCCACTAACTGAGTTGAAGTTTTTTTTTCCTAGAAAGTTTTTATTAATTTGCTTTGACTTTCATTATGTTTTTTTTTATATATATATATTAGAAGTGCGGTTCAAATGTTAGAGGCGGGGGCATATTTGTTTAAACTTTTGAAGTAAATAAAATATTCACTTTATCAAAAAATTGTTGTTGCAAACCCCTCTCTCTCAGCCATAGGACGTCCACTGTTGGACGTAGGCCTCCCCCATGCAAACCCCTATTCATTATTAAATTTACCTATCCAACGATACTCACCCCATAATATAGGTTGGAAGCGAAAAAAAAATTACCATCCCCGCTTTACGTGTATGGGAGGTACTCTAAAAATGTTTTTTCATTTTTCTATTTTTCCACTTTGTCGGCGTGACTGATATGTATATTCATGCCAAGTTAAATTTTTCTAGCACAAACGGTCTCTGAGCTTAGCCGCTTACAGACAGACAGATGAAAGAACAGACATGGCGAAACTACTAGTTGACTACGGAACCCTAAAAACTACCATTTCACGTGAGGTCCAGATTATTTAGAAAATGACGGTTGTCACTCGAGAAGCTCGGAGCGAGTCGACAGTGCTGATCGAGTTACACTAATAGTAGAGACACCATATACCTCGCAATGTGTTGGGCAAGTTAAACACGCCGCGAAGGCGTGCTCTGAAGTAATAAAGCACGTTTTTCAGTTCTGGCTCCGTTTTCTACAGAACTTAATAGTTTAGAAATCATATAAATGTTAGTGGTCATGGTCATGACTAGTGGTCGATATGGGTGTTCCATTGTTTCGCAGATACAAAAATTCATAGAATTTCATTTCGAAGAAAAATGTTTGATATAATGTTTGTTTTAACAACTATTTACTTGAATGAAACATGTTTTACAGAAATACGATTCAATATAATACGCTTTTACTCGTTATTTTAGATATATGGACGCCTTACCACTTTTTCCTAAACTCTACATAGAGGTTGCAAAGGTAAATACTGTCGAGAGCTTTGATGTTGCCGTATGAAAGAGTTTTTTCACATGATCAAATAAAACCTTTTCAGGGCTTGACCATGCTGGGTAAAGTTAGAGTGCCATTTACATTTAATATAATATAACATTTTTTTTATAATAAATGTAATTTTCGATACTAGCTTTTTTCCGACTTTTTGTACTTCTTGTTGACTGTACTTGCATTGTCAACCAAACTACTTTTTCGTACCAGATTTCAAGTCGATGCCATTAACCGTTGAGGAGTTCCATCCTGCAGAGACGCTCCTGACTGTACCACCCCGATGTCTAATAGACTATTGTACTGTCACCAGATTTAAAACAAGGCAGCAAAAATATGTCAGAATTTGCTAGATTTAGTAAACCTAAGTTTTTTTTTATTCGACTAGATGGAAAACGTGCAAGTGGATCTCCTGGTGGTAAGAGATCACCACCGCCCATAAACATCTGCAACACCAGGGATATTGCAGATGCGTTACCAACCTAGAGGCCTAAGATGGGATACCTCAAGGGCCAGTAATTTCACCGGCTGTCTTACTCTCCAAGTCGAAACATAACAGTGCAAGCACTGCTGCTTCACCGCAGGATTAGCAAGCAAGATGGTGGTAGCAATCCAGGAGGACCTTGCACAAAGTCCTATAATATACTGATAAGCACTGTTATGAACTGGCAGATAAGCGGCCAGTGTTAAATTATTTAAATGTTATGGAACCTTGCTAAACATTCAGTTGGCGCATGGGTACGGAACCCTAAAAAAGGTCTTTACCCCAGGAAACTTCCAAGATACTCACGTCCAGAGTACCTACTTATAAAGACAAATTAAACGAACGAATATCGTTTTGTTACTGAAATTGATATCCTGTGGCCGGCCGCTTGGCTTGGCTTTCGATTGGAATCGAAAAAAACTGTTTCCTAACTATCTCCAAACCATTATTTAATCACGATCAGTTAATTCTTTAAGCGTAAGAACATACAAACATATAATACAATACAATACAAATACTCTTTATTGTACATCAGAAATAGAAAGCGATACAGAAAACAGGTACACAGAGAAAATTACAAGGTAAGCAATAGGCGTCCTTATCGTTTAAGAGCGTTCTCTTCCAGGCAACCTTTTTACAGAAAGAAGTAAGGACTAGTTTACAGCAGGTGGTGCATTAACAGTAGATCAGAAAATTTTATACACATATTCGCTTTTAAAATATTAGGTAGGAAGTTATCATAAGTGAAGTTAAGATAATAAAAATATCGACGCGATTTTAAAAAGTCGTTTACTATTAAAAAGTTTCACCCATATAAAAAAAAAAAACAAAATCCCAATTTGACTTTTGCCATTTAAACTATAAGTGTATAGTCGAGGAAACTGAATCACGTACCAAAGTGCGACCTTTTCATAATAAATTTCGCTATGCTTTCTTTGATAGATGTATGGAATGCCAATATAACATTAGTAGTACAAAGGTCCACTTTGGTATGGGATTAAGCTTCTTTGACTATTTCGTAAAAACAGTAGCGTCTGGGCCAGCGATGCACAATTTAGCGGCTACGCCACTGTTGAAGCGGCCACGTAAGTGGTGATGCCGCAAGCCTTGATGCCTCGCACTAGACGGACGTAGCCCTGTTCTCCCCAATCTGCGGCCCAGGAGTTCTTGATGATCCAGTACGGCGTTCCCTTTTCTGTAGTCAAAAAGGAGACAGTTACTATTGTAGCTTGACAAGTTTGCGCGTGACTAATGTGCAAGCTCGAATATCTGGGGCACGTGTTGAGCCATGACAGATAGCAGCTGCTACAACTAATAATGATGGGCAAAATACAGGGAAAGCGGCGCCCTGGAAGGCGGAAGAAATCACGGCTGCAGAATATTAGGGAGTGGACCGGGATCAGCAGTGCAGAGCAACTGTTCCGGGTGGCTCAAGATAGGGAGAAATTTTCGGAGCTAACGGCGAACCCCATGGAGTGGCACTTTCAGAAGAAGAAGAATGTGCAAGTTGCGGAAAATTTCCAAAAATTTGGAAAAGTTGTAAGAAATTTCTGGATTTTTTTTTAAGAAATATAGAAAATTAAGTTTCAATCCCGATACAGAATTGTGAGAAGTTTCCAAAATTTTCCTATAAGAAAAATTCCGTAGTTTTGGAAAGTTTCCTTTAGCACATCAGGGCCACCAGGGAGAAACCTTTTCATAATGAATTGACAAATGTCATAGTAACACAAAGGTTCCACCGTGGTATTGAAAAAAAAATTGCTAACCTTAACAAAAAAAAATGTTGCAATAATTACTTGAGTGACTACAAAACTAAGGCCTACTAGTAGCTAAAAGTTAGGTGATGTCTTACAAAATTGTTTTGTAATATTAGCATAATTTTGGTTCCTATATTAGTAAATTTTGGCTAAACGTAAACAAACATCAATTAGCCAAACTAGTTTAGCTATCCTTTTTTTCAGTGTATACGCGATTCAGGTTCTTTGGCTGTACTCAAGTAGGTACGTCGTGGCTTACAAATTTGCAAACCATTTTTGAACCACTTCCAGGTAGGTGTAGGTAGCTATCTGACTGAGTCGTGATAAATTTAAATTCGCACGGCAATTTTGTAAAATCGCTGAAATTCAATTCAACTGCTGCATCCAATGACATTTAAACCAGGACGCACATTGCCGAACAAAATCCCCTTCAAAGAATGTCAGAACTATTGATTTGTTTGCGTGACAAATAAAATCATCTCACACAAAATAATTTAAATAATACGAGACGAAATTTGAACCTAGTCTTTACTCTATTACGGGCGAATTTCCCTTGACACCAACGCTTGACACTTGACAACAACGTACTGAGAAAAAAGAAGGCCAGTTTTACCAAAGTGGCAGGCGAGCATTCTACCAACCTATCTACCTACTATCGACCTACCGATCGACTTATCGACCAACCTATCGACCTAACCTATCCCGGTGATGAACCAGTGATTTTAGGCCAGTGATTACCAAAGTGGCGCTCATTTGGCTCGGACATATTTGGGCGCGCGATTGTGAATCTACAGGTATAATTCATCAAAGGCTGCATCTAATAATTTGTGCGAAGCCGCGGGTATTTAACACTAATCCATACTTTATATTATAAATTCGAAAGTGTGTTTGTATGTTTGCGTGTTTGTATGTTTGTCCGTCTTTCACGCCGTAACGGAGCGACGGATCGACGTGGTTTTTGGCATAGAGATAATTTATGGGCCCGAGAGTGACATAGGCTACTTTTTATCCCGGAAAAATGCACAATTCCCGAGGGAACAGCGCGCAATAACCGAATACCACGCGGGCGGAGCCGCGGACAAAAGCTAGTACTTTTACAAAGGGGAAAGTGAGTTTGTTTGTTTGTTAGTTACGCTTTCACGTCGTAACGGAGCGACGGATCTTCGTGATTTTTGGCATAGACATAGTTTATGGTCCCGAGAGTGACATAGGCTACTTTTTATGCCGGAAAAATGCACAGTTCCCGAGGGAACAGCGCGCGATAACCGAATAGCACGCGGGCTGAGCCGCGGGCAAAAGCTAGTTATAAATAAAGTTACTTACCTTCACCATATCCAACCAGAAGCACAGCGTGATTTATAAAAGTTTTTTTGCACTTCCCGGGATGTAGAATACCGCTTTTATACGTATGCATATCGGTAGCATCGATCCCTAAAAATATAATTCTCATTGGTGACATGTCATGAAAATTTAATGTAAATCCTCACCTTACCCCATCCATTAGCATATCGTCACTACTTTGAAAAAATCTCGTATCTAAAATCAATATGTCAATAAAATTGAACCTTGATCTACACTGTTAAATTTTTTTGTAAAATTACAATTGTTTTACAAAACAAATATCAGCAAAATTCCAAATCAACGTATACTAATACAAAACATAACACAATTTGAGTAAAATTACAAGACATGTGAAGGAACTTACTATAATGAGTTGTAATTTTGCAAGCTTTATGCAATAACCCATTGTAATAACGTATTGTAATTTTTCCTAACTGTTGGTGAATTTCTAATGAAAGGTTGTAAATTTACCAAAATTGTTTGTAATCCGATTTACAATACTTTTTTTGTGATATTACGAATAAATGTTGAAACTCAAATTACTATGAAGTCATTAAGAATTTACAAATAATTTTATTATTTTTGTAACACAAATTTGAAAATTACTATACGTATTATAATTCTATCGAAAGTTTTTATTTTTCTAACACGTACTGTAATTTTCTAAAACTGTTGATTAATTCTGAACAAAATGATTTGAAATTTAGAATAACTCTTTGTATTTTGATTTACAATACTTTTTTTTATGAAATTACAAAAAAAGTTGAAACACAAATTAGTATGAAATCATTAAGAATTTACAAATAATTTTATTAATTTGTAACACAAATTCGAAAATTACAATACGTATTATAATTCTACCGTAAGTTTTTATTTTTCTTACACGTATTGTAATTGTTTTAAACTTTTGATTAATTTCGGACAAAAAGATTTAAAATTTACAAAAATTGTTTGTAATTTGATTTACTAAACTAATATTTATAAAATTTTGAAAATATGTTGAAACTCAAATTAGAATGAAATTATTAAGAATTTGCTTGCTTTCCTAAACGAATTTCCGATAATGATTTGTTTTTTGGAATCTTTTTGTATTTTTTTTTTATTTCAAATCCAAATTTTTACTTTTACGGTCATCCCGTGAAACCTAAATTGAAAATACAAACCGAAACATAAATGCACAGAAAAACCAGAAAAATAAGACCAACACTGGGAATCGAACCCAGGTCCTCGGCATTCCGTGCCGCGTGCGAATTTCCGATAGTAGTTTGTTTTGTAATTTTTCAATAATGAGTTGAAATTAATTGTGTAGTAAATTTACAACACATCATTTTAAAATTGCAAACCATTTTCAACAGAATTTGTTTGGCAAAATTACATTGTTTGTATTGTAATTTTGCTAAACGAATTTCCGATAGTCGTTTGGTAAATTTCAACAAATGTTTTGTAATTTTTCGAAATTGAGTTGAAATAAATTGTATTGTAAATTTACAAAACGGAATTATATTATTACTTTATTGTTGTGCGTAAAAACTTCCAACACTTTCTTTGTAAAATTACTACAGAAATTTTTAACAGTGTAAGAAAAAGAAAAGAGAACCATTTGTTGTCTTTTCCCCTTCGGGGTGCAACCCAAAAACTCGCTTTCACACCAAAATATACACTTTTCTCCCCCTAGGTACTCCTTACAAAAACAACACAAAACACTTGCAAAAACGCACCCTCATTCACACCCAAAACACCTCTAAAACAAAAACACACCGAGACGCAAAGTGTATACCATTAGCACGGAGCGCTCTGGAGTAAAACACTCCACAGGGGGTGGAGTTTAGTCCGTAGGCGCCTGGGAGAAATCCTCAGACGAGTCGGGCATGCTGTCGGGACCGGCCCGGCAGTATACTATGAGTATTCTCCACCTCCCTCAAAAAAAAAAATGTTCATAAAGTTCACTCGGAAAAATTATCTATTTTGAGGTACGAGTTTTTTCTAAAATAGTGACGATAGGTCATGTGGTCCATCCAGCAGGAGTGATCTTGCTGGCTCCTGCTCACGCACCATTCAATCTAGCAGAAAATTATTTTGAAGTTTATTGTAGGCGGGCACAGGCCTCCTCTCAGAACAATAGCGTAGCCTAGTGCGGATTGGGAATTTTACATGCATCATTGAACTGCTTCCAGGTTTGTGCAGGTTTCCTCCCGAAACAAACGAAACGAAAAAGCCGTGGTGGCCTAGTGGTTTGACCTATCGCCTCTCAAGCAGAGGGTCGTGGGTTCAAACCCCGGTTCGCACCTCTGAGTTTTTCGAAATTCATGTGCGGAATTACATTTGAAATTTATCACGAGCTTTGCGGTGAAGGATTTGGGGTTTTTCAAAACAGAATTTTCAAAAATACTTAAAAATGTATCCAGAACTCTGTGGTACGTGAATCCTTCTCGCACTTGGCATTTTCATTTTCGCGTACTTACGCAACTGTAAATAGTGATTGGTACTGACCGATAGACAAAGGTCCATAATCAACCAAGTACTTCTTCAAAGCGTCTTCATCATTTATTTCTACTGTTTTACTATGTGTTACAGTAACATGTTTTTTATTCGCTTTTTCAACACATCGGCCCTTGCGTGCTTTGTATTTTGGGTAATCGGTTTCCAACTGGACGCCTGCCTTATCTATTACGAATTGGCTGCAAAAATATGTGCAAATTATTAATAACCATATTTTAATGAGGGTTTCTGTAGTAGGTCTGTTTAACAAGTTTGACATTAGTGTCATGCTTGTGATTGCTGAAACAACTAGATTTTCTCAAACATGACATGAAATATTGACATTGTTACGAGTAATAGGGCGGGAAGTATCGCGCTGCAGGTGCTGTGGCTCGGCTGCCGGGGTGCGGTCACTTTAGTATCCTGTAATAGTACATTACTGTACCTAGAGGCCGCGAAGTAGGTGGTTGCCGGCCAAGCAGATATAGACAGCTATGGGGATATAGGGATGCGAGGCCACGTTAAGGCCGAGGCTTATATAGTGCTTTTCTCAAATATGACTTGAAATAACATAAAAAAACAAGAAATCAATGGCGGGACGCTAGTCTGGTCACCCTGTTGAGTGCGCGCGTGTCGCGCTGGCTGCTGGCGCGGCGGCTGTGGAGTGGGTGCTGTTAGAGTGGGCCGTGTCGCAGAGCGCGCGTTGAAACAAAAGACGGTCACATTGCCGGCCAGCGGCCTGCAAAGTTGTATGAAATCTCTTTGCAGGCCGCTAGAGTAACCGCGCGCAGGGTGCCGAGCCACAGCGCCTGCTATTTGATATTTCGTGTCATGTTTGAGAAAAGAGATTTCATACAAACCCGCCCTCGGCCAGCATTGCGACCGCATTTTGTTTCAACGCTCACTGCGACATGGCGCGCGCCAGCCGTCAGTACCACAGCTCGCAAGCCGCCGCGCCAGCAGCCACACAGCACGGCGACGAAACTAACGTCCCGCCAGCTTTATTTCTTATATATTATATTTATTTCATGTCATGTTTGAAGAAACTTGAGAAAAGCACTGTACAAGCCTCGGCCGGAACGCAGGCTTGCCGGTCTCGCATCCCTATCCTATGTCTGCTTAGCCGGCAACCCCCTACTTCCCGGCCTCTACAGTAATGTACTAAAATGAGCCAGTCACAAATAAGACTGTAACGTCAAGTGGACCTTAGAGTACTAAAGCCATCCAGTGACATTTAAGAGTAAAGTCAACCAGTCAATTAATTTAAATACTACTACAATCAATTTTAATACTATTGTTACAGATGTTACATAAATTCATTGTTATCAAATTAAACACACACAGACACAGACACAGATGTAACCGCTTCTCAAGTGAATAAATAGATTTGTATTTGTATTTATTTGTATTCGTAAATTAAACCAACCCTCTACACCTATTTGCTTTTCACAACTCGAGTTGTGAAAGTTAACATAACTGACGTTACTAAAAGTTTAGGTAGCTTGATATGGTGCCACATCATTTTCTTTTAAAAATGTTATAGCATCCATCCACTTACTAGATTCTAGTCCTTTCCTTCCACCACTTCGAACTGGTTTTATTAGACTTTACTCATTGCCATTGGTTTTAAAATATCGATTGTATAATCACCAGTGGGCGGGTGACGGATGCAATTTACGTCAAAATCATGTCAAACGATATACGTAATACGGATATGACCACAATTCATTTAAGAAAAGAGAACATAATTGAAAAATAATTTATTGTATGAAAAATAGTGTATTTTATTTTATGATTTATTCCTTTTTTTTTTGTATTTTTTTCTTTATTAATTATTCATTTAAGTTTTAATTTATTTAATTAGTTTACTTGACCTTTTTGGTTTGATTTAATTTTAATTTTGTAATTTGACATGTACTTACCTATTGTTATCTGGAATAAACATTATTTTGATTTATTGTTGTAGTTAATAATATAATATTTTTTTTTCCTATATTACATATTTTCAGTACATTATTTTCATAGTTGCCGTGGAGTGCCGGCTTAAGAATAGCACCCCCCCAACTCTTCTCGCGGGTGTCGTAAAAGGCGACTAAGAGACTTCTGCGACCAAGTACATATCGGTCTCACCGGTGTCGGGCAGCAGCGATGCCGGTGCGAATATACTGCGATTGCCAACCCGCCTGCTCAGCGTGGCAATTAGAGCAAACCCGACCAAAATGGCAAGTCAACACGGACCACGGCCCCCAGTTCCCGGCCGCCCTGCTATTCCTGATCAAGGCGGCGGTCACGGTAACGGCAGGGCAGGGGGTGCGAAGAATCCCCGGGTTACGGAAGGCCGCCGGAAAAAACTGACCTTGGCGACGTACAACGGACGCACGTTACGGCTCGACGAGCACCTGGCACAACTCGAAGTCGAACTCGAGAAAATAAGGTGGCATATTCTTGGGTTAAGCGAAGTCCGAAGAGAGGGGGAGGACACGCTAACTCTTGAATCAGGCCACCTTCTATACTATCGAGAGGGAGACCAGCTGTCCCAGGGTGGCGTAGGATTCCTGGTGAATAAGTCTCTCTGTGATAACGTTGTAGAAGTATCGAGCGTATCGAACAGGGTTGCGTACCTCATAATTAAGCTAACCGAGAGGTATAGCCTCAAGGTTGTGCAGGTTTACGCACCGACCTCGACGCACTCGGACGATGAAGTGGAAGATATGTTCGGTGACATATCGAAGGCCTTACACTTCACCACCAAGGCCCACTACAGCGTTGTCATGGGAGACTTCAACGCCAAAGTGGGAGTACAGCGTTACAGCGAATCGGTAGTAGGATCCCATGGATATGGTAGCAGAAATCATAGGGGGCAAATGCTTGTCAACTTCCTCGAAAAGGAGGGGCTGTTCTTGATGAACTCATTTTTCAAGAAACAGCTCCAAAGGAAGTGGACATGGCGGAGCCCCGACACCATGACTAAAAACGAGATTGATTTCATCATAACGGACAAGAAGCGCATATTCAGAGACGTCTCGGTGATCAATAGGTTTAATACCGGAAGTGATCATCGACTCGTGCGAGGCTCTCTGAATATCGATTTTAAGCTTGAACGTGTCCGTTTGATGAAATCCAGGCTCCGACCAACTCTGCTCCAAACTATAGTGGGATCTGAAAAGTTTCAGTCTAATCTGGAGAACCGATTCGCTGCCATGGAAACCACAAATAGCGTTGACATTGACCGGGCCCTCGAGAGTGTAGTCGGAACCCTCAGGGAGGAAGGTGTGAGATTTTGCGAATTGCAGCGTAAAGCCAAGAAGTCGAAGTTTTCGGAGGAAACACTCAGGCTCATGGAAGAGCGACGCGAACACCCACCAGTCACTTCGTCAGAACGACATGCTCTAAATAAGAGAATTGGCAAACTTGTGCGATTCGATCTCCGATGCTCCAACACTCGTTCAATAGAACGAGCGATCGAGAAAAATCGGGGATCGAAGGTGTTTGTTAAATCTCTTGGGAGAGGCTATCTGACGAAGCTGACCACTACGGATGGAATAGTCGTTTCTTCCAGGCCTGAGATTCTTTTGGAAATTGAAAACTTCTACAGCCAGTTATACGCTTTGCACGCATCTCAACCTGATCCCGAAAATGAGGAGTCCAGAGCTACACTAACACGCCACTTTACGGAAGACTTGCCAGAAGTCAGCCTGGACGAAATCGAGATGGCTCTTAAACACCTTAAAAATGGAAAAGCCCCTGGAGAAGACGGTATTACGACTGAGCTCCTGAAATCTGGTGGTAAACCTATAATGAAGGAGCTTCAGAAAATTTTTAATACTGTTCTTTTTGATGGGAGAACTCCAGAGGCGTGGAGTAGGAGTGTTGTCGTGTTGTTTTTCAAAAAGGGTGATAAAACTCTTTTGAAGAACTACCGACCCATTTCACTTTTAAGCCACGTATATAAGCTGTTTTCGAGAGTCATCACGAACCGTCTTGCACGAAGGCTCGACGAGTTCCAGCCCCCCGAACAGGCCGGGTTTCGATCGGGATACAGCACCATAGACCACATCCATACAGTGCGGCAGATTATACAGAAGACCGAAGAGTATAATCGGCCCCTGTGCTTAGCGTTTGTGGATTATGAAAAGGCCTTTGACTCGATCGAGATCTGGTCTGTTCTGGAATCTTTGCAGCGATGCCAAGTCGATTGGCGGTACATCCAAGTGTTGAGAGGTCTTTACAATGCCGCCACTATGACCGTCCAAGTCCAGAACCGGCAGACTGAACCTATCCGTTTGCATCGTGGTGTGAGACAAGGGGACGTTATATCCCCCAAATTGTTCACAAATGCATTGGAGGATGTGTTCAAGACGCTGGACTGGAGGAGGCGCGGCATTAACATAAATGGCGAGTACCTTTCACACTTGCGATTTGCAGATGATATCGTCATCGTGGCCGAAACGCTGCAAGATTTGCAACATATGCTGAATGGCCTAGCTGATTCTTCCCAACGCGTTGGTCTTCGGATGAACCTGGATAAAACCAAGGTTATGTTCAATGAACATGTAAGTCCGGAACCAATTGCAGTTCAAGGCAGTGTTCTCGAAGTGGTCAAGGAGTATGTTTACCTCGGGCAAACTATGCAGTTAGGTAAAAACAACTTCGAGAAAGAGGCCAACAGAAGAATACAGTTGGGATGGGCAGCATATGGGAAACTGCGTCAAGTCTTCACATCGCCAATTCCACAGAGTCTGAAGACGAAAGTCTTCAATCAGTGCGTCTTACCCGTTATGACATACGGTGCCGAAACATGGACGCTCACGGTAGGGCTGGTCCACAAATTTAAAGTTGCTCAACGCGCTATGGAAAGGGCTATGCTCGGAGTTTCTCTGAAAGATCGAATTCGTAACGAAGTGATCCGACAGAGAACTAAAGTTATCGACATAGCCCACCGCATTAGCACGCTGAAGTGGCAATGGGCTGGTCATGTAACCCGAAGAACCGATAACCGTTGGGGTAGACGAGTTCTTGAGTGGAGACCACGGATCGGCAAACGTAGCGTAGGACGCCCTCAGACTCGATGGTGCGATGATCTTCGCAGGGTGGCTGGCAAGAGCTGGATGAGAGTGGCCGGGGATCGTGCTCAGTGGCGTGCCATGGGAGAGGCCTATGTCCAGCAGTGGACGAACATAGGCTGATGATGATGATGATTTTCATAGTTAAATATCCATTTATGTAGGGAAAATGACCTCCTTACATCTACAAAAATAGGGGTGCATATTCGTCAAGTGATACTTCACCATTATTATGAACATTATCGCCATCACTCAAATTTCTGTACATTTTTACACAAAAAAATATGCATCGAAGTTTGATAAAAGTCTTATCCAACTTATGCTTTCGTCGCCATATTGCATCCATCACCTGCCCTTTAGTAATCACAGCTACCGATGCCACATAAAAATTTAATTCGACTAGTTTACCTCATAACATCATCAGGATATCCTCCACCACAGCCATGGGTGCGCAAACAATCCAAAGCCTGCTGTTCAGAAAGTGCAAGGAGCTCTCCGTGTTTTATGGCGTACTGCCCTTCAATATTAGCTGTAAAATATTGACATTCATTCTCAATAGAAGCAAGGAATAATTAGTTTAGGAGTTATTTTGTGAAAGTCCATGGTGAGGAGGCAAGGTTCAGGAGCACTAATTTCCAAAGGTTGATTGAATTATGTAAAAAATATTAAAAATAGAACAGACACAGACAATACAAACTGAGACATGGATGCACAGAAAAACCAGAAAAAGAGACCAGCGCCGGGAATTGAACCCAGGTCCTCAGCATTCCGTGCTGCGTGCCATACCCCTACGCTACCATTGGACAGAAGTACAGACATGAATAATATTTTTTTCAATACACACATATCTCAGATTGCTTTTTTCTACTACGCTACTTAAGCAGCAGCACTAACGACATCTATGGTTCGCTCTCATCGGGAGACTTAACACTCTTTCGGAACTAACCGCTCACCCAGACAAGAGATGTCGTTACCAAGCAATCAAATTATGACTGGTTATTTGGAGTTTTTTCTGTGCATCTGTGTATCAGTTTGTATTTTCGATATGGTTGTACGGGGTGGCCGTAAAAGCAACAAATTTTTCAGTTCAAATAAAAAATACAAAGAGACTCTAAATAACCAATCATAAGAACAAACGTAATTGAACTTACAAATCTGATGAGGTTGCACCACAACAATTAAAAGAAACCTCAGGATGGTCATTTATGGATAGTGGTTTTTGGTTCGACATTGTCGAGCGTAGGTCTATAAAAAGATGAGTGACAATGGGTGTTTTTGGTGTGAAGAGTTACGAAGTAATGTCAAGTTTGCCATCAAGACTTACCAATAGCACTGAAGATGTAGCACGAACCGCAAGGACCTTGATCTTTCACCGGAGCAACCACTCCCTTGTCACGCCAGTCGAAATGTTCTTCGTAGACCGCATTGGGATCTAACTCCAGAGTTACTGCCTCAGTTCTGATGGGAGGAAGGAAACCAAAGCGACTCTCACGCTCCTCTTGTGTCAGATCAGAGAATACGGTAGGCGCGAACACAGTTTGAGAGAAAACTTCATTCCTGTTATTGATTTCTCTTAAAGATTGCTTGAAGATTTCAAGTCTTTTAGGATATTCTTGGGCGCTGTAGTGCTTTTTGTGTGTTTGAAGGTATTCTTTGAACAATACGTCAGCGTTTTCCAGGCTGTAGTATACTTTTTCGTACCGCGGCACGGTAGCGGCCGAAGCTACGTTAGTGGCAAGAAAAACTGCCGCCAATGTTACGACGAGAAACATATTTAAGCAGTTACATAAGTAAACTTAAATGACAAACTTAATCTTTTACTGGTGATGATCTAGTTTCTTTTGTATCTTTTATAGCAACTAAAGTCATAAAAGTTTTGATTTATGTTCTAAAGACACTACTTTTATGGTTTTCAATTAATATAAGGTATTTTTAGGGTTCCGTACCCAAAGGGTGCCAACAGAACCCTTTTACTGAGACTCACAGGGCTCTATCTCTTGAGCCGTAATAGCTAGAGACTTGAAATTTTCACAGATTAACTATATATTACTGTGACTGCTAACAAAAAAATACTAAAAACATATTAAGGGGGGCTCCCATACCTACCTACCTCAAAAGTGATTGTTTTGCCGTTTTTTTGCTTAATATTAATAACGGCAACACGTAGACGCTTAAAAGTTAAATTAAAATAAACTAAATATTGAAGAGGGGCTCCCATACAACAAACTTGATTTTTTTGCCGTTTTTTGTGCTAATGTCTAATGTTGTAGGTATAATGGTACGGAACCCTTCGTGCGCGAGTCCGACTCGCACTTGGCTGATTTTTTTATTACCTGATAAATGTAAATTATTTACAAACATATTTTTTGTAGTTCCAGCATAAAGTAGTAAACATGTTTGAAAGTTACACGTGACGATAAGATTCCTATAATATTCGACTAGGTTTTACTCGCGGTTTCACTCACATAAACTATCATATAAAATCTAGGAGATAAAAGTAGAATTCCTAGAAATTACTTACTTTTTTATCACAAATCGCTGGCAAACGAGCATGCGTGTCACCTGATGATAAGTGATCACCGCCACCCATGGCCATCATGTCAGCCGAAACACGTCCACTGCTGGACGTAGGCCTCTCCCAAGGCTCTCCACTCAGACCGGTCTTGTGCTTTTCGCATCTACCGCGATCCCGAGCCACCCATGGACACCTACAACATTATTAGGACTGCGGGTGCGTTGCCGGCTTGAAGAGGCGGGATAAAGGGGGGAGGGGAATTGGGCCTCCGGATCTCCCACTCACCGTACGAAACACAGTAGCAAAACAACTATTTCACACCGGTATTTCGTGGGAGTGTGGTACTAACCCGGTCGAGCCGGCCCATTCTTACTGCAGCCAGCAAGTGGTTACAGTAAGGTTCTACCACATGAATTACCTTCCTATGGACATCCCTAATTTTTTTTTTCATCGCAAAAGTTTTGTATTTTCTTTTGAATGTAATTTTAAACATAACTTTGTAACAATAACTTAAAATGATTTAAATAAAATAAAAAAACTATAAATAAATAAATATCATGGGACACTTGACACCCATTGACCTAAAGTACAATTCAATAGAATCTAACAATTTTCTACACATTTAACACACCCTGACGTGGGCATGCTTGATTATATATGTCCCTATTGTTGCAATTATCATCTAATAGGAATGAAAAAAGAATAATAGTCACATCACAATGCCTTAGGCAGCCCGGTGTTCATATTAGAAGGCTGGAAGTGTCTACAGGATTGTTAGATTCTATTGAATTGGAGTATAGTCCCAAACTGAGCAAAGCTTGTACTATGGGCACTAGGCAACGGATAAACATACTTATATAGATAAATAAAAATCCAAGACATACAAATTATATACTCATACAAATATCTACAAAAATTAAAATTAACATCGTGCTTTGCGTGGATAATAATCTAGATGCTAATGGGATTACCTATTGGACAAAAGTAGCCCATGCTGTGAGCTATCTCACAACGTGACAACGGCTGTTACCAGATGGCGCTTCCGGTGCGCGCTCCGACCTCCACTGCTATTAGCTCTAGAGAGCAGTGGTAGACCACGTTATTTTTAATTGAAAATTACAAAATAACCTAACCAACAAAAAATCTCAAAAAGGGATGAACTGATTTGATAAAACATTTCTAAGAACCATCGCTAGAAAACCTGCTTTCAAAAAAAAACCTTCATTCAAATTGCCACAGACAGACACACAGAGACAGACAGACAGACACACATAACGGTCAAACTTATAACACCCCTCTTTTTGCGTCGGGGTTAATAAATAGGATTTGTTTTATGAAAATTCTCAAGAAGTGTACCATTTATAATTTTCCCTACGAATAAATCTTATCCCCACTATAAGGTATCAATCCTTTCAAAAACAGCCAAATTCAACGGTACGAACATTATGTGATGTGGTTGTCAACTGGCTAAAATTATTGAGATCTAGAGACCGTGGCAACGATCTTAAAATATTTCTGATTTTTAAGTACAAACATAAACATTGTACAGCATGCATGAAATCCATACCAACATTTATTTTATTTCTCCTTACTATAAGGCAAAAGGTTTCGATCCTTTCAAAAACACAAATGTGAAAAAAAATACAAACATCGGAACATCGAACCTCCTCCTTTTTTTGAAGTCGGTTAAAAATGGGAGCCAAGTGTAATAGGTAATTAATCGAAGTGTAGTTGTAATCTATGCCGACAAAATTATTGAAGTCTATGCGAGTGCCACGATCTGGAAATAATCCAGAAATTGAACTATATTAAATATAATAAACGCAAATTTTCTTTCTGCTACTAAACTGTTTCACAATCGTCTGTTCTATCCGAACTTGTATATATTGCCATTAAAAAAAAAGTCGTTACTTTTTAAATTTGAGCTGTCAAATTATTTACTTAGGTATAATAACTGTAAATTAAAAATAAGTAAGTTAAATTTCATTAATGACAAGTATCATAAATGATAGGACAAATAAAATAAAAAAAGATATTTGAGTTTATACAATTATCTCTTCGAAACTTAAAGTACTTTTAAAAAATAGAAGCTCAGACTTGACTTGGGTAATAATAAGTAGTAATAATAATAATAATAATTCATTTATTGATTAAAATAATAATAATACAAGGTATTCTTAAATTGAAACACTAGGTATTATTTCAGCTTCATAGAAGTTGTCATGTTTTATTCATCGAATCACACCGAATTCGAGTCGACATACGCCCTACACGCAATAACCCCGGTGCAAATTGCAGTGTTGCCAGATTTTAGCGATGTTTAATTCAAAATGCTCTCGGATATTTTATTGCCAGATAAATAGCCAGTAACTTCAGTTTGTTTTTTAGGGTTCCGTACACAGTACTGTCGGTCGCTTCGCTATCTGTCTATCTGTATGTTATTGGGCTGTGTTTTTAGAATACCAATAATACTTACGTTTTTCTATTGCCACTACAACAAATAATAAAAATATGTATATTCCTAAAGATTGATTCAGTATTGACCGGTTTTTATTACTTGTTAACATGCAGCATATTTACTTCTATCATAGATTGAAGTTTGAGGTTTGTATGTAACCGATGAGCCAAAATTTGCCCTAAGAGGTAATCAGTTTCATTAATTAATTTTGTGGTCATCATCATCAGCATATCAGCCGTGGGACGTCCATGTTGGACAAAAGCCTCCCCCATAGACCTGGAGGTAAACCATCGGCCTCAACCAGAGGCCTTATTGCCTAATGTTTCAGACAGTCGCGATCGTAAACAAATGACAGCTTTTGTATGCGAAATCTGTCATTTGATTGCGATCACGAGCGTCAGAAACATTAGGCAATACGGCCTCAGGTCAGCCACCCATCTCGTTGGTGGACGTGCTACGCTGCGCTTGCCGATCCGCGGTTTCCATTCGAGAAGTTTCTGACCCCAACGGTCATCTTAGTTTAGTGGTATACCCATGGCTATATCTATTTTTGCCTGTAACTGTATGGAACCCTCGATATATGAGCTCAACTCGCACTTGACCGGTTTTGTGACTACTTGAGTACTGGATTATCCGATTTTTTAGCTGTTTTAAGAAGTTTAGTGTGCAGGTTTTATTTCGCGATGTTATGAATCTGTGAGGTTTGAGTTTCAAAGTTCATCGTAGATTTTGTACAATCCGTTTCTTCTTTGTAAACGGTTTTATTTAGCTTGCCTTGTTAACAGGTTTTTGTTTAACTTGATACTTTCGTATATAATGTAAATAGCTGTGTAAATTGTTACAAGTCTTTCAAGTACAATTTTATCCCATTTTGATAGTCAGTTTGAGTTGCCAGTGCGAGTTTTCATATTTTTTTTATCATTATTAATTAGGGCATATATTATTTATTTACTTTTATTCTATGTTTTATATACTTAATGTGCGAAGAGTGAATAAAATATTTCTATTTCCATTTATTTCTATTTCATTGTAAATTGGATGAAAATGTAACTGCAGTCAACAAAAGTACGGTCAGGAAAAAATAATATAAAAGGTGACAATATAAAAAATAATATAAAAGGTGACAATATAAAAAATAATATAAGAGGTGGACAGGTAACCCGGTTAAAGCCGCAGGATCACGGTGGATGCAGACCGCTTCCAACCGAAGCAACTGAGGTCTATGGGGGAGGCATGTCCAACAGTGGACTTCCTATTGCTGATGATGACACTAAATCAACACTCAGTCGATCAAATAAATCACGAAAGCTATAACAAAGCGCTATTCTCATTACTCGATATGAATCGGTTGATAATCAGACGCTATTAGCCAGCCTTTTAAACGAGCCATCAATCAAACGGCAGCCATTGTCGCAGGAAAAAGTTATATCCGACGGAAATCAAGCAGTTATCAGCCCCAAGGCTCCTACGAGTAAGAGCTGGGTTCCCGAGTGAGAAATGCCTATTTTTAACCCCCGACGCAAAAAAAGGGAGTTATAAGTTTGACCGCTATGTGTGTCTGTCTTTCGCACCGTAGCTTTTAAACGGATGGACCGATTTGTATGCGGTTTTTTTATTTGATAGCAGGTTTTCTAGCGATGGTTCTTAGACATGTTTCATCAAAATCGGTTCAGCCGTTTTTGAGATATTGAACTTTAAAGTGACAAAGTCGGGGGTTTCCAACTTTTTGTTGGTTAGGTTTGGTAAAGTAGGATGTTATAAGTTTGATGCCTATGTCTGTCTGTGTTTGTGGCGTCGTAGCCCTCAAACGGGTGGACCGATTTCAAAACGGTTTTTTTGACGTGAAAGCGAGTTTTTTTGCATTGGTATTTATCAATGTTTCATTAAAATCGGTTTAGCCGTTTTTGAGATATTGAACTTTTAAATGGCAATGTCGGAGGTTTTAATTTTTCTAAGTTTGTAAAATCGACCAAAATTCGGGATAGGAACAAAATCAACTGTCGATTTGGTTATATTGCATTAAATGTAGTAAATACGTTTTATTTTATGTGCCCCAATAATTGTCTACCTACCTATTTACTTAATAATCATGTTTGCGTCATTGCAAGGCAAGTAAAGTCAAGTGCAAATATATCTATTCGATAGAACCAATGAAAAAAAATGTACTACGGCCTCGACATCGGAATAAAAGTCATCATCATCATCATCATCTCAGCCGTAGGACGTCCACTGTTGGACATAGGCCTCCCCCATAGACCTCCAATTGCTTCGGTTGGCAGCGGCCTGCATCCACCGTGAGCCCGAGGCTTTAACCAGGTCATCCGTCCATCTCATTAGTGGACGTCCCACCAACGAATAAAATAATAAAAGTACTTGGTAATATTTTTGAAGGGTTAGATAAGTCCATAATGTTCGCACTTGACTGTACCCCATTTTGAAAGCTTGGCTCCTACCTTACCCCAGTTACCCCCATCACCTTCGGGGTGATCAGAAAGGAAATGAAAGTGACGAAGCCACCAGAAGTGGGCCACAATCGGCGATCGCCGGAAATGGACTAGTACGCGCCGTTAGCTTTTGTTGGGCTCTAATGGGCGGCAACAAAGGTGAGGTTGTTAGTTCTCAATACTAACACTAGAAACTAAAAATCGGTCAAGAGCGTGTCGGACACGCCCAAGATAGGGTTCCGTAGCCATTACAAATAAAGTCAAGAAAGATTATGTGCGTCATAAGTTATAACACAATGAAAACACTTAGTAGTAAGTGTTATTAATCTTGTGTCAGTCTTAAAATATATTACCAGAAAAAGAGCGTATCTTCACGGCACTTCCGTCCTTTTGTTGAAACCAATTTTTGTTGAAATTATTTATTAAGCGTTACCTTCCCATATTTTTTGGACAAACGGGTTACAAGATAGAGGGGGGACACATTTTTTTTTCCGGAAATCTTCACTTACCTAATTAAAAAGTTTTTGAGAAACCTTACATCTTTTCAAAATAGCTGTCGAACAATGTGCCACTCGTTGATATGAGTTAATTTTTTTTTTTTCGTTTTCTGTTACGTCCCCCCCTATAAATATTTATTTCTGTAATTTAACTACAAAACTAAATAGCGCCTTTGACAAGACATCTGTACTCCAAATTACAATCTAATTTAATTATCTTGTAGTTTTCGAGTAAAATGCCTGTGACACGGACGGATGGACGGACAGACATATAGGCAGACAGACAAACAGACGGACTTGGAGAAACTATAAGGGTTCTGTTTTTGCCATTTTGGCTCCGGAACCCTAAAAAGAAGAGCGCCAAAGTTCGCATACTCTTCGCTAGTCATACCGTAATTTGAGTCCGAATCATCGTTTGTCATACTTTTTTCGCACTTTTTTAATTTTTAAATGATCATCCTATAGAAAACTATAGGTTAGGTTAGGTTTATTTTATAATAATTACAAATATTGGATTCAGAGTAAAAAGAGTTTTGACAAACAATCATTCTGACAAACATTACATTCGGACTTTCAATAAGTATGCGAGCCGTACGGACCCCTTGATTTCTACCACATTCTTTGTAGGGTTCCGTATTCGTAAGTGACAAAACGGAACAGAATTTCACTCTTGTATTTTGCTTGTTCAGCTGTCACAGAAAATTTGCTCCGAATCTTGGACTGATTAAGTTGAAATTAGACATGTATTTTTGTTGTGCATGTGTTTTTTGTCATTTATTCTGCCCACTCTGTCAGAAGTAGACCATTTGACATTAATTTCGGCTTGATCACGCGTTCCTGGAAAAAAAGGGTTTTGTCAGACGAAAGCAATCCTGTAAGGATTCTGTTCTTTCCTTTTAAGGTACGATAGACTTAAGGCGCGCTAAGTCCTTGCCTATCGTCATGTCTATGCTTAGGGAGCACTATCCATTATTGCTTACCTTATAAAGTCTCTGTGTGTATACCTGTTTTATTTAATTGCTTGCTATATGTTGGTGTGCAATAAAGAGTTATTGTATTGTACTAAACCCTAAAAACAAAAAACAAAAAATAAAATAAAATAAAATAAAATACTCAAAGGTTGCGACAAACCCTTATATTAATTTAAGCCCTGTTACTTAACTTATCAATTCTGGTGTCACAACTCAAACTCCCAAAATCTCAACTTTTCAATAGCTTTTGCATATTTTTTGTCACCTTCGCCTCGCGGGGCCCAACCAAAGTCATTTGGTAAGTTTGATTGGGCTCATCACTAATTCAGCGGCGGGAAGCTGCCGCGAACCGAAGCGTAAATTGGGCTTAATTTTTAACGCTCCCAGAGCTACGGACTGAGCGTCCTGTTAATTTGTTTACTTGCCGCTGTCAAAATAGTATTTGTGTGATGAAAAATTAAAGGGGATTCGATTTGAGGCATTCGAACATGGCGGATGTAGACAATATCTAATTTTACTATTTCTGTTTCTTTGGCTAGTTGAAGTGTAATTTTGATAGTGTTTTATGCGGCGATTAACCTTAACAGTGAACAGTGATGACAAAATTCTATGTTGCTCTCGTGTCTGATGTTTTTTAATGCGGAAGTTGTCTCCTCGTGGTTTCTGGAATTTTACTATCAAGTTACAAAAACTACAATCACCGTACAACGTGCCTCTCAAAGAGAATACTAAGACACTGACGAAATTGTCCTATTAATTACCTAGAACAGAAAAGCCATATTAAAAGAGTAGAAGAAGAAGAAAAATTAAAGTGGGCGATCGAGATTTGGTATTATTATTTTGTTAAATCATTTTTACAACTTATACAAGTTTTATTAAATAACACACATTAAAACAAATTAGTGAACGTGCAATTGAAATAAAAAACTATCCTAACAACCTAACCAACAAAAAGTTGGAAACCCCCGACTTTGTGACTTCAAAGTTCAATATATCAAAAACTTCTTAACCGATTTTGATGAAACATGTCTCAGAACCATCGCTAGAATACTTGCTTTCAAATAAAAGAAACGCATGCAAATCGGTCGAGCCATTTAAGAACTACGGTGCCACAGACAGACACACATAGCGGTCCAACATATAACCCCTCTTTTTGCGTCGGGGATCAAAAATAACTAAGTTTAAAAATATGTAATGTATAATACTAGTAAACAATTTCCCCAACTCACTACCGGTGGGTAGCGTACCGTATCATACGGTACGCTACCCACAGAGTCCACGGGTATCTCCACGGGTCCATCAGCTCCACGGGTATTTTAGAGCACGCTTTATAAACTCTGTGGGCGCTTTCCCCCCCAGGGTCCCAGAGTCTCTACTCCAAACGGTGTAAACACGTACCCACTATTTGGTTGTGCGTTTTGCGCCGCTTGAGAAGTTCGGCCGAATGAGGGCTATCGTTTTTTATCTCACTAGATGGCGCCACTGTTGCGTGAGGTTTTTAAAAGTCTGTTATAACGGGCGTGAAAATAAAGTTTAGATTAAAATCATATTTAATAAATCTTAAAACAGTACCATAAAAATATCGAGCAATACTATGGAGTATTGCATAATCCCGTTTCGTTCGGAAAAAAGGGAGGACAAAAGTTTTCGAAAGACAAAACTGTCTCAAATTACAGACGTTCATTGCCCCTTATCGCATAATTGCCATAATTAATTTCAGGTAATGCAAAATATTCACAAAATTATTCTAATTATAAATAAACCCGCGTAGCTCACCCAAAAACTGAGATTTGACATTTCATTGACCTCACGCTACACTAGCGCCTCTAGCGGCAAATTCATACGCGATAGCCCTCATTGGCAGCAGAGCCAACCTTTGCTGCAGTGCCACGAAGGCGGGACGGCCGAGTATCTGAGCACGTTGCACCACAAACCAACGGCCGTCCCATCTTGTTATTTTTAAATTTGTTTAATTAAACTTTAAAAATTAAAAAAAAACTAAATTTTGACCTAGACCCTCAATTTACAATTCTAATGCGACATCGATGAACCACCACGCTGATGCCCGAGATAACTCAGTGGTTGGATAACCAAATTGTCTACTGAAATTCTTATTAAATAAGGGTTCCAAAGTACACCGCCCTGCATAAGTGGATGGACACCTTGCGTTCTATAATCGCTTGCACACGAGAGGCGGCGATTTTGTTAGTTGTTCACCACAAATGCACTAGATGGCGCGCTTAATGCACGGTATGAATATGATTGATATTTTGTCCTCATATTGGTATGTGCCGATGGCTCAGTTGATCGGCTGCTTAGAAAAATTCTTAAGTGAACCCGAGTTCGTATCCTACAGTTCAGAATAAAGTTTTCGTTTTTAGTGTTTTTTATTTTATTTATTACTTTATATTTTAATTTTGTAGATAACTAACATGGAAACAAAAAACAATCTGAAAAAGGATAAGGTTGCAACAAAAATAATACACGTTTTGAAGTTTAAAACATAAAAAAAATTTATTCCTAAAACAATATTTCTATTTATTAAATATGGCAGTGCTGTTATTAATGTTATACTAAATATTATTATTAATTAAATAACTGAAAACCAGAAAGTAGTTTACTCAGAATCCAGAGTAGAATCGATTACACGATGTTTTAAATCAGGTTGTGTTTGTGCCCAGTCTAAATATTACGAATGCATACGCCAATTAAAAATGTTTTACGAATGTTTCATACCCCTTAGATAATTTAATACCTACTGGCCGTTTGGCTGTCAGTTTGACTTTCTTCTAAATCTGGTATTACAAATTACAACTGTAAAGTTAGAAATGAAGTAGAACTACTGATACAATTATTTTAAGAAATAATGAAGGTTTTCAAAAATAAACGCAAACAACTAACTTAAAATAAAATACAAAAATATTTTCGGGGTGTCGTGTGAGGTTTTTAGTTATTTAATTAGCACTTGACCAAAATTTGTATTTTAAGATTTTATTGAGGTATTCGCTTAAGTATTCATTTCCGTTTCTGGAAAGAGGATTGAAGCGACCACAATAAAAAAAATGAATTTGAAAATATATATATGTGAGACCGGGTTATCATAAGACTCGTAGGCGTTATTATAAGTTATATATATAAACAGTGAAGTTTTCCAGTTTTAAACATAACAATAATTGATGGCGTAGATCCACTGTTAGTGTGTTACTGACAGTTATAATAAGATTACAGTCGTATTATATTGAACTTTCACACTATATCTCACAAAAAAAAAACTATTAAGGCATTGGTAATTAAATGTTTTGTTCATAATAATAAAATAATTACTTTTCGTAACAAAGTGATACTACAGGATCATAAATAAAGATAATTATTTTGGTTTCTATAATACTTTTATATAACATGATTGTTTGAGTATATAACCCGGTCTACACGTAAACTATCAATTTTATTTTAATAACTAGTTTAACCACCATGATTGTCGATAACTGCTTGCAGACGGGAACACATAGATGCAACTAGATTTTCACACAGATTAGACCCGCGAATACTGTCCCACATTTTTACACAGTGAGCTTCTAACGTTTCTGGAGTTCGCTCATTTTAGTTATCTCAACGTTGGACAATAAGACCCCATATATTTTCAATGAGATTAAAATCCGGTTATCTGGCAGGACAAGAAACTACTTTAATATTATTTTTGTGTTGCATAATACGCGACCGGTGTATTGAGCAGTTATCTTGCACGAACGTTATGCACGGCACTTGTTCTTCTGGATAAACAGTGGGCAACATGGTCTCCTGAAGCAAACTGGCATAATCACCACCGTTCGCTCGACTGGGTATTCTAACAAGTTCTCCCGGATCAGCGGCACTCATCCATCCCCATGGTTGACGGTTATACGACCAGATTCCATGTTGGGCACTACGAGATCACCGTCGTTTCGCGTAGGTATTGTTTCGAATAGTATCTAGGAGTCGTGGTCGAACCGATCTTTGACGATGCAGCAAAAACCGCAGAAAAGGTATTCGTCTTGATATCGTCGTATCCATAATATAACTGTTTTTTTCTGTAACAATATAAATAAACATGAAATAATGTAATGTAAATATAATTGTAGTAAAAAAAAATGGTAGGATAAACGTAAAAAAAACTCACATCAACTCCAGTTTCTCTAGAAATTTCTGAAATAATTTTTACTTCTTTATATAAATTCATTTTATCACACCTTTTAATCATTTCAACATTGCGATGAAAACTAATCATTTTAAAGAATAACTACGATAGTAAGCAGATTCAACTTGAAAGAGACAATGGAACGAGAAGTAGGAACAGCTGAACAAGTAGGTAGCAAAGTTTAAAACAAAGTAATAAAAACTGCCTGGTAGTTTGAAGATCTTCAGTCTACCCTCTTTAAGTTTCGTAAAATATGACTTACCGATTAATTTTAAGGCGACCAGAGTTATAGATCCAATTTTCATGACTTCAAATAACAGATCAGTGGCTGAGTGGTTTGAGAGTGCTCCGACAGAATCGTATGTCGCGAGTTCAAATCTTATGAGGCGACGATATTGAGTTTGTGTTTTTGTAAATTTACTGCTTGGAGATAAGTAAAGTCGATGTTTCAATGATAAAAACAAGCAACATATTATGGGTCTCCGTAAAGAAAACAATAATATTCTCCCTCTCACACACTTTCGCACAATACGAAAGAGACAGAAATGTCGTTACACGAAGGTAGCATCTCACGGTGTCCCACCCTGGCAGCTGGCAGGGACACATGTTTAGCTGGCCACGAGAGTTGAAGTGAATGATTATACACACAATTACAACATGTGTAATGGGCAGTAGGACGTTGAAATTTGTCTTTCTAACATGAAGATAAAATAAATATTTTTTGAACCCTTAAAAAATCAACAAACTAGCGCCATCTAGCGGGATTTTGGTAAACTAACAAGTTAGTAAATAAGTGAATTCCGCTAATACACATCGAACACATAGATGGCGCCGTTTCTCGCGTCAGACGATTATGATTTGGCATTGTCCATCCACTTTTGCGGCCTATAGTACCTGAGGAACCCTAAAAAGTCTTTAAACCCACGATCCTCTACTTGAAAGATCAAACCAGTAGGCCAACATGGCGGTAAAAAACTTTTAAATATACTCGTATGAAATACAGCTTGAAACAACTTAAAAAAATTGACGCTAGAAACTAGGTCTGTGCACTGCATTGCCGCAACACACAAAGTACGGCCGCCGCAGCAGTATTAAAAGCACGTAGCCAATAACTCTGGTATATTAAAAACAACGACCGAATGCTAGCCAAGTGGTGAATTAGTAAAACGGGTATACACCGGATTAAAAGACCGTTGTCACACCGTTTTGCTTGCACTGAAAAAAAAAAGATTTGCTAACAGTAACAAAAAAATTGTTGCTTGTAACTTAAGTGACTACAAAACTAAGGCCTGCTATACTCAACGCTGTATATAGATTCCAAAAAATTAATCAGTGCTAAAATACGTGAACTATTACACGCCTAAGTTAACATCGTAAATTGACAGAATAATCTGCAGATATTATAACATCTACCGGTACGTCTTATTCTTATATATTGGTTTGATCTATTAGAATAAGTGAACCAATCAAAGAGAATATAACCACTACGTTTTGGAACCAATTTTGAATTATTTACAGTTCCAAAACTAAAAAATCTCAGATTTATGGTGACTTTTTGTTAATAGCTTGTAGGTTAGATACATATTTAATATAAAAAATATACTTGATGATAATTAACTGTTACACGGATTTGTTACACGGATTTATTCTTTCTTATCGCTCTTAAGCGATAAGGCCGCCTATTGCTTACCGTGTAATTTTTTTCTCTGTGTATTTGTTTTCTGTATCACTTACTATTTCTGGTGTACAATAAAGAGTCTTTGTATTGTATTGTATTCACAGGTTACACTGATATTTAGCATTACAGGAGCGTGCAGGACACAATGACTAGCCAATAATAACTGTTAATCCAGTAACTTTGTCCCCTGAAAGTATGGGGGCAGTATGCGTCAAATCCGGTAGTTCTGAATTTTTGCAGACTTGTTTATGATGTTGGCCTAATGAATAATCCAAGTTTGTGATCTCGAGCGCCGAACGCAACTTTGTCAAAAATCGAAAAAACCGCGCAAAAATCGATATTTTTTTCAAATTTTGGCAATTATAACCCTAAAGGACTAGTGTTTGAAAAAATTTTCTTATAATGTTTTAAAGAAGACTAAATTTGCTACAATATTATACCAGAATTGTCTCTGTGGACCCAATAGTTTCCGAGATTAAGCCTTTCAAAGTTTATCATTTATTCGAACTTCGCAATTTAGGCAACCACAACACCTATAACCTTGACGAGCTGCGGTACCAACTATTCACCAGGGCTGCGACGAAAATCAGCTTCAATCTAGCCAGATTACCTCCTACACGAGACTCTGCTCAATTTCACTCCTTGCGGACATACCATCAGGTAAAAATTTGTCCTTGCATCAGTAATGCACATTACATATCATTCATCATTTTCTATTCTCATTTACAATCTTCTTACAGGTACAGGCGTGGCTGGGAGTCACACTTAACCCTGGGGGTGGATATACACACCCCAAAGCCTCAACCCCAAAATGATGACCAGAGATGCAGCCCCACAACACCTTTTGCAGATGATGATTACTTGCGGCTGCACGAAGGGTTGTGCGATCCCGTGCAGCTGCAGGAAGACAGGATTCGCTGCAGTGCTTGCAGACTCATCAGTCTGCAGGCACTGCAGCGAGGCCTCTTGTGACAATATACCTGATGTTGCAGTAGTAAAATCCCAGAAGGCGACGATCTGTCCGATGTCGAAATGGACGATGCCTTGACGGCAAAAGACGTCGACGATTCATTACCATCCCCTGATGGGGATATGCTATCCCAATACGTGGATCCAGATACGGACGAACCGGGATCTTCCAAGAGGGCTAAATTAATTTAAATTTTTGATTTTGAATATTACTCAATTTCCTAACAAATAAACTTATTAACTTCTGTTGTACTTTTCTTTTTTATATACTTCATTATTCGTAGCTTAGCTTTAACATCATCGTTCACACTCTTCATTATCTTTTTTAACATCCCATCATAAAAGTACAGGGCTTCAACAGTATTATCAGGGTCAAAATTCATTCAGAACGACAAAATTGAAAAAAATTGCGAAGTTCGTAAAAATGATAAACTTTGAAAGGCTTAATCTTGGAAACTATTGGGTCCACAGAGACAATTCTAGTATCATATTGTAGCAAATTTAGTCTTCTTTAAAACGTTCTAAGAAAGTTTTTTTCAAAACTAGTCCTTTAGGGTTATAATCGCCTAAATTTGAAAAAAATATCCATTTTTTCTCGGTTTTTTTGATTTTTGACAAAGTTGCGTTCGGCGCTCGAGGTCACAAACTTGGATTATTCATCAGGCCAACATCATAAACAAGTGTACAAAAATTCAGAACTACCGGATTTGACGCATACTGCCGATGTATAAAGTTACTGGACTATGTGGACAATGTCAAGCAACAAGGGCTAATAGTTAATCCTAAAAGTCTCTTTTACCTATCATAAGTAGCTGTAGCTGTTCTAATATTCTGGATCAATGATTTTTTATAAGTTGGTTTAACCCTTTGACCATTATTTTTTTAAAGCAATGAATCGAGAACTTTAACGATACGCACAGCATGAATGATTTTTTTTATGATTTTTGAGAAAGAGAAATGTATATATTATTGCAGGGTTTCCGAATTATAAGACGGCAATATGTTTGCCGCTATCAGCCAAGGGCATTAAGTGACAAGACCGTCATGTCAGTTTGCCGGGGGAACTACGGGTGGCACGACGTATCTAAAATAAATAAATTAAATTTTTTTGCGAGATTTTTTTACTTCCGATGTCATTTCTAACTAACACGGCTAATTCAGCAATAAAGGTAAAAGGCAAATTTGAAGTATTGAATTAAGCTATTGCTCCATATATAAATCAATAACAATTGTAGCCTAACCCACCCTTTCCTTTAATAAACACCAGACACTTAACGGATAGTGGCAAATATATTGCCGTCTTCATTTTTTTTAATTATCAAATAACAGATTTTTTTTCTTTAAACTTTATATCGCCAATCTTGTCTCTGAAAGTAGAGAATTGTGACTATCGGATAAATCCAGCAAACAAAATTTTATTTACAAACATTTTTGTTCAATTGTAAGGAATAGTTAAAAATCTAAGTTCAGGCCTAAGAATCATCATTTAACATGGGTTGGAATAACGTTTATCTGCTATTCTTTTTTTCGTAAATTAGTACGAGTATATTCTCTTATGCGAACCAAAAGTTATATTAACTAACAACACGTTCATTGAGAAAAAAAATAAAATATCTGAGTCGTATGACGGCAAATATCTTGCCGTTACCCACTAAAGGGTTAATAAACTGTATACATTAACGCTTTTGGTTTGGTGTGCATGTCGGTACCCATGTATATCTACTGCCTGCTACTGTAGTGAAAGGACTATAGCAAATAAATGATATTACTCACTGCCTCAATTTTTTTCCTCGCTTAATGCATTGTAAAACGTTATATGATATATGTGTCGAAAGTAGGAAATTCCCAACTCATGCCGGCTCAAAACAATCGCATCGCTCGTGTTTTAACTCTCCGTCACTCGGTTGGAACTGCCTACTTTCCGCACTTGTATCAAAAATAACTATTTTAATGTTTTTTATTCTGGACTATGAAACAACCTGCAACCGACCGGACTGCCGTAATTTGGCGGCCAAGAAAACTTAGACTTAAAAATCTGATATTATTTTCTGTTAATTAGAAAGGTTATTCCTATTGATAGGTATAAAAAGTTTCAAGCGTTTCTAAATTTTTTAGACATTCCCCATTGCTTGGATCAACAGCAGAAACAGATCATCTTCTTTCTTTGCCTTACTAATCAGAAAGTAAATGTCTCCAGTCCTAAAAACTGTCCAGTTGTGAAAGTTATGGTGTGCTTGTTCGTTATTCTTTGTAAAACGATGAAACGAATTTGAAAGAAATTTGGTATGTGGAAATCTGGATACCTATCCCACAGCCTGGGCTACTTTTCTCCGACAATCCTATTAGGATGGATAAATCCTTGTAAAGTACCCATATTTGTACTGCTAACTCTGCCAAATAAGTCTAGAGACATGTGAAAAGAACGACGTTATTTTTAGATATTACCATAGGAATTTTACTTTTAACTGCTAGATTTGATACGTGAGCGAAATCGCGAGTAAAACTTAGTCGAATATTATGAAAATCACCATTATCGTACACGTGTAACGTGCAAATATTTTTACTACTTTCCGGAACTACAAGAATTATGTTCTAAAATAATTTACATTTATCTATATCACATAATAAAAAAATACCTTCAATTAATTGCAGTATTTCAATCATAAAAATAGCCGTGTCGCTAAATCATAAATCAATTTTTTATGACTTTAGTTGGTATAAAAGATACAAACGAAACTAGATCATCACCAGTAAAAGGGTAAGTTTGTCTTTAAACCAACATCTAAGTTTACTTGACTGCTTAAATATGTTTCTCGTCGTAACATTGGCGGCATTTTATCTTGCCACTAACGTAGCTTCGGCCGCTACCGTGCCGCGGTACGTAAAAGTATACTACGACTTGGAAAACGCTGACGTATTGTTCAAAGAATACCTTAAAATACACAAAAAGCAGTACAGCGCCCAAGAATATCCTAACAGACTTGAAATCTTCAAGGCATCGTTAAGAGAAATTAATATCCGGAATGAAGTTTTCTCCCAAACTGTGTTCGCGCCTACCGTATTCTCTGATCTGACACATGAGGAGCGTAAGAGTCGCTATGGTTTCCTTCCTTTAAACAACAACACAGAAGCGGTAACTCTGGAGGTAGATCCCAATGCGGTCTACGACGATCATTTCGACTGGCGTGACAAATCAGTGGTCACACCGGTGAAAGATCAAGGTCCTTGCGGTTCGTGCTACATCTTCAGTGCTATGGGTAAGTCTTGATGGCAAACTTGACTTTGGTTCATATCATAACTCTTCAACCCGAAAACACGCATCCCTCACTTTTTACAGCCATATGGCTCGACTATATCGAATGAAAAACGGTACATAATCGCCCAAGGTATTCCTTTACCATCAAATGTTTAATAAATTTTTGCGATGCCACCTTTTGTTGATTTCTATTTCAATTCCATTGCGTCTTGCTCTATTTCTCATATTTTCCACGTGTACATAATTTCCAGGTAATATTGAAGCGCAGTACGCCATAAAGCACACAGACTGCCTCGCACTTTCTGAACAGCAGGCACTGGATTGTTTGGACAATCGCGGCTGTAATGGAGGATGGCCTGATGAAGTTATGAGGTAAACTAGTCGAATTAAATTTTCATCTGGCATCGATAGCTGTGATTACACTAACGATATTTCTTTCTAAAACCACTGGCTATGAATAAAGATTGGTATAACTATAATAGTTTGAAGTAGTGAAAGGAAAGGACTACAATGTAGTCAATGGGTGTTTTTAAAAGATAGTAGCGTCGCACCATATCAACTAAATTCCTGTGACTTACTCGTACCTAAACTTTTAGGGGCTGTTGCACCACCCATATTAATTTTAACTGACGGATAAATGTGATGCCGTCTCCGTCTATTCGAACAAAACAAACAGAGACGGCATCACATTTATCCGTCAAATAAATTTGATCAATGGATGGTGAATCAGCCCCTTAGTGACGTCAGTGATGACAACTTTCACAACTCTTGCCCTTTGAGTTGTGAAAAGAATATATTCACTCCATGCTAGTTAGGGACGACGTTTATTTACGCCCTGACGAAGCGCGTTTTTGATGCGTGAATCCTCAGCGCTTTTTGGTCGCGTTTTGGCAGATTTTACACGATTTTCGTCACAAATTTAACGCGCGTTTGTATCGATACAAATACAAGGTGTGTGCGGGCTTCCTTACGTTTGCTGAGCGTTCGACTTGCATTTGTATCAATCGAAAAAAAAAACGTCGTAAGGGCCCTTAGGTATAATGGGGCGGGCTAGTTCCATTTGATATCGATGACTTTATTCGTAAATGTCGCTAGATGGCGTTAGTAACGCGAGGTCTTACTCATGACTGGCTCATTTGTTTAGTTATTTCACCAATCACAAGCGTGACACTGATGTCAAACCTGTCAAACAGACATCACGATACTAGTACCAACTACAAGTATCATGTCACAGAAATGCTTATTGAAATATGGGTCTTTATAATTTAGACCTATTCTTGCATGAATATGTGGCCTAGTGGTTTGACCTATCGCCTCACAAGCAGAGGGTCATGGTTCAAACCCCGGCTCGCACCTCTGAGTTTCTCGAAATTCATGCGGAATTACATTTGAAATTTAGTACGAGGTTTGCGGTGAAGGAAAACATCGTGAGGAAACCTGCACAAACCGGCGAAGCAATTCAATGGTGCGTGTGAGGCTTCCAATCCGCACTGGGCCCGCGTGGGAACTACGGCCCAAGCCCTCTCATTCTGAGAGCCTGTGCTTAGCAGTGGGACGTATATTAGTTATTATTAGATATTATTAGTAGCTGGGACGATGATGATGATGATGATGATGACCTATTCTTGCAGTCAGTTGGCAGCAGATAGCGCAGGAGTCGAGTTGGGAGCTGATTACCCATACACAGCATCCAAGGGCCAATGTGTTGAAGACGCGAGTAAAAAACGTGTCACTGTACAAGATGGTAAAAAATTAAGAACAGATGATGAGAACGTTTTGAAGCAGTACTTGGTTAATTATGGACCTTTGTCTATCAGTAAGTACCAATCTTTACACTTGCTCTTATAAATCCAATAAGGAGCGATAGGGATGACAACTGGGTTAAAAATAATATCCCTTGTTCCCCGTACATAACCAACTTCCATTACCAGCACTGGGAGAGGACAAATAACTCCTACTCCAAAACCGGGTTTAACACCCAAAACCGGGTTTTGGAGTAGGAATTATTTGTCCTCTCCCAGTGCTGGTACCTAATGGAAGTTGTTTATGTATGGGGAACAAGGGAAAATTCCCTTATTTAGTCCGACAGTTAGATTATTGAAAAATATATGACACGTATTTTTTAGTTTATTTATTTATTAAAAATCGACAAAGGTATAGATCATCAAGTTTCCCGAGTGGGGGCTTGTGACGTCACTATAAGGTAAAAATCCCACCATATAGTGACGTCACTCGAAACTTCTAAGCACTGTATCCTCGTAATTTTTCGTTTGTCAAACAAAAGAAAAAATATGTGCACAATATTTTTAAATTATCCACCTGACGGACTAAACAGTTTTTTTTTTAGTCGTCTAGCCTATTATATATACTGAACCAATAAATATAAGTACACATATATATATATATATACTTATATTTACTTATATGTACTTATATTTACATACTGAGAGGCACAAGAATTGGCCCGCTCTCCATACAAAATTACCCATAACTGCATAGATTTGAGGGCCAGATTTTTTGCCGATCAGTATATTTTTACGGAAAAGAATTTTATCTACACCCATATTTATAGTAAATCCTCCATTATGCGTTCCAAAACCATAGATAATGACCAGCATTACGACATTCTGAACACGGCAGTATCGTTATGGTCATAACGATACATTCCATACATCATTACAGCACCGGAGCTGTGCGCGCTGCGCAGGTGCAGGTCATAGAGCGCGCACTGCACCGGGCACGCAGCGAGCTGCGGCAGACATACCTACACCTTACCATTACCTAGTTCTCGTTCATGCAGGTCATTCTCAATGGTTCGCGGAACACATGATAGAGGATTTAATATATGGATGTAGATAAAATATTGTATGCAACTGTACGTAATTAGGCCTTAAAACACTCATGTGACCCTATTATGAAACTTGGCTACGCCTCGTTTCATAAAACCACACTCGTGTTTTAAGGACCCTTATTACGATACAGTTGCATAAAATACTATTATCTACACCCATATTGTCGACCGTAGGTTCAATTAAGGTAAGGGACATTGCGCCATCCTCCATTATGCGTTCAAAAACCATAGATAATGACCAGCTTTACGATATTGGATTCTATAATTAACACGGCTGTATCGTAATGGTTATTACGTTACAGATATCTGTATCGTAATGGGATTTCATACATCATTACAGCACCGCGGGGGCTCCGCCCGCGCGCACGAACAGCAGTACGTCGCGCGCAGTTCGCGGGCGCGGCGCGCGCGGCAGACAAACCTGCCTAGTTCTCGTTTATGCAGGTCATTCTCAATGGTTCGCGGAACACATGATAGAGGATTTAATATAATAATATGGATGTAGATAAAATATTGTATGCAACTGTACGTAATTAGGCCTTAAAACACTCGTGTGACCCTTTTATGAAACTCGGCTACGCCTCGTTTCATGAAACCACACTCGTGTTATAAGGACCCCTATTACGATCCAGTTGCATAAATAGCTAATGTTTCACACAACCAATGTGTGACATTCGAAATATATTTAGCTTGAAGTCGCCGTCATTACGAGCCAGCAGGATAACTCCTGCTGGACGGGCCACATGGTCTATGCCAATGGAGGAGATTAACATTAAATTTTCTTTACTGTCATCAATGAGAATTATATTTTTAGCGTTCGATGCTACCGATTTGGAGACGTATAGTGGCGGTATTCTACATCCCGCAGCGTGCGGTACTGTTATGAATCACGCGGTGCTTCTGGTTGGATATGGTGAAGGTAAGTAACTTTATTTATAACTAGTGTTTACCCCCGGCTTCGCACGCGTACAGTCAGCTGCAGAGAAAGGGTACCCCCCTGTAATGGCGGTAGTATGGATACCGCCGTTACAGGGGGGTACCTTTTCTCTGCAGCTGACTGTACGTCATCTATAACTTCTCACAATTTCTGATACTTCTCACAATTTGATAGGGGGATTGAAACTTACAATTTCTTCAATTTTATATTGCATGTACATATTTTATACTATATTAAATTATGTTTAAAAGCCTATAGAGATGTCCCACTACTGGGCATAGGCCTCCCCCCCCCCGTGTCCTCCCCGCTTAAATTTTAATTTACTGTGAATATTTCCAGAAATTTCCGAGAACTTTCAACTTTTTGGAAATTTTCCGCAACTTACACATTAGCCATGTGGCAATCTTGTTAAACTACAGCAACTATCTCCTTTTTGACTACAGAAGACGGAACGCCGTACTGGATCATCAAGAACTCCTATGGCACCGGCTGGGGAGAACAGGGCTACTTCCGAATAGTGCGAGGCATCAAAGCTTGCGGCATCACCACTTACGTGGCCACTTCAACAGTGGCGTAGTCGCTAAATTGTGCATCGCTGGCCTAGACGCTGTTTTTACGAAACAGTCAAAGAAGCTGAGTCGTACCAGAGTGGACCTTTGTACTACCAATGTTATATTGGCATTCCATACATCTGCCAAAGAAAGCATAGCGAAATTTATTATGATAAGGTCCCACTTTGGTACATGATTCAGTTTCCTCGACTAAACACTTAGTATTGTTTTGTTTTGTTTAAATAGCGAATAAAAGTCTAATTGGGATTTTGTGTTTTGTTTACGTGGGTGAAACTGTGAATATACGAGGTGTACTATCATAACATAACTTCATAACTAGTATTTTAAATGCGAATATGAGTAAGTTTGTATGTTCTCACGCTTAAAGTATTGATCATGATTGATTGGGTTGGAGATAGTTATTAAACAGCTTTTTTCGATTCCAAGGCCAGAACCAAGTAGCCGGCCACAGGATATCAATATCAGTAGCAAAACGATATAGCCCAGCCGAGTTATGGCGTCTTTGATTTGTCTTCACAAGTACTCTGGACTATAAATTATAATTTACTTTTTTAGAGGGGAAAGTTATAACTTACTTTTGGTTATTTCTATACTAGCTTTTGCCCGCGGCTCCGCCCGCGTAGTATTCGGTTATCGCGCGCTATTCCCTCGGGAACTGTGCATTTTTCCGGGATAAAAAGTAGCTTATGTCACTCTCGGACCCATAAACTATCTATATGCCAAAAATCACGTCGATCCGTCGCCTCGTTACGGCGTGAAAGACGGACAAACATACAAAACACAAACATACAAACACACTTTCGCATTTGTGATATTAAGTATGGATAAGCTTGGGGTTTGTCTTGCCCGTCTTCACATATGGAATGGAAACCACAACCTTAACAGAAAGGTCTGCTGAGAAACTCCGTGTCCCATAAAGAGCAATGGAGCAAATAATGCTCGGAATGCACGAGTTAATCAGACAGAAGACTAAAGTGAATGACGTAATAACAGAAATAGAACGCTGAAAGTGGAGATGGGCAGGACATATTGCTAGAATAGACCACCTTGGACACCACATTAGACAAGGAGAGTGAAGTGGAGACGCCGTGCTAACACCCGCGGTAGAGGACGACCACCAAAAAGATAGACAGACGATATTCGGCAACAAGCTGGCGTAAAATGAATGCGATTGGCAGTGGATAGGTAAGACTGGAAAAGTACCACTCACTTTCTTCAAATTTTGAGTTGAACTGTATTAGTATAACAAATAAGAGTGTTGACAGGTAGCTCTAGTTACCAAAAGCAATTGAGTGGGTAGCAGTATTGTAAAAGTTGCCTGGAAGAGATCGCTCTTAAGCGATAAAGCTGCCAATTGCTTACCTCAGACAGTCTCTGTGTATACACCTGTTTTTCTGTACTGCTTACTATGTGTTGGTGTGCAATAAGGGGTTGTTGTATTGTATTGTAGAGAGGAGGCCTTATTCAGAAGACGGGTGCTAAAAGGGGAGCAAAAGATAGATAGATTTTTAAATATTTAAAAAATTAATAAGTGGATCATGGTCAATTTTGAGTTAGCGTTATAAATGTAATGGGAAGAAATGATGAAATAAGTAAATAATGGGTAATCGCGCTATCATCTTTCATCCGCCATTACCTTTCATATTTCGTTTTCTAGAATTTTTTTACCGTACAACGGCAATAACTACTATACACTGGCAAAATTGTCCTCCAATGGACAGAGCCATATTTTTTTAAAGAAACAACAATAGCAAGTACATTGTGTCGCGTGTCATGTGTGCTTTTGACATTCCGTTTGACACGTTCCTATTCCAGTCTTGCGATGTTACGTTGTATGTGTAGAGACCTTAAAATACACTCTGGGATAGACAAAGGCGTCCCTAATTCTGATTGCCTATTATAAAATCAGATTAAACAAAGTTCGTCAATTTTCGGGCTTCAAAAATCAACCGAATTGCGCCACCTTGAAGATAAGAGCCAAGTTTTAATTCTTAAACTCTAATGCTACTTTGGATCTTTCATCCTTCAAACTTATAAATAGCGGGAGAGGGCTAAAACTTAACACCCTTCTTGCTTTGTAGTAAAGTACGTCCGAGTGCTCGACACGACAGGCTAATGCCCAATAGATGACACCCTGCAGTCATCTCTACTGCTAATGACATAAGTTTAAAGATGACTACTATTGGGACAGTGACGAGCACTCGTACAGTTCCCTTACTTAATTGACAGAATTTCTGAAATTACCATCAAACCCTTGTAGTATCGCGTCCGTCTGTCCGTCTATCCGGCCGTGGCGTAGCACAAAGAACAATACACAAACATTCGACACCCGAACATTCCGACACCCACATTCGAATTTTAAATGAAATAAGTAAAAGGTTGTAAAATAAAGATAATATGCCATGTATATTTGAGACACTTTATGTAAGTAACATCTTAAAATTCCCGTATTAAAGACAATCGAGAATATGTTGCATGTGGTAGGCCCTCGTGCAAGGTCCGTCCGGATTGCTACCACCATCTTGCTCGCTAAACCTGCCGTGAAGCAGCAGTGCTTCCACTGGTGTGTTTCGGCGTGGAGATTAAGACAGCCGGTGAAATTACTGGCACTTGAGGTATCCCATCATAGTCCTCTAGGTTGGCAATATCACTGGTATTGCAGATGTTTATGGGCAGTGGTGATGTCTTACCATCAAGAGATCCGCTATCTCATTTCCCATCCAGTCGAATAAAAATATACAGGCTGGATTTTGACGAGGGATCTTTACGAAAGAGGCAGATAGTTCAACCTTAGCACTATATTTCCCCCATAGAAACTATGGAAATATATGTTACCGTTTTCAAGTTATAGCCTTTTAAACATTCATACCAAAAACTACTTTGTGCCAACCCTAAACAGATGGCTGGGTCAATGTTCTTACTTGTAAACAATCTTTAGACGTCAGGATATTACATTAATATTTTGCCATTTGTCCATTCTTAGAGGTCTGCGTGCAACGCTAAAAAAATCACTGCAGGATTTGCAGAGGTGATTGTCTCTAGAGTATTTATGTAATTTCTTAGTTAATAATTCTAACCACAACAAATAACTCACATGATATGACATGGCACTGACATTCACTTGAATGTACTCAACCGTCATAAACAATTAAAGAAGATAGTAACCTCTTTCATCATAAATAAAATGTCTCTGTTTACCTACCTAAAATGATAAAAAGGTTTTAGTTCGTTAACTTGCTTCAGCAAATTATTTTCGAATGAATTGAAATTGTTCCCCAGTTGATCAGCAATTCATACAATAGGCTGTCCTTTTTTTATTTCGGTTATCGTCAAAAAATTTAATACTTAACATTATTTGACGGATATTGCACTAAAGTTGTAGTAATTTTTTACAACTATCGAAACTATTTGCATGATTGAAAATCGATCATAAACATATCATAAATGTGATGTTTGAAATGAAATTGACATTTAAGTTCATTTTATTTACTTTACATGAAAATGCGTCTGTCAGATGCACGTGGATATTTAAATTTTCTCATGTTATACGCGAGCTGCAATTATAATGCGGCTGAAGCTTTACGACGTTACAGGGAAACATATCCACCACCACACCCAACAGGTCGTAGGGCAATTTTACGTGCTTTTGATCGTGTCGCCAACAATCAGCCCGTTGTACCAAGAACAGCTCAGAACGATCAACGTGGAGGACCCGTTATTCGTCTTGAGGCTAGACTTGAAGAAAGAATACTGAGGTATTTTGAGCGGAATCCAAGAAAAAGTTCGAGATCAGCTGGTCGACATTTCGAAATAAGTCATACCGCAGTACTAAAAGTTCTTAAACGTGCCCGCCTTCACCCTTATAACGGAGGAACATTTGAACACCGTATGTAAAAATTGTAATAAAGTAACTGATAATCGTATTTTTGCATTTTATTTGATTTATTTGACTTTGTGTCATTTTTACATCAGTACGATGACAACAACTCTCGGAAATAAACGTAATATCCCGAGTTTTCCCGACGACGACTCCTTAATCTAGCCATCGTGTCGTTATGTGCGGATGCAATTATAGGGTTATCACCACAGTTAAAAATTAGTGAATTTTGTGTTTTTTTTTTTTACTTTGTTTAAGCTTCTAAACATTATAAATCAACTGTGTACGAGGGCGACACTGAAAGTTTTTAGAACTGGCCACTTGTAAACAATATAATAAAAAAGTAAGTTTAAATTTTGAAAATGGAACTCTTTGCCAATATTATTGAGTATGTATTTCTTTCATTTGTCATTAGTTTTACGATTTGGCGGCAAATTGAAAATTGTCTGTGTCACGTCAACATGAATTTAACTCGCGAAAATTTTCGTGTAATGATTTTTTATGACTTTCGATGTCATTTAAGTCAACAAGAAAGCTATGATAGACTTCGATTGGCCTTTCATGATGAAGCTCCATCTCGTGCGACCGTTTACAACTGGTTTAATGAGTTTAAACGTGGTCGCACTAATCTCACCGACGATCTGCGTGAGCAATGATGTTATATGTCACTAGATTAGCAGTTTACGGCAGCGACGTGGAGCCACTTCGAATATGCCTGCAGGCATATCTGACTTCAGTTGCCTGCTTGACATTAAGCGAGCGTGACGTCTCCGATAGTTTTTCAAAATGGTGAAATGTGCCGTTAAAAATTGTGTTTCACGGTCCGAAAAGCATAATAAAGCCAGTGGCATTACTTTTCACACCTAAGTTTGCATAATTTTGATCATATTGACTAAAATTACATCAGAAAATAAAATAAATACATCTTGCATTATTTTTGCCATCAGTGTTACCAGTAAAACGATTTTAAATTTTCCCACTTTTTTGGGGTTTGGTTAATGAAAGAATGAATGACGGAAGTGTGCGCCAGTAATACCTGTGTGTTTGAGTAATAAAATTTCGGCAGACTGTAATATGCTCAATTATTTCGAGAAGTATATTTTATTATACTAATTGACGTTATTTCATCATCGTAATGTGTAATCATCTTAAAATAGTATTAAGTTAACTTAGAATGATCTTTTTAGGGTTCCGAAGCCAAAATGGCAAAAACGGAACCCTTTGAGTTTCGCCATGTCTCTCTGTCTGTCCGTCCGTCCGCGGCTTTGCTCAGGGACTATCAATGCTAGAAAGCTTTTTTATTTCTATCTTCATACCTTTTTAATATCTTAGATATTTATTATTTACTAGCTTTTTAAATAAAAAACTAGCCAAGAGCGTGTCAGACACGCCCAAGATAGGGTTCCGTAACAATTACGAAAAAAAATCAAGTAACATTGTGTACGTTATAACACAATTAAAACATTTACTCGTACTACAGTCTTAAAATCTATTGCTAGAAAAAGAGCCTATCTTCACGGCACTTACGTCCTATCGTTGAGAAGCGCAGTTTTTCAGAAATAACTCGAAAACGGTATATCCGATCATGTTGAAACCAATTTCCGTTGAAAGTATTTATTAAGCGTTACCTTCCCATATTTTTTACATATTTTTGGACAAAGGGTTTACAAGATAGAGAGGGGTGGGGGACACAATTTTTGCTCAAAAAAGTTTTTGAGAAATCTTACTATCTTTTCTAAAGAGCTGTCGAAATACGTGCCACACGTTGATGCGAGTTATTTTTTTTTTCATCTGTTACGTGTATGGAGGGCACCCCTGTAAATATTTATTTTTGTAATATAACTACAAAACTAAATAGCGGCTTTGACAAGACATTTGTACTCCAAATTTCATTGATATACTCTTGTAGTTTTTGAGTAAAATGCCTGTGACATTCGAACGGACGGACAGACAGACAGACGGACTTGACAAAACTACAAGGGTTCCGCCTCCGCCATTTTGGCTCCGGAACCCTAAAAACTGTAAATTATTCGTATCAAAATCCGTTTACTACTTTTTCTAAATATTTTAAATATACCGTGTACGTGTACATTCCGTTACAGTTTTATTATAGTATAGACTGAAAATTTTATTAAATTCTATTCACAATATACAACATTAATCACACCAAAACAATTACATACATTTATTCATTTTGGGGGAATTTTTCTCACCACTGGCAACTCTGTCCATTTTCACGTCAGCAGTATTATTGTCTCACTTCAACGGTAATTAGTTGATTATTGGAAGAAACGAGACAAATATAGTTTACTTTGGCATAATGTATCGGTTTCAAAGCTACGTCTTTCACACTATCAAGTGGCGACACATATCTAAGAATCGTTTGTAAGACGTTGCTGCTCTAGTATGTAGAAGCTTATTGTGCGTGAGGGACGGCCTTCTACGGCGACGACTGAAAATAACATCAGTGTTGTGCAGCGTATGATAGAGACTGACAAAAGAGTGACGTATCAGCAGATTCGGACAAGCTTAGGCATCGGTATGAGTCAAGTGCATAAAATCCTCCATGAACATTTAGCGGTCAGGAAGCTTTGTGCGAGGTGGATACCTCATAATTTGACCGAGGCCCAAAAACTCCGTCGGGTTGATTGGTGCCGTGAAATGATTGAAAGATTTAACGGAGGTGACTCAAATGCTGTTTTCGACATACTTACGGGTGACGAAAGCTGGGTTTACTGTTATGATCCAGAAACCAAGAGACAGTCTGCTCAATGGGTGTTTCCTTTCGAGGAGTTGCCAACTAAAGTGAAGAGAGGTCGAAGCGTGGGAAAAAAGATGGTGGCCTCGTTCTTCGGAAGGACAGGTCACTATGCGACAATTGTTTTAGAGGATCAAAAAACAGTTACTGCAGAGTGGTACACTAACAATTGTTTGCCACTTGTATTGGAAAAAGTTCGGGAGAAGCGACCTCGAAGTAGGATCCTTCTTCACCACGACAACGCCTCGTCGCACACCGCCAGGCGAACGATCGACTATTTAGTGACGTCAAACGTGGAATTACTGGGTCACCCGCCGTATAGCCCCGACCTCGCACCTTGCGATTTTTATTTATTCCCGAAAATAAAAGAAAAACTTCGAGGAAAACTTTTTATGAACACCGAGGAAGCAGTGGGTGCGTTTCAAAAGGCCGTCGAAGAGACCCCTAAGGACGAGTGGGCTAAGTGCTTTTCTCAGTGGTTCCATCGGATGCAGCGGTGTATTGATGTGAATGGACACTATTTTGAAAAGATATAATAAAACTAATAACTTGCTAGTTTGCTCAGTTTTTGATTTTCTAAGAACTTTCAGTTTGACCCTCGTATCACTTAAACAATGCAATATCTCCGTAAAAGTCTCTCGTCGAAATCCTCCCTGTATATAATTTATATAATTATATGGTGAAGAGATGTCGTATGAAAGGGTCGGAACGTTAGTCGTGTCGTGTCCGTGCCGTCTGCGTCTTGTCGCCGCTGACAAATCGGAGGCGCCGGCTTCCGCGACATCATCAGGCTCCAGCACGTGGCTCCATTGTCGTACGACACGAGACGGATTAATAATGCCACATTTTATGCAACAATGTCTTTCTAATTAAACCTTGTTTGTAGGTTTACTATAGTTTTAAGTTGATTTTTTTTGTGTGTATTAATTTAATTGTATTTTTATTTATTAAATAAATTTTCCCTAAGATATTATTGATAGCATATTCTATAGATTGAAACTGTTAAACCTTCCATTATAAATCAAAAATATAAAAAAACTTTCGTGATTTTCCGCACTCATAATTAAAATACCACAAACGGGACTTAAGTATTTATCACGCTAAACACACGAATAGGTAATAATATTTACCTCGACGTTTCGCCGTGTGTCAAGAATACATAGCTATTTATACAATACACATACACAACAAATCCTAACTAACTTAGAAAGTTGTATAATTTTACTAGATTTTGACTGCGGCTTCGGCCGCGTGGAATTCGATTATCGCGCGCTGTTCCCTCGGTAACTGTGCAGTTTTCCGCGATAAACTGGAACGGAAACTATTTCTATAACAAAAATATCGTCGATCCGTCGCTGCGTTTAGACCTGAAAGACGGACAAACATACAAACACACACACACACACACACACACACACACACACACACACACACTTTCGCATTTATAATATTAGTATGAATTTCGATAATTTCATTTCCATTAATAAAAATCACTTTAATAAATTTAATTTAATTTAAAAAACTAAAAAAAAACGTAACTTAAAAAAAATAAAAACCACCAAGCTTCAATATCTCAAATACGGTTTAACTGATTTTTATCAAACATAACTAAGAAATACCAAAAGAAAACTCGCTTTCACGTTAAAGTAAAACAAACCGCATCGATATCAGTCCAACCGTTTAAGAGCTACGATGCCACAAACAGATATACACACACACAAACATCACGCTAGTATTCCAAAATGGGGTAGGCAGAGCACACGAAACGTTACCACTTCGAAGCAGATATAAACTGGTGATATAACACCCCTCTCTATACGTTAAGAGCGTTTATACCTGTTTAGCTGGTAACGTTGCATTTTTGTTAGTTTTTCTCGAATATTCCATAAAAATTGAATGAAAATTAAAAATGTTGTCTGATAGAACACTCCTTAATATATAATTTAATGTGTCTACTCCAATAATTATTCGTTATAGACTTGTATTTACTTTATAAACATTAAATCGCTTTTGCGTTGCTTGCCAGCTCAGCAGGTATAAACGCTCGTAAGGTTTACAACTCTTGACGTGTGACAGGGTCTAAATATCTTTATTCACACATATTCTATAAACTATACATATTAAGATACATTAGTAAGTAAAAACAAATAAAAATAGAAGACTAATAAATTGATTAACTATGAAAAAATTGTCAAGTCAGTCGGAGTGGCTTCCATTTGTGACGGGTTCCTCGAATGCACATGCTAGTCGCTCTAAATTTGGCGTATGATAGTGGACACGCAGCATCACTGTAAAATTTACATGCTCCCCTCAGCCCTTGCATCCGCGTTCTAGAATGTTCGGGAAATTGTGCATTTCGGCTGGAGGGGATTTACTCGTACGACGCGGGGTTTTAATAAAACCCGCTTTGATATTAGCAGGATTTCATGTTCTAGCGATTCTAATTTGTGCTGTGGGTTGGAGACGTAAGGATCCCCTCTCGTGCATGGTCAGAAAATAATAAATAATTACTAAAAAAAAAATTCAATGTTCGCCGGACGTAGCTCTTTTCAAGCACACAAAAGTACACTACTTTATACAATTGCCACGACTCTTTATATATACCTATTTTTTTTTTCGAAATATATTTCCTTATATTTTTAATAATTGTATTAATATAATGAAACCAAAACAAACATTAATACAAAATTTTTGTTGGTGAACTTTTTGTGCCTCCTGTAAAATTTGATTTGTATCTGATAGTGTTACGAGGTCGGACACTATAGGCGACGATACGCTCAAAAAACATAACCCACCTTCGCGCAGTGGGGCAAACATAGTGCTTGGGTAACAAATCAACCTCCTTCGGGCAGTCGCGTAAACACACCAAGGTAACAAATCAAAGTCGTCTCAACCATTTGAACTGCCATTGTAATTTCATTACTCTAAGTCGTGTGCGGGACCTGGAAGGCATAAAGCGCAGAACACGTAAAGGCTCCCGCGGATTTCCCGAGGGTCCCTACTGAGATTCAGAAACTGCAATAAACTGGGGAACCGATGAGTTGCAGGAAAAAAGATAACACACGGGAGTAACACTCATTTTGTAATTTTAGAATCGAGAGCTGTTAAATAGGGGAGTTGGATCAAGTCGGAGCGTTGGTTGGAATTACTTTTTATCCCCCGATGTTAATAGAGGGGTATTATAAAGTTTGACACCAATGTATGTCTGTCTGTTTTGTTTATCAGTGGCATCATGGCTCTCAAACGGATGGACCGATTTCGATGCGCTTCCTATTTGTTAGCTGTTAGTTATTTTTGACATCGATGAGTTGCAGGAAAAAAGATAACACACGGGAGTAACGCTCATTTTGTAATTTTAGAATCGAGAGCTGTTAAATAGGGGAGTTGGATCAACGCTCCAACGTTGGTTTGCAGAATTACTTTTTAACCCCCATGTTATAAAGTTTGACGCTAATGTCTGTCTGTCTGTTTTCTTTATCAGTGTCTGTTTGTTTTCTTTATCAGTGGCATCATGTCTCTCAAACGGATGGACCGATTTCAATGCGCTTCCGTTTTGTTATTTTTGTTACTTATGTTAGTTATTTTTGACAAATTATATGTTTGAAAACCCAGACATTTTGATATACAACGTCACTTAATAAATATGATGATTGATGGATGCTGTCTAGTGTTCGAAAATCACCGTGAACAGCCAATTGTCTTTGTCCGAAGACCGATGTCCTGGTCCTGACGACATCGTCAGAGTTGCGCGAAACCAGTGGATGCAAGTGGCGAGTTGTCGTTCATTATGGCGTTCTAGGGGGGAGGCCTTTGTCCAGCAGTGGACGTCTTCCGGCTGATGATGATCATGATGATGAAGACCGATGTGCCATCTTTATCGCCGAGTACTGTACGATCTATGAAGCTAATTAAGAGAGTACGATAAATATACAAAAAAAAACTGTGAAAACACACTTATTGAAAAGTAACAAACGAAATTAAAATTTACTAACAGAAACCACTTAATTTACGACTCCAATCATCGATATATAAGTCAATGACTCCAATACTCCTAATCCTAAAGCGAAGTACAATCGGCTCCTTGTTCCCGCGCGGTTTACCCAAACAAACCGTCATGTTTGTTCAGCGTCTGCGGCTAAGTATACAAATTCGGCACACGTCCTTTGTGGATACACTAAATCGACAAATGCGATTGGATTAGAGACAAACGTTGCTTCCTAAAGGTCGGAAGTAGTGGGTGTAGGAAAATAAAGCGCTAAGTAAAATTACACCAGTATAACCTATAACTTAGAATAGTTGAAACCCCCGAAGTTTTCACTTTAAAGTTCAAAATGGACCGTACAGTAACTCAGTGCAACCACCATATTAAGAAAAGTGACAGCAAAAACATTCTACCAACCTAAAACTATAAGACTTGTGTTGCCAGCACTTAACGTCATGTGGTTCACTTAACAACTTTGACGTTTTGCCACTTTTCAGAAAGGCTACTACGAAATTCGAAAACCGAACTTCGTATCTTACCATCCCGCTCACTCTCGTATTAATAATAATAATATTAATAATAATAGCGTCAGCGAGTCGGTACGACACGAAGTTCGATTTTCGAATTTCGTAGTCAGATTGGTCTACAATTGAGCCAATAGCGAGCAACACTTTAACGTCAAACGTACATCACATCGATATATTATTATATAGATATAGAGAGTATAATCACAAAAGCCTCATTGCCACAATATGAGTTGGTACTTGCTCTCGATACATACTCGTAGTTAGTTCAGCAAACACGTTAGTTTAAGTTGTGTTAGTCGTATGTCTGAAGCACAAGACAAGTAAGCAAGTTTAGAAGAGCCATGAAATGTGGAAGTGTAAAGATGACATATGATCGGAAAATACGACGCGTATTGTGAAACGAGTGCCAGCCATTTACTAAAAAAAATGTATTCTGTACCGAAAAGAAAAGTAGGTAGAAAAGTACTTAAAACTTCTTAGTAGATAGCATAAAATAATTTATAAAATATTTATAAATAAAAATCTGCAGTTTTATTGCCTGATCTTAATAATTGCAAGACATACAAATGTAATTGATGCATTAAAAAACGTTCCTTTTTACTTATTCGGGTATTCTTCAAAAATCACGTTAAGTAGTAGTTGAGAATAACATACGCATAACGAAATAATGACGTTTGTCAGAATATTCGGGCTCAAAATAGAAAAAAAAGTAGTTTAGTAACGCAGTGGACATTATTTTTGATGGGTCGAACTGGTAACGCTGTGATAATTTGCAGTAGCGGCTTTAGGGAAGGACGCGGTGGGGTGACCGCCCGGGGCACGGGACTTAAAGAGGCGTCTTTAAGTCCGGTGCCCTGGGCAGAGCCTCCTACTTTGTAGAAAATTCCCAAACATTGGGGGCGCCGTGGGAATCTCGCCCAGGGCGCTAGAAGTGCTAAAACCGGCACTGATAATTTGAATAACAAATAAGATTTTCAAGTAAAAAAACCGCATTGAAGTGGGTCCATCCGTTTGAGAGCTACGACGCCAGAAGCAGACATTGGCGTCAAGCTTTTACCAGTCCTTTTTTGCTTCTATTTCGACATCTATTTGGACAAATCGATCCCCTACCCCTGGAAATTCGTTAAAATTAATGCAAGCATCACCTCCTCTACTTTAAATGTATCATTGACGCATTATGCTATGCACAACCGTGCAATCAAGGTGCTCCAAGCGTCTTCGGGGATATTGACTTGCGCGTACGCCCAAAGTTGGACAAGAGGGCAAGAAACTCGTGTCATTAGCTTTCACGTCATGCTCGTATTAGGTTTCATCATTGAGAATGGCGATGGACAAGCTTTAGCATTAAAACTGTCATTTAGTAAACTTATTTTCAATTTTATCATTTGCTGAAATGTCTAAAACTTGACTTGATCATGTTTTGATGAATTTTCAATTATGTATATGGGATTTAAATATCAAAAGTTTAACTCGTAATCTTTGGACTAATATTTTTCTAGATTTTTCTGTCTAACATCTTACATTCCTACGAAATCATACGGGTTCTATAAATGTGATGTTGTATTATTAGATTGTGATGTTGGGCGTTAAAGAAAACAACTATTTAGGTTGAAAGCTATGTTTATTCTGAATGTAAGCGAGGATACAATGATTATTATGTACTTAACTACTAGGATACATAGGTGAGAGTGTAAGTATGGCGTAGCATACTACAAGATGTTATATTATTAATATGCTGATATTTGTCTGACATGGTTACGTGGATGTTAACTCACTTACTGCGTAGAAAACTCAAATTTCTCGATTGCAGATTAATTTGACCACCGCGTAAAACCCACCCCCTTTCAATAACGGATAACGGATACATTGACCGTCCAAGTAAACAGAACATGTCCACTGGGTAAAAGAAATTCCCGGAGCATTGGACATTATTGTCCCCCGTGCTGAATTTATTTGGGTATACTGCGCGGCGTTATGTCCACAAATATTGCCACGTGGATAAAATAAACGATGTTATAGTGATTTATTAGATTCGCCATTGTTTTATTAGTAGACTGGGAGAGTGGGAGAATTAGGTTTCTCGGACCGTAGTGTTTAATTTTTTAGGATTGTGTTCCTGGAAAGAGACTTGGAACCAATTTTTAACGAATCCATGTTTTCTTGTCAAAAATATTGCAATCTGTTAATAATAATTATTGATTAAGTATTTAGTAAATTTTTGAGTTACGTTACAGAAAATTTACTATTTAATAGTTATTTATGCAACTGTATCGTAATAGGGGTCCTAAAAACACGAGTGTGGTTTTATAAAACGAGGCGTAGCCGAGTTTCATAATAGGGTCACATGAGTGTATTAAGGCCTAATTACGTACCGTTGCATACAATATATTATCTACATCCTTATATTAAATCCTCTATCATGTGTTCAAGAACCATTGAGAATGACCTGCATTAACGAGAACAATATAGGTAGTTATGTCTGCTCCACGAGCTGCGCCCGCTGCGCTCGCGACGACCTGCTGTTGATCGCGTGCGCCCCGGTGCTGTAATAATGTATGAAATTTCATTACGATACAGATGTCTGTATCGTAATGACCATTACGATACTACCGTGTTCATAATAAAATCCAATGTCGTAACGCTGGTCTAGGGTAAAAAAATAATAAAATCATGGGAAAAAATACATATAGTTTTGAAAATTGGTACAGTTATAGCTTGCTAAAAATGATAATAAAATACCATTAGATCGTTCTGCGTACCTAATACACAAAAAATTGCTTTATTTAGGGTAATGCAACCATTTTAGCACACATGTACTTACAACACTGTTTTGGAATTAGTGTGATAAATAAGTAAAGAGAAAATAAACCATAAAAATAATTAATTGTTTTCTTTCAGCATTCTTGTTAAAAAAACTTCTTTGTAATTCACGCTTCCCAAAAATACAACAACAAAATCCTAACAAAACCGCCCATTTATCGAGTTTTGTCAAATTGAATATTTCGTACCATAATGTCATTCATTACCAGCCGACCCGTGTCATTGCCGACCGATTGGAACAAAAATCCGTAAGCGAATTGTCAATAGCGTTCACCATTTCTTTCTATCGAATGGCCAAGATAGTGGTGAAAAGAGATGCCAGACCGTGGTAGGTAATAAAGCCGTTGTCCTGGTTTGGGACGGGCTCTCAATTTCCTGGCCGGGATGTCGTGGAAGCCAGTAGAGGTTCCATGGAACTGGACATATGTGGTTGAAGGGTTCTGCAGATTTTTTTTTTTATTTTGCGCTAAAACTTAATAATAACTACCCAAAAATGTAAGTTTCATCGGTAAAACGAAAAATATTTATAGATAGACATCGCATTATATAATCACTACCAAAATGCCAAAATATGCATGCAAATTATGCACAAAAAAGGGGCGAAATATGTACAAAATACGCACAATTAAAAAACATTTATTATTAGAATTTACATTTATTTTTCACATTATATTTATATTTATACTAGCTTTTGCCCGCGGCTCCGCTCGCGTGGTATTCGGTTATCGCGCGCTGTTCCCTCGGGAACTGTGCATTTTTCCGGGATAAAAAGTAGCCTATGTCACTCTCGGGCCCATAAACTATCTCTATGCCAAAAATCACGTCGATCCGTCGCTTCGTTACGGCGTGAAAGAGGGACAAACATACAAACACACAAACACACAAACATACAAACACACAAACACACTTTCGCATTAGGTTAAGAGAGGCAACAGGCAACCCTCGCGCCGGCAGATTGCTCGCGCTAAGAATCGCAATCGCAGTTCAACGCGGGAATTCATGCTGCCTGCGTGATGGGCACCATGCCAAGAGGCCCACCTCTCTTTTTAATTAAAGTTTTAGTTATTTTAATTTAATAGTAGTTTTTTTCAGCCAACTGGCTAAGAGACTGGTCAACGCCACCGGAGACAAGAGGGCTGGCAGCTTTCTCGCACAGCGTATTAGCATCGCCATACAGCGAGGAAATGCTGCCAGCATTCTTGGAACCATGCCACAGGGGCCATTTTTAGAGTTATATTAGTTTTTAATAATTATTATTAAGTTTTTATAGTTTAAATCATTTCTAAATGTATTACTTATTTGTTCCTCAATAAAACTTTATTTCTTCTTTATTGTCTTCCATAGTAGTTTTAGTCCTATGGATATTTATTTTGTATTTTCTTAATATTTCTTATTAAATGAGTTTATGTATAGTTTATGGGACCATGTTGATCGATTTGATATTTTTTTGATGAAATTTGGTATTTCTTAATCCAAAACACATCCAAAATTCCATTAATGTCTGGGTTTTTTTTTGTACTGGCGGCATTATTTCAACAAAAAGAAGATTTTCGTAGATAGATCGAACGTGTCGACGGCTTATGCCTACATGCTTATGGTTTAGGTATTATTACCTACAATACCCTAGCACGTGAAACAACTGAAATGAGCACTGGCAATGATAAAGTACCAAAATATTCAATACTTAACGCTATAAAAGTAGAATTTAAAAATAGAATTATCAATTATGAATTGAATTATGGAACCCGATGTCTTATAAATTCTTTTAGCGTTGCTTACGTATCTAAAAACTATTTTATTAATGCAACATTACACAATACAAATACATTTTGTTCAATTAAATTTCGGAAAAATCTCACAATTTTTCCGTTTCTTATTTTATTTAATTTCCTTTATTTCTTGTGAACTTTCCCAACTTTTTGGAAACTTTTTGCAACTCGCACATCTGAACTTCCCACTTACTTTTTCATAGTACCCACTCCCATAATCTCATCAAAGAAACATTCTGTTACCTTGGTCTAAAAGCCATACAGCGCCATCTACCGACACGACGCGAAACTATTCTATTTACAACATGCAACGTAATTTATGCAAAACAACACGCCAGACAGGGTGGACTTCAAAAAATTACCCTATTGTACGTACCCTAACTATCCATGTGAATGGAACCATTTTAATTATTAATCTTCTAGAATTGCTACCATCCTTTTCCTGTTCTGAAGAGGATCCCTAAATATCTCGAATCGAAGCCGCGCGTCACTTTGCCGCGAAAATTGGATTCGTTTTGTATTCTCGTAATAGAGGATGTAACCGTAGCTTGTCTGTATTTGTTCAAATAACCTTAATTTGTGGAACTGTACAACAATAGCTATATTATAAGCGTTGCTGCAGAGCCGGATTAAGTCAGCGCGGGACCTGTAGCAAATTTTATCATGGGGCCCTTGATTTGCTTCAAGTTTATAGTATAAGTAAAATATTATATTTAAGTCGATCATATTGATACCATCTCTTTCTTTGGCGGTGTTTTGTGTTGGTTTTGTTCTATTTACATTAATTTAGAAAAAAAATATGCTTCTATCTGAATTGACGTTTTTTACGATCAGAAAGCATTGGTCAGCGGGGCCCCTAGATGCGCGGGGCCCGTAGCATTTGCTACTCTTGCTATATGCCTAATCCGCCACTGCGTTGCTGTTGGCGTTATTAATGTTCATAATTATCGTTCGCTTATTGCTAAAAAATATTGCGACAACGCGAGAATCGCGGGTTACCGGTCTCGTTCATCATGGCGTTTTAAGAACGTATATACTTACCTGCTGAGCTGGCAACGTTGCATTTTTGTTAATTTTTCTTGATTATTCCATAAAAATTTAATGAAAATTAAAAATGTTGTCCGATAGAACACTTCTCGATATATAAGATAATGTGTCTACGCCAATAATTATTCGTGATAGACTTTTATATTCCTTAAAAGCGATTTAATGTTTTTAAAGTAAATACAAGTCTATAACGAATAATTATTGGAGTAGACACATTAAATTATATATTAAGGAGTGTTCTATCAGACAACATTTTTAATTTTCATTCAATTTTTATAGAATATTCGAGAAAAACTAACAAAAATGCAACGTTGCCAGCTCCTCAGGTATATAAACGCTCTTAAAGAGGAGGCATCTGTTTAACAGTGAACGTTAACTGACGGATGATGATGATGATTGTTAAGGAAGTAAATATAATTCGAATTCTTTGCACAACTGCTGCTAGTTATTACTAGTTAATACTTTTAAAATACCCATCGTTAGGTATTCTCGGTATTCTCAAGGAAATCTTAACGCACAGTTTCAACTTCCTAGGTCCAATCAATCCCAGCCACACATTTCCCATTGCTGGGCACAGGCCTCCTATGAGAACGAGAGGGCTTGGGCCGTAGTTCCCATACGGGTCCGATACGGATTCTTCACAAACACCATTGAATTGCTTCTCAGGTTGTGAAGGTTTAGGTACTCACGATGTTTTCCTTCACATTAAAGCTCGTGGTACATTTCAGTTATATTAATTATTTATTTAATTATTATATAACATTTTAAATACATGCTTCAACTAACACAAAAGCTGTTTGATAAACGTTACAAATCGTGCTTAGCATCAGACGGCGCGCCTTAATCTCCCAATTCGGAGGCAACTCAAGGAAAAACGAGGAGTGCCCTCCAGCCAACACGAGAGGCTAAGTGGGGCTAGCATGTTGAGCAAGGCTTTATTAGCGGCCGAGGAGCTCTTCTGAGGAGTGCTAGGGCTGCTACGGAGTGCAATGTAAGGTTAACAATAAAAGGTTTTTAATACGCTTGTATAAGTTTCATATCGTCATCATTCCAGTCTAAATGAAGTGTTAATTAAATAACTGAAAACCACGGACATCTCAATTAATTTTTTCATTTTAAGTTAGTAAGATTGAATTTATGTCAAAAAATATTCGTGTGTATTGCTAAGTCAGTTATTATGATTTCTAACTCTACAGGGCGTCCCAGGGCTATGCCTCATGAGAGAAAGTATCTTAAAACTTGGAATATTTTACTGAAAGAAGACATTATTTTAATTAACACGTTAACTGCGGGGCCATTTTCAATGAACTTTCAGCCAGTGCGTTGGAGACCTATAAGAACTCGTAACCAAGCTTTAGTTCAGTGCGTATGAGACCCAATCAGACTCCTAAAAAATAGATTTCGAAAATAACGTAAATCTCGCTCAAAAAGCTATGTATCGATATGTTTTTTGTTTATAGTTAAAGAGAATCCATTGCTCTATCTTTAGACGAGTTCGCATGCAGTTTTGACATAAATATACAGAGTAAATACAAAACAAACATAGGGTATCGAATGTATCTCAAGCCGCAACTGAAGTAAGTTCGATTTGTGTACGAACTAGTGATGGGATTGGAATAAAACATGAATAGTCGATAACTATTTTTTATTCAAAGAATTTTAACAAGGAAAGTGTTTTTATTTAAAACATGGTATGGAGGGCATATTTGAACGTTTTCTAAAATTTTTATGTTACTTGTCGATGGAGTAACACAATTTGGTATTTCAATAACTTTTTTACATTTTAACTTTTTTTTTATTCGACTGGATGGCAAACGAGCAAATGGGTCTCCTGATAGTAAGAGATCACCACCGCCCATAGACACCTGCAACACCAGGGGGATCTAATTAATTAATTAACTCCGGGTCTAATTAATTTATTAGATCTAAGCCAAAACAAATGGATTTTTTTCTTTTTATGGCACTCATAACTGCTTCATAAACACTTTATTCTTAACGAGGTTTTTTTCCTAAATAACGCGCGGCCTTTCACATCGATACTTCAACAGCACTAAAACAAAATGGTGCGGCGCACGCGCCACTCGTTCTCCCCTTCTTGCGGCTACGAGGCCTGCGATTCAGGAGACTCAAAAGATCGCGTAACGCACCAAATGAATAAAGTTATTACTCAGTGCGTTAGGGACCTAAACGATCTCCAATTTTTATTAATATACTGTTGAATTTAATTTTTAGCAGGAAGCAAGTTTCTATATTTGTCTCCGTCATATTTGTAGTAATTCAGCGGCTATTGCCTCCCGCACAGAGGTGCGAATTACGAAATCGGGTGCCGCACTGAATGAAAGACTCATACGAGATGTTTTAGATCTCATAACGCAGTGAACGTGTTAAAAAAACAATTTAAACTGCATTCATAGATTTTTAAATAATTACATGGTTAAACCGGGAATCGAAGTCGCTACACGAGAAAAAAATTACCCTGCAGCTTTATCATACCGATCGAAAGGCTTCGTCATAAGGCTTATTTTTTGCTAAATAACATAGTGTCGGAAATAAAAAGAAAACCATGAATTTTAACTATCTCAATGAACACTTTTTTGGTCTCTAGATCGGGACAAATGAACAAATAAGATGGCCGCCGAGATCCCCAGATCTAACCCCGTTAGATTATTTAATGTAAAAAAAAAACCGGTTTTTCCGGTTTTCTATTAAGTTAAATTATTAAAGAGAAAATTTATGTTCCGTACATATTCGTTTCCTAATTGTGCTTCTATACCAACACGATTTTACTTTCTTGTAAATAAACCTTTTCCATTTTCCCGTGGCTGGTGAAAACAGTGTCCTCCCTATTGTCTGAAGTTGCTTAAGTAGAGTAGTGGCCGTCTCGATTTAAAGCGATTTATCGTCGCTACTCGAGTACTTGGAGTTTAAAAATTATTTTTAAAACTGTTTTTGATACTTCCAAAGGAGCACTTGGGGAGGCAAGAGGGTTGAAGATATTACGTGGGTTATGAAGTACGCTGTTTACCAAATTTCGGTACTTATAATAAGTTTTTAATGACTCCCAGCCGCCCAGTGCGACTAGCACAGACCAAATATTTATTATCTACCTACGCTTTTCTATAGGTGTTAAAAATTATGGCCCCTGGAGGGAGGGCCACTGCCTGAAATTCAAAAGTAACAAAACTGTAGTCAAAATTCACTTAAAGATACATTACGTTACTTTATGGAAATATTAAGACCGAGGAGAATTCTGACAGCTAGGAGAGTAGTGACAACCTCGATGCGCGCGTTTGATAGCTCGAGACTTGCTTTGGTATGCCAGATGAGACCGTTAAGCATCCCTTTTACTCACATGATACTTCCATATAAAATCATCAGAATGCCTTGTGACGGATTCGTCACACGGCAGAGCAAAGGTTAAAACTGAAAAACGCGCACAATTCCGAGCTCGCTACCAGTTAATAAGTTCCACAAAATCGACGTTGTCACTACTCTCCTCTGTCACAACAACTCTCCTCGGTCTCCCTCACGTACAAAAAGCTGTACTTTCTCCTTACTGCAGTAGATTAATAATAGTGTACTATAATCACTGGATTAATTTGTTATTGCACAAACAATCACCGAGCGCAGTGGAAATGTCTTGATCAGCTGCATTTCCACCCGGTGACAAAGTGTTACATGTTCCGTCTTCCAGTTTTTCTGAATGTAACCGTACCTCTTAGGAATAAAGTGCAATTTTAACTACGTTTGTTACGGTGAGCAATTTGTGACACCGAGCCACGAAATCTGTTTGAATTGGCTTTCAATATTAATCTGTGTAAAGTTACACTAACTACATAAATACTTCTACTACTTCTTCCATTAGAAGTAGAAGCCGTGGTGGCCTGGTGGTTTGATCTATTCTCTCAAGCCGAGGGTCGTGGGTTCAAACCCCGGCTCGCAACTCTGAGTTTTTCGAAATTCATGTGCGGAATTACATTTGAAATTTACCACGAGCTTTGCGGTGAACGAAAACATCGTGAGGAAACCAGCACAAACCTGCGAAGCAATTCAATGGTGCGTGTGAAGTTCCCAATCCGCACTGGGCCCGCTTGGGAACTACGGTCCATTCTGAGAGGAGGGCTGTGCCCAGCAGTCCCTTGTGGGACTGCTGGGCACAGCCCTCCTTGTGGGTCATGGAATTTTAACCGGTGTCTCTGACAGACTAATTTAATGACTATGGTAGTATAATATAAATGTAGCTTGTTCACGCTTCTTTATACTCCGGAATGGCTAGCAAAAATATTCACTCCACTCTACTGCTAAGTAGCTACCTAGCTACAGATATTACTATTTTCTTTTCATTCCTGCTCCGTTTAAACCTAATCCTTGACATCAAGATGCAATGAAAAAGCGCTGCAATCTGCTGAGATAGAAGGGTTTAATTTACACCAAGTGTACACTACTAGCAAACGAAAGGGTACGCTCGACGTGGGGCGCAGCGCTTTATTGCATAAGGTTGTACAAAATGTAAAATTATATGTTGCTGAGGGCGTAAATATGTATAAAATACTTTATACAACATCAAAAATCAATGAAGGTATATAAAGAAATTGTGTCGATGGAGGACAAAAGGAAATGTCTTCTTATTTTCAGATGTATAATTAACGTCTTCTTAGTCGTTATATGGGTTCACAAGAATAATAAATACACAAAATTACGGCTCACGATATGCGCGCGCGTGCGACCGTTCGGAGTTGCTAGCCGAGAGAGAGAGGGATACCGAGCGAGCGAGAAGGCATAGGTTGCGTTCAGAAACCAAAATAAGGTTCGCGCTACAATTGTTTTTTTTACGAATAATGAATGACAAATAAAAAACTGAACTTAATTACCGTTATGAATGATTATGATTATGACTTTTAAAAACGATACATACTTTTAATTTGAACTTCTTGCCATGATTTTTCGCTCTCGCTAATAATATTTATTAATATAAGAGGTCCGGCATTATACAAATTTCAAATTTCAGAGTAGCCCCTGACAATAACCTAACCAACAAAAAGTTGGCAAACCCCCGACTTTCTCCTTTCAAAGTTCAAGATCAGTCCACCCGTTTAAGAGCTACGGTGTCACAGACAGACACACAGCCAGACAAACACACATAGCGATCAAACTTATAACAACCCCTCTTTTTGCGTCGGGGGTTAAAAAGAAACGAGCCGATTGACGTCTTTTTCGCTCTTATTAACAATCTACTTCGAACCAGTGTCTTCCATTTGGTGTACAAGAAAAATCATTGTAAAATTGTTTTTTTGTTTTACGTCATAGGTAAGTGTTTAAATGTAAGCAACACCTAAAAATACAGTTACAGCCAAAACACAAACATTCCTAATGGATACAAGTTATTCAAATAAGTTTGCACATATTTTGCAGCAATCTCAACATCGGTTCAATTAAAATTCTCTACCTAAATCCTATTACAAACATGAAAATCCTTCCTTTAAAAAAATACTAAAACGTAAAAAGTCGTATACGAAATTTATGATTCATTAACACGTACCCTGCGCAATAAAACAGCTGGCTGGTTACGCGTAGGACTTAAAAAGCAGCAAAATGCTTGCCCATTAAAAATCCTGCCTGGCGTCGTGTGAGACTCCGTCACTTTTTCTTAAATGGCGTTCCATTTTTAAAATGAGGGCTTTTAGGCTTCCTAATGAGGAAAAGTGGGGGCAGCGGCGCGAATTAAAATTTCCTTCTTGCGCTTACGGAAAACAAATTCTGAGGAATATAAAACAAGTACACCCAGGACCGGTTTTGGTGTAAATATGTAAAATTGACTCAAATTAGTAGGAGACTAGATATTTCTGCAACACTCTTTTTGCATCGGGAGTTAAAATCAGCACTTGCAATGCCTTTCGTTTATCTTCAAGTAAATTTATCGTAACGTTATTAGGTATTACTATTAGAAATCTCTCGGATGATTTAGGTACCGTGTTTATTCGGTGTTAAATTTACTAATGTTCTGTTTGGTCCATATTTTACCAAAATGGCAGCACCGCTTTGGCTTATCTAGGCGGCAGTTAGTGAGAAACATCGATGTGTGTAGTAACTATAAAATGGAAGCGACAGCATTATTATTAAAGTGTCAATATTTAATGGATCGCTAGATATAAAGTCATATTTATCACCAAAAAAATGATTTCACCGAAATTAGAACCCCATTTCAATGTTTTGTGATTTTTTTTACTAACTTTTATTTAGTTTACTATTTTTTCCTTTTCAGTTCATTTTTCATTCATTTTCTAAACCTACAATCGACAAATTCTTTTTTTTCTTTATCAAACTACTTTTGAAATATTTGGCCAGCTTTTTCTTCAAATACACTATTTCACAAACCTCTTTTCTATGCAGCCAGTTTTTTTCTTCAAATATACTTTTTCATTCTTATTACACCTCTTTTCCATCCCGCCAGCTTCAAACCTACTTTTTCATTCATTCATTCATTTATTTTTTCATTTTTCAAATTATTATTTTTTACCGTTTTTTTTTTAATTAATAGCTAAAATTGCTAATAGTCGCTCCGAACCTGTAACATTTTGTGTGCTCTGCCAACCCCATTTGTGAATACAGGCGTGATTTTCGTGTTTGTGTGTGTACTTTTTGATATTCAACAAACCTCTTTTTTTCCAGCCAGCTTTTTCTTCAACCTGTTCGGTTGGCAGTATTGGAACTATCTAACATCTAAACAACTTCACTGCACCCCAGTATAAGTTCTGTGTCAGCGGGCAGCGTAAACAACGCCCTATCCAGTGAATAATTCATGAACCAACCCTTTATACTGGCATAGATTCAAAACGCCCGTCTATACCACAATGTAGGCCTTACATGTAAAACCGATGCATGATGTAAAAGGTTTGACAAAAATGTTTTGAACGTATTGTAAGCGGTTTGGACAGCGGTACTTATGCGAAAAAAAAAAATATACATACAGAATTTTTTTTTGATATCTGTTAAAAATAGATACATTCAAGCATTAAAATGGAATTTTACGAGAAGTAGGAATACTGCTTAGAGCATTTGTATTGTAAAGTACAATTCAATAGAATCTGACAATTTTCTACACATTTAACACACCCTAACGTGGGCACGCTTGATTATAAATGTCCCTGTTGTTGCAATTATCATCTAAAAGGAATCGAAAAAGAATAATAGTCACATCACAAAGCCTTAGGCAGCCCGGTGTTCATATTAGTAGGCTGGAAGTGTCTACAGGATTGTTAGATTCTATTGAATTGGAGTATACACCGCGCGTTGACGGTACGTTTAAGAAAAGCACGTTAACCGTGCGGATTTATTTCATAGAACAGCCATATTTTCATCCAGTTCGTATCGATACATACGCGCGTTGACGACACGTTTTAAAAACACGGTGTGGAAATCCTATTAGATTCCTTTTTACTTCAAAACTCTCATGGAATCCGGATCCCATCAGCCAAATAAGTAGTCTATAAATTTTTAAACAAGTTCCTATCAAATAAATAAATATGTCGCTAAAGTCGAACTGTCAAGTTGACGGACACGTCTATCGGCATTATTGTTTTATCACCCTTAGGATGGTAGACCACATATTTGGCTGATAATTCCAACTTATAAATCGCGACCACGAAAACTTACAAAATAAAAATTGAGCAAACACAAGCTAGACAACATTCCGTCTTACCGATGACATGACACTTCTCGTGTACGTACATTTTTTCCATGTTATCACATTTTTTTTCTTTCGTCCTTACCAACTGTCTTCTGGTAAAAATAACCTAATATTACAACAAATTATTCACCATTAACCCTCTAAATGAAAACAAACTCACATTTTATCAGGCATAATGTGACAACAACATCAATCATACGTTATCTATAAGCCAAAAGCTTAATTCAATCAAATCTCGACCGAAAATCCCTTAGTTTCAGTCCAAATTTCTTCACGCGCATGACAAGATAAACGCACGATCGTTAGGTTAACCATGTGTGAAAAGGTTAATTAGTCCGTCCCTTTGAGCAGTTGATGGTCACCCTAGAGACGGGGTGACAGTTAATTTGAAAAGTTTCGGACAGTCCCCGGTGCTTTGAGGCTGATTAAAATTTTCGATGTGATTCAGTGTGAGAAGGGGTTATTTTTGAAGATTTTAACTGTATTAAAATAAACGTTATTAATTTAAAACGACCAAGGATATAGGTTAAGGTATACCGTAGGCGATAGACTAGCAACCCTGTCACTATTGTACCGTTTTTGTCAAACTTAAAACCTAAAATTGCTAAAAGTGCCTCCGAAGCGGTAACGTTTCGTGTGCTCTGCCTACTGCCTACCCCATTTGGGAACACAGGCGTGATGTTTATGTGTATGTGTGTGTTATTAATTAAATTACACGTTAAGGGTGGAAATCATCGTCGTCAGCTGGAAGACGTTCACTGCTGGAAGTAGGGCTCCAAAGATGGGTAGCTGTGTCATATATCTACCTAGATGTCGTCGGCCAATCGTAAAATCAGCTAGTTCACGAAATTCCTAGGTATATCGTGAAATGGCGCCATTTCATCAATTGCCTAAGGGACATCTTTCAAAACTCACCGTTTAACGATTTGCCTAGTGACGTTCATAGGTAAATCATGAAATTTCTAGGCATACTTATCATGAAACGCCGCCATTTCATATAGTATTTAATATAGTTTTAGTGCTAGTTTTAGTCTTAGTCTTAGGTGGTACTTATGGAGCCAAAATAAATCTTTCTTTCTTTCTTTCTTGATTTGGCCAGTAAAGGCAGATCATGAAATTCCTCCGTAAGTCTTCCGCCATATTTGTTCTGGCGTTTTGGTCACAATTCATACTAACTACTCCTCGCTTCGCTCGTCGTACCTACATTTTTCTTTTTTTCAGCATATCACGATGTGCCCGGTATAGCGCTAGGAATATTGACGAATGCGTTACTCTAATCGATCTGTCGTATTGTTTCTCAGACACATCGTGATATGCCTGACCAACTTTTAGGCATATTATGAAAGGCGCCATTTCAAGATATGCGTAGGAATTTCGTGATAACAACAACGACCATCTGGGCCCTGTTTCTCTTAGCATACGAGTATCCAGTAAATTGTATGAAAAAATTAAACAAAACACTAATACACGGTGGGAAGGAGTATACCGACAGATTTTAACCATGGATTCCTGGTGGAGTAACGAGTAAATCATGTTATGTCAACATGGGGCCAAAACTGCCTTGTTAACTAACTTAATTTTTGGAACAAAAAAAATGATTATCGATAGTACTTCCTTGTGAACGAAGCTTAGTCAATAGAGTGAAAAAGAAAACTTCACACTTCACGAACGACTCCGACAAAACGACGAGTGGAGTATGACGTCCGTGTGACACTTGATTTAAGAGCTCACAAGAAATGATTAAATAATTTAATATCTTGAAAATTAGGCTTTACCGAGCCATATTTGTATTACTTTTTTTTGTCCAAATAGGCAGTAGAATCATTGGTTTCAATCTGTCGGTATACTCCTTCCCACTCTGTATTATTAGACTAATATGCTCCGAGAAACTGGGCCTTGTTCTCCGTGCTATATGGCCTGCCAATTGCCACTGCCACTTCAATGAGCTAATTCCCTAATCATTGAGTTTGTGTTTGTATGCCAACCGCTAACGTTGATTAAACCTACGTACACACAAAATATCAAGTTACTTTGACCATCGAAATCTAGAAATACTCCAGAAGATCAACAACCCCTGATTAAAAAGAAAAAACATTAAAATCCGTATTTAATTTAAAAAACCAATTTATCAAGATACGAGACACTAAATAACTCGACCGTACGGACTACAACTCTTCCAACCCCATACACTCAAACTGCCACTTTAGTGTAATAGAAACAAGGTCCAAAGTGAATTGGCAGTATTTTTCAATAATAACACCTGTTGTAGGGTGTCCTTTGTCAGTGGATACGGCGGAATTTCCTTTTGAAACTGGTACACCGCATTCTGTAATTTATACGGCACGTAATGAGGTACGACCTTTTCGACTCAAAATGTGGACACCCTGGTTGGAGGTAGATTTAAAAGTTTGTAATATGAAACTTTTTCTTCTCTTTTAAAATATGGCTTCTGTCCTAATTAATAAGATAATTTCGCCAATGTCAAAGTATTCTCTTTCGAGAGGCAACGTTGTACGGTGATTGTAGTTTTTGTAACTTGATAGTAAAATTCCAAAAACCACGTAGAGACAACTTGCGCATTAAAAAATGTCAGACACGAGAGCAATATTGAATATTGTGATCACTGTTCACTGTTAAGGTTAATCGCCGCATAAAACACTATCAAAATTATACTTCAACTAGCCAAAGAAACAGAAATAGCAAAATTAAATATTGTCTACATCCGCCATCTTCGAATGCCACAAATCGAATAATATTAAACTAATATGAAACTAATTAATATGAAACTCAATTTAGTTCTATTTTTAACCTCCGACGCAAAAAGAGGGGTGTTATTATAAGTTTGACCGCTTTGTGTGTCTGTCTGTGAGACCGTATCTCTTAAACGGGTTTACCAATTTGAATGCTCTGTTGTTTTATTTGAAAGCAAGTTTTTTAGCTATGGTTAGCAGCTAAACCGATTTTCAGATCTTGAACTTTGAAGTGACAAAGTCGGGGGTTTTCCAAATTTTTGTAGGTTAGGTTAGTAATATATCAATACACCTTCTGCGAAATAAAATAACGTGAGATAAAAAAAAACTTGTAGCAATATAGGTATGAAACAAAAGCTAATATAAGAAGGTATTCTAAAAATACACACGACCATAACACGCTTATGCTGCCATTTTCATAGAAATATCAAAAAATTATGAAAATTTTAATAATGGGTACCGTCTGTTGAACTTTAATTAAGTACTTGTTTAGTTACTTTAAGATGTAAAGTTTTTCCTCTTCGTTCACATCCCTTCCCTTCGTTCACATTTCCCGTATCTGATAATGTAACAAAATTGTCAAATTGTATTATTGCAGCTTCAATATCGTCTTATTTGTTATGTATTTATTAATGTATTATATTTATTTGGCCGTCGGCATCCCGGCTGTCAAAACATATGAACCCATTTATATGGAAATTGATATCGAGGAAAACATGTTAGGGTTTCCTCCGGAAAATCCCGAGGGATGACAAATACTCATTATAATTATAAGGTAATACGTATACTTCATCTTGAACCAGCGGCTTGAGAAGGATTAAGGCGATCCTTAGTATAGATATACTTTTTACTGTTTACTAATGTTTCGGCGAAAATTATTTAGCAAATTATTAGCTCCCAAACTATTTATCCCATATTTTTATTTAGGCGAAATGTTATTTCCTAACCCAACATTTCGCACTGATATCATTTCCCAACTAATCATTACGTTTTGGTTAAAATGTCAAAAATGTCAAAATGTATTGATTAGCATACCTTAACTTGGCAACATATTTAATGGCATCCAACCTACTTTCCTAGGTTATACCATGGTTATACTGGCTGCTAAAAAAAAACCTAACATCGAAGGCTGAGGCGGTATCTACGCTCCGCTTCGCTCCCGCCTTAGCCTTCTGAACCTAAACTATTCAAGTCGCTTCTGCTCCGAACCGTCTTGCTCCCTCGCTTCGCTCGCTCGCACAAATTTTGGAAAAAAACTTTGTAACAAAAATTGGTCAAATGTTATTTGACAATTTGTTATTTGTCTAAGCCAATCATTTGCTACATAATTATTTGCCACATAAAAGTGTGACGAATTATAATTTTGCAATATAAAAATGTTGAGAAATAAGAAAAATGCGAAGTAAAGTTATGCCAACGATTGATTTGCCAAATGACACTTCGGAGAAAAATTGGTTGCTACTAAGTGAAATTTGGCGAAAAATATTTCGCCGAAAAGGCAGTACACCACTTTTTACTTCTCTCTACTTCTTCTTGTCGTCAAACATCCCTCAGTGCCCAAAAACAAAAGTCTTCAACCAGTGCGTCCGACCGGCTTAAGCTTACGGAGTTGAAACGTGGACCTTGACTGCGGGGCAAATCCAGAAATTCCAGGTCGCTCAGCGAGCTATGGAGAGAGCACAGGCGTTTCTAAGATATCCGACAAAGAACAAAAGTCACCGACGTTGCTCAGAGAAGTTCGCTGAAGTGGTGATGGGCTGGCCACGTCTGTCGCAGGACCGATGAACGGTGGAGTAGACGAGTCCTTGAATGGAGACCACGGACAGGAAAACGTAGTGAGGGAGTATAATATTAGATATCTATATTTAATACGTCCCCATTATTTATGGATAAAATATCTATACACAGATTTTCGTAGCCTTACATTTGCTACGAAGTGCTACGTGCATGCTACGAACCACACAGATACATAATAAATGAAATCAAATAATGGCTAGAAATAATGATTTATTGATGAACTAAGTGTTTGACAAAAATAATAGATTGTACAACAAGAGCATAAAATGAGCTATTTTACCCGAGGCTTTCATATAGACACCCGAGCCGGCAAGGCGAGGGTGGATGACACGTCGAGGGGTAAATGGGTTTAATGCTCAAGTTTTACACTCTGCTTTTCACTTAGATTGCGAGGAAATGAAATAGCAACAGTGGAAACAATTGTTCACTTACTGTGTACCTTTTCTTGTTCACGCATTACTATCATAATTATAATTATACGTTTTTAGTTTTACTGATTTGATTTGATTTATTTTTACTTTTATGTAACTTAAAAATCGTTAAGAAAAATATGTACAAACTTCTCTGTTTGTGGCTGTTTACACCTGATTGCCTTGGTCTTAGATGAAGATTTTACTTGAGGCACTAGAGCATAAAAAGTCAATTATATTGCCTAGATCCAGCATAAACACGAACTTTACGAGCATGTGAGAGAAGTGAAAAAAAATACAGCATTGTCATCCGACCTACATTAATACCAATTCAATTCGATTCCTGGAAGTGTGTCAAAATCATTAAAATCATTGTAAAAAAAAATTTCATCATCGGAGAATATTTGAAGTTAACAAATTAAGTAAGTAATTAGTAAACTAGTTTCGTAAATACAAAAAAATACGAATAAAATGATCCTCCAAACAAAACAGGCTCAAGGCAAGTAATCGGCTTTAGCTGCTGTAACTCAACAAAAAGGAATTTCTCGGAAAAAACTGTCAGGCGTGGCTTAAAAGTTATTAAGTCTCTCAAGAAGCAAAGGATTTATAAAAGAGGGTGCTATGAACTATAATGTAGCATAAAAGAAAAAATAAAGGATTAAAAACGTTTTTCTTTAGTTAAAAAACTCCCTGCAACGAACAGCGAAGGAATCTTGTTGAGCGCAACACGAGAACTCTTTCCACATTGTATTTGTTTACTCAACTCTTGAACTGGGCTCTTGGGAATTTCAAACCTAACAGCCGTGGCTGTATGCTGCTAACTATAGCAGTTTCGCTCTGTTTAAAAAGTTTTTGAGTATTTTCGGCGGGAATTTTGACAGGTGTGTTCTGCGGATGTTTTCATTCAATTTACTTTTTTTTATTTAAAGTAAGTTTCCTTGCAGTATCATATGAAAACCAAAAATCACGTGAAAGTGTGTTAATATGTTAGACAGGTGGCAGGTGGTAGGACCTTGTGCAAGGTCCGCCCGGATTGCTACCACCATCTTGCTCGCTATGCTTGCACTGTTGTGTTTCGGCGCGGAGAGTAGGACAGCCAGTGAAATAGGTTGGCAACGCATCTGCAATACCCTTGGTGTTGCAGATGTTTATGGGCGGTAGTGATCTCTTACCACCAGGAGACCCACTAGCTCGTTTGCCTTCCAGTCGTATAAAAAAAAAACATGCTTTCTTATAGACGACAGAATATTCATTATTTCACCACACCATATTTTACAGTAAAAAACCATGTACCTAATTTAATATTTTACTTGTAAATAAACATTTTTACTCGAAATGGTTTTCTTATTTTTTAAGACTACATAATTTTGATTAAAAGCCGTTCGTAGCAAAGGCCTCTTGGCTTAACGGCCTTATACAATATGACGGCAATGTTTTTATGCGCTATTTTGCGCGGTTATGGCATCTAATGGTGCTTTGGTAAATTAATACAAGATTTAGACGCTGATTAAATATTTTGTTCTAAAATTTTGTTTCGTGAAGTTTTTTTTTTATTAATGAAATTTTTCAAGCATGTTTACCATTTTCTATTGGGTGAACCGCAACTTTAGGTATCTTGTGGGGTAGTGTCACAACGGAACTTTCTCCAGTCAATAGGGATGATGACGCCATTAAAACATAATTCTAAGGCACAACTCCAGTAAAAAAACGCTTTATTTTAGCCCTGAAAACCAGATTAATTTTCGATTTACTGTAAAATTAGATTTTTTGTTGCTATAAAACAACTAAATAGTTACTTAGTTGATTGAGTTGCCGGATAGTGACGTCATAATACGCTATTGCCATTGAAACTCTATGGGAGAATTGTGTTTTGACAGCTCATAAAAAGTACGTCAGTTGATAGGTGGTGTCTTTTCTTCATTCTTATTTTATTCCAAATATTATTGATTTGAGAATAAATAATTAGGTACAGCTGCTTTCTCATACACTTGGTAGAACCCTGTCGCAAGGAGCCTCTGCTGCCTTTATCAATTTTTTTTTTGTAAGTGTGGCGAAGGCTGACTGTAAGGGTTCTACCGTTGTCAATAGTGATTTGGCCTGGCCTCTTAAGCAAGGGGTCCTGGAGTTGAAACAGGACTCGCACCTCTTTATAAATTGTTGGTGCCTATGTGCAATTACTTTTGTAATTTAATACACTCGACGTGTTCAGACATTTTTGATGAAATCCAACATACAACCAAAATAACATGAGCAGCAAAAATACATACGCTGTGAAGAAATTGAATGGTATGTGAAGTTCTCAATCCACTCTGGGCCAGCGTTGGAACTATAACCCAATGTCTCCCAATCCGGGTAAAAGTATATACCCTGCAGTGGGATGATGTATGCTTACGTTTTCAGTATAGTACCTATAATATAATAAAATAAGACCTGCTGGCGGTTTTATAATTTTTAGTCTTTCATTTGCTGAGTGGCATCCATTTTGGTGCTTTGTTAACTACTGTTTCATTTAGATTAAGATTTCATGTACAAACTTTTTAACACCAAATAAATCTATTCTATTCTATTCTATTCTAAAAGTTTAAAAATTTACTTACTTAGATTGAAAACTTCGGGCCGTTACACAAAATGCTCAGAAACTCGGAACAACTTCGAAGCGTAATTTCTATTGGTATTTAAATGTATCAAGCAGAATGTTCCTATAAAAGGGAAACGCTGTTCAAGACCTAAGACGGGGTTTTAGAAAATAATAAAAAAATAATTTTTATCACTGTTTTTCCTTTATCTTTTACTTGGACCGGGAGCTAGCACTCAAATATTATAGTCCGCTAATAAGCGTGCTTCTAAATACAAATAAAATATGTTAATGAATAACAATTTCTTTAACGATTTTTTCCCTTCAAAAAGTCGAACATGTCATGACAATTATAAACAAACGTTTCAAATTAAGTAAGTAACATTATTACAGAGATACATAAATTAACTTATCACGGTAGAGCCGCGTCAACCCGCTGACTCTACATGTGCTGCGGTATCGCTGCCATAGCGCCGATATTGGTGTCAGATTATAGTTATCTATGAGCATCAGTGGCGAGCGGTGAGATTTTTAAACACGCAACCCAGACCAAAAAAAGCACCTAATTAAGAAAGGATTAGTGAGAAAAGCGTGACTAATTAATTTCCTCAGGGCTTAGACGGTTGAATGGGAATAATATACTTTTTCAGAATAAAATATCGGCTGTTGAATGGGTTTTTTTTTTAATCTGTGTTACTAGTTTCATCTAGTTTTTGAGTTTAACCATTACAAACACACGATCTAATTTTTTCTCTCGTATTAATTTTGATTTGGATCATTTCTGTAAAGTAGAACGAGCTCCCGTTTTACAATATCACGCAAAAAATATTATTTTCTTTTGTAAAATCGCCGAGAAAAACTTTTGCATTAAAATGTTTCTTTTTGTTAAAACGCCCGCTTACCTAATAATAATGTCCGTTCTTTCTTTAAGTTTGTTTGTTTTTAATTAGATCCTGGAACTTTTATTTGTTAGATAAAGAATTTCCTTCCGTTTCTCTTATTGCAGAATGTTTTTTTCTACGATTGTAAAATTTTGATGTACCTAATTTTAAACAGGCATACAGAAATATGACTAAGTATAATTATAATTGAAAATGTTATTATGAAGCAGCTCAATGATGTGTATGAATTTGCCTATCCCCACGTAGGAACTACAGCTCTAGCCCTCTCTTTCCGTGAGGAGGCCTGCGCCACGGGTCCTATTATTTTTCAATATTACTCACTTAGTTAGGGTAGAAGTTAAGACCATCCTTTACCACTAAAAATCAATTTTATTTAAGTACCATGTTTTGGTAATACACGTATTTGTATTTCGTCACTGCTTTAAAAAAAAACTCGTAGCTCAAAATAGATAATTTTTCTGAGTGAACTTAATAGACATTAAATCAAGGTTCAATTTTGTTGACATATTGATTTTAGATACGAGATTTTTTCAAAGTAGTGACGATTTGTATAAACCAGGGATTCCCAAACTATATTAGGCAAGAGAGCCCATTCCCAAAATGGACCCTTACTTTAAAATCCTTATGTCTAGTTTTCTTCCTATTGATAAAAAATACCAGAAAATATCTACTTACCCATTTCAAAACTCCTAAAATAATTTTTCGTCTAAAACTTCTGGGATACCGATTTCGACCCCGTGGGATCTCTGACCTCGGAAACTCGACCATTTGGGAATCCGTAATACAAACTCTGAGACTGAGTAACAAAATGTGCTCAGATTTTCTAGCACCAACCTCACAGATAACAATGAACAAACCTCAATTCAAGCGCTACTCATAATTCTGCACTGGCAACACCGGTGTACTTAAAGGGGCGATCGGCCCGCATGCAGCAACACCAATATTTGACGCGGCAGCCATATTTGCAGAGCGCTGTTTGAATTGCAACAGAACGTACGGATTGAAACGAGAGTTCAAACTAATATGAAAGGTTCTTTATTAGACTTTTTCTATCGTAGGTTATATTTTTGTCAGGTTGTTTTTAAGTTGGCTTTGTTTAAAACAAGGCATTGTTGTGAAGACCTCAGGATGCCATAGAGGCCTTAGGTTGTACAGTCGAGCAAGAATTTGATCAAAAACATATGAACACGACACGACTCTATTGTTAACGGCGTAGAAGCGTGTACAGATATTTTTGCCTACGCTGACCTGACGACTTTTTCTTACGAAGTTTCCCTTCACCGAAAAGATTTTGGTATATTTTTTTTTATTCGACTTTATGTCAAACGAGCATGTGGGTCTCCTGATGGTAAGAGATCGCGACCGCCCATAAACATTTTCAAGACCAGGGGTATTGCAGATGCGTTGCCAACCTAGAGGTCTAAGATGGGACACCTCAAGTGCCAGTAATGAAAAGAGAAAATAAAATCAAGTAATTGGGAAAATTATGGGGGAGGCCTGTTGTCCAACAGTGGACGTCCTACAGCCGATTTGATGATGATGAATTGGATAAATTAATTATACCCAATGCAGCTGTAGCTGTCAAACTTGGTATGCGGTTTAACAGTTTCAAATGTTTAATGACACCACTAAACTGAGTTTAACTGACACTATTAAATTGGTTTTTAATTAAGCTTGATTATTTTGATGCGTTTTAATCTAATGAACGCTTACTAAAGTCACGTTTATTTCAGAAATAATAGTAAAACCATTAACGAGCATGAAACTGCTCGTCGATAAAGGAGGTTAATGTGATTACAATACAGTTACATTTCAATTTGCTTAATGGAAGCAAATATCGCGATAAAAAGAGACTGAAATCTTTCGATCAAATTACTTAGAAGGCATAAAGGCGCATAAAAGCCGGGCTCACACGCACAGTTTTGCTAATAGTAGTCGTTACGGCTGTCGAAGGTTACGGCTTGAGTGGTTGTAAAATAATTAATTGTTGGTACATTAAGGAGGTTTAGCGGGAAATTATGATGGGTGGTGTTGTTATTTGATTATACTGTAGGTAACTAACACATTGAGACAAGAAAGAAATACTGCGCATCGGAGAGAGATGGTTCAAAGAGAGGTTTGGGACGATGTCACCGAGGAGCAGTTGTTGAGCATAGCAATGAAATAAGTTAACACAATTCTGAAGATAAACATTCAACCTTCCGTTAACAATGTTAGTATTTTAAGGAATTGTATTCAGCAGTGTGTCATTGGACATTATGAGAGGGTGGATGTCATAAGACAGTATATTGTGACAAATAATTTGCCTATTTCCCTTCTTGGGAGCAGTTACGATGGCGTGGGCATTAATGATGTGAGCCTCGTGAGCCCTCCCGTACTTTATAAAGAACCAATTACCACTAAGGATAACGGCCTCACGAATTGTTCATTGAGTCTTTACTCAAATCAAATTCAAATTCTTTAATTTGAAGAATTTTTAAATAATATTCGAAGTATGAAGCCGGTGACCCACGTCTAGGTCTTAAGTACCTACAGGTCCAAGTAAAAAAAGTTAGAACTCAGGAGGATATTGTCGAAATTTCGTCGCGTATGCAACCTTTAATTATCATTAGTGTATGTATAAATTCTATATTATTATCAAAAGCACACGTCACGGATTGACGAAAATCCGTGTTCGATTGCTTTGTCCCAGACTTTCTATTCTGTTTTTTTTTTCAAATTGTTGTTACAACATGATTGAGAGTCTGTTTCACCGCTCATTGATAATTGTTATGGGACAAGTATGATGCCCCGTCTTTGTTTATTATGACAAACAAACACAGACGGCATTACATTAATCTGTCACATATAATTTGTCAGTATGGCGTGAAACAGGCCCTTGCTGTATTATTTTCACGGGAGAGCCGTAAATATTAGTACAAATAAATCGGAAAACAAAAAATCCGAGTTTGATAGCGATGAATGAGCTTATTGTAGTAGTATTTCTTTCCTAAGTGTACGTAATTAGTATATTTTAAACACTTTTACTAGCTCTATTTAAACATTAGGTTGCCATGAATTGCTACCTACGTTATATAGGTATCTCCATATAAATAAAAAATCTATTTCCAATGTTCATTCAAAACCAAAGTGTAAATAAAAACAGTTGACGACCTATCATAGGCTGGCGGTGACCCAAGCGGGTTATCTTAGTTGACAGCCTAATTCTGAGGCTTACGAGCTCCGAAAATATCGCCTTTCCCTCATCACAATATGACAATGCGGTCCCCAGCCTCTTGTTTTTCTAATCTATTTTAAATTTCATTTTGACAGTATACTTTAGGAATTAGTTTTCGAATAGTTGCGATAAATGCCACTAACTATTTGTGTACTGCTATCCAGTTATTCGAGTGGCTTGGTCGGGAACGCTTTTGTTTTATGGGATTGGGCACGCTCGGTATGGTAATCTTTGGAGATGCAAGTTCAAATCCCGGAAAACACACTTTAAAAAAATCCGTTCACACATCCATAGATTTTTGTGTTAACACAAAAATGTCTATGGTGGCTTTTAAAAACAATAAAATCTCTTGCAAAGGTTGTCTTGCCGCTACCGCCACCCGCCTTGCAGCTTTGCACCTTTGCGAAGGGAAAGATATAGGCCGCTCAGCTAGAATTTGACTTAGCATGCCAAAGGATATTTCTGTTGACAGGATTTGAGCGCTAAGAGAGATGTGTAGGTAAGCAATCGGTTCCTCGCAGTACCGTAAAACGGGGTGAATAGAAATATTCTCGGGATTTTTTTTGTACGGTTACAAAAAATACCATTATCACCAAAGCCAATTACTTAAGTTTTTAGTATTTAGTTCAATATTTGTTTATTTTGCTTGCAACACTCGATAGTCGTGAAGTTAGTCAGAAGTACTTAATATTTTAGTGCAAAGAGAGACGTCACCAAGGTAAAAAATAACAGTTGCAAAAACTTTTTTATAATACTGATGTTAGTGATAATTACAGTGTAGTGGCGTTTTCATCTAGTTACCCGGTGTCTGGACTGTCTAAATAATAAAACTTATGACCGAGTTTATTCATAATCAAGTGAAAATGTACAAAAGTAATTTCATAACCGTTTCGGTTAGAAATTGAGGTGAATAGACACGGCAACGGGGTGACTAAATGCGCTATATGGGGTGATTAGGCACGCTGTATGAGTGAGAAGACACGACAGTGGGGTGAAAATAACGACAGAGGGGTTAATAGAAATGGTTTTTAAAATTTCTCAGCCTCTACAGTAATGTAGTATTTTTTTTATTCCTTTGACAAGGTCCTATCACCCGCATTTTTTTTTTCACAATTATGACAACCCTGACCGAATTATAGTGAATTGTCTATTCACCCCATATGTCGTGTCTACTGACCCCGTTTTATGGATTTGTAAAAATCTTGTGTTTTTTTTTAATTTTCGCTATACCAAGAGCAATAAGGCTTATTTTTCTGAAGCAAACTCGGAGAGCTTGTTGGGACTCACAAAAGAAATACAATCTTAGGTCCTTTACTATTTAAATTCATTCTTAAAAATAGGTTGGAAGTTCAAAATCGTGTCTATTCACCCCGTTTTACGGTATACCTCCATATCACACATGTCTAGAGGAAAGACACCCTAACTCTGAAGCAACATAAAATATGTAGTACTAGCATTTGCCCGCGGCTCCGCTCGCGTGGTATTCGGTTATCGCGCGCTGCTCCCTCCGGAACTGTGCATTTGTCCGGGATAAAAAGTAGCCTATGTCACTCTCGGGCCCATAAACTATCTCTATGCCAAAAATAACGTCGATCCGTCGGTTCTTTACGGCGAAATACGGACAAACACACAAATACACAAACATACAAACACACACACATTCAAACACACTTTCGCATTCATAATATTAGTAGGGATGGTACGCCACTGGTTTTTATTATTGCGCTATGACACTATACAGGGAGGGTTCGATATTCAGAAGCTGAATACACCTCGTTACTGCGTCTTGCGCTTGGCAATTTGACGCCACAAAGTCCTTTGTGATGTCTCCACTGTGGCCGGTCTCGGGGATGGATTATGTACAGAATTTCGGTGGTAATGGGCTCATGCTGTACAATGATAATTCAATCGCTCCTTTTTATATATTATTATTTATAATTATCGTCGTTCCATCCAAATACTTCAACATTTCCCCGAATATTCAGCTGGCATATTTAATTTATTTCTTATTTATTTTCCATGCATTTATCTAATAGTGCATATAGCGATTATGACAAGCGTAAACAAAGACGCCATTAACCCGGCCATAGACATTTTAGTGATGTGAAAACCTGGAACCTATTGCAAAATAATTAATCTGTTCAGTAAATCGATTATTTTTTAGTTGAATTGATCAATGTATTTTTGACTATTTTATTATTTACAATACTTAATTTAATTCCTTTTATTTTTAATTTTAAGGAAAGTAAATAAAAATCGCTTTTTTTTTTATTCGACTGGATGGAAAACGAGCAAGTGGGTCTCCTGATGGTGAGAGATCACCACCGCCCATAGACACCTGCAACACCAGGGGGATTGCAGATGCGTTGCCAACCTAGAGGCCTAAGATGGGATACCTCAAGTGCCAGTAATTTCACCGGCAAATTAAAATTCAATTTCTATAAATTAATCCTTCATAGATTGACAACATAAAACTAAACATAAAACTGTAATACATTTTGTGGTACTATAACTAAATTCACGGGGCCTGAAAAAGGGTAAATACCTTTCGCACAGCTTACGGTAAGTAAAGATCTGTTGACTATTTTATAAAATTAATGATTTGGCGCGAAATCGTCTGCGAAGAATTCGTTTATCGCTATCCCGCGTTTTTCTTTCTGTATGTATAATCAACAAAACAAAAAGCTACTTTTTTTCAATTTCCCATATCCGCATTATATTGCCATGAACGTAATATAATTTATGGCACACATTATTTAGCTCGCGTAGGGTAAATGCCCTAATGGCGTGATTTTGATTTATAACTGAACCCGGTCCCGCTTGAGGGTTCCATTTCCATAACCGAACCCTAAATATTACGCGCGGTTATTGATGACGTCATTGCGTAATGTGTGTTGTTTTAGGATCCTGGCCCTCTACGAAGTACAAAATTCGAACTTCGTATCTTGCCGTCCCGCTGACGCTTATATTACTTAATACGAGAGTGAGAAGGACGGTACGATACGAACTTCGATTTTGAATTTAGTATATAGTAGTCCCGCTGATATCGAATCGAATTACTATTGAAGGGCTGAACTGATAGTATGTTTATTTGTGACATATGAGCTGCGCGGCCAGAATGACATCATTAATTCAGCACGTAATTACTTAGGATAGATGCTCTATTAAAATCATTCAACGGGATATAACACCAATTAGATATTTTCACATGTGTGCTTCTTACAACGATTATGAAGGCCGCAATCAATGGCCGCAATTTAATTTTTAGGGATTCATATTAGAATGAGGGCTACCGTTTTCGCGCTCACCAATAATAAATTAAATTCTGGGATAAAAAGTAGCCTATGTCACTCTCTGGCTTATAAACTATCTCTATGCCAAACATCACGTCGAACCGTCGCTCCGTTTTGACGTGAAAGACGGAGAAACTCACAAACACACTTTCGTTTTTATAATATCACATAGTATGGATAATAATAACAATATTTTTTTTTAAACCCATACAATTTACAGTTAAAAATAAAATAAAAAATCACAGTCAATACATGTCATAATCATTATTATTTCGTTAGGTAGTACATAAAATCATAATCCTGAATTAAATAAATAAACAAACAAAATAATTTATTGAATTAGGCGTTACTTTGCGGAGGTCCATATCAATGAACTAAAAGAATTTCTTTGCTCACCCGCGACCTTACGCGCGCGCTTAAGGTCGCGGGTGAGCAAAGAAATTCTTTTAGTTCATTAAACAAACAAAAGTTTAATTAAATAATTAAAATGGTAAAATTGGTAAAATATTACCATAATATTAGTATGGACTACCCGTGTGGTGACGGGTTAGAATTACACCTCTCCATTTCTTCCGTGGATTTCGTAAGAGGCGACTGAGGATATAGGTTAAGGTATATAGGCGACAGGCTAGCAACCTGTCACTATTGTACCGTTTTTGTCAAACCTAAAATTGCTAAAAGTGGCTCCGAAGTGGTAACGTTTTGTGTGCTCTGCCTACCCCATTATGGGAATACAGGCGTGATGTTTGTATGTGTATGTATTAGTATGGATATCGCATTGCCCACTCTATTACTTCAATACACTTCCAAAGCATGTATTTCTAATAGAAGTAGCCGTCTCTAGGGTAAACGCTCCTAATATCGTCCCTCTAATCTAATGGACATTGCGTTAATATAAACTAAGGGCCCAATACTGGAGTCCTAACGGAGGTTTTGATGGCTGATATGAAACGTCTGGGAAATTGAATTGGAATTTGGGATAGTTTAGTCAGATGACTATTTAACACGCGCAGCATTTAGATTTCTGTGAATAATTTAAACAAGACAATAAGGCTGCTAATTTTTTTCTTACCTAAGTGCCTGAAGGAGAGTTATGTTTTTCGAGCGTGTGTATGTGTTTATTTCTTTGGTCCTACAATACACACGCACATGCACACGCACACGCACACGTACACCGGCCAACCAAAAGGACAGACTGTATCCTTACACCTGTTTTGACTGATAGATTAGTGTCAAGGGAGTACTTATTACATTTAAAGAATATTGTTATGCAACGATGTTAGCGCCTGACAAAAAATGCTGTTTCATTCTCGTCGTGACACTTTGCTGTCCTTTGCAATGAGAACTTGTTACACATTTTGTAAACGTAAACAGTTATTTCAATTTATTTTTTATTTTACTTTATTTTATGTGTTTGCATATGGATTCATGCAGTCTGAAATAAATTATTTTATTGTTATTGTTATTATTGACGTTTTTTTGCTTGCAAAGCAGTTTCGGCCTCCGAAAATAGGTTAACAGCAATAATTTGCGAGAGCAATTAATACGGTTAAGCGGATTAAACGGTCTGTTTAGAGATCCTTACGCGTAATTTACGAGAAGGTTCATAGCTGCGAATAGGTGCGTTTAGAAATGAACAAGGGATATTAATGGAGGTCAACGGACTGGCTTTTACGGCTGTTTTACGCGGTGCTAATTTACGTTTGATTAAATTCTATGTTATGTTGATAGGAGTTTAACTGCTGACTTACCCAGTAGTTAGGGTATTAGTTACATAGAAATTAATTGAACAGTAATTGCTTAAATGACAAGAGCAACTAGTGTTTAACCTTTTCGACGCCAACGGCTCATATACGCACAGCAGGTTCCACGCCAACGACGTCCAATCAATGCAATGCAATGCAATGTTCAATGCAAAAGCAACCTTCGTCTTTAGGTACAATTTCAGGCATCGCATATGGGTATTGTTTGCCTGGCGTTATCGGTGATGTCTTAGATTGATGGCGTAGAAAAGGTTAATGTAGGTAGATATTATAGCATATCTACGGAGTGTTGCCTACAACAGGGATAAAGCGTTTCTATTGGTTAATGAAAAACACATCCTTCGCATCGCAACACACCCTCTAACATAATTGATGGTAACGCTGTAGACAGTACTATCCCCTTCAAAATATCCTTGCGAGTTATCAAAAAGGTAACTAGTAACAAAAGGCTCGCCGCCGTAAAGTGTAAGACCTCATTAGTAAAGCCTAAATTTACTTTTTGCGCAAACAGCGCGGATTAGTGCCTCTCGTTAACGCGGCTTAATGATCGTGGTTTGGGGTTCCGCACTGGCTGTACCTCTATAGTTCGAATTTACTGCGAGAGCCTACCCACTAGTATTATAAATGCGAAAGTTTGTAAGTCTGTTTGTTTCACCACATCTAAACCACAGAGCCGATTTAGATGAGATTCGATATATAGTTTGAGTCCCGGAGAAGGACATAGGATAGTTTTTATCCCGGAAAATTGTATAGTTCCCGCGGGATAGCGATATATGTATAGATTCGGATGGAGTCGCGGGTAAGGGCTAGTACAGTCAATGTCATAAATAAGTGATCATTTCTGTCCTTGTCGCTTTCACTCGCTACACAATTTCGTATGCTTTTTAAACATGACGTTAAAGTGACCAGGTACATAAGTGATCAATTTTTTATGACGTTGACTGTACCTACCTACTTTAATAGTTTTACTGGCGTTGGTGAATCGATGTTGTATGAGCAAGGGAGGACACGTCGAAGAATGCTTCGACCAAGCGTTTATATTATACGTTCTATTAGTTCGTTCAGAGGGCTATGGATAGAGGTTTTCAGGTTGATGCTATTTACACAGATTACTCTAAGGCCTTCGATAAAATTTCACATTCTATGTTAATAAAGCAAATTATGAGTCTTGGTATACATGGGAACTTACTAAGTTGGTTAATGTCCTACCTATGTGATAGATCTCAAGCTGTAACGGTCAAGGGTTATGTTTCCAGCTTCATTAATGTCTCTTCAGGCGTTCCTCAGGGGTCCCATCTCGGTCCCTTATTATTTAATATTTTCATTAATGACGTCGTGTCCTGTTTTCATCACTCAAAAATCTTACTGTTCGCTGATGACACAAAAATATTTACTCTAGTGAAATCAGTCGATGATTGTATCAATCTGCAACATGATTTGAATAGGCTGGGAAGTTATTGCTCTTCTAATATGCTTCAACTAAATGTCGACAAATGTTGTACAATTTCTTTTTCAAGAAAGCGGGATCCTGTACATTTTAACTATTCAATAATGAGTAAGTCTCTCAAAAGGGTATCTGAAGTTAAGGATTTAGGAGTGTACCTGGATAGCGAATGTCAACTATCTTTACATGTTGACAAAATTGCGTCAAAAGCTTACAGAATGCTTGGCTATGTCTTCAGGCAGAGTAAAGATTTTAAGGATCCACGGACTCTAATCATAAGATTATATAATGCATTTGTTAGATCGCATCAGGAATACGCGTCTGTGGTTTGGAGTCCTCATTATTTGGTGCACATCAACACTATTGAGCGCATACAAAATAAATTTAGGAACTGGTTGAAGTTTAAGTACAAGTCTTTTAACTGTGATGGTATTGTGAGTCTGCAGTTGCGAAGGGAAAGGAAGGATCAAACGTTTTTATTTAAATTGTTAAACCACTCAATTGAATCGCATTACCTTCTAAGTTTAATCTCCTTCAGATGTCCTACCTTCCGAACTCGATCTAACCACTTGTTTGCTGTTCCTTTCTGTCGCACTAAATATTTTAAAAATACATTTCTCAATAGAGCGTGTCTAACCTACCACAAGAAATATTCACATGTTGACTTGTTTAATATGCATCTGAGCAAATTTGTTTCTACAATCAATGAAATTAACAATTAAGTAAGTAATAATAATTTTACACATGTAATTTTTTTTTCGTAATTTTCTAATGTTTGTTTGTAGTCGTTATGCAGTGACATTGAATGTTTAAGTAGTGTGACTTGTGTTCATCTCTCTATCAGTATGAGTTGTGTAAGACCGCTGCATATATATTCTGCGTATATTCTTAATATCTTAATATTTTCATCTTTAACTTTTAATTTATATCTAGTTAGTTAATCTATCCTCTCTGAACAAATCTGTTAAACCTATTAGTGGAAACTGTTTTTGGCTTTTTTGATAAAAATGTGTGTTAGTGTATTTTGTAATATTTTATGCTGTTTGTTTCCCAATAAAGAAAAAAAAAAACAAAAATTTTATCTATAGCATTTTCAGTAAGCTACAACACCGCCCAAAAATCCTGTTTCCCATCAAACCGCTGTACAAAAAGCGGCAAAACTTTCCGTCCTCGAAAATATCGTAGCGAAATTGTCGGTCGTTTTTCAACTTTCCAAATCTCCCGTAGGTTAGAGTGAGACGAATGACGTGCTTACAGTAGTTCAGCTGGTTAGCCCCAAAAATAAATGAAATGGAAAATACGTGGGGTTTCGGCTGCGGCCCGTAAATCATACGGTTTGGAAAATGCAAAATGCAATAAGTCTAAAAATTTGAAATAGTCGACGCAAACGGAATCGTTTACTTAAGGTACTTCTACAATAATTTTAGTAATACTGTAAGTAAATCTGTTTAAAAAATATATACCTCTTAGAGTTTCTTGTCGGATTCTTCTCAAAGATTGAGATTCTTCTCAACAGAGGTTTTTCCGGTGGTAGATCTGTTTCACATTCACAAGTCCTTGTTGTAGCCTAGATTGAATAAAGATATTTTGACTTTGACTTTGAGACCACCAGGATTTCAGTACCAGATTAATGTATTAAATACCATCGGACTTACATTATATACATGTATATATTATGTATATGTATGCCAAATTTGAAGTCGATCTAAACACTTGAAGTAGATCATAATTTGGGTGTAAGATTTGGCCCGTACGACATACATACATGCATGAATTTGATTCCATGGAAGTGGGTCGTGTGCTTGTGTGTGACGCTACTTGCTCTGAGACGCTGGCTCCTTTCCATCTCCATGGAACCCGCAACAGAGCCAGTACAGCATCGGAAGAGGCTGAAAAAGCAAAATTGTCCAAGTATAATAATAATAATGAAAGACATATCCAAAAGGTTAGTAGACGTCACAGGGGACCGAAGAGTTGGCAGCTGCCTCGGACAAAGAATTAGTTTAGCTGTTTAAAGAGGAAACACTGCCAGGACCTTCGGGACCTTGCCTAAATGGGATACTTTAAGTAATTTCTTTTAGTTTTAGGTTTATTTATTTCTTTATTTTTTTCAAATTATGTAAGTATTATAAGTCTAAGATAGTTTTATGTATACATACATACATTACAAGTTGAGTAAAAGATTGTAAAGAAGATCTATACTTACTAGCCTTTGGGAGCCAGTTTTGTATGTCCTTCGGATGATACAGTATTGGTGATAAGATAGGACAAAACCAATTTGTATGTTTGCGTCATACATTATCTCTCTTGCGGCTTGCCGTAATGGGTCCCACTGAAAAACAGCGTTGCGGCTTGCCGTAACATCATGCTGAGTGGGGCCCACTTTATACTGTTCGATGTTATTTTTAATTCTTTCCATCTAATATTTCTTTCCATCTAGTATTTTTTGTGTTTATCGAATATGTATAAATAAATGTTTCTCTCTCTCTCTCTCTCTCTCTCTCTCTCTCTCTCTCTCTCTCTCTCTCTCTTTCTCTCTCTCTCTCTCTATGAACTTTGCCAATTATACGGTAAAAAACTATAATTAACATCGAGTGTTCAAAATCTTTACTATTTTACGACGATTAGTAGTTGGGCCCAAAACCAAACCAATCAATCGGATCACTAGAACTGGTGAGGACTAGCCAGATTTGACCCAAACAATGTAAACAAAATAATTTATAAAAATATTTTTTTGCTGACTGTACTGTACTTTTTAAAGCATAGAACTGGATATGGTAAAAGGAGCATTCTGTCCGAGGGAGCACGACTATAAAATGACCTGCCTGATAAAGTTAAACAGTGTAATACATTAGGCATGTGTAAAAGTAAACTTAGAGATTATATACCTACCTACTCAGCGGCTCAAAATTTGGTCCACGTCTTACAAAATTACCTATTTGTGCATACATTTGAGGCCCAAATTTTTATATTTTAAAATTTTTTGATATTAGTGTTAAGGTAAATTAAATTTTACGATTAGCTGGAAAATCTTACTAAAGATATTATTTGTCTAATTTTAACCTCGTTGTAAGTGAACATTGTTCTTTATGAGTAACTAGCTTTTGCCTGCGGCTACGCCCGCGTGGTATGCGGTTATCGCGCGCGGATAAAAAGTAGCCTATATCACTATCGGGCCCATAAACTATCTCTATGCCAAAAATCACATCGATCCGTCGCTCCGTTACGGCGTGAAAGACGGACAAATACACAAACATCCAAACACACTTTTCATTTATAATATTAGTATGGATAAAAGTAAAACCTAACCAAAACCTAAATAAAAACTTATTAAAATGCCCCCACAGCTTGCTCACAGTTTGTTCTTGGCCACCTTATGTATTTACACCCTTGTGTGCGTAGGCGCCTTACTCTAACCGCGTAAATCTCCGGCTTAAAGTGAACCGGGGTGCATATTAATTCAAATTTTTTTAAGTTTTTGCCTTTACTTACCACTAGGGGACATTGACTTTGTGTAGGTATATTGGAGGTTTTTAACCCCGACGCAAAAAGGGAGCTAAAAGGGAGGTGTTAAAAGTTTGAGGCTAATATCTGGCTACATCTCAAACGGATTTGAGAATAATGTACCTACAGGTTGGCAGAAAAGCAGAAGCAGTAAGAGTTGTCACACCTGTCACACAAGAGTTGTGACTATACTGGGTGATTTCGGGGTCATGAGCAGGAGTGAAAGGGGTGATGGGGACATACACACTGAGCAACTTTTACTACGAAATGGCAAAAAAAATCTGCTATTCCATACATTTAGGATAGTTAGCGATCGATTAGCTCTTGATTAGATGTTTTTTTTTTCGCGATTTCGTGGCTGGTCCCATAGTAAAAGTTGCTCAGTGTGAATGTCCCCATCACCCCTTTCACTCCTGCTCATGACACCGGAATCACCCAGTAGGTCCACTCCTGCTGGCTCGTGCTGAGGTACCGACTTCAGTGCCCTTAGTGAAAGTTTTCGGTTACAAAATACGTATAGATCGCGTTTGCGTTAAAATCTCAAATTATAATGGAAACACGAACATCGCAAACGTTCCGCTAGAGGCGCTGTTCATGTTTCCATATAAATTGAGATTTTAACGTGGACACGATCGAGACGTATTTTGCAACCGAAAACTTACACTAGGGGCACAGACTGGTAGAAAATTATTTTCATGGTTTTTTGTCAGTTACATTTTTTGTTATATAATTTTCAATATCCATACTTCATATCATCACGTGCCTCATTGAAAGATTAATTCATTTATTTATTAATGATTATTAATCATATCATTCATTAGCTTACCTAGTCTAATTATCCTGATATCGAAATATATTATGTAGATTCTATTTATTAGATAATAACTGTTATAAAAACAGATTGGATTCTAATCTCTGTAATTTGGCTCATAATAAACAAGCCTAGAGGTTCGCCTTCGTCAGACACGACATGGAGGACTTCATAATTTGGCAAATGATAAAATTGATTCAAACTTCATTAATGTTTTAATGTGTAAAACTTTTTTGTGGAGGTGGGACACAAGAATAGAATAAATATAAATACACGTAGATAGTTTATATAAATTTCACACGAAAACACAAGCCGAAACATGAATGCACAGAAAAACCAGAAAAAATAGACCAGCGCTGGGAATCGAACCCAGGTCCTCAGCATTCCGTGCTGCGTGCTATTCCCCTACACCACCACTGGACAGGAGACTAGACACGAATTTTTCCTATGCACCCATATCTCAACTTGGATTCTTTTTCTATTAGTCACTTTAGCAGCGACACTAACGCCATCTATGATCTACGTTCTCAACGAGAAACATTTTTCACTCCCATCGAAACTATCCGTTCACCAGGGACAAGAGATGTCGCTATTAAGCAATCAAATCAAGATTACGATTTGGAGTCTTTTTGTATTTTTTATTTCAACTCCAAATTTTTGTTTCTTTTACGGTCATCCCGTGAAAGTTTATATAAATTTCACACGAAAACACAAGCCGAAACATGAATGCACAGAAAAACCAGAAAAAATAGACCAGCGCTGGGAATCGAACCCAGGTCCTCAGCATTCCGTGCTGCGTGCTATTCCCCTACACCACCACTGGACAGGAGACTAGACACGAATTTTTCCTATGCACCCATATCTCAACTTGGATTCTTTTTCTATTAGTCACTTTAGCAGCGACACTAACGCCATCTATGATCTACGTTCTCAACGAGAAACATTTTTCACTCCCATCGAAACTATCCGTTCACCAGGCATCCAAAGACTCCAAATCGTAATCTTGATTTGATTGCTTAATAGCGACATCTCTTGTCCTTGGTGAACGGATAGTTTCGATGGGAGTGAAAAATGTTTCTCGTTGAGAACGTAGATCATAGATGGCGTTAGTGTCGCTGCTAAAGTGACTAATAGAAAAAGAATCCAAGTTGAGATATGGGTGCATAGGAAAAATTCGTGTCTAGTCTCCTGTCCAGTGGTGGTGTAGGGGAATAGCACGCAGCACGGAATGCTGAGGACCTGGGTTCGATTCCCAGCGCTGGTCTATTTTTTCTGGTTTTTCTGTGCATTCATGTTTCGGCTTGTGTTTTCGTGTGAAATTTATATAAACTTTCACGGGATGACCGTAAAAGAAACAAAAATTTGGAGTTGAAATAAAAAATACAAAAAGACTCCAAATCGTAATCTTGACGTAGATAGTTATTTATCATAACTTTGTTACTTTATTTAAATTGTACCTAAGTCTTAGGTATAACTGAAAAAAAAAAACTTTAGCTAAAACACAAATCTATAGGAGGAAAATTTTAACTCGATACTTTCTCTTTTGCTTACATATCGTCACTGGAAAGGCAAAATTACTTAACCGCCAAATTGGGCATATTGAGTTATATACATATTCGGAATCAGCGAATTTTTCTGCGTCGATCTATCTGGGTAACGTAGCCATCGAAGCACTTTTGTGGCGCTTCAGTAACCCGTAAAAAGGCGGTTATTTTGTTTTTTCTTTTACTGAAAAGCCACACTTTTTGGTCTTTTTTGCACATATGTCGCATAAGTAATATCTCTTTGCCGTAAAAATACAAAAACTGCAACTTATGTAAAACTGTCTTCTTATCTTGTGATAAATAAAACTTTTTCAGTATTTGTGCTTTTCCTACCATGTAACAGTAGCTCTCTCTGAAAACAATTCATAACTTTCAGGAGCAGTAGCGCAATAAAACATTTTTATTATAAACAGTCTTGATTTATTATATTCAACAGTAAGTTCCATAAAGACAGTGCTTTTAGGAACGACATAATAAATAAATAAAATAAATTATTTTGATAACTACATTGCCGAGTCACATGCGCCAAATCGTATTTCAAAAATTATCTATTTATTATTATATTTGAAAAGGTACAAAATCTAATAACACTTAAAATTATGATAAGTAGGTAGCCATTCTAAATACTTACAATGGTTACTAGAACGTTTACAAATTTTAACCTTCTTGGAATGTAACATTGACCATTTTGATTTTGCCAGCTTACCGCAAAGAAATGGAATAATTAATCTTCTCTGATCATAGGAATGTAACACTTTTAAGATACTTTTACACTTCTTGGAATATTTACGTTGACTAATTTTAAGTTTGACAATTTATCGAACCCTTAACAAACAAAAGGAAAAATGTACCTACTTCACCGATCATATGAAAGTACACTTTTAAAATTACAAGACCGTTATTTACTTTTAATTTTTTGCTTTGAAACCGTCGTCCAAACCAAAGAATTTAACTTTTCTCCCAAAATATAAAAACCTAGCGCTACACTACAGCTTATAGTAATAAACACTACTCTTGCAGGCCAGTTCAACACATTAAAAATGGGATACACCCACGAATTGGTCTCGAAATAAATATAATGGAACCATGAAGTATACGTTAAATTAAAAGCAAGAACTACTAAAAATCCTGTTGCTTTGGAGGGGTACCGCCTGTAGGTAAATATAAGTTCTAACGTTATAAAGATTAATACAAATGTATGCATAGTATGGTTTGCCCAAGACGGGAACTCCTTCGCGACATGGTCAGGGAAAATCAAGTCCTTGTCCACAGCGTATATACCCCAGAAGGCGCATGCGACGTAGAAGGCTGTAGGGAAGGCGAGGATGAAGAGCTTGTCTTTGATAGACCGGAGGATGGAAGTCTGTTTTGGGTTGGCTACGTTTGTGCCGACGTAATCGTTCAGGACAGCGATGGTGAAGTATGTCGTTTGCATGCACTGGAACAATAAATAAACATTTAAAACGAGGAAATTGTCACACATTTCCTTTTACAATACTTTACAATAGAGATGAAACAGAGGGGTTACTCTAAAATATTCAGTTCAATTGTGTTTTCATTTCAGAATGAAAAAGACAATGTGTAGCAATATTATGTAATATCTGCACGTCCGTAACAAAATACGTATCGAATGAAGTAAAAGCCGAAGCCATGTCCATGTCAGACTACAATTTCGACTATTTCTTTTCATGTCAAAACACAAAAAATATTGTACGCAGTAAATTCTGTTACAAATTATAGTTTCAAGAATGACACAAAATTTAACTTAGGTAAATATAATTTTCACTTCTCATGCTCGTAAAGTTCGTGTTTATTCTCGATCTCGATCCACACATAGATCTAGACATAAAATGACTTTTTATGCTCTAGTCCAGTAACATCTTCGTCTAAGACCAAGGCAATCAGATGTAAACAGCCAAACAAAGAAGTTTGTACATATTATAATAAAACAAAAAAATCATAATAATAATAGTAATGCGTGAACAATTAAAGGTACATAGTAAGTTGATAATTGATTCCACTATTGCTATTTCATTTCCTCGCCATCAGAGAAAATTTTACAAGGCAAACAAATAGACAAATGGTGTGAGTAAAAATTCCAAGGCACGCTAGTCCCGCGTGGGACAACCCAAGATCTCTCAATCTGAAAGGAAGCCTGTGCCCAACAGTTGGACAGAGCCAGAGATGAATATGTAATGATAGTATTTTATTGGTACTTACTTGTGAGTAAACATTTTATGTGAGTTATATAGCTTAGCAAGATATTTAAAATCACCTCATTCAATCTAACATACAACATAGGTTGATTAGGTTTGTGTAGTTCTTGACATTGAATGTTTAGTGTTGTATAAGTTGTGTTAACACCACCCAAATATTAATTATTTAAACGTAAAGGACTTTGTTGTTCGTAAAAAGTATCTAACGGCCATGTTTCCAGAAACTTAATTAAAATTCTTGTCTTACGAGTATGTCATGGTCACTAGTTTTAAACAAAAACATTTAAATTAATATTTAATAAGCTTAATTTAGTAATACCTACCTATCAAAATTTATGTAACCCTCGAGGTCAAACTAAACTTGACAACAAATCTAGATTTGTAATTAATCTATCTATCTAATACCTTTAAACGAGTTATTCTTATGTAGTTCAAATTCAAATTCAAATTCAAATCATTTATTCAGCAAATAGGCCGCAATGGGCACTTTTACACGTCATTTTTTTAATCTACCACCGGTTCGGAAAAAAACCTCTGTTGAGAAGAATCCGGCAAGAAACTCAACGAGGTATTTTTTTTTAAAAAAGCAGATTCACAATATTTATAAATGATATGTATGTACTATACATTACAAGTATTTAACACAATTTTATTTTTAACACAGTAGGTTCACTATTTGAAGGGATCGCTAGTGCGGATCGGAATTATTTCCAAATATCCCTGTCCATGATATAATCGTTAACTTTATAATAAGCCTTAGATATTAACGTCTTTTTGACAGTAGATTTAAATTTTGTATCAGTTTCTTCAGTAATATTTTTTGGAATTTTATTATAAAAACGTATGCAACTTCCCAAAAACGACTTTTTGGTTTTAGCCAGTCTGTAAGATGGAACTTTAAGCTTCCCTGTGTTTCTAGTAGCCTTTGGCTTATCGACGTTAGTGGGAAAATCACATATGTTTTTCCTAACGTACATGATTATTTCAAAAACATAAAGCGACGGCAGGGTTAGGATACCAGTTTCCTTAAAAAATGATCTTAAAGATATAGTTATATTATATATAGGTTTATTTAATTGGAAATATTAAGAAATACAAAATATTCAAAAGACTACCTTAAATCTATCTACTTTAATACCTTTAAACGGGTAATTCTTGTATATATATATGCTTGAAAGTAAAGTAAATAACCATTATGAGTCTAAGATTCCTACCCCAGCGAACAAAAGAGCTGATGATCTTGAAACGGCTGAACCGATTTTGATTAAACATGTCTAAAAACCATCGCTAAAAATCCAGCTTTCAAATAAAAAAAACCGCATGCAAATCGGTCCACCCGCTTAAGCGCTACGGTGCCACAGACAGACACACATAGCGGTCAAACTTATAACACCCCTTTTATTGCGTCGGGGGTTAAAAAAATACGAAATATTCAAAGGACTAAAACTACTATTAAATTAAAATAACTAAAACTTTAAAAAAGAGAGGTGGGCCTCTTGGCATAGTATATAATATAGGTACTTATATAATCAGAATCCCGGAAACGGCTCCAACGATTTGTGATGAAATTTGGTATTGTAGCGGTTTTCGGGAATGACAAATCGGTCTAGTTTGGTCTTATTTCTGGGAAAATGCTTATAGAGTTTTAGCCCGAGCAAAGCTCGGTCGCCCAGGTATATACCTAACTACTTCGTGTACATAGAGGAGTAGTAATCAACTGTCGTTTTTTGGGTTCCGCAGCCAAAATGGCAAAAACCCATGTCTGTCTATCTGTCACTTGTCATCACTCTAAAATAATTATCTTGTCAGTAGGTAGAGTCGTGTGAAGATCATTTAAAGCACCGTAACCGCTCATCCACTTCTGCTGCTAACTGTACCTCAACTTTAATATATTGTGTTTGTTTCTCTATTTTTGTACAATAAAGAGTACATATACACTAGGAGCTGTTTCACCACCCATTGTTTAATTTTAACTGACGGATAAATATGATGCCATCTCCGTCTATTCGAACAAAATAAACGGAGACGGCATCACATTTATCTGTCAATTAAATTTAATCAATGGATGGTGAAACAGCCCCTAAATAGAGCAATAACACAAGCAATTAATATTTAAGAATGTAATACTGCGAAAAATCTGGCCCTCAAATGAATGCAGAATCGGTAATTTTGTATGGAAGATGGGCCAATTTTTTTGCCATTGAGTATATTGTCACTAAAACCTACCTACTGTCACTTAACCGTTGTAGGTACGCACTGTTTTGAAATTGAACGTTGTGGTTTTCTTGAATAAACAAATAACTTAAACCATAATTGCTTATCTTCCAAAACAAACAGGTTTTATGTTTAGGTGCAGTTTTATGTTTGTCATGGTATTCTTCATACTCGGTCCAAAGTCTAAACTGTCACTTCAACATGGCATATAACCGGAAAGGTAAACAAGAATTTTACAATCTAAAAATTGTGTTGTTGGTGTGTTCTCCTTAAAATATGTTCTACTTTAAATACATATGCAAATTAGGCTGGTAATAACTATACTCAAAATCTTTATTGTGCTCAATGTTGTGAAAATAATCTGAAAAATTTGGTGCAGTTTCAAAATTGAACATGTAAGGTACAGCAATACCGGGTGTGGCCTGTAATACGAGCAAAAAATTAAAACATAGATCGTCCTCGTTAAACTGAACAACATTAGTTCAGCGACTTTTAAAAATGAAAAATGAAAATGGAAATCTTTTAAATTTTACGATGTCTTTGAATTTTTCTTTTTTCATACAAATTAAATACTGCCATCAATGTAAGCCATCCTCACGCTAAAAACATCAAGCATTTTGCTTTACATTGCTTCTGCGAATAAACTTAAAAGTGTAACAAAAAATAAAAAAATAATTATTTTTAAAATTCGCTGAACTTATCTTTTAATTTTTTGCTTATATTACAGGCCACACCCGGTATATGTACAGTCAAGTGCAAAGATATCGACACGGCCAAAGTTACAAAAATATGTATACACGACTTTATGCACTTAACATTAAGGCCGTGTATACATATTTTTGTAACTTTGGCCGTGTCGATTATTTATTTATTTGTCGACAAAAATTTTACAGCATTACAGTTGAAACACCAATGAGCTGTAAAATCGAAACTATAAAAAAAATGATAGATACTCAGAAATACATATAAAATACACAAAAATTACATTAAAAAAAACTAATAAGAGATTTTGAAAGTCGTCTTTTTTGTCGCTACCCTAAAACGACGGAACACCACACTCCGGCTAGAAGTCGGAGCGCAGGAACATCTGCCTGTGAATAATAAAATAAATAAATAAATAAATATCATCGGACACTTGACACCAATTGACCTAGTCCCAAACTAAGCAAAGCTTGTACTATGGACACTAGGCAACGGATAAACATACTTAAATATAGATAAATAAATACTTAAATACATATTAAACATCCAAGACCCGAGAACAAACATTAATATCTTTGCACTTCGTTGTACATAGTAACAAACTCTTACTAACAGCAAAATACTGGCATTTTAGGTATCCCATCTTAGGCCTCTTGGTTGGCAACGCCTCTGCAATACCCCTGGTGTTGCAAATGTTTATAGGCGGTGGTGATCTCTTACCATCAGGAGACCCACTTGCTCGTTTGCCATCCAGTGGAATAAAAAAAAAACACCCCTCGAACGTCGGACAGTCGATTATTATGATATTCAAAGTCAGGGTCAAAACTTCTGTAAGTATTCAATTTAGGCTCCAGCACTTATGAATGTCAAAAAATCATCTACTAAGAACAAATTCTAATTTTATTTGCTATTTTGTGTATATTTTTTTAAATAGATCTACAAGTTATTAAGTGACTTACATTACATTCAATACAAGTATACAATATGTTTAACACAGTAGATTCGCTATTTGAAGTAAGGGAATTCCGAACATCCCCGTTTTATAATAAAAACACTTTTCTAAGTGAAATCAAGCAAAACCAAAGAATTAATGAATAAAAAGATTATTATCTTTCCCACTCCAGTATCCCACTGGGCAAATGACCTGTCATTCTAATAATCACGAATTAAACCATTCATCAATAGCGTAACGAAAATGAGGTTCTTTTAATTCAATCAACATATCTATGATATTTAGAATATATAACTTACCAGACACCAGAACGTCAAAAATGTAGTACGTCCTTTCAATGGATAGCTCTCCAAACCCTTAGGGAATGGTATATTTATAAAGTTCTGGTCGTACCACACCGTGTACCAGTACAACGAAGCAACAGTCAAGTGGTATAACCTTAACAACATGTTGACACTAGCACTTTACTACACTTCACCGTTTGACGGCTGCACGATGAATGGCGTGACTCCATTCTGGTTTGACGAGCTGATTACGTACATGACTGGTAATTTTATTGATAAAGCATGTTTAGGCTGAGTTTGTGACTTTAAACGTTTGTTATCGTCGTTCTACCGCTGCTCTGTGGTACCAGTATCCTGTTTCAAAGTCTGCTGACTTGGCTTCAAGTGTACTAATGATATTTGCTTTGCTATTACAGTGATTGTAGTTAGTAAAGCCGAAGCTATCGACTATCAGCTAAATAAAAGCAAAAAGGCAGGTAGAATCTTCTCCGCTCTCGACATTAAATCTATCTTCCTGGGCTGGATTTGTACTTTTTAAAGTACAAATTATTTAAAAAGTAGTAGGTAGTTCGATTTGTAGTAGAAATTCATACTAATATTATAAATGCGAAAGTGTGTTTGTATGTTTGTGTGTTTGTCCGTCTTTCACGCCATAACGGAGTCGTGATTTTTGACATAGAGATAGTTTACGGTCCCGAGTGACATAGGCCACTTTTTTCCCGGAAAAATGCACAGTTCCCGAGGGAATAGCACGCGATAACCGAAAACCACCACCAAAACCAATTAAACCTCGTGTCTGGAAAATTGTTTAGCAGTACCCTTACCTTCCGTTTTTGCTGACTGTCTTGTACTTTTTTCTAGCAATTTTGATTAATTTTTTTTATAAGCTGATGCTTCGATTGTGGTCCCATTTTGTCAAGATCTGAACAGAAGTGTTGGAGTTACTTTTTTTTTATTTAATAAGTATGTAAATTGCGTGACAACACAGTAATCTGGTAGTGGCATCCTGGTAGTCCGGCCAGGATCGTCTCCACAGGACGGAACTCTTCAACATGCAGGGGGAGAGTAGGAGAGGGCAGCTGGAAATGGAAATTGTATGTTCTACAAATATATTATGTGTTTACCTATGAAGCAGGATGCCTTGCGGGTGTTTGCCCTACACACTACATATATACATTGGTTTTCATGTAGGTGTCTGTGTAGTGTGTATGACAAAACACACTACATCGTGTGCCATCCAGTCGAATAAAAAAAACAAGCGCAGGCGATCTGACCTAAAAAATCTGACTTGCTCTTCCCTTTAGGCCAGAAGCTCGGGGTCTATTCCGACTAGTTACATTATTAGTTCCATTCATGGAACTAGTTGGACTACCCTCTTCGTTGAATGAACTGAGAAAAAAGAAAAAAAAGTCCAACTAGTTCCATCAATGGAACTAGTAATAGAACTAGTCGGAATAGACCAAGCTGGGTACGCCCCAGGTTAATGACATGGACTTGAAATTTAATATACAAGTGTAGTTTGGGTAATACAAGTACAGTCAACAAAAAGTACAGTCAGCAAATAAAGCTTGTGTAATAAAAATGAAATTTTACCCAAAAACTTATTTTTCTACCCGAAGCAAACAGGTAGGCGTGGTAACTTGGTGAAAGAGAGCGAAGAAAGTTGCGATGAATTACTCCAATTTCTCAAGATGTAAGAAAGTTTTCAGCTCTGATGAAAATATTTGCCGAACAATCATTTGTTTTTAGGGTTCAACGCTTCAAATGGAAAAACAGAAGATGTACAAAATCATTAATTTGAAGAGTCTTTTTTTCGTTTTTGAATTAGATACATATGAAACCAAAAGAATTAAGTACTTACCTACCCATTACTGTGTGAAGGCAAACGAGCAAGTGGGTCTCCTGGTGATAAGAGATCACCACCGCCCATAAACATCTGCAACACCAGGGGTATTGCAGATGCGTTTTTGCAATAAAAAGATAGGTACGTCAAGCAAGAGCGCTCATATTCTTTCTAATGTAATGCTAAATTAAAATAAATGAAGTTTAAGCCTCATGTATAGTCGAGTAGTGTGTACTTGAGATATAAAGTTAAAATTTGAGATATATTTGTTATTTAAGGTGTTGAGGTCCCGGATTCGATTCCCGGCCGGGGCAGATATAAATATATATTTATTGTAAGATTATTTAGGTAATATATGTTTTTTGTAATTAAACATCCAAGACCCGAGAATAAACATTCGTATATTCCTACAAATTTGTACCTAATTAATCTTACAATAAATATATACATATATTAATAATAATATTTTTACTTTATAATTTTCAATAAAGAGTTACACAATACAATAATTTTCATATACATGAAACCCTCTGCGCGCGAGTCCGACTCGCACTTGACTGACTTTCCTTGTATAGTAACCGCTGACATTGGGCTGACTTTTTTCATCTCCGGGTCGGCTAGATAACGTAAGAAAAAGGTCATTGATAACTTAAACTTCTCCCGTTTTTATATTGATAAACATTCTATATCCGGGTGGCGTGATTGTGGTAAGATATACATATATGTCGGCGGCCGATCGTAAAATCAGCCAGATCACGAAATTCCTAGGCATATCATGAAACGCCGCCATTTCATGATATGCCTAAAAGTTGACCAGGCATATCACGATGTGCCTGAGAAACAATACGGCAGATCGATTAGAGCAATGCATTCGTCGATATTCCTAGCTCTATACCGGGCACATCGTAAAATAGTTTCTTTTTTGGCCACTGGTGGCGCTGCGTACGAGGGTCAAACTGAAAGTTCTTAGAAAATCAAAAACTGAGCAAACTAGCAACTTATTAGTTTTATTATATCTTTTCAAAATAGTGTCCATTCACATCAATACACCGCTGCATCCGATGGAACCACTGAGAAAAGCACTTAGCCCACTCGTCCTTAGGGGTCTCTTCGACGGCCTTTTGAAACGCACCCACTGCTTCCTCGGTGTTCATAAAAAGTTTTCCACGAAGTTTTTCTTTTATTTTCGGGAATAAATAAAAATCGCAAGGTGCGAGGTCGGGGCTATACGGCGGGTGACCCAGTAATTCCACGTTTGACGTCACTAAATAGTCGATCGTTCGCCTGGCGGTGTGCGACGAGGCGTTGTCGTGGTGAAGAAGGATCCTACTTCGAGGTCGCTTCTCCCGAACTTTTTCCAATACAAGTGGCAAACAATTGTTAGTGTACCACTCTGCAGTAACTGTTTTTTGATCCTCTAAAGCAATTGTCGCATAGTGACCTGTCCTTCCGAAGAACGAGGCCACCATCTTTTTTCCCACGCTTCGACCTCTCTTCACTTTAGTTGGCAACTCCTCGAAAGGAAACACCCATTGAGCAGACTGTCTCTTGGTTTCTGGATCATAACAGTAAACCCAGCTTTCGTCACCCGTAAGTATGTCGAAAACAGCATTTGAGTCACCTCCGTTAAATCTTTCAATCATTTCACGGCACCAATCAACCCGACGGAGTTTTTGGGCCTCGGTCAAATTATGAGGTATCCACCTCGCACAAAGCTTCCTGACCGCTAAATGTTCATGGAGGATTTTATGCACTTGACTCATACCGATGCCTAAGCTTGTCCGAATCTGCTGATACATCACTCTTTTGTCAGTCTCTATCATACGCTGCACAACACTGATGTTATTTTCAGTCGTCGCCGTAGAAGGCCGTCCCTCACGCAGATCGTCGGTGAGATTAGTGCGACCACGTTTAAACTCATTAAACCAGTTGTAAACGGTCGCACGAGATGGAGCTTCATCATGAAAGGCCAATCGAAGTCTATCATAGCTTTCTTGTTGACTTAAATGACATCGAAAGTCATAAAAAATCATTGCACGAAAAATTTCGCGAGTTAAATTCATGTTGACGTGACACAGACAATTTTCAATTTGCCGCCAAATCGTAAAACTAATGACAAATGAATGAAATATATACTCAATAATATTGGCAAAGAGTTCCATTTTCAAAATTTAAACTTACTTTTTTATTATATTGTTTACAAGTGGCCAGTTCTAAAAACTTTCAGTGTCGCCCTCGTATGCTATGGCGGCCGTTACCAGCTGACCGGTTGTGTCTGTTTTCAGCGCGTAAAAAATGTCGGCTTCGCAATTTAATTATTTTTATACCAAAAATAGTGATGATAGTGTTCAATAAAGTGTACAAGAAGCATTTCAACAAGAGCTCCATTATTTTTATGAAAATCAAACGAATTCTGTGCGCAATGTAAAAAAACCATGGACATCTGCCCGTATTTTAGAGGTTAGTTGAGGTTAGTATTTTGTTGATAAGTAAATAAAGTATTCACTAGTTGTTATTTATCTATAAAGAAATATGATAAATATAGTAATTTCTTAAATTTATACTTTTGCGTTCTCGGTTTATACTGAGCGGCAATTTTATTACTCGTACCTACTTATAGTACCTAAAAGATTACTTACCAAAATGACTGCAATTGTAAACGCATTCGACGATATTCCTAGCTTTATACTGGGCATATCGTGATATGCTGAAAAAAAGAAAAAAATAGGTACGACGAGCGAAGCGAGGAGTGGTTAGTATGAATTGTGACTACTACGCACGAGCCGAGCGAGCGAAGCGAGCGTGCCGCGGCAGCGGCCGGCGAAGTGCCAGAAACGGTTTGCCGGCATTTCATGATATGCCTAGGAATTTCATGATCTGCCTAAACTAGCCAAATCATGAAATGGCGGCGTTTCATGATATGCCTAGGAATTTCATGATCTGCCTAAACGTCACCAGGCAAATCGTCAAACGGTGAGTTTTGAACGATATGGCGGATGTCCCTTAGCCAATTCATGAAATGGCGCCATTTCACGATATTATGCCTAGGAATTTCGTGATCTGGCGGATTTTACGATCGGCCGCCGACACATACACGTATTGAACGATATGCCTAGGAATTTCATGATCTGCCTAGGAATTTCATGATCTGCCTAGGAATTTCACGATCAGCCTAGGAATTTCATGATCTGCCTAGGAATTTCATGATCTGCCTAAACGTCACTAGGAAAATCGTTAAACGGTGGGTTTTGAACGATATGGCGGATGTCCCTTAGCCAATTCATGAAATGGCGGTGTTTCATGATATGCCTAGGAATTTCGTGATCTGGCGGATTTTACGATCGGCCGCCGACATATATAATCTTATTTGGTTATTTATAATTATGAACGGGTGATTCTGGGTGGATAGAGGGTCGTGGGTTCAAAAAAAGCCGTGATGGCCTAGTTTGACCTATCGCCTCTCAAATAAAGGGTCGTGGGTTCAAACCCCGGCTCGCACCTCCGAGTTTTTCAAAGTTCATGTGCGGAATTACATTTGAAATTTACCACGAACTTTGCGGTGAAGGAAAACATCGTGAGGAAACCTGCACAAACCTACGAAGCAATTCAATGGTGCGTGTGAAGTTCCCAATCCGCATAGGGCCCACGTGGGAACTATGGCCCAAGCCCTCGCATTTTGAGAGGAGGCCTATGCCCAGCAGTGGGACATACATATATAGGCTGGGATGGATGATGATGATTCTGGGTGAACTAAAAGAATTTCCTTGCTCACCCGCGACCTTATTAAGCTTATGCAAAATATGCGTGTTCATGCAGTTCCTCCACCTCCACACTGTTACACACACAAATCACACAAACCCATCTATCTCCACCACCATACCACGCCGACGCGTTTCGAACTCAACCAGAGCTCATCTTCAGAGTACTTAACATAACCGTACACCATGTCTCCCAGATGTTAGATGATAGGAAATTCTTTTAGTTCAGGTTCACACCTTCGAGATTTCTGATCGCTCTGTTAAACGTCACCGTCCCAGGTTTATTAACACAACGGAAGGACACGCAGTTTTTGATCACGATAGATTTGGCATCGGTATTTTCTTTAGTTTTTTTTTTGCCTGCCTCCTTTAAGTAAGTAGTTGCTGAAACGGTAATGACGAAAAAACCGGCCCAGTGTGAGTCGGACTCGCGCACGAAGGGCTCTGTACCATTATCTATACAATATTTGACATTAGCAAAAATACACGTTTGTTGTTTGGGAGCCGCCTTAAATATAATTTTTTCTGTTTTTTTTTTATTTTTTATTCGACTGGAAGGCAAACGAGCAAGTGGGTCTCCTGGTGGTAAGAGATCACCACCGCCCATAAACATCTGCAACACCAGGGGTATTGCAGATGCGTTGCCAACCTAGAGGCCTAAGTTGAAATACCTCAAGTGCCAGTAATTTTACCGGCTGTCTTACTCTCCGCGCCGAAACACAACAGTTCAAGCACTGCTGCTTCACGGCAGGATTAACGAGCAAGATGGTGGTAGCAATCCGGGCGGACCTTGCACAAGGTCATACCACCTGCTGTTTTTAGTATTGGTTGTTATAGCGGCAACAGAAATACAAAATCTGTGGAATTTTCAACTGTCTAGCTATCACGGTTCATGAGGTACAGGTCTGTAGCCGCTCCTGTCTGTTCGTCTGTTTTTCGTAGCTCAGAATCTTTTGAACACAAATTATATAATGTTTTTGTTATAATCTGATAAATATGCTGTTTAAAATATTGTGACGCATTAGCCCCGGTTGACCTTAATACTGTTGAGGGTACCTTCGGTGTGCACACTGTACTTGGCTTTTTTTTTTTCAAAGCAATGGTGCAATGAGTTTAGCAAGCAAAGTACGTATTTAGTACGGGGGCTCGCGTCTTAAACGGTCACACCGTTCAATAAAGGCTTACCATATTATCATGTGCCCACACGGGCTAAGCCGAGCGACCCACGAACTAGCACGAAGAAGTATGGTGACCACAAAGCTACTTGAACTAGGGACTGGCTTTAATTTGCCTTCTGGCTGAAAGACTTGTGGGGCCCATAAATTAGGTCACACAGATTTTGTCCATTTTTAGACCCTTGAAGAATTGCGAAACTAAAGTGGTAGTGGGCGGGGACATTGCTCGCAGGACTGGTGGCCGATGGGGTCAAAAGGTTCTCGAATGGCGTCCGCGGACCGGGAGACGAGCTGTCGGTAGGCCTCCAACAAGATGGAGCGACGAGATCGCGGGATCGGGGTGGATGCGAAAAGCACAAGACCGGTCTGAGTGGAGAGCCTTGGGAGAGGCCTATGTCCAGCAGTGGACGTCTTTCGGCTGACATGATGAGACCCTTGTCTGTGAGAATCGCTTTAGTTCCTGTGTCACCACACAAACCGCCTGACATATCTCAAGTGACGCCGTGTCACGCCCTGTTGTCCACTAAATAGTTTTCGTTAAGGTAACTATTAGGTAATTAATTATAACTATATAGTCTAGAGCAAAGCTAAAGCATTTCTACACTTCCACTGAACGTAGATATAGTTATTGTTTAGTTCTGTAACTAAGGGACCCCATACATCCCTGTATTATTATTATTATTTTCTTTAGTTGTATTTGTGTTGTTGCATTCTTCTTGGCAATGATGGTCTTTCCGAAAGCGCTGGTAGTTTAAAAAAATGATGTGTAAAAGTGCCCATTGCGTCCTATTTACTGAATAAACGATTTTATTTTTTTTAATTTAAATTTGAATTTTTGATTTTTTTTAGAAAGTATTTATTGTAGGTATGAGCCATGTTGGCCGAAATATCGCACCTTCGGTGACACAAGGGCATTACTACACTTTTTACGATTTTACAGGAGAGCCATTTTAAAGATTTTTTTGTGTTCAATGTTGTATTGTTTTGCTCGTATAGCTTTGAAGTAATTTATCTTCGCATGGAACAAGCCTTATAGTTTTATGGATCGCGAAATATTGCTTATAGGAATCAGGAACCCTTCATTCATTTATTATTAATTTTTTTTTAGGCGAAGGTGTACATATATGTCTTTGTTCCACCAAAATTTAATTCAATTTGTAATTATGACTGAGTTCAAACTAAAACTACGACTAATTATTCGTTAAAAAAACTCGTTTATTTTCATAAAATATTTATTTTTTATTACTTACATTAAGTCTAGGAACTTTGTGTTTACTTTAGTCAAGGGATCAATAGAAATAGTCTTTGGAATCAACTCAACATCTTGTCTACTATAATAAAGCAACGCTGCTTAGTAGATTTTACATTTTTTATTACAATAAAGTTATTTAAAAACAAATAATATATTTTCATTAAAAACAAAAAATATATATTTTTCACAAACAATTACTGTTATAAAGTTTTTCTGTCATTTTCATAGAAAAAAATCTTAATACACTCGGCGGCAAAAAATATGGCCCACAGTCCTTTCATACAAACGAGGTCACTTTGATGTCTTGGTTCTTCACTAGGCGGTGCTTTGACTGTGGTCTGATGATGGCTACTCCGAGCATTGATAAAGGACATTCAGAGTTCGTAAGATACCCACCTGATTGAATCTCCGTTTAACACGGAGATTATACACATTTAGAAAAACAGCTGAAATGGCAATATAATGAATGAAAATCTCAGTGCTGTACAAATTCTCTCGCTGTGGTGTAAACTGGTTGTTGAATCAGTTGTGTGTGTTAAGCAGGCCACTGACGAACCTTCCAAACGGATACCATTACAATGGATTTATCCAAATGGACGGCATCCAATTATTTAGTACATTGACGATGATAAACATCGTGATCTGCCATCCACCTGATAGAAACATAGCTGTATGTTAGAATGAGATACTTAGTTAGAGTTACTTTCGCATTTATATTATTATAATATTAGTAGGGAAGTAGGGATTATGACTGCTCAAATAAAAATATAATTGGAACTAAAACGTCATTAATAGTCATTATTTATTTTATTGCAAGCAAATATTTGAATAATAAGGTCATAATTGTTTACACGACGTTGTTTTTTTTTAATAGAATGGAACGACAAGGCCGCATTTGAATTTGAGACTATAAAGTTTTAAGGGTATTGGAGGTACAAAGTCAAAATTTCTTTGAGCGACTTTGTATCTCCAAATTCGTGACCATTTTATAGGCAAAATTACATCAAATGTGACTTTGTTCTTCCAAAAATTTAAATAGCAAAAGGCATATTTACCTTTACGCCCTCGTTGCTCCAGCAAACATTCTCTTCACTCGCGGGCTGTCGGCCAATTGGCCAATAAGACTTTGTCGTGCCAACATACATCAAAAAACGCACCAATGCGACAAAGTCACTGTCGCCCTCTGGCGATTTAACGCGGAATTTAATGGATGTCTTTGTTCCTCCATGTAAAGACATAGTTTTTAGAACTTTCTGTATACTTAACTCGTTTTTGGGTTTTTCGACAATTGTGCCCTTGTGTCACCGAAGGTGCGATATGTAAATGGTTTATTATTATTAAATTCAGAGATTGTTTTGCAACTCACGATAGTTTATATACTTACTAGCTTTTGCTCGCGGCTTCGCCCGCATAGAATTCGGTGGTCGCGCGCTGTTCCCTCGGGAACTGTGCATTTTTTCAGGATAAAAAGCAGCCTATGTCACTCTGGCCCATAAACTATCTCTATGCCAAAAATCGCCAAAAAAATGCCAAATTTCGACGTGAAAGAGACTGACGTGAAAGACATAATTGATCATTGTCTGTCGCCGAAATCTAGAAAGATTTATTTTTATTTTTTGATTTAATATTTTTATACCAAACTGACTATTTTTTTCTCGCAATCGAAGTGAAAAATAGAGTTTTCACCACGAGACTAAAAGTCAATACAAACCCTCGGATAAATAGCCACCCTCGCTAAACCTGGGGTGGCTAACAGCCTCGGGTATGTATTGGCTTATTTTAGTCTCTCGATAAAAAATATACTATGAGTTTCTGGCCCGATTATTCTCAACAGAGGTTTCTCCGAACCGGTGGTAGATTTTTTTGACGTTCATAAGTGCTTGCCTAAATTCAATAAAGATATTTTGACTTTGACTTTGAAATCCAATGAGGTCAAGATTTAGAAATAGTTTCATAGAACTTGAGTAAACGATAGAACGAAATTTCTTCCGTTATGTTGTCGCGGCCGTTATTAAATACCATCCTTGTCTATTTATGAACGCATTTTGTGTGAATGAGCAAGCTAGATATAGGTCTAACAGTTTATATTTATGAGTGAAATACGACACCCGCCAACGTCCGGGAGCCGGTCGCTTGCCAAACAACGGTCCGCCGGGACCCGGTCGCTTGCCACTCCAAGGGATATTATAGTTTAACTTCTATTTTTTTAACTAACTAAAATAAATTACCTAACCGATAGATCATTTCATTACAAACCAGTGTACCTTAAATAATGCAACTCTACGTTTACCCACTACAAAAAAACTTGTACTCACAGCAACATTTATAAACATTAACCTTGATTCAAGCGCTCATATTCTCGCCAACCCATTGTTTCCCTGCGATTATGTAACCTTTGCACTTGGATGTCATTACGTTGATGTAAACACGAAACGAGATTGTATCGACTTGTGCCGTTTGCATAGAACTTGGGCCCTTTTGATAGATATTTTAGCATCGTTATATCATCTAGAAGAAGGCTAGAAGATGTCCAGGACATGGACTGGACATAAGTAAACAAAATGCAATACAAGACAAGAAAGGTACACAAGAGCGGCGCCAGCCGATTGTGGGATTATGGGGGGGGGGGGGGGTCATGTACAGTCTAGAGCTACAATAATGTAATGAACCAAGTGAAAACTGCCAAAAGCCAAAATATAAAGCAGGTATTTTGTAGGTGCTAGGACCTTGCGCAAGGTGCGCCCGGATTGCTACCACCATCTTGCTCGCTAATCCTGTGAAGCAGCAGTGCTTGCAAAGAAGTTTGAAAGTAAGACAGCCGGTGAAATTACTGGCACTTCTTGACGCATCTGAAATACCCCTGGTGTTCAGATGTTTATGGGCGGTGGTGATTCAATTATCTATACCTAAAGGTTCTCCTATGGAAGCCCGAATTTTTTTTATCCTATTTTCACTGCCACCAATTTCACTAGCCCTAAAATCAAAAAGCCGAATTTTTAATTTTCCTAACTATTCATTAGCCCTAATTTTGGCATTCCAAATTTACGTTGTACCTAATTTCACTAGCCCTAACATCAAAAACCTGAAACAATTTTTCAGCAAATGTATTGATTGGAATACTTACCTTAATTTAGCAACATATTGAATGGCATCCAATCTACTTTCCTAGTGGGAGTTATCTGGGCTGCTATAAAAAAAAACCTAACATCGTAGGCTAAGGCGGGAGCTACGCTCCGCTTCGCTCCCGCCTTAGCCTTCTAAACCTAACCTATCCGAGTCGCTTCTGCTCCGAACCGTCTTGCTCGCTCGCTTCGCTCGCTCGCACAAATTTCATTTTATATTTAGTTCAAGTAAACGCACAGTGATTCGTGTAGAACAAGCTAGATGGACAAAATTATTTGAGTCTTTTTAGTGAGTTTAAACGTTACGGTTCTTTATGATTTATCACCATATATAAGTTAAATTACGAAATTAGCTATATTAGCCTTGTAAAAAGAAACCAACATAACTTGACCCCTTTTCACCGCCATTTACTATTGGAACTGGGGTCAGTTTAAATTGGTTGTAATTTTTTGTTTTGAACTGCGATTTTGCTGATGTAAATGATTAAATCGTAATGTTTTATCGTATACCCGCAAGATTTAGATTATTTAAGAGTATATATGCGACAATTTTAGTGGGTAGGTATGTAGGTATTCATTAAAAATAAGTATATTCAACTAGAGTAACTTTATTTACAAACGAAAGTAATAGTAATAGGTAATCAATCTGAGTCAAAACTAGGCTGCTCCATTTTCGAGTCTGATTATAGCTGTAAGTAGTTGACTTGCTATCGACATAGTACGCTAAGGCTTCCAAACTCGATAAACACCTTGGTTCACAACTATCTGCAGAACCTTTTTTTTTTCATTGTCCATTTCTGGTCTGTCGCCGACTTTTTTAATTATTTGAGCTGCATTTTTATTTCCAGAAGAACGCGTAGATACTTCAGCAGCGTATACTAGCTGCGAGGCACTTCTTGCATTTATTAAGTCGGCCACCCGCCGTCGTTTTGTTTTGACGCTGGAGTCATTGAACAATTTTTGTGGTCTACCAGGTTTGGAAAGTATAGATCCAGAGGGTACAGCGTGTAATTTAGTAAGTGTAAACGATGTATCCCTCTTTAACCACTCAGAAAACTTAACTATAAAAGCGTTCCTTGTTTTTACCACAACTTATCCATTTCTCCGCGATTTTTTTGGAAATTTGGAAAATTTTCACCTTTAAATTTCTCAAAGATTCACCAGTTACTCCACTTAGGTCATATTCTAAAACCACAAAGCAAAAGAGCTCGTCATTTCGGAATTCTTTCGGGTTTCTCACCCATACTTCAAAAAAATCAATAAAATCAAATAAAAAAAATTGATGTGCAAAGATATCGCAGTCAAAATTGATGTTTCCAGTAAGTACATAGTAATGTGCATATTTCATTTAATTTTCAAAGAGGTGACATCCGGAGACATGTAAACTTTTTGCGTTTGAATTAAGAAAACGGTACAAATATAACGTAACTTTACATAACAGGCTTCATATAAATAATATTTGTTTGCAAATGTAAATAAAAAAACATTGCGAAATATAGTACTCACCCTTTAGTTCACCGTCCATAATAAATATTTGATAATATATTATTTTAAACACAAATTAAACCGTTTCGTTTCGCAAGCAATAACACGAAGGAAAGCAACTGTAATTTAACACTTTAGTGTACACTTAACGTTTTATCTCGCTATATGAGGGTATACTATAAAAATAACTTGTGGGTATCTTAATGTATAGGTGTCCTGATTGTATGTTAACAAGAATTATATCGGAATTCGAAAGTGACTTTTGTCCATCTAGCTTGTTCTACACGAATCACTGTGAAACGTTAGGGTTCAGAAGTTTAGGTGTACAATCATTAGGAGTAATCATTATTAGTTTAAGTATTATTAGAGCATTTAATATTGAGTACAAGTAAACATTAGGGCTCACAACTTAAGGTGTATTAATAATTAGGAATAATCTTATTAGTTTTAGTAATATTAGAGCATTTAATGTTTAGTACTAATAAACTTTAATTTAATTTTTTTTTTTTAGTCTAGTAATCAATTCGGACATACAAGTTTAGCTGTCATGATATTAGGGCTAATGAAAATTATATCTAACGTTGATAAGTCTAGTGAAATTAGCTTTTATGAAATTCGGTCTAGTGAGGGTGAACCATACCTAAATAGTCGCTAAGCGTGGTTTAAACTGGACAGCTTTCTACATTTTGACACTATTAAGCTGAGTTAAATATTTTTAAAAAATCCAGCTACAATTTAAGTAGATACCTATTTAAATTTTGCAGGTGGTAGGATCCTTTGCAAGGTCCGCCCGGATTGCTACCATCATCTTGCTCACTAATCCTGCCGTGAAGCAGCAGTGCTTGCACTGTTGTGTTTTGGCGTGGAGAGTAAGACAGCCGGTGAAATTACTGGCACTTGAGGTATCCCATCTTAGGCCTCTAGGTGGGCAACGCATCTGCAATACCCCTGGTGTTCAGATGTTTATGGGCAGTGGTGATCTCTTACCATCAGGAGACTCACTTGCTCGTTTGCCAACCAGACGAATAAAAAAAAATTTAAAAAAAAATTTAAAAGTTTAGTCCTCTGAACGATCACTTCATGGGCACCCGAGCATCTATGAAACTCAAACGGCGACAATGTTGTGTCTAAAGTATTAACTTTTCTATTAATTCTCACCCGTTATTGCCAATAACGCTTTATCCGGATCAGCTGTGCCAATATTTCTAATGGCCCCTCACACTCTCGCAACCTGCGAATCGACGACTTCAACACACGGCGATGCGACGCGCGTACCCATGAGCTCTAGTGATATGCCATAAACTGCTTCAACTTTAATTGAAAATACAAACTGAAACATAGATGCACTGCACAGAAAAACCAGAAAAATAAGACCAACACTGGGAATCGAACCTGGTCAACGGCACAGACACGAATTTTCCCTATGCATCCCATATGTCAGTCTGTTTTTGTTTCATATTTCGTCACTTAAGCAGTGACCTAGCGCCATCTATACTGTCTAGCTCTCAACGAGAAGCCTTCAGCACTCCATCGCAACTAACCGCTCACCCGGACAAGAGATGTCGCTATTAACCAATCAAATTAAGATTGGTTTTTTATCAACAAGCAACAAATAAGCGATAACTTAAAAGAAGGATTCGAAACCATTTGTAAATATGATAGCCAAGTAATATTTTCCTAATCTTTTATTCATTTTTCTCAGAGAGCAGAAACAAGCCGTAACAAGAGCGTACAGGGAACAACCGAGTGGACGTAAACCAGTTTGTCGTCCCAAGTACTGCTGGAGAGACGAGATCCAGAGAGACCTTTCAGATCTCGGGGTCAAAGAAAGAATGGTGAATTCTGTCGGAATTAAGCTATCTTCGGGCCACTGCACCCGCATAATAAGTAATATTTTTGATCGCGTGAATGTTAAAAGCCATAAGATTAATAGAAGAAGGCAAAGGTAACTTTATTTACCGTGGGTATAAAAAATAGCAACTAACGCGTAGGTTTTATTGACATTCGATATAAGCTAAGGTATCAGGTGAAGCGAAAATATGAAGATAAGTAGATATTTTATATAAAGCGATATTTTTATATACCTACGTTTAACTACGTTTACCTTTTCTTCGTTTTGCACCTCAGTTTTAGAAATTTATGTACCTATATGTACTAAATAATTTAAGTTTATATTTATACATTTAATAAATAAATAATAAATAAATATCACGGGACAATTCACACCAATTGACCTAGTCCCAAAGTAAGCTTAGCAAAGCTTGTGTTATGGGTACTAAGCAACGGATAAACATAATTATATACTCGTAGATAGATACATACTTAAATACATATTAAACACCCAAGACCCGAGAACAAACATTCGTATATTTCATACAAATATCTGCCCCGACACGGCAATCGAACCCGGGACCTCAAGCTTCGTAGTCAGGGTCTCTAACCACTAGGCCATCTGGTCGTCTAACATTTGAATCGTGTAAGTAGGTACGGTCGATTCATCCTTCCGTGTCTTATCATGTAAACAAACGTGACGTCACAGGTGAGGATAGACAATGACTAGTGATTGGAAAAGTCGATAAAATATACATAAAATGTAACAAATTATTTTGCTATTAACATAAATAAATCCATAAGCAAGCCAAGTCGTCAGAAATATCACAAAAAGAGCACACGTAACGTACGACATCAAGCGAAGTAGCGAAACGAATGACTTTTCTAGATTCAACTCTTTTTTTATTTTATTTTCTTCTAGTGGAAAAGGCAAAGGTTGAACATCATTACAGTCAAGTTTTCTTTATATTTATTCTTCTTTTTAAGATTCAACTCAATTTGAAATGAAGTTTGGTTACACTAAACGTACATAGACACCTATGCACTGACTGTCAGTGTCCGTCCTCGTTTAAAATATATATTGAAATCAACCACAACAATTCCGAGTAATTTCAATGCATTTTCCGGAATCTCTACATTAAGTATTAATTGCCACACTTATCCATATCGATAAGTTGTCGTTTCCCATCAATACTTTGCAATCCTTTCCAAAGACAATCTAGACATTGCGATGTCAGACATTTTTGAAGTTATTCATTCTTTCCGTCAATTATTGAAGGCAATCTTATTAGAAATGATATTTTTCAGTGGTTACTCAGTTAATTTCAATACTTTGTGAGTTTTTTTAAGTACACAGGAACATTTTAAGTGCTGGTTATTGTGTAATCCAAGAGAAAACTGTGACTGTGTCTTCGTGAAGATTTTGTTTACATGATAAGACACGGAAGGATGAATTGACCGTATGTACCTATTTTAATTTTTTTTTTTAATTTTATTTGTGTTTGCTGTTTATTGTTATTTTTTAAATTTCGTTGTATTTGTGTCTTTGTGAAACAAAAACGCGGTCTTTACGGCTAAGGAAACTTGCGCAAATTTTTGAAGCAATTCAGTGATGGATGTGCCTGAATTTCCCAATCCGTCCTGTACCTGCTTGGGAACTGTGGCCCGAACACTCATTCAGTGCCTACCTAACTGAAAATTTATACCTTGTATGCGGCGCATTACAACTACACACAAAGGGTCTTATCTTATTAGATGATTTTTTGCCTACCTCTCAGCTTTTATCTGGCGGGAAAAATCCTAACCTCAAAGTTAAATCCATTGCCGCGTAACGTCTACTTATATCAATGAAACATAATATAATTTGATTTCGGGCCGAAAGTAAATGCCACTAGATTTCCCAGGGGCGAGCTGACCCGTGGCGCGGCATATAATATTTTGTTTAGAGCCTTTTAGAATTATTAGAGGACCTAAACATATTTTTTGGGTGTCGGGAGCAAAATCAATCTCTTTTTATTACTTTTAGGAGTCCATTAGAGAGTCAATTTCACACAGACTCCTCGTAAAGGCCTTTGGTAATAAATTTTGGTAAACTCGCCTCCGCTTCTCTAAAAATAACAACGATGGTTGTTTTTATTTGCGTGCGAAACAAAGTACTTATGAATGTAAGCCGTTAGGCAGTGAACTGAGCCAACTAAGTAAACGGAATCAGGAACTTTTAGTAGTGAAAAATTACTTACAAAATTTCCGCGGGACGCAGACAAAGTTGCGAGCAAATATGCTAGAGTTAAATTTTGTTTGTGTATTTGTATGTAGATAGGTACTAAAGTCTCCGGAAAGTCTGAACCAATCCACAATGTTGACTGATAAGAACTACGACGCGTGTCGCGTAGGACATCCATCTGCAAGGGCTACCTACTACCATCTACTACGAAACTCGAAGTTGGTGTCGTGCGGTTCCTCTCGCTCTCGTATTAAATAGTATAAGTGCCAGAGGGACCGCAAGACACAAACTTCGAGTTTCGCAGTAGCCCTGTTGTTTGACCTGGTTAAAGCCGGAGGATGCAGGCCGCTTCCAACCGAAGCAACTGGAGCTTTATGGGAAATTATTTACTTATGTCCAACAGTGGACTTGCTACGGTTGGATATGACGATAGTTAGGTAATGTTGATGAAAAAATTACACCATTTATTTATCCCTCATTCACATTCCAGGGCTACTTTTTATCCTGGGCAAGTACCTACCAGTGACGGCGCTAGGACGGCCTCACGCCACAGTTCGCGCCTTGAGTTTCTCGTTTTTTTGCTCCTTTTAAAATCCGTATATGATCACAGAATCCCAACTTAATAAATGCGAAAGTAACTCTGTCTGTCTGTCTGTCTGTTACGCTTTCACGTCGAAACCACTGAACCGATTTTGATGAAATTTGGTATGTAAGTAGTTTGAATTGAACCCCAAGGATCAACATAGGATACCTTTTATTGCGGTAGAGGGCGCCACCGCGCGATAACCTAGATCCGCGCAGACGTAGTCGCGGGCATAAGCTATTAAGTAACAAGTACAAATATGGTGTGCCACTATAATAATAATAATAATAATAAATCTTTATTAACTTTACATCTTATTTGACAAATATAACTTATAGGCTAAACAAACACAGAATAAATGAAAATAATACACATAGGTACCTGAACTAGGATAAAATAAATCCTGTGTTTCAGGTGTAATAGGAGTTACAATGCTTACATAAATAATCAAATGCAAAACACAACAAAATGATAGATCTAATTAAACAGATATTAAATAAAAGGCACATTTTATGGATCTAAAATAAGCACTTAAAAATAAACTTAACACTATTTAACCCTATTTATTTCAAGACGGTCAATAATTTTTCTGAATCTTCGTAAGACATTTGAAGAAGAGCTTCTTGGAGAACTTTTTTTGTTCTATTATAATTAAAAGAGTATAGGCCTAATTTAGCGTGTAATCTATTGTATAGTAGCGGTGCCAGGAAAACGTAAAATCTGGAGGAGAAGGCATGCTTTTTGTTTATATTAGGAGGGCAAACTAAATCCTTACGCCTTTTTTCTGTAACTTCATTGTTAAAGGGAAGTGCAGCGTGCTGTTTAAGAACTGTGCTCATTTTAAATAATTGTCTGACTGTTAGTACAGAACAAGATTGATATAGAAGGTCCGTAGGGAAAAGAAAAGTGCGATTTGTAGAAACCTTTAGAATTGCTCGTTGTGCTCTCTCAATGGTTAGTAAAACCGATTTATATGTGCCACCCCATGACGTAATACAGTAAGTTAATATACTTTGACATAGGGCAAAATAAACCTGTCTGATTGTTGCTGAATCCATGACAGAACGTAATTTTTTGAAAACATATATTAACTTACGGACTCTGCCACTTAAAACTTCGATATGTTGTTTAAAAGAAAGTGTTTCATCTAATATTACACCTAAATACTTTATATTATTAGTCATTGCAATGTTTGGGCAATTACACGGGTTAGTACTGGAGACTTCACAGTGGTGGGCAACTATTGCTGGTCTAGTTGACTTCGATTTACGCATTGAAAATTGTACGCAATTAGTTTTATCCGCATTCAGTGTTAACATGTGGCGTCGAAGCCAATTGTTCACTACATTGAAACCTTGTTGAGCAAGTATATAAACCTCTCTTTCGGTGCCTGCTGAAAATAACAAGGCAGTATCATCAGCATACGAAATAATTTTACCATCATCTAATTTTAGATTACAAAGGTCATTTATGTAAATTAAAAATAGAGTGGGGCCTAAAATACTTCCCTGTGGCACGCCGAAAGATGAATTTTCCAAATCAGAACTAAACGTTGTGCCTATTTTTACACACTGAGTGCGCTCATCTAGATAATTTTCAAATAATTTTAGTTGAGTTCCTCTTATACCTAAGGCTTCAAGTTTCTGCAATAGAATAGGTATAGGAACTGTATCAAAAGCTTTTGCGCGGTCCAGGAATATTCCCACTGTCCGATTACCCTTGTCCAGTTCCCGCACTACATAGTCCGTGAGTTCATGCACGGCATCCGCAGTCGATAATTTGGATCTGAAGCCAAACTGTGTTTTTGACAGTACGGATTTTTCCTCCAAGAATTTTACTAGTCTATTATTAATAATTTTTTCTAATATTTTAGATATTGCCGGTAGAATTGAAATAGGCCTGTAATTTGTTATTTGCTCTTTACTGCCACCTTTATGTACGGGAACAACAACGGCTTTTTTTAACATTTAGGAAAACATCCCTTAGCCAAGCATTTATTAAAAATATTAGTTAATATTGGGATAAAAAAGTGCTTAAATCGTTTCAGTATAATATTAGATATGTTATCCCATCCAACTGCGGAGTCTTCTTTTAGGTTCATAATGATTCTGTGGACCTCAGCTTCGTCGGTATCTAACAGCACAAAAGAGTTAAGTGCACTGTAATTTGTTGATTGGAAGCACGTAGTTGAATCTGCTGTAAACGAGTGATTTTGGAATTTTTGTGCTAGCTTTATTCCTACGTTAACGAAATAGTTATTGACACTATTGGCAGACGTCAGCTGCGATGATTGCAATTGCAATAACCTTGAAGATGATTCATGTTGCTTTGTTGAATGTGTTACGTCTTTAATAAACTGCCAGACTTTTTTGCTGTTTTTCCCAGCTTTTTCTAATTGATTTTTATCGTAACTATTTTTAACTTTTTTAAGAAGATTATTACAAAAATTTCTATATCTTTTGTACGATAATTGTAAAATAATGTTGTCTGGATTTAGTTTTGCCTTTTTATGTAGTTTGTCTCTATGTCTCATAGACCGAATAAGTCCCGGCGTTATCCATGGCTTAATGTTGTATTTTTTACTACTCAGGCGAACTATCTCAGTGTTTTTTATAATTAATTTCTGTACACATTTTATAAGACTCAACATACAAGTATCCGCGTCATCAGAATGGTAAAGCGGGTCAAAGTCTACGTTGCATAAATCTTCTTCAAGTTTATTAAAATTTATTTTAGTAATTACTTTGGTGCTCGTTGCTTTAGGTAATTTGCAGTTTAAGGTTAGTAGGGCAGCATTATGATCGGTTATTGTCGAGTTAGTTACTAGTGTTATTGATGGGAAATAGGTTTTAAGCATGATATGATCCAAACAGGAGCCGCTTTGATGAGTAGGTAGCGTGTGCGCGGGAAGTAAGCCATGAAATGAGCATGCATTTAGGTAGTCCTGAGCAGCGGAATCGTTGCTATCAGGAAGGATGTTAATGTTTATGTCTCCTTTCCTTTATTATTAAAGCCTTTCGGATATGTGCTGGGACTTCTATGACGTAATTACAGGTCTCCGATTCCCTCTTACCAGACTTATGGCTTAACCTAATTGAGGTCAAAAAGTTCTCGATAGTCATACCTTGGATTTTTCCGGCTAGGTTTTGTTGATAAATGCAATTAAAAACCTCTGTTTCCTGCATGGACGTGGGCACGCCATCCTTGCATCCTTGCATCGACTGCAATCCTTGGCTTGCGCTTGTGCGGGTCGTCTACAGTGAGCCCGGAGGTCGTCAGTTGTGTCGACTTCTTCAGCTTCTCGATGTCGTCCTTTGTGTCGGTGCTGATGATGACACCGCTGTTTTTAGTCTTATGTAGACTTCTCACTTGAAGCTTCATTTGTTCCGGTCGGATAATTTTCTGTACAAGGGCTTTGGTGTCATTGCTGGACCTATTTTTGTCAGAGGGGTATATGGCTACCGAGTTCACATTAGTCGCTTGAATATAATTTTTTGGACCTTTTTTTATTATGTCAGCGAAGGAAACAGTTGCTGGGGCTGGGACAGGTATCGGGGACTCTTGTATACTAAGTTTAAGGTCTTCTAATTGCTGCGATAGTGTTTGTTTTTCTTCTTGAGCTTGTTGGGCAGCATGGAGCTGGATGGTCGTGTGTGATAGGGACTGATACTCCAACGCCACTTGCGATGTAGCATGGTACACTTTTCGGCACAAAGTTTGTATCCTTATTTTCTGTTCCGAGTTAAGTTTTCCTTCGGTTGAGATGGTACCTACCTCACTTAGGCACTGCTCGACTTGGTTCAACCAGCTGCGGATCTCTGATGTTTGCACTATTTTAGGTAACTCGGCGACCCGTATGTCAGGGAGCGTGCGAGAAGAAGAGCGGGGCGGCGGCTCGGGGGTTGGCGGCGGGCTACGTTGCGTCATTGCGCTTCGGTTGAATGGACTTTCAGTCATTTTTTTTTTTCCAATAAAGTTAACACTTCAACACTCCATTACGGAAGTTCACTTAACACGAATCGACCCAGATAAATAAGTCGCGTACGCGTAATGTAGTGCTAGGTCACGAATTTGCAAATGATTAATTTTTAATATAAAGTTAAATGGACACGTCTGATCACTACGACAAACGAGATCAAATATCACTATAGGGCCTCGCAAAATATGTGTTGCTGACGCCAAATTTAAGTCCTACGCCGCCAATGAAAGGTCCAAAGCTACTGCGGAATACGGACAAGTTGCGAACAGAATAGCAATGTTTAGATCTTAGATTATATACAATCTAAGGTTTAGATCATTTACAACAAATTAGAAACATATTTGCAGGCGTCACAGCAATCTAAATTCGTTCGCCATTGTTATTTCAGTTTATGTATGTGACCCCAAACCCGTAGAGCTCAAGTCGAAACACTGTAATTACGCCAAATTCCCTCGCTCATGTATATTCATACGGCAACTCACTTTGTCCTTAACAGAGCAAAGAAAACATAATTTCGGGTCAGATTTTCATGAATATGCGCTGCGTGTGATACCTAAATTCTCTTATCCGGTTGAGTAACATACTATTTGTTTAGGACGCCATCGCCACACACAATTAGCTTGAGTGTGTTTTGTTTTGTCGAGTAAATACCGAACTACTTACTGCAGTGTGATCAGTGGCGAAGTGGGAGGGAGGGCGGTCTACCCCGGGCGGCAATTTTGGGGGGGGCGGCAAAATTCCATAATAAATAATAATGAGTTGGTAGTATCTAGATACTAATCAATTCCACAGTTTTGTCGCATGATACGTCGCACGATATGAATGATTATGAAATTTTAAATTAGGTACCTACTTATACTATGACGAAATCGGGGAATCCCTTCTTTAATTGAACGGAACAATAATAATGAGATCTTGTAGGTATGCTTTGGTATGCTATAGTTTTTTAAAACCAAACAAGAGAGCGGCAAACTTTTCTTCTGCCCCAGGCATCGATAAGTCAATGGCCCCAGGCGGCTGATTACGCTAAGCCAATGAATGTGATCAAAATATAAAGAATTCGCGGGTAGTCGCTAAACAGCAGTGCTTCTGATGCTGTGTTACGTCCAAATCCTCCAAGTCCTCTAAATCCAGATCAAATCTGTCCAAATCACTGGTACAGTCACCAGCACCATTATCTGACACAACAAGCGTGCATAAATATCTGATAAGACTATTTGGACTGCCGGAAGGACGTGTCAGATATTTTTGCACGCTCCGCTGTGGCAGATATTAATGCTGGAGACTGTACAGTGAATTGTACAAATATGTACTTATTCAAAGTTTCTAAAATATGTATATATGTGTATTCCAATGCAAGAAGACCGTGGTAACATATTTTTGAGTGGTTCGAATAGAGACATATTTTTGCACTTGACTGTAGGTACAGTCTGGTGCGGTAAAGTGTACGAACAGTCGAACACGTACCTATTTGTCGACTGAACGACCTCGTGATTCAAACCCACCACTCATTGACAAGAACAAGGATAATTTCACTTAATACACCTTCAGGTGATAAAAATAAATCAAAAAGTTATTTATAATATTAAACATCCTAATAAAACACCCGCACGTAACACCCTCCAGGGACTTCGGAGCCCTAACCTATGAATAAAACATATGCGTTAGACATAACAGTGCTACAAAAAAACGTTATAACTGTGACTTGATATTTTGCACCTTCAGTGCTTAGTATAAAGTATACAATTGCATAGTTTTGGTGTGCAGTTAGGGTTTTTAGGTATATGTAATTTAGAATAAACATTATAAAAAAAACAATAAGTGTATACAATCATATAATAACTTCTGATTCAAAACCTTTAACAATAAAAGAATTAATGACATCATCTATATCCTTGTCTGCATTTTTCCTTCTTCCTCGTTTCTTCCCCACTTTTCCCAGCCATTTGGTAGTCTCCAAATTCATAACTTCTGCACAATTTTCATAAATTCTATATAAATTTCTTAAAAATCTCAACACTGTTGCACCTTTGATATATTGCTGCAAATAGATGTATGGTTCCATCTGGTGTTCTAAAGCCAAAGCAATATTATAAACAAAAGTCCCATTATAACATTTTGAATATGTAGTAGCCTCATAGGGATCACAGCACAAATTGTTCAGTGAGTTAAATTGATACAGGCAACACTGAAAACTAGCAAATGAGTGCATCTTTCTTTTGTCATAACTTTTTGGTTTCTTTTTTATAGTGGCATCTATTTCAAAGTGCCTCAGTAGCACACTGGCAGCCAACAAACAATCTTCATATTGGACCTTGTTTTTATTTAAAAATATTTCATCATCTTCACTTTTGACAACTGGCAACCTTTTTAACTCCTCCACTTTCTTTGAATATTTGTTATTGAAATAATTATGCCCCCTGAACGTTCCAGTTTTTTCATCAATCACTTCTAATGTTAAATAACATGTTAATAGACTTAAAACATGTGCTAAAGGAGGTTTAGTCTGTTCAACCCACCATAGTAATGCAATCATGTATAGCTGGAAATTTTTCGGCAAATGCTTTAACATTCCTAAGTCTAATTTAGGCATTTTCTCTTTGATGAAATGAACAAAACATAATTTTAACTGCTCATTGCTTAATTCATGAAATGGTGTTTCAATTGGTCTAGGTATGGCATACTCTCTGTTCACAAACATCCTCTTATAATTTAAACCATCCTTGCTGACATAAATGCAATAATCTTCAGAGAAATCTGTTAATAGATCAAATGCATATCTGAGTATGGGCAGTGTGCATAAAAAGGAGTCCTCGTCACTGTAATCTTCTGCTTGAGGGGAACAGAAATGCAAATGGTGCACATACAGATTTAAATACGCTTGTGGTATTTGATAAGTCCTTATTTTCTCTGCAAACCAATCTGGCATTCCTATTATCATTTCTTCATCAGGAATACTTTCTTCGTCTGAAGATTTTTCTTCATCACCTGATGAATTATCTTCATTGTCATCAGGTTCATCATCCGAGTCATTTTCATCGCCACTTTCAGGCATGTGCAACTCTGTCTCTGATGTAGATTTATTGCTATCGCATAAATTGAAATATTTCAAAGAATTACAGGTTTTACTGTTATATCCATCAATACTTCTTTTGATTGTGGCAAATATTCTTTGTTTCTGATTCTTCGGAATCCTCCCCAGTATTTTAGCTACAGCAGAGTCTAATGTCTCGTTTTGCAGCCATTTGAACAAACCATGGATACACCGCTGCTGCTCATTCTGTTTCTTTTTGCTTTTAGGTAGTTTAAGTTGGGCAAAGAATTTATTGAACACACCTTTTTTGACATAATCATTACCCAGCAGTGTTGCCAAGAGGGGTAAAAGTTCATCATCAAGCCCTCCAAAATGACTTAACATGTATTCAACTTTATACATTTTGCACTCTAAAGCGTTTATCTTGCCGCCATTTTCTTTCTCTATTGGTTTAGGCTTCAACTCTAAAGTATTAAATGGTATGTAGAGAACATTGTAGATGAAGAAATCGGAGTCATAACTTAGTACTGGGCAGTTCAAATGTCGGGCCATGGCGGCAATTTCGTCATCAGCCTCAAATTCGCAGATCGTGAAAGGTATTTTCATCTCCAGAAGGACTTCTTTGAATGTGTCCCTCAACAGAAGTGGAAAAATCTGTAGGCTGGTTTGGGTTACAGGGTCAAGTTGTGCAGCACCCTTTAACTTAGATTTTAGACGACTGTAAGCAGTTTTCAACTTACGCCTCTCGTATGTTCCGTCGAAAATCACATAAGGTGTTACGTTACATTTTCGTAAATTTTTCATGAAGGTTTTAGTGTACGCAGCGAACTTATCATAGTCGCCGCCGAACGCTGAGAAACTGTTTAGAAGCCTATACAGCTGAGCGCACAAGCTGTGTCCATCTATCACCAAATTTGTATCGTGCAGGTGATGATCGCGTAAAAACGCATTTTGGTTATGGTTTATGTACGTCGTCAAACCTCTTACGCCCATATCAATAATATCTGAGGTTAAGTTCTTAAAAGAACCAAAACACTTGTATTACTATAACTCTCATATAAGGAAAGAAAATTAAATGTATAACTTGATACGTGATCTAATTTTTTGTAGGTTATGTTTCTCTATAGTACCAATACTCTTTGAGGTTATGTTAGGTATATTATGACAGACAGACACGGACTTGCTTGCATGACTAGTGACGTTTACGTTCGGTATTTTGTTTGTACAAATATTACAAATCGTCACTATTTAAAAAAAAAAAAAACTAAAATCAACAAAATAAAATTGAACCTTAATGTTATGGCGATAAGGTCCACTCAAAAAAATTATCTATACTCAGCAGAAAAAAATTTGGCCCACCTTTCTTTTTTTTTTATGACTGGATGGCAAAATTACCGATTCTGCATACATTTTTTGATTGAGGGCCAGATTTTTTTGCCGCTTGGTATATTTTGAAGTACGAGTTTTTTTGTGACGAAATAGTTCTTACAAGAATAAACATTTAAAACCTGGGGACCTATATTATCGCGTAATTGATTTCTGAACGAATCTGAAAATCATAGATGAATAACAGAAATATATCTGTGTTCTTCACACTCCAGTAACATGCATATTATGCTTTTCTCTGTCTTACTTTTGCAATGGCTTGGCTGCTTTCGGCCCTTCCCGCCCTTCTCTTCCCCTCTCTCGCCCCTCTTCAAATCATTCTTTTGCCGGCGTGTATGGAAGAAGAAGTAGAAACACGTGTTACATTTGAAAATTGGAACTAATTCTTAGTAAACGTCTGCTTTTTTGGGGATAATCATAAATCGCAGTATTAGCAAAGAGTTTTTGCCAATTGCGCCACATTGCAACGTTGTAATTAACTGAATCATAAAAATGACTGAAGAGAAGGTAGCTGAAGTTCCTACTGAAAGTAATGGACAGGAGAAAAAGGAAACCGATAACGCTGAAGAGAAAACTGATCTGGACATCGCGATTATTCGACAGGTCGAATATTATTTCGGTGAGTCACGATTACCCTAAATACATTTTCAAACAGTGATGCACTTATAGTTTTGCCAAGGATTTTCTATTATGATCGCTAAACTTGAGCGCGTTTAGATGTTTATTGCCTTAGACACGATTTAACTACACTCAAAAAACTGCTAAAGGAGGCACAATCCCTGTGCATGGTGAAAATTTTTTCATAATAATATCGAACGAAAACAATTACCTTTTACAAACCTGGTTCATATTGCACTAACCTCAATTTCTTAATAAAATATTTCATCCACTAGTGTTTACTCAGTAACAAACTCTCTTAGACCAGTAATAGGTACCCGAAATAAACTATATCAAATCAGTGGGGTAGATGAAGATCTGTGTCAGGTCCACATGCTAAAAAAAAACACTTTGAGGGTGATTCATTTACAAAAATGTAATATCAAGCATTCATCATGCATCTAGTCATTGTATTGTATCATATTAAGTTTACAGTATGTCCGAGACTATGCACATGAGGCTACCAGATGAAAAATTTGGGGCCTCTTGTTTTTGACTTAACGGAGCTGAAAAACTAATCTTGTTCAAGCACAAATTTACTCACCGTAACCAACAGTAAGTTAAAAGCGAAAATATAATGATTCCAGGTGACCTGAATCTTCCCCGTGATAAGTTCCTCCGTGAGCAGGTGAAACTGGACGAGGGATGGGTGCCTCTGGACATCCTCATCAAGTTCAACAGACTTGCACAACTCACTACAGACCTGGAAGTCATTGCGAGTGCTCTAAACAAGTCTACCACAGGACTGATAGAGGTTTGTACTTTTAAAGTAGAAATCTAAGATTTCTATGCCACATTTACACATGCACTGATGCACATCATAAGTACAGCATGTACCACAGTTAACTACAAAGTTTTTTTTTTCTTATATTTTAATGAGGCTTTAGAGCACCATATGTGACTATGTATGCCTTATGGTGAGCCTCAGATATATGTTACTCTCTCCCTTGTACTGTAACCTAGTTTTTGGATTCAAAGGCCTGTCTAATGAAACTGTAAATCAGTACTGCTTCTAAAAGTGGTTGACTCATTTACATTTACACCTCCATTTAACAAGCCCATACCATCCCTGCAGATACCTGTTCCTGATGTCCTTATTCTGATTACATTCCGGAAGAAAATGAAGGTCTTCAGTCTTATTACAACCAAACTACAAAGTTGATATGGCCAAAGTTAAAAAAAAAATTATGTATACACAACCTTAATGTTAACCTTCTGGGTTCAAATTGTGGAAACAGTAATTTTACATTGGGTTTCAGGAGGTTAAGTTAGTAAAATTGTCCGTAAATATTTTTCTAACTTTAACCATGTTAATCTCTTTGTAGGTGACTGTACATTACACATACCTAGCATCCAAGAGCTTGTAAAATCTGTATGCTTGGCAATAATTATAGTCAATTGTTTCGTGAATGCCTTTTTTTTTTATTCTTGTTTTTAGAGTTCCTTGCCTAAACAGGAAAAATGGAACCTTGGTTCGCTTCATGCAATCAGTAGATATAATTTGTTTTTCACAGAAATTCTGTGACTAATAGTTTTATTCATTGCTGACTTAAATTGTGAAACTAATTAACTTAATGCCTTTATAATTTGTTTGGTGATTCCATAACGACAATTTTATTTAATGGTCTTGTATGTTTAATATGTATTTAAGTATTTATATTTAAGTATGTTTATCCGTTGCCTAGTGTCCATAGTACAAGCTTTGCTTAGTTTGGGACTAGGTCAATTGGTGTCAAGTGTCACATGATATTTTTTTTTTATTTATTTATAATATCATTACAATATTAAATACTAACCTAACACAATAAACACTAACCTAGTCAAATAATTCGCCCCTTGCCATTCCCGGCGCAAAGGTGCCCATAACGCTCGCGGCATTACCACGTTGGATAGCTATGGACAGCCTTTGCATCAGAATAATTTATATTAATATCATTTATAATTTGTAAGTTATTCATATTTCTTCAAGAGAGTGGCAGGACATGCTCTTAAATTTTATGTCCAAATAAAACATTCCAATTCTATTGTATGAAATACAAATAAAATTTGAGTGCTTATAATTTGCGTGGGCCCTCGGTGCCTGGTGCCAGAGCCTCGCACTTAGCAAGTGTTACTTTTATTTTTTTTTCTTTGTGCTATTGATTGCTTTGAGTGAAATCTCTCGGTCAACAATTTAAATTAGAGACCACTCATAAGATGATGGTGCTATTCTTGAGCAAAATAATTGTCTACTTATACATATTTTAAATAGCAATTCATATTATAAAACCTTTTCATAATTTTGCAGGTGTCGGAGGACAATAAAAAAGTCCGTAGAAGCCCAGAAATGCCTCTTCCAGAAATGAATGAGGAACGCAGGAAGGAACTTGTGGGCCGAACAATCTATGCCAAAGGGTTCCCCAAGGACTTGGTGCTGGATGACTTGCTGAAGTTCTTTAAACAACACGAGGAAGTTGAGAATGTCATCATGCGGAAGTATCAAGAAATTAAGACCAAGACCAGGCATTTCAAGGGATCTGTGTTCGCAACTTTTAAGACTAAGGAACAAGTAAGAATACGTAATTTTATTAATTTGTAGGGTATTTCTATTGTAATACAGAAATATTTGCTATACCTTTATACAAGCAATTCTTGTCATCATCATCATGTCAGCCGAAAGACGTCCACTGCTGGACATAGGCCTCCCCCAAGGCTCTCCACTCAGACCGGTCTTGTGGTTTTCGCATCCACCGCGATCCCGCGATCTTACCAGGTCGTCGCTCCATCTTGTTGGAAGCCTACTGACAGCTCGTCTCCCAGTCCGCGGACGCCATTCGAGAACCTTTTGTTTGACCCCATCATTCTTGTATCTATTGTATATTTATATATTTCGAACATCTCGCAAACGGCTTTTTATCGATGAAATTTGGTATGTATGGGTTTTCATGCTACGGTCACACGCGCGCCGTGCAGCCCGGCGGGCTGCCTGGCGGGCTGCGCGGCATGCAGCCCGTCCCGGGCCGGCGGACATTCAAGCTGTTCACACGCACGCCGTCGTGTCAGTCAGTGCCAGCATGGCGAGCAGCGAGGATCTCGGTGTTGTTGCTGCCATATCCTTTGGCTTAACTTATTTTTATTGGAAAAAGAAACAAAATTATGAACGACGGAGAAAAAGAGAAAGACTGCAAAGAAGGTGGCGGATGGACTTTCTTAGCAACGCTGAATGAAGATCCACTCGTCACGAAAGCGCGGGAGAGACTGACTGCCCGCGCGCGTGTAAACAGTCACCGGGCGCCCGCACATTCATCCTTTGAACTTTGCCAAAAAACCGACACTTGCCCGATTCGCGGCATTCACGTTCACAGGCGCGTTCACGGGCTCGGGCGTACCGTTTACACGCTCGTGAATGTGAATGTGCACGTTGAATGTCGAGTTGAACGCGCGCGTGTGAACTTACCATCAGGGATGAAAAGTTGATCTTATTGTTAAAAATTGGTCTTGAATATGTATACATATATATAAATAAATAAATAAATAAATATCACGGGGACAATTCACACCGATTGACCTAGTCCCAAAGTAAGCTTAGCAAAGCTTGTGTTATGGGTACTAAGCAACGGATAAACATAATTATATAGATAGATACGAGTACATACTTAAATACATATTAAACACCCAAGACCCGAGAACAAACATTCGTATTTTTCATACAAATATCTGCCCGACACGGGGATCGAACCCGGGACCTCAAGCTTCGTAGTCAGGGTCTCTAACCACTAGGCCATCTGGTCGTCAACTTTACTGCCCCACCTGCAATAGAGTTTTTAAAAGTAAGTTTGGCTTTGCCAGCCACATTAGAGCTCATTCTCGGGTGGTCGTTGCCGATTACGGCATGGATAGCTATATATATATATATATATATAGTAAAATACGTAGATTACGTAGTTTAATAGATTTTGTAGAGAAAAAGTAAAATCTGTTAATATATGACATGCCTATCAAAATCTAAAACTGATTTAATTTGCATTTTCACAGGCAGAAAAATTCATGGAAATAAAAGATTTGAAGTACGGAGACAATGAATTGATCACCAAATGGCAGGATGCATATCTCACTGAGAAGCAAGAAGAGTATGCCGCCAAGAAAGAGAAGAGGGATAAGAAACCAAAGAAGGAAGATGCTGTGAGTAACATGAATCTAAGCAGGATTTCTTAAAGTGGGGAGTAAATCTCCATATATGTACCTGAGTTTTCTGTATTATTATACTTACAATGTGTTGGTATTCAATAAAGAGTTATTGTATTATATTGTGGAGTCCATAGCATGTGTATCAGTATCTGGGGTCCACAGTAAGTCAGTCTATAAACATATTTATTAGAAAATTTCCAAAATTTCTTTTGACGGGGGTCCCTGTAGAATTTTTTAAATTGTGAAAGTGGTCCTGACTGCGATTTTAGAAGCCCTGCATCGAAGGCTAAGTTCAGATAACAAACGCTTAACGCGCGTTTTAATAACGCACAACTACATATTTTATTCAGGCCGTACACATGCTAACGTAATTAAAAGGGTTGTTGTATTTATAGCTTGTTCCATGAGGTGGCTAATGGCTATGTTTTGGTTTGGTTTCGTTGTAGAGTTCGAAGGAACAACAATTTTCGTCATTGAGTAGCGCAGTAAAGACGTGTCCTGCACAAAAACATGTAAACGTCATTCCTATTCCCAGCAAACAGTAGCGGAAAAAATGCAGTGAACATTTCTATTTGACTTGGAGGAAAGCTAATCACTTTTCCATTCCAGGAAAAAGCAAAAGATGACATCCAACTGCCAACTGGTACAGTGCTATATTTCACCCAGAGCAATGAAAAGTTTAAGCGAGAGGACATCAAAGAAGGACTTGAAAAACTTGGTGAGTGTATAACTGAAGAATTTGGAGGGTTAGAAACTATGTAGGTACATGAAACTACAGTGAGACTAATTCATATTAAATGAAATAAAACTCGGTCGGTAGTGGGCGTGCAGAATCGCGTTGTTCCAAGGGCTACAAATTAGCCCAAAACATGTCAAACTAAGCTCTATTTAAGATGTGAGTTATCCAGTTTAATTTCATTTAATATGGTTAGAAACTAGGTATTGTTTTACCTTTTAGGAAATTTTGGTAATTAAAACGAACTTCAGTAAATTCATGTTTATGGTTTTGAGTTTTTATTGATTTCTTTCAACACTGGTAGTAACTTAGGCCTCTAGGTTGGCAACGCATCTGCAATCCTCCTGGTGTTGCAGATGTCTATGGGCCGTGGTAATCTCATACCATCAGGAGACCCACTTGCTTGTTTGCCATCCACTCGAATAAAAATAAAAAAAGTACATACGAGTATGTGTGATAATCCGTGAAGAAGACGTGGTGGCCTAGTGGTTTGACCTATCGCCTCTCAAGCAAAGGGTCGTGGGTTCAAACACCGGCACGCACCTCTTGAGTTTTCGAAATTAATCTGCATTACATTTGAAATTTACCACGATCTATGCGGTGAAGGAAAAAATCGTGAGGAGACCTGCACAATCTGGATTGGAGTTCCCAATCCGCACTGGGCCCGCGTGGGAACTATGGCCCAAACCCTCTTGTTCTGAGAGGAGGCCTGTGCCCAGCAGTAGGACGTATGTGGGCTGGGATGGTTGTGTGATAATGCTAAATTAATACAACTTTGCCATACTAGTAATAACTGATGTAATGTTTTTCAGAATGCGAAATCGCCTATGTAGACTTTAACGCCGGCGATAGCCAAGGCTGGGTGCGTTTATCCAAAGAAAACGCTGCCAAGGAGGCTATTGAAAAGATCCCCGACGGCAAACTCACCATCGGCGAAACAGAGATCACCATTAAATTGCTCGAGGGGGATGAAGAAAAAGCTTATCTAGACAAAACTATCGAAGAAATTACCAAGCGGCGTAAGAATCAGAAAAATAACAGGCATAACAGACAAGGCAAGAATTACAAGGGAAAACACCAGCATGGAAAGAAACGCAAGCAAGGGAACCACGAGGAAGCCCCGGCAACCAAAGTCAAGGCTGACAGCTAGGCGCAGAAGTTGTGATCCGATTCCTTGTAAATTGATTAAGCACATGTTCGAGTTGATTCATACGTTAGAGATCTCAAAACTGTTATTAATCAGCTAGATTTCATATTTTGTTTAGGTCTATTAAAAGTTATGAATAGTGTAAACAATGAATGTCGAAACATGCCAATACTTTTTTGTTATCAAAGTGTAACTTATATATTTTAAGATATTCTAAAGTGAAACTGAGTTTCTCTTTATTTTTAACGTACAGGTAATAAATAAATCTTTTATCTAAGTTCCTTTTTTATTTCCTGTTAAGATAAGTTTTTAAGTTTTTTTGTAGTAAATCTGTATTCATCTTTATTGCTTACTCAGCCGTTCTGTCCGTTATTTTAAAGCTTTGGTTTCCTGAGACAATCTGTGGCGCTAAGAGTATTGGTACCTATCGTCATAGCGACCGTAATAAGCGGTGAATGACGTCACTAGTTGTCTTTATAAAGTAAAAAAAGTTTTATTTTATGTATTAATACCCGTGATTAATACTAATTGTACAAAGTGTAAGTAAGTATTAAGTTAATTAAGTAGAGAATAAATACAAAAAAAGGGATAGTAAACTAAAAGTAGCCAGAGTAAACCCCAGAATACCTACACATGCTTATAAATGCCATAGCATGACGCTGTGTACTTGTTAGAAGTTGATATTAGTTTTATGCGTCATGTTCATGAAAACATTAGTAGTAGGGGTTTCTGTGTAGTGTGTAAAGTTTATCTTTCAGTGAAACTACGACATTTGATTAATTAAAGCTTTTTTGATCAGACGACTTTATCATGCACATTAAACTTTAGCTCTAAGTCCCCGTGCCTGCAATGCCCGTGCATTTGGGCATTTCTATCTGCCGTTGTACCCTGAGTTTATCTCTCCGATTTCAACAAAATTTGGGGGGTAGCGTGGGGTAGACTCAGACCATGATTCCGAGTTGGCCCACGGGCGTCCGATGGTGCCGTCAACATATCGGTGTCGGCTCCGATATCCGATATCGGGCCGGATAATATGAAAGACAGCAGGGCTACTACGAAACACAAATCTTGAAGTTCGTGAGTGTAGTTATTGTACGACCTGGTCAATGCTCGACCGATTTTGTACGACCTGATATTTCAATCACATGTCTCTTGGAATATGGGTCGAGCTTTATCACCCTGTACCGATAATGTTCAAGGTGCTCTTGGACAACCCGATATTGTACGACCTTATAATCGGAGCATACTTTTGACAGCAAGCAATCGATTCTCACGATTGATCATTTGTATTTCGTGTACACCGAATATTAATAAATCTAGTAGAAAATAACTTAATTTGGCCCTGGCGCTTCGCCGGCCGCTACCGCGGCACGCTCGCGCATTATGGTCACAATTCGACCTAACACAACCTAACACAAATCTATAGTAATTCGATTCGATTGGATTCCGATTATAACGAGGTACAATAACAGGTCGAGCATTAACAGGCCGAGCAAAAATTTGGACACTTAATAATGCACGACCTAATATTGTACGACTTGATAATTCAAATCCAAAATGACATAAATGAAATGAGTTCGTATTATCAGGTCGTACATTGATGGCTGAGCAGTACAGGGTCGAGCATTACTGGTTCCCAAGTTTGTTTGTTTGTTTGTTTAAACTCTTTATTGTACAAAAAGGAAATAGGTACAAAAAAAAAATAACACACAAAAGAAAATGCTAAGTACAAAGGCGGACTTATCCCTGAAGGGATCTCTGCCAGTCAACCTTTGAGTGGTAGAGAAAAGCAATTGAAAAAAGATAAGGATCGACAAATAGAGCAAAAACATTTGAATAAATATAGATGCATATATAAACCCTAAGTACCTAAATAAATAATAATAAATAAATAAATATATACAGTATTATACAGAATACATAATCTTAATATACCTATTACCAAATATAAAATAAATAAATACACATACAATACATACAATACATAAATAACACAAGTATAAAGGATAACTACTTACTAACTAATTAAGGAACATGTGTGAGCCACATCTTCTTCAAGGCCTCCCTGAATGAGTATACGGAGGAGGATTGTCGGACAGCAGTCGGCAAACGATTCCACAGCCTAGCCGCATGCACAGAAAAGGAATTGGAGTATATCCTGGATGAGGTAGAAGGAGATGTTAGGAGGAGATTGGTGCTTGAACGCAAACGATGTTGGCTGCCTTCAGCTAAGTAGCTGAATCGCTCGGAAAGGTATAAAGGAGCTGAAGGATTAAAAAGAGTGTTGAAGAGCAATGACAGAATGTGGACGTTTCTACGGTCCCTGATAGGCAACCATTTAAGCTGCGCGCGAAACTGTGACACGTGGTCGTATTTACGGAGACCAAAAATGTACCGAATACACACGTTCTGGAGACGATCTAGCTTGTCAAGCAGCCCCTCATTCAGATCCAGGTACCCAACATCACCATAGTCGAGAATCGGAAGCAAAAGAGATTGTGTCAAATTGATTTTGATTTGGAGCGGCAGTTCAAGCGGCAAGTTCGTATCGTACCGTCCCTCTCGCTCTCGTATTAAATAGTATAAGTGTCAGAGGGACCGCATGAGCATGACACAAACTTCGTGTTTCATAGTAGCCCTGCAGGTACATATTTCAAACATTTTACTTGCTCCGCATTGTCGTCCAATATCAATATCAGATCGGATAGTGTGAAAGCGCTCTGATAGTCACAAATGAATAACCAAGCCAAAGTTCATCGTGGAACCATATATTATTACAATATTGTGATCACTTCGAAAAAATACATACATGGCATAAAAGTGAACGCACGCATGTCATGTCGTCATGTCAATTTGACAGATGGTGTGGCGTCGTTCTTCCGTCTTTTGGCTGCGAACAAAAGAAACCCAAACAAACGTATGAATTAATGCGTTTACGTAAGTGAAACCAATCAAAATGAAGCCAGAAGAAACCTCTAAAGAGGAGGAAAACAAGGCAGACACAGCCAGTGCCGCTCCAGTGTCTGGAGACGTGATTGGCGACACTGCTTATAGCGAGCGGTTTGTTTTGAAAATCCTTCTTAAATTAGCTAATTTAGACACATTAAAGGACGAAATTAAGGAAAAATCCTTTGAAGATGACTTGTGCACGCTTTGGGATATGACTGCGGAGAGAGATGTAGTTTTATTTCTGCAAAAGCATGAAATTTTAAACCTTTTTTACTTCGCGTTGCCGGTTATAGAAACGCCGCGCATTATTGAGATTATTGTCGGTATCATCGGCAACTTATCTTGTCATAAAGATGTCGTAGCCACTCTTATGAAGATGGACAACTTCCTAAACCTCCTTCTGGGCTACATGAAGGCAGATGACAGTCTTGTACTCATTCAGGTTTTGCGTCTAATAAATTCAAATCTGTTTCTCGCCCACGACAAAGATGTTGCAATTTGGATGAATCTGTTTCCAAAGATTGACTATGCCAGCACTTTATACTTTATCTTGAAGAATTCTTCAAACAAAGAGTTATTGGTGACTGCTTTAGAGAATTTCAATACACTGTGTTCATATTGCAACACAGAGAAAACAAGGACAGTGTTCTTTACACATTTTTTAAAGAAAGAAGCAATGGAGTCACTTGCAGCAGGTTTCACAGAGATAATTGTTAATAAAAGGGACTCCTGTGAACAGGATGAGCTGGAGAGAGTGCTTGTCATTACATTTCAAATCATTCTAAATTTAGTGGGGTTTGATAAGTCTCAGGAAATCTACAGTGAGACTAACGACTGTGTCACAACCATGATCAGCCAAGCTTTATGCTATTATGAGAAGAAATTAATTAACCAAAAAGAAATTGACTCTGATGTAATTGATATACTGGATTCTAGCATTACGATAGTTAATGTATTGAAAATAACTTGTGAATCTGATAAATATTTCAAAGCGTGCCAGAAAATGTGGAGAGCTGTAAGCTTGATTATGAAAAATAACAAAAATGGGAATAATTTTGAAGAAGACGACAGAGAAGAATTGACTGAATACACAAAGAAGATGGTCAATCCATTGGCCACCCTAATGTGTGTTTATATGAGAACTTGTTCAGAAGAAGCTTTGGCAAAAATTTTAGATGAGCTCGGAGAGGAATGTGAGAAGATTGTTAATTCTGTTAAAGACAAGGAAATCCAAACTGAAGTTAGTAAAAGGACTGCCAATTTTAGGACTAGGTTAAAGGAAAATGTAGACTCGTAATAAACACTTGATCAAATATTTGCTTTTCTTTACATTTGGATTGTGTCAACTGACCCAGTTGATACAGGTCTTAAATCTTAAGAGCAACCTGTACACAGTTGTGTAATTATTGTTTCTTAGAAAGTTATTTTTTAACCATATTTCACGTCACTTCACTACTCTGCCGCCTTAAGGAGAAAAACCATAAGTGACATTTATTGCAAAATTGACTTCACCAGCTTCGTACTCAGTTTTTTTTCCTGAGTACGAGGCTGGTGAAAAGTAAATTTTTCAAAAAATGTCACGTATGGTTTTTCTCCTTAAGGCGGCAGTACTGAGCCTTGCTTACTATTTCGATAATCGGAAAATCTCATTAAGCTCAAAGATGACACAGCTAGTCGCTTTTTGGGCCCAAAAACTTGTAGTAGCAAGTATCATCGTAATTAATAGGCATTTTTCGATATATTTATCTTGTTAAAAATTTGTTTTTTGTTATTGCCACACATTAACATGATAACCTACTAGCTTTGTAGGAATAAAATTGATGTAAAGTTTGTTTGTGTACAAGGGGTTTCTAATCTTTTTAATGACGAGTACCTGGGTGACCGAGCTTTGTTTGGGCTAAAACTCTATAGTAAGCGTTTTCCCAGAGATAAGACCAAGCTAGATCAATTTGTCATCCCCGAAACCCCCTATATACCAAATTACATTGAAATTGTTGTAGCCGTTTCGGAGATTTTGATTAGAATAAAGAATATGTGTAGGTAGATAGAATAAAGGTATTAGATAAATATTCCTTTTCAAAATTATAATTCTTTAGTGATGCCAGATAAGGGCATTTTCAAAAGAAGTGTACCCCTTCATTATTTTGAGATTTTGGAGAAATATGGTTTTTCCTACTCAGAATCAAGAGCACAATTTTTTCACACAATTTAAAAGGTCTCCAAAAAAATTTCAGTTTTGCGACGTTTATTTCATACACTCAATGGGGTATGGGCGTGACAAAACTGACTCGTAAAATTTTGTATGAAAAAATGAGGACATTTTTTTAAACGATCGGAATCGATTGTGTTCTTGATTCTGAGTAGGAAAAAACATATTTTTTCCAAAAATTCAAAATGTGTGTTAACTCCTGATATGTCCACTTTAGGCTGGAGATGAGGTGTCATGGGATGACATTGAAGTTACGGATAAAAACTATTACAAAGCTAATCACATAACGACATTGTATTGTTTTCTATGCTATTGTTATTTGTTTTTGGATTTTAAATAACGGAACCTTTAGCAACCAAATGAAACAACAACAAATATATGGGATTATATATTTTGTAGACATCATAAAGCAACATTTACATTACCATTAAACAAGTTTCGCTCCGCCGAGGCGGACTAAAACTATCGAATGTAACAGTACATCGTAACGTAACAAAACAAAGCTCACTCGCACGGCCGCGGCCCACTCACTCAACATACACCACAAATACTGAAAGGGAGAACGAATATTAATAACAGTATACTTTACATTATATGCATTTATAAACTAACTAACCACGAGTTCCTACGGGCCCCTTGAGCGAGGCAAAATCGCACAAAAATTTAAATATCAATTCGTAAATATTTAGATTATATCGTTAGAGATAAAAACAGGATAAAGACTAGACTTTACACTGATCAACGACAACGTTGGGCGCTCTCCTGCTACGTTTCGTCCCGGGCGAAGCAGAAGCGATGCTATACTATCCTAGACCTGTTGGTCTTTGCCGGCAAAGGCACGGTATGAGCACAAAATGTAGCAGCAGAACTCCTGCTAACAGCAACATAATATCGCGACTGGCGCCCTCCTGCGGGCGCAGACCGGACTATATAACCTAAAAATTAACTTACACGTAAACATGTACAGGCGGCGACACAGTGCGAACCGCGTGTTGATGCGGCGGAGTGCGGCCGTTCGCACTGTGCAGACTACTATACCAACTCAAACAACTGAGCGAATATATCAAAGTTATCAGGCATAACTTTTTGAATACGCCGCACACCGCAGGGGGGCGCAAAATTAACATTATATAAATCATTAATTGTTACCTATTCAATAAATTACATAAATAATCTGAATTTAAAACAAGTCTTAGGCTTTTGATAAACATAATTGTATGTAGTACCATTAGAAATTCCAGATTAGCTGCTTCTAAATTGGCATAGGTACTGTTTTAAAATAATATTTAGAAAAAATAATAACAATTTTAAAACAGCAATGCATTGAGAACAAAAGTGGAAATGAACTTAGCCAATGAAAATCATAAATCTCTTAACGCCACATCATGGACTCGACTCTACGTCGGGACGATGAAATGCACTCGAGGTGGTGTCGATTCGGTGATGAGCCGCTAAGGCAGACAAAGCCGCTGGTGATATGACAATCCCCTTTGTACTAGCAGGGATATGTATTGTGATGTCCACATAATGCTACGATCGTATTCAACATATATAAAAAATCGCACATTAAAATTACTTCGTTTCAAATTTAAAACTCCTTATACGGTCAGTAATTTTTATCCACTATAGTTTCGTCATATACCAATACATTAAAATTACATATGAAAATTTATGTATCAATTGATAGGCGATGTATAAATCCACGAGTTTGGACACTATTTGTAAATGAGTCATTCGAACACATTCCAAAGATCGTTTCACGTTCGAGAATGAATAACATTGTACTATGTATAATTTCGATCGTGAAAATTTTCAAAATCTCCCCGCTAAATACAAACAGTGCCAGAAATCATACAATTTAATTTTGCATACTGATTTTTCGTGTAATTGTCCAGTGGTCCATATTTGGCACATAACCTGACAAATGTAAAATAATACAACACCATAGGGCGTTACGCTCCTCCCTACGCATGTTCACTATAAGGTACATATAACACCGATAAACTGTTAAAGTCCAAAAACGTGCGTAGCGACACCTACAAAATTCTACTTTAAACATCTTTGGTACATTTTTGTGAGCAATGACATGGTGACAGTTCTGATTATACACGATGCGGCGGCAACAGAATGAAGCAGATCTTGGCGCGGTTCATATTCAAGCTGCACACATCCTGTGACCTTCTTCATTATATTAGCCGATATGTTTCGACCTATACCTACATAAGTAGTAATGATCCAAAATTCCGAAATGGGTATAAAATGTTCGGACCAGATCTGATGTGTCGAATACAATGTCGAAGCCGGAGTGTTTGAGTTCCAGTCAAAAGTAGACTCTAAAACGACCATCCATTTATTTACGTAATTAACGAACCAAAGAAGAGTGTATTAAAACTAAGGTAATCGAGTGACTACCATGTCGTACCTCCTGGTTAAGAAACCTTGGAGTCTGGTTCGGAATGAGTACCAGATCCCTCTTTCGAGCGGGAGTCTCTAAGGTTAGGTTAGCCCTATTGATCGCAGACCTCCGCTAGGAGAGGGCACCGGAAGAAGATGAAGAATCGAGTGACTACACAAGTATGTGTATGAGTACGAATCCATTTTAGATTACATTTAAAGACATGCTGGTTCATACGAAGGCAAGACAAGTGCGGTTGCGTCCACTGTTTTGCCTCCGTGCGAGATTTTATACAATAAAAAAAACTAGTCCTTTATATACTTCACAACATAATGGATGGTCATTTAGGTCGGTCTACCATTGCAATAAGAACATGCTATCAATACATTAGACAATCAACTATGCTTATAGTGTAAAATTCTACACTAAGCGTTCAAGCACTTCACCTGGTAAACAAACTGTATACGTTTGTTAGTCGATGCATGCCCTTATTTCGTACCTAACCTGGTTCTCAAAAGCCAACGAAACTGTCAACGGCTAGGCTTTACATATTGCTTTCATTAAGCGTATTTAATCCAATAGTAGGTATGTAACATTCATTTTGTACTTACACAGCCTACACGAGTACATATCGTAACAACCTAATTTACCCCTTCGTTGTTCTGAACGGAACTCGTTGGGCGCTCGCGCCTTCAAACGGGGAGCTACTGGGGAGATTAAAAGTCGAATAAATAGGAAAATACAACTAGTACACAGTCTATTAATCGGCAAGAGGCGGCCGGTCAATTACACAGATAAACCTATGATCACCTACGTCCGGCCTACTTATTTTACTGCTTGTACAATGTAAATATGCAAGGATCGAGGTGATGCGAACGGATTAAGATCCGGACATACTATTAACACCCGACGCCACGCCACGCTTGCACACGTCATCCAACACGTGTCAGTACTAATCAGTCCCATATATTTATGATCAATTGCAAACATACACATGCGTCGGACAACGTAGCGTGGCGTCGCGTTTTAGTAGTACGTTTCCGCTATTGGTTGCCGTGTAACTGAGCGGCGTCCACCGGCGCGTCGAAGGGACGAGATTCTCTACGCTCCGGAGAAGCCGTAGACCTCCAAGACTCGGATCTCGAAGTCGCCGCTGGGGCAGAGCGGCGGGTTGTTGAACGTCGAGCAGCGGTCCGTCTTGCCGAACCGGATGTTCTCGTCCATCCATATCGCTTGCCCGTCGCTGTAAACGAAACACGTTATAGTAGGTACTGTAGGGATTAGGCTGTATACCGCTGGCAGGTGGTAAAAATGACCGCCTGGCAGGCTAGACTGAATGTATTTTGTATAATTATATTTTTGTGTTTTATAATTCTGGAATTCGATTTAAAAAATAGGATTAACAGCGGTATACATGCCGGAGCACAGATTGCTCCCGACAGCCTGAGAGGCTTAACCTACGTCTGTAAAGTGTATCAATAAGTTTTAAATCTATGAATATATGAAGCGAATTGAAGAAACATCCTAGTGTTTGAATTGAGTTTAGCATCACGCGCGTAGATCCCCTATACCTAAGCTCTACCAGCTACAGACCCCACAGTACTTAGTCTATTTTCTGAAGTAAATAATTTTATGAATTAAATTCGGCTTTTGTTCCGTGTACCTTGATTTTACTGAAGCTCGATATTTCGGCACAGATGCATGCACCATGGTCAAGAAACAACTGAGAATCAAGGTACTCGGAACAAAACCAGAATTTTAGTTCATAAAATTACTCAACTCTCGCCTGAAAATCAGGCTTACCTAACGAATGCAAAATGTTGTGCCCAGGGCCTCTAATAGGTGAAAGACGGCTCTGATGGAAGGCGGGCAGGCTCATGGTCTGAGCCTAGCGGTAAGAGGTACTCTTATAAACGCGAGAGATGAGATAACTATGGTGTACTGCCGTTTCGCCAAATTAGTTTTCGCCAAATTTCACTTCCCAAAAAACTTATCGCAATAGTTTCATTTCCCAAACGAATCTTTGGCATATTTACATTTCGCATTTTATTCATTTGGTCAAATTATCATTTGGCATAATTTTAGTTTGTCAAATTTTATTAAGACAAACGTTTTATATTGGCAAATATTGTATTCCAAAAAAATGTTTGTTCAAAATGACATTTCGCACGAACCAACCACAAAAACCAACTGCTACCAGAAAAGTAGCTTATGTTAGAACTGCGTCTTCCACAGAAACGAACTGCTATTAGAAAAGTAGATGAGGTTAGACTGCGTCCCCCACAAAAAACGAACTGCTACCAGAAAAGTAGGTTAGGTTAGGTTAGAACTGCGTCCCTCCACAGAAACGAACTGTTCCCAGAAAAGTAGGTTATTATGTCATGCGATATTTTGGGAAGAGTACATTTTGCCAAACGATACATTTTACCAAATATTACTTGGCAATATGAAACATGACTAAGTAATTATTTGCGAAACAATAATTTGCCAATTAAAAATTTATTAACTGTAAATTTGCGATAAGTTTTTTTGCCAAATGATTTTTTGCCAAATGATAATTTGGGTAAAATTTTTTGGGATGTGATACTTTGGGAAAAGTTTTTTGGCCATACATTAGTAATCCGATAACTATACTATATAACTATGCTAAGATTGGTTTTTGGAATCTTTTTGTATTTTTTATTTCAAATCCAAATTTTGTGTTACTTTTACGGTCATCCCGTAAAACCTATATCGTAAATACAAACTGAAATATAGATGCACAGAAAAACCAGAAAAATAAGACCAGCTCTGGGAATCGAACCCAGGTCCTCGGCGTTCCGTGCCGCGTGCTTTACCGCTACACCACCGCTGGACAGCTCTGGGTACAGGGCTACGGCACGCTGAGCCGAGTCCTTTTGGCATCACACTACAGCATAACGTCTCTAATTGATCTCTCTTCTCCTATTTATGTTTTTACTTTGCTGTGATGTAGTGTGTTTTTGTTGTCAATAAATATTGTGAGTTTGTGTTTGACATGGGTTCAATTCCCAGGGCTGGTCTTATTTTTCTGGTTTTTCTGTGCATCTATATTTCAGTTTGTATTTCCGATACTATAGCTAACAACACTCACCCGCCGCCAACAGTAATCATCTTGCTGTCACCAGCCATGAAGAGCGAGAAGGCATGCGGCGACCGCGTGTCGCCCTCCCCCTTATCCTCGAGCGTGCCCACCCACGGATACTTCGCCCGTACAGGATGCAAGCTGTAAAACTTTAGCTTTAAAAGACTAACCCTCCGCCGATGGTTATCATTTTGGAGTCCGCTGCCATGAAGAGTTCTGAGCCGTGGGATATTCGCTGCTCTTCTGGCTTGTCGCCGGCGGCGGCCGCGACGCCGACCCACGGGTACTTTGCGCGCTCCGGGTAAAGGCTGCAAGCGAATGAGATGGTTTGGATGCCAAGCGGTTCGGGGACAGGGTTTTATTCAAGGAGGATGGTCTCATGTGTGATGTTAAAATAAGCCAGTGTCCGTTTTTTACAAGGATTGGCAGAAACAAATTAAGATATTAGTAGCTCAGTTTACGTGTACTGAGAATGTGTTATGTCGACAGAGAAAAAAACTAAAATGACCATTTTTTAATCTCTTTTTAACACGCCAATCAAAATAGAATAAATTTGGTGGCAAAAAAAATACAGCAAAAATTACGACATAACAAATTACATTTGAAATAAAACTGCAAATTTAATATCAGAATAATGTACACGTAGAAAAAATCATTATTTAACTTTAATTTTTAAACTTATTTTGGTAAGGACAACATCCATGCAACTATAGTAATTTAACGTACTCGTAAGTTCGACTAAATAAATTCGTGGATAAAATTCCATTCAGCTAACAAATCAATCAAAACACTACGTGTACTAAATTTTAACACTACTTTGTCTATGGTAGGACTTATATCTAATGGCATGCATGCAAGCGTGTGGGTGAAATAGGAAAGTGTGCGAAGAGTGCGATTGGTGATTGGCAGCGTTTACCCGGAATACCCAACATAAAATCATGTCTCGGTCAAAGTCCCAGAGACAATACAACCAGAAGACCAGTATCCACGTTTAACGAAACTCCAAAAATATTAACCATCAAAAAAAATTGTTTTTTTATTTTATTTCACAAGTTGTTATCTCTTGTAGTTGTTCTCTTACAGTCACTTGTATAAGTGAACCAAACCTTATCACAGTAGAACACACATCTCTTTCCAACCGGACCGGAGAGAAAGAGACAGATGCAAGCGATTTCCAAAACGTAAGATTAATCAGAGATCATCGGAATCATTTTCACGTCCGTGTTAGTTATAATTATAACAAAACCACATTAAGTAAACCCAGACACAATTATCAAACCAAACACCATTAACACGAAAAGGAAGGTTTGTTGTAGTTACAGTTCATAGCATTAGAGAAGGTACGGTAGTTAAGATTAGTTGGTGCAAAGCTGCTACAATTATTTTTTACTTTAATACTAGCTAGAATAATTATTCTACTACATGCGTAAGTTTTATCCATTCCTAAGAGATTAGTAAATATAGAGGTAAATGTACCACTTAAAATTGATAGCGTCCAGTTAATCGTTACTATAATATTATAAATGCGAAAGTAACTCTGTCTGTCTGTCTGTCTGTCTGTTACGCTTTCACGTCGAAACCGCTGAACCGATTTTGATGAAATTTGGTATATTTTTGAACCCCAAGGATCAACATAGGACACTTTTTATTCCGGTAGAGGTCGCCACCGCGCGATAACCTAGATCCACGCAGACGAAGTCGCGGGCATAAACTAGTTCTAAATACATTACTCGCTTATTAGAAAGAATGGATATAAACTTATGCATACTGTATCACTAGCTACAGGTGATCGTAAAGTGATCTTTAAAGGATCAATAAAAATTTTGCGGTTTACGAATTCAACTTTGTTTTTTAAAGAGATTGCTTTAAAAGATCGCTTTACAAACACACTGTGACGAATACAAAGTCATTATTGTTAAACTAGAACACACCAGTTAGACTTGGTTAGATTAAGCAAACTTTTTGATGAACAGTGTTCTAAAATTTTGTGCGTCTAATTTAAAAGTATGCTTTGAGAAACATCGTAATGTTATATAATGCATTCTTGGCGAGCTCAGGCTTAGATTTTGGCTTTCTGGTGCCAAAATTAAGTCCTTAAAATATAATGGAAAAGTTAAATAGATTTTTAACATTTCTCAAAAAAAATACAATACTTTTATTAGACGTAATATTTAGCACAAAATTTCAGAAAACTATCATTAGACTAGTTAAAATGTCAATATCATGCTACAATCTAGCTTCCAACAACACACTCAAACCTTCAACACTATCAATTAAATTTGTAAACAGTTCTAGAGCGTAAATTGGACGTCAGCAGACAGCGGGGTTACGAGCGTTTTTTGTATCACTGCACGTGCCATTAGGTGGCCACTACCCTTTCAAACTGGTGTACCTAATGCGTAAAGGGACTAAGACGCGTTATGACTAGTCATAGTGCGAAGTAGAGATATAGATAGACCTACTGCGATATTGGTTAGAAGCGAGGAAGGCAAGGAGCTTCATTGACAGACTGCCTTTTAGGTCAAAAGCTAGTGATTATTATACAATAACAGGCGGTTAGGTTCGTTAGGAATCTGCAGATGCCCGAAGGGCACGCCTAGGAACAGTCGACATAAGACTGCTGAAAATAAATGCCTCTGATTTATGTTGTAGGTATTTATAACCATGAGACATAACGCGATTTAGGCTGATGAATAGTTGGTCTGGTAAAGATATAGCTTTAAAACGAAGTAAGCAGTCTGCCAAAAAGGCTAACAGCATCCTAGAACAAAAGCTAATTTAATATGAAGTTTAGGCATAACGCGACTTACGTCCACTTGCAGACTTTTTAATCTAGGTTTAAGTGGTCTTAAGTCCTATCAGATCCATACAAGAACTGTCAGTTTAAGCTTTAAATCGAGGTTTAAAAAGGCCTTTAAGACGTCCTTAGTCCTAATACGCATTAGGTACACTAGTTTGAAAGGGCTACTGCGGACGTCTCAGCCACGCTCGCCGCTGGCGTCCGATCCGCGGCCTCACACCGTGCATCCTTATCGTCGTAGAATAAGGTTGGTACCTGAAGAGGAAGGTCTCGCCGGTGCCGAAGTAGGCCTGTCGGTTTCCGCGCTCGTCTTTCTGATTCCGCTCGAACCACCGCGTCGAACAGTATGCGCCGAACACCTGCAATTTTAGACAGACAAGTCTTAAATACTGATAATAGCCTATAGTGTCCTAAAAAAATGTAATCAATCCGACTGTGGGGTTGTCAGAAAATGTTGGACTCGTCATTTTCTCTTGGCAATTAAATAGAAAATTATGAAGATATAGCCAACTAACCCGTGTGACGTCATTTAAAAAAAGAACCGTACCTAATGAACTTTTGGAAAACGCCACAAAATGTACCTACCCACCCAATCATTTGGCACACAGTGTCGGTAGGCCCCCTCACAAGAAAAATGAGGTGAAGTTTGCTGGTTGGCTACTAATAAATTCGAAAATCCAAGTTGGTATCGTACCGTTCCTCTCACTATCGTATTAAATAATATTAGCGTCAGTGGAACGGCAAGATACGAAGTACGAATTTTGCACACGATACGAACTTCCATTTTCAAATTTCGTAGTAGCCCCGCTGGACTTACAGGAGCCCGCTGGGCGGCCGGCGTAGGACGTTGCGTTCTTCGGCGCAGACCTAATGCCTTGATCACACATACTGAGCAAACGGGCGAGACAGTAAAATGTCTCTCGACCGAGACAGAGATGTAAACGAGCTTTGTTAAGCGCTCGCTCGCTATGTTTATACGCACCGAGTACTCGGCCGAGAGCACTGTATCGCCCGTTTACTCGGTACGTGCGATCAAAGCATAAGCCAGTGGAAGTCTTTCGACTGAGCGCCAAAGTTCGCATACTCTTCGCTATTCATACCGTAATTTTTGTCCGAATCATCGTTTGTCCGATTTTTTTTCGCACTGGAACCTTATATTTTTCTAAAAATTTTAAATGGTCATCCTATAGAAAATTATAGGTTAGGTTTATTTTATAACAATTCTAAACAATCATTAGACTCAAGAGAAAAAAGAGTTATGACAAACGATAATTCTGACAAAAATTACATTCGGACTTTCAATACCGTTTGACGACCGGATGGCCGAGTGATTAGAGAACCTGACTACGAAGCTTGAGGTCCCGGGTTCGAATCCCGGCCGGGGCAGATATTTGTATGAATAATACGAATGTTTGTTCTCGGGTCTTCCAAGACTTAAATACATATTGTTTAATCTGTATTTAAGTATGTATTTATCTATATAAGTATGTTTATCCGTTACCCAGTGTCCATAGTAGAAGCTTTGCTTAGTTTGGGACTAGGTCAATTGGTGTCAAGTGTCCCATGATATTTATTTAATAAGTATGCGAGCCGATATGGGCCCGAGTCGCACCTCGTTGTTGCATGTCTTTATCATGAGCAGCGTTGGCTCGTGGTGCTCGACGCGCACGTAGAAGGTGGTCAGCGAGCAGCCGTGCTCTTCCGTCGTGTACAACAGCACCGGCTGGTACATCGTGATGCGGACCGGCAGCCACGACCACAGCGTGAACAGCTGGAATATACACCACTGTTGGAGCGAGATACAGGGCTAGCGAATCATGTTTTTCTATCGTATTTTATCGGTTTTTCTTGCTTTCTCAACAAGCTTACCGACGTTTGCTGAAGCTAATTGAGAGAGCATGATGAATACCAACTTATCCGAGCAAATACGATGGAATAACATTATTCACTACTGTATGGTCATGTAAAGAGCGACTAGGTACGCGATCCGCGAAATATTGTTCTGGCTATTTATTTTTTTAAATCTCGTTATACCATCATAAAGGTGACAGAGGCACAAGAAATTTTGTCATATAACCAATTAGCTTCCCTCGTAACAATAAATGTCTATTCGAAGTTCGCGTTATATATACGTATCCACGATTGAAGATTGGCAATTTTTGATGTCTTACGGTAGGTACCTACGTATATTTACGACCTTGACGTACGCAGGACTTTGCTTATCGGAATGATTCAAACAAGAAATTCATGTTAATAATTAAGTCCCGTGCATAGTAATTATGATAACCTACTAACTAAATTTTTAATTACTTGGGACGGTCCACTTGATAAAAAATTTGGTAAAATATGAAACAAAATAACAAATGAATATTAATGAATGTAATTTTTAACTAGAACGTATTACGCACATTGCCCTGACTCCGAGCGTTGTGGGACAAAATTTGTGGCGCATCTAGCGACTTCGCTTGTACTAACTAAATTGTGGATTATGATCTTTGAATTTCCAAAACAATTATAGTTATTGTTTAAAGAACAATTATTTCGTGAAATCGGTAGCAGAACAGTTATTAAATGAATGGAAAAACACACAAAATTAAATTAAGAACCTAGGGTTCAATCGAAAGTCTAATGATATCGAGCTCTCGCTAAACTATTGTGAACCATGCACACTAATTGGTGCTTGTTTCGAATGAACAGACTTTCTACTCTACACTGAAACTTTTTACCATGTGTCATGCCTTTTTCTTCACTTGTTACCTTTCTCCTTTTTTCTTTTTCCTTGTTCAAGGCTAACACTGAAATTTTACTAATAAATGTTTGTAAGATTCACGTATGTATCTTACAAACATTTATTAGTAAAATTTCTTCATATAATTTCCTGTTATTTAGGCTTTTTACTCGACAATGGCGAATCCAAAAAGAAGAGTTATGATTTTAGCAGTCCATACATTTTTTTAGATAGAAAATAAACACTATTCGAAGCCTAATCATGGCTTTAATGATGCATTAAGTCTTAATACTCAATATAGATCATAGCGTAGGTATTTTCTTCCATTATATGGACTATCTCAGTAGAAAATATTTAAAAAGGCTTATCTTTAAATATGGTTTGACATTATCCTGCCTTCTTATATTTAAAATCTGCTACAAAAGTTCAAAAATATATCTAAAACATTCACTGACATATAGTTAGTTGTGTCGTATTAGTACATCTACAGGTGCTGAGTGCAATAGTGCACATTCGAACACAATATTACTAGATATCGAACATAATTTAACCAGAGATCAGCTTTCCATACTAACTATATTAACAGCCGAGCTCTGATCACAAATAACATGTAAAACCATTCCACTTGTCAAAATAAAAAATCAACTTGTGGTTTAACAATGTGGTATGATTATTATAAACTACATATAAAACAATCATATAACAATGCATGCAACATAACATATGACATATACAATGGACGAAACATTAATAAAAAAAAAACTAAGTTAGCTAAACTAAAATAAAAACAGCAAATGTACAATAATTCTACGGATGAAAATACTGATTAAATTCTACATGCCTTTATCCCGTTTATAATACACCCCCGAGTCAACATTACAGCACTCTCCGGATACCCAGCTCTATTAAAAACTTGGTGACACTTAAAAAAAATATCCCCTAAACCCGTATAATTAATTTAAAAAAAGAACCTTCTGCCTAGGAATGTGGTACAGTGTTACATTTAGATCACTGTGTTACTTATATATATCCTTTACTTTTTAAACTCAAAAGCTTGCGTCTTGCAACCAGCTTATATGCATTCAAGAAAAAATGGTTCCATACGAAGTTCCGACACTTTCGGGATAAAATTATTTTACGCGAATAAGCAAGCGTTTTGGCACACATGTAGACAATAATATTTTGGCATCGGGTGAATTCGGCAACTCCGACAACTCACTTAGTGTTAATCAAATACAGTGTTGATAATTAACGTGTTCGTGCCAATTAGCATGAAGCTTAGTGAATGTCAAATGTCATAGTGAAGAGTGAAGATGTCATATTAAAGCACACAACACATTATAAATTAACTGTTGGCAATGGTCACACAACAGTTACTTTTTTTTAAAATACATATTTCTAATATGGCAGCATTGCCTCCTTGCCCCGCCCTTTCTCCCTTGTAAGCTCGGGTCTCTTGTCTAAATAATTAAAAAAAAACTTTTTTGTGCAATATAGTGTTTTCATGCCAACTACTACAGCCACAAAAGACTGCAACATAAACTACATTGTTTTACCTTGCCCCTCAGCCACAAATCGCGCACCAGGTACCTCTGTGCGACAAATATAAGCTAATATGCAGAATCCTTTGTCGTCTTGCACATCAAACAATACAATGTGACATAGACCCAACTGCTCCAAGACAAGGAGGGTTCTATGTATTAACATATTTGTGTTAAACTGACATAACTGTGGTGCACGATTTGCAGCGGAGAAGCAGCAGAGTGTAGATCAACAAAATAACGCTTGAATCAATTTAATAAATCGATAATATAACACGATAATTGACTGACAACTCTTGAGCAGTCGGGGATTCAGAGTTCATCCGATACCAAAACATTATTCACTACACATGTATCGATTGCGATACAACTGTCACCTCGTGTTTACACCTCCAGTATAACAAAGAACAATAAGGTTATTTACTTGTATTGGAAATGTTAGAGGTGCTACCGAATTTTTGTTCCCATTGCAACATCTACTTATGCCACCGCTAACTACACCCGTATGATGTTTGACCGCAAACCTTCGGTCTTAGCTCTGAAGAGTGCTGTTTCTGATCCTTGAACACCGCGTTAGGGAATGGGAACCACGTGGCCAAGTGGGAGGAGCGTGGACTCTGCGGAAGATTTGTCAAAATATGCTTATACCTTGGTTTCGGGAGTTGGTACGGGTGGCAGTCGGAGCTACGGGCGACCAGAGCCACTTTTACGACCCTAAAAACCAATGCTATGTGACAAAACAGCTATTTGTTTGCTGACCAATTGCATAGCGGCTGTGATCAATAACACCATGGATACGTTACCATTGAGCCGCCGGGAATTCGTCTTGTTTAGCTTTTCTTACATAGCATTAGTTCAAAAGGGTCAAAGTAACCCTAGTTAACTTAAGACATGTTTCTATAATTAGCTATAAAGTACCTACCTATGGCTAAATTTCAATACTGTACACACAACATGGACAAAAAGACACAATCCAAGACAGTATTAAAATATAAAGAGCCATCATGCAAAATGGTAGCTTACTTTAGGTATATAAATAAATTCTAAGCGGAATATTATATCGACGACATTTTTTTTGCAAATCATAATAAAAAAAAATAGACACCTAGTGTAAAGCTGTGCATCTAAACATCGATGGTCGCTAGCTCGTATGAGGCGACACTGAGGGTGACTTAATCGTATCTTACTTCACTCTGGTCTAGTATCTGCGACTTGATAGCTTGGATAGGGTACACGCCCATCGATAGGGCGCGCGGGCCCGGAGAATGTGAGCCCTAACGGGAAAAAACTGTTAGCACTCACACAAAACAATCTTACATGCGACGTCATTATCGAGAAATCGCGTTTATTAGTCTCAAGCTCCGACTGTTGTTACTTGATTGGGCAAAGTAATTTTGGTACGCAACTCACACGCATGCCGATTAGATATCGTAATTCGAAACAAATCGATGATGATGGGATCGTATAAAACACACACACTGAAACATCGAGAAAACAAGAAAAATCCCACATTCAAAGCGAATGAAATGGATATTAAATTCGAGAATCACTATATTTTTTTTATTTCATGATTATTGCGGGGTCTGAATGATCACATCGACGTAACACAACATGATTATCATTCACAAGTCTCGCTACACAGACTGAACATAACATAACGTTGTGGGATCGAGAAAATAAGGAGAAACTATTAGGTATTTATAAAGTACTAGTCTATGCCAGCCGTGAGAGAATGTCTCTGTCTCTGTCGATCGTCGACTCGGGACGAATTGACACGGAAGTTAGTCGGGTTAGAATCGCAATCGAATGACTGAATGAGAAAGAAAAGCGAAAGCCACGCCTATGTCGTCGTGTACGATACCATTGTTTTGCACGCTTCCTCAGACATTCTCTGCAAATCAAGTAAAACCGGTATACATAATTATACAATACTCTGTATGCCGTGTGGTGCGTGTGTGTTAGAACATCTTTGTGTCTGTTAGAGCACTGCTACCCATTGACTTATGGATTAATTGGATTGGATTACAGCAGCGTCACATTTCCAAGACTTGGACGCTTCAAAAAGCACCTATGATGCTTAGGGTCGGAAATTTGACTATAAGTACATCCATCACAAATGGTTACAAGATTGAGACTTAACAAATTACAGTATTCCTTGTATAGTTGCATGTGGTTTATAGTCGTCAACATATATATCGTGGTAGTTACTCACCTCACGTATAGTCAGGGTGTGCGACATCATCTGTATATTGACCTGCGACTGGCTGGGCGGCAGATTGTCGGACGACCGCGACCTGACCAATCGCGATCCTGTGATGACTTGCTTCGACTTGAGCGTCATCTCTGTCTTTATGAACACTCGTGATATGTACTGTGAACTGTAAAAAGAATAAAAAAAATATAGGTTATAGGTTTTGATGCGAATTTAAAACTTTTGCGTCCTAATTATAAACTATCGGTATATTTTAGTTTGGACGGCAAAATTTGGCGGCTAAGAGGTTAACAAACTATGGGTATAATTCTTGACGTATTTTTAGACGGGATATTGAATGAAGTTAAGGATAATTAGATTGACGAGCGACGCGTTGGAAATAAGCCAAATACGAACATTATTTTATGCCCTCTTATTTTACTAGTATGTACTGGAGGAAAAATACAGTATGCTTTGTATAAAAAATGATGCGTGAACCTTCAATACATACAAGCTTTTACAAGTGAGCTTTAACATTCTTGAAATAGCCGAATTGATTTAAAATTAAGTATACGGATTGGATGACCATGCAAGAAAAAGCACGTATTAATCACTGGAAAAGCTTGTCAATACTAAGTTAAAATAAAAACTTTTAGAACACCGCAATTAAAAGTATTTAACCTTTGCATGGATCAATAAGTAAGATAGGAAATCGGGCCATCAAAACTCACCAGAAGTGTTAACATATCGCTTGTTTTGACGCTGGTAGATCCGCATCAAGCTTAAGACATTATTGGTATTACCTAAGATAAACAAGACTAGAATGCGTTTTTTTTATTTCCCGCTTACGAGAGGTTAAATGCAGTTTTAACTTTTAACAGGTTCACTCACCTTAATGCTCTAATACTAAACGCGGTCCGTAGCAGCTTGGTCGGCGAGGCCGGCATGTTCCGACAAAACTTGTCGATGGCATGGTCGACGCCGTTCTTGGTCGCCTCGGCGTACCACTCCGAATTCTGGTTGGTTGAGTGCTTGTGGAACAGGATGAGGATAGCTAGCGCTACCCTGTAGAATACCTGGAAGACAATTGGGGATGTATTAAGATAGTTTTCACAATTGCTTGCTGTTACATCAGTTCATATACAGCGAACATAATAGAGTCAGTCAGTCAAAGAAACTTAATACCAAGATTTTGTCATTTTGTAAGGATGTTTGTTAACCGCAGCCACCACTCATCCGTCGCTGAGAAACAAATCATATCGTGCGTTAGACAAGGCTTTTGGCTCCTCTAGTTGTAATCGAACGAGTTAAGACTTTTGGGCGTAGTGATAACTCCGCTGACGACATTCGTTTAAAGTCAAAATTTACAGTCTACCTTAAACTAAACTTCAAAAAGATCACAACCACAACCCTGCCCCCTGTACCCACTCGTACCTCAAAAATTACTAGTGCTACTGGAGGCCTTCAAAAAAAGTGTAACCTTTCTTTTTTTTGAAATTTTGGAAAAAATATGGTTTTTCCTACTCAGAATCAAGAGCACAATCGATTCCGATAGTTTAAAAAAATATCCCCAAAAAAATGTCAGTTTTGCGACGTTCTTTACATAGAGAATGAGCGTGGCAAAACTGACTCATAAATTTTTGTATGAAAAACTGAGGACGTTTTTTTAAACGCTCGGAATCGATTGTGCTCTTGATTCTGAGTAGGAAAAACCATATTTTTTTCCAAAATTTCAAAAAAACGGAAAGGGTAGGTACACTTTTTTTCTAAAACCTAATTACCTACAAATCGATTATATTGTTAACTTTCTCTTGTAACCAATGTGGTCTAGGGGGTTGATCTTACACGTGTTCAGACGAAACAGATGTTTTGCCTAACGCAGTTAGGTAAATATTGTCACGGTGCAGCGTTATTATCCCTCGTCGCTAGATGGCGTTAGTAGCGCATTCTATTAAAAACATTTTTATTTCCTATATTTAATTAAATGCGATTGCGCAGCTGTTTTTTTTAATGTACAAATTATAATTTTATTTTTTCCATACAAAATAAAGTGCCATAGATTCAAATTCCATATTGTCTCTGGTATTTTTATCAATAAGAGGGTAAGCTAGCTAAAATTGTTGAATTTGGACGGTAGTTGTTTTCTTAACAGCTGATATTGTTATTGTGACAAAATCTTGCTTAAATAGGCGCACACAGCCAGATTTTCACATTCAGCAAAAATCAGAAAACAACAAATACGCCTTCTAAAATTATTTATCTTTATTTCTAATTTTAAATTCAGTGAAACTGCCCCACGTTGGGCGCCACTATCAGGGTAGAGCAGGGTAAAGCAATATTCCCGAGCAGCATCTGCATAACTTCAGAACTAATTTGAATTAAATCAATGGAAAGTTCTCAAGGATTACTCGAGTGTAACAATCCCCAAGCGCTATTATTTAGTCTATATTGATTTACTAAATGACGGAAGGCCGACAATAGCTGGAGTTAGTTAGTGTTCCGTGAGATATAATCTCTAACGCAACTAACTCCGTAATGTAATAACTTCACCCTTGAACTTTAACAGTGTTAAACTTGCGCATAAATTAAAATGAAAATTAAATAGTTAATACGGCATAAGTCATGCAAATGCGGATTCTTCGTCGGGCGTGGCTCGTGTATGTAATTAGTGACTTAAAAATTAACTTTCCCTTGGTATTTTTGGACGTTTTTTGTCTTTACATGTTTAATGATATTATTATGAATCATATTCTTTTAAGTTTTTGATAAAAGGATTTTGTCTCAGCACGTTTCACTCAGTCAGGTTCCACTCATTGTTATTCAATGTGTAATAGACCATTTTATAGTAAACTAGCCACTCGTCCTGGCTTCGCACGGGCGCAATAATGAATAAATTCATAGACTGCTAAAATCATTACTCTTCCTTTGGCTTTGCCGTAGTCGAGTAAAAAATAAAGAAAGTCTATAATGAAAGGTTCGCTTTTTTCTCCCGCAGAAAGTAAAAAGATACACCCGCGTGAAGCCAGGGCGTGTATGAATTTATAAACTGAGGCGGCGTTAAGCGACTATGTAAAGAACTGACAAATAAAGAACTGATTTATCCTATGTAAAGAACTAAATTAAGTTAGGTATGAAATTCCGTACCTGAATGTGACCTTTTTGAGTGGAAATGGGTAGCTGTTTACCGAGAATGTCTGAGGTTTTGTGAGGCGATGGACAATTAGGCGTACCACCGTACGCGTATAAGTTAGGTACCTACTCATAATTGTCATTTGTAGGTGGTATTAGTTTCTGCTGTTAATATTGTTATTGTGATTTATATTATAATTGTTAATGCGAAAGTGTGTATATATGTTTGTGTGTTTGTCAGTCTTTCACGCCGTAACGGAGCCGGGATCGACGAGATTTTTGGCATAGAGATAGTTTATGGGCCCGAGAGTGACATATAGGCTACTTTTTATCCCGGAAAAATGCACAGTTCCCGAGGGAACAGCGCGCGATAACCGAATACCACGCGGGCGGAGCCGCGGGCAAAAGCTAGTAAATAAATAAATTAACAACTTAATGCCGATCTTGGTACATCTGGTGGAACAACACGAGTGACAGCACAGTAGATTTGGCGCTAGTGGTAACAGCTCACCTTGATGCCTTCATGGAAGAAGCAGTCGAGCACCCTCACGAGGTGCGGGAAGGGCAGAGCCGCCAGGATCCACCACTGCCAGTCCGCGTAGATGCGCTCGGGGCCGATCGCGCCCGACAGCCGCGACAGATGCTGCGCGGCCGACTTCTGCAACCAATAGGACACTGTACGGAAACTGATGGAGACAATACCTCAACAATCTTTAGTAATAGGCTAGACGACTAAAAAAAAACTGTTTAGTCCGTCAGGTGGATAATTTAAAAAATTGTTTGACAAACAAAAAATGTCGAGGGTACAGTGCTTAGAAGTGTCGAGTGACGTCATTATATGGTAGGATTTTTACCTTATAGTGACGTCACAAGCCACCACTCCAAAGGTTCGATCATCTATACCTTTATCGATTCCATAAACGAACTGACGGACTAAATAGAATGATATATTTTTAACCCAGTCGTCATCCCTAATTCAAATTTGTTTAATGCATGACAAATTAGGGGTTAGAATGATAAATTACAAACTCCTTGGGCACTGCAATACCAGTAACAGATAACGCTTATTCTAATTCGAAAGTATTTAGACTTTATATGCGTGGAAAACAAAAAGATAGGTCAGGTATACCTAATGAACTCTGAAAGCCATCCACCAGTTTTCTGCTAGTGAACTCATTCGTTTTTGTCGCCAAAGAACTCATCCAGGCTACAGAATATAGTACTGCCAACAGGTTTTCTGTCACAAGGACTGAGCTGTAGCATAAAACTATGAGTAGTTTTGCCTCTAGTTTCAACGCGAGTACCTAATGCAATAGGTAAACATTAGGTATAAATTAAATTGGTTCATAAATGCTACTGAAACAACGACTATTTTAGGGGGAACAAAGTCAGCTTACTGTAAAAAAATGGGTCATTTGAGATTAAATATATACTTAAATATAATAATTATACATTTAGGTGTAGGTATCGTGAGCCTACCTACATCATAAATTCTAATTAAGAAACACGACAGGAAGAAAATACCAAAACTTGGCGCAATATTCTCTTATACGTGAGCTTTGAGAGGCGCCAAAACTTCGTGCAGCAACTAATGAAACAACCGCCTCAGTCCAACAACTACCAACAGCTACGAGGCGAGAATCTTTAGTGCAAGTTCCAATAATAAAATGCACGCGTGTTCACCAAGTGTTAAATGGTTAAACGGTACGAGCACAGTTTGTTGCTGATATATGCTGATATGCACCGCTAGAGGCGCTAACAAGTTAACCAAAATGCATGATCTAGACTAGGCTTTCTTGTATCAAAAATTTACCAGTGCAGTGGCTCCGAATCTGAGGGTAAATAACTTAGGTAAGACTATCTTCTAGGTTCTTCTCAGTAAGTATAAGAGTATACGCTCTTTACAAAGCTGGTCACATGGGCGAATTTGATACCCAAGTTGCCCTAGGCACACCCCGCTCACACAAAAGGTAATCGAAATAGACGTGTCAGTTCACAGAGTGATTAAGAAAGCGATATCAGCGAGTTTTGCTTCCCTAAGCCCGGATCTACTTGGACTATTACCTGGTTCATCAGTCAGGTGTATGTATGATATCCTGCCATTTCTTCCGCTTTACAGTCATATTAGCCTTATTTACATTTTGGAGCCGGTTAGTAGATTTTGCGCCAGCTTCGAAAAATGGTTAGCATAATTTTAAACTACGACTTACAAACTACGTCGTCAGTTACATAAAAGCGTGTAAAAACAGTGTAGATATTTAATTGAAAACCTTCCTCTCTTCGACGTCGTTTAAAAACCCTCTTCAACTATCCTATTACATTCTGCGACCGTTGTTGCTATATACATCTACAAGCAAAAAAAAACTTTTTCATCACTATTACATAACATGACCTAGAACAGGGTTGCATACAATCAACCCTCGGCATGGCGCTGAGTTCAACCGCATATCGATTTTTTAGTCGCGTGCCGTTCACCCCGCTCAATAATTTATCGAGTCGATAATAGGGCCGTAACCCCTGGTCCTTCGAGCCTGATACTAGCTATCGAGACAGTATGTATTTATCATGTCTATTTATGACATATAAACATCTAGTTCCAGCCTTTGTTTGAGATTCTAATATATTAGCTCGGTGTGGATGACCTGAAAATGGAGTGATGCAATTCAAATGGTTGCTGCTGCACAAACAAGTTATCGTGTGTATTGTATTTTAAGTTGGACGTAACGTTTCGTTCGACTCATTAGAACATACATTTGAGATCCTACTTAAAAGAGACATTTCCGTATATTTTTATTTATTAACAAATTTTCTAATGAAACCAACTTACTTGGTTCAAAGTTAAACAGAAAATCGGACATTAAAACTAAGATCGAAACCAGCTGCAAGCGCGGCCCAAGGTTCAAGCATTGAGTTGCCCTGGGGACTCGGGAGTCCTTGACGCCCATCATTCCTATTTAATTAATTAGGTATTTTGTGTGTAAGGTGCGTTTCAAGGCTGTCGAAATAATGACCTAGCAGTCCACCTGACTCCGATCACGTTTACAACTTCGAACTCCTATTCTGCAGTATACCTAGTAGCATACGTAGTTAATATAAAAGAGTAACACTTACGGCATGCTTTTTGGCGATTTGCAGCACCGTCTTCCAGGTCACCTCATTGAGGAGTTTTGTCTGAGTAATAAACATCTTATCCTTTGATGCCACCAAACTCGCCATGCAGTGATAGCATTCTTCTTCTGCAACAAAATTAAAACACTTAATTAAAAAAATTAAATTAAATTAAAAAATACATACCAAACAGGGCAACACGGCATAACCAAGACAGTTTACCGTCCTATCATTAGACTTAGATTGTATGCCATTTCTTAGTTTTTTGGGTTCTCCTAAGGGTGTGTCATAATACAGTGTCTTTACGGTTTGTTGTACCTATCCTTGATACTAGACTTCACTTGGTATATTGGATTCACCCAAATATTTGCGTGTACGAAAGAGATTTTTTCATTTCTAGAGTGTGCGATGGAGATAACAACGCCAAGTGAAGTGATACCATCACATTTTAACGCATTTTTTCAAGGACATTTAACATTTCGAATTTCTCTTATTACTTACTAAGGATCTAGTAATTAGCACAATAGGTAACTTAATAGCATTTCAAACAAACACAAGATAGTACCGACTAAGAAGTAGATTTATTTACAGCAACAATATTATCACAACCAACAGTCGCGTACAAATATTGATGTAACCGCGACATTGTCCATCTTAGAATAAACAGAGCGAAGTTTGTTTCAATTGAACACACCCTTATCAATCAAATAAACAAACCAAACAAAATGGAGAGCGTAAGGGAATCGTGACGTTTCTATTGTCGAAATGTTTACAAATTGGGGCGAAAGTCGAATTGAACTCAATAAGCTTTTGTGGATTTGGCAGTGTCAGAACGATTGGTCTCGAACTGGGAAGAATGTCTCGAATATCTTCATGGATAAAAAGAGATTTAGGAGTCATTCTAAATAAATCGTTTGCAGTAAAGTAAGTAAACAGTTGTTCCGCCTGTTCATGTTCGTTCATAATTGGAGGGTAAACTAAATCCTAGCACTCTCTGTCTTCACTACACTCTTGATAGATCGCGGTCATCGGTTTAAGAACAGTACCTAGTGAATCTCCATGACGTTTCTTGGGAAAATAGTGTGATGATTTCCCTTTGACTTTCACACCGCGGTGCTGGAGTCTGGAGTTCGTAGTTGGCAATTAGTGAGCGCTGCTGTCCACTCACATTAGGCCTTTAGTCGCATTTTATGACACCCACGGGAAGAGACGGGTCCATTCTTTTCTACTAAATGCACCAGAACGTCTCACTGCCATAAATAAGTGCGTAGCTTAACAAACAAAAAACCTTTTAAACTTTCGTGCTTTTCAAGCGTACTACTACGATTCCCGGGACTTAATAACGCGAAACAGTTCTGTTCATGAAAACAGCGTTCGGAAACGCTCAACTGGGGCGCTCTTCTTTGAATGGCACATGCCAGTCTGTCTGGTTACATAAATGTCTAATAAAAAATGCTTTATCGTTAACAAACAACTGCCCCAGAATCCGCACGAGCGTTTATCTGAGATTCGCAATCTTGATCAAAAAGCAGCGAAAAAACACTCAACAAATAAAAGAGATAATTTTCGTTACCGTTTTTGAATAACAAATCGGCCAGAGGCCCTTATTGTCTAACGCGCTGACGTTCGCGATCGCATTCACTATCTCTTTTTAACCTCGTTTTATACCATGTGTGTGTGGTTATAATAACAATACGGTTACAGGTCTTCGTTTTCAGTTGTGGATAGGCTTAATAGTATTACAATAGACTTGTAAGGCTTTTGATGTTTACATCGTAGTGACGCAATAGATTTTGTTTATAAAAAGCTAAATCAAGTACACACGTTTTGTTTCATTATGGTTTAACGGCATAACAATAAGTGAGTATGCAACAAATTCTTCTTTATACGTTTTATTCTTATGATATATACAATCCATGACTAGGTACAGAAGAATATTCGACTGTCTGGCATGTTAATCTCGTCTCTTCAAAAAAGTTCAAAGTCCATACCTAGGCCGGTCATCTAAAACGTTTAACAGGCGTATACAGTCAATGATATCTTTATACTTTCGCACCTTGTTATTGTATGCCTTCTGACAATTTTATATAAAAGTTCAAACACAAAGTGACAGCGTCAAGGTAGTAAAGTAAACTTCGTTAACGTCACTGAACTACCACGACAAATAAGTCTTTACAAAACCACCATTCCTTTACATTTTAAAACATAATACCCGAGTTTATGAAGAGGGCTAAATTTACACAAAGAAATCCCGTCGAGCGTTTCCTTGGGAGTCCTGGAACCGTCGAGTTAAGTGGGGTTTTCCCGTCACCGTCAGTACCATTATAATCTAGCCCAACCGCTTGAAAGGATGAGGGGAACAGTTGGCATGTGGCCCACTTTCCACTTTCAATCAAAATCAAAACAAAGCGTCCAATTAGCTGGAGGAAGCGAATTTCGGTCACCAGTCGCACGGAGTACATGTCACGTTAGAGTGCCCACATTTTGAAATAGCTAGAAACATCTTCTAAGATGATAGTAAGAGTATTACTTAAAAACATTTGTTCATATTTTTATAATTATTTTGCGACCGTGGAAGACGCATATGCGTACGACTTGTATAAATAAATATTTACCTTTGCCTATTGAACGCCACACAAAGATGCGCTAAACAGCATATTGAAACAAACTTTTTAAGATTTTTTTACAGGCTGTCGCTATATGTATATTCGCTATCGGATACATCTTGACGATGTTAAACTATAGTCGGGGGGAGTATAAATCCGATTATCTACCACACGTAAATACCCCGTATCTCCACTATGTGTAAGTATATGTAAATTTTTACAAGGGATGGATTCAACTTCATATTTGTTTTATTTCTCGAATTTGGAGAAAAGATTGGAAATTGGCTATTTATTAGATACGCAATTATGCAATGCTAGTTACGCAGATTTGCACTATCCCCGACTATGTACCCAAACGTTTTGACTAGATATCATAGCTTTCATGTGATGCGACTGATATGATGTAATGACGTTGTTGGAAAACCCATAAAAGGGAAGTAGGAAATGTTATCGACAAAATTATTTTCGTCATAGCTGTGTCATACATAACCACAATGTTTACATACTTATAGGATAAAATGCATAGCATAGCATTGATCTATAACAAGATACCAAATTACGTCATAATATTGTATTTTACCTTATCAATTCGATTGTTTTATCATAAACATATCATGACACATACATGCTTAATTTTAATTTGTTTAAAGGTACCTACATGTGGTTCGGTCACCCCAGTCCTTAGTAGCCTGCGTACATACTCATAAACACCACTTACAGCTATTGGGACAAAATGCTTATAGTAGGCAAAAAGCTTTTAAATATAACTAGACATATAATCGAGATATCGTGTATTACGAGTACTAACTCCAGGGTTCCAGCGGTGGGGGTAAAAGAAAGACCGCGGGAGGCAAGACGTAGAGGGCAAATTTAATTACATACAACGGTCGACGCTCTTCTTTTATTTTTATTTTATCTAGCTAACGGAGGGGTTATTAGTTTAAAGAGTTCGAGTTGGGAATTAAATGTCCGCTGTAGCGCGTGTTTTATTTCAGTGAAGGTTTTCAAATCGCTATTATGTTATGTTTTATAAACTTTCACGCAATAGCTCTGCCTTTTTCTCTAAGTGTTTGGGCTTATTTCACCGTTCTTGGATAAATACCTAATATTTTTTGTGACATATCTGGATGCTTTATATGTTATTAAAAACAAAATAAACTTCTTAGACGCTAGTGAGATATTTAGATTTTAGATTAAATGGGTCCATATCGGCTCGCATACTTAGCTATTGAATTGAAAGATCGCTGATTGAAAGTCCGAATGTAATGTTTGTCAAAATGATCGTTTGTCATAACTCTTTTTTCTCTGAATCAAATAATTGTTAAAATCGTTATAAAACAAACCTAACCTAACCTAACCTATAGTTTTCTATAGATGATCATTTAAAATTTTCAGAAAAATTTAAGGTTTCAGTGGGTAAAACATTATGACAAACAATGATTCGGGAAAAAATTACGTATGACTAGCGAAGAGTATGCGAACTTTGGCGCTCCCACATATTATAAATAGATAGATGGAAATTATACCGAATAGGTCTTGTATAAGTACGTCAGAAAGTGCACGCAAGGTACGAATTGCGACGTGAACGTAATCAGCATTTAAACGTGATATTACCTACATTCTCAAGTGCCAACAATATAAATTTACTGGTATTACTCTCGAGTATTCCCCCGTGCTATTACGTCTCGTCCCAAACGTAATTTAGCAGGCTATCGCGTCACTTTGCTCCAGAAATATCAAAGGAACCTTTTCACATAAGCCCTTCGCCAAATAGGACAGGGAACTGTGCGATTCTCATACAAATTGACCATGATTGGGTAAATAGGATCTAATTTCCTTTGTGTCAGGTAGCTTAGAACGCGTTTAACTCAAAGCGTTCGCGTGTTCCGGTAAATGGGTAGAGGGTCGACGTTTATGGTTTTATATCGTAGGAAATTTTATTATTTAGGATTTAATTGGGGTTTTTGCGGGGTCAGCAACGTGTGAGTGTCTTTGGTGTTACAAATGTGCATTAGGCGGCGGTAGTTGCTTACCATTACGGAAAATGAAACGAGTCACTTCAAAGTTCAATACTTATCTCAAAAACAGCTGCACCGATCGACCCAAACATGTCTAAGAACCATCGTTAGAAAATCTGCTTTCGAATAAAAAAAAACCGCATCGGTTCACCCGTTTAAGAGCTACGGTGCCACAGACAGACAGGACAGACAGGACAGACACGCATAGCGGTCAAACTTATAACGCCCCTCTCTTTGCGTTGGGGTTTAAAAATAGGTACATTCGTCTAGGTCCTGGAGCTAGTTTCCGTGCTACGGAAAGATACCCAGATACATACGCTGAACTTATAACACCCAACTTTTTGAGTCTCAAGTTATTAAAAATTCATACAACCCTTTTAAGTCAAGAGGTTTTCAATGAACATAAGTTTTCTTCTTTATTGAAATAATTCTTAGTTCTAACTGCGAGTATCTTGTATTAAGTCGTCAAAGAAAGTAACCAGTCAGTCAGAACCCTGAATAAACTAGTGACATACTTACGCGAAGGCATCACATGAATAATCGAACCATCCGGTCATTTTCAGAACGTTCACCTTCCACACTGAAACTTTTATGTAACCTTTCAGAGATCGTTGTACCGCATTTGCACAAAGTATTCATGGCGCTATATATATAGCGGTCATTTTGTTATCACCATGCGAGGAAAATGTACGAGGAAATAATGGAACTCTGAGGGAATTCGCGGAGAATTATTATGGTTCCTGAGTTATGTGGAGTATTTAGGTATAGTAAAGTTTTCTCCACCGGCATGTTGATGTAAAAATTTAGAGTGACCATGCGTAGTTATTAATTCCAAGCCGGGCTGCTCGCCAAGTAATTAAACTATGTCACAGCACAAAATATCTATATGCAATTTAGGCTAATTGATTGATGAGCATTACACTGGTAAGTTATAAAATTTAGTACCTGTTCGGAGAAATAATTTCGAAGTCGGCAAGTCTTTAAATAGATTTAAAAATAAAGTAAGAATGTTCACCTCACTAATTCTTCACCGTTCGTCACACACAACTCTCTCTATTCATCCATTTAGTTTTTTTTAATATATGATCGGGTGGCAAACGAGCTGGCGAGTCACCAGTTCGTCTATTTCCCAGTGTAACTTCAGGTATTTAACTTTCTGGATATCGAAGAGCAGCCAGCTACAACGAGGCTGACCAATATGATGGCTGGGCTGACGTTGCGCCAGGGAGTGATGGTGGTCAATAGAGAAAACTTTTGCCCAGCAGTGAACATTAGACTATTCCAATAAAAAAAAGTTAGTTAAAGCCCGAACTGTCTATTACAGAGGAGAAAGGATTCTGTTCCAAGGATGCAATTCGATGTATGATTTCTATGACGAATGTAGCGACCAAGAAAGCCTCCCGGCGTTCAACCATCGCTACAACAAACATGCGCGTGCGCAGACGTTTATTAGTTCGCATTTACTACCGACAAACACACTGCCAGATGCTCTCTGCATATCGTATATCACCCGCGTCTGAGCATAGCTTTCTATTACATGCCTAAACATTGAGAATTATATTTGCATATTTAATGCGTAAAGGTTTTCTGTGTGTCGTGCGATTTTGTAAATGATAATGCATCGGGCCTTAGACGAGATAATAGCAAAAGCTTCGTATCATGTGAGATTACAACAATGAATGAAACAAAAACGATCCTTCCGAGATAATATTCTTTACACCAGTCTAAAGTTCTAAAGACAGCTATTAATATTAGCATTACAAAAAAAACTCGTCGAAAATATTGAAATCGAACGAGACCACGGGCTTGTTAAACTAATATCTAATGGAAGCTTGGGCAGATTACGAGTAATCGGATTCTCTCAGATTCTAATTGAACTCATTCGAATAAAACCAATATCAGAATTTCTCGGAAATATATTTCGCGAAAAAATTACGTTCATAAATCTGACTTGGGGAGAGAGTTGGTAAATCAATAAATAATTTAAATTCGTAAAACTTTGTAAGCTTCAAGAGTCTTAAGGGGTCCTCCATTAAAGATGGATTGTTAGCGATAGATAGTTAAAAGTTAAAGGGTCGCTTGACTTTTAAAGGGGTAGGTAGGTAAGTTGAGCTTTCTACGACTTGAACAGCAAAACTACGGAATGATATCAGTAATCGGAAGCCGTAATCCGATTTTCTAGCCGTACGAGACTACGAGTGTCATGATGAGTAGGTACGTAGTGACCTACGGCATTATCGTTCCAGGATTGGCACCACTACGGAAAGGTACCTAAGTCGCAGAAACTTGATCAAACTAGGTTTAGGATCGGTAGGTACTGCATTCGATTTTCATAAAAAGTTAATCTTCTGTATTATCTCTTTTAATATTTGCTAAAATGATAATGTGGAAAAGACACCAAAAACGTCGAAGTTCATATTCACTCAGAATAGAAACTTATGTATGATTCTAACCAATCACAAGGCGTCTTCACCACTCTCCCGGCCGGATTAGCCGTAGGCAGAGTAGACAACTACCTAGGGGCCCCGCCAGGGGCGCGCACAAAAGACATCGAAAATGATTCATAGAGTGAATGCATTGGAAGTTTTGTATTTTTAATGACCAAACTATTATTACTTTTTCTCGACCCATTCTGTGTTGATTTAATTGTACTTAAAAAGAGTTGATGATCATTAAACGGCTAAGACACCCTGGAAGTTGAATTGCCTGGGGGCCCCGACATGGTTGATCTAGCCCTGAACACTCTCTTTCCACAAACACGTCTTTTTCATCCATCATACAACTCTATCCTCGCATAGCCAGCCAAGATGCCATAAACTTTTTCGTAAAAGGGTTAAGGTTAGTTAGTTAGAATTAGTAAACACTCTCATCGCGCCTCGGAAACCGCAATAAACCGATCGGTGATAAAACAGGTTATTGCATTCAATTCAGCCGAACAGCTGGACGTTCATAGACCACACCCGCCCGTCTCGAATGACAATTGCGGTCAGAATATTTAGGTATTCAATGAGTAACGAGTAACGAGTTCCTTCCTGTTCGGAGTGTCTTTATTTATTGACAATTGATAAATTCTGTAGTAAAAATAAACAATAAAGTAGAGCGAAAGAAAAGTTTGCAGATTTTACATTATTTCATAACAACAATTGATGTCTTCTCCGTAACTAAAGTTTCTTTACGCTTTTGTCCTTGAGTAACTTCGAAATTCAATTACCTAAGTTTATTAGGACTCTGCGGGTTTCATATTTACCTTTCCCCGAGTTAAACAAGAAATTATTTTCATAAATTTAATTATTATGTAAATATTAAACTGTTTGTTATTGAGCGATGAGGTCACGTAAGTAGGTGCGACAAGCGAAACAAATAACTTTGATGTGTGTCCTTGTGTAGTGTGCACGCAAAAAACAACTAATTGCTACTGTCAAGTGTAGTAAATATTAAACAAATGTGACAGTATGAACTTACACTTACTGCGCTTAGCGTGTGTACAGTTGTTAAAGAAATTTACTAATTCATCGGCCATTAATCGCGAACACTTAAGCCACTACGTTAGTACTATTATATATTCTGTGATTTAGCTGTAAATATCCATGTTGACGTACCACATTTCCGCTGAAGATTTCTTAGTTTATCAACGATATATACCTAGTTTCTTCTACTGCACCTACCTCTCTTTTGAAATATGACCTTTTCAATGGTGAGGAGCTAGACTTTGACTTCTGATCTGACCTGTCATAAAATTACAAGGGAGAGGTGAGACTTGAGAATCTTTCTTTCCTCAATAAGTTTAGCCTTCAACAACATCGGTTTACGAATTGAGTTAGTTCTGTTAGCTAAAGAAATTGCAACTGAATTAATTTTATCTAGTCATCAGACCAGTTACAACCGCTAACCATTTCCCGACATGTCACTTAGACTATCACTTTCTGCTAAATAAAGAAAGTAAAACGAAAAAGGGCTATTAAAGCCGCTGTCAGCCACTTCGAGCAGCGCTACACTCAGGCCCAAAGGCCTCACGTTCCCGACAGTTGCGATACTCCTGATGATTATGACTCGTGGCTTAAACTAGGAAGCCTCAAGGGCAGCACAAACGGCTATCACTACTAATACACCTATACGGGGCAGTTTGATGGCGAGCATAAAACGTTAACAGCCGGCGGCGCCGTAAACTGTACGCGGACGCATGTCAACGGGACAAGATGGCGGGAAGTTTTGCAAGAGTTTTAGGAGATTAAGGGGCTGTTTCACCACCCACTGATTAAATTTGTTTAACAGATATATGTGATGCCGTCTCCGACTATTCGAACAAAACAAACAGAGATGGCATCACATTTATCCGTCAAATAAAATTAATCAATGGATGGTGAAGCAGCGGGTAAAGTAGACAAAGTTTGTTACGGTTTTGAGAGAGGTTTTATAGCAGATAACCTAACCAACTTAGAAAAGTTGCAAAATCACCGGCGTAGTCATTTAAAACTTCATATGTCAAAGACGGCTAAACCGATTTTTATCAATCATAGGTGTCACCACTGAATGAGACTCGCTTTCACATTACACAAATCGGTCCATCCGTGGCATCGTAGCTCTTAAACGGATGAACCCATCGGTTTTTAGCCCCCGGATTAAAAACTGATCTAAAACAACGAGTCAGATATGGACAGTTAAATCTTACAAAACCATATAGGTAGTCCAGTAGCTAATTGTTTAACAATCGTTTTGGCAATCAAATTATGTAAGGCAAAGTTTTTGTATCCGTTTCATATGATAACACAAACTGTGCATAATCATAATCGCCTTTGCGGTCATTCATGTTCATATGTGATCTCTTACAAACAAGATATTACACTTTACACAGCTCCGTTGACGACGGTGTCTGAAAATACGAAGCCATAATCCTTACAAACTAACACCAACGAGAAACTTAATAGAACTGCTGTTGGGATAGGTGCTGACAAACATTTTAACGATGACACCGGAGCGAGTAATAAAACTGTGGACGAAGAAATGTTTCTACATTCAACGAAATTAAAAAATAAGTGTCCTTGCAAAAGTGTCGCAGGTGGATTATGGACACTACAAATTATCTCTTTATTTGAGTAAGTGGGATGCTAAACTAAACGAACACAAACGAACTTTCCTGATCTGATCCTTAATAATATAATCCCATATAATCCTTACTAATATTAGAAATTTAGAAATGCTAAGTAACTATGTTTTTTGTTTGTTACTCTTTCAAGTTTAAATTACTCAACCGATTGGTAGCAAAGCAAATATGATATGGAGATAGTTTGATTCTTTGAGAAGGAGATAGGAAAATATTATCCCGAAAAATTCATTGTATAGTTCCCGCCGGCGCAGGATAAACAAATTCATAGCAGACGAAGTCGCAGCACAGGTAACAGCTAGTATTGATACCAAGTAGTAACAAAATAGTGAAGTAAGATGGGGTCAACCTCGTAAGAGGAGACCAAGTCGTATTCGACCATGACTCAGTTAAAATAGAAATGTCACGTGCGAATGAGTTCATAATGCGCATGACGTCGTCAGTGACCATATAGGTACATGCGGTTAACGAACATAATTAAATGAATGAGTTAACGGTGATAACACAACTAATCGAAAATGTGACTTAGGTCTGACATATAATGGGTCAAAGCAAACCAAAAAGCTCGTCAGTTTTAGTTGCTTTCGATATTCAAACAATTTAATAGCCACTGGTACGGCTTTTTCTTGAAAACAGACTTAGTAGCCCTTTAATAATTCAGTGGTGAATCATAAACATGACAATATACTCCTGCCTAACAAACGTCAATTTACAAAAAAGGAAACCACAGATTTACGACATGATATAAAATAGAAAGCCTTATACGTAATAAACCAGGAAGCAGTCAATAAGATAAAGGGTACTACTTTGCGGTGGGCTTTATTTCTTATTTTTGCGCAATATTATGCGAAAACCGCATCATTTTCATAAAACAGTTAAGATTACAAAGACAAAAGAGATTATTCGCAAGTTTAGTAAATCTTAAACGATAAATTCGAAAGCCTACTATCGTATTGGCAAGCACTTGAAAAATCTTTTGGGCTATTTTTAAGCCACCAAAAAGATTACAACCGAATAAAAACGCGAAAATAGGACGCCTCATGTTGAATCATCTAAAATTCAATCAAGTGGCGTGGCTCTAAAGCCGACACGTGTCAAATGGAATATCAATGACCGTGGAAACGGTTAGATCATAAAAAACGGGACTTTGCTTTAAAAGTAAAAAAAAAAGAAAAACTAGCCGGAGTAGCATGACTTGTCAAAAATTAATTTATAACTTGAAATTGTTTTCCAAAATAAAGTGGACACATTTGCATAGGTTAATAATTCAAATAAGAATGCCTTATCCTCTAAACTAAATCAGCCGTTGAACTTTCAATACCAGTATATGAGATATTCGGCGAAATAAGATCAAAACCGACCTTCAACTCCTGGCAAACGAGTCTCAACGTTGAGTCACTAGATAACATTATTGTCACATGAGTAATTAATACAATATCTTGACTTGCAAATTTTAGACAAGTACTTAATTATTATTAGTACAGTCACACGGTTTGTTGACGATATGGTTCTTCAAGCTGGTTGAAACGTGTTGTAATGTAACAAGTCGTTGTATTGTGCAATGTGAAGGTATCGCGTTCAAAAAGGGATTCATCGCTAACAAGATAGGGGCTAGTGCCTCCGTTTATTTTGATGATGCAACCGGTCTTAACTTTAAGCCTAAATATATTTATGTGGCTGGTCATAAACATGTAATCATGATATAAGCTTGTTTAACCAACTAAATCCTCTTTGAGATATAGAACGTCCGAAAATAATGTTAGAAGTTTATGACGCTACAACAAGTACGAAACCTAATCGCCCTTATTAAGAAGATCTGAAAAAAAAAAATTGGCAAACTGTTAACCAAATAAACACGTGACTCATATAGTTTCTGACTATTTCAATTACATATTACCTTTTTCTATCAACATCAGAAATGATAAACAGTTTAACACTTACACGTGAAACTGTACGACGATACATCTTTAAAGACGAGAAAAGTCCTAATGATGTAAAACGTCACCGCAATCGTCTGCAATCACGAACGATAAGTGTACGTGACTCCAACCACGATAGTTGGAGACTGGGTTCTTTTTTTGTGCAAATATACGGAATCAATTTATTTGCCTTCCTTCTGAGTCATGACATGACTAGTGTTAATTGGTAAACGGGATGAAGATATTAAAGAATACGTAACACGAGAAGCTTTATTGTGTCTCTAATATACGACTTCAATACTTATCACAAGTAGTATTCAGCTCACATCATTACAGTTGACGCACGATCATTCGAATCACACAAAGCAAAATGCTAATAAATGGAACAGATAATTTGTAAAACATGCCAGTTTTACGGCATATTTATTTGCCTTTTATTTCAGAGCCGCCAGCGTCGAATGAGGACAGAATAATTGATAACATTCGGCTGACGTTTCAGAATCAAGACTAAGACCCTTTAAGGTTCACACTTACAGATCCCTTTAAATTTAATCGTATCTGTAAGTAAATAAAACGTAAGCCGTATGCTTTACGTCAGTTTTATCGGCTGATAACACGTGACGTCGCGGTCGTGCCGTTACGGCATCGACGGATACTCCTGGAGTAATCCCGGTTAATGCTTTTGACGCATGTTGCAAATTGATAGACGGTAAAAGTGTTGGTCATCGTTGAAATTACTGTGAAGCGGCGATGGAAATGATAAGTGAAAAAGAGTGTAACAAACATCTTTTATCTCTAAGCAAGCGTACGATATGTGCGCGTCCACTTTCTGTGATAAATTTCATTTGGTTTCTTCATACGCCAAGGTAATGAACGAACGGTAACAAAACGTTGGATAAAAAATGTACGTATAAGAGCAGAGTAAACATTGTTTCCCATTATAATATTTATTCCGCAAACGTTTTCTGCTTAGTGAAGTCCAAATAGCCAGTAAATGTATTTTGCCGGGACTCCCGGACTTGCTGTTCACTGAGCTCATTCTTGTGTCACCTCAATGATAAAAATGGTAAAAGCCGGCGTTTTCCCACCGCTATTCTGAATAAAGAGTATGAGGTAAGTACTTCATGAACAAAGTATGATAAATCATATTTTTACAAACAGTGTTACACTCAGATGGCAATCAATTTGAAACAAAAGATACAGCGACAAAAGAAGCTTTGTTGACAGGATGTAACGACATACGTAGTTATGTATAGGTACTTATATCTACAAGTGAGATAGAAATCGAGGTTGTATGAGAGACCTTGAACCCTATAGCGACGTGAGAGTCAAAAGGTTCACAGGGAACCAGCCAGATGCGAAGGGAAGGGCTCAATTACGGATGGTAGAAATTGCACATTTCTGAAGGATTTAAAAATAAAAGGGACGAAAGGGTAACGTTGTTTTAAGTTCAAAAGGACAGAGGTAGGTGCTTTAATTAACTTCAGTTATGCTTCCTTCCTAACTACGCGTATTTCTCACGGAACAGAAAAATCACGTGGAAGTACGGTCATAAGTTCTACTTTACTACTAATACTGCTGTCGTCACCAGAAATTGGAATGCTTAATCTTAATAGGTTTGTCTTTTTTGTATACTCGATGCCTGAACTAAACTATAAATAAAAACAAATAAAAAATATGAATGAAAATATTTTAATAACATGGTGATATCAACCTACAAACAAATTTAATTTTGACAAGGAGTAGCATAGACAGAGACAATCTACTTCACTGCAATGAGGGTACCGAGCAATGGGCGTTTAGCGATACTTTCGTTTGAATCTTGGCTCGCGTCTTTGCCATTCCTCCGTGTTTTTCTATTCGAGAGCATTTTTAAAGAGTTAATTGAGTACTTTAGAGCGGTCCGAAAACTGTGAATAATGGAATGAAAACACTCACTTCAAATTGGTCTCTTTTAGTAAAGTTTACTTTGCGCTCAGGAAAGAAAACAGACCAAAAGTAATTTGGTTGTAACAACACAGAATTAATACTCACTTGCCAGGCACACAGTTTGAAGAATTTTGGTACGGCATTATTCTGCCAAAGACCCTAAAATAACGTAAACTGTCTAAAATGAACACAAAAATCTTTTAATTGCTCTCTCTAAACAAATAGTAGTTGAGACCCGGGGAAGGGCATAGGATAGTTTTTATCCTGGAATATTGCATAGCAGGTACCTGTGAAGACCAAACAGTTGAGAGCGTTAAAAGTAGATTTAATTTCCATTAACTTAAAAAGTTGGAAATTAAATCTACGTGCTAACGCAGCTAAAACGCTGTGCAACTTTTTGGTCTTCACCCATAAGCGGACGGGGTCTCTCGGGTAGCAGCTAGTGCCTGTAGATATACCAGTAAACCACGGTATACAAGGATTTACAAGACCATGAGCCGCTGTTACATGTACATAAGATCAAATATTTACATTCAATAGTCGTGGATCTTTTATTAACACCAAGATATGAAATTCGTCAATTTATCAAAGTACAATATTATAATGCATGCTACTGCTAACCATAATATTTTCGAGTTTATGTTAAAAATCCAAATAGTCACATATTTATCTATCCTAGCACTCGAATGTTAAAACGGCGTACTTAGTGACAATAATGTAAGTTTCGTGACGTGATGGTGCGATTGCATAATTAATATTGTTTGTTTACACTCATATTAAATATATTGACCCGGATAACTCACGGTTAAATCGAGTTTAGCTCGACATGTTTAGGGCTAATCCGTAGGCTCCGTAGCCCTTCCTCTTCGTCTCCTTTCTTTTCTGTGCTTTCTCTTTTATTTGTTTACACTATTTATTGCACAAAAAAGAAAACAAAAAAGGTTAAAAAAGATAATCATAATCATGACAAACAAATATTTTCCTTTTTAAAAATATTTGAGTTGTAATTTAGTTTAGCTCGTCATGTTTCGGGTTGAGAAAGGCTACGAATTAGCCTGAAACATGTCGAACTAAACTCGATTTAAGACGTGAGTTATCCGGTACAATATCATTTAACGCTTCAGCATTATGCTGAGCCAGTGTCCGATTCACAACCGCAATGACGCATAATTTCCTATGTGTTGTCTATTTGTACCTAATGCTATTGTTGTGTCTTGTGTTGAGAATAAATGTATTTTCTTTCTTTCTTTCTTTCTTGTCTTTTATTTACTATAAATCAAGTAACTAACTAGTATTGTCTGGAAACCTAAAAACAACCTCGACACTATACGAAGTAGGTATACCGACGAATCAGTATCATTCAAAACTAAAAAGATTAAATTAGACCACACACAGTTATTTGAGGATAGTAAAATCGAATGTCGTTGAACTAACAACAATTACCAAACAACTAACGACTTAATAATCTTACTAATATTATAAATGCGAAAGTAACTCTGTTTTCCTTCACGGCTAACCACTAGACCGATTTAGATGAAATTTGTTCTGGAGACAGTCTAAGACCCTAAGAATGATTCTGCAGGATAGCAATAAAATTAATTACATCCACGGAAAACTGTGTCGTCCACAAAATAAAAAAATCCCATAACCGATTCTCCGCAGATTGAGTCGCTGGCAACAGCTAGTCCACAATAACCCAAAGTTTCTTATTTAACCAGATCTGTCGGACTGAGAATCAAATCAGAAACTTTCCCAAATTAGCTACCCGAACCTAACTCGAACAACCAACTAGTCCCATTATAATCAGCTAGTTTACATAGAATGCGTCGAACGCTATAGCAACAACGAAAACTATTCAAACAAACGGACAGCCTGAAAACGTTCACTCTTGACCCGCAATTGTCCCTGAAATCAACTGGCAACTGATTACGTTGAGCACAGTGATTGATGACACAAATGGAACATTAGCAGTAGCCGCCTACGACAATGATAATGGTCACGTGAAACGTGTACTAAAATAAAGTAACTATTAATAAAATGTCCGATGATAAAAGCCATTCGGATGACCCAAGTTGACCCAAAACACGCTGATGTCATTGTTAATTCGATAGCTACAAAACCAGATAAGCTGCACGATTATTTTAAGCAAACATCTATATAAGTTTAGTACAGTTTTGTGTTTATCAAAAACAGACCGAAACTACGAGTTTCCTTGAGAAACTAATCCATTCAATTTTAAAAATACAGAGCAGTGAGCAACAAAGAATAATGATCTTGTTAAAGAGATAGCTGATGCGGGCCAGTTCTATTAGTTATTAACAATTTTAGTACAAACATGTTATAAGCCATTGACATCTATGTACTAGACTGCATGTTTCTTACATCAAAACGGCGCATAAAACAGTTCACAGCGATGTTTTGTGAACAGTTCACTAGTTTGTTGACGTCCGTGACAGGGGTTGTGTCAAAGTAATATTGATGATTGATGCGCCGCGCGTTTTGTTCCAAACAGCCAGTCTAGTGCCGTAAGGATATAGATGTCGAATAATGTCGATGTTGTAAGCGAATCACTTCGATCGGTTGATTTATTTGTAGCCCATAGTAGCTACAATAAAAAGCACAATAAACTTATTATATGTATAAAACTACAGCAATAACAACAGGCAATGCCCTGTTAATTAATATTATGATTATATTAAGATATTTTTAGAGAAGGAGAAGGACGAACAACAAATAAATGTAACCAGTTAGACTGAATGACAAAATAACCATTTGTAATTATTCTAAACAAAGTAAAAACTTTTTGAAGGTAACTCTGACACTCAGTAAATTCCAAATACAGCACATGAATGAAACGTTCAATCTAATCAATTTCAAAGTCAATTGTATAAAGAGATGAAACAATCAACACACGATCCGATTGAAAATCATCAATAAGAAAACAAAATGACTAATACAAGTATAAGCCAGTATTGCTAGGCACTTACTACATTATCTATGGAAATGTAGATCAATAATATGATAATATTGTTAACGTCTGGGTTAATTTAATTGATAATAATGTCCACGAGTGTTATGATAAGTAGGCATTTATAATAAATGGAGCTGGTAGGCTTAGCAAAGCTTCTACCATTACGTAGCAAGCAATACTACATGTATTCTACTCGTCTTTTCGTTCATGGAATTAATCGAGATTAGGCTTTGTTATCTATTAAGCAGATAAAATCTGAAAGTGTGTCAGCAATTTCTAATTTGACGATGATAACTTATCATTTTTATACACCTATACGAAGTTCATATACATATATCTTCCTAGCTCTACGTATATTTAAAAACTTTGCCTCATTAACATTGAGCTGTTATTGACAAGAATCTGTTAGCACATCCGACGTCGTGTTTGGAGCACCGAAAAAAACACACGAGCAACGTTTCAATTTGGATCCTTGCAGACGAGCCAACGACCTTTACTTTTATGGCAAACACAAAAGCTGAATAGAACCGGTGAGTTGATAAGAATACTGTTATGCAAATAATTGTCACAAAGGCACTCCTAACATAGAGCATACAAACAAAAAAACTCGAGTTCAAAATAATTCTGTTAACATTTCTTATGAGCAAACGTGGCTGCAAGCCAAAAATTTAGTGAAGATAATTTCAAACGAAAACGAAACATGTACATGCAATGTCAATATAAACAATGTAGTACGTTATGAAATTAATTTATTTGTATCTAGTAGGTAATAATCCTTGCTCTGGCTGCGGCAATAAAGGCCAACTACCTATAATGATTGCTAATGGTTATAATATGTAACAGAACGATATTCAAATGAGTCATTCTAGAGTATTTAAGGACACTGCACTTATCGTTACATGTGTTAGATTAACTAACTTCACAACGTTGCCTCGCTGCTTTCGAGAACACCTGTTTGCTTGCCACGGCCGAGTGAGTGTCCACGGAGTAGCAAATGCGTCTTGAACAGGTGTTGCAATGTTTTGTACGTGGCCGACATATTAGGTTGATAGAGGATACGTAATACTCTGAACATGCGGATTAGCTACTTGATAACACTGAAGTGCGAAAATAGAAACACGGTTAAACTAGACTAAAATTAAGATAAATACAAAAATAATTACGGTGTTCTCGTCGTAAAAGGATCCTATTAGGGGGCGGTGAAGCTGGTTTTATTTATCTATCGTAGATAATGAATAAATTGTCAGTTGACCTAAGAATCGCTCGTAGTTAAAAAAATCTTTACTTTAGATTTGGTCAAAAGCGGCGACCCCAGATATTTGCTTAAAATTTAGAACGAAACATTTAAATGCTATAAACTTGCAAATTATCCAGCATCAAACAATAAATATCTAAAGGCATTAAACATGATCATCTGATTGTGATTATACAGGTCAATCATAAAGTTTTGATCAGTTTTTAAACGGCCATCAGCCTTAGGCACGTGACAGTAAACACGACAGCGATATGCGGTTCCAGCCGAGCTCGTAAACTCCTTTGATGTGTTGCAAAACAGTGCACACATCGAGAATCAGTGGAACAGATATTGCGTACCCACAATACTGAAACAAATACATATAACAATTTTGTCCGTGAATTCCGATAAAGTAACTTCTAAGTACTTAGTTAAAGCAATATCACATGTTGTTGTCATTTTTATCGTGAGTTGCACCAAATTACTTTAACTATAACTAATGTTAAATCAACCGTCAAATCACAGCGATTTGACGGCTGTTTTGATATTGATACAACTCAAAACTTCGAGTAACCAATCCTTATAACAATGAATCTCTAATGTTGCAGAACTAGAAGAGATTAGAGATATATCCCGAAACAAAGACATAACTAAAACTTACAGAGCCCAAACTACACAAGAAAACGAGACCATCGAGTAAATTAAGATAGCAAAGTGTTCCCCTGCGGAAGGGTCACGACCTGGATTCGTTAACGATGCAAGCCGGGTCGAAGCTCTCTCCGAAGATAAAATGCAAGGCTAAGAAAATCCCAGAGGTAAGAGATTTGCCGAGTTCAATGAACTGGAAAAGGATCGTATTACGATACAAATGTTTTGGAATGACTTTTATATCCGTAGTCTAGAGAAAATAATGCTGGGAACAACCATTAGTATAAAACACGACATGTTTATTAAAACAAGGCAAATGTAGAATTTTAACATAAAAGAGCATGCATGAGTAACAAGTACAAATGTTTGCATAAAACAGAAATAAAGGGTAAAAGTGAAACCCTGTAAAGTAGAGTGGAGCGAAATATAAGTCGAAAGAGTCCTTTGCAAATAGCTGAGCGAGAGATTCGCAAGTGCCCATTCTGAGCTTCACAATAACTTGACCTACATTGTGCGCAGCTAGTACGAGCGGCGACACGTATTCTACAACTTTTAAAAGGAAAACCATAAGGAATATCATGGAGCTTCGTCGTAGACTGTACACAGTACGTGATGTGAACGAACTAGTTGAGATATTTAATATCTTACTACAAAGTCTGGCGTAAAGCTTAATATAGGAGTGGGTTAACTGAAATTGTTTGCCAAGCGGTTTATGGTTGGGAAGGTTTCATAAATAACTATGTATAAGCGTCAAGTAGAAGGATAAACATCAATAGCCTCCAAAGTCCTCGCGTACTTTATAAAGGACTAATTAACACTAAGAATAACGGCCGAATTTACTTTATAAAGTACAAATTGTTCATTGAATAAAGAATTCTAAGAATTTTGAAATAAAATCCAAAATAACAAAGCAGGTCAACCATGTCTAGGTCTTAAATGCTAAGTTTGTTAAAAATGTCAGGACTTAGGAGGATAGTTCATGATAAAGTACTGTTTGCACTAATAACGAATGAAACAAAAATAAAGTGTTTCCATAATAAAAAAGCTTGTAAAAACACACGAAAAAGATACCGTAGGTAAGCCATAAATAAAATTCGTTTCCGAGAGATTGATTCCTTACGTGAATAGGTAAGAGTAACGTAACGCGACTTGGAATCCCGAACCCCAGACGTGCGCGTGCACGCAATGATCGAGTTTCATTAATCCATCTAAGAACGTGCGTCGGAGAAATTGTATGTAAAGCTGTAGCGGTGATGGATAGTGGCTTTTAGGAAAACAATGTTATCCTTCAGCCTGATTTATACCCAAAAGGGGTAGTGAATTAATGATGGAAGTTAGTATTGGATATAAGACAACGGGATAGTGAACTAACCACAAGTTTGCCAATAGTTTTAATGTTTTCACAAACTTTAATTACATTACGTATAAAATGTGGTGCTGTGTTTTATTTAAAGCCGCTTCTGGAATTTATTTGTTGAAAAGTTTGTTATTTTTCGGTTATTGACCGTAAAGCTATAAATAATTTCAGATTCATAGTCCGATTTGGAAATACAGCATCTAACCGCTCGATATTGTAAATAACGGAAAAGAAGAACTCATATTTGAAGTAGTACCTAACCTTCCCTGTTAGTATTGAAGTGGCTGTTAGAGACTCCAATACCTGCTTCGTTAACTAAAAATAATCATTCGAAATCACGTTACAAGTCCTATTTTACATCAAATTATTTCTCCAAAGACAGATCTAAAAATCTAACTACGCAAGTTTCATTAATACAAGCACCTGCTTTCAAAGATTCCGTCACAATTACAAGAAACTCAGTTATAAGTAGAACACACAAAGAGTAGCTTTTCGCAACGTTGTTTGTAGGCACCGCGTTAAATTTCACAGACGCCGGCGCGGCTGGTGCGGCCGCTATTTCTGGAACCAATGTTCGATTGAACCGTCTACGGAACCGTGGAACAAATATTGTCTGTAACAATACGTCAAGTTTTAAATGACAACCTCGAAAGAAATCCAAGAACTACAAAGACCGGTCTAGCATCAGTTGCTGCGTCAGTGGCAGTTAGTCCCTTTTATAGCGGACTGACAGGGAAACTCTTCCATGTAATGTAATTAATTTAAACGTAGATACAATTATTTTTGCAAATTCAGATGCTTCGAATTACTGCAGCAAGCTAGCTAGCACGCTTGCCATTTTTTCAAGTGGAGTAAGCTTAGTGTCTCTTCCCTTAGTGTGAAATGACGCCCATAGCGACAAAGCTAATTGTGACCACTCGTGCTAAATCCAGCCGCTCACGCTTGTCGCGGTACAATAGTAAGTATGTTCCTTGAAACTAGTAAACAATACAGTGGAAAGATACCTGCTTTCCAGCCAGCGATAATCGTGTCTAGTATTGATAGATAAGTATGTGCATATAGGCGCATCAAAATAGAAGAACCTGGACATAACTCGATAACTGTAATTTTCTTTTTGTATGATATAAAGTGTTGTTAGTTCTGGTTGAAATAAAAAAAATTAATGATTTTAGGGGTCCTCATCAATATAAAAAAAACAAAAAACTAAATTTTAGGCATATTGTGATTTTAGAAGTGCAGTGTAATAGGTAACTTTGTAAAAGTACCTCTATTACGATATGATGCTTGCATTCCAGTTAAAAAAATCAAAATTCATCGAATTAATCAATCAGAACTATCATTAAAGAAGAAGATTCAGTAAGTTACCCGTTTTCAGACTTATCTTACCAGAATTCGTTGATAACTGTAATTTTACAATTTATTCTGAATAGTACATTCTTCGTGTTGATAAATTATTAAAAACTAAACAGATTTCTTTCCCTCTTTCTAAAGTTACAAAAAATTAGTTATTTTTGGAAAACCATAATACATAACAACTTCAAAAGTGTGTAATTAATGCTGTCAACATATAATTACTACCATAAAAAACAAATTATCAAAAAAAAATCTACGGTTATTAATTAATTCATATTTTTTCTTACTTACGTATTAATTTGAACCTTATTTCTTGCACTATAAAGTCGTCATTACATTGTGCCTTGACTCGACCGAGCGTTTCTAGTGTAGTCGTCTCATAGGCATAAATAGTCAATGATTGTCAAACTTTTATATAACCACGTGGGATGCATCACGGTTCTGCTAGAGCGGAGATTTACTGAAATATTGTGTTTGCTGGATGCGATGCTTGACTGTGTCGTATAAGCGCGTTAACCTATTTAAATTTATAAGCTCTCAGTATTTAAGGTTCCGTAGCCAAAATGGCAAAAACGGAACCCTTATAGTTTCACCATGTCTGTCTGTCTGTCAGTCTGTCTGCCGGTCTGTCCGTCCGTCCGCGGCTTTGCTCAGGGACTATATTTTTTTTTATTCGACTGGACGGCAAACGAGCAAGTGGGTCTCCTGATGGTGAGAGATCACCACTGCCCATAGACACCTGCAACACCAGGGGGATTGCAGATGCGTTGCCAACCTAGAGGCCTAAGGTGGGATACCTCAAGTTCCAGTTATTTCACCGGCTGTCTTACTCTCCACACCGAAACACAACAGTGCAAGCACTGCTGCTTCACGGCAGGATTAACGAACAAGATCAGCATTGATCTTGTTCGTTAATCCTAACAAAGCTGTAATTTTGCACGAATACATATGTGAACTATGATACAATCCCTACTAATATTATAAATGCGAAAGTATGTCTGTCTGTCTGTCTGTCTGTCTGTCTGTCTGTTACGCTTTCACGTCGAAACCACTGAACCGATTTTGTTGAAATTTGGTACATAGGTAGTTTGAACACCAAGGATGAACATACCTTTTATTCCGGTAGACGGCGCCACCACGCGATAACCTAGATCCGCGCAGACGAAGTCGCGGGCATAAGCTAGTAAAAAATAAAAATAAATAATTTTTAGGGTAATTGCCATAGACGTAAAGTGGGGGTGATTTTTTATTCTGAGCCAACCTTGTAGTGTGGGGTATCGTTGGATAGGTCTTTTAAAACAATTAGGGGGTTGCTAAAACTATTTTTCGGTTCAGATTCATTTGCAAAATATTCAACTTGAAAGTGCAAATTTTCATTAAAATTTAACGTCCCCCCCCCCCCCCCACCCCTCTAAAATCTAAACTGGTGGCTGAAAAAATTTGAAAAAATTCAGGATGGTATGGTAGTAAGTATATCAAACTTACAAGGAAAACTATAACGGTTAAGTTTTCTTGAGAATTATTAGTAGTTTAAGAATAAATAGCAGCGAAAGGTATAAAATGTACCTTGTACTTGGAATATTCTTTACAAAATACGAAATCCTTAGATAGATATTACTTTATTTTTTCTTTATGGCTACAGAACCTTATTTCGGGCGTGTTCGACTCGCAGGCCGGTTTTGTTTTTTATGCAGAACTACGAACAAATAATAAGTCCGGAATTTTAGCTGCGTTGCAAAAATCTGAAAAGAGGATTAAGTCTTAAATAGTTATTTTTCACTAGAGCCAAAAAACAACTGATTTCCGAAAAAAAATATAACTTTTTAATGGAAGATGATAAACAAGTATCAAAACTACCGTTATAAATATGAGCTTTTCCCGCTAATAGGTAAGTATATAATATTCGATGGCCCAATCGAATAAACGTGCAAAGGCCTTTACACGAAAAAATTTTTTTTGCTTTGTTAGCTTACATATGGCCCAAAGTATGTCGTTAATTTTTTTACACCGATCCGATTAACCGTTTTTGAGATAAAATGTTTTAATTGTTTATTCGTTGGTAATTATTCCATACAAAGTTAAAGTTGGTTTTATTTTTCCTGTAAAATTGCTGTTTTACGATTACACGTTTATTCGTTTGGGCCATATGTAAGATTACTGAAACTGGGCCAATAAAGATTTTCTAAAAGTCGGAAAAAGTTTGGAACTTTGTCCATATAAACAATTATTTTTATAATACTGAGAGTACATTTAAACAAAGAAATATGTAGTTATATGTAAATTTAGGACTTACACCATTATTCATGTTCTTGTTCACTACGTTGTAATAGATAAACTATTCTTGTATCCTTGCTCAATTGCCAATTATTCTACTTATAACCTTTTATACTCCAAAACATATAATAAAAAAAATACGTAAAATAAAACCTCGCTCTATTATGCATGTTGATCTGTAAATAAAAGGACTAGAGGCCGTATTGCTTAACATTTCTGGCTCTCGCGATCGCAATCAAATGAGTTTGTTAAAATAAATGAAAATTATGTTAAAAAAAATTAAATTTCTTAAAATAAATGGTATTTCCTTAATATATTATTATTATAGCGACGTGAAATAATAACAACAACTTTTCGATGTGGTTTTTAGCTTTGATGTTGTGTTTTTAGCTGTGTTAGTTTTGTCGGACAGTCGCGCGAGCAGAGCGGTGGCGCGTAGTACGCGTGTTGCGGCAGCCGCTGAGTCGCGTGCTCTAATGATAAAGCGTTTCGAAATAACCCGAAACATGTCGAGCTAAACTCGATTTAAGACGTGAGTTATCCATTACAATATCATTTAATATGAGTGAGTCTCACGGTAGTTTCATGAATAAAATTGTAGTGAATTCGTTTTTTTTTTCAGAGCATGTATACGAAGAATAAGTTGGGCCTTGGAGGGAAACTAAGTTAAATCCTTAAGTTGGCTCATTTTACTTAAAGGAGACATTCCTTTATTTTTAAAAAGAAATAATACTTTATTCAAGATTTTTTTGTGATTCGCTTGCCTCGCCCGGGACTCGAACCAACTAAAATAAAAAAAAACGCTTGCTGTTTTATTATACTAATTGATGATAGAATTATTATTCAGGATAAAATTTCTCTAACAAACATAATTTGGTCTTACTCTCGTCTGTCGTACAAGATATCCATGAAGAAATTGAAGAATAACTATTCTGCAGAATTGCTGGACTTCTTGCAGGCCATCTAATCGTCTTGTTTATACCTATCGAGGTATTATTAGTCTTTGAATATTGGAGAGATAGAGAACTGTTACGTGTCTTTTACGTGTTAAAAGTGAACATTAAGTAGATATTAGGTAATGTTCATTAAAGAACTTGTGTACTAAATAGACGTTCTTCATGAATATCTTGTACGACAGACGAGAGTAAGACCAAATGTTTGTTAGATAAATTTTATCCTGAATAATAATCCTATCGATTATAAAGTAAAGAGTGTATTTTTTAATTTTAATTGGTTCGACTCCCGGGCGAGGCAAGCGAGTTTTAGAAAATCTTTGAATGCAGTTTTGTTTCTTTTTAAAAATAAAGGAATGTCTCTTTTAAGTAAAATGAGCCAACTTAAGGATTTAAGGTAGTTGTAGTTTCCCTCTAAGGCCCGACTTATTTATCCACACTGTATAGAACCACAACTTTTTTTTACTATTTGTAACTTAAGCCATTCATTCTCGGATGGGAAATCGACATTTTGATCATGTAAAATTAAACATAGGATGTTAATTAATTTTTCTTCAACCACAATTTTTAATGCATGCAACTTAAATCATTTAATTTTTGCCTTGAACATTTTCAAGATTATTTTTTTCACTTGAATCTCTTGAGTATTACATGAAACAATTTGACTTGTGCTAATTTTTCTTGATCACTTTTTATCCTACTAATATCATAAATGCGCAAGTTTGTAAATCTATTTGTTCATTGGTTTGTTTGTTTTTTACTTCATGACGTCTAAACCACTGAACCTATTTAGATGAAATTCAGTCTTTAAATAGTTTTAATTTCGGAGAAGGACATAGGATAGTTTTTATCTCAAAAAATTGCATAGTTCCTGCGAATTTTGTGCGGACGGAGTCGCGGGTAGAGGCTAGTTCCTTTATATTAGTTTATTATTTGTATTAAATTTATCGTACTAAAATCGGTTTGTTCTTTCACCTAGCAATAAAAAATGGCGTTTAAATTACAAGCAAATGAACACAAATCAACACGGGTATGAGATTAAAATAATATATTATTAATTCTATTTTAATTTGAGTAATTTTTTTACTTGAACACTACAACTAGGTGAGCGTTTATTTAAGAAAAAAAAGATAAGAATAAATTTATTTACCTGAATTCGGCACAACAAAAACAAAAACAAATTACTGCTAAAAAACAGACAATCTTATATAAATCTTATTGTTATATTTCATTTATCCATGAACAGTCTACAACTTGGTTGACATTTTTAAATCATTTATCCTATGTATTAAAGAAGTGTACATAAACCATTTTGCTTTGAACATATAAATAAATCTTAATCGTGCACTTAAATCGTTCTGCCCTGATCAGAAATCTGTACAAAACGGCCCAAGTTACATCTAACTTCGTAAAAGAAAATGTTTTATATTACATATCAAAAATTAGCAAAAAAAAAATGCGCTTTTAGATTGGGGTCACTCTTAATTTTTTATTAAGTATTTTGGAAACTGATTTTTTAAATCTTTAAAACGCTCTCCTGTAAAGTTTTCAAAAAGGCACTTGAATCAAATAACCTTTTAACCGTCGATATATATAACTTAAAAACTCCTTTACACTTAACCCCCTTTTCACCAGGGCCCCAGAAATGGCTTTATATGTTCTTAGTTGGCTTGGCAGGGCTTGTTCTGCGCGTCATCTGACATTGCATCACGCGCGCAAACCAAACCTCTAGGTTGGCAACGCAACTGCAATCCCCCTGCAGCAAGTGTTTATGGGCGGTGGTGATCTCTTACCATCAGGAGACCCACTTGCTCGTGTGCCATCCACTCGAATAAAAAAAACCCTGCTTAGCTTCTGGATTTTAAGCAATCAACAAGCATTAGTTTTATTTTTATTTCAATAATTAGTAGTTTTGGTTTGAAGTATAACCACTTCTTATGTAGAATGTGTTCTGATCTGAGTTACACTTCCTGACTTATTATTTCTTCGTAGGTACAGAGTTATTATAAAAATATATTAGCCTAAGTTAATTTAGTGTAAGTACCTAGTAATATTTTTTTTATCTAAGCGTCGTCGGTGTCGGTGGACCGCTAATGTTAACAGGAAAGTAAAGTACATATGTTGTATTTTTTATAGTATTGACCTTAGCGGTCCCCCGACACCGACGACGTTTAGATAAAAAAAATATTACTAGGTACTTACACTAAATTAATTTAGGCTAATTTTGCGGGAAATCAGCATAGGTTCCAGCGGGATAGGGATAAACGAATTGTTCGCAGATGAAGTCGCGGGCAACAGCTAGGTAGTGGAGAATTATTTTTAACCGACTTCAAAAAAGGAGGAGGTTATCAATTCGGTTGTATTTTTTTATTTTATTTTATGTTTGTTACCTCAGAACTCCGTCATTTATGAACCGATGTGAATTTTTTTTTTTGCGTTCGTTTAGGAATGCTTTCAATTAGGTCCCATAAGCACCAAATCAGGATCTGATGATTGGATCTTAAGGAAATCGAGGGAACTCTTCAAATGTTGTAGGGACACCTATGGTAATTTTGATATATTTAATAGTAACTCGAGCATTTGCTCTTGAAAATCATCATTTGGTGAAGTGGAACTGATGATGAAGACCACAGTTGACCATCGGAGTTACTACTCAATAATAAGTATTTCATGGGTTGAATTTCAATTGCTTTAACACAGTTGCTAAGCAATTTATGCTCCTCGGAACGGATATGGTGAAATGGAATGGGTGGTGATGCACCAGGACTCCTCAATAATGAACGTCTCTGCATCGAAAAAAGCAATTTTTCGTAAAAGGTGACGAGCAGTTGACATTAAACTATTGTATCTTGGATGTTTTACACTAAAAAGCGTGAAAAAAAAATTTTATAACAAAAAATAGAACCGACTACAAAAAAACCATGAAAATAATTTTCTACCAGTCCGAAGTCGGTGCCTCAGCACGAGCCAGCAGGAGTGATTGAAGCCATTTACTCGTATAGATAGTTGTAGGTGAGGTAGACGATTATAGGTCCAATCCTGCTGGCTCGTGCTGAGGCACCGACTTCAGACTGGTAGAAAATTATTTTCATGGTTTTTTTATAGTCGGTTCTATTTTTTGTTATAATTTACTTTTTAGTTGTCCTTTTTGTCGGCTTTTTTTTGGGCGTTTTTTTTTATTTTTGCGGACGTTATTTGGTCGGGGATTTTTAAAAATTTGAATTTTAGTTTTTTATTTCATGCTTTTTAAACTTTTCTATATATATATTTTTTAAGTGTACTAACTAGTATGTTGAATATCCTGGCTGCAGCTCAGCTGGTGTTGCCACCATTTCATTGAAAAAATCAAATACTGATCAAAAGGCATCAATCACGACACGTCTGCTATTATTTTTTCAAGAGTATACTGCTGTGCCGGATATTTTTATAGTGTACTAGTGTGCTGGATATCCTGGCTGCAGCATCAGCTCATCCTGTTGCCACCATTGCATTATATGTAGAATCAAATACTGATCGAAACGAATCCAAACACGATATATCTGCTATGGTTTTATCAAGAGTGTACCTACTAGTGTTCTGGATATCCTGGCTGCAGCATCAGGCCGAGAATTGCATAATCTTGCATAGTTATATGGCATACCTGGCTGTTTCAAATTTTAGGTCCCAAATATGCTTGAAAGTAAAGTAAATACACAATGACATTATGCGTCTAAGATTCCTACCGCAGCGAACAAAAGAGCTGATGATCTTGAAACGGCTGAACCGATTTTGATAAAACATGTCTAAAAACCATCGCAGGAAAACCAGCTTTCAAATAAAAAAAACCGCATTCAAATCGGTCCACCCGCTTAAGAGCTACTGTGCCACAGACAGACACACAGACACACAGACAGACACACAGACACACATAGCGGTCAAACTTATAACACCCCCTTTTTTGCGTCGGGGGTTAAAAACAAGAAAGTAGTTTGCTCAGAATCGAGAGTAAAGTCGACTACCTACAAGCCGTCGAGAATAGATTCGAAACAACATCGAAACGCAATGTAACAAACAAAAGAAAAGAATGATATACATACCTATACGATACACGCCACGCATGACCGACCACGACCTCGCGCGCGATAGCCTACTTGCTCGCTCTAATGACTGAGTCGTATGTTCCTTTTCACTCTTTTATTGCGCGACGCCGACCATGACGTAACACAGCAACGCGTTCACTATAAGATGATCCCAAACGTCGACTTTATATCAAGTGACGTAAGGTCGTAATTTTATTAAAATTTGATGATGTTAAGCTGGTTCTTAACTTTGCTTTAAACTTCCCGCACCCACCGCATGCATACCGTTAGACTATATGGTCGCGCGTATATTCAATTAAATTTTCAGTTCTTTATGTGATACATTAACATAATTATTTTTGATGGAATTATGATTATAGTACACAAAAACCTATATTTAAACGAAAATTTCATAGTGCAGATTTTTAACTACCGAGAAATACAAAATTATTACAGTGTTACAATTATATAAGTAATTTTTGTTTTAAATGTTTAAAAAGACGCAATATAGCCTAAAAAAGATACAACCATCTAGTTGCCATTTTAGCTTATCTAAATATTTAGATCAAATAAAAACTGTGAAAAAAAACGTACATGTGAATTTCGTTTTAGATTATTTTTGCTATAATGTGATCGCATTTGAATGCAACTCAAAGTTATACGAACAAGGTATTTGGTTACCTATTTAGCTTTTACTAAAAAGTTAAGTAGTGTACGATATTCATGATTTTTATAAAATACGGGTACGACCGCGAATTTTTGAAATACTATATTTAATCAATATTTGATACTTAATTTTAACATCCGATAAAAAATAAAAACAACGGGTTATTGAATTATGTCCAGGTTCTTCTATTTTGATGCGCCTAATAAACAATCCCACATTGCTGATTATTTCTTGCGACTTTAGTATACACAAGATGTCTTCAAAGTAATTCGGTATTCAGCAAATGATTGGGTTAGCTTGATTGAATACAAGTAAAAAAAAAAAACTGATTTAATTAAATGTAGTCACGCCTTTGGCACCGTACACTTTAACACTGCAAATGTCTAACTATCACAGGTCCCTAAATCGAAAAACGTGTTTGCAAACATTTATAAATATTTTTAAAACATAATCCAACGGGTGTGGTTTAGACGAGACAAAAATCATACTTACGCAACGTGTATTTTTTTTATTTAAAAATTTATTTTAGCACTTTTCGGCGTAGATAATACAGGAAAAATTTCATCTTTCTAGCACTATAGTCTAGCTAAGCTGGGAATGGACAGACATAGCGAAAGGAATCCTTCGACAACTACGGAACCCTATAAAATGCAGCGCATAACACTAGTGTTAAAATTCACGATATTTAAAAGAAGCATCGCAACTTACCCTGTACCTATGTATTAAAAAGAAGTAAACCAATTCAATTGTGTGAATATTGCACCAAATCCATATAAAAGAACCAAAACTATGCAGCACTATATGTAAAGAGAGTCGTTCTACGTAAAGGGGCGCTTACGTGACAAGAAACCATTTGGGATGTTAACTTCGCCTGGTAACTTTTTACTTAGGCGACGGGGACACAATAAGCGAGCGGCGGCGTGGAAAATGTGATCTAGTCGAGATAGTGCGTATAAAGGAAGTGCGTCGGTCGAAACAAGAACACCATAACATAGTAAACAGTACAGAAAACAGGAGTACCAATACGAGTATAAAGAAAAATAGTCATTATGAAGTACATAAATTTTCTAATAAACTAAACCAAGCAAAATTACAAGCAATAACTTTAACTAGATCACAGTGGAACACGTCGTTAAAAATTATATTCTATATGGCAAAGCCCTCTCATTTTGAAAGGAGGCCTATGCCCACTAATGACGATGATGGCAAATAACTAAAAGTCAACCGATAGGAATTTAGGAGCCTACCCGCTTATAATTCTGTGTTTTTGTACTCCACTGAAATTACAGTCACTTGAGTCGCTCAAGGACGAATTTTAGGCAATCACTTATTCACTTAATAGTTAATAGGTTATTTGGCGGGCTTAGTTAAAATTACATTTATAAATGAGGCTTAAAAAATTGTTTAGTTACGACAAAGTATATTGAGATGAGACAACACAAAGTTGGTTCTTCGCGTGCAGTGCACATTCTTTCGTCATTAAATTAATAAATTATTATGTTGTGATTATAATGTCGCAAATACGAGAAAATATTTATTATTGTTGTAATACTGAGAATCATAATGATTGCTCTATTCTCCGACTTTCTATTGTTTTAAGGTTAGCTGAATTTGGTGCTTTTCTATATAAAATGTTCTATATAATATAATAATAATCCCAACAATTTTACCATATTTATCTCGAGAAATAAACTTATTATCCATACTAATATTATAAATGCGAAAGTGTATGTGTTTGTATATTTGTCCGTCTTTCACGTCGAAACGGAGCGACGGATCGACGTGATTTTTGGCATGGAGATTTTTTATGGGCCAGAGAGTGACTTAGCTTATTTTTTATACCGGAAAAATGCACAGTTCCCGAGGGAACAGCGCGAAATAACCTAATTCCACGCGAGCTAAGCCGCGGGCAAAAGCTAGTATTCTATATTCTTATGCGGGTACTATAAAAGTATCCATGGACACTACTAATACATTCCTCAATAGACTATCTATTAATATGACGATGATGAATGTAGCTTTATTACAATAGAATTATAGCTTCTTGCCACCAATCTACAGCAATAACATTATTTACATTAGCGTGGCATTGAAGTATTTGTAATAAAAAAACAATTCATAACCACAATAGATAATAAGAGTAAACAACAAGTACAATTAAAAACTCAAACTATCGTAAAAATTGGCGATTTTACTCATCGCCATAGTATCGTTATGTTGTTTAACGACGGGTTATTTTTATGACATTCGCATTCACATGACACAGACTTCGTAACATTTAACGATCTCTATTCATTTTTGATGGAAACGATTATTTTATTTTGTAATCTTATGATAACGATAGCAAGAAAACCTGCTTCTTAAATCCCCTTTTCCAAAAACAAATTCGTAGTTGCGAGTCCGTTTAACTAATACGAATGCAGCAATTGTTATTCCACCCGAGGCTAATATAAAGCTTTTCTCAAAAATGGCGAAGGAAAAAAACGAAATTAGAATAAACCTGTTCTCAAAATATATTATGAATGATATTTAATTTTATTCCATTATTTTTTCTATGCTTTCCTGCTTTTTTTTTTTCATAAAAAGAAACTGCAGGCAGGTGTATTTTTCCACCGAAAACACCACAAGCTATTTCAGATCCAATAAAAAAGTCTGAAGTTCCAACAAAACAACTGATACCGGCCATTTAAGTTTACTTTATACGACTTGTGCCAACATTTCCATGGCCGTTTTCACTTTTGCTTTTTCGCTGACCATAAACTATGACTGGTCTGAGTGGAGAGCCTTGTGGGAGGCCTATGTCCAGCAGTGGACGTCTTTTAGCTGACATGATGATGATAATGATAAACTATGCACTTCGCCTTCTCTATGTGAGGAATAACGTCAACTTTTACAGGACGTTTTGAGGAAAGTATTATTCCCTTCTTCTTCTAAGTTGCTACACTCTTGACTTGACAGAGTGGTCGTGGTCGGCGGCTGAGGATCAGCAGTGAACCATCATGACATGACACAGTATATATATAAGCTAAAGCAGTGTGAAGCTACGAACAAATCGATCGAAACGAACACACTCACACAGACGCGCGCTCTACACGGCCTCTGAGGGGGTCTAGCGTACTGCAGTACCGCAAAAACCCCTTAGAGGCCGTGTAGAGCGCGCGTCTGTGTGAGTGTGTTCGTTTCGATCGTAGCTTCGTAGCTTCCATACTTATTTATCTTATATACGAGTACATACTGTGATCATGACGACTTTCTTGGGAAATATTGTGGTCGTTTCCGCTTGCCTTCCATATCGCAGTGCCAAAGTCCGGAGTGCGTAGTTTTCCAATAGAGAGCGCTACTGCCCGCCCACTCTGACATCAAAGGCCTACGAAAACCGGGTACAGCATGGACTAAAGTATTATTAAATGCGGCAATAACATAATAATACTGTTTAATACATAACGTACAATTATGAAAAACGCCGACTCATCAAGCCATATCGGAATGACTTTTAAAATTCAATGGAATAGTGACTGTGCATGTTTTTAACACCGTTACAACCTTTGTACCTGAAGAAACTGGCTTTTAGGTACAATGGTCCTCGGATGTATACGAAAGAGGCGCTCAAAAATGTCTCAACACAATAAAAGGAGCAACAGAAATCTTTTCATGTAGAAAGATGAACGTTTGAAAGATGAATGTGATAAACGTTTTGCAACCAAGATTAGCACTTTAAAGCTTAATATTTTGCAAATTGATCATTGAAAAGTGGTCTTAACTAGTTAAAGTTAGTAGTTATCGACCTATCTCACATGGATTTAAATGTAAAAAAAAAAACACTAAGTGCGTATATTTTTTTATTTTAATAAATATTGTAATGTTTTGGTTGATATATACATTGTATATTCATTCAAAATTATAGCGTTCTAGCACTAACAGTCGAAGCCAAGCCACGGACGTACATGGCGAAACTATAAGGATTTCTTGTAGGACTACGGAACCCTAACATTACAAACTCGAATCATAAAATTCCTACCAATATCGTAATGCGAAAATTTGGTATACCTAGAGATAGTTTGAGACTCTGGTAAGGACATATGATGTATTTAATCCCAAAAAATAGCATAGTTCTTACGGCATAGAGATCAACAATTTAGCGGGCAACGGCTAGTAAAGTAATAAGTATGTATTTTTACACTTCCCTTCCCATATTAGTTTGTAGTCTTTGAACCTTAGGTACAGATACCAGCACCAATATCTGACACAACAAGCGTGCATAAATATCTGATAGGACTCTATTTCTAGGGCGGGAAGGACGTGTCAGACATTTTTGCTGGCAGATATTAATGCTGGTGACTGTACAGCAGAAACACCATTCGTCCAATCGACATAGATTGCTGGGTGTGTCGCATAACCTAGGTCTGAATTATGTCATCCGACACACGTAGGCGTCTCTAGTGGATAATACAGGCGTTTATTACTGAAGATGGGCCGCAATGTTCTGGGTTATGAGGCGGCGTATTATCTTTATTCGACGCAAGGATGTTTCTAGCTCAACGGTCATTTACAAGAAGAACTGAATGGAAAAGTTTGTAAGATTGAGTGAACTTTGTGACGTTTCTCTAATGACGCGACCCTCAACTAAATCAGTTGATTATGACTAAGTAGTTAGACAGCAAATCTTACAATAACCGCCCGAGTCTAACGGGGTACTAAATGACCAATAACAATCACATTTATATGTGTACGAGGGTCAAACTGAAAGTTCTTAGAAAATCAAAAATTGAGCAAACTAGCAAGTTATTAGTTTTATTATATCTTTTCAAAATAGTGTCCATTCACATCAATACACCGCTGCATCCGATGGAACCACTGAGAAAAGCACTTAGCCCAGTCGTCCTTAGGGGTCTCTTCGACGGCCTTTTGAAACGCACCCACTGCTTCCTCGGTGTTCATAAAAAGTTTTCCTCGAAGTTTTTCTTTTGTTTTCGGGAATAAATAAAAATCGCAAGGTGCGAGGTCGGGGCTATACGGCGGGTGACCCAGTAATTCCACGTCTGACGTCACTAAATAGTCGATCGTTCGCCTGGCAGTGTGCGACGAGGCGTTGTCGTGGTGAAGAAGGATCCTACTTCGAGGTCGCTTCTCCCGAACTTTTTCCAATACAAGTGGCAAACAATTGTTAGTGTACCACTCCGCAGTAACTGTTTTTTGATCCTCTAAAACAATTGTCGCATAGTGACCTGTCCTTCCGAAGAACGAGGCCACCATCTTTTTTCCCACGCTTCGACCTCTCTTCACTTTAGTTGGCAACTCCTCGAAAGGAAACACCCATTGAGCAGACTGTCTCTTGGTTTCTGGATCATAACAGTAAACCCAGCTTTCGTCACCCGTAAGTATGTCGAAAACAGCATTTGAGTCACCTCCGTTAAATCTTTGAATCATTTCACGGCACCAATCAACCCGACGGAGTTTTTGGGCCTCGGTCAAATTATGAGGTATCCACCTCGCACAAAGCTTCCTGACCGCTAAATGTTCATGGAGGATTTTATGCACTTGACTCATACCGATGCCTAAGCTTGTCCGAATCTGCTGATACGTCACTCTTTTGTCAGTCTCTATCATACGCTGCACAACACTGATGTTATTTTCAGTCGTCGCCGTAGAAGGCCGTCCCTCACGCAGATCGTCGGTGAGATTAGTGCGACCACGTTTAAACTCATTAAACCAGTTGTAAATGGTCGCACGAGATGGGGCTTCATCATGAAAGGCCAATCGAAGTCTATCATAGCTTTCTTGTTGACTTAAATGACATCGAAAGTCATAAAAAATCATTGCACGAAAATTTTCGCGAGTTAAATTCATGTTGACGTGACGCAGACAATTTTCAATTTGCCGCCAAATCATAAAACAAATGACAAATGAATGAAATACATATTCAATAATATTGGCAAAGAGTTCCATTTTCAAAATTTAAACTTACTTTTTTATTATATTGTTTACAAGTGGCCAGTTCTAAAAACTTTCAGTGTCGCCCTCGTATGTCGCCCGCGCGAACTTAAGATCATGTGTGTACAATTAAACTCGTTAGCTAATGTCTTTCGGAACTCGGAACAGTAGCGCGGTTTCTTTTTCTTTTTTTCGTTCGCGGTTTCGACGACCGGATAGCCAAGTGAGCCCTGACTACGAAGCTTGGGGTCCCGGGTTCGATTCCCGGCCGGGGCAGATATTTGTTTTGTATGAATAATTTATTGAATCAGGCGTTACTTTGCGGAGGTCCATATCAATGAACTAAAATAATTTCTTTGCTCACCCGCGACCTTAAGATAGCTAAGTCTATGCAAATTATGCGTGTTCATGCAGTTCCTCCACCTCCACACTGTAAGAACACACACAAATTACACAAACCCATCTATCACCACCACCACAAAACACTGACGCGTTTCGAACTCAACCAGAGCTCATCTTCAGAGTGACACAACCGTGAGTGACTGTAACAACTGGTAGCATGGTGTCCGGTTGTGTCACTCTGAAGATGAGCTCTGGTTGAGTTCGAAACGCTTCAGTGTTTTGTGGTGGTGGTGATAGATGGGTTTGTGTAATTTGTGTGTGTTCTTACAGTGTGGAGTTGGAGGAATGACATTAACTCTGGATTGATTTCGATGACTGTGACCATATTTTTTAAATATGTGTGTAAAATAACTTATTTCCTAGCGAAAGCCCTTATACTACCAACTTTTTGTACAATTTGAACGGATGGCTATTCATTTCCTTTATTCTCTTTGTTGAATAATTTCACTTATTGATCAGCATGACAAAGCTTTCTTTGCATTTCTTTTTCCTGGATAAAGAACCTAATAGCGTATAATTGAATTCATTATGCGCAAGACATGATGCAGGTACTTAGGTGAGACACATGAAATTATATGCAACACACAAGTTTAAGACACAAATTCGGAATATTTTAGAAATTACGTATAATTGTGAAATTAAAGAATAACGCTAGTCATAAATTCAAAAGTTATTCAATAGTTGTCATTCAAAGTATTTTTTAAATATTTTGCAGGACAATATTCATATATCTTGCAGACAAAGTCAAAGCCATGACACTATGTTGAGTAAAAACTTCCAATATATCCCTCCAGTATCCGAATAAATTTTATAACAAAATTCAAAATTATTACCTATCCACCTATGCCTATCAGATAAACGCATTTCGTCTGCAATATCACTGTAATCGAACAATATTCTTCATTTTTTACAAACCTTTAAACATAAACCCGTGAAAAGCAATCATCCTTCTCATAAACTTGCACGTTTCTAAATTTACAAATAGATGAATACAATAAATTTGCCAATAAGACTGAACGTAACTTTTATTTACCTAAGGGGTAACTGTGATAAGAAAACAGGCGAGTTTATTGTGAACTAAGCCGGCGGGGCGGTCACGCGATGTGTAGATGCGATCGCGACCCTAGGGGGGCAATCAGAGGTATATAACAGAGCTCACTCGACTTCGTTGGGAAATATGAGCTAGCAAATATTTTACTAAGAAATACGCCGTAACATTTACCTTGGCTTGAAACGGGTAAACATAATGAAAAACGGCAAGCTGACATTTAGAAATTCAAAAGTAATTTAGAAATGTTGATTAAAAAGACATGAAGCCCGCATTTGGGAAGCACAAAGGTATTAATTACCTAAACCTCTCGAGATTTACCGGAAGAGGAAGGTCCGTCGCGCTCTGCCGCGGCTCCGAAACGAACAAACAGCATGTAATGAGAATTTTATTCAAGCTTTTTACATGGCCCTTTTAACCTTTGTGACAGTCCACAACGACTTTTAATGCGAACATTAATTGAATTAAAGCTTTATGATATGAGCACATTAACTATATCAAACCACGCTGTACTTTAATAATCATTGATTACCTGACAAAACTCAGCGTTGAAATTATGAAATTAAATTTGACCGATGAAACATCTAATTATGGATGGACAAGATGCAATAAACAACATAGTGCACACGAGTCCGGCTAACAAAGAGCTCATCTCGAATAAATCATCAGTAAGCAATAAAGAGCGTAACAAATGTACGCAAACATGGGAGATTCCGTAACGGTAGAATAGTTCGAAGAGTGCACGCTGCCAGCATGACTGGCGGTAAGCCAACCACTAAAATCTACAGGCCAGCTTTTATACGATACCTATTAGAAACAACGCTATTTTTTTCGCGCAAAAACGACGATGACGCCGTCTGAACTCTCGCTGTTCAGTCAGTGATAACGTCAGTGTCATGGCCGGGGATAGTTCAAAAATAATTATGTGCAGACATTGATATACGATACGAGCAATAATAAAAACATTAGGTCGAGCCGAATTTAATGCTTTCAGCGACGAAATTGAGACGCGAGTCAAAGTCTTGAGATATCCTTGCATTATTGGAGACATTGGCGATGTAGAATATATTCCACATAAAGCTTTAACAAGCAAAATCAAAATTATGACGCTAGTATCGAAATACCTTAAACTGATTAAAGGTAATCGCAGTCTATATGCTGTAGAGAATACGTCAAATGTAATCATCCGTCCGGAGTCATAGGCCAATAACTAAAAATAGAAAAATAAAATAAGACTATAAGAAGACTTTTTTTAACAATCTTTGCAGAAGTTATGTTATTCCCATACAAATAGAGAGCCCTATGAAACTCCACTGAGACTCCATTGTCAATTCTATTTCGCGCCGGTTCCCATGATATTACATTATGTGGCGTTGATTTATGCATGTATTGTTTACAAGAGCAATCCATCAGAGACAGTTGTAACGAAACGTAATAGAATTTAAACAACATGATGATAACTCGAAATGTGTTCTTTGTCTGAATCGGTGGAAGTGCATACGGACGGACTGGGATATCATAAATGGTGTGGCGAGGACAATGGAGGAAATAGTCACTTTTCTAGTCATCCGGCGGCCAAATTGATACGCCGCAATCCGACCTCAGCCCGCCTTCTCACGTGGCGGGTGGTGTGACTCGTGACAAACGTTCCAACTCACGTTCTTATCCCAATTCATCTGTTGCCTTGTATACCCGATCGCGGGATTCATCAAGATCAATTGGATACGAAACAATATACGAAAATAACACAACATCGATCGCGAACGTATATGTTCGCATTCCGTTCAATTACACGTTAACGTGCGAGTAGGAAGCGAGATTCGAAATTGGCAAGCAACGGATGGAATGCAAATCTGCGGCGTTCCTAACAGGGGTCCGAACGTCGGGCGACCGCAATGGGATGCCAGCATCACCCGCATTACGAACCTTGAGACACAGCACGAGAGATCAATTTAGATCCTGATAAGACAGATCAGCAGAACCGAGTTTGATAAAAGACTTTTGGTCTTTAGCTGAGGTTGTAGAGCTCAAAATGGTTTGCGACTCTGAAGATAGCGACGCAGTTGCAGACAGGAGACTCCTCCGGCAATTTGCCTATTGCCGCGTTCAATTATCGCCCCTCGCACTCATTACTGAATTAGCGCGAGAGCGACATAAACTTCGTGACGCCTCAGCAGGCCAGTTGAAATCGTGTAACCGGTTCGCGTCTGTTTACACTGACTTCTTGGCAAAATAAAAGAAAGAAAAACAGATGCGTTAAACTTTTACAATTCCCAAACGAGCGTATACACAAAACAATCATAATAAACTGTATTTAAAAAGGAAAGGAAGCGGGTTATAAACCGGGAGGCCAGTAATTTATGGTTCGTATATTGCTTCAATATAAATATTTTGTGGTGTCCATTAATGACAACCAATATTGTCGTGACGGGCCAGTAATTCATAAACTAAGTAAAATGCTGACATAATCATAAACAACTTCCATTCGATTGTAAGTAAGTACACAACGCGACACAACATAGATGAATTTTTCTTGGCCAGATTTCAAACAGTAGCAACCACCAAATTACCGGTTAAGTAGTAATTAAAATATGATTAAGAAAATGTAAAAAAAAACTACGTTAAAAACCTTTACTGACTTCATTATAGCATTTTAGATTTCATTAGAACTGTTTATTATATCTATTATTGATACCACCAGTCAACTGGTAAGTCTTATTGCTTATAGAAGCTGTTATATTTTTCCGAAAAACTTAAAATATAACCTTTGATTTATTACACTAACAAACCAGTTTTCAAACGTATGTAAGTAATAAATTTAAAATAAAATTATAATTCATATCAAGCAGCCCCCAAATTATCGCTGCTAGCTAGAAATTTTTATAAAGGAAGAATGCGTTTCATTTGATTTTAATGATGCTGAAATGTTATGTTCTAGGTCACTGCTTTTAAATTTCACGATCAATTGACCAGATGCTAACTAAACTGACCAACTGATGATAAATTCGGTGAACTAATTTCTAAATAAACATGTCACGTGTCATTGCAAAAATCAGCAGCTGTTTCTAAGAAATAAACTAGTCAAGAACATTAAGAATAACGACGTAGAGGACAGAACAAAAATAGGTGATAAAGATCTAGACATATGACGACTTACCAGGCATAAAGTGTAATAAAGCAGCGGTGATGGGGTAGAGACTAGGACTGTATGTGATGTCTGGACACGCGTAGCCGACGACAGAGACGACCCTGTCGGCGACCGCTCGTCCTTTACGCGTCAGGTGGTACCCGAGGCAGTGTGTGGCTTCCACGAAAGGAGGAAGCATGATCGGCTTGTCCGGCAATTCCACCGTTCCAAAAACCTGTAAGCAAAAATTTTTATTAAAGTCTGTCAGCTCATTTACCCAGAAAACAAAAAAAACGTCCACCAGAGGAAGATAATCATTTAGCTGGTCGGTTTATTCGTGGCACACAAATGAACAATTGTCGAGAGATACACGGCAACGAGTGCCCCGATGGGAGTTAATCTCTTAATTTCCGTTGTATATAAAGCTGCCATTGCTTTGTAAAGTCACGGACGTGTTTCCAAGGATATTTTTACACGAAGGATCTTTTGTGTGAACATGCAAATTGATTCAGTAAACATGTATAAATTTGTTATCCAATCTAGAGCCGACAGATCCACGAGTTGAGCCGTGATTATCCACTTTGCAAGCAAGGCCGCCCTCGATGTGAGACGTAAGAATATTTCGCCTAGTTACATCGTCCGCAACACTTGTAGCTTTGTCTGCGTCATCTTTTGTTCGATTTTCAGTCCTTTTCACATTGAAATCTTCAATACAACCGTGTCATTCAAGCACAATGTGTGTGCACACTTCTAAATTTGTTTTTCAGTGTCTAACTTTACGCTATATACAAATGCTTTTTATAGAACACATGAGACTGCTGAATTTCAAATATCTAATTTCGAAGCAATTGACCTATTTGTCGTTGCAAGATATTAAATTGTCCGCAGTTCTTGATGATACGTTTCAAGAACAAGCCGTGGCACGACGTGTGATAAAGAACAACATTATGATTATTTACAACCCTATGTTGCATGTTGTTAAAAAAAAATAGTGACGTTAATTAATGACAAAAAAATTATCACAGTTTCAATTTCATAAGAAAGTTCTTTATCTGTAGAGGCTTGTACCTCGCGTCAGCTGTTATCACAGTCACCGTTGCTGTTCAAACAAAGGTTAAGATCAATATTTTCGTATGTAGATAAGAACTTGTTTTAAGTAACTTTTACATTAATACTAAAATTAACTTGAATCAACAGATTTGTAGATTTTTCTAGAATTAAATCTATCATATTATATGGTTTGTGTGATAAGAATGGCGCTTTTATCGGCTTCAAGATATCCTTCAGCGTTTCGTAAATTCTCCGGGTCAACGACTTGTATTTATCGCTGTCAAAACTCGAATACGAGCAATAACCGTTTGTCTCCGCAAGAGACCGATCGAACCCAGTTCTTGGCGGTCGGCAGATTCTTTTTTTAGCCATCAGCCCGTGAATTGGCGATAATACGGATTAATAAAAGATACGAGGTAAATCCAGATTGCTAGTAAAAACATAACATTCATAACACTATTTTATAGGATTCGTCATTAGAAGATAACTGGTAAAATCCAAATTTTGATTGGGCTAATAACACTATAGAACTTTAAATTAAGATTTGTAGTTGTACAGACGTTTTTTAGTGTTAGCAAATTGACACAGATTCTGCTAATTATCTCTGTGTTTAGTTTTCAACAAGAAGTAGGTTTTGTAAATAAATTGCGAAATCATTGCCATAAAGGGGTAAACAATCTTATTACTTTAGGTTGATCTACATAATTGAAGCAAGTGTAATCGGGATAACGTTAAAAACAAGTGATGAAACATACAGGCTGCACCTGTTGTCTGTTTTCGTTATTTAATGACCGAAATTGCGAGTTTATTTGCGTAAACTTCGTTTAACACCTCAGACACATTGTAAGTCGTAAGCTTTTGAAATGTGTCACACAATCAAAGATAAACGCGGCGACGATTTAATTAATTACCTACTGAGATTTCATTGTCACGAAGTGGTAAGCAAACATAATTGACAGTAAACTTAATTATTCCTACAAACTATTAGCACTAACAGAAGATTATAAATGTCACTGTGCAAATATAATTTATTATTATTATTAAAGTAACAACAAGTTTACACAAGATTCTATTACCTATATGACGAGGAGGAACAGAGATTAAATATTTAAATAATCAAACGCTGACCTAGCGAACTACCATCCACAAGAACAGAATCTAGACTTCTCAGTATATTTATCATCATCATCATCATCTCAGCCGTAGGACGTCCACTGCTGGACATAGGCCTTCCCCATATATAGTATATTTATAGTACTGCAGTAAAAGTAACACAGTTTTAGAAAAAAAAATACAACAATTAATAACACAATAATTATTAAACTGGCAAACAGTGAAAGCCACGTAAAAAACTTAATGTAAACAGAGCTGCAGCGCTGCAAACCTTCGTTTATCTCAAATTGGAATTCTTTAAAACCAGTCTTACTTGCTGGGTGACGTCACGAGCATGCCTCGAAATATTAAGTAGGCACCGACGTCAACAGAATGTTGAACAATAGCATCAGTCATCTTCGGTTTTTCTGCTGGCCTGTGATGAATTTTAATCTTTTTCATTAACAACAACAAAGTAAACAAATGTTGCAGAATTAGTAATAGTAGCTTATGGTGAAAACAGTTTCAAGATAAGTTGTTCCATCGTTACTTTGATCTAAATTGATTGATTGATTGATAAACCTAGCATTTTATTATTTTATAAAATTGCCTTGCAAACTACATAAAATAAGGTAAAAAAAAATGCTGAAACAACGCGTACTAGTTTACTTAATATCAATTTTTCTTCCTCGATGAAAAGAGGAGCTTGAGCATTTCCTTTTTTAAAAACCAATAACAAATGAAAAAACGTGAAATGTCGTCCGTAACAGCTAGGAACATAGTCAGCCGACGGATTCCGGTCGCGTATGCGATCTATTTACTATTTCTACCGCGTTGCGTCCGGGCCCCTAGAATAATGAACAGCGTGGCGTGCGTCCACTTTTTTGTGCCTTGTTACGCGCACATAGGCTGGCATAAGTTAGCCTTGAGATGAATCAACTTGTCTCCGTCTGCATTTAGACTGATAGTCTAGTAGTCTTTACAGAGAAGAGAAGTTTGCTTCGTGCTGTTTCTGTAATGTGTCAATTTGTCTTTTGTCAGATGTTTTTGGTCACAACTTCAACCAGACCTGTACAAAAAGATAATAACTAATTATCTCTATATTGTAATTCGATAACATAATAAATAATGACTAGAGTGGATATTTATTTTGATCTACTCTATCCTCACAAGGCATAAGGCGTATACTCTAGCCACTCTAGGGTTTTTTTTTTTCGAAGTATACTTATTTTCAATCTAATTTACAAAAGCACAATTACGCTCAACTACCTTTTAACAACGTTCAGTTGTATAACGTTAGAAAAAGCTAACTCACCTCGCGCAAAAAAGAACCTACAACTTATATCCATCCATACTAATATTATAAATGCGAAAGTGTGTTTGTGTGTTTGTATGTTTGTGTGTTTGTATGTTTGTATGTTTGTCCCTCTTTCACGCCGTAACGGAGCGACGGATCGACATGTTTTTTGGCATAGGGATAGTTTATGATCTCAAGAGTGACATAGGCTACTTTTTATTCCGAAAAAATACACAGTTCCCGAGAGAACAGCGCGCGATAACCGAATACCACGCGGGCGGAGCCGCGGGCAAAAGCTAGTTTTATTCATAAGAAAACAGCGCAAGCTATTAGTATTGTCAATCAAGCAAGAATCAGAACAGGCCGCGGATGATCGCGAGCGCTCGCGTGCAACCACGCCCCCTGCGCGCGCGCACCGGTCGTCCTTCGGGCGCTTCAAGGCCGCCCACACGCTTAGACTAAACCCGTTTCGAAAACAGGCTCCATTGTTTATAAAAGCTGGACCTGTTTTTGCTTGAGGATTTTTTAGGAAGCAAACGGTCCTTAGCACAGTTAGTATAGTACTACACAGTTTTAAAATTGATCCGGAAGAAGTATTTCAGCTGATGGTGGGATTTGTGTGACTGAACACAATTTCCAGTTATACAGTTTTTTTTTATTTTTATATTTGGAATTTGTGGAAGTGTACAGCGCCAAGGTGACTTTATCTTAAATCACAAATTCCATTGCAAAACCTTTAAACGGGGTGGTCAGTAGAACTAACCTAATCAACATCTGCTAAAATATTTCAAATCAATTGTAAAACACCTTGTATTTCGGAAAAGTGAACTTGCTAGTTTCTCTGATGAGTAATAAAATAAACTATGGGATCTGAATTTGTTCGTAGGCCTTATCTTGATCAAGCAACAGTTGCAAAGTGAAAAACCTTGTCCGCCGCATTCCACATCTCCGCAGTTCGGGCCTCTTTACATTGTACAGGAAGACATTGAAGCAGAAGCAGGCAGGTGTTATCATTAGTCATGAAGAAACTATTTATGATGACATTGATAAACAAGACATCTACAAAGAGTCAATAACAAAAACAATAGCGTTTTGGCAAAGATACAATTTATTCTGGATGACTCTTAGTCTTAGTAGGTATCTAGGTTTCAATTGGTACTTGAAACGAAATCAAGGATCTTGGCAATTATTTCGATACGTCAGATAATTATTATATTCATCAGTTGAAAATCATACGTAGGCCAATCAAATTGGTGATAATTAGAAAGTATGGATCTTAATTGGTAACTCGATTGGCAAATTGATGTAATGAGTATTGGTGACAGATAAATTACTTCTAATAGCCAGAAAGACTAAATTTAAAACATCAGTTAGAGTTAATTTCACATCAGAAGAGATAAAAAAACGCAAAATACGATTGTCACTATAATTGCAAATGCAATAATGGCATTCCATCTGTACTGTATGGACTGACCATTACAATAATCTGGTTAACTATGAGTGCATTTACATAAACCTTGACGGTAGTTGCGTTAGATACGGGGCGGTATTGAGTGCTTTCAACACATGTCTATTTCGCTACTGATCTGAAAATATATATGATCCGGCTAGTTTAGCGGGACGATAAATTCATGGGAACCTGACATTTATGGCGAGCGAGTTTTGTTTACAACGTCAAGTAGATCTTGAGTTAATTGAAGTCTAGATAATAAAATAGCGACGCACGACCGCCTGATTTCTGAAGAATTATATGATAAGTTTTAGCTAAGAAGAGTTGCTTTGGATAGGTGAAACACATTATATTTACATACGTACTCCCACGTACACAAATCGAGTTATCTGCACTCTGTCTGAATTGAATGTTGGTAATCCGACGTTGCTACTCATCGACCAGTTAAAGTGTTGTAATGGTAAAGAAAACCCACAAGTAGTAAGCGAAGTCAACAACATTCCAGCCTGGTACATCAAATCGGCTTATGAATGGAAAATTTCAAAATGACGATACAGAAATACATTCAATAAACCATATGACCCGCATGAAGAGTTTGAAAGACTTGACATTCCTTTCATGCTCTATTTTATTTTAATCTTCGTAAATAAATCTATTCACGTTCTCTGTACGAATCATAGCGAAGTAGAGAACGCGCTGGTCGCGAGCGCATCGAATTCGCGGTTGGTCGCTGTGTCGGACCACTTTATCCAATTAGCCGTTGATTGTCGGTGGCGAGAGGTCGCGTCGGGGTTGTGCCTGCACTAATTAGAGCCTTCGCCCACGTGCCCATTGTTGTTCCAAACTATAACCCGACTCACGTGCCAGAACCCAAAATTAAAATCATGATAACATTTACTAGTGTAACAGCAATAAAATGATTCATGCTGTATGAAAACACAAAGGTACGAAGGTGTATGTAAAGAATATTCAAATGAACTCCGAAAATACAGAACTTTTCCAATGTGGTTGGATAAATAAATACTTTTTGGCGGTGTTATTTACGCACGCGAATAAGATCGAAGATACTATTTTTGGCAGAGCAAATCCACAAGACGGATTCCGTCTGAAATAACTTCGTGTTTTACCATCGGACGGTGCGCGACTGTAAATCTTTCGCAGCCAGAAGTCGATAGTCGAAAACACTCGCGTTATCTACTGCAGAAGTGAATGGCATTGGAGCCAGGGCACTCAGGAACGATGAATACTGATAAAATTATAATTTGAAATGATATGTGTGCGCATAAACATTTCTAACACAATATTCTGGGACGCGATAGTTGCATTTTAAGTTTCTAAATCTTGTGTTATGTTATACCTACAACACACAAAAGTAAAGAATTTTAAAAGTAATAATGCTACTAATACAATAAATTAGGATGTTTATGAAGATGTTTGGATATTTCTAACTTTTGTATGAAGTGTGGAACACTTGGCTTAACCCACCCTGGATTAGAAAATAGCATAGTTCCCGCGGGATAGCGATACATTTTTATTATTATTGTAAATAGTGGTTTCTAAAATGAAATGGCGAGATGAAATTCCAAAATGTCATGTCGATGATTAGTTTAGTAAAATGACTACACAGCATCTGTCCGTAAACAATATTGTCAGCTAATATTAAACAGATATTAATTCATTACACGCCCTAGGCAAATTCCATTGTCCTGTTCAAACCATCGGTTCAAACGCATCCGATCAATAGACTGTTTGAAATAGCGATGTCATACATAGTAAAGTATTTCCTCTAAGATACTAATATACCCTATCCAATTTTTACAATCCACCCGATTTGCAAGTGGACACTTTTGAATTGTTGTGTAAAATAAAACAACAGCCGAATTACCGATATGATATAATTTAGAAAACTTAGCATTTGGTTCACATTCTTGTCATAGAATTACTCGTACAAAAATTGCTCATAGGTACAACTACAGATTTGACGTTGGTCGCCGTTTACGGTAATTCGCTTTTAGATCATCCTTTATCGATATAGCAGTACGAACGAGACTAAAGATATAATAAATATTAGTTGTGCTTGCTGAATAAGAAGAACAGTTTAACTAACTATTCAGTTTTACTAGTCATCGCATTGTAGTAACAAGATACTCAAATTGGGTTAAAGATTACATGTCGCATGGCAACAACGAGACGTCTCTAACCTATCCAACATTTTAACACGGGCCAAATATAATTAAAACTGATAATGTTCTTGTTATGTTACATGAAAGTGGTTCTAGAATGAGCACCCAGTTTCCTCAGACGTAAACAGCATACGATAAACTCGGACAAGTTATGATTGTTTACATCGACGCCTAGTTTGATTGGTGATATTAGCGAATACGGCGCGGGTTATCATCGGGACACTTTTAAAAATAGATCTGGTTTAAATTAATATTAGTAAGTAGTTACTTTACGATTCTATTCCAGTTTTAATTTATCTTTGATTACACTCGAACGGGAACACTTTGTTAAAAAATTCAACAGAATGTTCTACAATTTGTTGCAAATTGGCCGTGCATGTATTCCTAGGCAACTTTTAATTTCTTTGAAATTTGTTTAGTGTATAACGGTGTTACTTAATTATACATATTCAGGTCTCTCTTCTGTTGATCAAATTTCTGTTCGAGATATTCAAAGATATTACGGCTACGCACTATGCTTGTTTTGATTCTCCCCTCAAGATAGACCTTCATCGTCACTTTAAATTGTAGATTTGAATAGCACAAAAGTATCAACAGTTAGTTGTTTTTTTTTTTTAATAAATATGGCTCTAGTAGGTATTGCCGTTGTTTGTACGATGACAGCGCAATCCAACAGTTAGTTAAAAAGTGTTTTTGCATATTAGCATAGCATTGAGCACGACCTGCCAAAGCTACTGAGTTTGATTGTATGTTTATAGTTTGTACTAATCCTCAAACCTCAATCTACTCGACCAAGCTTATCATAATTTATAAAGAAACATGACGTAATGTCCGATGAGTAACTTGAAGTCATGGGTTAAATCGTATTAAAAATCGGTAGTCAGATTTCAGTGCTTAAGGGCTATCTTATCAGGCTACTGTCATGTTATCACAATTAATGGACAACCATGACATAATGGACCAGTGAGTTCATTAACATAAATACATATAAGATTGATAACTAATCTCTTGAAGATTTAGGATTTCTTGTTGATGTGGGTACCTCAGTACAGTGCATTGGTGCACAATACAGCATTGGTTCCCTCTACTTTATCACTAGTTTCAGATAGAAAAGTGGAAAACAACCTTAAAGCATCATAATAATCTTTGTAGATAGTTTTTTTTTTCTGGGAAAGTGACGGTTCTACAAGACTGACATGGAGACCCATAACCATTTAGAGTTACATGTGAGGTTACATATATGTAAATAGACAAATTATTAGATTAACAATGACTGCCTTTATGATTCCTCTGTTTGGGAAACCATTACGCAAGGGTCTACATAAATTTATGGTTAGATTCCGTTAGATTCATATTTGTAGTATGATTGTAGTGAGATAGAAAATGAAGAAATAGGAGAAAAACTAATAGATAAAGTAACCCTGCATATAAAAGCACTTATAATACTGATGCATACATAGGCTACATGAATAAAACAGTATCTTTCGTTTCAATTTTCCCATTTTGAGATAGGTCAATACCCAACATAGGTGTTTTGTAAATAAAAAACCTTGTTTTCGAATCGCCTTTGCATTGGATAAATATTGGCAGTGGTCGAGATAAGGTACGGGAATAGATCGACCTAATAAAGAGGCATCTCTTGCGCAACGGTCCCACACGGATGTGTTTGGTTAGGCATTAGTTGCACAATACGAATACATTTGACCAGTGATAGTGAGTTGGCCTCGCGTGAGACAGTAGCGGTAGGAGTCACTGAATTATTGGGTACAGCTTATAGTACAAAAATAATTTTTAAAAAAAAGTCTTTCATTGTCACGTTAGTAATTGGTAAGTACTCGGCAAATTACCATTTCTAGCGTAATCATCAGACTTCTTTCTTTTTTAGATTTAAAATTAATTATTGAAAATAAACACTAATAATGATCATCATGTAGCTAGTACATTTTGTGAAATGAAAGATAGCAAAATTAATGAGAACAGCACAAAGACATCGGAAACTAAAAACAATGTCAAAGAATTTGTTACCCGCTACAAATAAAGTAATAAAACTCATTATCGCCGGTTTGCTAAATGCAACAACGTTATCTCGAACTTAAACAAACTTGAGGTTAATTTATTTTTATGCTGTACGCACGTTTGTAATGTAATGACTACGACGGTAACAATTTTATCATTATTATTGAAGCAAATTTCTGTTTGTGTCGTTTCATTTGGCCAAAACGATGATTTTTTAATACTAAAATTATAATAATAATATAATTATTCGATTTGATTTGAAAAGATAAGAAAACAACGTAAAATCCAAACTTAAAGCTGTCAAAAGATAAAAAAAGTTTATGGGCGACAGATTGAACGTGAAAAGTATGTCCAGTGAAGAATACCTACATAAGAGATGATAACAATCAAAACATTGTGACCTCAACAGGGTTCAGAGACCTCCACACTTAATTAGCTAAGCGACCAGTCGTCTGCCGCGCCGTATCACAACATTGATAATGACAATATTATTTTAGTTAATTGATGTTATGACGGTAACGTGATGTTAGAAAAAAAAAAATAGAAACCCCAAAAAGTAGGTCATCTAACTCAAGAATTTGTATAAATGTTAATTCAAAATTTGAAGTGCCATTTTTTTCAATATGTATTTTCATGATTAAAATATGTATTTGGCTGCATGTCTACTAGATCAAGATATAGAGGAGTGGGACCTCCTGGCACAAGTATTTCTATACTTAAAAGGAAGTCCCGACCTTGATACTATTATTGTAAACACTAAAAGAATGCAATAAAATATTTTCATTTTCATTTTCTTTTTCATTAGCTCCAGTGTCATGAAAAAAAACTTACAACTTCAAAAAATGTGCCGGAGTTATGATGAAAAATACATGTAACTACAAGCAGAGTATTAAAAATCTAAAAACAGACTGTAAGGATTCAAACAATGTGGCAATAATTTCAATAGACTCAGCTGTAACGTAAATCGTGCGATTTAGTGATAAACATACACTTTAAAGCGCGATACCGTTTCAAGTGTCGATAAGCGAACAAGTGACCACATTAATGAACAACTTTGAAGAATGCGAGAGTTTACTGATACAAACAAGAACAGTAATGTGTGCATCTCACAGAATTATCTGAATCATACAACCACAGACGCCCGTGTTGAATTATCGAAGTCAGATTGATATGATATAGACGCAAATGCACAACAAACTTCAGTATATTTTGTATGTTTCTATGCTAGATCGCATGAAGGACTGTATGACATAATTAAACTTCATACAGAGAATTATTAACATAAATGTGTAAAATTTAGCACTTGAGTCAACAAACACAGAAAATATGTAGTAGTTATACAGAAAACGTACAAATGATTACAAAAGCAGTATACTAATACAGTAAATAGTGCACATATGCACTGAACGAAAGTCAAAACTACGGAAGCCTAAAAACGCACAGAGCCTGCCTGCCATGCATGCGTCTTGAATTAGATGATGGTGATGATGATAAAAACAATATGATAGACACATCATGTTATCAGTAATCCCGCCCAATGTAACGCAATTAGCGACCGGATAACATCGCAGAGATGGTTTTTAAATTGCTTCACTCAAGATTAATGGCAGTCCTTGAATTACTGGAGCAGTGGCTGAGGAAGAAATTAATTCGTCAAGTCGATTCTTTGTAATTTGGTAGTAAGTAAAGTTTTGTTTTATCACTATTTCACTATTTACCAAAATTATTCGAAATTAGTTTTATTGTCAAAATAAAATTCCTCAGTTTGTCAAGATCAAAGATTTGCTATGCACCGAGTGAAATTTTATAAATTAACAACTTTCAGGATGAATGCGATAAGAGTTAACGTCCAATAAAGAATGTAAAAAAAAATTACCATATTTTTACCTTACCATTTTTTTAAATTCGCTCAAGTTATTGAACATTGAAGCGAATTCCCCACAAAGCATCAAACCGGTAGTTATCGTTCAATCAACAATCTAATCCCAACCGCAATGCACACCTATAAAGTGTAGCAGCCCGCAGAGCACACCGGTTAATTGACAGCGATTGCGTAAACTCAATTAGCAAAACCGCAATATCAGAACTAGCATGGCATCTGGTTATCCATTTATGTCTGCAAGTAACAGTAGCACTTGTCGCTTATTCATGTCAGTTGCCGTCGGCGCTCGTGCCACAAATTTCACACGAGGCCCTAAATGAGAGTGTGCAGCAGCACATGTTTAAGCAAAAGGAAATGTTTCGCTGGAAACTAATAACGACACGCTCAGAGTTTGAAACTACCAGTAAAGTTTGCACACTGACTGATGCATTAAAAACATTTCCATTTAAAAGGAATGTTAAAACTGGGTTTGTTTCGCATAATTCAAGCCGTTTATTTCATAATAACGGTAGAACCGTAGAAAAACACGCCACTACTTAATGGCCTCGTGTAAACTGGCCGAAAAGTAATTAAGATAACCAGCGATCGGGACGACAAAAATAAAGCGGACTTAGTCAACTCATATCCATTAAACATGGTATTACCGCAACGGTCACGAATCTGTAGCAAATAAACCATGTGCACAAAGGACTCGTAAACCGTGTCTTAAGCCCGATATAGCTCTTACTACATTGGTTTAAGACCACGCCAATATTGACCATTGCAAACGTCTCAAGGTCAGGAGAATGTGCGTTAAACCTAACAAGTGCAGGAAATAAGTTCTTGTTCCTTCGTCGACTTCCTGTGCGGGCTGATCAATAGTGGCGGCGGCGTTAGTCACCGGGTGAGGTCTGGCAGGTGATCTGATCAGCTGACTCGCCAAGGACGTGCCCTCTGGAGCGTCAAATCAATTTCAGAATTCGATTTACGAATTTCAATACAAAACGGTTTCCCGTGTCGTGTTGTTTTTGTGAGATTTAAATGTGGGCGTCACTTCTCTGATAGCGACAAAACAAAACAGAAATAGTACGGTAGTTGAATGTGCTGCCGTTACGTTTCTTGGATAATAGTGCCAAAGTGTTGTCTCAAGCGAATTAAATAATGATAATAGTTGCGAGTTGCATGTGGACGTAAATATGAGCATTCCTAAGGATTTTAATTTGAGCACAAATATTTTAGAAACGCACGGGCGGAATGAACTCGAAGCTAGATGTTTATTGAATAAAGAGTACGGACTTAAAGAGCCTTAGATTACTGATCCGAGAAAATAAAGAACGTTATTTGAAGGAAAATACATAGACTATGATTATATTTCTTCTCTTTCGAAATTATACAGTACCTATTTTTATTGTACGCATGGTACTGGTACGTCTCATAAAATGTTCTGCCTTTTTCCCTAAATTGTATTATTGTTTACTTAAAGTCGACTAAAAATATTTACACCCTGTCCATATCTTTCGCTATTTTTATACCTATGTATGTTTGTATTCAACAAATACCTACTAATTTTAATGTCGCATAAAATTCAATAACAGCAGTATTATTGTTTGACTTTACATAGGTAAAGTGGCGTGCCGTAATGGCGAACGGCCAACTCCTAAAATAGATTGTACATCACTCGGCTTTTCTCACCTTCAGCTACTTGCACTGGGGTCACGAGTTTTGGAGATTATTTGTAAATTCCAAACAGTTTACATTTAACAACCAAAAATGACATTTTGAAAGAAAGATAATATTTATTTGCCAACAATAACCATATAAGATAAAAGATAAAATACAACACAGATTATAAAAAAACAGTAAAAAAAAAAATTACTTTACAGTAAAGACAGCAGTAGCAAGCAGTGAGAACGTACACAAAACCTAACACTAACACTTAGTAACTGATACCCACTCATTCATGACAGCTAATTATAATTGACAGGGAGGCATTTTTCATAGCAGTTGAAATATAAACACAACTAATAAAATTTTAGCACCCAGTTGCTAACACAGGATTTTTATTTACTGATACTGGCGTGGAAAATAAACATCTTTTCGTTTTAATTTTTGGTCAACCGAATAAACATACATATTATTACATAATTGTCGTAATAATAAGACAAAAGCATCATACTAAACATACACTGCATACTACATACATACATGCATGACACGTTGACACTGAGAGAAAAACAATACTCATAAATTAGATCGCACAGATAAAATAATCTACGTAACGGTTAGAAAAAGAGCTGTTGGTATATCGATTTTATTAGTAATCACGTCGATATACGCGACTGAACAATATTTTCCGCGTCCTAAGCAGATCCGTGAAATGCGAGAAGTAATCAATCACAAGACTCAAGCTACAGGTCGTCGACATGATGTCAATCCTCTTAATGAAAAAAATACCGGTCGTGATGCTGGCATTATCAGATCAGAACACAAATATGTTACCGAAGTATAGATAGAAATAGAGACGTATACCTACCTATTCACACAAATTTCACTGCGTTGTGAGTTCAACGATGCAAGATGCCCAAATCTGCAATTCTAATTTTATAAACATAATCAAATATTTTATTCGTTGATACACAATACTTTCTGCATATATCTTTAGTATGGATGTGCTAACTTCAACTGAGCACACAGCTGGTATTTTGCCAGATGACGAGAAAACAATAGATGAAATTGGCTTCGAGCCGTCAAGAAACTGTGCTATAGAAGTCTAAAAACGAGACGTTTGCAGATAATTATCCAAGATGAAATAATTATTGCAATCTTATACGTAATCGTTTCAATACAAGAAGCAAAACCTGCTACAATAAGGATTACAAAGCAGCACTTAACAGAAGATATGTAAACCGTATATACAATGAATATAGCATTGATTGTCATGGTCGTAAAACCGAAATATTTAAAAAATCAGTGACAAAAGCTAGTTATTATTAGGGCTCAGAGACTTGATTATGAATAAGAAGGAATTTTCAATTAAAGCAATGTTATTTCGTCCATCAACTTAATACCATATCAAAGTCTCTGCGGGGATTAAGCAGGCACAATGTTTCTAATAAAGGTCGCCGCTGAGGCCCGGTATAATCGGATTTCACTTAATGAGATTATGGTTTCACGTCAGCGACGTTTTATTTATATCAAGAACTTTATAATTACACAGTAAAGGGTTAAATTTTATAGCACATTTCATTTAATAATTATTTTTTGCAATTCTATTGTGATACCCGAGTATTTTATTTGCAGTAAGATAATTCATTTTTATTCAATTATCTTTTATGAGTTGGAACTGAACATTTACAAAATCAGCAACGATTCTCAAATGAGATGGCAATAAGTAGCAGTTGATGGATGGATGAATCAAAGTTCGCTAAAGGTCAGCACAGTGGTATTAACTGAATTGAATGCTGACAACTACGCCAATTTACCACATTTCGACCCTAAATTGCCGTTGCTTTCCCCGTGTCTGTCTTTGTCTCACAAGTTAAAAGCGTATATCGCTGGCCGAGTGTAACAGTGGCACAAGTCAAAATATTGAAATTAATTTAATATGCTCATATTACTTGTGTAAGTCCAGTTGTCAAAACTTTGGTGTGTTTTTTGTAGAAATTTCAAAATTTTGACTTGTGCCACTGTTACACTCGGCCAGCGATATGTTGAAAACGGAGGCGTATTGGAAAGCTAACCGCTTCTAGGTACATGTGACAGATCGCGAGGTCAAGGCGCGTAAGTCGTTGGCACTGCACTATAGCACAGCTGTTAACTGACATGAAATGTGACTCTGTCTTTACGATATCATAGAAAATACTAATAAACAAGGAAGATAGCTAGATTTTTATTTTTTGTAAAAATATGCTGATATACATAGAAAGAACTTAATCCGGATGATGTAAATTTCGATAATCATGTCGATTATCACCTCAGTGCATTTGAACATGTTTGTTACGACGCTGATTTCGCTAAGTAATCGCAAATTGCAAGTGCAAATTAAATCATAGACATGTTCGTTAATTCGTGCAACACAACATAATCTGGTCATAACATGAATGACTAAGACGGTTATAGAATCTGCATAAAAACAAAAACAAAAAATGACAAAATATCAAGATGAATCAGGCGTAAACACAAAAGTATATGTCAAATCGTAAACAGACATTCCTAAATCACGAACATATGAAATCACGGTTAATGGAAACGTTTATTTCTGTATGGCATCCCCAATGTCGTCTCGTTTCTTAGAAAACCGGAATCTCTTATTCTTAGCAAGGTGAGAAGCCGAGGAATTTGGTACTTTGACTCAATGCACGGATGTCCGGATGAATAAGCGATAAGGAGAACGAGCGGACACATTCCCTTTGATGATACAATGGAAAATTGGGAAACTGTAGAACAGTATCTACACATTACCAATCGTATAGTTATTAGGAAATGAATAATCGTGGATTAAAATTGATGTTCCAAGAAGAGTAATTATAAACTTTAATTACGACTGCTGCAAAAAGCATATTTTCCAAAAATTTGACGAACACAAAACTAATGCAAATATGGTAAAAAATGGTACACCGGATTATATTAATTAATCTAACCAACATGACATGCACTAGAATCCACAAATAAAGACATATTGTGTTAGAGCGCGTGCGCGGCAAGGTGAACCAGGCCCCAGTTGACGCAGTGCCAATGGCGCACGCCGAAATAATATCGTCCACATACACTGCATTCACAGCACCGGGTAAATAAAACATGGCTAACATGCAAGAATTGGATTTATAAAAATAAAGCGAATGGCTACAAAATAATTGAAACAACGTAAAGAAAATCACTTAAAGAAGAATTGAGGGTTTATTCAGAATTCGTATAACTGTATAGAATCAAAAATTAGGAGATTAGGGAGCGCCAAAGTTCGCATACTCTTCTCTAGTCATACCGTATTTTTTGTCCGAATCATCGTTTGTCCGAATTTTTTTCGCACTGAAACCTTATATTTTTCTAAAAATTTTAAATGGTCATCCTATAGAAAACTATAGGTTAGGTTAGGTTTATTTTATAAGAATTCTAAACAATCATTGGATTCAGAGAAAAAAGAGTTATGACAAACGATCATTCTGTCAAAAATTACATTCGTATTTTCAATAAGTATGCGAGCCGATATGGACCCGCAAGAGAACCAAAAAATGTAACATAACTTCACAAACAACTGTATTTAAGCACAATAAGCAGGTACAAGGATAGTGTGCAAGTTACAACAAAAATGTAAAGCATATACTTACAGGGGCAATAAAATTGCTATTAAAAGCGTCGGGGAAAACGCATGGAGTAATTATTTTATTTATATACTTATGGCTTGACAATAAATATGAATAATAATTAGAATTCTTCCGTCGTAAACTTAATTGGATATGCTGTTCACTTAATCTGAAGGAATTCCTAGTTAATGGGTATGATAATTGTTACGTCACATGAGCAGAAAAGCAACACAAACTCTATTATCTCTCCAAGAGAGCTTCACAATCACGTTAAATATAAGAGTAATAGGAACACATCCCTGAGGGAAATCAATTAACGGCACAATAGGTGCTGCATAGGCACAATAAACCTCTAACAATGGTATCTCACTTGAGGAAAAACAGCGTGAAGAGTGTTCGCAATTTGTAGCTCTGATAAACCTTTGTTATGTGTAATAAAATTAAGCTGACCAGTAAGTCACAAAAGTCAACACTTTGGGCTTTTTATGGAGGCGTCTTCAAAGTACATAACACGTATTGTAATTTTTATTATGTATTGTGCTTTGTTAGTAGTTAAGTGTTTTAAAGAGGCTGTTATAGTTCACTAACGACGGTCACATCTCAGAAACTTCCTAGTTAATTTCAAACTCATAATGTCGTCTGTCATAAAGAAATAACGCACACATGGCATATAAAATTTCTTAATATTTATCATACGAACGTGTATTATAACACAACACAGACGTTTTATGGACATTAGTTACTTACGAATGCCATATTTTAAAAAATTTGCCGTATTTGAACAGATTTTCTTAAATGTTATAATAATAAGATCAACTAAACAATTTGATACTGCATAAAAACAAAAGCATTATTCGAATGTGACGAATAATTATAATTAGAAACAAGCAATAAAATTGAATGAGAGTTTTCTTCACAGAGGCGAAATATCGTTAGATGGCGATGGTATCGAGAGGTCCGTTTGACGTTTGCTCGCGATTGGCTCATTTAGTTTTTTAACCAATCACGAGCAAACGTCTAACGGATCTCACGATACTAACGCCATCTAGCGATATTTCGCCTGTGTGGAATCTCTCATTGTGGATTATTAAATTAGAACCAGCTTATCAATATCAATATTACCTCAAGATTATCAAGTAATTTCCTAGGCAAGCAGTGGCATGTAAAGTGTTATATAAAGTGGTGATGCTCAGTGGGTCAATGGGATCTATTCTAAAGGTGGGTACTGACCAACGTTACGAGGTGTAATGTACATTCATATCGAGCATGTTACACATTGAGCATGTTCGCTGTATTCTAAAGAGCGGCGTAATGTTGCACGTGAAAACTTGTGCTCCATATTCGCCAGCCACTCTCAGTCAAGATGGCCGACTTGTTACAGCGTACTGACTGAGCCGCGTAACAATCAAAGAATTCGCCAAAAAACCGACAGCCAGGTGGAGCACTCAAAGCGAGCAACGAGCGGCTTGTTGAGGTGGGTCCACACTTGTGACTTGACGACGGACCGGACCACGTGGCATTGCAACAGAACATGTTACGCTAAATGTGGACGCTCGAGATTGTGCTGACACGGTTACAAACCGTGTACGATGAAATGTCCACAAGTGTAGACGCATGGTGTCGAACCAGACTGCGTGGCATGACATCGGTACAAGAGTCGGTCGGTGGTTGTCATTTACCGACTACCTAGCAGCTCAGCGGGCGGGGGACGTACCGCCGGACAGGCCTCGACGTGATCCATTCCTACCTCGTGCCTGTGTCTGTGTCATCTGGCGTACTTGTACGCGTGTCATAAATGCCGAAATAAATAAATTTATTATTTATTATTAATGCAAGTGTGGACGTGTCGTGGTCACGTCACAGGTCGGGGAAAATAGCGAACATGCTTTGAAAAAGACCGACTTTCGGCGGATCGGCTCGTAACACGTGACTTTGATGCGTGACAGTACACAGACCAGCGTCCACACTAGGCCCGCGGTTAGTAGATCGTAACTCCATATGTCTTGCCGTTTGGTTCTGTACACGGACAGTTCCATCCATCAGTGTTCGGAATGGATTGTGCCGTACTGCAGCTTGCAGCTTGTACTGACACGTGTTTCTGATACAGTCACGGGATAATGTTCGGCAAATTGTCACAAGTGTGGACCCACCTTTTCTCGCTGGTTTCCCCGTAACACTACGTACTGGCTGCATGAATGCTCGCTGTGTAACATGTTACATTACACCTCGTAACGTTGGTCAGTACCCACCTTAAGGAGAATAAAGTAAAAAGACCCTGACAATCGAAAGCCTCACAAGACTTAGCATGAAATGAAAACTATAAATTCGCCCCGGCCGGCTCCGAAAATTTGCTTTGTTATAATATTGCGTAGTTGCAAGCATGTTACTATATCATTTTGTTTACAGATATACGGATTAGCGTAACATTATGAGAACGCCAGCGTGCAATTAACAACAATAGAAATGCCAAATGAATCTGTTCAGTTTAGTCATAAGCTTGTGTATAATTTTTGGAGTACGTGAACAAAATATATCATTGATGGTGAGCCGCGACGTGACGAATTGCGTAATATTTTGTCTTTTGCTTCAATTTGTTAAAGTATAGGCTTTAAGCATGTCGACCTTTCGAGTATGAAATGTAGTATAAGCCATAGCAAGGCTTTGCTTTTACCACATTTTCGTCCTCGAAAAGTCGATGTGTAGGTAGTGTATAACCATAATGATGCCGTAGAAAAATAGGTTTCATTACATTTCTGTGAGAAGAAATGCATCATAAATAAGTCCTTGTAGATAAGACGCTGCCAGTTAATGTATTCGTTCATTGCACTGTCGAGACGCTCATGGAAAAGCTTCGGAAAGGCTGCACACGCAATGCATTAAAAAGCCGTATGTGTGGTCGCTCGCACTCGTACCTCGTGGTCGCAATCGAAACAGAAACGTAGCAACTATGCGGTTAAAATACGCCCGAGTAATCGTCGATCCGGAATGTACGACCAATTAATTCGTGTACAATGTACAAATTACCTAAGATAAGGGCAGGAATTATCAGTGCGTTTTCCTAGATTTACAGAAACGGCTGCATCTAATGTTGCCAATTCAAAACTCTTGGAAAGAATTTCAGACAAAGACAGACATTGTGGCTACTTTTGACGTTGAACCTAGCCACTTGGGATTTGTTGTATGTACGTTGTACTTGACAAGACTGTCGTTTTAAGCCGGATGGTTCGTTCAGGATTCATTCGCGGGTTTTAACCTTAATACAAATTTTGTTAAAATTGTTTTTTTTTTTGGAATCTTTTGTATTTTTTACAGCTAGCGGTGGTGTAGCGGTATAGCACGCGGCACCGAATGCCGAGGACCTGGGTTCGATTCCCGGCGCTGGTCTTATTTTTCTGGTTTTTCTGTGCATATATTTTTCAGTTTGTATTTTCGATACAAATGTTGTAAGTCCTAACTAGCTTCATACGTAGTAAACACATATTCGTCACAGTACGATATCACGGCATTATCGGCCGTAATTAGCTGCCATTGTGGCCGCTAATTAAGATGCGAGCCCATTGTTGCGCTCGCGACGCTGGACGCGGATGTTTTGATACAGTAAAGTATTATTTATTGTTTGCTTCCACACTTGATGTTTCTATGAATAATGCTCAGGAATATAGGTAGTGGGGGGAATGGTAGACTTAAATTTTACTGGGGTAAAACGATAATAATAATAATATCATGGGACACTTGACACCAATTAACCTAGTCCCAAACTAAGCAAAGCTTGTACTATGGATACTAGGCAACGGATAAACATACTTAAATATAGATAAATAAATACTTAAATACATATTAAACATCCAAGACCCGAGAACAAACATTATTATTCATACAAATATCTGCCCCGGCCGGGATTCGAACCCGGAACCTCAAGCTTCGTAGTCAGGTTCTCTAACCACTTAGCCATCCGGTCGTCTATAATATCAAACTAGTATAATTTAAGCCCTGTTTAGATGTTGTAAAACTGAAAATAACCGAAAACGACTAAGTCGAAACGTTTCTACTATTGTATTTTTTTTTATTTGAGAAAGTAATTAGAGTTCATCAATCACGGTGAGGGTTGAGATTAAATTATTATTCGATTTATTATAACCAGGCATATGTCTCTATATCTATAATCTGTCTTGATCATATAGCAGTAGACTGGAAGATAATAATTATATTTTTTATTATATTACGAACTAATTTAAATATATTGACCCGGATAACTCGCGTCTTAAATCGGTTTAGCCCGACAACCGACATGTTTCGGGTTTAATATGAGTGAGTCTCAGGGTAGTTTTACAGAACTAATTTGACTATACCTCTACATAGTTTAAATTGTATGTAAATAGACCGAGCCGGTTTTTTTACGGGTTTTCGTGGATGACGTCCGTGCGGTCATTATTTGAATAACAATCTGACTAAACCAACATGACTAAACTAGGCAAATGAACACAAAATTGTAAAAATGCACACGGCGGTTAGATGTATATTATACTGCGCACGAGTATTGAAAAAGGTAAAGGGTCCATATCGGCTCGCATACTTATTGAAAGTCCGAATGTATTGTTTGTCAGAATGATCGTTTGTCATAACTCTTTGTTATCTGAATCCAATAATTGTTCAGGATTGTTATAAAACAAACCTAACCTAACGTATAGTTTTCTAAAAATTATGACAAACGATGATTCGCACAAAAATTACGGTATGACTAGCGAAGCGTAAGCGAACTTTGGCGCTCCCTAAATTAATGCAATACTTTCATCGAAAATACAAACTGAAATATAGATGCACAGAAAAACCAGAAAAATAAGACCAGCGCTGGGAATCGAACCCAGGTCCTCGGCATTCCGTGCCGCGTGCTATACCGCTACACCACCGCTCGCTCAGCGGTCTTATTTTTCTGTGCATCTATATTTCAGTTTGTATTTTCGATATAGGTTTTACGGGATAACAGCAAAACTAACAAAAATTTGGAATTGAAATAAAAAATACAAAAAGCTAACAAAAATTTGGAATTGAAATAAAAAATACAAAAAGATTCCAAAAACCAATCTTAATGCAATACTTCCGTTTACTGTCAAATTTTCATTACTTTTCGTCAATCGGTAGAATCAGTTACAATCTTCTTTTAATTTTATCAAGGATACCCGAAGAATAATTTTATTAAGCATACCCGAAGCTGCAGTCGTGGTAACCTAGTGATTTGACCTATGGCCTCTCAAGCAGTGGGTCGCGTGTTCGAGCCCGGGCTCGTAAATTTGAGTTTTTCAGAATTTATGGCCAATATTACATTTGATATTTACCATGAGCTTTACGCCGAAGGAATATATCATAAGGAAACCATTACACACCTGCGAAGATTCATGGTATGTGTGAAGTTCCTAATCCGCACTGGGCCGACGTGGGAACTACGGTTCAAGCTCTCTCATTTTGAGTAGGAGGCATATTGTAATAAGATTTATTTTTTGTATACTTGTGACGATCCTTTTGTGAATTTCTTGTAATTAACTGACATGCGTTTATAATGTATTTTTTCAAAAGGTAATAAATAAATCTAATCTAATCTAATCATGTGCCTTGCAGCGGGAACATAGGCACATGGAAAAAAAATTAGAGTTCTATAATGTACATTTCTACAGAAACAAGTTTCCGATAAAATTTTGTCATCTCTTTTTACAGACCTAAAAGAACTGAGACAGATTCAAATTTTATTTTGACAATTGAAACATCATATCATCAACATAGACAGAACTTCGCAACGCGCCTGTGAAATGCTATGCAATGCGCTGTAGAAGTCGCGAAGAGTGCGCGTGCGTTGATGTCGTAAACAGGGGGCGAATGACAGGCGCACAGTGCGATCAAGATAACCCCATACAAAAACATCAACATCTTAATATTCAAATTGAATATTCCGTCGTGCCCAATCAAGGCATATCATACCATCCCTTTTACTCTCCTATTAAATTATAATTAGCGTGAGTGGGATGGCACGGTACGGAGTTCGAATTTTGAATAAGGCCCCTGGCCGTATTTGTAATATGCGTGATCATACCGATTGCACACACTGAAATATCGTCACTACTTTAAAATAAACTCGTATCTCAAAATGTATGATTTTTCTGAGTGCACTTTATGACTATTACGTCAAGGTTCAATTTTGTTGGCGTATTGATTTAAGATACGAGATTTTTTCAAAGTAGTTACGATATGCCAAAAATACAGACATCGCTTATGTCAACATTGACCAGTCCATTTTGAATAATGAGAGGGTAACTAAACCAATAAATAACAAGTTGTTTAGATTTTTGTTTGTCCATGCATTGTTTTAAATTTTTGTTTGGATTATTGTTGACCGGTAGAGATGTTATTAGGTCCGGTCAGTACACCTTCTGTATTTACAAAGTTGTGCAAAAAGTAAATAAACAATCCGAAGATCACAAATGAGAACACTGATGTGTCGAATCGCCGAGTTGAAATGCTAGAGCGATTTCGTTAAAAATAAAATATTATTTAAATTCTAGTAAATAGGATACTTCTTATTCCGGATAGCGGCAAGGTCTGCGTTGGATGTATAGAGAAAAAAAACTCTTGTAACCTACAAACGAACCGATAAAGAACCTGACTTGGCACCTATCCAGGCATAACCATTAACCATACAAACATCTAGCAGAGCTACAAAAATCAAGCTTATATCTGGGCTTATTTTATTTATCATACTAGCTTATGCCCGCGACTTCGTCTACGCGGATCTAGGTTATCGCGCGGTGGCGCCCTCTACCGAAATAAAAGGTATCCTATGTTGAAAAAACCGACTTATTTCTTATTAAGTGCTTCAATGCCAAGTTTCATGGTTTTATTTTCGACAGCGACGAACTTCCACCATATTTTTTTTTTATTCTACTGGAAGGCAAACGAGCAAGCGATATAAACTTTCACCCCCTATTTCAACCCCTTAAAGCCTCTTTTTCGCAATAAAAGATAGCCTATGTTCTTTCCCAAGGTCTATGCTATCTTTGTACCAAATTACATCAAAATCGGTTCAGTGGTGTTGGCGTGAAAGCGTAACAGACAGACAGATAGACAGACAGACAGAGTTACTTTCGCATTTATAATATTAGTAGGGATGACTGGTAAAAACCGCTGAATAAGTATTTACGAGATACAGTAGCATTCTGTAGTGTAAGATTAAGCGGGCCAATCTAGAAATAGAATATATTGGGCATTTCGTATATTTCTAACAAAATTTATGGAAGTGCGTCGACTTCTCTTAAGCCTTATCTAATTTTATCGCAAACGGCGGTCTCTTGTGACGAGTCGGCATTTTGTCCTGTTGAACGACAGTCATTATCGCACAATAAAGATTGTTTCATGCTCAATAATTTGTTCCTAAATTGCGAAACACGTGCGAGGACCAACGAACTGTTTGATTCAGACAAATAAAACTGGAGGCGTCACGTGATTAGAATGAATCAATTATGTTGGACGACCGAACACCGTGTGAATGGAAATCATCCTACCGAATCTCCAAGGTCGCTTTCTTATCACGGAACGCTGCGTCGGCCAAACAAAGTAAATACACGTGACCTTGGGCCATCAGATAACCTACAGGCTTGCGTAACGAGAGAGCACTGACCTGCGTGACCATGTCCCAGTAGAATCCGTCCAGCATGGATTTGCCATGCTGGTGCTGCCGGCAGAGAGCCGGCCAGAGCGAGGCGCGGACGGGGCTGTTGATCGGCCAGGAGTTCTCTCTGATGATTATCTTCAGCTCTCGTTTCCTGCTCTGCTGGAGGAGCGGCTGTACTTCGTCGTAGGTCTTGAGGGGTGCTTTCTTCCCTGCGAATAGGGGAGTGGGTAAGCACTGTGTCCAAACGGGGGTGACTGACGCGAGGGATTCTGCGCTTGGGGCGCGGAAAGCGGCCGGTTCTATGTACATCGCGGTGGCATGAGGCACATGCTTTCGGTGCGCGCGCGCCGCCGGCACTGCGCGCCAGCCTCCGCGGAAAATGCGATAGCGCCCTGTCACACTTCGATTGTTTATCTAACCGTGCAACGCGCACGGGGCTTCTGACGCCGGATATATTTTTAATAAATTTATTTTCATTGTTATAAAATTGCAAATTGTAATTTAATGGAATTTATTATTATAATCTTAATATATTGTTAAGTTACTAATAATGTAGAAAAAATTAAAACACAACACACAAGTTCAGTGATATACAAGCATCAGCTCGAAGAGCTGCTAGTGTACGATTATTATTTCAACAATAATGATAATAATAAATAAAGCCCTAAGAAAAACATTACTTTAAAAATGAATTTAGAACTTGAAATTTAGCCCTAAAAAATGCCAATTTTTAAATTGAATATACCTAATCCCTATGTGGAAAATGTTAAAAAGTGATAAACAACACCATATAAGTAAACATTTCAAGTTTATCTATATTTGTTCTCGCGCACGTCACGCACTACGTACGTAAGGTGCACGATCGTAATAATAGAACATTATTAAATCACCACAAAACGCAACATTGGCCCAACGCCAGGAGCGTTAACATACAAGTGCTGTACGCAAGTCTTAAGTAGAGCTCTCTGGTACTTTATTTAATAAAACCCACGCCTCCATCACGTGTAAAAGCAATAATTTAGGAAGACTTTCTCTTCTACATTGTCTTGAAATATTTTCCTCGTTTTCTTACGCATACATTTATTAATGTCTAAAACCGCTAAAATGTACCAAGTTGAAATACCGGCCAAATCAACCGTAAAAAATGAAATTATAAAGAAAATACAACATAATAATAACATACAGACATTTTAAGATAGTCAAAACAGCTTTTAGTAACCAACGGTGTATGTACCGGCTAACTAAGGTTATAAGGGCTTTTAGAATGAAAAAAATTAAGAAAAAACTAGTTAATCAACGTTCAAGTAAAAATACCTTACTGAAATTGGTTTAAACAAATACTATGTCATTGCCAACAATAATCATTTTGAATCACAAAACGTTCACCGTTACCTTTAAATACATAAGATATGCAATAAAACACACGCACATAAACAAATAAATACCAAACAAAAAAAAGTATTTCAAACTTTTTATTACCTTTTGGCATTCAATATTTTTGTCTTCTTTCTATTGCTGAGTAAATCTATTTTAAATTCTTGATAAAAAAAACTATCTAAATTGTATTATATCAGCCTCGGGAGGTGGAAGTGTTAAGTTAAACATTACCCGATGATAAAGCGAGGTTATCTATAACCGCAGTCTCGGCGAAGACGCCGTAATCGACGCACGGTTAAATAAAAACAAAATTTCGTATAACTATACGTACTGATACTGTAATAAAAAGGGGCGTAAGTTTGTGTGCACAATTGTGTATATTTGTACCGTGGCTCTATTAATGTTTGGGTTTTATACTCGTAATTTTCCGTTACCACAAACGGAAAAAAGAACCATAACTTAAAAAAACGTTTCGTTGTACGACTGTCTGTCTGTCAAGATCCTATTCTCAGGAACTCGTGGGGTGATATTAAATACCAGATCAAATATCAAATAATTATCACATCTGGAATCTCTCTGAGCCGAGAAATAAATGAGTTTCTAACTTCACGCTGTAAAAAGATTCACCTTTTTTAAACCTTAGCTGCTAAGGCTTAGCATATAATTTAATATCCGCTGGGATAGAATTAAGAAATTGGCAACAAGATAGTCCTTACAGCATAGGTAATTTTTTTTCTTAAAAGTAACATCTGCAATCGGTACATTCAACCATGAGCCAATCTGATGCGTGTAATATGGCGTTTGGAATGAGAAGTCCATTGTCAGCTCTCTTCCTCATTAACTATGTTTCAAAGTTGAGGGGGGGGGGGGGGCATAGGTAAATTAAAAAAAAAATTAAAAACACCGATACAATAACGCACACACTCACTGATATTGTGAGTAAATACCTTATTTTATAAATTTTCCAACAGGGATATTTTTTTAACTTAAGTATTATTTGTTTATCTTATTAGGGCCTGATTTTTTTACTAATTAAATCATTTCTAGAGTTCTAATAATAATTCACGTAGATAGACATTGTACTTTAATGTAACCTTAGCATCATTCAAATTACACAATTTAAGCAATATTAAATCAAATAACCAATGAACAAATATTTAGTACGTAATACATACATATATTCATTTACTTAAGAAACATTTCGAACACTAACGAAGTCGAAACAGACAATAATTTATTCATGATCCTACTCATTTACAATGCATTTACATATACCTTTAGCCATAATTCACGTACGTAACTTCCTAAGCAACTGTAGCGAAGTCAAAGTAAGTTATATCTCTCGCTCAACCTAAGCGATGATCCTTTTAGAGATGCTTAATAATTTCACCCAACAAGACAAGGACACGAATTCAAATGAGTTATTTATTTCCCAAATCTTAAAAAAGAATTAACTTCATACTCGTAAAAGAACTACACAGTCAAAAGCCGTAATGAAGTGAAGTAAATCCTTGCCTACTGCACAACTGTAATGTTTCTGGCATTTTAATATTATAGACAATGTTTGTCATATAATTGCACTAATTAGGCTATGTACCACTTCTATCAAACCAAATCTTAGTAATCTGTAATTCTGTAAAGCAGCAGAATCAAATGAGTTTAACTTAGAGGAGTGACCTCAACTCAACTATTTCCGAATGAAAGGATATCCACAACAAAGAAACAATTGCATTATTTTGTATTCAGTCTAACGAAGAAACCATTTATGTCTCTACCGCCTTAAAGATGTCCATGTCATGTATCTTTTAAGAAGAGACATAAGTCATAACATAAACGGCCGCTAATCAAGTTATTAAATACACGACACCACAACAAAGATCATATACTCGTAAAGGTATCTGATGCATTATTACAACATATTACCCCAGGTCAGGATCTATATATTTACTGTACATAAAACCACCTGATAATCACGTAAGTACGTTGAACGCTCTTAGTGTACGAACACCGACATCTATCGGAAATTGTAAGTATTGCAATTAAATCTTGCGCGATCGTTACCCGATACGAGGCGGAGTTTCAAGTTGGCGAAGCAGAACATAGATGTCACTGGTTGGCTACATTGTTGCCGGTTATGTGCACGCAGCAAACAATAACATTGTTGGGATGTGTCATATCGACGTCTATATAAATCTCTTATTCCATTTCAAATTCGTATAAATATTTAAACTATGTCATGTTCAATACTCAAATCAAGAAAACCCTACCAACGACCCTTGTAGAACAGAGCTCTACCGTATCGTCCGTCATTATTGGCTTCTTGCTATGTATAAGCTAAACCTAACCAGACTTCTCAACAAATATTTCGTTTTCTACTCCGAATATTACTCTGATAAGTCTGATAACTTTTAGGCCATTTGCAGCATGGCGTGTGGTCCTCTGTAAGACTGCTATTTTTCATCACTCATCACAAACACCGGGACGCGACTTAGTTTCGAAGTGTATTGTCTCCGGCATCAATACACCATGTTCAAGCAATCGTTTCATCGTGCATATTTCATCCTTGGCTTGGCATATCAAAATAGAACTTTTAAAACAATCTGCGTGCAGTGTCTGAAGTTCTTTGTTCTTATAAATCTGAATCAGGCTTAATAAATTTGTCATGAAGCGTGAATCCGAAATATAAAAGCAAATTATTCGAAAACTGTTTATTTTTTAGACCAAGGAAAACAATTAATGGGATTCAGCGTAGTCGTAAAGGAAAACTCTTGGCTTTGAAACTGTTCCAACGAATCGACTCACGCGCATCCGATGTCGAATGCCGATCCAAATGCTTCATGCAGAAGGCATGGTCAGGTTATAAATAGATGTACTAAAATTCAGCTGAGATTTTAATCCCTTTGTGTGTACGTACGCGTTTTGCAATCTTGAGATTTTTTACAGTTGTGCCAATCTTCAAAGGAAGAACTTACTACAGAGTTTAATAAGTCTAGTTGATTTGAATTATTACTTCCCCAAAATATTATTTTCAAAAACAGCTTTGTTAGGCATAGGCACATAACATAACAAACATTAAATAACAGAAGTCTAGCTAGATGCAAGTTAGGTTTACGTTAGTTGGAGGTCGGCTCGCTGGATGTACAAAAAACTTAATTGTTGTTAGACCATAAATGTATCAAAACCGGTTGTTAATAATGATGTTCTATCTTATAGTATAGAATCTATAACCACGGAAGGTACGAATCTTTTATCGTGCCATGCTGTTTCAGCTGGTGAATTCAATTAACTCCGTCCAATATTTCTTTTACTTTGAAACACTCTCGTTGGGTGAAAACGTGAAAAATTCCCGTGCTCTTACTCATGACTTTCAAATTTTCTACCTGGGACATGGCAGCTCTGGTAGGCGAAGGGCTACCAGGTAGAAAATTTGAAAGTTATGAGAAAAGCCATTTCTACAGAAGATCTCGAGGTCAAAGGCTGACAAAAGTTAGCTGATAATCATAAAGCATGGCGTAGTCTGGTATTGGAGGCCTTGACCCACTACGAGTCACTGCGTCCGAACAGTAAGACAGTCTACAGAAAAGTCCTGAGATGATTTGGCAAATGAAATTCACAAGAAAATTGTTACTTTCTAATAACGTGAAGTGATAATCCCTAAAATCTTAGATTAAGATAAAATCCAAGATAAAGTCTAAACCAGTTGCTTCCGCGTTGAACAGGTGGAACGCTCTCTGTATCCAGTGGTATCCGGTAACCCTAAACCCGTTCATATTGTAGGGTAATGCTCAAAGTACTAATTAAATGAACGTATAAACATAATGTGGGGGGCTATTTCCAGCTAATCGGTTGAGCAAAGGATATGCTTCGATAATTGCATCCAGTACGAGCGAGAATTATCAAATTATCATAATAATACTGTTTGAATAAACTTGCAATCGCTACGATACTAATTTTGTCCATGAGTGGAACTAAGTGTTCTGGAAATGACGTCATGCATATTCCCAATAAAACTTGTGAAGCAAACTGTATAGTCACGATAGAATAGTCATAATCCAATCAATATTGATTACGTGATTAATAAGATTATACTTCGTAGTACTACGAGATATCTCACTTTTTATAAGGAATTACTATCGATCAATTTTAAGATCAGCTTCAAATCAATCATGTTCAGGATTCAGATAAAAGTTGAATGTCGGAGAAATAACAAACAATATTATACGATAATACACTCTCGTTAACCGATAGATTCATTAATTAAATACAATGACCTAACATTTTTTTCCAAAAGCCTAAAAAAATAATCTTTCATGAAAAAAAAAAAAATGTCTAAAAGTGAGTGAGTACCTGCAAATTCTTTTACACAGAAGTGCCCCCTTTTTCGCTAAAGACATCCTTATAATGGAGGTAAAATCAACTAAAAAAATTGAAACAAGGCAAAAATTAGAACAATAAAAAGCTAACTTAATTCAATGAAAGAAATCGATACAAGACCAAACACAAACGGCAAACTTAAAACATGTGTTTCTCAATTTAATGCAATACGATGAAATGCAGTGAAAGGCACGAGATTGAGTGATAGGTAACAAAATTCATATTTTTTCACCACTCCATTCTGTCACAAAGCTTAGGATGGGGATAAATAGATATGGATGTGATATAATATCGCAAGCGTACGCACGTCAACATCAGAATGCTACCTTTACTGAAAATCAATTATACTGCTACTCCGCAGCAGGTGTTTGTGGCCGTCTTCGTCGTAATATAACTGATTTCAGTACACGGACATATTCATTAATTTTTAATAACGCAAAGAGACAGAAACGCTTCGAAGCCTTACTTACCTAACCTACACTCAGTACTCAGCACTGATTCGTTTACTGGAGTGTCACTCAAGAGCCGTCTACATCTCAGAACAAGTGGAGATGTCTGGAGGGCGAAACCTATAACCTAAGCACGTGTACTTATCGGAATTGATTTTGAGGTGACGCAATTTATTTTGAAGTACACTCGTATGTTTATTAGGAAGCACGTGAAGCATGTAGGAAAGAATTTAATCATGTTTACTCAAAGGTTCATCCAATTATTTTGCTGAAAATGTTCATATCTTTTTTTATTCCACAATTTGTTGTCCCGTAAAATTATTAATTTAACAATCACGTTACATCACCAATACAAAAACTGTTTTGAACACTGCACACTAAGCAATATAAACATTGCATATTAAGACATCTAACTTGTAAAGCTTGGTTAGGTCAGACTACTCTGACTAGTAGACTATACAATTGTGAATACGTTCGTTTACAGTCAAGGTGTTTATTTCGTGTTTTTAAGACGCACATTAAATTATAGAGAACCTATGTTAGTAACCACTATTTCTGGTCACGGTATACCAAATATCATATTCTACATGGGCGACCGAGCTTCGTGAAAGTGAGAGAGAAAAATTGAAATAAGCCCTTTTGAAAAGACACTCCTCAATAAAATTGCTCGTTTAAACATAGGTATAGCAAAAAAAAGCAAACCATGCAACTGCAATAGCTTATTATATTTATGACTATTGTAACTAGTCACTGTTAGGATTACTCCTCTGGGATTTTCCCGGGCGCGAATCAATAACGCAAAAGATCGGCTAAGGATTGCCTGATCGTTTTTTTTTATCAAGTCTTGTTTGTTTACCTGTAGTATCCCTAATAACAAAACTTAAACAATTGTAAAATAATTTTTTTTACTATTTTTTAAAAAATAACTATTCCCCGCAACTTCACCGTCGTTGGTTACATGGACATTTTGCAATTTTCAAAAGTTAATACAGTTATTATTCGTCTTTGAGTATTTATCTAGATAAGTTATTCGTGTTTTTGTAACTTAGGCTGAAGTACACCGAATGTGACCATATCAGCCTCATGGAAAGCTACAGAGCACGTTTTTACTATAGGTGTTAGAATAGAAATATAAAAATAGCATGATAGGAGTGTTTCCAAATTTATTTTTTCTTTGTAAAGTTTTTAGCATTTTAGTCGACAGTAAAAATGACTTATTGTTTAGCATTTTGCCCTAAACCGCATTTACTGCAGACCACCAAGTTAATGTCTTTGACAGCAATAAATCCCCTTGTTTTTCATTTAAACACTAATAAACTTCCTCAAAACATTATTTATTTTGCATGATAATGATTCTTTTACTTTTGATAATAGAAATTAATTCACCAAGAGGTCTAAGGCACAGATACTAATCGAGTGTGCATTGGCCGTAAGCCGTAAACCACACGAGTTTAGTAATACAGATTTTTCAAAGTCAAAGTCAAAATCTCTTTATTCAATTTAGGCTATAACAAGCACTTATGAACGTCAAAAAAATCTACCACCGGTTCGGAAAAACCTCTGTTTCAAATCGTAGGTTCCAACTTACGCGCGAGTCAATGCAGAATTCTCATTCATTTGAATTGAATTTCCGGGATTTTGTCAAAATTCCCGACAAAGACATTTATCTCACTAAACAGGTTTCATATTTTGTTAGTCGTACTTGACAGTTCACTCATAAACAACGTTACAATACACATACATATAAAGATGTATAAAAAGTAAAAAAACAAGATTCACCGACATAGCCGTGAATTAGCTCATTGAAGTGGCAATAGGCAAGCTATATAGCACGGACAGCAGATGGCCGTTGGGGCCAAAAAGTTCTCCAATAGAGAGGAGACCGCGTAGGAGTAGGACGTACACGGAGGACGGATGATCTGGTTAAACCCGCAGGATCACGGTGGATGCAGGCCGCTTCCTACCGAAGCAACTAGAGTTTTATGGGGGAGGCCTATGTCCAACAGTGGACGTCCTACGGCTGATATGATGACGATTGACGATGGATGAAAAAGAAGAAAAAAAAACTATTTTAGGACAGATTGTAGTCATAGATATTTAACTGGTATCCTCCTCGCACCCTTCTCCACCCCTCATCAATCCCTTCTCACTACGAGCAGGTCGTAAGATACTGAATCTTTATACACACAAAGGCAAACCTATCAAAACACCACATCAACCTTCATTCCAAGGACGTTTTAAAATTTATAGCTATTACCAAACGCGCAAATTACCAAACCTGCTCACAAAAGCCGAAAACGACTGTGACGGAGCGGCATAAAAATTTACTACAACCGCAAATTTACAGCAAAAACTCTAACAGGGAAGTTGTGTTGATCGTTACGGCGTCGCTTGCAATTTATTTATTGCCAACAACTCTTTGTACATTTCATTAATCATCTTTTTATAACACCGTTAAAACGAGCGTACATTAATTAGTATTAACTTTTGTCACATTATCGCTTTCATTACTTTAAAGACGCGATTTCAATATGCGTTGCGTAGCGGTTTCCTCATTTTCCGGAAAGAATTTCGCAGCCTCGTGTTCATTACTATAAAGTTTGTGTGACAGTTTGTAATTCATACATATAATCATATCTCTTTTCTTTCCCAACAAAGGGATAGGACCAGGCCGCGCCTTTGTTTCCACCTGCCATAAACCTGACATACATCTTTCGCCTCGTCAGTTTCAGTTACGCATTTTAACTCACTTAAAAAAAGAAGGAGGTTCTATGTTCAACTGTATGTCGAACTAATTAGGTAGGTACACGATTACTACGGAGGTTTCGGGGAATAGGTTGCAAATGAAAATTATATACAGTGTAGATGTTTAGATTCCCAGTTATTACTTAACAAAACTTAATCATCGCCTATCAAAACGAGATGGTGCAGTCATTAGGCATTGTGGCAATATTCCTTTACAAAATGTTGTTTATTGCGATAAACACAGTTCTATTGAAAATGACTCAAATCAAAGGCAATGCCAACCTCAACATTAAATACAGACAATCGTTTAACGATCTAATAAAATCTTAAACATGCGCAATTTATGACAGTAATTCAAAACAGCGTCTCTAATGTGTAATTTTGTTTAATTTAACAAACTTAAAAACTAGGCCAACGACTTCGCTAAACAGCCATGTAGGATAGCAAGTTAATTTTCCTTTTACTGCTGTAGCCTAATTCTGCTCTAATTGCAGTAATCATCAAGCCAACTGATCCAATGGGGACCCCCGTTCGCCTTTCGCCAGGTGGCGTGACTTCCCCACCACGTGCGTAAGCGCATGGCCCCCCACTTAATTTTCATTCAGTTCTCACGATGTGTATACTCGTCTCTTTCACACGTAGCGCGCGTGAAGGGGAGTGATATATTGGATACTTCCATTATCTAGGACCATCGAAGCATGTTTGTTCAGAGAACTTGTGTAAGCGGGTTCTTTCTAATTTGCTTTGATTACGCGTTGTGTGGTTTGTGTAACGTGTAACGGCCGGTATAATTGCGAGCATGTACAGAAATACATCGGTCTCTATTTTTTGCCATGTACCTTATCAAAAAGGAGGAAGCTTGTATTGTCTATTTCGCGCGCGATATGGGGACCGGCCTCGGTAGAAATTTCTTTCCGTGATATGAGGGGGACCGATTTTCGAAATCACGTCAATCGACGATACCATTCGAAAGTAGTAAATATTGCTACCGAAACTACAGACCAGTTAAAATTTTTGGACTACTTTTTTAAAAAACATAGTTGTAAAATTTTATATTAAGTACTAACCATCTATGGACATTGTGTTTAAAATGAATGGAATTTTTTTTTTCACACACAAGTTTCGTGATACATGGGATTTCTTCCAATCAATATCTTTTAAATGAAAAGGTGAAGACCCAAATCATTACACAACTTTTCTAAAACTAGGTAGGTATAATGTACCTACGTCAAATTTTGAATACAAAATTTTTAAACCTGAGGCCGTATTGCCTAATGTTTTTTACACTCGTGATCGCAATCAAATGACATATTTCGCATACAAAAGCTGTCATTTTATTGCGATCGCGAGTGTCAGAAACGTTAGGCAATAAGGCCTCTGAATGGCAATCAAGAAAATTTGACATTTGGTTAGACATTTATGTTCAAAATACTGTAGGTACTCTGTGTCTTAGGTTGAATAGTTTTTTCCCGGGCTCGCAAAAAATGATTCATTCGCTGATGATGAAAAATCATGCGTCCAGTTCTACCAAATCATTTTTTTCTACTATCGGTTTTCCCACCTTGTCCGGAAGATGGTTTTCCTCGATTACGTTCTTTGAATTCCAAGTAGGTATTTTATTTTAACCACAGTTGCTCGAAAGTTTCCAGTTGGTCAGCAAAAAAAAAACAAATAGGTGCCTAACAAAACAACAGTTTTTTGTAATCATAGCAGAGATTCGTTTACTTACACAGCATATTGGCATGGCATCAATCTATTAAAATCATATTTATTTACTTACTTTAATACAACTGTTGTAACGTTTTAAAACATCGCGAACGCGTACCTATTACAAATAATACGTAGTATTGTACGTTATAAATACATAGGTATAGGTAGTGCCACCAGAGTTGAGGTCACGCAAATAAGAACATGTCGTGTAATGACAGCAGGATTCTGAGATTTATCTAGTCATTCACTTCATTCGTTCTTCTTTTGTGCAATCAGTTCTTTTTTGTAGCTGTGCGTGTCACTTCAACTCTCGAGGCACTACCTATACGCGACGCGTCTCAAAATGATATAATTATAATGGTCTCAAATAGGGCTGTATCGGAGCTTCGACTCTTGGTCCGTACCTAACTGCAGAACTTCCGCAATAAATCTTACGTCCGCCTCCGCATCTTCCTCTGTCAAATTTTTGCGGAGTTGTAAAGGAGGTTTATTTACGTGGACATAAGACGCGTGCTTAATTTTTAAATCCTTTAGACATTTTTTGCAAGGTACCAAAGCTGCAACTGTTGTTCGTGAAATATAAGTTACCCCTTCTTAATCTTAGCCATCTCCTTAATAATATAGATGTGCTATGTATGAGCCTACCAATTTGAAATGAACATTTTTTACTTTCTCCACTTCCACTCTCACTTTTGCCTCCGTTAACCTCCGCTTCCTCGTTGACGAAGCTCCTAACCTCCGCTAAGATCTCCGTTACAATTACAACCCTAGCTCAAATAGTGGCACAGTTAGCAAAGATATCTCACAGCCCCCGTTATCAGCATACAAACTTTCCCATCAACTCTGCTAATAAGATCCATGTTATCAGTCGGAAATCTCAGAGAAGATAATGCGATAACACAAGAGTGCCTTATCTATCAAGCGGTTAGCATAATGCGATAAAGATTCTCTCAATAGCATCTCTGTTTGCGTTTATGAGTAATGTGTACGTAAAATACTTAACAGAAGGCACTCTCGTTGCATATGAATTTATCCGCCTACGATAAAAAGGAGGTTATGACTTAACAGGATTTTATTTTATGTATGTAGTTGATCCCACCCGGTTGCCTTTACTACATTGATGCTTATTCCTGAAAGGAGGCGATTCTAAGTATGAGCTTGCGAATCCATTTAATAATAAGGAGCCAGAAAATACTGATTCTGGTGAGGTCGATACATTATAGTTATTCTCAAAAATCTACGGAATCAACAAACAAAAATAACCGGAAATGTATTTGACTTTTAAGTAGTAATTATAAAAAAAAAATCCGCAAACTTATATTAATGACATTTGAAGAGAGTATTTTTCTAGCAAAAACACCTAAAGCTACTGTAGATACTTGTGCCTTCATTTTACATTAGATTTTTAGTTGAGAATGATATTATTAGAATATATAAAGTCCTAACTCTATATATTCTAATATCATCCTGAACTAAAAATCTCATACTACCACTTGTGTGGTACGAATGCTGCCTAGAAAAGTTCTATCAAACTAGCTAGACAATAGAAACTGGAAGACCAGCGAAAGGTTCAAGTTTTACACAACTAGTTTTCTATTGTGCCAAAGTTTCGGTATAAAAGACGCCGTTTTCCCTTGTTTACCAAACTTTACCAAAAGGTCTACCAGGGAGGTTTATTAGCACTCAAGTTTGTAAGTTTTCCCTCTAGGAACCTGGGGCTAACTTCTACTGATTATGTTATATATAGGTTTATAACTTAAAGATGTATTGTGGGACCCTCGTGAGTAAATTGACTTGGTAACAAGGAAAATTGTTCTTAAAACGACATGGAAAACCTAAGATAATAAAAAGGTACAGTCACCAGCACCAATATCTGACACAACAAGCGTGCACAAAAGGACGTGTCAGATATTTTTGTATGCTGTGCTGTGGCAGATATTAATGCTGATGACTGTACTCTACTTTCTCATTTAATAATCCAATAGGTATTACAAAAATGCCGGAATCGATTTTAATGAATCTCAGCTAAAACCAGCTTTCTATTAAAACAAACGAATCCGAATCATTTTATCCTTTCGGAACCTGAAATATCGTAGACATAGATTAATATACTTAACATAACCCTACTTAGCCTATTGCTTACCTTGTAATTTTCTCTGTGTGATTTTGTGTATTTGTACGTCTTTCACGCCGTAACGGAGCGATGGATCCACGTGATTTTTGGCATAGAGATAGTTTAAGAGGGCGCAAGAGTGACATAGGCTACTTTTTATCCCAGAAAAATACAGTTCCCGAGGGAACAGCGCGCGATAACCGAATACTACGCGGGCGGAGCCGCGGGGAAAAGCTAGTGGCATTAAATAAGAAGACGATCTATTTACTAGCTTTCGGTCGTGACATCGTCCGTGTGGAAAATAAAATTGGTTTTCCAACTTATTTCTCAATTGACTGCGCCAGCTTTGTTCTTTTAATTGACTCTATTAGGGGTTGATGTAAAAAAACACCGTACCATAGTATAATTTGAGAACTGGTGGCTAGTAGTTTTCATTTTCCGAAGCGGAAGTAAAACATGGTTAAACCACGGTTACATTTTTGGCATCAGTTCACGCCCTTGATGACTATTAAATAATGTGACACAGACAGACACGCAGACTATACGATCCAAGGCAGCTGAACGGGCCGTTAAATTGAAAATACAAACTGAAATATAGATCACAGAATAACCAGAAAAATAAGATCAACACTGGGAATCGAACCCAGGTCCTCGGCATTCCGTGCCGCGTGCTATACCGCTTCACCACTGCTGCCGTTAAAGACTAAACTGAGACAAGAAAAAACATTTTTCTTTTCATTTTCCATTACTGGTTTTGTTTTTAAATTAATTAATCACAAAACATAGTGAAAGATATTGTTGGCTGTAATACACACACATACACACACACACACAGTGAATAATCAGTCAACATAAAACCCACTATTGCATCGCATCCGTACTAAAATCCTTACAGCAGCAGGGCTACTACGAAACTTGAAACTCGAAGTTAGTGTCGTGTGATCCTTCTGACACTTATACTATTTAATACGAGAGCAGAAAAATATCTAGCACGTCCTATCAGTCCTAGAAATAGAGTCGTATCAGATATTTAGGCACGCTTTGTCGTGTCAGACTTTGGTGCTGGACTGTACTTAATAACGCATATATAATACTTTGTTGTTACGTTACTGAGCCAATGACTAATAATTTGAATACAAAATCAGTCTAATTTGCGTAAAAATCCGTCAGCCTTGACTATCATTGGTCAGGGAGCTGACTTGTAAGTGCCTAGTTGAAACTAATACAGGAAGTGGGTGAAAAATTCATAAACACCATATAAATAAACATAAGTCAAGCTGACAACTTAACACGTGTAAGAAAATGTACTTATTTTACAGTGTTCATTTTTTTTATTATATTTAGAGCGTTAATACCTACTGAGCTGGCAGCGTTGCATTTTTGTTAGTTTTTCTCGATTATTCCATAAGAATTGGATGCAAATTAATTATGTGGTATGATAGAACTCTTCTTATATCGAAAATGTATGAATGTATGATTTATTTACTAAAATAGATTTCACAGTCATAGAGAATTTAGTATATTGATATGGACCTCCGCAAAGTAATGCCTGATTCAATAAATTAATAAAGGTTTGTTTATATTATTTTTTTGTATAATAAAGGGTTTACAATTTTATTCAAACAGTTCCCTACATCCGAACCGGGCCGTAACCTCCGTACCGTTTCCATGTAAATACGCAAGCCTATATGGTTTCTCATTGGAAATTTTAACACAGGCTATTGTTGCACTGCTGTTTGGACAGCGAACGCACAACACGGGGCATGTTTCACAAACAATGCGCTCGATGTAGCGGTTCGGGGAAACATCTGTGAAACTAGCTGGTGCGCTTTGATGAGCATGCTTTACACGAAAACACAAGCCGAAACGTGGATGCACAGAAAAATCAGAAAAATAGACCAGCGTTGGGAATCGAACCCACGTCCTCAGCATTCCGTGCTGCGTGCTATTCCCCTGCACCACCGCTGGACAGGAGACTAGACACAAAAGGGTTAGTTAGGAGTTGTTTTCGTGTGAAATAAATATATAAACTTTCACGGGATGACCGTAAAAGAAACAAAAATTTGGAGTTGAAATAAAAAATACAAAAAAAAATACGTCCGTATATGCCGCAACACATATTTTCGACACACTTCAGGGATTGAAATTTATAGGATACTTTCTGTTGACCTAGAACTATGAGTTCTAGGAATATGAGTACAGGTGAATATGAAAATTACACATTTGTAATATACTTAGCGGCACAAAATTTGGCCAATTCTACATACAGAAAAACCTATTACTGCATTCATTTGAGGGATGTCTGTCCGTCTATGTCAATCACCATCTAAAATACCCTACATTGCGTATATTTTGCTTAGGAAGCTCTGTTAACACTGGATATTCATAGATACCTAAACATTTGTACAGAACCGTTCGTGCGAGAGTCCGACTCTTACTTGGCCGGTTTTTTATAACTTGAACTATCCATAGCTACAGGAAAGACCCGTATTGTATGTTAGTTTCACTAAATCGCTATCCAATTAAGCTATAAAGCTACTCCCCCTTCGTAAAGGGGGATCATGACAGCTTGTTGTGTGCCCGACGAGGAGCAATTTGTATCTGTTGATTAAAAGTTACTAAATAAACAGAAGTGTTCTAATTAGGAGATTAACTGTACAATCCTAATTTGTCTACGAACAGACGCAAGGACGCAAGATGCTTGACAAGAAGTTGAAAAGAGTTCGTTGATTGGATTTGGTAGGGTGTAAATTGAAAATACAAACCGAAACATAGATGCACAGAAAAACCAGAAAAATAAGACCAACACTGGAAATCGAACCCAGGTCCTCGGCATTCCGTGCCGCGTGCTATACCGCTACACCACTGCTGGTCATCGGCACAGACACGAATTTCCCTATGCATCACATATCTCAATCTGTTTGTTTACTTCGACACTTAAGCAGTGACCTAGCGCCATCTATATTGTCTAACTCTCAACGAGAAGCCTTCAATATCTCCTTCGGAACTAACCGTTCACCCGGACAAGAGATGTCGCTATTACGGTCATCCCGTGAAACCTGAATTGAAACAACTCAATTTCGGTTTCACGGGATGACCGTAAAAGTAAAAATTTTGAATTGAAGTAAAAAATACAAGAAGATTCCAAAAAAAAAACCAATCATAATAGGTAGGGTGTGTTTGAACGATTTTCATAACAACCATTTTGTGATTTGGACTTTGCATTACTTATAATTATATGAGAAGACCCTCTCATTCTGCGAGGAGGCCTGTGCCCAGCAGTGGGACTCATAAAGGATGGGATGACAATTAATAAGAAATGTTTAATTTAAATCTGCATACATAATTAGTTGACTATACTATAAAAAAGAAATGTATAACAAACTTCATAATTTCTGAGAACATCTTAAACGTTTTTACATAATCTGTCATTGCATAATAACCGAATAAATAGACATTTTGAATCATATTTAAAACTTCTTTTTCTTAGTTCGAAGGTTGTCACGAATAAATGATTTCTTTTTTTCTTTGTTTCTTTATAAATGTTACAAAACACCGAAAATTAAACGAGCGAAACAAAGTCGACGGAGCTCTGCGTAACGCTCCTATTCAGTGGTCGAGGACCTTCGCGCCTTGATGAAATACTAATCTAACCTAAACTATGTAAAATTACCTTATTATTTAAAATTATTATTATTAATTGTTACTTTTCGGTATTCTGCCTTTTGGCACAATTAATGTCTGCCAAATGTTTCATTTGACAACTATTTCATTTCCCAAGTCTGAATTTTCTCCAAAACAAAAAAAATCTCAGTGAATTTTCTTATGCTTTTATAGAACACAGTAGATTTGTTATAATATGAAAGTTCCGAAAAAAAATATGATTTAAGATAAAATCGTGAGTTGGGAAACAAAACAGTTGTCAAGTGAAACACTGGCAGAAATAATTGTGCGAAACGGCAGAGACCCAAAATTATATCATGCCCCCTGACCGTTATAATAAACGTAAGTATGCATTTCCATTGTTATACATGCGTCGAAATATCAGGATCGCATTAAGGGTAATCAAATCGTGATATACTACCCGTAGAAAATATGTATGTGTAATGTATCATCTAGATTTAAACCGTTAGATTTCTATTCTATCTAGACATTAAGTACTTGAATCCGGTGGTAAAAGTATACCGGTGAGCCTAACACAACCTAAAAAGGCGTGAGCAAGGATTTTGAAATAACATATTTGAGCTACTTGTCGGATTTGATATAGATATCTGTACTTGCAGACCGTAAAACTAACTGCCATGTACATGTTAAAATACTATGAAGTACTGCTGAAGTATGCTTGAGAGGCAAAGGCAAAACAGGCGTAAATAATAGCGATAATCCCCTGGCTTCACGTGACGTGAAAGAAATGGAAGACAATGACTTTCACAGCAAGAGCAAAAGGGGGTGTACTGCCGTTTCGCCAAAATATTTTTCGCCAAATTTCACTTCCCAAAAAACTTATCGCAATAGTTTCATTTCCCAAACGAATCTTTGGCATATTTACATTTCGCATTTTATTCATTTGGTCAAATTATCATTTGGCATAATTTTAGTTTGTCAAATTTTATTACGACAAACGTTTATTAAGCAAACGTTTTATATTGGCAAATATTGTATTCCAAAAAAATTATTTGTTCAAAATGACATTTCGCACTAACCAACCACAAAAACCAACTGCTACCAGAAAAGTAGCTTATGTTAGAACTGCGTCTTCCACAGAAACGGACTGCTATCAGAAAAGTAGATGAGGTTAGACTGCGTCCCCCACAGAAAACGGACTGCTACCAGAAAAGTAAGTTAGATTATAGGTTAAAACTGCGTCCCCCGCAAAAACGAACTGCTATCAAAAAAGTAGGTTAGGTTAGAACTGCGCCCCTCCACAAAAACAAACTGTTCCCAGAAAGGTAGGTTATTATGTCATGCGATATTTTGGGAAGAGTACATTATGCCAAACAATACATTTTACCAAATATTACTTGGCAATATGAAACATGACTAAGTAATTATTTGCGAAACAATAATTTGCCAAATAAAAATTTATTAACTGTAAATTTGCGATAATTTTTTTTGCCAAATGATTTTTTGCCAAATGATTTTTTGCCAAATGATAATTTGGGTAAAATTTTTTGGGATGTGATACTTTGGGAAAAGTTTTTTGGCCATACATTAGTAATCCGCAAAAGGGACATAAAACGTGTTTGTGTGTGCATTCGCTGCGTTTGGATCATGTTTTTCGGTTGTTTTGCGAGATAAAACGAGTATGTTTGTTTGAGAGGCTCATCATTTCAACGGGGTCACGCCGTTTTGTCACCAAATTAGATTATAGTATTGATTATAAATATGTATGTTAGTCTGTAAGGTATTTATTGTATGGGCCTAAGTTGCCCGAAATAAATAAATTTATTATTATTATTATTATTATTTCTCAGCGCGAGGTTAGGTCTGCCACGAGATTAATATTTCCTAAGCACTGTACGGCTGCCTTTCGTGGGAGCTTCCGCTATGCTGCCACGAAATGTTGGAACAATATACCACCACCAATAAGGAATTCCATTACGATTGGTTCTTTTAAATATAAATTCAAAAAATATCTTCTGGATGTGCAGAAAAGTAACTCTCAGTTGTAACATGGCAAACCTCCGCGGTGCGCAACTGGCCGCTTACAAAAAAAAAAAAAACTAAATTCTAAATTATTGATCCGCTTTTGTTTTTTCCGGTCTTTGGCTCTACGATTTAATAAGGCGTATGCCGAAATTTGCTTTACTTTATGACAAAATATTAATTATTGAATTGGTGACAGCTATTTCACTCACTACTACTACTAATATAAGGGCTGCCACTATTGCAGCCCTTTCTTTTTCCTGCTGAATACAAATCGTCATCTCCACTTCCACTCCGCTCCGCTGCCTCGGAGCAGATCGCCGGCGCGACTGGACGCTCCGAGGCGACCTTAACACCCTGCCCTGTTTCCCTACCTGTCCTTCAAGTCTCAGGCCAGTGTTTTCTTAAATTTAACAGGAAGAGCAGTGCTGACTGAATCAATTGTACATATTTTTCTATTATATTATATTATATTTTTATTTTGTTACACAGTTAGTTCGTGCAGTGCTACATCCTTCCTCTAATAATAGTTGATAGTATCTTGTGCTGTGTGTGTATGGGTGTCGCATACAATATGTTATTTTTGTTACTTTTATTATCTCCATGCTCTTGCTTTGTGCCTTATGCCCGTCACTTGGTTGAAATGTAGGCTTAGTCTTAGCTGTGTGGGTAATATCTCACTACTTACCTGTTTAATTTAATTATAATATAAATTTATAATGTAACAAGTGGAGCTGTCGTTAAGCTCAAATTTGGGCTCTGCAGAAAATCAGCGTTGCTGCACCCTCTGTGTAGCAACACATGCTGAGTGGAGACCCTTTTTCGGTGACAATTGGTGTCGCCACCATACAATTTATTGTAAATTATGCTTGTATAGTAATATTTATTATTGTTTTTGGGTTTGGTGGTGGTACTGTTGGGACCGTCAATAAATCATTTTTCTTTCTTTCTTTCTTTCTTTCTTTCTTTATGACGTAAAATAAAATAATAATTACTCATTATTGTACATTACCGGACGGAACGGAAAAATACCGCCATAAAAGAAAAACAGACAAACGAAGCAATAGGCGAAAGCAATTATTTTACTTATAAAATCATTGTCTAGAGGCAAATCTTTAAAGCACGCTAAATAATAAATATCAGTTTCTATAGACTTAACATCATAGTTGAATTCTACACCTCGCTTCGCTCGATTCCTAAGTAACCAATCATCAACCTATGTGACTAGTTGATTCTACAGGCATCTGCTGCGTGCTGCTTGCTTCTTTTAGATAGAAGAAGCACCTTTAGTTACCTAAATACTTCATACTCAAAAACCCAATATCGTGTAAGATAGTTTTGTAACGCGTGCTACACATTTTTAATCAAGTTACAAATAAAATGCTTTTCGCCACATTAGGCACAATACAAATACACAGAGTTGTGAGCAATAAACGTAAGTAAACTCATAGGATGCAAAAAGGATTATGGTGAGGTATGTACATGCATCACTTAAACAACCAAAATAGTAGTTAAAGATGTTGATTAGATAACAACTTTCTTATCATTATCTCTATGAGAGTAGTGTATTTTAGGCGGGGCTTCCGATTACATGTTTATTGTTACAAGTATCCGTGTTTTGGCAGGAATTTTGAAAGTCTACTCGACGAGTATTTTAGGAAGACTTTTGATTACGGGTTTAGTATGAAAGTACATATGTATGTATGTGTAGAATAGACATTAGACGCGAGTGTTTTTCTTGAAGTTTTAAGGAGAGTAAGTAAAGCTGTCGCCATTTCGCCATCGATGCAATATTTCACCCAGAAAAGTCATGCGTAAATTCTTTGCTTATGAGGCCATATATCAAAACTGAACTCCCACTATTGAATGTTGACAACGAAGAACAGAAAATATTTTGAGCAGATGGGCCAAATAGCCAAGATGACTAAGTGATGTTCTAATTCCAGGACATAAAGTGGACGTCGCTGTTAGATGCTGTTATATTATTAAATAATCATTTGTCATCGTCGCAAGCGACAGTCAGTGTCCATTCAAACACCAATCAAAGCTCCTCTTATTATATTTAAGGACCTTAACAGATTCTATTCTGCTGTCTTGTAGACTATTATCAGCTTTTGCCCGTGACTTTGACCGTGACTTCAGTCTATTAATACTAAACTTAAGTTCTAAATCCCTATCTACCAACAAACAAAACACCAAGATTGCGTTTATAGTTATTTCAATAAAGGAATATCCAAATTAATCGAACCGGTTCCTATTTGGTGTACAAAGCTTTTTCAGTACATAGATACCATGAAAATACAAAAAAACTAAAACAGAGGTTCCGAATGTACCTCCACAAACTAATTTGCTAATTTCATTCGGAATTCGGAACAAACGTTTAGTTTTTCTTTTTCTTTCTCATTTTAATCTTCAGGAAAACGAAGAAAAACGACGAGTCCCGAGCGACATTATCATTCTGCTTGTACTGTGGGTGTAATACCCTCAAGGCTCAAAGGGGTAATAGGTGCTTCGTGAGGGTTAACTAATAACATGCCATCGGACTGAAGAGGGTAAAGACGCGATGGAAAAGTCGTTCTGCACTTGTTTTAAGAGGTAAATAACCATTCTCTACGATTTTCGGTGGTTAATTAATTCTAAACTTAATATAAACTGAATTTTAAAGCCCACATAGTACCGTTCACTTACTGTCAGTAAAATTATCGACTTTGAGATACGTTTATTTTTAAGTAGCGGCTTGTTATTTCTTGCAATATTAATACTGCTCCCATTTAATTAGTTAGTTAGTTAGTGAGGAGAAAAAACAATGTATCAGTATATTTCCATAAACAAGTACCAAGAAACAATGTTCCGTGCTTCGGAAATTAACAGGGCTATGCAAAAAGGACGTTTCAGTTTAGACTGCATTTAATATGACACCAAGGTTTTTATGAAATCTATGTGACATGGGACACTTACAGGAGTTACCTTTAACTTTATATTATTATTTCTGGTTTATACACTTCCCACTCCTGGGTACAGGTCTCTCGGATTAAGAGAGCTTGATCTGTTAATACTATAATGCTTGTCTCATGTTTGAAAGCATCTATGACTGACTATAAATTAACATATCGCCGGAGATGAACGGCAAAACAAAATTCTAACAGGTGTAGTATAAACTGTCTACTAATTGTTTTTTGTTATCTTTACTATTTTAAACATATTACATGAAGCTCAAGAGCGGTAAAAAATATAGTCTAATGCGTATTCCACGTAGTTTTTGACTTTTTAAGGAATAGCTGGGTTTGGTATTGATCTTAAAGTTGAAAAGCCAATTGTTGATGGCTGCATTTCCAACAGAGATATGAAAGTATGTGTTGCGAGAAATGTGTTTGTCGTTAACCAATAGAAACACTTCATTTTAACCTATCCTCGCTCTACTGAGCTGTTTCAACAAGAGATGAGCTGTGTAAGGATAGGTAAAGCGATTTCTACTGGTTCCAATTTTAATGCCGATTTTGGGCTTCCAATGTAACCCTTGATCAGCACTAGGTAGGATAGAGCGAGTGAAACAGCTATTATAAGGCGAAAGCTGGTTTCAATAACTATAGGTGAAAAACTTAAATAAAGGACCTGTTGTATGTAGTAGTAACTTGTCCATATAAACAATTTGACGTTCCAAATTCGCAAAATTACTTAAGCTCCATATCAATTCTGTGCACCACTACATACCTACCTACCTATACTGCGGTCTATGTCACTGATGTTTATGAAATGTGCCATTTGTGGTAGGTATTTGATCATTTAATCAAATCCACTATGTCATTTTTAGGGATTCCCGCAATAGTTTACGCGAGCGAAGCCACGGATAAAGTCTAGTAGCTATTATAAGTACTCTAATCACTTAATGATGGACACAGTAAACAGTTCGGCGGGCGGACAGCTCGTTAATCATTGGATTATTTCCTTCAGAAAATTGACCAACAAAGGAGGGTTTCCAACTGAAGCCGTACACAAACACAACTAGGCTCATAAAATAAATTGGCAAGTACCGTGATCATAAAATTCATAGCAGACCTTGTATCAATTGAGAGTTCGTCAGCTTAATGTAATAAGGGGTAAACTTTGTTTGGTAGACTGGAAACTGAACTGGTTTCAAAATCCTTTGCCTAATCCCTGATTAACATAGGCTCCTTCGAAAAACTGTACCAATAAATAATACATAACATAAAATAAATTTAACCTCTACTGTCTACGGGCTGCGGATCGTCAAACGTGATTTCTACTTGTTGCGGTCTGCCAAGACGCTAACTGCCAAGTAGTTACCCAACGCACAAGGCACAGAGGCTTATATGGGCAGGACACTTGGAAAAGATGGGGGACTAGAGAGCTATTAGGACATTTCCGAGTGGACCCCGCAACAAAAAAGGCCCAGGGGAAGACCCAGAAGGCGATGGAACGACTGTGAAGAGGAAGAGCTCAAGCGCATAGGCAAGAGAACATCGTGTAGAAAGGAGACAGACATAGAGCAAAATATGGCAAAATGGAGAAGAAAGAGACAGAGTTTACCAACGATATGCGAAATTAAAAGAGAAAACACTCGCCGCTGCTTACTGGCATCCGTTCGCGGTTTAAAACGAACTATTTCACCCTATCTTCGGCCTAAACTTCTCCCACATTTCGTAAAATTTCACTCCTTGTAACCGTAGGACGTCCTACATTAAACTTACCTACCGAATCGTGATCTCAACTCAAAAAACTAGTTTACCCTAGTGATCATCGGTTCGTTGACAAATATAGACAGCGTTTGTTTGTTAAGTATACTTATAAGTAAGCTACACATCTAACTTAAGACCTCGACGAGCCAAATTTGCATCTGCATAGTCGCATTAACACTACAATATCGTCTACAAGAGTACAAGGCCAATTGCATGTAAGATATCACGGGATAATTCAACTTTAACGATAATTGCCCACACACCTATGTCATTATTTAACAGCAGAGTAAATAAAATAACAACTGAACATATAGCCGGTTCACGGTCTTTGTGAGTGTGACAGATGTATTTTAAATACGGTTGGAAACAAATATTACGACAGGAAAATATAGCCTAATAAGTATCTTAGAGCCGTGGTAGCCTAGTGGTTTGACCTATCGCCTCTCAAGCAGAGGGTCGTGGGTTCAAATCCCGGCTCGCACCTCTGAGTTTTTCGAAATTCATGTGCGCAATTTACCACGAGCTTTGCGGTGAAGGAAAACATCGTAAGGAAACCTGCACAAACCTGCGAAGCAATTCAATGGTGCGTGTGAAGTTCCCAATCCGCACTGGGCCCGCGTTGGAACTATGGCCCAAGCCCTCTCATTCCGAGAAGAGGCCTGTGCCCAGCAGTGGGACGTATATAGGCTGAGATGATGATGATGATGATGAAGTATCTTAGCAACTGGACTGGTGCTATAAAGTGAGCTTTAAGGCTTTTTCGCACATTTCAGTGAGGTCCCGAGGTTCCGTCACGATGCTACCGTGATAATTATTGAACCTTTGATTGACTTTTAAAGGATAGGATGGAAAGGTCGAGGTTGGGTTTCAAGGGATAAGTTCGCCTTTGAACATATATCTCACTCAATGTTTGTCAATTGTGTTTGTTTTTTGTACAATAAAGAGTTTACATATACTACCGGTCAAAGGTTTAAGTTATTCTACAGATTTCCAACTTCAGTTTTTCAACTCAACAGGTTCCTAACTCATTTAATCTTAAAGGTGTTCTCAGGTACGACGAGCGAAGCGTGTATGTGCGGTTGTGTGGTTAGGAAGAACTAGAACTGCCACCCGCCTAAATATTCGAAAAGAACCGCGCGCGAAACGAGCAAACGAATTGAGCCGCTAGATTTTTTTAATGGGGTATCTGTACAAATGGCATCATGTACTCGTACACAACTGAGAACAAACTTCACCGAATTTCACGTTTTAAATCAGTGGGAAGTAAAAAATCTGCGGTACAGAATTTTGTTAAAAAAAAACCAGCCAAGTGGATGTTGGATCACGAGCAGTGTAGGGTTCAGTACGCAGCAAATATTCAATTTAAAGTTTAGATCGAGTACCTATTACTCGTTAACTTGTAAAGGACTTTAGCATCAACCGTTTGTCTTTGAAATCTGTGCGAAAGACGGACGGAACGGACGTAAGCGTGAAGTAAGGAATAAACAAATACCTATCACAAAAAATTTAAATGCCACGAATTGGCATAATTTTACAATAATGAACTAAGTGCTTAACAACGCGCAACTTTCAGAATTGTAAAAAAACATTATATTTTTGCGAAAACTTAATCACAATTATCTATAAAACCATTTTATCTCAATACATCGCTATTCTGACGTCTTTCATCGATATCGTATAAATAAATTATGATTAAAATTCAATCACATTCCTATCAGCAGCTTCACAATCAAAAGATAAGAAATACGACAAGTTAAGAAGCGTTTAGATTACTATTTGTGTAAGACTTAACGTTGAATAAATAAAATTTGCAACAGTCCTTGTTAATTTAGTTGGCCTGAATTAATTACATTGTTGATTTAATTTAAATGAAGCTGCCAATCTGAGACATTAATAAAGTAATTAACAACTCCTGAATTTGCAATTTATAGGATACATATTATGTACTATGAATTTTATTATGACCTAACCAACTTAGAATAGTCAAAAACATCCGACATTGTCATTTTAAAGTTCAACATCTCAAAAATGGCTGAACCGATTTTAATAGAGCATACACTGTTAAAATTTTTTGTAAAATTACAATTGTTTTACAAAACAAATATCAGCAAAATTCCAAATCAACGTATACTAATACAAAACATAACACAATTTGAGTAAAATTACAAGACATGTGAAGGAACTTACTATAATGAGTTGTAATTTTGGAAGCTTTATGCAATAACCCTACACGTATTGTAATTTTTCCTAACTGTTGGTGAATTTCTAATGAAAGGTTGTAAATTTACCAAAATTCTTTGTAATCCGATTTACAATACTTTTTTGTGATATTACGAATAAATGTTGAAACTCAAATTACTATGAAGTCATTAAGAATTTACAAATAATTTTATTATTTTTGTAACACAAATTTGAAAATTACAATACGTATTATAATTCTATCGAAAGTTTTTATTTTTCTAACACGTATTGTTATTTTCTAAAACTGTTGATTAATTCTGAACAAAATGATTTGAAAATAAGAATAACTCTTTGTATTTTGATTTACAATACTTTTTTTATGAAATTGCAAAAAAAGTTGAAACACAAATTAGTATGAAATCATTAAGAATTTACAAATAATTTTATTATTTTTGTAACTTAAATTTGAAAATTACAATACGTATTATAATTCTACCATAAGTTTTTATTTTTCTGACACGTATTGTAATTTTGTTAAACTTTTGATTAATTTCGGGCAAAAAGATTTAAAATTTACAAAAATTGTTTGTAATTTGATTTACTATACTATTTTTATAAAATTTTGAAAATATGTTGAAACTCAAATTAGAATGAAATTATTAAGAATCTGCAAACTATTTTATCATTTTTGTAACACAAATTTGAAAATTGCATTACGTATTGTAATTCTACCCAAAGTTTGCTACCATTCAACAAATGTTTTGTAATTTTTCGATAATGAGTTGAAATTAATTACGTTGTGTAGTACGGGAGTGCACCGATAGATGGCGCTGCTCCCTAAATAAACTCGCTAACGATGTGTAACCTTAGAATTGTGACTACCGCGGCTTACTTAACGTTTGTTGTCTTTTGTTAGGGACAGCATTATACTTGGTTGGCTGCATTCAAGTTATTGAACACCTTCCAATATAATTCTGAACGTAGTACGACTCTGATTGCAGTACGGTGTCTCGCTCGAAACGCCTGCTGTTCTCCGAGTGAATACTATAAAACCACTCAGTTGTAAGTGAATTTTGTCTATTAAACCGTATAATTATATTTGTCGTTTCCGTCGCATCGTCAACCCCGTTCTAGTTGTAAATTTACAACACATCATTTTGAAATTGCAAACCATTTTCAAAAGAATTTGTTCGGCAAAATTACATTATTTGTATTGTAATTTTGCTAAACGAATTTCCGATAGTCGTTTGGTAAATTTCAACAAATGTTTTGTAATTTTTCAATAATGAGTTGAAAATTTACAACACATCATTTTAAAATTGCAAACCATTTTCAACAGAATTTGTTTGGCAAAATTACATTGTTTGTATTGTAATTTTGCTAAACGAATTTCCGATAGTCGTTTGGTAAATTTCAACAAATGTTTTGTAATTTTTCGAAATTGAGTTGAAATAAATTGTATTGTAAATTTACAAAACGGAATTATATTTTTACTTTATTGTTGTGCGTAAAAACTTCCAACACTTTCTTTGTAAAATTACTACAGAAATTTTTAACAGTGTAGCTAAAAACCACCGCAATAGCAAAAAACCGCATCGAAATCGATCCATCCGTTTGAGCTACAACATGGTATAATGCCACAGACAGACAAACAGATATTGGCGCCACACTTATACGCCCCTCCTTTTGCGTTGCGGTTTAAAAATATAGACCAAAACAGGCAACGTTTAGTGAAAAAGAAAGAAATTCGTTGACAATTTAATTTTACAGTGATTTTTTGAAAAATCTTTATTAAGTACCGTCTCGTTTCTAAATTCCAAAAAATTATAACTGTATGTATTTAAAGATAGCTTAAAAATAGTTTTTCCGTCCAATCGCGAAAATTGCGTAGTTATTTGCGAATCTATTGCGAAGTACAGTATTCCCTGAGACGTGCAAATCGATAAAAGGACTAGATATAAAAAAGGTTTCAATAAAGAAAAGGTACAGTCAAGTGCAAAAATATGTTACTACGGCCTTATTGCGTCTGAATAAGAGTCTGTGGTACTTATTTTTGAAACTTTGAATAAGTTCATATTTTTTACGCTTGACCGTGCTTACCTACCTGAAATTTTATCTGTAGGTATATTATTTCAAGAATTTTTCGATCTACGCATCACCTCGCAGTATCTTGAAGATGAAGAATTTATTAAGATATTGCCACTATTGTCACTTAAATGATTTGTAGAGCATCCCATTGTCTATGAATACAATAAAAAAACGATAACCTGGTTTTATTTGTACCTATTCTAGGATGTAGTCATACGTTAGAGACTTAAACTATTGCTGACGTTCGACCGGCGTGTGGGGCTCCACAATCCATACTTACTAATATTATAAATGCGAAAGTGTGTTTGTATGTTTGTCCGTCTTTCACGCCGTAACGGAGCGACGGATCGACGTGATTTTTGGCATAGAGATAGTTTATGGGCCCATGAGTGACATAGGCTACTTTTTATCCCGAAAAAATGCACAGTTCCCGAGGGAACAGCGCACGATAACCGAATACCACGCGGGCGGAGCCGCGGGCAAAAGCTAGTAATAAAATAAAACAAATGCCTATATTAACCCTTTTCCTGGCCCCGTAATTTAGATGTGCTACCAAAGGTGCTACCTCAAAATACTTGCTGAAAAAGTGGACATAGGCAGGACACATTGCGGGAATGGACGAGAGTCTTTGGACAAGACGATTCCTTGAATGGAGACCCAGAGCGGATAGATACTCGGGGGCGCGGCAGACAACCGTAGCGCTGGATGGACGACATTCGACGGCACGGAGGTCGAGACTGGATGAGATGGGCACGAGATCGCCAAGAGTGGAAGAAGAGGGAAGATGCCTAATTGCCTACGTCCAAGATCGCCGCCAAAAGGCCGCCATGATGATGACCACAAAATTAATCATAGTTTTATGTTGTTTACCTATGAGGGATTAATTTAAAGACGAATAATATTTTTAACGAATTCAAGTGATTTTGTACCATATTGTATACTTGTAAGGTCGAATATTTTTGTACGTTTATGTGGTCGCTACACGCACTGCCTGGAAAAGGGTTAAGTAAGATTTTTAAATTACAAAACTAAAAAATTTAACTTCAACTTACGATTGTAAGCTAAGAACGGTTTAACAAGTTTCGGTCTTTTAGGAAGACCTTTTCAAGGGCGAATGTTAGAATTTACTAAATAAATAAAAACATATTTTTTTGTGATATTAATAAACACTAGGTAAATATCGAATAACAAAGATAACAACATGTTGTAGGAAACATCAAATTGAAACTACATAATATTACCAATATTGATATTTATTTTGTATAAAAAAAGGATAGGTACACGCAAATATAACGACACAATTTGACAACCGGTTGGGCCAAGTGGTTAGAGAATCTGACTATGAAGCTAGAGGTCCCGGGTTTGATTCCCGGCCGGGGCAGATATTTGTATGAACAATACAAATGTTTGTTCTCGGGTCTTGGATGTTCAATATATATTTAAGTATGTATTTATCTATATAAGATGTTAATCCGGTGCCTAGTATCCATAGTACAAGTTTTGCTTTGTTTGGGACTGGGTCAATTGGTGTCAAATGTCCCATGATATTTATTTATTAACACATTGGTGTTAAAAAAGTTATGTATTCTAGAATATGGTGTTTGTCAGAATAAGATAATTATCTATTGGCAATACTTGGCAAGCATGTGAAGCGGGCTTTACAGTAATAAAATAAAACAGATAGGTACTATGATTTACTGAATAAAATATGTAGAGCTGTAATTTATTTTTCTAGACTAAAAATTCAAGTACAATAGATATTAGGTAATAATCTAAACTGATAAAAGATGTACGAACATCAAAATGAAATGCTTTTGCCATTTGTGTTCGAAAGGTATTAATTCATGTTTAAATGTTTTTATCTTCTGTAGAAGTAAATACATATAATTAATTAAGTACAAACTAGCTTTTACTCGCGGCTTCGCACGCGTCGGATTCGATAATCGCGCGCTAATCCCTCGGGAATGTGCATTTTTTCAAGATAAAAAGTAGCCTATGTCACTCTCTGGCTTATAAACTATCTCTATGCCAAGAATCTCGTCGATCCGTCGCTCCGTTTCGACGTGAAAGACAGACAAACACACAAACGCACACACTTTCGCATTTATAATACATAGTATTAGTATGGATTCACAGAATACCTATTTCAGAGGACATTGAAGAGATATTTTTGATTGAATTAGATTTTACTTCGCAACTATTAGACACACATTCTAAATTTCTAATGTGAAACAAGTCAGGTAGTTTCAAGTAATTTTTATAATCAGCAAATCCAGTAACAAAACAATCTAGTTATATAATATTTATTATTTTTTCTTTTTTAATTTTTTGGGCCCGCGTGGGAACTATGGCCCAAGCCCTCTCATTCTGAGAGGAGGCCTATGCCCAGCAGTGGGACGTATATAGGCTGAGATGATGATAATTTTTAACGATTTTTTTATGAATTCATACCTAATTAAACTATGTACTTTGACATTGAATCACCATTACTCAATGTTATGTATGTAACTTTAATACTTACATAGATTGGAGAAAGGATGTATAGCAACTCTGTAGAAAGTAGGTACCAACTATGGCCTCAGAATTAAAAAAATATTACACCTACGGTTTTTTCTTTAGCAAAGAATTTAGAATGCTTACAAAAGAAATTTTACTTCAATTTTTGCACAAGTTTTGTCATAAATTTAAATTTCACTATAATGCTGTACTCTTTGTGATATTTATGATAGTTTAATGGGACCCAAAAGAACAGAAATAAGTGTTATTTCAACAGAAATAATAAAAAAATTATCATAAGCCATTTTTACATCAGATTTTCTTTTATATCTATTATTTTAACATGGCTCAAGTACACCAAACATGACTATGTTAGCCTGATGGGAAACCACAGAGAACCATATCCTGCCCTGCCCAGAGACGGAGTCTGCATACAAGAGCATGTCCAATGAATTCATAAATCAACACTGCACAATCCGACAAAGGTTTACTTAATATTGTATTCACACCTCCATTACAGAAATTTACATGATCTATATAAGAACATAAGGGTACACTTGAATTTTAGCAGTAAAATTAAATCAAAAATATGCTTACGTTTTTAATTGAATACATTTAATTGAATGAAACATATTTGTACTGTGTTATGGCTGTATTAATAAAACGATTTTTAGACAAGGATTTTTTTCAATTCACCCATAAAATTCACATGGCCTTTTTCTTTTGAGCAGTATAGATACTTTTTTCTAAGTTCAACATGTGCAATAAAAACAGTAAAACTAAATAAGAAAAAAATTACCTGGTGGGCTGTCAGTGAGTATGGTGATACCGGTGGGATCAACATGAGGCGGGAACGCCTCGTACAGGTCGGCCTCCTCTTCAAGCACTGCCGACAACATAGCTGAGGGCATCCCGTCCACCGTCACAACACTGCACAACACAACACCGGTCCTGGCTTCCACGGGACTCACACCCGTGAGCCCACCCGAGCCATCCCGACCAAGCACCTAGGTCAAATCCTGTTGCACCATCTTCAAATCTGTAAGAAACAACACGGGCTCAGTACAAGCAAGCAAGCCGCAGACTGAGCTATCACGCGCGATTTAAATCCGATTACAACCAAGATAAGAACTCAAAATCCAACCAAATCAGTTACTGTTACCTAATTGATTATAATTAAAGCTTGTTTGGATCAGCTGATCCCAGCCGTTGCCAGAACAGACTTGACATTTTATTGCTATTTTAAGATTAGGCAGCTGATCGACTCAATGTCAGCCGCTCAAACGCCCATCCCCGGACTTTTACTTGTGAAAGGCGTTTAATTTAGTTACTCACCGCAATCCTGGCGGTAAATGATGCGGTGCAGTACTAGCGGCTCCGTATTTACTGCTTTGGAGCCCCGCGACGACTAAACGAACCCGAACAGCGCAGCTCCCGGAGCGACGTAATCTCGAATAGGATAATAGGCGAGACGAGCGGGAGCCGACGCTTCTGCTTTGTCACTTAAACGAACCACACTGAGCATCACTCGGTATCAATAACTGACCATACGCACGGGTACATTATTAAAATATCAATTTCACTGATAAATACTGGCTAATTTTAAAACCCTTTTCCTAATCCGATAAGTGTCGGGTGAAAGTCGTGCGATGCTATTATTTTGACGCGTGATTTTATTTAGTGCATTTGATATGTGCAGGTTGTGACAATAAAGTAGCCGTGGATGTGAAATCAAATCACACGTCCGCGATTTGTGAGAACGAACGGGAGTCGCGTCTCGTACCGTAGTACCGTACCGTACGCCTTCGCCTTCGCCTCGCGGTCGTCGTTCGTTCGGAATGTCATAGACTAACTATTGACGAGGGCCGCTCGGACAATGCGCTTTTGTGCCTACAAACAAACAGGCTAAAGAATGTACCATGTTGGTGATTGAAAAAAAAAACTTATTTTGTTCCTATTTAGAATAAAATTACAGTTTTGGACATAAAACTACCGTGAGACTCACTCATATTAAATAAATGTTCCGGATAACTCACGTCTTAAATCGAGTTTAGCTCGACTGTTTCGGGCTAATCCGTAGCCCTTCTTCTTCGGAGCAACGCGACTCGGCGGCTGCTACAACACGCGCAGTCAGTAGTAGTAGAGCTAAACTCGATTTAAGACATGAGTTATCCGGAACATTTATCTAATATAAAATTACAGTATTTAGATACAGAATGTATGAGAGAAACAGGTACAATTAAGTTATTACTAATAATTGATTGTCAATCTACTTAAATAAATAAAACAAAAAAAAAACAGGTAAATGAAGCCGTATGTAGTACAATACATTAATATTTATACATTATTATTTATTTGTCATTAAAGAAATACAGCTTTACAGTTAAAATACCAATGCGCTGTAAAATTTAATTTATATAAAAAAAATACACGACATAAAAAACAAAAAAATACATACAAAAAAAAATTATTAAGAATTTTATCCAACAGGGCTTTAGATATGTTATTGTGAAATTTATTGAAACATTTTTTTATGAGAATTGACAAAATAAATTCGACATTGGTTATGAGAATTATTACATTGATGACTGGATAAAGTGCATTAAGTATAGGGCGTTTTCAAAAAAAGTGTACCCTTCCTTTTTTGAAATTTTGGAAACAATTTCATCATCATCATCATCATCATCATATCAGCCGAAAGACGTCCACTGCTGGACATAGGCCTCCCCCAAGGCTCTCCACTCAGACCGGTCTTGTGCTTTTCGCATCCACCGCGATCCCGCGATCTTAGCCAGGTCGTCGCTCCATCTTGTTGGAGGCCTACCGACAGCTCGTTTCCCGGTCCGCGGACGCCATTCGAGAACCTTCTGACCCCATCGGCCATCAGTCCTGCGTGCAATGTGCCCCGCCCACTGCCACTTCAGTTTCGCGATCCTTTGAAACAATTTGATTTTCCCTATTCTGAATCAAGAGCACAATCTATACCGATAGTTTAAAAAAATGGTCCCAAAAAAAATGTCAGATTTGCGACGATTTTTTCATACACAGTATGGGCATCACAAAACTGACTCATAAAAATTTGTATGAAAAACTGGGGACATTTTTTTAAGCGATCAGAATCGATTGTGCTCTTGATTCTGAGTAGGAAAAACCATATTTTTTCCAAAATTTAAAAAAACGTAAAGAGTACACTTTTTTAAAAAAAGGCCCTACTTTCTTTAATGAGTGGTGATGATTCCTTGAACACTGCTAGGAGAAGGAAATGACAGTAAAGTAGCAAATTTGATACCACTAGCCAAATATCTTAAAACACATAAACAAAATAAATACCGGCAAAGTAACTAGGTGTCAAGCCCGGGCAGACCTGCTTTGAAATAAAAGTACCTAAGCATATAAATATTTATTGTCTGGTCCCGCGGCAATTTCAATAAATAATTAATTTTTAGTGCATCTCGATGACCCTAAGCTATCTAATATAATCTATCTGCAAAAAATTTAAGCCTCTTAGCTCTAATCGGTTAGACTATGCATTATCTATCTGTCAGTCATGTTCACGTTAAGTAACTCTTTTATAGGTAAAATCTATAAATTCTATAGAAGAAAGATTGAACCACGTATTCCACTGTCTGGTGGAATTAATAATCTTTGTAAGCGGTAAATGACAAGATTCATTTACTCACCATGAAACACCATGAAACACAAAGTTAAATGCAATAACTGTAGTCGATGATAGTAATTTTTCATTGATTTTGATTGAATTATACATATTTAGACAAAATTTCGAACAAATTTTAAACAAATTGCAATACATTAGTCAAAACTTTCTTTCCTGAAATCTGGCAACATGCATCCATATTTTTCATGACAACGGGACAGATATATTTGGAATTAGTGTGAGCGACAAAGATAACGCAGAAAAAAAACAATTTACTAATGAGGGCAATTAAAACAACGCTTAACACATTAGAAGTTTTTTTTTCATTTTTACAAAATACTTAAAAATACGTCTTTAAGAGTTTAATTACTCATTAAATTGCTTGGTTCGTTTATTAGACGGCGTAATGATCGCTTGTGTATAGAAAATACAAATATAGCAACATTACGGAACACTACAGAGATGAGTAAGAAAAAATATACTATTGTAGTAGAAAAACATGGTCGACAGCTTAAAGTAAAAAAGGCATTTTTATCTCGGCCTATATTCGTTCCACTGCGGGATGAGAGATCTTGGGTGTTTGCCCCACGGGCCCAGTATATATTGGAATTTTCAAACACCGTTGAATTTTCGAGAGTATAATAAATTTATTTGGTGTGTATAAAGCTCAGAACAAATAATAAGGCAGGAATTGTAACTGCGCTATAAGTATATATACCGTGTCCTAAGCGTATCCTGCGCTAATGTGCGCATGCACGTCATTTAATTTTGACTAACATTTATTTTGCAAGTTTAGTAAGCTCACGTAAAATTTTCGCACTTTTGGTTGCGAACAGCTCTAAATTATCATCATGCCAACGTGTGTTATAAAGTAGTGCAAGGACAATGCAAAATTAAAATGTCCAGGGATCATTTTCCACTAATAAGTAGTCATAAAAATAGATTTATATTTAAAAATGTTCAAATACATTATCAGTTGGAGATGGTCAGTATTTATGCAAAAATGAGTCTGTGGTCTATGGCTCATATAATGTAAATGACAGTTTCCTCACCCCTTTTCATACTTTGTTCTTTCCTGTATCGCCCAAACAATAGGTACAAAGACTCTTTATATTTTTCTGACAGCTAAACTCAAATAAATCACTATTAGTGAAAGGTTTTCGTTGATTATTGTTGTTTTTTTTCACGATATTTATTGTGATGTAAGTACAACCTATGGGAACATTGGGTATTTATTTTAAAGTTCCTCGTGGTAGAAACTAAAACTCGTTACTAGATAGATCCAAAAATTCTGAATTATAAGTTATAACGCTCTTTAAATTTTTATTCTTTACTCACAATCCCATTTTCTACTAATCCTACTAATATTAAAAATGCGATAAATGCTGAGTTGTATGTATATGTGTAGTAGGATTTAAAGAGGACTTATGTGTGAGTTGAAAGAAAAGACCTAAACGATTCAAAAAAAAGATCACCTATAAGAAGCTATTTTATCAGCGAGTAACATGGGCTAACTTTTAACCCGTAATTTTCCAAACTATGGCACTGGCGATACCTATACAGGGTAGCCCATATAGGTTGATCTGTATGGGAAAGTCTGACACTATAAGACACACGAAGATCAGTTCTTAGAAACCATTTCATTGATTTTAGTAACAAGAAAATTTAAACATTAAAAAAAACTTGTTCTCAGCACGGGAATCAAACCAGGTCATTTTGAAAAAAAAAAAAAACTTGCCCTATTTCTATTTGGATATCGAACTTTACGAACTTGACTGTACAATTTTTTTTTAATATATGAATGCAGTTTTTCTTGTTATTATAATCGTTGACATGGCTCCTAAGATCTTCGTATGTCTTATAGTTTCAGACTTTCTTATACAGACCTATCTAAATAGGCCATACTGTATATAACTAATTCAGAATGTAGCTGCAATATTCTGCCGTCAGAATGTAGCACTATCACAAACCGTAATTAGTTCTTAAATGTCTTATAAATATGCCCGTAGGATGCCATAATATCATATTATTTCAATATTTTTTTTGGAAATATACCTCTGTCGTTATTATTTTATTACTAATAAAATAAATATGATCCATTGCGACAAACAAACTATAAAGAGAACTGAAGTGTCATTGCGGTATGTGCTAGTGTCGCCCTCTGCGTTGAGCCTAATAGTCCCTATTCACTGCAACGGCAGCGTAGTGAATACATACATTGTGGAAAAGCAATAAAATATTGAGTATTGAGTATTGAGTAGTAGAATATTAACTTTGTTCATGGCAACACAATATTATCTGACACATGACAATGTCAATGTCACACGCCAAATGAGATAGTTTCGTTCGTTCGCCTTCGCCTTGTCATTTGTGTTGTTTGTGGATAGTTGCGTACCGAATTAAATTTTATACATAAAACTGCAACAATTTACTCAATCATTTCAAGGCGAAAGTATACGTAGATGTAATAATGGCATCACCCAAAGCCGAGTCTCTTAAAGGTTTGTAGCAATCACATTATTGAATATTCCAACTGGATAATTACTACGGCTTCTCAAAAATATGTTTCACGTTATTTTCAGAGACTGTGACGGTGTTAATAAATGCTATAGGAGATAAAGAGAACTCTGTCAACAATGTTGTTATTAAGTCGCTGACAAAGATAGCGAATTCCTACCCGAACGAAGTGATAGAAATATTTTGCGACTTCTACAAAAATACTAAAGTGAACGGTCCGCAGTTGGGAAATATTGTAAAGTGAGTATGATTTAGCAAAATGAGCAGGAAAACGTACAGTTATCGTCGACAGATGTTAAATATATACCATTGTAATGGATTCTAATAAGAAATGACAGTAAGTCATCTTGCTATCCTAAGTGTCCATTGTTTTTATTAATTTACATCATTCAAAACTCATATTGTGCATGCGATTTTATTGGTCAGGTTGAAAGAGTTTTTATTTCTACAACAATAAAGCCTATTTCAAAAGAATCTTTTAATTTTGTTTCATGCCGGGGGTACTTCCCCTGATTTCTTAGTCATCAAATTATAAATGAACTAAAAGAAACTAAACTAATGCCTGGTTCGGTAAATCATCAAGTTACATATGTGTGTGAACCTAGCATATCAATTTCTAGAATCTCAAAATGTAATTGCTGTTCTAGTAGCATCCCGAATAGTTCTACAGTTCTGGATATTTTTTTTTTATAGTTCAGCTCAATTTTTTTTTTAAATCGATTTTATAAAAATGAGATGCTAACTTCGCGTGCACAAGTCAGCATCTCAGCAGTTCTCGGTTTCTAGACCACAAATACGTAAGAAAATGCATAGTTCTACAGTTCTAGATGCATTTCATAGATAGTTCTGCTAAGTTTTTAAAAAAAACTTAAAATAAAAAATGAGATGCTAACTTCGCGTGCACAAGTCAGCATCTCAGCAGTTCTCGGTTTCTAGACCACAAATACGTAAGAAAATGCATAGTTCTACAGTTCTAGATGCATTTCATAGATAGTTCTGCTAAGTAAAAAAAAAAACTTCAAGTAAAAAATGAAACAAAGAAATAATTTATTTGAGATGCTATCTTCACGTGCACGTGTCAGCATCTCAGCAGTTCTTCGTTACTAAACCACTAATATGAAAGAAAATGCATAGTTCGACAGTTCTAGATACATTTTACAGATAGTTCTGCTAAGATTAAAAAAATACTTAAAATTAAAAATGAGTTGCTAACTTCATGTGCACATGTCAGCATCTCAGCAGTTCTCGGTTTCTAGACCACAAATACGTAAGAAAATGCATAGTTCTACAGTTCTAGATGCATTTCATAGATAGTTCTGCTAAGTAAAAAAAAAAACTTAAAGTAAAAAATGAAACAAAGAAATAATTTATTTGAGATGCTATCTTCACGTGCACGTGTCAGCATCTCAGCAGTTCTTCGTTACTAAACCACTAATATGAAAGAAAATGCATAGTTCGACAGTTCTAGATACATTTTACAGATAGTTCTGCTAAGATTAAAAAAATACTTAAAATTAAAAATGAGTTGCTAACTTCATGTGCACATGTCAGCATCTCAGCAGTTCTCGGTTGCTAGACCACAAATACGTACGTAAATGCACAGTACTAGAGTTCTAGATAATTTTTATACATAGTTCTGCAAAGTTGTCGGAAAAAAAAACAAAACAACATATTATAGTGATACGATATGACTCTGTGCAGAGTTCTGGTCGGCATCTCAGCAGTTATCGCCCGTAGCACTACCAATACAAATTAAAACGTAGAGTTGGTCTATCTAGATGCAAAATAGCAACAGTTCTGGGCACAAAACCATAACAAACAACATATAGTGATATGATTTGACTCTGTGCAGAGTTCTAGTTAGCATCTCAGCAGTTATCGGCGGCAAGACTACCATAACAAATGAAAACGTAGAGTTCCTCCATCTAGATTCAAAACAGCAATAGTTCTTGGCTCAAAACCAAAACATATAGTGATATGATATGACTCTGTGCAGAGTTCTGGTCGGCATCTCAGTATTCATTGGCTGTAGCACTACCAATACGAATGAAAACGTAAAGTTCTTCTATCTAGATGCAAAACAGCAACAGTTCTAGGCACCAAACTAAAATATACAACATATAGTGATATGATATGACTCTGTGCAGAGTTCTGGTTGGCATCTCAGCAGTTATCGGCGGCAAGACTACCATAACAAATGAAAACGTCGAGTTCCTCCATCTAGATGCAAAACGGCAACAGTTCTTGGCACAAAACCAAAACATATTGTGATATGATATGACTCTGTGCAGAGTTCTAGTTAGCATCTCAGCAGTTATCGGCGGCAAGACTACCATAACAAATGAAAACGTAGAGTTCCTCCATCTAGATTCAAAACAGCAATAGATCTTGTCCCAAAACCAAAACATATAGTGATATGATATGACTCTGTGCAAAGTTCTGGTCGGCATCTCAGCAGTTATCGGCAGCAAGACTACCATAACGAACGAAAACGTAGAGTTCCTCCATCTAGATGCAATACAGGAATAGTTCTTGGCACAAAAGCAAAACATATAGTGATATGATATGACTCTGTGGAGAGTTCTGGTCGGCATCTCAGCAGTTATCGGCTGTAGCACTACCAATACGAATGAAAATGTAGAGATCCTCTTTCTAGATGCAAAATTGCAACAGTTCTAGGCACCAAACTGAAATATACAACATATAGTGATATGATATGACTCTGTGCAGAGTTCTGGTTAGCATCTCAGCAGTTATCGATAGCAAGACTACCGTAACGAACGAAAACGTAGAGTTCCTCCATCTAGATTAAAAACAGCAATAGTTCGTGGCACAAAACCAAAACATATAGTGATACGATATGACACTTTGCAGAGTTCTGGTCGGCATGTCAGCAGTTATCGGTTCAAAGCACTACCAATATGAATGAAAACGTAAAGTTCCTCTATCCAGATGCAAAACAGCAACAGTTGTAGGAACCTGGTCACGTGATCCTATTTTAAATTTCTCTCAATTTTTTATTTTTATTTGACTGGATGGCAAACGAGCAAGTGAGTTTCCTGATAGTAAGAGATCACCACCGGCCAGAGACACCTACAACACCAGGGGGATTGCAGTAGGATTAAAAAAATATCGTCAAGTCGCCGTGTCGAACAGCAGCGTCTACATGGCTGCTTGGAAAAAAATACAGTGTTTTTTAGGAAATTGACGATCACACATTTAGATGAAGAAATGCCGATAAAAGCTGAGATGCCGACCAGAACTCTGCATAGAGTCATATCATATCACTATATGTTGTAGATTTCGGTTTTGTGCTTAGAACTGTTGCAATTTTGCATCTAGAAAGAGGATCTCTACGTTTTCATTCGTATTGGTAGTGCTACAGCCGATAACTGCTGAGATGCCGACCAAAACTCTGCACAGAGTCATATCATATCACTATATGTTGTATGTTTCAGTTTTGTGTCTAGAACTGTTGCAATTTTGCATCTAGATAGAGGATCTCTACGTTTTCATTCGTATTGGTAGTGCTACAGCCAATAAATGCTGAGATGCCGACCAGAACTCTGCACAGCGTTATATAATATAACACTATGTTGTATGTTTTGGTTTTGTGACTAGAACTGTTGCTATTTTGCATCTAGATAGAGGATCTCAACGTTTTCATTCGTTATGGTAGTCTTGCCGCCGATAACTGCTGAGATGCTAACCAGAACTCTACACAGAGACATATCATATCACTATATGTTGTATGTTTTGGTTTCGTGCCTAGAACTGTTGCTATTTTGCATCTAGATAGACCAACTCTACGTTTTCGTTCGTATTGGTAGTGCTACAGCCGATAAATGCTGAGATGCCGACAAGAACTCTGCACAGAGTTATATAATATAACACTATGTTGTATGTTTTGGTTTTGTGCCTAGAACTGTTGCTATTTTGCATCTAAATAGACCAACTCTACGTTTTCATTCGTATTGGTTGCGCTACGGGCGATAACTGCCGAGATGACAACCAGAACTCTGCACACAGTCATTATATATCCCTATATGTTGTATGTTTCGGTTTTGTGCCTAGAACTGTTGCAATTTTGCATCTAGATAGAGGATCTCTACGTTTTCATTCGTATTGGTAGTGCTACAGCCAATAAATGCTGAGATGCCGACCAGAACTCTGCACAGAGTCATATCATATCACTATATGTTTTGGTTTTGAGCCTTGGCTTGTTTTGGTTCTTGAACTATTGCTGTTTTGAATCTAGATGGAGGAACTCTACGTTTTCATTTGTTATGGTAGTGCTATGGGCGATAACTGCTGAGATGCCGACCAGAACTCTGCACAGAGTCATATCATATGTTGTGTTTTGTTTTTTTTTTTCGACAAGAACTCTAGAACTGTGCATTTACGTACGTATTTGTGGTCTAGCAACCGAGAACTGGTGAGATGCTGACATGTGCACATGAAGTTAGCAACTCATTTTTAATTTTAAATATTTTTTTTAATATTAACAGAACTATCTGTAAAATGTATCTAGAACTGTCGAACTATGCATTTTCTTTCGTATTAGTGGTTTAGTAACGGAGAACTGCTGAGATGCTGACACGTGCACGTGAAGATAGCATCTCAAATAAATTATTTCTTTCTTTCATTTTTTACTTTAAGTTTTTTCTTAAAAACTTAGCAGAACTATCTATGAAATGCCTCTAGAACTGTAGAACTATACATTTTATTACGTATTAGTGTTCTAGTAACCGAGAACTGCTGAGATGCTGACATGTGCACGTGAAGTTAGCATCTCATTTTTTATTTTAAGTTTTTTTTAAAAAACTTAGCAGAACTATCTATGAAATGCATCTAGAATTGTAGAACTATGCATTTTCTTACGTATTTGTGGTCTAGAAACCGAGAACTGTTGAGATGCTGACTTGTGCACGCGAAGTTAGCATCTCATTTTTTATTTTAAGTTTTTTTTAAAAAACTTAGCAGAACTATCTATGAAATGCATCTAGAACTGTAGAACTATGCATTTTCTTACGTATTTGTGGTCTAGAAACCGAGAACTGCTGAGATGCTGACTTGTGCACGCGAAGTTAGCATCTCATTTTTATAAAATAGATTTAAAAAAAAAATTGAGCTGAACTATAAAAAAAAAATATCCAGAACTGTAGAACTATTCGGGATGCTACTAGAACAGCAATTACATTTTGAGATTCTAGAAATTGATATGCTAGGTTCACACACATAAGTTACATATGTTTCTTTAGTCAAAGGAACAAATAATACATTTACAAATGATTTAAACAATAAAAATTTAATATTATTTGTTCCTCATTAATTACATCACAAGTTAAAAAAAAAATGCAGTTAAAGCCTTTATGGTTTTAAACTGCATATGTTATAGTATAATACATGTGCAGTGTGAACATACTGTAACATCAGTTGCTTGATCTGAGATAAGGTCAATTGGTGTTAACCTTTTAAATGCTTAAGATGTGAAATTTAAAAATATATCTATTTTTAATAGACAATGGAGGCTAGAATGTAATTTTTTTCACATCTTGCATTTGAAGGGTTAATTCACAGATATAAATTACACTAGATAAAGCAAACACTTAAATCTGTATGAAAACCAACCATGTCACTTTTTTATATGTAGTGTAATGTCTCAAGACCAAATTAGCGATGTGAATTCCCTGATGTCCATGCAAAATCGATTCAAATGCGCCGCCCGCCTGCGCCATGGGGCTCGAGTCAGTCACTAGTCATGATTAGTCAGTTAGCAGTCAGTCTTTGTATGGGGCCAACCCTGATTTTTGGTTAGGGTTCGGACATGAGAAGTAGATGTATTTGCGTAATCTAGTGATTCTAGTGTGTAATCTATATCTGTGGGTTAATTGATCTTAGATGTATTAAACTAAATAGATTAGTTTTCTGCATTGCAACATTATTAATCTTTGTGAAGAGGCAAGTAAAAAAAAAAACATTATTTTCTCAATTAAAACCAATTTTACAAAAGAATTTCTTTTATAAAAATAAAAATAGAATGCCATGTACTGCAGGAATTTCACAAAATCTTTATTGACTATGGATGGGCCGAATCAATTCGTTTTACATTCGGTTTAACCGGATTTGTCAGCTTGAGCCGATTTAAATTCGGCACTAGAACAATGAACCATGTCATGAAGAATGAAGAAAGCATGTCTGTCATATCAATTATTGACATCAGTTTATTATTCTAAGGGCATGTTTCGATGAATTTTAACTGACGGATAAATGTGATACCGTCTCGCGTCTATTCACTCATATTTGTTCGTCAGTTAAAATTAATCAATGGCTGGTGAAACAGCCCCTAAGTTAATTAATTATACTCTGCAAGTTGCAAGTTGCAACCTGCACGGAGTGTCATGCGCATGTTCGAATTAGCTTAATTTAATTGTATGTAAAACTAGGCCGAATATCCGGCGGCCAGATATCCGGCTATCCGACCAACGGTCCCGCCGAATATCCGGTATCCAACCAAACCACTATCCGTTTCATCTCTAATAAAAATGAACTTAGTACCTATTCTTTGAATAAACATCTTGATTACAATTCATCTATGAATTTACTCTATTATCCAATAAATCTTTTTTCAGGGTCCTAGAACAGACATGCGTGAACCAAGTAAAGAGGTTGGATGCCAGCACAGCATCAGAACTAACAAGCTGCATGCTCCAGGCTATGACGGAAAACTCAGAGTTTGACCCTGCCGTGCAGATGGGGGCCTCGGCTGTGCTGGTCGCTGTTGGACATGAGCATTTGGACTTGGTATGTCTATATTTAAGTATGTTTATCTGTTGCCTAGTGTCCATAGTACAAGCTTTGCTTAGTTTGGCACTAGGTCAATTGATGTCAAGTGTCCCATGATATTTATTTATTTATTTGAAGAATTGACTGTAACAACAAACTTTACTTTGTAGAGTTTCAAAATCAATGAACTATAATCTTTTTTTTTACCTATTTCTTCAAAATGAAGTTGCGGTTTAGTTTTGATTTCGGCAGAAAATCTGCTGAATCTAGAACCACTTATTTGTTTAAGTACTAGCTTTTGCCAGCGGCTCCGCCCGCGTGGTATTCGGTTATCGCGCGCTGTTCCCTCGGGAACTGTGCATTTTTCCGGTATAAAAAGTAGCCTATGTCTATACCATAAACTATGCCAAAAATCACGTCGATCCGTCGATCCGTCGCTCCGTTACGGCGTGAAAGCGTAACAAATAAACAAACTCATTTTCCCCTTTATAATAGTAAGGATTTATTTTGTTCAAGCCATAAATTGTATGTATAAATAAGGTGTATATCACACCTTTGCGATAAAACTGCAACATCTATAAAATCGTAACTTTGGAGATACCACACAGTTTTGTCGCAAAGAAGCGAGATATATATAAATAAAGATATAAATTATTATTATCTTATTATAGCGAGATATAAATTTCTTGACGTCAGGAAAACGTCACGAAATCTTGTGAGGAAAAAAATCGTAATTTTGTAACCACATCAAAACCATACTAAAAGTGGTTTGACGTTTGCTTGCGATTGGCTCATTTAGTTATTTAACCAATCACGAGCAACGCCATCTAGCGATATTTCGCCTCTGTGAAAAGAAAACCCTCATTCTGGACAAGTTTATTTACTTCGGCATTTACTTGATGGCAGGACTTGATATATGAATGTCCATTTATTTCTCTATAAATGATGCAGGGTTCCACGAGAAAGTTCAATTATCTATGATTTTTTTAAATTATGTTGTTACACTGTGTCTGGCCGTCTGTCTGTCTGTCTTGCTGCGGAACTCCGTGTCTCTAGAGTCTAGACCTAGCTGTCGAGATTTTTAATTCAGTCTTGGATGAAACTGTATGGGTAGTTATCTAACATGAATAATACATTTTTATTCAGGACTGAAATTAAAAATCGTAATAGTTAGAGATGTAAATTTTCCACGCATTTTTTTCATATAACATAGTAATGGTTCAAACAAGTGAAGCTGTGACTAAAGGCTGCTATTTTAAAGATTTTAAAAATGCATGCAAATATAGCATGAGCTGGTGATTATGTAAAAGAGAGACTCATTGTTTTTGCCTGAGCCGACCAGACTTCTATGAATCATAGTGTGTAAATATGCCGTTATCGTATCGGCTTCACATTTTATTAGTTTGTGATTAAATATTTGTTTTTACTAACAATGAATTACTGTTATGTCATGTCTCGTTTATTGATCTTGAGTTTTTTTAGACAACTAAAAGAATTTCTTTGCTCACCCGCGCGCGACCTTACGAAAGCTAAGTTTATGCAAAATATGCGTGTTCATGCAGTTCCTCCACCTCCACACTGTAAGAACACACACAAATCACACAAACCCATCAATCACCACCACCGCACTAAACTGACACGTTTCGAACTCAACCAGAGCTCATCTTCAGAGCAACACAACCGTTCTCCATGCTACCAGATGTTAGACTCTCAGATCAGTGTCAGATGTCTAACATCTGGCAGTATACGAGATTAATTAGAAATAAAGAGAATAAAAAAACACAAATTACTTGGGTTACATATTTAGATTTTATAGCGATGTAGGAGGTACCTTATAAGTTCATAAAGTTAGTGACCCTGAACATTAACACTCGAGTATACATTAACATTTGTCCGTCCGTTGGCGTCCATTGGGTCGATTCGATTCCTGAGTAGACAGTTGGTAGTTTGCACCATCAGTTTTATGCCGATTTCACACGAGGGCAGCACAGTCGGGCAGGACAGTAGGCAGCATAGTACTGTTCTGTCTCGGCGTGTGCGTTCAAATTGACAAGATTTCATTTTTTCAACACCTGTAAATTACTACAGGAATCGAAAGAGTTTTGCCTCCTGAACATGGCAAAATATTTATTATAATTTATTTCTCCATATTTAAAAAAATACAAAATAATTAAAAAATGTATCTGTATTTGCCAATACTACGACAGAATAGATATGTTTCCTTTGCCTTTTGCACCAGAAAAAGGATGATTTACGTGATCTTTTTTTTTAATAGAGACTAGACAAAAGTAATGGATTTATTATATCGTAGTTTTGGAGTTAAGCCCTTTTCGAATAAGCACTTTTTTAAAAATTTGTAATAAATTAATTAATAATCGTAGCGAAATTTTAAAAATATCAGCGTCTTTCTATTTCCAAGCAGAATACATAGAACGAATCAAATTATAGTCTTAGAAATATGAAATGTTGTCAATAGTAGCAGTACTGTGCTGCCTACTGTTCTGCCCCACTATTCTGCCCTCGTGTGAAATCGGCATTAGCGCTGCCTACTCAATGCACTAACCGTCTAACCCTTATCATTTGTTGTCATCAGGTCCTCCGCTCCCTGATAAACCAGCTGTCCCCATCATCAGTGCCGCACTACACCCTGGCGCACTCTTTGGGCACGCTCGCGGCGGTCAACACCCGCGCCGTGGTACCACACGTCAAGGAAGTGTTGTCAAAGATGCTGCCACTCCTGCCATTGTTGCGGCAGAGCGCGGTCAAACAAGCCTTCGCTTACGGTCAGTCGCTATGTAGCCAGTTGTAGCCAATATCACAGTATAAATAACTAATATCACAGTATATATAAGCTAAAGCAGTATGGAAGCTACGAACAAATCTCTGCAGTACCGCGAGACGCCGTCAGAGGCCGTATAGAGCGTGCGTCTGTGTGAGTGTGTTCGTTTCGATCGTAGCTTCACGATATGCCCGGTATAAAGCTAGGAATATCGACGAATGTGTTGCTCTAATTGATCTGCCGTATTGTTTCTCAGGCACATCATGATATGCCTGGCCAACTTTTAGGCATATCATGAAATAGCGTCATTTCATGATGTGAGAAATTTTGTGATCTGGCGGATTTTACGATCGGCCGCCGACATATATACTGTGCCAATATGCCGTTGATACGGCTGACCTCAGTATATTTTAGTTAGGTAGGAAACCGACACTTAATTAGGGGCTGTTTCAACATTAATTAGTGTTAACTGACGGTTAAATGTGATGCCGTCACCGATTATTCGAACAAAACAAATAGAGACGGCATCACATTTAACCTTCAGTCAACTAATCAATGGATAGTGAAACAGCCCCTTAGAATACAAAAAGACTGGTGTGAATCTTTCTGCTGGGAAGTTTTTCTACACCACTTTTGAAAGCCTGAACATCGATGAAATAATTTCTGAAGGCATAGTGTTTTTGGAAAGTAACACAATCATTATTTGCAACTAAACAGTAGTGCTGTAATTGCCAGATAGCCGAAAACCAACGGAATTGTCTCTGGTTCCTGAATCGAACAACAGTTTCATGCATTAGATTTCTTTAGTTTGAGAATTTGTTCTGGAGACACTTGCAATACCAAAGAAATGTGAGTTTCTGTAACTTTGGCGGTACCTATGCCATGCATGTCCCCTTACTCAATATCCTAAACTAATCTTGAATTTTGTTTTCCAGCATTCGGCCACTTCGCAGTGGCGGTGTCCGAACAAATCGGCGACAACGTCGAAAACGACAACATAACATCCATCAAAGACAATTTTGTCACAGAGTTCTCTCTGATATTCGACGTGTTGTACAACCAATGGCTTCCTTCCACCGAGCCTAGAGTCGCTGAGTCAGTGCTCGAAGCCTTAGGGCCTATCACCAGGCTCATATCGGAGAGACAGTTCAACGATACTGTTAACAAATTCATGCTTTCATTGCTCAGTATGTACCGCAGACCCCAGCTCAATCTTTACTACGTGAGCCAATGCATATCGTACTTACTCACACCATCAGCTCTAAACCCAAAGCTGACTTTAAATGACAGCGTCATAAACTCAATCAACCATGTACTCTTCAACTTGGTCCTATTAGAACCCGATTACGACCAACCCCACACAGTAAAGAACCATTTCGAAGTACTACGCTGCTTCGATCATATGACCACTCAGTTTTCCGATCAAACAGTCGAAGGTCTTCTGCATCAGTGTAAAAATAATCAAGAGAAAGACAGAATGAAAGCCGTTATTGTTATCACACATTTGATCACGGCGTCTCAAATTTTCATAGAACGATACACCGCAAAATTCATAGTGTTGTTAAAAATTATGATAGCCAACGAGCAAGGGCTGAAAATGAAGAAGTTACTCGTCAAAGCTATAGTAGGATTGGTTTATAGGAACTGTGTAACGGTGGCGGATGATTTCGCAATGGTTGAGTTTATTATAAAACACTGCGGGTTTGAACCAGTAGGGAATGTGCCCAAACACGAAGTAACTGATCTGCAGGACACGTGTAGGAGCTCGCTTGTGTTGATGTGTAACACTGTGACAAGCGTCAGAACTCAACTGAGGAACTTACTGTTGAATGCTCTGACGGTCGAAGAGTTCACGCCATCCATGTCAACTGTCAGTCAATGCGTGACGTCACTCCTGCAGAACAACTCTGACGTCATTGTAGAAGACCAACCTGAAAAGACTGTTGAAGTTAAAACCTCAGCTGATCTAATCTTCATTAGATGTATAACCCATTTAGTTGTGCCCGAAGAGGTTGAGAGAAATAAGAATCTGTTAACATTCCTTGAAGAATACTCTGGTGACATTCACAAGAATTTGAAGAATTCGTGGACGGTTGAGATTCAAAGACTGCTTAAGTTTGTAGAAAAGAATGAGTCTCAAGAGCAATGGCATAAAATGTTGCTAGACCTTCTAGTATCTGCTATCGAGCAAGTCAATAGTAACAAATGGGTGGAGACTATAGCCACGCTGCTCTCTCAGCAGATCAACGGGAAGAAACAATCGACAATGATAAAGGGAGTGTCCTTGCAGTATTTGGGCGTTCTCTCTTGCCACATGTCCAATGCAGCGGTGGTTGAAAAAGTGTTAAAATTGATCCTATTTCAACTGAAATCAATACCCATGGAATTATCAGATTACATTAGTGAAGCTATTGGCATATCTTCGAGGCAGCATGGAGAGTTCATTCTGAATGAATTAGATGCCGCGTATAAAGACAATGAAGCACGGAGAAGCAGTAAATTGCTCAATTTTCTTTCTTCAAGGGCTTCTAAAGGCGATGTTGAATTAACGATAGTTAAATACGCTATAATAAATTGTTACGGCAAAGTTGCGGCCAATTGCTTAGACGTACACGTTCTTGGGAGATTAGGAGACAACGTAACGGCGGTTTTGTACGAGATTTTGAAGTCTAACCCACCTTTTGATCTGTGCAAAGCTAGTATTACGACGCTGTATGAAATCAGTAAAGCGTTGTACCCAGCCGCTCATCATAACGTGACTTTGAGGAACCGATGGATGTTGCTAAATGCCGTTTTGGAACAAATCTATAATAATAACTTGGAGAAACGAAATGTAGAATTATACCCGATGATTGTAAAGGCATCTAAAGCGCTGACGAAGCTACAAAAGGGTATTCTACCTGAAGAAAGGAATACTATTCTCCGAGTATTATTTAACAGTGTTTTTGGAGAGCTTTCATCATTCAAAAGGAAGTATGAAATCGGAGGAAACGGTGACAAAAATGACCTCTTAGCAAAAACCTTAAACGATAGTCTATCCTTGCTTCACAGACTAATTAGAGAACTTATTATTCAATCAACTTGTCTTAGCACCATAGATGATTTAACAGGATTGCTAATCGAATGGCTACGTCACGAGAACGACGAAATAAGAACAGCGGCAGTACTTATTCTCCAAGTCATGTTCGACACTTACATAAAAAACGTGAAATTGAATTACGAAACACCGAGCAAATTCGGTCAGATGGGCTATTTATTAGGCTTGATTGTTCCTGGTATCGCTGACACCAATTTCCCAGTCAGACTTACTACGATAGACTGTATTAAGCTAATCATCCAAATACAAGATCTGTATGAAGGGCATACTGTTGAACCGGACGACGAATGTATGGCAGCGCTACTGCAAATGCAAAACAATGTCCTCACAAACGACTTAACAATGATCAGCGACTACTGCACGTTGTTATCTGATATTATTTCTCCAAAAATACCTCATCACCACACCATGCAGTTTATAGAAAGTTTGCTTGAAGGTTACGATGACCAGGAATACAGAAGTACGGGGATCAGTGGTGTGTTGGATGCTTTATTTGTTAAAAAAGGCCAGGATCTGTTTCAGAGTGTGGAAAGGATTGTAGAGGTTGTTCTGAGTACAATGGATCGTGTGGGGGATGATGCGAGGGGGAAGCTGATGCGGCCGATGACTTCGTTGACGCGGCATCATACTAACGCTGTGACGGCCATGCTGCTTGCCCAGAGGCTGCCTTTGAAAGAGTAAGTTTATAATAGGCTATGATAGAACAAATTTGGTTGGGGCCAAACTACGGAGCTAAGAGTATAGTTGTAGAGTAGCTTGTTTGCTGAATAAATTTTGGAGTGTGTGCACGTATTACGTGAACTTATTCCACGAGAAGCTATGGGGGTTTTTTGTAAAAAAACGGCTGCTTTAAAAAAAAACTAAAAAGGAAAATACAAATCTATTACTCTAGAACTCTGTTCATCATCCCAGCCTATATATACGTCCCACTGCTGGGCACAGGCCTTCTCTCAGAATGAGGGCTTGGAACTCTGTTAAGGAACTTTATTTATTTTAAGGTTTATTATTAGCTTCCATTTGATATTGGTACACATTGTTACACTAAAAAACAAAACGAATCCCCCATGCTTTTTTTTCGCAGACGCCATTTTTAAATAAAGAATAAAGAAGAATAAAGAATAAATTTATTTATAATACATTATTGAAAGTTCAGATAGATATTATGAATTCTAACCCTATTACGACGAATTTAATGATATTTGTATTTTGTGACATACAACTTTCTTAAATTTTTTAATATCTTTTTGTTATGCTACGCTACTTTGTCACGAATAAATTATATCTATTTCCATATAAATATTAAAACCTTCCAGGAGTTTAGGCTACAGAGAGGACAAGTAATAGACATACATGTATGCTCAAAAATCATAACCCTGTATCGGGCAGTTGGGTAAAAAAGTCACTTTGCCCTTGATTCCTTCCGCTATTATCAGTTACACATGATACTGAAGACATGTAATTATTTTAGGTCCGTAGTAGGCTGCTGGCGTTACGTAGCCCAAGACGAGGGTCTGTCGACAGCCATCGTGGACAACTTCCTCCGCCTGATGGGCTCCATAGAGCTATATGAGGACCCTTATCACATCACTGACCACCACATTGCAGCATTGCAACCTTTGACTGTGAGTACTAAAAATTTTTTTGGCCTCTGTGGGATGTTAAAAAATTGCATTGATTTTGTAAAAAAAGACTATACAAGAATCCGGTTCGAAGGTCCAACTAGGTTCTGACTGTAACACACAGTTTACTGTTTTTTTGAAAAAGGTATGAATAAGGATGACTGTTATGAGTACAATGATCTCCTCTTCTGGAAAAGGCGCTTCGAAACGTGGATTACTGTTAAGAGAATAAAAAAATCATAGCCACACATTTAGAGTAATGAAAACGGAATGAATGAATGAATGAAACGTTTATTGCTTGAATGTGAGTCATTACAGTGGTGTTACAATATTTTTAAAGTCCATCACAGTCGACCGTCGTCCGGCATGCAATAGTAATAAATAAGTATGCTATTTAATTGATTATTACGATTGATTTAATTGACTGTCACGATTTTCATAGTGTCCTTGACTTGGAACGTTTTAGGGGGCGTCCATAAATTACGTGAGATGTTTAAGGGGGTGAGGGGGTCGAGTCAAATCTCATCTAATCTTACGTTGGAGAGAGGGGGGTCTCGGCAAATATCACGCAATTTTTTTTCTGATTGAAATAATAAAAATAGCTATTTATGCAACTGTATCGTAATAGGGGTCCTTGTAACACGAGTGTGGTTTCATAAAAGGGTCACACGAGTGTTTTAAGGCCTAATTACGTACAGTTGCATACAATATTTTATCTACGTTCATATATTAAATCCTCTATCATGTGTTCAAGAAATATTGAAAATTACCTGCATTGCAACCAGAACTTATTATAGGACCTTCACTTTGCTGGTAAATTATGAGTCATTTCCTTCGCCGCATCTAAAATATCGGGCGGAGTCAAATTTTCTTCACATTCACTGATATCAGACATTTTTAAGCAAAAACAAAATTTTCCCACGAAAATTCGTACAACAAAATGACAACGTATGAACGGAATGGCGGTAAAACCCAGTACATCACTGCGCATGTGCGGCATGTGCGCGCATGCGCTAAGCGGACACTGCCACAGACAAGTGAAAATTGGAATGAAAACTTGTTGATATAAACTTTTTGGATTTTCCCTGTATCGTAATGGTTTAAAAAATTATATTATAACATTATTTCGTTAGAAGAAAAGTGTTATAAAGTGTTTTTTTTTTAATATTTCGGTATTGCGTTTAAAAAGTATGTAAATATAAACTTGTTTTGAATTTTATAATTCGAATATTAGGATAGGAGAGTAAATAAAATACTATTTTGGTCCATTTAATCCAGATTGTACATACTTAAGATTTAGTCTTAAGCGTAATCGTAATACGATTAAGATCATTCACTTTTTTTTCTTTTTACAATAACAATCCAACGCGTTTACGTAAGAAACCCACATTTTGAAAAATCTTACGTGAGATTTTGGGTTGGGGGAGGGGGTTGAATAAAATCTCACGACATCTCACCAGGGGGGGAGGGAGGGACAGAAAATTAAAAAAAACACCTCACGTAAATTATGGACGCCCCCTATATAAAATTATCGATGATAAAGTTTTCGTTTTGTTCCAGTTAATAAGCGCTCTTGGAGAAATGCTCCAGGAGGATTCAATGAACCCTATATGCGAGGCCAAGTTCACTGACCTCTTCGCAGTGCTATACACGACACTAGCATGCTACATAGAAGCCGAGGCGCCGGCCTATGCGCCCGCGCAAAGCAAATCGCAGGAGCGGTTCGGGTTCATTCCTAACAGGGACTCTATTAAGCTGTCACCCGCCAAGATTACTATTAGCACTTTCAACGCGTTCTTGGATAGAGCGGGCTGTACTAAGGTGAGTTTTAGATACAATTACTATTGGCTTATCTTGTGTCTTACTTTTAGATAAAGGCTGCCGTGAAAAATATATATGTATCTTATCTAGGCAATTTTGTCAAAATTTGCTATATGGTCCATATAACAAATTTCATATCCCCATATAAATACCCCATGTCAGTGGCTTATTATTATTATTATATAACCAGGTGTTGCCCGCGGCTTCGCCCTCGTTTTATTTTTTCTGTATTTTCTTCCATAAAAACCTTCTCCTGACAGTAAAAAACATAATAAAATAAGAATTAGCGAAATCGGAACAGTCGTTCCCGAGTTTTGCGCTTAGCAACACATTTTATGATTAATTTTTATTTATATAGATAGATAGATAGATATGGAGTATTCAGGTTCGAATAATAACTTGATAACATCTCTGGATAAATGTGTTATTTAATTATATTGCTTGAAATTGGCTTGAAAGTTATATATCTACGTTATATGGTCGGTAACTTCGCTATCTTTGAGAACAGTATCGTGGCTCGGCCGGCGGTATAGCGTTGGACTTGTACGCCGGAGGTGTGTTGGGTTCAAAATGTAGAATAAGTTTTCTAATTTTAAGGCTAAAATAAACCGTTTTCTTACTGGAGTTGTGCCTTCGAATTATTCTTAAGTGGCGTCATCATCCCTATTGGAAATATTGGAATAGAAAAAGCCAGTGAGGGCTATCGCGTATGAATTCATAATAAAAAATAAAATAAAATAAAAATGATTTCGCGGCTAGGAGCGCTAGTGTAGCGTGAGGTCTCCGAAATGTCAAAACTCATAGTTTTTGGGTGAGCTACGCGGGTTTATTTATAATTAGAATAATTTTGTGAATATTTTGCAATACATGAAATTAATTATGGCAATTATGCGTTACGGGCCAATGAATGTCCGTGTTTTGAGACAGTTTTGTCTTTCGGAAACTTTTGTCCTCCCTTTTCTTCCGAACAAAACTGGACTACGCAACACTGTGGTTGCTCGATATTTTTTTTGTTCCGTTTTAAAGTTGTATTAAATATGATTTTAATTTAAACTTTGTTTTCAGCCCGTAATAATAGACTGAAAGCCACACATAAAAACCTCACGCAACAGTGGCGCCATCTAGAAAGACAAAAAACGATAGCCCTCATTCTGAGCGCCTTCATGTTTATTTATTTATTTATTTATTTAGAAAGTACATCCACATCATGTATATTACACATTGAGCCATATTATAAACTATTTAAAGGTACTTTATTCCCATATACACGACAATTACGGAGCACATGTCTTTGACCATAAATGCGAGATGTCCACTACAATGCTAAAAATTTTGGTACTTAAAAAACTCAAATTAAATTAAATAGTCACAGATTAAAATTAAAATAAAATTGATAAAAAAAGAAGAATACATTGGAACACAATTCAATAAAAAAAAAATGTATATAAATGTCAAAAAATATTAATGTCGTGCGAGCAAAACAAAATAAAAATACGAAATAAAAAAAATAAAAATTCATCATGTTAGATAATATAGTCGGTGGTTAATTTCCAGGTGAAGGAAGCGTGCTCGCTCTGCCTCAGCGTGGAGCACGGGGACCCGTCCGCCACGATCCTGGAGCTGGCGCCGATCCTCAGCTCGTCCATATCGCGCGAGAAGCCGGGCGCGCTGCCGCGGCTGGTGGCGCGCGTCGCGGCGCATGCGCGCTGCCCGCTGCCGCCCCAGCGCGCCGCCGCGCACGCCGCCGCGCACGCCGCGCTCACCTACAGGTATAGATAATTCCACTTTAATTGAGGCGAATGATTACACACACAGCTACATGAAGTACTCATTGCAAAAAAGTAAATGAATGAAATGAGTGAGTGAATAACAAAAACGCTTATACGCTTTTATGTGAATACATTTTTAAGAGCTACATAAATAAAGACAATGCAATTTACTACTTATTCTCTTTCGTTTCTACGATTAATATTATATTCATGTACCTACCTACGCAAATGTGACCTTTATTTGAATTAATGTAAATAAAATTAATCAAAATGCATTTTCTGTTTTATTTAGAGTCGACAAAATGCTCTATATAATTCTTAACAAAAGAGGTTAAATAAACTTTTTGGTCTATCTTGCAATTCGCTGTTGAGCTTGCTATCGGTACAATAAAGGAACAGTAATTTCAAAATCTCGCTGTCATTACACGACAATGTTGTTGTGTGCGTGACCTCAACTAAGATGAAACTAGGTATAACGGCCGACCGATATCTCGATCTCGGTCTTGGTTCCGACAAAAATCGGGCCGAAATCTCGATGTCGATCACGGCCCAAAACAGCCGAATTTCTCGGTCGCGACAGAGACTCCGTGGCAGTGTCTCCAACCACGCCGTAATTACGGTAGATCTACCGTAATTTTTCTATATTATCACCTCCCATAGACATATCATGACGTTGCCACATTATACCGTAATTTTGTCCACGTCCTTAAATATTATAATAGCAACACTTCATCATCATCATCCCAGCCTATATACGTCCCACTGCTGGGCACAGGCCTCCTCTCAGAACGAGAGGCTTGGGCCATAGTTCCCACGCGGGCCCAGTGCGGATTGGGAACTTCACACGCACCATTGAATTGCTTCGCAGGTTTTTGCAGGTTGCCTCGCGATGTTTTCCTTCACCGCAAAGCTCGTGGTAAATTTCAAATGTAATTCCGCACATGAATTTCGAAAAACTCAGAGGTGCGAGCCGGGGTTTGCACCCACGACCCTCTGCTTGAGAGGCGATAGGTCAAACCACTAGGCCACCACGGCTTCAGGTACAACCTGCAATTCTCGACCCGGAATGCACAATAAAAATTGCTCGACCTGACAATTCAAACCTTCATGTCATTGACATACATAAGGGCTTCAACCATCGGGCCGCCCATCGGTGTCGTTCATTCCAGTTCGTCAAACATGGGGTCGTGTACACCAACCCCACCCGGGAATAGGCGATTTTATTTATCTATCGTAATATTTCTACCATCTACCGTAATTTTAAACCAGCAACACATTAATTTTGAAAGAGTGAGTTGGAGACACTGCTCCGTGGTGGCACTCAATGTAAATAGTGGCGCGCGGTGTAGCTTTCCGTGGAATTTTGATTGGTCGTCCCGCTCGCTCGGGCTCGTGCGTGTGGTAGTTGCAACTCACTGATACCACTATTACCTATTTATTCTGTGCTAACACGTGACAACTCGTACATTTTTTTCGTTGACGATTGTTAATATTGTAGATTGATTTACGTGATAATTAGGTAAGTTTATTTGCAGGACATACATGCATGCATGGCGCGTGTTATTTTTTAGGTTAAAAAATGAAAATAAGAAAAAATACTTATATTTTTGTGTCTCGATCTGGGCCGAGAATATATTTTATTCTCGGTCTCGGACAAGTTTAAAAAAGCAGCCTCGGAACACCTTTTTTAAAAGTAGTGAAACTTGCGACGTAACTCCGAAACTTAATTTTATCAGATGCAACGACAACCCGGTTCTCATAGAGACAGTTCTCGCCATCATCAACATCGGTTGGAAGGACGAGAGCGACCGCGTGCGCGCCACGTGCTTGCGCGGCGCTGCCGGCATCGCGCAGCTCAAGCCCGAGCATCGTGCGCACGCGCTGCCCGGGGCCCTGGCTGCGCTCAGCCAGGGGATCGATGCGCCTGTTAACCCGTGAGTCATTATAGCATAGATAGACTAGCCCGTGACTCGTCATGGCATGGATGGACTAGCCCGTGAGTTATCATAGCATAGATGGACTAGCCCGTGAGTCATTATAGCATAGATAGACTAGCCCGTGAGTGGTCATATCATGGATGGACTAGCCCGTGAGTTATCATAGCATAGATCGACTAGCCCGTGAGTGGTCATATCATGGATGGACTAGCCCGTGAGTTATCATATCATGGAAGGACTAGCCCGTGAGTTATCTTATCATAGCATAGATAGACTAGCCCGTGAGTTATCATAGCATGGATGGACTAGCCCGTGAGTTATTATAGCATAGATGGACTAGCTCGTGAGTTATTATAGCATAGATGGACTAGCCCGTGAGTTATCATAGCATAGATGGATTAGCCCGTGAGTTATCATAGCATGGATGGACTAGCACGTGAGTTATCATAGCGTAGAGGAACTAGGCCGTTAGTTAGCATAGATGGACTAGCCCGTGAATCGTCATAGCATATATGGACTAGCCCGTGACTTATCATAGCATGGAAGGACTAGCCCGTGACTTATAGCATGGATGGATGGACTAGCCCGTGAGTTATCATAGCATGGATGGACTAGCCCGTGAGTCGTCATGGCATAGATGGACTAGCCCGTGAGTTATTATAGCATAGATGGACTAGCCCGTGAGTTGTCATAGCATGGATGGACTAGCCCGTGAGTCATCATGGCATGGATGGACTAGCCCGTGAGTTATCATAGCATGGGTGGACTAGCCCGTGCGTCATCATAGCATGGATGGACTAGCCCGTGAGTTATCACAGCTTATAGACTAGCCCGTGAGTCGTCATAGCATCTTTTTCTTTTCTACCCTTTCAAACCAGTTCAACCTCACAAGGACACAGCAAGAAAATAGAGCGCCCAGTGAGTTAAAATTTCATTTTTATTTCCAGAAAATCATCAGACAACGTACCCCTAGCAGCGATTCAAGGCCTCAGCCGTCTGCTGATAGAAATCGACAAACTCGACAAGGACTACGACAGAGAGCTGCTCTCCATCTCCCAGAAGATCCGTCCTTTCATGAACACGGAGTCTGCCCAGCTACGGGAGAGCTCTCTGCGTCTCTTCGGGATCATTGCCGGGCGGGTCAAGTCTGAACAGCTGATTGATCAGGGCGTTAGCTCGCTGCCGTGCTTTTTGTTGCATCTGTGTGATAACAATCCGGCAGTTGTTAGGGTGAGTTTTAAAAACTTTTTTTTTATTGTCACCTTAGCCTTTGACCTTAGCCTCTGGACAAATAATGAAACCATGGATAAGACTGATAGCATTAGCAATATCTTAAAATGGTTATTTGCTCAATTAGACAAGAAAGAAAATTATGAAATCAGATCATCCAAATACACAGGCTGCTCCAAAGTGATACGTTGAAAACCGTTAGTTTTTCGGTAAATATTGGACTTATTGTTATGATACTTTGCAGAATGGTTTTAAATATCTTGCTAAGCCAATAGTATTGGGATTTGTCCAGAGGCTAAGGTCACCCAGTATATTATCCAAATGTTTCACTCATTTAAAATTTTAGCTTTATGTCGATAAAAACGAACCCAGAAAGGATTCATTATTACTGTAAAGAGAGTTAAACATTATTTTATTTGCTAATTTCATTTAGTTATTCGTTACTTACAAAGTAAGTAAGTTTACAATTTAAAGTACAATTCAATAGAATCTGTCAATTTTCTGCACATTTAAGACACCCTAACGTGGGCGTACTTGATTATATATGTCCCTGTTGTTGTGATTATCAACTAAAAGGAATCAAAAAATAATAATAGTCACATCACAAAGCCCTAGGCAGCCTGGTGTTCATATTAGTAGGCTGAAAGTGTCTACAGGATTGTCAGATTCTATTGAATTGGAGTTTAAGTGAAGTTAACGAGTGAAAAAATATTTTTTTTACAGGCCAGTAAATTCACCCTTAAGCAAACATTCAAGATATTCAACGTCAAAAAATCCAACGACTTAATCCAAACGCATCTCCTCGACGAGGGCCGACTGTACCTGGACGAGTTTCTGTCCGCGCTGCTTCGGCAGTTGGCTGACGAAATGCCGTCCAGTGTCGCCAAGTGTCTGCAAAGCGCTGTCAACTACCTGCATTGTGCCAGGGAGGAGATGAAACCACACCCTCCTTTGTTGATAGGTAAATATATTTCCATGAAGTCAGGATGTAGTTAAAAAAGTTTCTGACTATGCTGCTAAGGCAGTTGGCGGACAAAATACCAAGTGACGACTAAAATATGTGACCTGAGGCCGTATTGCCTAATGTTTTTGACACTCGTGATCGCAATCAAATGACATATTTCGCATACAAAAGCTGTCATTTTATTGCGATCGCGAGTGTCAGAAACGTTAGGCAATAAGGCCTCAGCTTCCTGGGACAGTGCTTCTGGAGCGGTACTGCTTAGGGGTCTCGTTCTGCACGAAGAAATTATACTGGCACACAACTACCCACGTTTCATCGTCATTTTTACCATTTTACATTTTTATATATCGAATGCTTTTTCAGGACTCTTGTACGCCGAACTCCATCGCATTACCGAGAAGTACCCTGAAGAGACGGAACTGGACCCCGACGTCACCAAAAGCGCCAAGACGCGTCTGCTCCAGCTGATTAAGGACCCAAACCCCATAGTGCGACAGAATGCAGCGCTCGCGCTCGCCAACATATGCCTGGTCGAAGCGAGCGACTGACCCACTGTCCGCTATCGCCGCTACGAAGGGATACGTTATGGGAGAATGTGAGTGAATAACCCATAGCTATGCATCAATCAGAGATGACAGAGAGCATTAATATTTGCCACAGTGGAACGTACAAAAATATACGACACGTCGTGCCTCTAGAAATAGAGTCGTATTAGATATTTATGCACGCCTTGTTGTGTCAGATATTGATACTGGTGACTGTACATAAGTTTTTCTTGTTATTAACTGAATTAAGAACCGCATTATTATGCATTCAATTTCATACTAAAATTCAACTCTTGTTCTAGGACGCAAAATGAGTTTACGTCGATGATATTGTAATACCGTATCTGACTGAAGGCAAATATTACAAGACAGCGTTTAAGTTAAATATATTTTGTAAGTTATGCGTTATAACAATTATTAGCCTAGCATTGCAGTGTCATCGGCGTATTGGTGGTAACTTTTTTTTTACAGTAAACTGACCGTTATATTGCCCCCTATCTCACCTGATGTTAATCTCATTGTATTTTAAGGCATTTCAGGCAGTAAATTCATGATCGTTAAGGGAGTAGAAATACGCGATACAAGACGCCGCTAAAAAGAAAAGCAGCAAAAAGAAAATGGCTAACTGTTGATTAAAATAATGGAAGAAAAAACAACCTTTATTATTCGTGTAATTTTTATGTGGCGGAAAGAAAAAGACAAAAACAAATTGTCACGAAATGGTACCAATTCAGTATGTCGGCCTTGCAGCCGGCGCTGGTCTTTTGGTCTTCAGGACACATTTGTCCATTTGTGTATGTCGGCGGCCGATCGTAAAATCCGCCAGATCACGAAATTCCTAGGCATATCGTGAAATGGCGCCATTTCATGAATTGGCTAAGGGACATCCGCCATATCGTTCAAAACTCACCGTTTGACGATTTGCCTGGTGACGTTTAGGCAGATCATGAAATTCCTAAGCATATCATGAAACGCCGCCATTTCATGATTTGGCTAGTTTAGGCAGATCATGAAATTCCTAGGCATATCATGAAATTTTTATGGTATAGGGGGCAAACGAGCAGACGGATCGCCTGATGGTGAGCGATTACCGTCGCCCATGAACACCTGCAACACCAGAAGAGTCACAAGTGCGTTGCCGGCCTTTAAGGTAGAAGTACGCTCTTTTCTTGAAAGCTTGAAGGTTATATCGGTCCGGGAATACCGCAGGCACTATGTACTATGTACTATGTACTATGCTTTTCAATGAACATTAGAGTTAGGCTTGTGAAACTAAAAATAATTCGAGTGCGGGTAGTTCGAAGGACTCTCGCTGCTAGGCAGGCTTGACACCCCACACTTCAGTCTACTCGTGACCGTGACCACGGCCGCTGTAATATGGTCGACACCTTCGTACACATTTATATCATTGTACCGCAATCGTTTTGTTTTTCACGTTACTTTTTCCCGAAATCGGAACAATTCTTTGAAGGTTTTTTACTCGTAGCTTGATTTAGTGTGTCATTGCTCAGTATTCAATTTGTAAGCAAGTCCAGTGCTAATGTTCGAAACCCGTAATACCCAGAGAGCGGCCAATGGCTTTCGTGCAAACTATTATAGATGTTGTATGGATTTATAGTTTTTAAAGTTTAAAATTTAACTGCTTAATATTGAAATATTGTTTTAACACGTTAACAGTCCAGTGTACCACATTTGGGACACGACGAAATGGACCTTATTACTAGTCGGAAATATTTGTGGGAGGGTATTTATTTTTTAAGGAATGCAAACGAGTTAAGAGTTTAAATGATAAGAGACTGAAATAAAAAATATATATGTATTTGAAAATGATATTGTTACCAGCTGTATATGTCTGTGTTAAAATAATTATTCATGAAAATGCAGACATTGAATTTGAATCTTATGTTCAGTAGAATTTATGTATAAATGTTTATTAGCAAAAATGCATAACAAATACTTATGATTTTTTAACAGTATAAGTTTTTTTTACAATTTGTGAAACAGTTTTATTTTTGATCTAAAATTATATGAAGGTAATTTTGACTGTTATAATGTAAATGAAAGTAGTCAGGTCAACTTTTGGGTCCTGCGTCCTACCAACACAACACCCACGGTGACATTTTACAGCGATGCGAATGCGATGCAGACACTTTTAACCTTTTAACCGCCAACACGTTTTCGTTCATACGTACCCGTGTCGCCACCTACACCGAAACTATATAACATTTTGTCTTAATTATAAGACTGCGGCGAAATGAGCTGGATAACTTGTGTCTTATAATTCAGACAATGGCGGTTAAAGGGTTAATCTCTAACAAAAATGTAATATAAAGGTGATATCAGACGGTTCACTTGAATGACTGTTCACTCGAGTGAATGTAATTTTTTATCATTTCAATCTCGCATGATTTAGCTGCAAATTAAATGGTAATAAAAATATCATTCGCTTGTTATTTTCTTCTAATATGTCGTCAAATGAAATTCATTTCGGAATCAGAGTGAATAATGCCGATTGAAAATATCCAAAATGGCAGGACATTTGTATCACTTATTGTGCAGTCGTCGTCGTCACTGAGTGAAAGATACAAAATAAAATACTAATGACCAAAAAATACCATCTGATACCACCCTAACTCGCGTTAGCATCACTGCATCAAGTCGTCGTATTATCAGGCTCATTCGTATATTTAGAGTTTACATTGCACTGTATAGTCAACGCTATTCAAATGTGATATTTCTTAATCTAGATGTTAAAGTTATTGTTAAGGATCTCAGATTGTAAGGGTATAGTCGCACGAAAATATAGGAGTGGGGCATGCAATAAATCGTAAAAAAATGTCAATTTACTATATTTACTCGAAAATAAAATTTATCCAAAAGTGTTGCCACATATTGTAAACATACTGCCACATTTTTCAGAATCCATAAATGCCAAATGTGACCGTTGTCATTACTGTATTTGGTAATTTAGCTCTTGATTAACAATGTAAAAGTACATCTTTCTATTCGGTTATTTTACGGTGACAGATAGCGATTATTATGTCCTTTTTGAAACATAAACTTAGATTTTGAAACTTTAGGATCCAGCGGATTATTAGAGGTTTTAGTTATTGTAACCAACAATACCTACTGAAACCATTATGCTATTATAATAGATCTAAATTGTTTCACTATCATAAGTTTTCCAACAAATATAGCACTTCGTTCTGTCATAGTTATTCAATTCAATTCAATTCAAATCATTTATTCAGCAAATAGGCCGCAATGGGCACTTTTACACGTCATTTTTTTAATCTACCACCGGTTCGGAAAAAAACCTCTGTTGAGAAGAATCCGGCAAGAAACTCAACGAGGTATTTTTTTTTTTTTTTAAAACAGATTCACAATATTTATAAATGACATCTATGTACTATACATTACAAGTATTTAACACAATTTTATTTTTAACACAGTAGGTTCACTATTTGAAGGGATCGCTAGTGCGGATCGGAATTATTTCCAAATATCCCTGTCCATGATATAATCGTTTACTTTATAATAAGCCTTAGATATTAATGTCTTTTTGACAGTAGATTTAAATTTTGTATCAGTTTCTTCAGTAATATTTTTTGGAATTTTATTATAAAAACGTATGCAACTTCCCAAAAACGACTTTTTGGTTTTAGCCAGTCTGTAAGATGGTACTTTAAGCTTCCCTGTGTTTCTAGTAGCCTTTGGCTTATCGACGTTAGTGGGAAAATCACATATGTTCTTCCTAACGTACATGATTATTTCAAAAACATAAAGCGACGGCAGGGTTAGGATACCAGTTTCCTTAAAAAATGATCTTAAAGAAAGTTAATCCGTCTAAACCTTCTAACAATTAATGTCGTTTTGTAAAAGAATTGTATGTAACTTATTTTTTCCCTGTGGCGGTAGGTACCTAAAATAATTACTAACTATATATGTCTGCTAGCACGGTGTACGTTTGACAATAAAGCTTCATATTCACGAACGTTTTTTCATTTGACGTTCCATCTTTTTCTGCGCCACCCGAGCTGCCGTTGCGTCACACACGGTACATCTAGAAAAATAATTTCATTCGTTGATGTCACGACTCGCGCATCATATATATCCTAGGCTCGCAACGTCTAGAAGCAAGAACTTCTATGTTTTCGGCTACCAACATCTGATGATGCAACAAACTGGGCACAGATTGCAGGTGGTAGGACCATGTGCAAGGTCCGCCCGGATTGCTACCACCTTCTTGCTCGCTAATCCTGCCGTGAAGCAGCTGTGCTTGCACTGTTGTATTTCGGCGTGGAGAGTAAGACAGTCGGTGAAATTACTGGCACTTGAGGTATTCCATCTTAGGCCTCTAGGTTGGCAACGCATCTGCAATAACCCTGGTGTTCCAGATGTTTATGGGCGGTGGTGATCTCTTACCACCAGGAGACCCACTTGCTCGTTTGCCTTCCAGTAGAATAAAAAAAAAATCTGCTTTGAAAATTTAGAACTATGAGATCTATAGAAACCTGCAATGCAGGGCTACTGCGAAATTCTGAAATCGAAATTCGTATCGTACCGTCCCGCTGACACTTATGTTATTTAATACGAGAGTGAGAAGTACGGTGAAGGTTGCAGTTACGTGACAACGAATGCTATTTTAAGCTTAAGTGATTCCAAAGTTAAATTCATGACGGGATAAGTTAGTAAAAGCTTTGCAAAATTCATACAGCACGCATACGAACTACCTTTTGAACCATGTGACTTACTTAGGCGTGCGCTTTAACCAGAACTCCTTACTGGGCTCGCAGTAAGCGCGCAACTGGCGCAGGTCCCAGGTGACAGAATCCATGCGCCACTCGTGGGACACAGGCCACGGCTGCAGCTTTTGCAGGGTTATCTGTGACAAGCGATACATTTAGTAATGAAGGTAGGACTATCTAAAAATTCATGCATGATCAAAATATGTCGTCTATGTATATATAGGGGTACGTATCTGAATATCGAACGTTAAAATACCGAACGTATTAAAATATCGAATGGGTCATAATATCGAAAAGGTATTTTTTTAAGAATGTATTTTTTTTAGATTGTTATAAATATAATCTAAGGTAAGGCGTTCTATGCGATGCCGTTTTAATGAATCTTGAGAAGTTTACGGTTTCAGAAAATAAGCCTTTCGATATTTATGACCCATTCGATATTTTAACATTCGATATTCAGATGCGTTCCCATATATAGTCTAACAACTGATAGTATAGTGTACGGTTGTGTTACTCTGAAGATGAGCTCTGGTTGAGTTCGAAACGCATCAGTGTGAAATGGTGGTGATGATAGATTGGTTTGTGTAATTTGTGTGTGTTCTTACAGTGTGGAGGTGGAGGAACTGCATGAACACGCATATTTTGCATAAGCTTAGCTGTCGTAAGTCTTTTAGTTCATTAATATGGACCTCCGCAAAGTAACGCCGGATTCTATAAATTATTTAAAATTAATTATTTTAATTAAATAAACTTGATATCCCTTTATTCACAAAACATACATTATTAAACATTATACATTAAGACAATTAAATCCAAAATTTGTTAGTAACAAGGTTGACTTATAATACTATGTTAGTTAAATTAAACACAAAAAAAAAGAAAAAAAAAACCAAATAAATGAGTAATTAAATAAATGAGTAATTTAGTTAACTAAAAAAGTTTTGAAAATAATGGCCATCTTTGCTTACCGGGTTGGCGGGGGCGTAGGGGCCAGGGAACGGGGCTCTGATGTTCTTCGCTGGCAACACAGCTTCGTCCAAGGCCTTTCGCGCCGTTGACAGGTATATGTCCTCGACCATTGTGGCACGAGCGCTGCGGGGTCAGCAGTTATGGTGTTAACCTCCTAAGGCCCAACGGCCTATTTTTGGGACCAGAAATTCAAATTCAAATCATTTATTCAGTAAATAGGCCGCAATGGGCACTTTTACACGTCATTTTTTTAAACTACCAGCGCTTTCGGAAAGACCATCATTGCCAAGAAAAATGCACCGCAGAAACTTGGCAGAAAGTCATTTTTTCAAAATAAAATAATAACAAATAAAATATTTAAAAACTACTACAGTATACGATTAAAGAGAAAATTACAATAATAATAATACAGGGATGTATGGGGTCCCTTAGTTAAACAACTGAAAACTAAGAAAGCGAACTCATTCGGGCCCAATCCCTACTAATATTATAAATGCGAAAGTAACTCTGTCTATCTGTCTGTCTGTGTCTGTTACGCTTCCACGTCCAAACCACTGAACCGATTTTGATGAAATATGGTATTCCGGTATAGAACGCCACCACGCGATATCCTAGATCCGCGCAGACGAAGTCGCGAGCAAAAGCTAGTTCAATACATAAAGTTGTGAAATATCCACCCAAGGTCCTAAAATGAGGGTTTTCACAGAGGTGAAATATCGCTAGATGGCGTTAGTATCGTGAGGTCCGTTTGACGTTTGCTCGTGATTGGTGAAACAACTAAATGAGCCTGAAATGAGTTATGAAAAGGTTCCATCCTAGTACACGATTCAGCTTCCTTGACTATATATGTGCGAAACTGTATTTGAAATTTGCCACGGGCTTTGCAGCGAAGGAAAACATCGTTAGAAAACCTGCACACCTGCGCGACTGGTGGGTCGTATAGGCCGAGATGTGATGTCGTACTGTTTCTCGACGTCATCCATACTGACAGCAGGCGTCATCACGAGCCGCGGTCGCGTCTTCTGCGCCAGTTCACGCCCCTCGTCCTCGGGTTGCAACTGGAACGGGAATCAAACCACAAAGCGATTACAAAGGGGTACGTGTTAAAATATGTAAGTACTTGAAGTTTAATAAGTTTTTGGTAAAAAATTCAGCTTTTTTGCTAACTGTACTTTTTGATGACCGTACCACAGTATATAAATTAGCTTATATAATAATATATACTGTTTGCGATGCGGTGCTCTTCACGTGTGAGACCCGTGTGGTGTCGGGTTAGAATTACACCTCTCCATTTCTTCCGTGGATGTCGTAAGAGGCGACTGAGGATATAGGTTAAGGTATAACGCAAGCTTGCAAGCTGTCACTATACCGTTTTTGTCAAACTTAAAACCTACAAAAAGTGTCTCCGAAGCGGTAACGTTTCGTGTGCTCTGCCTACCGCATTTGGGAATACAGGCGTGATGTTTGTGTTGTGTGTCCCGGTCTGAGTGCCCACACTTCATGGCAACACTCTAATGGGCCTTTATGAGAAATGTATGAGAACTTACGAAAGTCTCCTGCACATGGTAGGGATTGGTCCTGACTACATCCTTAGGTTTGAAGAACAGGTTGAACGGTACATTAGGCACGGCCCAGTCTACAAGAGTGTGTATATTTTTCAATGGTGTATGCTTAGCTCTTTCACGACCCAGTTTTTCCTTGAAAACAGTCCGAATAGGAGCATTTATATCCCCATCTCGATAATCAGTTCGATGGGTTGTTTGATAATCGAATAGCATGGGTGCTAAGCGTTTGGCAGGATCAGGCATTTTAGTGGTAAATTAATTACAAAATAAAGGAATAGCAAATTGTAAACGCGCTTAGAAAATTGGGGAGTAAATAAACATAGAAATAGATAAAGTCGTCGTGACGTTTGTATTTTGATGTTTCTGTTGTCTGTTGGCTATTATTTCTCTATGTTTGATGTACAAACAGAGGCCTTATTGCCTAACGTTTCTGACACTCGCGATCGCAATAAAATGACAGCTTTTGTATGCGAAATATGTCATTTGATTGCGATCACGAGTGTCAAAAACATTAGGCAATACGGCCACAGGTAAGTATAACTTAGGTATACAATTTAAAACATGGACATGGATGGACGGATTATCAGTAGAAAAAAATCTTTAGCTGATTTAGCCTATTATTAATATTATTATAAAATATGGCTATATTGAAGGACAATTTGCCAGTGTCAGTATGTTTTGCCGTTGTACAGTAATAAATTCTAGAAAAACCTGCTCAAAGAGTATTAATTAGTATGAGCTTGCTTTAGCCTACGTTTATTCTTTCTCTATAGGACCTATGCTTAGTAATAAACGGGCCTAACTCAAAATTGGCGTAAAATTAGTTATTGTACTAAAACGGCTTACATCTGACAGCACTATCGGCTCTCTTTCTTAAACCAGCCTAAATCGGGTATTATAAAGAGATAGCACGACTTGGTGCGTTTTACTTTCAACAATATTGCAAATTTAATTTGGTGCTAAAGCAGCTAACTTCAGTCATGTTCCGACTGACTTGCGAGCAAGACGTTGGCTTTCGTGAGCCATTTGGAGATAGATCGTTATTGCAATAAGGCAAACAAGAGTATTTTGAACAACTTTTAAGCAAATAAAAGCATATTTGAATTTACTTCTTTTTAGCACAAAATCAAACGCAAAATGAAGTGATGTAATTCGGATTGCCTCGTTTTATCAAAAAGAATCCTTGAATACTTGTTGTTCTATTAAGACATGCATCATTTATTATTTTTATTATTTCACTACATTTTGCTACATTTAGTAATAAAGTGATTTATCAATGCAATGTTTTTTTAAACCTTAGCAATAATTATTACATATATAAAAATAAATTGGTTTAAAAGCAAAAAGCGCAAGTAGACATTATATACAACGTTAGGAATTATAAAAAGCATAGTAAACAAAATTAAATCCTACCAAATAATTTAAAAGAAACGAGAAGTGTAAATTACTTAAACTTTAAACTCGATTTGCCAAAATTCACGATTTTTGAGTTAAGACCGTTTATTACTAAGCATGCGAGGTACTAATAGGTACTCTTTGATTCGTAGGCTTTAGCTACAAAAAGAAAGCTGCTGTCAAAGTCATGAAAGGAACCCAAAGGTAGGTACATAGAAGATACCAAATTACCAAAAATTAATTAAATGCATAAATTATTATAAACTGAAAGAAATCTACCTACAAAGCTACCAATAATCGGGAGCAAAAATAATCGTTATAAGAGAATACTACTTATAAGTACATGATATTTCCAAGCGAATCATAACCCACAAAAAAGCTATCGTTGTAGAAGTGTAACGTTTAAGACATTCTGTAAGCTAAAGTACATAATATACCAACGCAACATGACGACAAGAATAGAGAGAATGGTCTTCAACTATGGTACAACTAATCGTACGGACTACCGAAACTACGATATTAAGAGATCAGAACCGACTGTGTACAAACCGAAGGCCAAGGAGGAAAAGCGAGTGACCTATGTAGGCAAGGACAGCGAAACTGTGACCGAATACAAAGCGAAGAATATACCTTTCAATCTTCTCTGGAAGCCTAAACCGATAATTAGGACAAAGCCTACCGATGTGCCTACAAAATATGTAAGTTTTATTTGAACTTATGTGTACTATGGATACCAAGATGCCGGAACAAAAACAACATACAGCTTTCTGGGACTCCATTCCCGGGTATAACTTAGGGATTTTTAAAAAACGCTAGCTCTTAATAGGCCAGCAACGCACCTGTGATATCTCTCGTGTTGCAGGTGTCTATGGGCAGCGGTGATTGCATCAGGTAACCCGCATGCTCGTTTTTCCCTCTTACATATAAAAATCAAGGCGGATTTGGCAAAACTCGCGCCGCTAAATTGTGTGCGTTCATGCAACTGCTTACATATACACAGATCTGTCATTAAAGGCAATGAAAAAACGTAATTCCTTCTTAATATTATAAATGCGAAAGTAACTCTGTCTGTCTGTCTGTCTGCTACGCTTTCACGTCGAAATCGTTGAACCGATTTTAAAGAAAGAAAGAAAGAAAGAAAGACATTTTGAAAGAAAGGTATTTTGATGAAATTTAGTATAGAGATAGTTTAAGCCCCAAGGATCAACATAGGATATAGGTACTTTTTATTCCAGTAAAGGGCGCCACCGCGCGATAATCTAGGTCCGCGTAGACGAAGTAGGGGGCATAAGCTAGTCATGGATAAATAATATAGTGTCAAGATAAGTATAGGGGCAATCGTCCGGGGCCTCGCTCTTGCAGGGGTCTCGCGGAACAACCCAAGCAAATTTTAAAAATATAGATTTTTAACTATAGGTATTTTCGCATCACATAATTTTCACGAAGATCAAAGGGCCTCGCAAAGACCTGCCTCCCGGAGCCTCGCAATAGGTAAGGCCGCTGTTGAGTGTCTGTATGCCTGTGCCTGTATGCTTTTGTTGTGTCCAGGATAAAATAATGGACGAGGAGCGCGAAGAATCCCAGCGCACGCGGCCACGCCTCGTGATGACGCCGGCCGTGAGCCTGGACGACGTGACTGACGCGACGGCGCGCGACATCGTCTGCCGCGACATGTACGTCAGCAGCTGGCGGCACGACTCGCGGCAGGCGCTGCCGGCCGTGCGGGGCGCGCCCGCGCCGCTGCCGTCTCATCCCAGCCCCGCTAATCCGGTATGACTGTGGGTTTTCGGGGTCGCTGTTAGTAGGTACTAAAGTGAGAACAAGCCCGTTTACAATTCCATGGCTCTTTTTAGGTTGGTTCTACCGAAACCGAAATCCTAAATTAATTTATGCCTGGTGTCTATAAGGGCTCCGTGTGCTATAAGACAGCTCAGAGAGCTAGAAAGGTATATCTTATCCATTACAAGTTCTACACTTTACTTTAGATACGCTTGCCCCGCCTTGCCCCACCGGTGGTGCCCACGGAGTGGCGGCGCGAGACCGTGGAGTGGGACAGGCGGCAGCTGCGCGGACACGTCGACCCCGATCACCTGTTCTGGCAAGCCTTCGACCCATACAAGTCGTGAGTATAACAGCCCAATACACTTAGATATGCTTGCCCCGGGTTGCCCCATCAATGGTGCTCCAATGATGGCGTCAAACCGTGCAATGAGTGCGCGGCAACTGTGCAGACATGTCGATCCCGATCACCTGTTCTGGTAAGCCTTCGACGCATATACAAGTCGTGAGTAAGACGACAGACCCCAGTACTTAGATACGGTTGCCCCACTCTGCCCCCCAAGTGTTGGCACGAAACCGTGCTGTGGGACGGGCGGCAGCTGCGGGGATATTTCGTCCTGATTATAGACAACAGCCCCAGTAACACTTAGATATATACGCTTGCCCCACCTTTCCAGAATGCCGTGGTTATTGGTTAACGTCAATAATGGTAAACGAAGATATTATCGTTAAACTCGCGTATTATTTTCAGATGTGGGGCGTGTAAAACAACTGCTCAAGTCGCACGAATGAGAAAATTAGGTAGAAACTATTGAAGACTTACCTAGAACTAGAAACTACCTTTAATATATTATGTACCACAGCATGCGTCTAGATTACATTATTAATATTGTGAAATTTGATTTAATAAGATTACTCTAGTTATAGTTTAGCGTAATAATAGTTCATAAATGTTTCTATAATTGATAGTTTTAATTATTATTTAACTTTTGAAATAAAATGTTCTCACAATATTTTCAGCGTTTCTTTGAACATATCAGAAAGTGACCCCTCTCAAGTGGTATCTTTTTAACCTAGGTAGTTTTCTTCAACCCACTTCCAATGGTCAAATTGATTTCTAATTTAATTCATATAGAAGTCTCTTAAGAAAATAATAAGGTAGAGTGTATTGTATAGTCAGGTAGGTAGATTGAGCCTCGCAGTGCAGTAGGGCAGCGCCGCCAGCGTCTTGGATACAATGCACCGCGCTGCGCTACCTTTGAAAGAGGAAGCCCGTTTTAGTTAATTTTATGTGTTTTTATTTTTATTTCTATTTCATAATCCAAACAATCATGTTCAAGTCATCAAAAAAATATTTCAGAAATCGCCCCTCTGATCCAAAGAGAATATAACCAACACTACGTTTTCTCTGATCTTCTATTTTAGCCAAAGTGAACATACTTAGGTATCTAATCACAACGTTTTACCCCTAGCCTAATCTACAGATGTGCAAGTTGCAGAAAGTTTCCAAAAAGTTGGCAAAGTTCTCAGAAATTCCTGGATATTTTCACAAGAAATATAGGAAATTAAAATTTAAGCATGATTTAAGCAATGGAAAGTTTCAATCATACAAAATTGGGAGAAGTTTCCGAAATTTTCCTATACGAAAAATTCCACAATTTTGGAAAGTTTCCTTCAGCGTAGCCTCACCCAATGAATAGGGTACCTTTGATAGGATGTTGATAGGTACCTAATATACTATGCTAATATCTTCTTGTCTAACCTATTTTCATTCAATAACGTCAATCCTTTGTCAATTACTTGTTGTCATACCTACCTATAATATTGTTAATTCTACTTTTCTAAGGCCTGCCTCGCTTATCTTAAACACTTTATATATTTATCCAAAATGCTGGGCAATAAAAAGATCGAATCCATGCTATTCAATTACGAATCAACAAACAAGACGGATTATAGAGATGGCGAAATAACAGCTCCGATTAAGACCGTCTTTAAGGTAAACAAATTTGGAGTCAGCCGAATATGTTTACAAGGGTCCTCTTCATCTAAAATTACGTCTTTATGTTTATAATTTTCTAGAACAATCGATCGACTAGAATGAACCTTCTATGAAAATTTATCGAACTGATGGTGGAAGCCGCAGTAGCGGGAAGCTACATAATATATAGTATTAACCCTCTCGCATTTATGGTCAAAGACATGTGCTCCGTAATTGGGATGCACCAAAAAAAATAACCTATAGTTTTTATCTTATTTTTGGAAAGAATAGGTACCATTTTCATTGATTTTGAATTTGGATGAGTATTTAATTTTTTATATTTTATTGGAATAAAGTACCTTTAAGTAGTTTATAATGCTCAATTTGTAATAAACATGATGTGGATGTACTTTCTAAATAAATAAATAAATAAACCCTTTAACGATAACCGCCGTTGTCTGAGTTATAAGACACAAAGCCGCAGTTTTATAATCAAGGCCGCCTCGCCTTGCAGGAAAAAATAAATCTAGATTTAGTAGTTAAACCTGGCTTAAGCTTGACAGTTCCATACATTTTGACACTACTAAACTGAGTTTAACACTAACTCGAGATTTATGTGTTTCCATAAGCCATAAGACAAAATGTCATATAGTTTCGGTGTAGGTGGCGACACGGGCACGTAAGAACGAAAACGTATTGGCGTTTAAAAGGTTAATAACTCAGAATTTTTTTTTAGTTACCGCTTTTTGGCTTAGGAGGGCGTATAGGTTAGAAATAAATCCATTTAAGCCTATAAAGCAATTTTGTTTTTAACTATTTTAATATTTTCATCTTCAAGGAAAAACAAGGATGTCTCCGGATCAGGCCTCCCCCTCTGAAGGACATCCACACTCTTTCAGACTGGAAGGAGGCAAATATACCATTTGACTTGGTGGTCAAGAAAAAAGATATCATCAGGACGGATCCTACGGCTGTTCAGAAAACTATGGTAAGATGTTTTATTTAATAATTTAAATTGAACTATAAACAATTTGCTCACCCGAAACCTTACATAGCCACGATGCAATAAATGTGTGTTCATGTAGCTCCACCACCTCCACACTGTAAGAACACACACACACACAACTACAACTATCATCTCCGTGCCGTGACCGTACCAGATTAGCATCTGATAGCATGACATGGCGAACGGACGAGTACCTACTCCTAAGCTCAGATCAAATAAAAAGTACTTTTACAAGTACTAAAGTAAAAAGTAAAGTAAAGTAAGTAGTATAGTAGTTTTAAAAGTACTTTGATCTGAGCTCCTAAGAATGAATTCTGCTTAAGTTCGAAACGGGTCAGAGCAGTGTGTTGGTGGCGATAGTTGGATTTGTGTGATGTGTCCCATGAATTATATTTGTCCTGGCAATCGCTCAAAGGTTATATAATAAGTCTGGCACCAGTTCCTTCAGTTCCTTAAGTTCAGATTGTGTTCTTTCCATACGCATTACATACCTATCTTGCCACTTCCCACTATAATATAATAAATGCGAAAGTTTGTAAGTCTGTTTGTTTGTTTATTTGTTACTTCAACACGTCTAAACCGCTGAACCGATTTAGATGAAATTCGGTATACAGATAGTGAGTCCCGGGAAAGGGCATTGGATAGTTTTACGAGGGCGACACTGAAAGTTTTTAGAACTGGCCACTTATAAACAATATAATAAAAAAGTAAGTTTAAATTTTGAAAATGGAACTCTTTGCCAATATTATTGAGTATGTATTTCATTCATTTGTCATTAGTTTTACGATTTGGCGGCAAATTGAAAATTGTCTGTGTCACGTCAACATGAATTTAACTCGCGAAAATTTTCGTGCAATGATTTTTTATGACTTTCGATGTCATTTAAGTCAACAAGAAAGCTATGATAGACTTCGATTGCCCTTTCATGATGAAGCTCCATCTCGTGCGACCATTTACAACTGGTTTAATGAGTTTAAACGTGGTCGCACTAATCTCACCGACGATCTGCGTGAGGGACGGCCTTCTACGGCGACGACTGAAAATAACATCAGTGTTGTGCAGCGTATGATAGAGACTGACAAAAGAGTGACGTATCAGCAGATTCGGACAAGCTTAGGCATCGGTATGAGTCAAGTGCATAAAATCCTCCATGAATATTTAGCGGTCAGGAAGCTTTGTGCGAGGTGGATACCTCATAATTTGACCGAGGCCCAAAAACTCCGTCGGGTTGATTGGTGCCGTGAAATGATTGAAAGATTTAACGGAGGTGACTCAAATGCTGTTTTCGACATACTTACGGGTGACGAAAGCTGGGTTTACTGTTATGATCCAGAAACCAAGAGACAGTCTGCTCAATGGGTGTTTCCTTTCGAGGAGTTGCCAACTAAAGTGAAGAGAGGTCGAAGCGTGGGAAAAAAGATGGTGGCCTAGTTTTTCGGAAGGACAGGTCACTATGCGACAATTGCTTTAGAGGATCAAAAAACAGTTACTGCAGAGTGGTACACTAACAATTGTTTGCCACTTGTATTAGAAAAAGTTCGGGAGAAGCGACCTCGAAGTAGGATCCTTCTTCACCACGACAACGCCTCGTCGCACACCGCCAGGCGAACGATCGACTATTTAGTGACGTCAAACGTGGAATTACTGGGTCACCCGCCGTATAGCCCCGACCTCGCACCTTGCGATTTTTATTTATTCCCGAAAATAAAAGAAAAACTTCGAGGAAAACTTTTTATGAACACCGAGGAAGCAGTGGGTGCGTTTCAAAAGGCCGTCGAAGAGACCCCTAAGGACGACTGGGCTAAGTGCTTTTCTCAGTGGTTCCATCGGATGCAGCGGTGTATTGATGTGAATGGACACTATTTTGAAAAGATATAATAAAACTAATAACTTGCTAGTTTGCTCAGTTTTTGATTTTCTAAGAACTTTCAGTTTGACCCTCGTATCCCGAAAAATTGCATATTGAAAACCGAAATTTACTCGGATGGATTCAATGTGCTAGCCGTATTTTATATTTCATTAACGTGCCCATAATTTCTTGTACCCAAATGGTTGTCTGGAACAGATCGTTTTTAACCCCCGACGCAAAAAGAGGGGTGTTATAAGTTTGACCGCTATGTGTGTCTGTGTGTCTGTGTGTCTGTCTGTCTGTCTGTCTGTGTGTCTGTCTGTGGCACCGTAGCTCTTAAGCGGGTGGACCGATTTGAATGCGGTTTTTTTTATTTGAAAGCTGGTTTTCTAGCGATGGTTCTTAGACATGTTTCATCAAAATCGGTTCAGCCGTTTCAAGATCATCAGCTCTTTTGTTCGCTGCGGTAGGAATCTTAGACGCATAATGGGTGTTTACTTTACTTTCAAGCATATTTGGGACCTAAAACTTGAAACACCCATGTATGCTATGTAACTATGCAAGATTATGCAGTTCTCGGCCTGATGCTGCAGCCAGGATATCCAGAACACTAGTAGATACACTCTTGATAAAACCATAGCAGATATATCGTGTTTGGATTCGTTTCGATCAGTATTTGATTCTACATACAATGCAAAAGTGGCAACAGGATGAGCTGATGCTGTAGCCAAGATATCCAGCACATTAGTACACTATAAAAAATAATAGCACATATGTCATGTTTGGATTCGTTTTGATCAGTAATTGATTCTACATACAATGCAGTGGCAGCAACACGACGAGCTGTTTAAAAAACATGAAAAAAAAAATTAAAATTTTTAAAAACCCCCGACAAAAAAAGCCGCCAAAAAACGACAACTAAAAAGTAAAAAATAATTATGCACTACCTAGCTGTTGCCCGCGACTTCATCTGCGAACAATTCGTTTATCCCTATCCCGCTGGGACTATGCTGATTTCCCGCAAAATTAGCCTAAGTTAATTTAGTATAAGTACCTAGTAATATTCTTTTTATCTAAGCGTCGTCGGTGTCGGGGGACCGCTAAGGTTAACAGAAACTAAAGTACATATGTTGTATTTTTTTAAGTATTAACCTTAGCGGTCCCCCGACATCGACGACGCTTAGATAAAAATTTTTGATCTAAGCGTCGTCGATGTCGGGGGACCGCTAAGGTTAATACTTAAAAAAATACAACATATGTACTTTAGTTTCTGTTAACCTTAGCGGTCCCCCGACACCGACGACGCTTAGATAAAAAGAATATTACTAGGTACTTATACTAAATTAACTTAGGCTAATTTTGCGGGAAATCAGCATAGTCCCAGCGGGATAGGGATAAACGAATTGTTCGCAGATGAAGTCGCGGGCAACAGCTAGGTAGTGCATAATTATTTTTTACTTTTTAGTTGTCGTTTTTTGGCGGCTTTTTTTTTAAGCGATAAGACTGCCTATAGTCTACCCTGAATCTAAGTGTTTATATTATAAGTTTTATGTACTGCTTTATGGTGTGCAATAAAGAATATTTGTATTGTATTGTGCTCATTTCAGCACAAAGTGATTGATACAGGACATGCGCATGCGGTCGAAACTCGACCGCGCCTCATTATGACGCCGGCCGTCAGCATGGACGATATCCCAGATGCACGGTAACACTGCATAATTTAGATTTAGAATAGGGACGTTGACGCCATTAAAAAATAATTTGAAGGAATTTTTTGATGCTTTAAAACAAATTAATAGTTAGTTGAAAGTAGAAGAATTGCGAAACTGAAGTGGCAGTGGGCGGGGCACATTGCTCGCAGGACTGTTGGCCGATGGGGTCAAAAGGTTCTCGAATGGCGTCCACGGACCGGGAGACGAGCTGTCGGTAGGCCTCCAACAAGATGGAGCGACGACCTGGTTAAGATCGCGGGATCGCGGTGGATGCGAAAAGCACAAGATCGGTCTGAGTGGAGAGCCTTGGGGGAGGCCTATATCCAGCAGTGGACGTCTTTCGGCTGACATGATGATGATGATGAATAGTTAGTTGATTGAGTTGGCGAACAAATAGCGACTTATGACGTCATAAGTCGCTATTGCCATTGAAACTATGAGAGAATTGTGTTTTGACAGCTCATAAAAAGTACGTCAGTTGATTGGGTGGTGTCAACATCCCTATTTGATAATACGAGTATCATTCGGTACCATAACATACCATATAATCATATTTTTTCGCGCATTTAATTTAGTTCTTAAGAAAAAATAGTTTTCTTAGTAAATATTATCAGAAACAATAATCTTAAACCTATAAATACTTATATTTAGCAGTGTTGAATGTTTGTATACATAGAGTTCATTTTTCAATACAACTCCTATTTTGGAGAAATGTATCGGGTGATTGCATTTTTTTTTATTACAGCAGCATTTTCGTTTAAGTAGATCAGGGTACCTACAGATGTACAAAGACTCAACGATGCACCGTTGTTACAAAATTATATATAATAGTTAATCACCAAGATTTAAAAGAGTTTATGATGCATGTGATTTTTCTATTTCATGGTTGGCACTATAGCACCCGAGAGATCCTGGTCAAGGACACGTACATCAGCACATCCCACAAGGCCATGGAGGAGGCGGTGGAACGGGCCCAGTGCAAGACCGTCAGGGCTCCATTTGTCGGGCGCCCCGCTCCTGCTAACCCGGTGAGTTTAGTTGCACCTGTGTAAAAGAATGTACGAATAGGTATGGCCGTATGGTATGGTATTATTATATTCTGTACAGCAGAAACATCCAAGAGCTAGATTTAACATATGCCAGTCCTTCTTACTCTACTAACGATGTACCTAATTCGTTCTGTGTCACTTCCTTGGCGCGGATAAAGTTCTCAAAAACGGTTGTGGCCACAGTCACCCAAAAATTGGGCAAGAGCGAGTCGGAGTACGAACTCGCTCTTGAACAATCACGGGTGCGATGAACGATTCTTGAATTTAATTATTTATTCCTTTTTTTATCGTCAGCCTATTGATCTCAATAGACAATGAAAGTGTGTTGTCAGAAATCTATTAGGGTTATGGGCAGGGCATGCCCATCGTGCCCACAGCGGGTCAGCGTTCTTGTTTATTATTGGTATAGTTTGACATTTAGTCAGATCCTATGTGATTGTCTTGATATAAATGAGGAATATTGGGGAAGAAGATCCTACGTTTACCAAATAGTAGAAGTTTTATTGCTGTGCCCCAACTTAACACGCCAGACCGTCCACTGCACATCGACTCTCCAACAGTCCGAGTTCGTGCGGATAGGGCCCCATATACGGTACGATTCGTCTATACGATCGATCTGATGAAAATAGTGACGATTGATCGTGAATAGAGAGCCATACACTGTCGATTCATCGTTACGACATATGATTGCATGGGATTTTGTTGCGATCTCCGACATCGTCTTCGATGAAGTAAATCGTTAACGATTTTGACATACACTATCGATTCGTCGTTTCCATCGGTCTGAAGCGACGGATCGTACAGACGAATCGTACCGCGTATTGGGCCCTTACGACCCCGTCTACCTTCTCGATACGGAAAGAACGATCACAATGCACTACCTAAGAATTCGAAACCATATTATTATGTGGCGATAGGGATTTGAAATGACAATGTCAGCAGGGCTACTACGAAATTCGAAGATCGTATCGTACCGTCCCGCCGACACTTATAGGTATTATTTAATACGAGCGTAAGAGGGAAGGGCGATACGAACTTCGAATTTAAAAAAAAAAACACCCAATAGTTTAGATTTTGGTGGGGTTATAATGAAAATTTGCAATTTAAAGTTGCAATTTATAGTTGAATCGAAAATTGTCCTCACAACCCTCCAATGATTTTAAAAGACCTATCCAACGAAACCACACTATAGGTTTGGACTAGAAAAAAAACACCCCATTTCACGTCTATTTACGCTCTACCATATATATTTTTTTACCACTGTCGGCGTTACTGATGATCGCATCTATATTACAACAACAATTATATACCTATAAGGGTTCCTAGTTCATAAGGATAAGGGCTAATAAAAAGAGGTGATGGTCTTTAATCGGCCGGAAAATGCCGGGACCCAACATGGTAAATACCCTTTATACCGCCCCGCTTAGCCTTGTCATTGATTGTTTCAGCTGTTCCTCGGGCGGCTGCAAGCGGAGCTGGTCCCTCTGGAGTGGCGGCGCGAGACCATCGAGTGGGACGGCAAACAATTGCGCACGTTCGTCGACCCCGACCGCGAGTTCTGGCGGCACCGGGATCTTTACAAGTCGTGAGTAACAGGGTTGTGTCCGCAATCACAATCGTTTTCACTTCTTTCGGTCACGCTGCGCAGGATAAGGAGAGCTTATTGTTTAATGGGAGACAAATACCTGTAAACGGGCATTACCTGCACCCGCACCCGTAGGCGTGCGCCCACGCCAGCTAGCGTAGGCCCTTAGCGTCAAATACCCTATTGTTTGAATAATATACACACACACACACGCAGACGCAGGCGCAGGCGCACGCGCACACGCACACGCACACAAACACATCACGCCTGTATGCCCAAATGGGGTAGGCAGAGCACACGAAACGTTGCCGCTTCGGAGCCACTTATAGCATTTTTTTTAATACTATAGTTTTTTATATTTCGATTTTTGAACTTGTCTCTTTCTTTATTTACAGGTGTGAAGCGTGTAAAGCCACAGCTCAAATCGCCAAAATAAGGAAACTGCAGAAGAAAAATAAGTAGTCGAAATACCGATGTAATTTATGCTTTTATGTTATCTACATAAGGTTTATTATTTAATTTTAATTTGAATATGTTTGTAGTTTTGCTGTGTAATTGGTGATAGAGGTTTATATAGGTACCTTTAATTATTAGTATTTTTGTCTAATGTAAGGTTTAGTTTTATAAAGTTTTTTTTAGTTTCACATTCTCTTTTATTTTTCCAAGTTTAGCTGCTTTGAATTCATAAAACACTACCTACCTAGTAAACTTTTTATCACTAGATGAAAATCTCTTCTACAATGTTCTTCTATAAACTTTGCATTTGCCATCCCAGCCTATATACGTCCCACTGCTGGGCACAGGCCTCCTCTCAGAACAAGAGGGCTTGGGCCATAGTTTCCACGCGGGCTCAGTGCGGATTGGGAACTTCACAAGCACCATTGAATTGCTTTGCAGGTTTGTACAGGGTTCCTCACGATGTTTTCCTTCACCGCAAAGCTCGTGGTAAGTTTGACATGTGATTCCGCACATGAATTTCGAAAAACTCAGAGATGCGAGCCGGGGTTTGAACCCACGACCCTCTGCGTGAGAGGCGATAGGCCAAACCACTAGGCCACTACGCCTAACAGTTGCGTTTTGCCAACTTGATAAATAATAGTACGATGTTTCTTTACTGATAATGATCATCTAGGCCAGTGGTACCTTACTTTTTTTTTATTCGTTTCTGACAATTATAGAAAACTAGTTTTTATTTACCTCCAAAACAAAAGAGCAGTGTCAGTTTTCCTTCACGCTAAGTACCCACAATGTTTGATGGCATCATGTTCGTTACACCGGTTTTACCCCTTTAGGGGTAATTACCCCGAGGTTCGGGCCCAATGGTCTAGCCCTATATATATGTCCTACTGCCTGGCCACAAGCACATTATCTTCCCTTTAGTTATAGAATGAAAAACGTTAATTGATTCAATAATTTATTTAAAATTCACCAATAATTATAATAATAATACACCAAGAAAATAACATTAAAAATATGATTTCACAAAAATAAATTAACATGTATCACAAGTAAAGGGTAAAAAATATTCCATAGTTCATTTTGTGAAACTGTTTTTTGTCGACAGTATAACTTACAAGTCCATTAAAATTGAAACTTAAATAACATACAGTAAAACCCATATCTAAATAACTATCAGTTACAGGTTTTACTGTAAAAACATATTTTTAAGTGCAAAATTGGACCCGTTGCGACCATAAAGAACCCAAATATTATACAAAAGATACCAAGTACCCAAAATCTGGAAGTCTTTCATCGGAAAAACACCTTAGGGCCAGCAGGGCTACTACGAAAATCGAAACTTGAAGTTCGTGTCGTGCGGTCCCTCTCACACTCGTATTAAACAGTATAAGAGTCAGAGGGACCGCAAGACACGAACTTCGAATTTCGTAGTAGCCCTGCTGCATTGCATTTCAACCGCAACGTAACTGGAGAGTACATTTTTCATCGCCGTTTCATTGCAGTCGCCACACTAGCCACCGCCGATTCGGCGAGCGTTCTGTCCATTGCGTGTTCTGCCAAGTAACCACTGTGCTTAGGCATTCTTGGCGCGCAATGTAGAGAACACGCTCATAGCGCCGCTATTCGCGTCCAAGCAGTCACTGTGATGCCATAATTGAAAAATGTCCGGATAAAAAACTCCCCAACAAAATACCTACTTAAAAAAGAAAATCGTGTAAAGCTATTACTCAACCACGAGATCATTTTCACTACTTACAAATATAAAAATATTAAGTAGATATATTTATTTGGGTATTTTAGGTGACACTAGCGCGTTTTAAATATGTCTAGAAGGTATTATTCAGAAAATATTTGCCTATAATCGCAAACACTATTACTTATTATAAATATATTCTCTCATTGAAGTAAGAAAAACCAAGAGAAGACTCGAAACGTCTAAAACAAACCAAAAATGACAACTTTTTATAAAACAGAAACAGTTAAATACAAATGTTTAACGGCTGTCAAGTTTTAGCCGATTGGATTACAGTGCATTGTATTTATTGCAACCATAAATGTTTTTATTTTTTAAACTTTTCTGAATAACACCTCAGACTTTACCTAATCTATTTATAATGAAATTAATTCACTATCCTAATAACAAGGAAAACAGTTTCAGGTACACTGTTTCGGTAAAACGATATCAATTTAAATTAACCCGTTTATAAGCAGAGCTCGAAAAGGGTGAGCTATTCTAATGTCATTGCTGTCATGTGTAATGTGGATACACCCTGAAAATAAATAATAACAAAACAAAACTTTACTCATTATGATTATGATTAAACTATAATGACAATACAATTGCAAAACGAACATCGACTAAGCTTTTGAATTTATTCAAAAGTTTCTGTATAATTGTAATTAATGATTACCAGTTTCCCTAAATTTTCTATTTTCAGTGCATTTCTTTCGTTTAATATAAACTCATAGATGGAGAATCGTACGACCACCTTTAAATAACAAGGTATGTCCATGTTATGCAAACTTTCAAAACAGCTCACCCTTCCCAAGTTATGTTTACAAATTGGGTAAATACTGAAAATAAGCATGAGTATCGAAGAAAGCCTCTTAAGAGACAAGCCCACATTGGTTATATTAGGTATAGTCGAGGTCGAAGAATTCTTAACACTTCTGCAGGGCTACCACGAAACTCGAAACTCGAAGTTCGTATCGTACCGTTCCTCTCGTTCTCGTATTAAATAGTATCAGTGTCAGAGGGACCGCACGACACGAACTTCGAGTGTCGAGTTTCGTGGTAGCCCTGCAGTACCTTGTCACTTGTCAAAAAACAAGCCATGTGGCGTATCTAGTCTACAGAAAAGTTATGTCACCCAGCGAGTTATTTAAAAGCAACAGTTAAATAATTGCTTCCCAATAACTACTTTTAGATGGTTCCAGAAAACCACAAAATCATAGAGAGCGGATTTGAAGTAGCGATTACAAGTTTAATATGGATATGACTAGTGCAATTGGTTAGACAGATAGATTTTAAATTAGATATCATGTTGTTTATTGGTCTTACTTACCGCAATTAAATTCAATAAATGTTATTCTTGCAACAAACTATATGTGCCTAAAGAAAAATATTTTATTCTAATTAAAGGAGTTTTATACCGCTCAAACATAATAGAGCCTATTTGTTATACATCTTTCTGATAAAAAACAAATACCTACTTACTTTTATTAGTCTTATCCATATAAAACTAGTAGTAGCTACTTCAAATCCACACTCTAATCAATCATAAACATTAGACACTTTGTTTCCTCACTAAAAAGTCGATAGAAAAATTCCAGAGTACTACAGACATAATTAAAAACTGCCAATTTACAAGCAATTTCCTTTTCGAACTAAGTATATACATTTTACAATTAATGATTATATACATACATTAGGTTAGGTATCTTCGCTAGAGGACGCAAATTCATTTCACTATTTTTTTTTTATAATTTATATTTTCTAATTAGAAGACACTTACGAATGAACAAAAACTTAAAACCAAGAGAACGAAACTTAAATAAAATAAGGGGTCAAATCACGGAGCGCTTATGACGACAGTGGGCAACTCAAAATTGTTTACTTATAAAAAAAAGTAAAACGTAGATATCATTTGGTATCCTTGATTGGGGTCTCCATACTGCCCTCAGTTGTAAAAATCTAGCCACAGCTTTACCGCGACGAGTTTAAAAAACGTGACCATTAAAAAAAAACATGTGCAACGCAACCAACAGTAGACAGTGCAAAAAGAACAAAACAGTTGACGGCACGCAATAAATCATACTGACTTTTATTCGTCAATCCTGGACCTTCATTTCCGCCCAGATCGGACAGAACGGGGACGCTGGGCCACCCCAAGACCAGCCCCGGGGGATGGCCAGGTGGCTCAGGCCGGATTTGATGGCCCCGGAGTGGCCGTTGAAGTTTGACTGCTCTATGGGGCCGGGGCAGAGGATGCAGGTTTGGCCGGAGTACGTGTTGTCTATGGTCGTTGATAGGCCTTCGTCGAGGAGCGGCTCGCAGCATGCTAGGCCTGAAATAGAACAGTGAAAGCTTAGTAGGGTGGTCTTTTTTGAGATAGACTAATGGACGCTTCATGTTCATCTTCTGAGTCAGCGCCTTTTTTCCCATAGCACATGGTATCCGCTTAAGCACATGTTTTAAGATTTTTGTTTTATTTCTGTTTTTTTTTTTTAGTTTTAGCTAACCCTATTAGGTTAATCTTAACTTCATTAATACCTACTTATGTATAGTTTGATATTGTTTTTTTGTGTTATGGTGAAAATAAAGTTTTAATCAATCAATCAATCAATCATGTTTCTAAAAATCGGTCAAATATTATATTTCGTTTTTTATTTAGCATTACAAAAAGGGTAAACAATCTTGATGAGTCTATTTATTGAAAAATGATTTTTAAAAAACAGTATTACTTATGATACCAAAAGCATGTAAATGATCATATGTCCTTGCTAATTGTTACATATTGGGTGTGACTTATTTTTTAAACGACTTCAAAAAAGGAGGAGGTTATCTAAAGTGTTTTTCAATAAAAAGAAAAGTCAAGATAGCTTGCCTTCTTTCTAATGTAGGTCATAAAGTCAATGTTTCTAATGCTAAAAAAACGATATAGTTTTTGCTCTGTTCCGCACCATTTCATTCTGCACCTGTCTGTCTATCTGTCAAAATTCTTTTTCACATAAACGTCTGAAGGTCATCATCATCATCATCATCTTGGGTAGGTACATCAAAAGTAGGGCACAGGCCTCCTGTCACAATGAGAGGCCGTAATGCCCACGCGCGTCCAGGGGGTTTGGGAACTTTACACACACCATATTGAACTGCGCAGGTTTGTTTTATTTATCTACTAGCTTTTTCCCGCAGCTTCGCTCGCATGGGATTCGGTTATCGTGCGCTGTTCCATCGGGAACTGTGCATTTGTCCGGCATAAAAGTAGGCTATATCACTCTCTGTCATATTCATAAACACACACACTTTCGTATTTAATAATAATAATAATAATGTATTTATTGACCATAAAAATTAACTCAACAATACAAGAGAAGCAGTGATCTAACATTTATACTATTAGTATGTATTTTCCCGAAATAAATATGTTATTTGTTTCTTTCTTTTAATAATTGAATCGTTAGGTTTATGTAAATTGTAAATGAGTTTATTTTTATTTACAATACGGCAATAAATTATTTTTAAACCACCCAAAGTGGACTTTATCCCTAAACAGTGATATTATGTTGTTTTTCAAATGGTATTTTGTACGTTTTCCTCAATAATACATAACTACCTATTTTCAATTTTACGGCATTAGTATTTGTAAACGATTTGTGTCATGTATATAACAATACATTATATATTCTCATTGTTATTATCTCTTAAAGTCTCTCTTGACCTTTTACAGTTTAAATAGAATATTATGGTAAACAGAAGCAACATAGTAGTATAAGTGTTAATAACTTATTATAAACTATGATAAGATATAAATCAAAACATTGTTATCAACAGACGCAGCTGCCATATCAATCGCAGTTATCCTAGCGTTTTTTATCTGGAGAATGACATTCTATTGCGCTTTGAACAGTATAGAATTTTTTATAGTAATTTTCTAGGTTTGTTCACCGTAGACTCACAGACAGCTCATGTCATGTCATCGCATTTTTTTTTAAATTAGCGTACAGTATCTTACTTTTTTCTGATTCACAAGAAATTTGAAAACACGACTGATAAGTAATGAAATAGATAGCGCCGGCCACGAAGTATCTTTCCAGCAGGGCTACCCCGAAAGTCGAAGTTCGTGTCGTGCGCTCCCTCTGACACTTATACTATTTAATACGAGAGCGAGAGGGACCGCACGACACGAACTTCGAGTTTCGGAGTAGCCCTGCTGTACCACTGCCATGAGTTTACAGTGACCGCACTCGATAGCGACGGCGTAAATTATTTGTAGAGGCGCTAAATTATATTACTTTCTGTTTGTTTCTTTTTATTTGAATGTGTCGCCTTCCGTGAAGTCGCCAAGCGGTCACAGCGGAAGACCAGCGTTGGCCTCTACGGCCAACACTATGCTGAGCTGGGACCGTTTCGTGATTTCACAAATACTGTCATTATACTTGTTTATTTTGTGTATTTATTTTTATGTAATTTGTGAAATGTGTGAATAAACGTTTTTCTATTTCTATTTTTCTATTTTTATTTCTGTACAATCCTCCATACAAATAATTTACGCTGTCGCTATCGAGTACGGTCAATGTAAACTCATGGTAGTGGTACCGGTGGTGACACATTGATCATTACTTTACGTGATGTACATTTTTTTTTTAAATTTGCGTACAATTTCGTACATTTTTTTGATGTGAGTTTGAATTCCATACAACATGTCTCCGCTAGAAACTATTACACCTATTGTCACAAAATTAATATATTGTTTAGTTACATAATTCCATTCATTCGTTATTGTGAAAATAAATACGTCACTACTTTGAAAAAATCTCGTATCTAAAATCAATATGTCAACAAAATTGAACCTTGATGTAATGTCTATAAAGTTCACCCAAAAAAATCTATTTTGAGCTACAAGTTTTTTTTAAAAGTAGTGACGAATAGTTTTTTCCTTCTTTATTTCTTTACTTCCCGGGCAATACGACGGCGGCAGCTAGTATTGGATTAAAGCGCGATAAGGCCCGCATAAATACCGGCCAGCTGTTCGATTACTAATAGCCCTTTAGAGTGGATGCTTGAACAAAGGATGCATATTGATTACTTAATCAATAAAGATATGAACTTTGGGTAAACGCGTCGGCAAGCAGACACATGTCGTGTTGATAAATATCGATTTATTTCACAATGAAATCTATGCAAAATTGTTTTTTTAATCCAAACTAATACATATGCGAAACTCAGTCTGTCTGCACAGTATCCATACTAATATTATAAATGCGAAAGTGTGTTTGTATGTTTGTGTGTTTGTATGTTTGTATGTTTGTCCGTCTTTCACACCGTAATGGAGCGACGGATCGACGTGATTTTTGGCATAGAGATAGTTTATGGGCCCGAGAGTGACATAGGCTACTTTTTATCCCGGAAAAATGCATAGTTCCCGAGGGAACAGCGCGCGATAACTAAATACCACGCGGGCGGAGCCGCGGGCAAAAGCTAGTATATACATAAGCTAAAGCAGTAGGGTCTCGCGACTGCAGTACCGCGAGACCCCCTTAGAGGCCGTATAGAACGCGCGTCACACACACACGCGCACAGACGCGCGTATATATATATATATATATATATATATATATATATATATATATATATATATATATATATACACTCCGTGAGATCTTAAAAAACCCTTCGTATTTTAGAAGCATACTTCGGATATTGACGATGACACGCGATCGTCATACGCGGTTCTGTTCTGTTATCAACTTGCAAAACTTTTTGAAGTTACCGTAAAAAGTTATGTAAAGAATAACCATCAGTACAAAATAAACCTTATTGTGATTACATTAAGCTTGTTTATGATTTTCTAATATTCATACAATATGACTTTTTGTCATGATACAAAGAAAACAAAATCAACATTTTCGAATTCTTCCATCATTAATTTAAACAGAGAACACTGTGTTAAGACACAGTGATTTTGTTTGGAAGTATATAGAGTTGTTATACCGTTTTTACTTCTCTTGGGTATGTCAAATGAATTTTTTTGGTCCGCTTTGTTTAATATTTTTAATGTACTTTTCAAAATCCCCGTTGCTCTTATGACTCGGTCTCGAACCTTATTAAAATATTTACAATCAACTCTTTTCTTGAAACATTCAGCTTCTTTAAAAAAATATTTATATTACATTATAAACAATTTCCGTGATTGGCTATTTACAGAAATACCCTGTTTAAGTTGACTCCCACATGGAAATCAATTTTCGAAAAATAACTAACTGATTAAATAAGTTAGTGGTGGTTTTAACTGCTCTATATAAATCAATGAAAACACAACGTGTGCACTCTCCGCGTGCTGGATTGCTACTAAGTCAAAAAGACAATTGTCATTTTCCACTAACGAATCCTCCCGATTTCCCCCGAAACCCGAAGGTTTTTCTAAAAGCTCACGGATTGTATATATATATACACCTACTGTGCTGTCTGTCTGTTATCTTTTCCCGTCTACACCGCTGAACCGATTCAGATGAAATTTGGCATGGATTGAGACCCTTACCGTAACGTCTGTGGTTGGTTCAATAACTAAATGAGCCAATCGCAAGCAAGACTGTAACGACAAACAGACATCTCGATACTAACGCCATCTAACGTTATTTCGCCTGTCAAGATATCCTCATTGTACTCACTCTGCACATTGTTCCAGGACAAGAAGTCCCCGGCGAGCGCGAGCCGCACTTTGGCCCGGGCGGCCGTCTTGACCGCCCCTTCGACCTGTGACACGTCAGTCGACAGACGGTCGCTGCACGCCACGCATTAGACACAGGATACAAACACAGTACTCACTCTGCACATTGTTCCAGGACAAGAAGTCCCCGGCGAGCGCGAGCCGTACTTTGGCCCGGGCGGCCGTCTTGACCGCCCCTTCGACCTGTGACACGTCAGTCGACAGACGGTCGCTGCACGCCACGCATTAGACACAGGATACAAACACAGTACTCACTCTGCACATTGTTCCAGGACAAGAAGTCCCCGGCGAGCGCGAGTCGCACTTTCGCCCGGGCGGCCGTCTTGACCGCCCCTTCGACCTGTGACACGTCAGTCGACAGACGGTCGCTGCACGGCACGCATTAGACACAGGATACAAACACAGTACTCACTCTGCACATTGTTCCAGGACAAGAAGTCCCCGGCGAGCGCGAGCCGTACTTTGGCCCGGGCGGCCGTCTTGACCGCCCCTTCGACCTGTGACACGTCAGTCGACAGACGGTCGCTGCACGCCACGCATTAGACACAGGATACAAACACAGTACTCACTCTGCACATTGTTCCAGGACAAGAAGTCCCCGGCGAGCGCGAGTCGCACTTTCGCCCGGGCGGCCGTCTTGACCGCCCCTTCGACCTGTGACACGTCAGTCGACAGACGGTCGCTGCACGCCACGCATTAGACACAGGATACAAACACAGTACTCACTCTGCACATTGTTCCAGGACAAGAAGTCCCCGGCGAGCGCGAGCCGCACTTTGGCCCGGGCGGCCGTCTCGACCGCCCCTTCGACCCGGGACACGTCGTCAGTGGACAGACGGTCGTTGCACGCCACGTTCACGATCACCAGCGGACGTCCGGACAAGAGGAAGGCTGGAATAAAGACAATACAGCTGTAGAATTCCGAAACTGAAGTGGCAGTGGCAGTGTGGCAGTAGAAAAGTTTAAAAATCCCCTGACAGTGTGATTTCAAAGTTTACGTTTCAATACCCGCATTTTAATGAAACAATAGCTAAGAACTATTCGCTTTCATATAAAAAAGCTGCATCGTAATCGGTTTATCCGTTTGTGGGTTACGTTGTGCTACAAACAAGAACAGACATTGGCCTCGAACTGATAACACCCCTCTCTTTGCGGTGGGGGGTCAAAAATCTTGTAAAAAAGAATTATTAAAAGTCCATTAGGCTTTATGACATAAAGAGCACGTTCATATCGTCGTAATTTGTTTAAGATATTGTGCAGAATTGCGAAACTGAAGTGGCAGTAGGCAGGGCACATAGCTCACAGGATTGATGGCCGATCGGGTCAAAAGGTTCTCGAATGGCGTCCGCGGACCGAGAGACGAGCTGTCGGTAAGCCTCCAATAAGATGGAGCGACGACTTGGTTAAGATCGCGGGATCGCGGTGGATGCGGAAAGTACAAGACCGGTCTGAGTGGAGAGTCTTGGTTGAGGCCTATGTCTAGCAGTAGACGTCTTTCAGCTGACATGATGATGATGATGAATACATCTGTGTTTATAATGTGTATTATAATGGGCGAGGATGTGTTTTTTTTTTATTTTTTATTTTTTATACGACTGGAAGGCAAACGAGCAAGTGGGTCTCCTGGTGGTAAGAGATCACCACCGCCCATAAAAATCTGCAACACCAGAGGTATTGCAGATGCGTTGCCAACCTAGAGGCCTAGAGGTGTTTTTCATTAACTAATAGAAACGCTTTATTTACATGACCTCGCTCCGCTATGCCTCAATAATTTAGATACAAGTACCTACTAAGAATATTTGTACATCTCATGTACCATCAGCCAAATAAGTGGTCTATCAATTTTTAAACAAGTTCCTACCAAATGAAATATGTCGCTAAACTTTTGCCATAATGAGCTTATGTCCAAATAATCATAAACCATAATATCATATGTATGTCCTAATAATCTAAATCCCTAATATGTTTTGTACTAATATAGTAAGAAATAAAACTTACGAGTAATAATATTAAAATCCATAATGTTAAACGGCATAATAGAGCACTTGTTGGCTAACAGCAACTTGCGAGCCAAGTTAGAAGTGAGTGACCCCAAAAGTGACGAACCGGTACCAGAAAAGTAAGTTAGGTTAGGTTCAACTGCGACTCCTACAGAAAAGAACCGGTACCAGAAAAGTAAGTTAGGTTAGGTTCAACTGCGATTCCTACAGAAAAGAACCGCAGCCAGAAAAGTAGGTTAGGTTAGAACTGCGACCCTAACAGAAACGAACCGCAGCCAGAAAAGTAGGTTAGGTTAGAATTGCGTCTCAATATTAAGACAAAAAAATATTATGGCATTTACATTATGGAAAACGGTATTATGGCAAATGATCATTATGACTAAAGTCGTTATGGATTTTGAAATTAGGACAACAGACATTATGGATTCCAATATAGACCCAATTAAATGTAACTATTCAGATAAAAACGCAATCGTATTTGTTTTTTTGATTTCACTTTAACATGATTTTCAATCAGGTGACCCTTATTTTCTTTTGCCTAGTATAATATTGTACGACTATTCATAAAGGTGTAATTTTCCATATAAGTTACAGGATCGATTGCTGCGACCTTGGGCTCATGAAACATGCACGCCCCACGGCGTGCCTACCTGTGTTTACCAACATGACACAACAAGTCGGTTCTGGGGTTACGTCGTCAAAGTGGCGGAAATGGAACCATTAGCTACACCGTTGCTTTGTATGCTCTTAGTAAGTACTGGACGCTGAGCTGTTATTTGACATGGTATAGGTATACGAGTACGTAGGTACCTATATCAAACAAATTGACAACTTGATGGAACAAAAATTTTTATAACAAAAAATAGAACCGACTACAAAAAACCATGAAAATAATTTTCTACCAGCCTGAAGTCGGTGCCTCAGCACGAGCCAGCGGAGTGGACCTATAATCGTCTACCTCACCTACAACTATACGAGTAAATGGCTTCAATCACTCCTGCTGGCTCGTGCTGAGGCACCGACTTCAGGCTGGTAGAAAATTATTTTCATGGTTTTTTGTAGTCGGTTCTATTTTTTGTTATAAAAATTTTTTTCACGATTTTTAGTGTAAAACATCTAAGATACAATAGTTTAATGTCAACTGCTCGTCACCTTTTACGAAAAATTGCTTTTTCCGATGCAGAGACGTTCATTATTGAGGAGTCCTGGTGCTTCACCACCCATTCGCGAGAACGGCAGATTGCTGATTTGGGACCATTTCGTGACATGCATAGCTATTTTTTGTTTTTATTTAGGTATTTTTTTTTTTTGTCACGAATAGATGTTTTCTTTCTTTCTTTCTTTCATTCCATTTCACTATATCCGTTCCGAGGAGCATAAATTGCTTAGCAACTGTGTTAAAGCAATTGAAATTCAACCCATGAAATACTTGTTATTGAGTAGTAACTCCGATGGTCACCTGTGGTCTTCATCATCAGTTCCACTTCACCAAATGATGATTTTCAAGAGCAAATACTAGAGTTACTACTAAATATATCAAAATTACCATAGGTGTCCCTACAACATTTGAAGAGTTCCCTCGATTTCCTTAAGATCCAATCATCAGATCCTGATTTGGTGCTTATGGGACCTAATTGAAAGCATTCCTAGACGAACGCAAAAAATTTTTTTCAAATCGGTTCTTATATGACGGAGTTCTGAGGTAACAAACATAAAAAAAAAAAAAAAATACAACCGAATTGATAACCTCCTGCTTTTTTTGAAGTCGGTTAAAAACTACAAAAAAAGTTTCTATATTGGTAAACCCCTTAATTTTCAACTTTATTTTGTTTCATTATTGCTGTCACGGGCATAAAATTAGACCTTGCTTACCTATACATATGCATATTATTAAGTAATATGAATAATCAAAGTTTCTACCAAACATCATCATCAATCAGCCATAGGACGTCCACTGTTGGACATAGGCCTCCCCCATATACCTAGTTGCTTCGATTGGAAGCGGCCTGCATCAAGTGAACCGTCGGCTTTAACCTGGTTATTCGTCCATTTCGTTGGTGGACGTCAAACAGTGCACTTGCCGATCCACGGTCCCTATTCGAGAACTTTTCGACCCCAACTACATACTACCATACCCGTACTCCGTGCTACATGCCCATTGCCACTTCAACGACCTAATCCGCTTGGCTGTGTCGGTGACCCTCGTTTTTCTACGTATCTCCTCGATAAAATTCTGTGCCTCTAGTGTGGCGTTTTCACAAAACATTCGTTTACTATTCGAAGACTTAAATCGAGCGTTCGAACGTCGATACGTAGCCGCCACATGTCCACGGTGTTACGTAGCAAGCCTACACTCACAAAAATTGTTGCGGAAACTTTCCGCTAGAGGCGCCGTCCGTGTTTCTATAGAAATTGAGATTTTAACGAGAACGCGATCGAGATGTTTTGTGTGAACGGGGAAATACACTAAGCGTACTGATTCAATTCAACAGTGAAACCCAGAGCATAGCTCTCTCCATATCTCGCTGAGCAACTCTGAGCCTATTCATATCATAAGGCATATAGTTTCTACCTATTATTGTTAAAAAAATACAGCCCTGTGACAGACGAACTGACTGACAGAGAACGAAGCTGTAGCAAGAGTAACAGACTTCCATTGTTGCCTTTTGAGTACAAAAATCAAAACCAAAAAGCAAAATTATTTATTCAGTAAATAGGCCGCAATGGGCACTTTTACACGCCATTTTTAACCGACTTCAAAAAAAGGAGGAGGTTATCAATTCGGTTGTATTTTTTTTTTTTTTTTTTTTAATGTTTGTTACCTCAGAACTCCGTCATTTATGAACCGATTTGAAAAAATTTTTTTGCTTTCGTCTAGGAATGCTTTCAATTAGGTCCCATAAGCACCAAATCAGGATTTGATGATTGGATCTTAAGGAAATCGAGGGAACTCTTCAAATGTTGTAGGGACACCTATGGTAATTTTGATATATATAGTAGTAACTCGAGCATTTGCTTTTGAAAATCATCATTTGGTGAAGTGGAACTGATGATGAAGACCACAGTTGACCATCGGAGTTACTACTCAATAACAAGTATTTCATGGGTTGAATTTCAATTGCTTTAACACAGTTGCTAAGCAATTTATGCTCCTCGGAACGGATATGGTGAAATGGAATGGGTGGTGAAGCACCAGGACTCCTCAATAATGAACGTCTCTGCATCGGAAAAAGCAATTTTTCGTAAAAGGTGACGAGCAGTTGACATTAAACTATTGTATCTTAGATGTTTTACACTAAAAAGCGTGAAAAAAAATTTATAACAAAAAATAGAACCGACTACAAAAAAACCATGAAAATAATTTTCTACCAGCCTGAAGTCGGTGCCTCAGCACGAGCCAGCAGGAGTGATTGAAGCCATTTACTCGTATAGTTGTAGGTGAGGTAAACGATTGTAGGTCCAATCCTGCTGGCTCGTGCTGAGGCACCGACTTCAGGCTGGTAGAAAATTATTTTCATGGTTTTTTTTGTAGTCGGTTCTATTTTTTGTCATAATTTTTTTTTAAACTACCAGCGTTTTCGGAAAGACCATCATTGCCAAGAAGAATGCGCCGCAAGAAACTTGGCAAAAAGGCAGTTTTTACATTTGATGTAATCGGTGTGGTTTGTTTGGTATTTTGTTTAGGCTGGTCTTGGTTAGGTCGGAGACCCGGTACAAACTGTACAAGTATTATAGGAAGGAAGGAAGTAATAACTATGTACCAAATACCAAATTGAGGTTATTTAAAAGCGAATTTGCCACTGTAGGTATGTACAGTTGAGAAAACTAAATGACATACCAGGGTGGAACCTTTTCATAATAAATCTCGCTATGATTTCTTTAGCAGATGTATGGTACCACAACATGACATACATATATAGCACAAGGGTGGATTTAGTTTCCTCGACTGAACCATTTGCAGGTACCTAAAGGCGGTTAAAAATAAACGCTTATCAGAACAAAGTACAGTAGATACATACAAAATACACATACACAGTATAATTAGATGTGACTCACAGTCGAGACTCAACACTGAATTATCTGGGCAAAAAATTAAGCACGTTGCAAGGTTAAATAGTTTGAGTGAAAAAAACCGGCCAAGTGAGAGCCGGACTCGCGCATCGAAGATTCCGTACAGATTTGTAGGTATCTATTAATACGCAGTTAGGACAACCCCTCTCCTAAACAAAATGTACGCAGTTTTAGATGGTGGTAGACATAGAAAAAAAGATTTTCAGTTTTTTCTTATTGGTTGTGCTATAAAAGCTACCTTTATACCAAATTACATGTTTCTAGGGAAACCGGAAGTACCATATAGGTTTTTCTGTTACGGAAATTTGAACAGAGACACCTTTTTAAATGACTGTCTTTTGATTGAGTTGAATTAAGTTTGATTTGTCCACTGATTTTACTATAAAAATAGTCCCACGGCTGGGCAAAGGCGTTTCAGTATGAGAGCTTGGGCTGTAGTTCCCATGCGGGCCCAGTGCGGATTGGGAACTTCACATGACCATGACCAACCGTTTTGAAGCGTCACTCATAATTTCAAGAAATTATTTTTAGCAACAGTTAGGTAAACATATAATAAAATATGCAAATTACAGCTAAGTTGCATAATGACAACTGATTGAGACATTTAAATCAATGACAATAAGGTGTGCCAGAGGTCAATTCATTCAAAGTCAACGACATTATAAGGGCACTATCGTCATACATGTAATAAAATAATCATCGATAGTTCGAGGGGGGAGGTTCACAAGGGAAACAATCCCCCGAATCGTATTTACTAACTCGAATAAAAAACCTAATGACCTAACCAACTTAAAAACCAGTGTCCCCTTAGAGTAATTTATCTTAAGTTTAGAGTATTTTTACGCGTTTAGGGCATTATTTGTGGTAGAAAATTATTTAGGGTATTTTTGGGGCAAAATTTTTCGAATAAAATGTACGGTTTCAAGAAAAAAATTACCTACTGAAGATGACATACAAGCCAATACTAATTATGGATGCATTCCAAGAATTTTCCGAAACTGTGTAGTAGTTCAGCTATTAGTTTATTAGTAAATCGCATTTATTAGCTGTCATTATAAATAAAAAATTTAGGGTAAAAAAAAAAGTGCCTAATTTTGGGTAATTTCGCGTAGCGTTAGGGTAAAACAATATCTGAGGTGGCAACAGTGTTAAAAACAGTAGAAACGCCCTCGCCCATTCAACCACGCCTCGTTCTGCCCAGCTGTTTCCAGCAGAGTGCTGTGCGAGAGGATGACTGTGTAAATGACGCGTTTCTATTGGTTAATAATAATAATAATAATATCATCGAAGACTTTACACCAATGATAAAACATTAAATTAAAAAAATCAAAAAACCCGAATGCCAATTCTAAAAGTAAGAAAATAAGTCTAGTGGTCTAGAACTCTGGTAAGAGCTGTAACCACACAAGCGGGCGATACACCTACCAAGGCTCGGAACCGGTTTATAAAAAAGCGGTAAATAGCGGTTTATTTCGGCTTAAATCCGAACTTTCATAAGAATGTCAACGTTTTTAAGAACTTTAATAATCTAAATAAACCGGTTTATTCGACGAGTGACAGCTGGCCGGCCGGCGGCGGGCGGCGACGTTTATCCTGCGCCGGAATAAAACGGTTTTTATTGTTCTAAACCGGTTAACCTGACAAAAACTTTATGGAAATGTTCCCCTAAAAACCGGTTTAAAAATAACGGTTTCGTGAACGAAACCAAAATGAAAAGGTTTTGCGCCAAGTACATGATAACGGTTTGGAAATTTAACGTCTGAGCCTTGACACCTACAGTGCTAAAATTATACTCCTTTTGACTTTTCCGTAGTCTCTAAAAAAGCAAAGGTTACAAGTGGTTTTCATTGGGGACATTGCGTTACGCCGACCTAATTAAAATGGCCGCGGAGGTCATTCAACTGCAGCTAATGGCAGCACTTGACTGCCCGACCTCAACATTTCTGACATTGACCGGCATTGCTCGAAGTTTTTTTTTCGCAAATAAAAGCAAAGGCAAATAAATCATAATTTTAACTTCAGTGTTGCCACCTTAGATTTTTTTTTACCCTAACGCTACGCGAAATTACCCTAAATTAGACACTTTAATTTTTTTTGCCCTGAATTTTTCTTAAATAAAAACAGCAAATAAATGCGATTTATTAATAAACTAATAGTTGAACTACTACACCGTTTCGAAACATTCTTGGAATGCATCCATAATAGTCTTGGCTTCTATGTCATCTGCAGTATTTTTTTTCTTTAAATCGTAGATTTTATTCGAAAACTTACCCTAAAAAATGACCCTAAATAATTTCTACCCTAAATGCGGAAAAATACCCTAAATTTAGGGTAAATTTCCCTAAGGTGGGGAGATTGTTTAACCTGTGGCGTAATTTCCAGTGAAGGTTTGCCGAATTATATGCCCATAAAAGCCAACATCCCCCCTCTTAAACCAACTTAAATTTTGGACCGTTGTTTTCGCTGTCAGATTCCCTGTCGTGTAACAACCAGAATGTTAATGGCTCTCGGGACTCGTCGGTTTTCTTCGTTTCCCAGATTCAATGAGAAAGAAAAAAAAACATCTTTTCTTTCCACTTCCGAACGACATTAGCAAACACACACAGTACAGTCGAATATCCAAAGCGTTTTCGTTTCCCAGATTCAATGAGAAAGAAAAAAAAAACATCTTTTCTTTCCACTTCCGAACGACATTAGCAAACACACACAGTACAGTCGAATATCCAAAGCGTTGGATACGGACGAAGTTACAAATATAATGTTCACTCGACATTATTTACTTAACGTTAGGGTTGTGCGTGCATACACCTCTACGGCCAACACTATGCTGAGCTGCGACCGCTTCGCGATTTCGCACATACCTACTACTGAATGTTTTTTTGTTGTTTTGTTTTGAGTTTTTGTGTAATTTGTGAAGTACGAAATAAACATTTTCTACTAGCTTATGCCCGCGACTTCGTCTGCGCGGACCTAAGTTATCGCGCGGTGGCGCCCTCTACCGGAATAAAAAGTATCCTATGTTGATCCTAGGGGCTTAAACTATCTCTATGCCAAATTTCATCTAAATCGGTTCAGCGGCGTGAAAGCGAAACTGACAGACAGACAGAGTTACTTTCGCATTTATAATATTAGTAGGGATTTCTATTTCTATTTCATACATATTTTTGTAACTTCAGCTGTATCGATCTCTTTGTAGGTGACTGTACAAATATAAACCACTTTCATTTGAACAGTTCACTCTACAATACTAATTTTTTCACCGCTTTGGCTGCTAAATGCAGTTCACAATTGGCGATTCGCCAACCTAATTGAATCAATTAATATATCATTGTGAATACAATTGTACCTGATTCCTCAGTAGCGCTATTTTCAGCTAATGTGAATGAGCAATGGCATAATAAATGCAAGCTAGCATATCAGTAATTATAGTTTCCAAGGTTTTGTTCTATTGTAATGCATTATCTTCTCATTTACTTGCGACTTCAGGGTATGAAAAATAAACAATCGTTATTCTAGAGGTATTAACTGCTGGAGCGTGGTAAGATAACTATGTACTGACGAGCTCTAAAGGGCATACCGTGCGTATTTGCGGTCTGAGTGGCTGCTGGATTCGTAACTCATAAACTATAATTTACTTTGTGTATAAAAAAACAGTCCGAGATCATACATGCACACTATCTGGAATATGGTTTCACTACTTAAAATAGTAGATTGTACAACAAGAGCATAAAACAAGCCATTTTTACCCGAGGCGTTCATGTAGCCACCCGAGCCGGTACGGCGAGGGTGGATAGGCACGTCGAGGGAAAATGGCTTGTTTTATGCTCTCGTTGTACAATCTACTATTATTTCAAAATAAAGAAAAGATAAGATTAAACAAGGAATAAAGATTAAGATCTTTTTAAGATTAGTGAAACTACGCGTTTGAGAGGACAAAAAAATTCTTACCCTATCGTGTTGTTAACTCGCGGAATGCACTCATCAAACTTGTTGATAAGTGCTTCAATGGACAGTTTTAAAAATAGACTAGACAAACACTTACAATGAGAGGGCTCTCATTATAAGAGGAGGCCTGTGCCCAGCAGTGGGACGTATATAGGCTGGTATAATTATAATAATAAAAACACTTAAAATAGCATGTGCAAAAAAACAACGAGGGAGAAAAACCAGTATGAGAGTCAACGGATAAATAAGCGATTAACGCCACCTATAAGAAACAGCAACTCCAAAAGTTTCTAAATATTTCACGGTCAGCCATTGAGGACTTATATACCTACGAGGACGTACCTGAATATCGAAAATTAGTATATCTAAAGTTAAAAAGTCGACAGCCAAAATATCTAAAGTATGTTAGCTTAGATTAGGTTCGATATTTTGACCGTCGATATTTTAACCAACGAGATTTAAATTTCCGATATTCGATACGTACCCATACAACCCTACCTACCGTTTTCTAGAACGCCCCGATGTCAAGTTAGTTGGGATTTGATTTCGCAATTTTCACTTTCCCTATCGTCAACTTCACTGTGGGGTCTCGGTCAAAGATATGTTTACACTTTATTACCTTGTCGCTGTCATTTCGTCTTTGAACTTATGTATTTAATTGCCAGAAGGCGTACAGTGACAATGTATATTATAAATATTATAATGTAAAAAGTAAAAATATATATTTGACTATACAGGCCAGGAAAGGCCTACATCGCTATTCCACGCCAAAATTATGACCATTACTAGCTTTTTCCCGCGGCTCCGCCCGCGTGGTATTCGGTTATCGCGCGTTGTTCCCTTGGGAACTGTGCATTTTTCCGTGTTAAAAAGTAGCCTATGTCATTCTCGGGCCCATAAACTATCTCTATGCCAAAATCCACGTCGATCCGTCGCTCCGTCGCTCCGTTACGTCGTGAAAGACGGACAAACATACAAACACACTTTCGCATTTATAATATTAGTATGGATTAGCCCTAATTAAACAAGCCCGTAATTCTGATGATATGCGAGTAGTTACAAAGATTTTCCAGGAACTAAACTCATATGTTAATTCCAAAAACTACACGCTCGACTGAATATGGTGGCCTGCCGAAATTATCGTCTGCCTTGAACCAAGGAAGCGGAAGGAAGTGGACTGCGAACGAGATATTTATACCGACCCTGTAAATTCGGGTCAGCCGGGGTGACCTTACCGGATTTAGATCTGAAAATGGGCTACGGCAACTGAAAAGAGGGTTAACTATACAAATATCTGAAAACTAACAAAGTAGTTTATTCAGAATCGAGAGGATAATTGATTACACTGTACAATGGCGGAATGAAAAGGTTGACTAGTTTTCAAATTCCCTTTTCCTTTTTGGTAGGTATTTCGTCGTGTCACCAAGTAAGTAACTTAGTTTTAGTGCTAGTTTTAGTCTTCGGGCCTTAATTAGATACTGTAAGGTACTGTACTTATGGAGCCAAAATAAATCTCTTATTTTCTTTCTTTAATAAATTCGTTTAGATGTTACAAGCACATATTACCTTTTTAAATGACATTACTCGTATGACGGAATATGTAATAAAGCAGTTCTACTGAGCAAGCAAAAACAGACCTTACGGTGGTCAACCATTTCATTCCGCGACTGTAAGACTTTGAATTATGTAGAGTTTTTCAAAATCTTCTTTTACAGTGCCCACCCTCACGTCCTCACGACCCTCCGTAACAGGCTATAGATTCAACCACTAGGTACCCACGTCTCGAATTAAACCATTGCAAATAGCTCGTTCTAGAGCGCGGTCACGTTAACTTTTCCTTTATAGGTTATACGTACAAGGTTTCCATTCACGCGAGGCGATACGTAACGTTCGTTACGTACCGTTTCCTCTAGAGCGCATTCGCGTAAAATGTTTACATTGGCCGCGAAAACAAACCACGGGAACCCGCCCGCGATACATTTGGGCTTTTTGTAAATATTATCAGAGGAGCCGGGGTAGTGTTACTGGCGGCTGAATCACTTCCAGGTATTCATGTAGTTCGCGTTCCATGTAAAATAGCATCTGGCGGGATATCTTTATAATCCCACTTTTAATCTACTCGGTTCCTGTTTCATCACTCTTTGTTAGGTAATCGTTTCAGGAATCACCCAAAGCTAAGAAAGGCAAAGATCATGTTTAAGGAATGTATGACTCCATATTGCGATAAATATAATGATATCTTGAGTGAATCGACGTATTATCAAACTATAAGCCGCGAATCTATCCGCGTAGAAATCGTTTGTAGCTATCCCACATCCAAGGGAACTATGCAAATTTCCGGGATAAAAACTATCCTATGTACCCCCCGAAACTCAAAACTATAATCTATACCTATACCAAATTTCACCCAAATTTGACCCATGTGGTGTCGGGTTAGAATTATTACACCTCTCCATTTCTTCCGTGGGTGTCGTAATACGCGACAAAGGATATAGGTTAAGGTATTCCGTAGGCGACAGGCTAGCAACCAGTCACTATTGTACCGTTTTTCTCAAACTTAAAACCTAAAAGTAAAAAAGTGCTAAAAGTGTCTCCGAAGCGGTAACGTTTCGTGTGTTTCTGCCTATATACCCCATTTGGGAATACAGACGTGATGTTTGTGCGTGTGTGGGTTTCTTCAAAGGTTAATCCGGGTCTAAAGTCATCATAAATTGACGAAAGTCCCGTGACGATGATGTTGGTGATGACACGTACCTTGAGCAACGGCATGGAGCCGCTCGCTCCGAAGCGTCGCTAGCTCGTCGACGAGCGGTCGTATCTCGCTCGCCTCCGTCAGAAGGCACATTTGGTCCAACGCTATATCTTCTATGGTGATCCCCTTGTTCGAAGAGTCGAAGAGGAAACCGAGTTTTTGGCTGCAAAGAAGAAAATGTTTCAGGCCGATTCGATTTGCTAAGTGACCGGATGAGTTTTTGACAGGTAGGAAAGGGATTGGCGATTGACTCACTAAAACAAGTCTAATAGCTCGGCTTTTCCAGACATTTCGTGCGCAAAAAGCCAATTTCCAGGCTTTGCGTATCAATTTGCGTCGTTTTAACTTTCGTGATTTCAGATTTTACATTTACTTGCTTTGCCATGTCATTTTATAAGAAAAGTGTGCGATCTATTTCAAATCTTGAGTCAGTGAAAATACTTCGCTTTCGCAAGCTAAAATATGCCGCTCAAACTTGTACTTTTGAGCTTTGAATATTTTGTATAGAGACGCGAACTGAACGCCAGCGGTACTTCAAAATTAGGTACTGAACCGAACAATCTACAGTGAGTGGCAAAAAAGCTGGACCTCAAAATGTATGCAGTAATATACTTTTGTATGTAGGCCAAATTTTGTGCCGCTGAGTAAAAAAATATTAGTAAAATTAAGGTAATGTGTCCCTGAAATCAAAGTAGGAAATAAGTGTAGATTGTAAGGTAGGCAAATTGATAATATAAATATGAACAGGAAGTTAGCGGGAAATCGGAACCAGCTATCAGTTATGGCCAGCCCGGTGTTATCGCTATGCGTCGCTAATGCCGCTCAGGGTAATGAAGCAAATGAATGAATGTGTTTAATATGCATAACGCAGGGCTTCTGGACATATGCCGGGTGCCAGGCACCGGTGAAACGTAACAAGCAATAATAAGACTGCCATCTACATTATTGCTGCTTTCTATACCTAAATTTAAAAGACAGCATCAGTTTTGCGCTAATTCTGTCGTCACTTTAATCCAACATTCTGATATTCTGTCATTCACAACACAACAGACGTATAAAATATTTAAATTTCATCAGTTCAAAATATTAATTCGTCAGTTCGAGTGAGTTATACGAGTACGGTAATTCTCTCGTCATTCTGAGCAGAATGATGCACTGAGCTGACGTAAGAATTAGCGTAAACCCGATCATATCGAATCAAAGTGCAATGTGACTGACAGACAGACAGACAACGCATACCCTGACACATTGGAGCTAAGACTCGAAATTTGTCAGAAATATTGGAGGGATTTTTCAAAATTCGCAAGAGATGTAGATCTAGCCAATAGCTTTTTCTTCTACAGGAGCAAAACAATCTAAATAAGCTAGTGGGTCCACTAACCTATTTATTACTCCGAGTTAACCCACCACAACCAGTTAAGTAATGTCAAAATGTAGTGTCAACCCTAACCTAGGTTTAACCAAGGGTTTAACGAGTTAATTTTTTATTTTGAGTTTTTGCCTTGAGGGTGTGGGTGGTAGCGATAGCTGAGAAGAAAGGCAAAAGATTATAACTCAAGTTGACACACTTCTCAAATAAAAAATCTTCAGGTAAATACACACAATAAGCATTGGCATTTAACCTCCTCACATCGGAATCGACGCACGTTCCGTTCCAGTTATAATTCAATTAGTAAATACTCCATACCTTGAATCGAATAGCCGACAATGGGTCGTAGACAATCGATGATAAAACAATAACGATTATCAACCTGTCGGGGTCACGTGGGAGCTTAGCAACAATGTATATGTTATCATATCGCTACCAATGCGTACTTGAGCGTTGGAACGGAACTGGTGATTAATATGGAAAATAATCATGAAATTATGACGATATTTTTTATTTGTAACCAAGTGAATGTGCCAGATCGTTCTGTACCACTACCATGAGTTTACAGTGACTACTCGATAGCGACGGCGTAAATTATTTGTATGGAGAATTGTACAGCGCCTCTACAAATAATTTACGCCGTCGCTATCGAGTAGTCACTGTAAACTCATGTTAGTGGTACGTATATCCGGTTCAGCAAGGCTACTCCGAAACTCGAAACCTCTGACACTTATACTATTTGATACGAGAGCGAGAGGGACCGCACGACACGAACTTCGAGTTTCGGAGTAGCCCTGCCGGTCACACTCACAGTGGTAACTTGGCTTCGAAACCGTATTGTATGGGCGATGTATCCGTAAGGATTTATATTAAGCAACCACAGTCATGGTAGCGCTAAGCTCATGCCTATTTTAATTTCTCACACACATGAACAAACGATAGTAATGTCACAACGCTAAAAATAATGCTTGTTGAACATTCTCTGTCATCAAAATGTCTTATTCTAAATAGTAGATTGTACAACAAGAGCATGAAACGAGCCATTTTACCCGAGGTGTTCATATACACGTCATCACCACACATATCATAGACACGTCGAGGGGAAAATGGGTTTAATGCTCGAGTTTTACACTCTCCCTTTCACTTCGATGGCGAGGAAATGAAATAGCAACAGTGGAAACAATGATTCACTTTATAATGTACCTTTTATTTTTTATGCATTATTATAATAATGGCATTATTTTGATTTTACTGATTTATTATGATTGATTAGATTGATTTTTAGTTTTATATAAATTAAAAATTATTTAAAAAAATATAAAGAAACTTTTTTGTGTGTGGCTGTTGACACATGATTACCTTGGTCTTGAGTTGGTATTGGACGAAGATTTTATTTTATGCACTAGACTAGAGCATAAAAAGTCGTCTTATATCGCCTAGATACAGCATAAACACGAACTTTACGAGCATGAGAAGTGAAAAAGTTATTTGAGCGATTTGGATTGTTGGATGCGGTATGTCAACAAAATATCGGAAATCGCAAGGTGACTCGCGAAATAGCCAGGATAGGTGAGGTTGCTGCACATTTACGACTTAGGTACAACGCGCATGGGGATTTCAAGAGCGTTTTTTCTTTAGGTATCTTCTTTCGTGTTGTACGTTGTATGTTTGTGGAAATTTCTATTTAAAGTTCTATCTTTTTTAACATGGCAATTTTTGTGTTTTTTTTTTCAGGATCGTACTGTGACATCCATACTAATATTATAAATGCGAAAGTATGTTTGTCCGTCTTTCACGCCGTAACGGAGCGACAGATCGACGTGATTTTTGGCAGAGATAGTTTATGGGCCCGAGGGTGACATAGGCTACTTTTAATCCCGGAAAATGCAGTTCCCGGGGGAACAGCGCGCGATAACAGAATACCACGCGGGCGGAGCCGCGGGAAAAAGCTAGTTTTATCATATAAATTCTAGTTTATAAATTATCTATTTATTTATGTATTCTTATGTAGTTGATGGTGTGTATTATAGTGGTTATGTCTTTATAACGTTCAGAGGTTTGCCTACGGTGCTGGCTGAAAATCAGCGCTGGGGTGTTTTTAACGCTTCAGCATTATGCTGAGCCAGTGTCCGATTCACAATCGCAATGACACAGACCTTTGTGTTGTTTTTGTACCAAATAGTATTGTTGTCTTGTGTTGTGAATAAATGTATTTTCTTTCTTTCTTTCTTTCTTTCTATATACTTAATTTAATGTGAGTCGTCACAAATCAAATTAAGAAAAAAGTACGGTTATAAAAATAATAATAAAAATATAAATACCTACTCATGATCAACATCGTGAGGAAACCTACACAACCCTGCGAAGTAATTCAATGGTGTTTGTGAATGGCCCGCGTGGGAACTATGGCCCAAGACCTCTTATTCTGAGAAGAAGCCTGTGCCCAGCAGTGGGACGTATATGTATAGGCTGTAATGATGATGATGATCATCATGACCCTATATGTTAAACATCACATAACAGAAGTACAAACATGAAATTTAAAACTTTCATTTGTAATTTTAATATTTTTGCTGACTTTACTTGCATTGTTATCCAACCTACAACTGTATACTAAATTTCCAGTTAATCTGACCACTACAAATGGATCAAAATTAACTTGTAGTATTTGAAACAAAGAAATAATTACGAGGCGAAATTTAAAAAAAAACTTGTAAAAATGTATTTATTTCAGGTAAGAGATCTTTACAACAGGCAGGTAATAAAATGTACCTACAGAAAAATAATTGCTTAGTATTATTAGCGATAACAAGCAATAACAGCCACGGCGGTGGCTGCATGACCCTCTAGCTAAACTAAGAACATTTAAAACGCAATTTTTTAATTTATATTATAGCATAAGTTTGTTAGGATTGCATGAAAACTGAGCGCGTCTCGCCAACAAACGTAATAGTTTGGCGAGAATATTATAATGTGTAAAAAAATAAAAAAAAATAAAAAACATTTTATTCTTGCCTATAAATCATGTAATAAAAGATGCTTTAATGCCTTCATAATGAGGAAACTAACTATTAATAAGAATATGAAAAAGCGTGACAATTATATCCTCCTAAGTCGTCGCGTACTTTATAAAAGACTAATTAACACTAAGAATAACCTCCGAATCCATACTAATATTATAAATGCGAAAGTGTGTTTGTATGTTTGTGTTTGTGTGTTTGTATGTTTGTCCCTCTTTCACGCCGTAACGGAGCGACGGATCGACGTGATTTTTGGCATAGAGATAGTTTATGGGCCCGAGAGTGACATAGGTTACTTTTTATCATGCAAAAGTGCATAGTTCCCGAGGGAACAGCGCGCGATAACCGAATTCCACGCGGGCGGAGCCGCGGGCAAAAGCTAGTGTACTTTATAAAGTATAAAATGATGATTATAAAGTACAAAATCATTGTGTCGCTAACGGCAGTTTTACTATGCTTACCCGGCTATACCCTATACAACATGGAGTCCAAAGCTCAGGCGACAACGGACAGTGGATGGGCGATATCCCTTATTACACGCGAGTGGGGGCGTGGGGACGATATAAATACCCGCTATTGGCCGTGACTGGAGACAATACGCCAGAGGGTGACCACTTCGGCTTCGACCCTGAATCGAGCGAAGGGCACTGGCAAATCGTCACTACTTTGAAAAAATCTCGTATCTCAAATCAATACGTCAACAAAATTGATCCTTCAAATAATGCGCATAAAGTTCACTTAGAAAAATTATAAATTTACGAGCTTTTTTATTTAAAAGTAGTGACGAAAACTAGGTTCCCTTAGCCCGTAGGTAGGAATGTACAATATCATTTAATACAATTCAAATACATTCAGCAAAAGAAGCTTTAAAAAAAATCAACGTTTAGATAGCGTAGGTAGTAGGTATTAAACTGCGCCAATCTGGTGCAGTAAATGAAGGAAGTTGTTGTATGGAGACCCAAGCATTAATTCCTCAGTCGATGAAATTTTGCTTGGTTATTGTATAGTATGAGCCGTAACTAAAATATAAAAAATCCAAAAAAAAAACCTAAGTCAGGTATTTATAAGCTAAAAATCGTCACTACTTTTAAAAAACTCGTATCTCGAAATGGATAATTTTTCCGAGTGCACTTTATGACCATTACGTCAAGGTTCAATTTCGTTCACGTATTGATTTGAGATACGAGATTTTTTCAAAGTAGTGACGAAACACAAATCTGTTTATACATATTAGTAATTGAATTTAATTTCTGCTGGGATATTTTAATTTATATTTCATATATTGTTCCAATACGTTACATGAGTATGTCTATGTTGAAGAAAGTTTCAACGGAATATATATATTTTTTTTTGATATTTATACAATACTCTTTATTTATTGATACTTTATCATACTGTCAAGTTTTTTCGGGCTGAGGAATCACTGCTGGGTCCACTACCTTTATTTACTGCACTAATCTTGATCCTAACCAGAGCCTATTTGACTACGTACATTGTACATTGTACGACACATGTTTACAGTTGATAAGAAGTTGACCGTGTGTACTATAGGCCGCAAAAGTGGATGGACAATGGCAAAACATAATCGTCTGACGCCTGAAACGGCGCCATCTATGTGTTCGATGTGTATTAGCGGAATTCACTTATTTACTAACTTGTTAGTTTACCAAAATCCCGCTAGATGGCGCTAGTTTGTTGATTTTTTAAGGGTTCAAAAAATATTTATTTTATCTTCATGTTAGAAAGACAAATTTCAACATCCTACTGCCCATTACACATGTTGTAATTATGTGTATAATCATTCACTTCAACTCTCGTGGCCAGCTAAACATGTGTCCCTGCCAGCTGCCAGGGTGGGACACCGTGGGATGCTACCTTCGTGTAACGACATTTCTGTCTCTTTCGTATTGTGCGAAAGTGTGTGAGAGGGAGAATTTTATTGTTTTCTTTACGGAGACCCATAATATGTTGCTTGTTTTTATCATCGAAACATCAACTTTACTAATCTCCAAGCAGTAAATTTACAAAAACACAAACTCAATATCGTCGCCTAATAGGATTTGAACTCGCGACATACGATTCTGTCGGAGCACTCTCAAACCACTCAGCCACTGATCTGTTATTTGAAGTCATGAAAATTGGATATATAACTCTGGTCGCCTTAAAATTAATCGGTAAGTCATATTTTACGAAACTTAAAGAGGGTAGACTGAAGATCTTCAAACTACCAGGCTGTTTTTATTACTTTGTTTTAAACTTTGCTACCTACTTGTTCAGCTGTTCCTACTTCTCGTTCCATTGTCTCTTTCAAGTTGAATCTGCTTACTATCGTAGTTATTCTTTAAAATGATTAGTTTTCATCGCAATGTTGAAACGATTAAAAGGTGTGATAAAATTAATTTATATAAAGAAGTAAAAAATATTTTAGAAATTTCTAGAGAAACTGGAGTTGATGTGAGTTTTTTTTTTACGTTTATCCTATCATTTTTTTTTACAACAATTATATTTACATTACATTATTTCATGTTTATTTATATTGTTACAGAAAAAAACAGTTATATTATGGATACAACGATATCGAGACGAATACCTTTTCTGCGGTTTTTGCTGCATCGTCAAAGATCGGTTCGACCACGACTCCTAGATACTATTCAAAACAATACCTACGCGAAACGACGGTGATCTCGTAGTGCCCAACATGGAATCTGGTCGTATAACCGTCAACCATGGGGATGGACGAGTGCTGCTGACCCGGGAGAACTTGTTAGAATACCCAGTCGAGCGAACGGTGGTGATTATGCCAGTTTGCTTCAGGAGACCATGTTGCCCACTGTTAGAATTGTTTATCCAGAAGAACAAGTGCCGTGCATAACGTTCGTGCAAGATAACTGCTCAATACACCGGTCGCGTATTATGCAAGACTGGTTTGATCAATACAAAAATAGTATTAAAGTAGTTTCTTGTCCTGCCAGATAACCGGATTTTAATCTCATTGAAAATATATGAGGTCTTATTGTCCAACGTTGAGATAACTAAAATGAGCGAACTCCGGAAACGTTAGAAGCTCACTGTGTAAAAATATGGGACAGTATTCGCGGGTCTAATCTGTGTGAAAATCTAGTTGCATCTAAGTGTTCCCGTCTGCAAGCAGTTATCGACAATCATGGTGGTTAAACTAGTTATTAAAATAAAATTGATAGTTTACGTGTAGACCGGGTTATATACTCAAACAATCATGTTATATATAAGTATTATAGAAACCAAAATAATTATCTTTATTTATGATCCTGTAGTATCACTTTGTTACGAAAAGTAATTATTTTATTATTATGAACAAAACATTTAATTACCAATGCTTTAATAGTTTTTTTTCGTGAGATAAGTGTGAAAGTTCAATATAATACGACTGTAATCTTATTATAACTGTTAGTAACACACTACAGTGGATCTACGCCATCAATTATTGTTATGTTTAAAACTGGAAACTTCACTGTTTATATATAATTTATAATAAAGCCTACGAGTCTTATGATAACCCGGTCTCACATAATATATACTTTCAAATACATTTTTTTTATTGTGGTCGCTTCAATCCTCTTTCCAGAAACGGAAATGAATACTTAAGCGAATACCTCAATAAAATCTTAAAATACAAATTTTGGTCAAGTGCTAATTAAATAACTAAAAACCTCACACGACACCCCGAAAATATTTTTGTATTTTTTTTAAGTTAGTTGTTTGCGTTTATTTTTGATAACCTTCATTATTTCTTAAAATATGTATCAGTAGTTCTACTTCATTTCTAACTTTACAGTTGTAATTTGTAATACCAGATTTAGAAGAAAGTCAAACTGACAGCCAAACGGCCAGTATTAAATTATCTAAGGGGTATGAAACATTCGTAAAACATTTTTAATTGGCGTATGCATTCGTAATATTTAGACTGGGCACAAACACAACCTGATTTAAAACACCGTGTAATCGATTCTACTCTGGATTCTGAGTAAACTACTTTCTGGTTTTCAGTTATTTAATTAATAATAATATTTAGTATAACATTAATAACAGCACTGCCATATTTAATGAATAGAAATATTGTTTTAGGAATAAATTTTTTTATGTTTTAAACTTCAAAACTTGTATTATTTTTGTTGCAACCTTATCCTTTTTCAGATTGTTTTTTTGTTTCCATGTTAGTCATCTACAAAATTAAAATATAAAGTAATAAACAAAAAAAAAAACAAAAACATAATTCTGAACTGTAGGATACGAACTCGGGTTCATTAAAGAATTTTTCCAAGCAGCCGATCAACTGAGCTATCGGCACATACCAATATGAGGACAAAATATCAATCATATTCATACCGTGCATTAAGCACGCCATCTAGTGCATTTGTGGTGAACAACTAACAAAATCGCCGCCTCTCGTGTGCAAGCGATTATAGAACGTAAGGTGTCCATCCACTTATGCAGGGCCGTGTACGTACGGGCATGCAAGGCAAAAATACAAAGAGTCTCAGGAGACGACGATCACAAAGTAAACGTATCCTATGTACAGTCACCAACACCTTATCTGACACGACAAAGTGTGCATAAATATCTGATACGACTCTATTTCTAGGACTAATGTCGTGTCAAATATTTTAGCACGCTTCGCTGTAGCAGGAAAACATTTCGTCACTACTTTAAAAAAAACTCTTAACGCAAAATCGGTATTTTTTTCTGAATGAACCTTATGATTATTACCTCAAGGCTCAATTTTGTTGACATATTGATATTAGATACGAGATTTTTTCAAAGTAGTGACGATTTGACAACCACGCTTGAAGATTTCTGAAAAAAATTTAGGCTACGTTTCCACTATTGGAATGAATCCACGAGCGTCTTAACCGCTGTCAGTCGCTAGCTGTTTATATTAAGAAGTAAATAATTCATATGTGTAGTATGCGTTATACGCCTGGTAGAATATGGGTGTAGATTAGGGTTGCCAACTATACTGTTAAAAACAGTATTATACTGTTTTTCACTACATTATACTTTTTACTGTTGAACTAAAATAAAGTATGTAAAATACTGTTTTCAGTATCAACATTGCCTATCACCAAGCACACGCTAAGTCAGTAAGTACAGCATAGTGACGATAGTGGTGGTTCCGAACGAATTTACTAATGTAAATAAATAAAAATTTAGTAGGTACCTTAATTTTAGTTTTGATTCTGATGAGGTCTATGGGGCTTTTAAAAATAAAACTAAATTGATAAATTGTGCGAGAAACACCCAAAAATTTGTCTTTAAAACATGAAAAAAAATACTGTTCATTTTTCTAAAATACTGTTTAATTTCCTTCTCAGACAAAAATATACTTTATTTGTTGCAAAAAAAGTTGGCAACCCTAGTGTAGCGGGTGTCGCAAAAGGCGACTAAGAGACTTCTGCGACCAAGTACATATCGGTCTCACCGGTGTCGGGCAGCAGCGATGCCGGTGTGAATATACTGCGATTGCCAACCCGCCTGCTCAGCGTGGCAATTAGAGCAAACCCGACCAAAATGGCAAGTCAACACGGACCACGGCCCCCAGTTCCCGGCCGCCCTGCTATTCCTGATCGTGCGATGATCTTCGCAGGGTGGCTGGCAAGAGCTGGATGAGAGTGGCTGTGGATCGTGCTCAGTGGCGTGCCATGGGAGAGGTCTATGTCCAGCAGTGGACTTCTTTCGGCTGACATGATGATGATGATGAATTCTCAATTACTTATCACTGCCTTGGTGCAGGCTTAAAGAAACGTTACGTGACTCATACCGACAATTAAGTCATATTCCTACGTTACACGATCATCATGAATCTTTTAATCACTTACAGCCATCATATAACTGCATGTTGTATACTTTATTACGTACATAGCTTTATCAGTACTTGAAACCTCTTGAGACTGAATCTAATCTATGTTGTTCATCGAACAAAAGATGTACATATACACTGTGTTTTTTTTTTCGTTAGACGAATCAATTCATTAATAGAAACCACCTGGTAATAAACTTTTGACCAAATCTACTACGTATTTCTCCTATGCACCAACATTTCAACTTGCATTCTTTTAATTAGTCTCTTTAGCAGCGACACTAACGCCATCTATGTTTTTAGTTCTCATCGAGATACATCAAACATTCCCCTTGGAACTATCAGCTCACCAGGGACAAGAGATGTCGCTATTAAGCAATCAAATTAAGATTACTTTTTGGAGTCTTTTTGTATTTTTTATTTCAACTCCAAATTTGTTATCTCTATATGTGAAATCTATATATTTCACACCATCCATCCATCCGTGTTCCATGTTTCAGCTTGTGTTTTCGTGTGAAATATATAGATTTCACGGGATGACCGTAAAAGTAACAAAAATTTGGAGTTGAAATAAAAAATACAAAAAGACTCCAAAAAGTAATCTTAAAAGTAGAATAATACTCAGAGCGGATAAAATAAAGTATTATTTAGTACTTAAGTATAACAGAAGACGGAACTTTAGAGCCTTTACAGTTTGCACACCGCATTTTTTTAATGCGCCTTCAATTGGCGCCTGTTTTAGAAACACACGTTGACAGCGCGGTTTTCTTTCTATAGACCAATCATACAACTCGTGTGTGTATCGCGTTCGTATTGGATAAAAGCTTAGAAAAAAAAACTCCAACGGGGCATTGGGAAAAACAAGGTCGATAACCTAATGGTATACATTAAACAAAAATCCCTAAAGTCGCAAAAAATATACATAGAAAAATATTCAACAATGGACAGAACATCTTGCCTACTCACCTATCTACTTGCTCAGCTATGCAGTACTCCCACTTGTGGCTATTGGCCTTCCACTCTTTCACGCGCCGTAACGAAGGCGAGTTCAGTTCATCACAGAGTATTTTCAATGCCGCGGAGTCCAGGACCTCTTGGATCGCGATTATGGACAACCTGGAGAAATAAAACAAAGTTGAAAATCCATCCATACTAATATTATAAATGCGAAAGTGTGTTTGTATGTTTGTGTGTTTGTCCGTCTTTCACGCCGTAACGGAGCGACGGATCGACGTGATTTTTAGCATAGAGATAGTTTATGGGCCCGAGAGTGACATAGGCTACTTTTTATCCTGGAAAAATGCAGTTCCCGAGGGAACAGCGTGCGATAACCGAATACCACGCAGTCCGAGCCGCGGGCAAAAGCTAGTAGAGAAAATAAGTGCAGTTCTAAGAGCCTACGCTGGCTGGCATGGGCGCAGGTAAAATCCGACGCACGCGACGCGTGCAGTTAGCGCGTGTACTACTTTTCAACCATCGTCTGTCTGCTATGTTTCAACCGGTACCAGTACACATGAAGAAATAAACTGCACTGAGTGGAGGTTTAGGGTTCCGTAGCCAAATGGCAAAAACCGGAACCCTTATGGATTCGTCATGTCTATAAGAAACTATAAGAGCTATACTGTTGAAACTTGGTAAGTACTCGTAGATGTATTATGTGAACCGCATTAAGATTTTTACACAAAAATAGAAAAAAAAAACAATACATTTTGGGGGTTCCCCATACTCAGAACTGAAACGCAAAAATGTTTTTTCATCAAACCCATACGTGTGGGGTATTTATGGATAGGTCTTTAAAAATGATATTGAAGTTTCTAATATCATTTTTTTCTGATTATCACAATTACAAATTGTCACAAAATCGTCATGCCTACATGTAAAACCAAATTTCAAGTCAATCTGACTATAGGACGAAATCTACCAATTAATCCAATCTGTTCAGAAAAATCAACATAGCGTTGAATTGCTTAACCCTTTGGACGTCACGGTCGACTCCAGACGAGAAAAAAAAATTGAAAATCGTTCCATTATGCGCCACGAAATGCCGACATGGTACGTATGAATCTCGGCTGTCGCGTTTTGCCGTCCGTGGCGGTCAAAGGGTTAACACAAGTCATACTATACTCTGTAGGAAATAGTGCAGACTAGGCATTTAATACTCACATATACTTACTTAACCAAACATGTATGAAATGACCTCATTATTCCATTCCAGCCAATAGGTTTGGAACATTCCTCACTATAAATAATTTTTATCAATTTCAAAACTGGCTAGCAATAGCATTGGTTAGCAAAGTTAGTATTAAATACAATAAGTACAGGATATTCCTGTTGTTGTAATGAGTCATTAATGAATAATTTTAATTACAAATAAGTAAAATATCACAATAACATAGACTGGCCCTTTTATCTATTTTTTTTTTGTTATATTATGGCAAGGAAGGTTTAAATGAAAAAAAAAATTTTTTTTAAATTTTTTATGGAAATCAAAAATTGCCTTTGAGCAAATTCTTTTTACTAACTGCTTTATTTTACCCATGCAAAGCAAGGGTAGGCAGTTAGTGATAAGCATTAAAGAAATCTTACATAAGCTGTTTAAAATTATTACAAAGAAATTGATAAATTTTATCAGTCAGCCAATAATGCAGTGATTATTGATTTACATTAATTGCTACACATTTATCAGTAGATATTGCCACATTTTAGATAAACATGAAACAACTTAGCAACTGAATCTCTCAGCTTTTATCTTATGTAAGAAGAGAACTTACTTGTTTTCCAAAATCGTCCTGCAAATGACCTCTCTTACACCAGGATTTGTTACTTTATCTATGTTAAGTCTGTGCAAATTCCATGACGCTAATCTACAGCATCTCACTCCGTCTCTTTCGTATGTGAATTCCTCTTCCACAATTGGCCGGTGCGAATACGCAGATAACAGATCTAGGATGTCATTCACTGGTGCAGCTGCAAAACCGTTTGGTAATATCATCGGTAGTTTAGTTGGCATCGATAAACTTTTTCTATGTGGCGTTCGAGGCGTACTAGTGCCGTTAACTAGTGACTTATTGATTGTGTCTTCGGCCCACCCATTCACATGGCCATTGGTGAGATGCTGAACACTTTCACATTTCCGTAGCTCAAGACTCAAGTGCTGTTTTACTGTGCTTAGCCTGACAACATCCATGCCTCTCACTTTTATTAGATCATCTAGAGATTTAAATGGTCCCTTCTTATTCCGATGGTCAACAATATTCGCTGCTATTTCTTGGTTCAGACCAGGCACGCATTGCAGTTGAAACACGCTGGAAGAGTTAACAGAACAGAGCTTGCTTTCGATAGAAACTCTGACACTATCTAAGGATTGCGAGCAGGAGCTGGCTCTTGATATTTGTTTACGATTGTTTATTGAAATCTCTGGCCTGAGGAGCTCTAGTTTTTCTGCTCCAATACCTAAAACAATATTATTTATTTAGACGTTTATTTACATTGCATTATAGTCGGTCAACTAATGCACCATGAAGACCAAAGATATAGATTACACTAGATCACGCAAATGCATCAACTTCGCGTGTCCAAACCCCGACCAAATGTCGGGGTTGGCCCCATACAAAGAGGACATCGGGAAATCACATCGCTAATTCGCTCTTGAGATGTCACAGTAGATATAAAGTGACATACCTAGTTGGTTTTCATACAGATTGAGGTGTTTGCGTTATCTAGTGTAATCTATATCTGTGATGAAGACTAACATTACATTACACTTATAACTTATAAGTATAGTCAAAACTGTTTATAACAACATCATTTTTAACACATCACATGTCTTGACCAAGAAAGAAGTCCCAACGCAATTTTATCATTCATCCAACAGAACATTGACACAATTGCTTTGTGACAATTACATAAAAAGTGATTTAAAGATATCAAACAGTAAATAAAACTTTAACATCTACTGGATGAGCATTATACACTAAAATAACATTTTAGATTGTTATGTTTGGATTGGATTTTTTTATGTAGACAGTTTTCACTTTATGCTAAGCAATGGAAACTCATCTTTTATCACCAAATATTGCTGTCACTTGGATGTTGTTATAGATGCTTTTCATTATTATGCTAAGATCATCAATGGACACTTAGTCTAGATAGCATAGTGTCCATCAACTCACAAAAGCACAGGCATTTACAGCATAGTGTTACAGACAAAAAATACGAAGTTACACCTTGTTTAATTAAAAACAAAAACAAGATAATGATATTCAAATCAGTAGCAAAAAGGGCAGTTATTATTGTTATTGATAGCCGCAACTTCAACAAATAAAATGGTAATACCACATTAAAGACAGCATAAATATTCAATGATGCGAGAACGATCGCAGTGTCTTAGCAGTTCATTTGCATAATGCTTAATTATACGCACCTGAGACCAAGGCAAGGTCGTCAACGCGCTTGAAGCGGCCAATTATCTGACGATGCAGCACTATGGCACGTGCCAGTTGCCTGTTGACTCCCGGTAGGGTCATCAGCTGCTCCTCCGTCGCCGTATTCACGTTCATCAGCTCCGGGTACTCCTCGGAAGGCGGCAAACTAAATGTATGGCTCAAACTGGATTTGTTCAGTTTACTCCGCCTAGCGAACCCCCGGAACGATCGCTGCCGACCGCTCTTACTCCTCATCGAACTCGGACTTTGCCCCATTTCGTTACCCGCCACGGCTGCCACTTTGAATCAAATATTGATCATACCATAACACCAAAATTCAGAACCGTCGAAAACCTAATAATAGATCACGTTACACAATAACACAGCGCGGTTGCGACACTTGCACTTTGTTCGTAAACTAATGTTGCACTTATCACGGTAATACTAGCTTATATTAATCACAAAATAAATATATTTACGAACTAAATACAAAGTGGTTTGCTGACACAACTTCTCCCAATTAGCCATAACCAGCCACGAACAAGATAGACCACATAATGTCTTGTCCGATTGACGTGTAGTCTCAACTGCACATGACAGCTTAATGTTGCAAGCGATGAATCAATGTTTTCCTTTTTTTAAGCTTTCTAAAAAAACACAACCCATTTCCTTTACTTATTTATTGAGTTTACGCCTCCTGTTTCTTACTTGCAAGCGTTTATTATTATAGTTAGCGGCAGTCAGATGCTTAGCTTGACTACAGAACCAATGTTATAATTATCATTAAGAGCGTTTATACCTGCTGAGCTGGTAACGTTTCATTTTTGTTAGTATTTCTCGATTGTTCCGTAAAAATTGAATGAAAATTAAAAATGTTGTCTGATAGAACACTTCTTAATACTTATATAATACTAGCTTTTACCCGCGGCTTCGCACGCGTTAGCTATTCCGTCTGGTAGTTTCAATTGAGATTTTCAGGATTTTTCCGAATTCCCCTGGAAATTTTCAAAATTTATATCGTGGTTTTCGTGGTTTATAGGTTGTGTTGTGAATAACTGCACAAAATTCAAGACTCTAAATCCAGTGCTGAAATTAAAAAAAAATCTCTATCCGAATTCAAATTCAAATAATTTATTCAGTAAATAGGCCGCAATGGGCACTTTTACACGTCATTTTTAAAACTGCCGGCGCTTTCGGAAAGACCATCATTGCCAAGAAGAATGCGCTGCAAGAAACTTGCCAGAAAGTCATTTTTTCAAAATAAAATAAAATTAAATTAAATTAAAAATAAAATCCTTAAAAACTATAGTATACAATTAATGAAAATAATAATAATAAAGGCATGTATGGGGTCCCTTAGTTACAAAACTATCCCGTTGGAGTATCGGGATAAAAAATAGCGTATGTGTTATTCCAGACGTCCGACTACCTACATACCAAATTTCATGACTCTAAACCCAGCGGTTATTATTTCGATATTTTATCCCTAGGTATCCCGTGGGAATAGCGGGTCAAGAAGTAGCCTATGTATTATTCTAGACGTCCAGCTTCCTACATACCAAATTTCATGGCTCAAAGCCCAGCGGTTATAATTTCAAGATTTTATCCCTATCCCGTAGGAATATCGGGGTAAAAAATAGCCTATGTATTATTACAGAGGTCCAGCTACCTACACACCAAATTTCGTGGCTATAAGCCCAGCGGTTGTTATTTCGAGATTTTATCCCTAGATATCCCGTGGGAATATCGGGTCAAAAAGTAGCGTTTGTCTTATTCCAGACGTCCAGCTACCTACATACCAAATTTCATGACTCTAAGCCCAGCGGTTATTATTTCAAGATTTTATCCCTATCCCGTGGGAATATCGGGTCAAAAAGTAGATTTTGTCTTATTCCAGACGTCCAGCTACCTACATACCAAATTTCATGACTCTAAGCCCAGCGGTTATTATTTCAAGATTTTATCCCTATCCCGTGGGAATATCGGTGTAAAAAATAGCTTATGTGTTTTTTCACAGGTTCAGCTACCTACACACCAAATTTCGTAGCTCTAAGCCCAGTGATTGTTATTTCAAGATTTTATCCCTAGGTATCCCGTGGGAATATCGGGTCAAAAAGTAGCGTTTGTTTTATTCCAGACGTCCAGCTACCTACATACCAAATTTCATGACTCTAAGCCCAGCGGTTATTATTTCAAGATTTTATCCCTATCCCGTGGGAATATCGGTGTAAAAAATAGCCTATGTGTTTTTCCACAGGTTCAGCTACCTACACACCAAATTTCATAGCTCTAAGCCCAGTGGTTGTTATTTCAAGATTTTATCCCTAGGTATCCCGTGGGAATATCGGGTCAAAAAGTAGCGTTTGTCTTATTCCAGACGTCCAGCTACCTACATACCAAATTTCATGACTAAGCCCAGCGGTTGTTATTTCAAGATTTTATCCCTATCCCGTGGGAATATCGGGATAAAAAGTAGCCTATGTCTTATTCCAGATATCCAACTATCTGCATAGCAATTTTCATCCAAATCCGTCAAGCCGTTTTAGCGTGAAGGAGTAACAAACATACTCACTCACTCACTCACTCACTCACTCACTCACAAACTTTCATATTTATAATATTAGTAGGATATTCGTTATAGAATTTTATCATCTTTAAAAACAGTTAATAAGCATTAATTCGTTTTTAAAGAATATAAAAGTCTATCGCGAATAATAAATGGAGTAGGTAGACACATTAACTTATATATTAAGAATAAGAAATGTTCTATCAGACAACATTTTTAATTTTCATTCAATTTTTATGGAATAATCGAGAAAAACTAACAAATATGCAAAGTGGCCAGCTCAGTAGGTATAAACGCTCTGAAGTATTGATTATTTAGTCTAAATTCAAGGCAATTTGTATTTGCATAAATTATTTCTTCTCATCCTCAATTTGCCATCAACTCGGGAACATTTTGTATGCTGGTAACCATAACGTTTCGTTCAGAAACTTTAGTCTTTTATAGCATTCTGATAAAAAAATGTATTTAATTTTTTTTTAAGTAATTAAACAATAATCCCTTTGAAAATTTTAATTTATTTGTGTATCAATACAGGGATAAATAAAGTTTTACCTTTAATATACTTACATCTAAAGTAAGTGGTATGCAAACTAACAATTTTGCATCGAAATAGTAAGTACCTGGAATGTGCACTGTGCAAGAATCACGGTCCGTCATTTTGCCGAAAGAGATAGCTACCACAGGGTTATTTTATCTCACTCTATTAGTATGACCATAATTTTATGCAATTAATGAGACATTCCTTCCTCCTAGTACTTCTTTGTCAGAAAAATATACTAAGTAGCAATAACCAGAATTTTTATTACTTGTATACCAAGTCCTTATTATACGGTTGGTAGAGACTAGAGCAAATAAATTTTAGGTTTGTACGTCGGTGCTAGTAACATAAGTATTCACTTTTCTATAGGTAAAACTTATGATATTGGCAAAACCGGTATTGACATTGTATAATACCGGTATTTCGATATTGATCTCTAAATACCAATATTTTGTTATTAAATAGAGTCGCAACACTCAAACGTTGCAAGTCACAAAATATGCATTAATACTTATTTCATTAATATAATCTTAGACATTTTTGAAATAATCTTAGCTACCTACTCGTACTTAAGATTGTCGGAACCGGAAAGGTTTTGGAAGTGCGAAACTCATTCATTTTACTTTAGTAATACGAATATCGAAAAAATACCAAAATACCGGAATATCGGTATTAGAATTTTCGGTATTGAAAAAATACCGATATTGCAAAAAACGTCCGATATTAGATGCTCTATCACTTAGGTCAATAAATGAATGAAGACTAAGTGACAATACATATATATTACACTATTATTTACTTATTCATTATTTATTAACTTTTACCAGCGTCTTCGCATACGTAAACTGAATGGATCTGTAAATTTCTTATCTTTCTTTATTACTCGTCCGTCCAGTCCATCCATGTGACACTCTGTTGCTTCATTATAATTTTATTATTAGTATTTATCAGCAGACGGATATAGGTATGTGACACTGCTAATCACTATTTTCATTCTGTTAGTACAAAAGTACCTCTCAGCTAGAGTTTGGCGCAAAGAATATTGTCACGCCTGGCGCAGACTGTGAGTCAGATTGTTATCAGTAATATTATCGTCACTGCTTTTAAAAAAGCTCGTACCTACCTTAAATTAATATTTTTTCTGAGTTAACTTTATGCACATTATTTGAAGGGTCACTTTTGCTGACATATGGATTTGAGATAAGTAGATTTTTTCTAATTAGTGACGATATACTTATATGTCGTAGTTATACAGTATAACTACTTTAATGGCATATCGTAGCAAAATGGATCGAAATAAAACAAATGCGATCAGAACAGTTCCGTGCTATTTATTTAAATTTTATTTCTGTACAGTGTTGCCGATAAAAATAAATATTAATCCTTCCACTGATAAAATATACAATATAAGCATAAATCACGGTTTACTTTGTAACACCGAGAAATAAATAAGGATTATCCTTGTTGATGTGTATTTTATGAGTGAAGAGATCATATTCACAATACTACTGCAGGCTACGAGTAAAATAACACTACATCCGACTGTAAAGATACTATTTTACAGAGACGAGTGTGAATCCATACACTTCCACTAATAAAATGGAATAAAAGTGCCAAGATTATCCCTTGTGAGAGGAATAGCTTTTATTTCTTTTAGTTCTTTATCAGGGTGCATTTTAAGATTTTATGTATCTGCTTCTCTGGTAATTGAACAATAAGGTCATGAGGTATGACAAAGATAAAAGAAAGCCAAAAGATTTCCTAAAAACTCACTGAATCATTGGCTTGAAGAGAAGTAGGACGTGAAAAATGAAAAGGGCTAGATTCCCCCATGTTTGCCTAGGATATTTTTTTTCGGTTTGCACGCTAACGTGGACACAAACCACAACAATGCCCAAACACAAGTATACTGTTCCATATTTTAACCACATTTTTTAATTCAATGTATTAAATACGTTCGTTACACTCAATATAATTGTATCGATTTGTCGCTTACGATAATTATTAATTTTTCGATTTTTTTCTTTAAATAATAATTTAACAACTAAAATGATTACTAGAGTCTAACCTAAGACAAAGCGTAACAAAACTATTATTGAGAATCTAATAATAAATCACTATGCCTTAGCCAGAGTTTGCTTCAACTGTTTAGCTATAGCTAATTTACAACCAAAATGGCATGCTAAGTATTATTTCGTTTAAATTCGCCAATGTCTTAAGTACCTACCCAAATTCTCATGGTAGCACTTAAATTTTATTCGCATTTCGGTCATTAAATTTCGCTCAAACAAGGCGAAGTAAAGTGCCACCATAAAAACCGAATCCACCCCATTGCTTTGTCACCAATCCAACTGCTAATTCCGAACTATATTGTAACGAAAAAAGTTTATTTTCCGTGTTTGTGAGTAGCCGAATATAAAGGCAAACCTATGTTAACCAATTAGAAATAACATTTTATCACTGATATAATGTTTTTCAGAACGTTAAATGTATTATGCTTTCAACTTATAAAACTTTTTCATCAATACAGTTCCGGTTTAAGTGATACTACTAGTTTTATCTAACTAGTGCAGTCACCGGCAATAAGTAAGAAATAATTCTACAAAACAGTTCAAATATTTAAAAGCAATTCTACTTTATACACAACCATTAGAATGTAACCAATAATTTATGTGTTTGTTTTTATTTGATGTAATGGCCGGGGACGGTACAAGATGATGTTTAGCTGCTTTAACATAACTCAAATGCATATATTTTGCGGCAATGCAGTCCAAAAATCATTAGATCAATGATAATTATAAACAAACAAACATCTTAAACAGTTGAGCATAAATTATATTAGAATATTACAAATCCCTATAATTATCTCCTAGCTGAGGATGTTACGTGGCCAATACATATTAAGAAGAATATGTGTAATAATACATTCAAAGGTACCCAGATGGCAGTGGCGTTACACAGCTAATTAAAAAATAATTCAATATTTTTTAACTTTAAAATTTTGTCAAGTGTTGTTAGTTACTTTCCACAAGTTATTGGTCAGTAAAATTATTTTACTTTCAATATCAAATAGTAATATTATGCTAATAATTTCATTATTATAATATAGGCACAAAAGTTTATTTGCCAAGTGCCGCCATAGGATACCTTTTCAATTGGATTATCACATAAATAAAGGAATATTTTTGTTCTATTAATATAAAAATCATATCACAGAAAGATGCGTTATAAAAAATGAAAACTTAAACTGTTGTTTTGACTAGTACATACAATTTTTAAAATACTTATTAGAATTTCACTGAACAAAATGTGTCTTTTATTGAATCTATGATTTTTAATTAATATTTTAATTTTGAGGAAATTACAAATGGTCAAGTACATTTACAGTACATACTTAATTATATTTATAATGTTACCTAGGAGTTGATTAGCGAAAGAAGAGCTTGCTTACAATAGGGAATATTACGCCAAGCTCTGCGCAGGCGGCGACACCAGCGCAAATCGCCAAGACGACGTCAGTCAGTTTTCTTTACATTTAGTCGCCATGACAGATTGTGTATGACCAAAGAGTATTAGTACCTATAGAAATCATGACATTTATTAGTAACAAAATAACACGATATTTACATCGATAGTAACGATAGAGCTGTATTTCCATAAAAAAACCATTGAAATAGATATTACGGCATACGTACATATCCTACATTTAAGATACTCAAAAAATTGTTTACGGTTTGTGCTAGTGCTACACTCTGCGGCAGAAAATTGCAGTAATATTCCCTATTTGAAGTCGCAGGGGTCGCAAGAAAAAAAATTACACACCCGATTTCTCATAATATGCAACTTGATCGAATCGCATTTTTAAAGTGCTTGTTCAAAATATCGTTGGCTGTGCACCTACATACCAATGATATATATTATGTTAACCCTAAATGAAATATTTAAGATTTATTGCAATAGTTTTATTAGCCACTACAAAGCTACAATAACATTGAATAATTATTACAATTTGCATGTTCGCGTAGCAGACTTTTCGTCAACTTTTTAGAAGGTACTTCATTTTTAACTTTTAGAATAGGTAATCATTTTATAAGATATTTTTTCTTGTGTAATTTTCTTCATAGGGAAAATTATGCACTTGGAAGCAAGCCTCAGCTATTAAGTCTTAATTTTTTTTATTTTTTCTACTTACAGCCTAGGTAACATGGTCAGCCATATCCTTTCAAATATCTTACATTTTAATACGTTACAATAGGTACTGATAAGTAATGCGATTTAGCCACCTAACATTTCGTCCCCATTATAAAAATAGTTTTATATCCACTCTAAACACGTCCCTCCGTACAAATTCATATCAAAACTGCATACTTAGTCTGGTTGGTTTTATGCAGAAATGTGTCAATCAAAAAAATAAATTGCAAACAGTTCGTTTTGATAGAAACATTTTTGCATGAAACTATCCGTTTTAGTATGCATAAATGAGTTACTTTTCTACACAATATGTAATTGTGAATGCGCTGAGTCGATTTATATTTGAACTTAGACAGCTTCATTGGAGCTTAAAGAAGTGCAACCTGCTTCGACACCATATGATTTTTACATGGAATGCGATCGTTAAATTTTGAATAGCTTGTCTTTGAGGGTAATTGTTAGTCTTTAGCAATGTATGTAGGGAAAGTAAGTATTTTTATTCGCCAAGATAAAGTAATTCCTTACCACTTATTGCTTTGTAAATTTACGAATAAGTCAATTAAAAATCTGACTTAGCCTTCACGAGGAATTGGAAAGACATTAGAAAGATTTGACAAACTTATTTTGAGTTTTGTATGTTGGAATTGCAATAAACTTACTAAGTTTTTCCTCATATAAGAGTTAATTTATAAAACGTCTTGGTTTCTAACTAATATACATATTTTGCCTAAATGGAATAAGACGTTAGTGAGACTTTGACATTATGCTACCTATAGCTGCATCTTTTTGTATATTTATGGCACATTGGCCCTTTGCTTAGCAAATATTGCTTGTTTTAGAATTGATGTATCATCAAGTTAACCTTTAAATTATAATAATAAAGCTGCCCATGTTATAATTTCATCCAAATAAGTTTGTCAATTAATTATAGATAATTAGTAAACAATACCTAATCTATTATAGTTAATAAGTTATACCACGTTATACAAAACCCTCAGGTATTATTTTAATAGTAACATAAATACTTAAATTATGCAACTGAAAACACCAAGTCCGATATTTTCTATTTGGGGTTGATATTTATTAGTGAGATTAAGTACTCTAAGATATGATTCGGATTTATTACTAGCATAAAAATATAAAAGTGTGCTAACGTATAAGTCGGCAGTAAAATTGCTCCCTTAACTTTTATCGCAAAGCCGTAATAATATAGTGGCGACTAGCATGTCAAAGAAGCGTCGCCTCTATACGCTAGAAATTTTTTATATTCTTATGTTCCTCTAGTAGATATTAAGCTGATGATTTGAAATATCGGTTCAAATGAATCTAGATTTATAACGATGACCTTTAATGTTGGAGGAGAGATCATTATCATTTTAAAAGCCGTATGAGAGAGCAAAAAGGCAAGCAAATGTTAAATGAAACGCCATATATTACTCAATATTTTTTACTATAATAATAAGCACCAAACCACGTTTGGAATGTTCAGTATTGCACCATGTTAAGAACAAAATCCAATTTCAATAATAATAAGTTACATTCACATAAACATAAAAAAAAGTTCTATAAACATTTTCAACTGTCTATGGTTAGGGGTTGTGAACGAGCGTTCGAAATTCAAACTTCGAATTGAAAACTTCGTATCGATGTAAAAAATAAATAAATTCGTTTACAACACACAATAAAGGTCACCATTACAAATCCAGAAAGATGCATCTATAATTTACATGTGAACATATGGAAATGATCGTTACATACAAATATATACTCATTGTACATATAAATGGTTTGTACAAATAGTGACTTCATTGTGCATAAACGTGTCCTCCCATCGCTGCACGGCCAGTCTTCATAGAAGATCACATGTTATGGAACTTCCTAATCTCAGATGATGCTTATAACCCTTGTTAAAACTACGATCAGTTTCTTAAACTGATCTAATAATCCCTAAATTTAATCAGCTACGAAAATACGTCTAAAACCCTTGTTGATTTATCGCCAATATTATAGTATCAATTTATTTTAGTAATACAGTTGATCACCTCAAAAATGCAAATTTGAAATATAAATAGATTTTTTTTAAGCTGTTTAAGACTGACTTAGTTTTCAATATAAGGATTATTAGACCAACAGTTTATCGATGCTATCTAAATAAATACTTATTTAATATCATGAACAATTACAAACAAAAATTGTAGAGAATTATCTCGCGAGCAACATTAAAGTGTCTATTCAAATTTCAAAGTTCATAGCATAAATATCTAATTTTATATAAACAATACAGTGTCGCGTACTTATTTTACAATGCCACGCCGCCAACGGATGGCATTTTACCATTTTTTTTTATAAAATGATTATAAAAATGTATCCGCGATCCGTATGTCGGGGTCCGTGGAAGAATCTCAAGGCGTAACGCGTCGTTGCGACGAAGCGGATGACGCTACGGGTGATGGGATAGGTTGATGCTTACCACAGCCGCATGTCTAAAAGGCAGCGTCGACAAAAGTACAAGCCAGCAATGTATTACGTTTAAACGATCGAGTCGTTCGCGGCGCAAGCGACGTTCCAGCGCGACTGTGCAGTTTGGACGCTCGCCGGTTGATAGTTTACCTGCAATAAGGAAATATGATCTTAGTGCATTTTGATCTATTATCCTACAAGTAACATGGTGAACTTATTAACACTTGGAACTGTCTAGAAGCCTAAATAAGAGTACAGACAGCCGTCATTTAACCTTTCTGCATAAGAAATTTTGAACACGGATATTTGGAGACCAAGATTCCATAAAGTGCAGCAAATGTACAATCAAAATTACTGCTAAAACTTAACAACAGCACTGGCCGAAAGCAGTGAATCGCATAACTTCGCCCCCGTTGTAAGTTTTCTGATTTTTTTCCATAAAAACCTTCTCCTGACAATAACGAATATAAAAAAAAAGAATTAGCAAAATCGGTCCAGCCGTTCTCGAGTTTTGGGCTTAGCAATACATTTTAGCATTAATTTTTATTTATACACAGATATCGCCACGAGAGTCAAAGTGAATGTTTACACACACAGTTACAACATGTCGTGTATTGACAGTAGGACTTTGACATTTACTCATTCATTTCATTCATTCTCATTCTGTCCAATCAGTTCTTGTTCTTTTTGTAGTTGTGTGTGTGTAATAATTCACTTCAAGTTTCGCGACCTGCAACCTAACCTATACCACAACCGGGACTTATCGCGTTACCAAGGAATACCTCGACATGTGAACCACATTACAGTGGCCGTAGTAAGGAGTAGACTGAAGTGTAGGGTATCACGTTTGATTAGCAGCGCGAGTCCTTCGAACAACCCGCACTTGATTACAACTAGTACCGGCACTGAATCACTTCACTTACTACTTCACTACTGTAAAATAAACGGAGCTGTAGAAGCGAGATATTTTGACGTTTTTTATTTTATTTCATCTAATAGAATGAAGAAATATAATATAGGTTATACTTATGACGTCATAACTCGCTATTGTCATTGAAACTCTATGGGAGAATTGTTTTGACAGCTCATAAAAAGTACGTCAGTTGATTGGTATCAACATCTCTATTCAAACGGACCGACACTCGGTATCTCGAACTACCCGCACTTGATAGCGATTTCAACATATAATATCGACTCACCGGTGCAAGCTAGCACTCGGAGGAGGAGTTGAGGTCGAGCGGCGGCGGGGGGCGCGGCTTGGCGCGCGTGAGGCGGTCGAGCTCTGCGGCCGCGTCGCTGCGGGCGGCCGCCGCCGCGGGCGACGGGTCCGCCGCGCGGCCCGCCGGCGAGCCCGTCTTCTTGTACAGCAGCGAGTTGAAGAAGTTGGCGAGCACGCCCTCGTTGCCCGGCGTGCCGGGGCCCATGCCGATTTTGGCACCGTCCAGCTGTTGACAATGTAGAATCATCGATTTAGAATACCCTAGATATAGCCTCGTACCTACATCCTTCCGTTGGGAAGGACATAAGAAATAATTATAATTGGACACTAATGGCTTTTGTAAAAACTAGTAGGAAAAGCCGGAGATTTTATCCTCTATTTTTAGTGAACATCTTAAGCTCTAAGCAATATAATTTGAAAGTTTCAAAAAGATATTAAAAAAAAGTGCCTTTGATAGGCAGGAGGATATATATACTGTCACCTACAAATTCAAGTGATTTTAATAACAAGAAAAACTGCAACCATACATTTTCAAAAACTTGTACTCAGCTCGGGAATCGAACATGCATGGCATGTTTAGAAAATAAAACTCACATTATTAAAGAACGTAAAATACAATACATTATATTCATTAACATTTATTGCTTATGTATGACCTTCACTACCGATATTGAAATAGAAAATAATATATACGTTTTATTTTTCAAAACGACTGGGTTTGATTCCCTAACTAAAAGTTTTTTTTTTTTTGTAAATGTATGAATGCAGTTTTTCTTCTAATTAAAATCAATGACATGATTCCTAAGAACAGATCTTCGTATGTCTTCTAGTTTCAGACTTTCCCATACTGACCGATATTATTGTTACACCCTGTATAGGTTATAGCTCACCTGCGCAGTGGCCCGCTGCGCGGCGCGCATGGGCGAGTCGGCGCGCGGCGCGGGCGCGCCGGCCTGCAGCGCGGCCAGTTGCCGCTGCAAGAACGCCTGTTCATCCTCCGCGTTTATTTCCGCTTCGCGACTCGCCCCGCTCTGTAAAACAACGTTTTACCTCTTAAAATTGGCGGAGTGGGTCGATGAGGGCGCCAGTGTACCGAGAGGTCTCCGAAATGTCAAATGTCACTGTTAATGCACACCGTTAAAGCTGCGTTAGCAGGTAGTTATAATTTCCATTAACTTTTTCCATTGTGACACGAAAATTATTATACATTTGTATGGATAATTTTCGTGTCACAATGGAAAAAGTACTTACTTTTACCACAAGGTTTTGTATATATTTAAAAACATTATTACTTATTTTTTGCGTTGAAATAGCGTTAAATTTTTGTTTTTATAAGTGGACAACTAAAAATGGACAAGTTTTTGAGAAATAGTCTCACAATTTCGTTTTCTAAACTAAGCCATTTAATATCAAAATTTTCTATTGTATAGTTTAAGCTGGTTCCCCACATTACAGGCGAAATGTACTTTATTTTATTTTTAAATAAAGATACGTCATAATACACACGAAAGAAGCGAAAAACACGTACACTCTTTGTCTTCTTTGTCCCGCTAGGTATAGCAAAGTTGATAAAGGGATCAAAGTCAACAGACTATCACTTGAAGTTACATTTATCACTTTACCTTCCGCGTGGCTGGCTGCACAATTATATCCCTATAATAGTCGTCTGGCTTACAACTCTGCATGTTTTCGTATAATATGCTAATTTTCTTCATGCTATCCCATCCGGCGGGTCTGGAATAAAGCATACCAACACATTGAGAAAATATGAATCAAAAAGCTGCCGTAACTGGAATGGTATCAAATACCCCATTGCCCCCATTGGTTGGATATCAGCAGGGCTACTACGAAACTCGAAGTTCGTGTCGTGCGGTCCCTCTGACACTTATACTATATAATACGAGAGCGAGAAGGGCCGCACGACATGAATTTCGAGTTTCGTAGTAGTCCGTAGTAGAGTGGTTTAAAACAGTGGTGGGCAAACTATATTCATAGGGGGCAGAAAATGACAAATATTTAAGAGGGCCAGGATTACATCATTCTATTCTATACTTTTTTATGTTTTTGCCAAATAATAAAATTATTATTATGGCGGGCCATATAGGTAGATACTATTCACTTCGAAGGAAACTCCCTTCGCGGGCCGGAGTTAGCCCGCGGGCCGTACTTTGCCCATCACTGGTTTAAACGAACGGAAGATCTACATGGTCGGGATCTCCAAGGTCGGTTTAACAGAAACAAAAAATTAAATCGTAGATTTCTACTACTCAAGCAGTATCAATCTTTGTTCAATCACTTTGAAAATAATGGAAACTTTAGATTTTCTCTTTTTGATACTAATGAAATAGTATCAATCAACGCCCAGAGCCTATTAATGCAGCCTGTCACACAACAAATTTAAAACAATTTGCTTCATCAAATGAACTTCGTGTAAAAGAAATCAAAAAAAAGTATTTTTAAAAGTTACTCAAGTAATGTCGTTCAATTTGAAGAGAACGATCTATGTTTTAATTAATTTTTGCTCTTGTTCCCGGTAAATTTGACATAGATTTTTGTTTGCTCTCAGATAAAGCGTAGCGTTTAAAGTTTACCAAATGTATATTTCACCATCTTTTCCACCTGTTTTCAAATAAATCACTTCAAATCCCTTCCCCCACTGCCCCTTTTTGTCCCTTGCAACATCAGTTAAAACAAAGACACTCACATCAACACTGCATCCTTCTCCACAATAAGCGCGGGAGTCCGGAACGGCAGCCCGTATATCCTATGCGTGAGGTATTTGTACAGGAGATCGCAATTTTTGTCTTCCTTGGCGCTCGTGTAGAACAGCGCGGCGCCGTATTGCAGGCAGAACCGCCGGATCCACTGCTGCATGAAGTCGAAGTGCTCGTCGCGGTAGTCGTGCTCTTTTTCTAAGGTGCTCATGTAGTCAGTCTGGGGATAAAACATGATTCATTGAAAGCGCTTAAAGCCGCGGGTTCACGGTGGATGGTGCTGCCAACCGAAGCAACTGAAGATCTAATGGGGGAGGTCCTATGTATGTCCAGCAGTGGACGTCCTTAGGCTGAGATGATAATGATGATGAACAAGAAGAGGTGTGTGTGGGCTAACCGATAGTATCTTTTTCAACCTCGACATTGGCGGAATCATCTATTCTATACTATCTATGGAGCTATAATTTTTTTTTTATTTTTTGTTTGCACTACCAATCTAACAGTAACAGACCAACACACCAACAAATTGGTTTGAACATTTTGAATTGGACTTTGAAGCTAAAAATGAAGAACTTTGAAGAAGGGTTAATAGTATCATTACCTTAGTGACAACAACCACTATATCCAATCCAAGGTTAGTGGTCAGTACAGCCTCCGGCAGCGGGTTATCCTCGTCTTCGCTGTCGAGGTCGTCGGAGAGATTCCTCGACGACCGTTTCATGGGCGAAGACGCCGCTTGCTCCATCTCGTCGCCGGGCTCCGTGTACCGCTGCCATTTTTGTTGCTGCTGTTTTTTACTCTGTAACCTTTGTTCTGGAAACAAAAGTATGTATATGTAAGTTCAGTCCTGGATTTGTTTATAGGCCGTATCGGCCGTATAGGGCAGCAGATTTCAGAGGAGAAGAAAATAATTATTTTATATAGAAAGTAACGGAAATAAAGCGGGCAATTTTATATTCCTTAATTTTTTATTGAATTTTCACATGCCTGATAAAACGCAAGTGATGAGAGGTGGATCTTTAGAAGACTTTTTCGGGAATGATCTATTGGTGCTTTAATATAAACGGCTCATAAATCATTTTTAGCACTAACACAAAAGTGACATATATATGTGACGAATACTGTTATTAAAACTAATTAACATAATTGCCATAATGCCGGACGTCCAGCACGCGCCGAGTCCGAAATCGGAGCTATTAAACCGAACCGATTCAAACGAATCGTGTCGCATTAGCATTTACGAATGAAGCAATTAAAACGTCGCTTTAGTAAATAAATTCAGAGAAATCGTTAATTGATGCAAAGTAAAATTGCTTTATCGCCTCGTGTAAAACGCGAAAATAATCAAAATAATGTCACCTTTTTTATGGATACAACTGGTCCGGAGAAAACTGTGCGTGTTATTTAATTTCTCAATTTGTAAAGAAACAGAATCAACTTGACAAAAACTTAACTGTTTGGACAATACTGCCATCACACTAAATCCACTAAGACCCCCTTAGAGGCCGTGTAGAGCGCGCGTCTGTGTGTTCGTTTCGATTGATTTGTTCGTAGCTTACCTACTGCTTTAGCTTATATTTATACTGTGGCTCAGCTGTTTATACCAGAACGGAGCTGTGCGAGGATAGGTAAATGCAGTGCCATAAATAGCCATTTCTGCGTCCTGTGCGAGCTTCTGTAACTACGCCCTTATTTTTTTTAAAGATATCATATTTACCCTAGAGCAATGACTCTGGTCTGGCCATTCTTGCGCCCCCAAGAGTCTACGCCCTATGCCTGGGCACCGGTAACACCGCCCTATTTACGGCACTAGGTAAATGAAGCGTTTCTATTGGTTAATGAAAAACACATTCCTCTCACATCTCTGGTGAAAACACATGCTCATTTTCCACTGCAAGCGAAATAGACCCCAGCGGCGTGTCGTCATCACAATCACAACTTGATTCCCACTGAGTTGCCTAAATTTGTACATGACGTCATTAATGGCAGGTACACTAAAGCCGAGTTTAGACTTGCAAGAAAAATCGTGCAAGTTACATTACATTGCGGCGCTCGACCGACCACTACAAACTCGTTGGCTTTACGGCCTGACAATGTAATACAACTTGCACGATTTCCCTTGCAAGTCTAAACTCTGCTTAACTCCGAAGAGTTGTCTAAAAAAAATGTTTACTATACATACACCACAGTAAACAACAAATTGTTTTCAAACAGGGCTAGCACGGCGCTTTATATCGTACGCATCAAAATCAACCGCCGCGGGCTATTAAACGCACCATGCTAAGTTTAGGAGTTGACAAACCGCTTTATTGCATAAATAAGTGGCATTGATTAAATATTACGCGAGCCCTGACGTAATTCGTGAGTCACGGTCGGAAACGTGGGGTCCCCGCTATAAGATGAAGATAAGCTGTTAGGTACATATCGTCATTACTTTAAAAAAAAACTCGTAGCTCAAAATTGATAATTTTTCCGAGTGAACTTTATAGACATTACATCAAAGTTCAATTTTTCTTTTTTTTCTTTTTTTTATTCGACTGGAAGGCAAACGAGCAAGTGGGTCTCCTGGTGGTAAGAGATCACCACCGCCTATAAATATCTCACACACCAGCAGTATTGCAGATGCGTTGCCAACCTTGAGGCTTAAGTTGGAATACCTCAAGTGCCAGTAATTTCACCAAAAAAATTGACATAAATTGAAATTTGTTGACATATTGATTTTAGATACGATAATTTTTCAAAGTAGTGACGATATCTAAAATATCTATGAGAATGTGAGTTGAGCTTTTCATCCTACTAATATGTTACTCCTTTATGAGCGTTTATACCTGCTTAGCTGGCAATGTTGCATTTTTGTTAGTTTTCCTCGATTATTTCATAAAAATTTAATGAAAATTAAAAATGTTGCCTGATAGAACACTTCTTATAAGTTAATGTGTCTACTCCAATAATTATTTCTTATAGACTTTTATTTTCTTTAAAAACCGTTTATAAACATTAATTCGTTGCGCGACTGCGTGGGTAAAAGTTGTGCGCGTGTTGCGGCAGCCGCCGAGTCGTGTGCTCCCTTGAAGAAGCTACGAAATAGCCCGAAACGGTCGAGCTAAACTCGATTTAAGACGTGAGTTATTCGTTACAATATCATTTGATATGGGTAAAAGCTGCATATATAATATGCATGGCCACAGACTCTGGGAACCTGCCTGGCATACGTTATCTGTTCAGTGGCGGATTAGCCACGTAGCAAGAGTAGCAAATGCTACGGGCCCCGCGCGTCTAGGGGCCCCACAGACCAATGCCTTCTGATCATAAAAAGTAAATTTGGATGTATTTCTTTTCTAAATCAATGTAAATACAATACTGCCACCACAAAACCAAAACAAACCGCCGCCAAAGAAAGAGATGGTATCAAAATGATCGACTATTACATTATACTTATACTATGAACTTGAAGCAAATCAAAGGCCCCATGATAAAATTTGCTACAGGCCCCGCGATGGCTTAATCCGACTCTGTATCTGTTACACTCGGCAATTCTATCTCTGATAATGACTGACCTGATTCGAATTCGACAGCTTGCATTTAGAGTTCGTTTTTATATCGCTTTCGTTGACAGAATACGGAGTTTATTAAGGTTCGCCACACACGACGGTGCATACAAATGTTAGGATAAACCTAACGGTATTTGGTTAAGTTAGTTACACATTTATCTTTAACATGACAAGATATCACTCCCAGTATATTAAAATTTAATTTTAAATTATTATAATAAAGGGCAAAGATATCGACACAGCCAAAGTTGCAATAATATGTATACACAGCCTTAATATTATGTGCATAAAGTCGTGTAAGTATACATATTTTTGTAACTTTGCCCGTGTCAATCTTTGCCCTTGACTGTAAGTTATGTTTTATAAGGTTGGTATAAATAAGCAGTAACAGCTTTTTATCTATTCATTTGTAACTAGTCACCTGCTTTATTGGTTAATAGTTTCATGGTCATTATAGGACATTATTGAATATTAATAATGTGTATATGCAAATGATAAAAAGATATGATAATTTATAATATTTTTTGGTACCTATTTAAGTATTTTTAGTAAGTGACATCACATCACTCAGAATTTCCATTAAGTATGTTTTAGGAAAACAATATTAAAAGTCATATTCGTCACTGCAATATTAAACATCTAATCTAATATACCTTTAAACGAGAGATACCTGTACATTCATTTATTTTAATGATTTCAGAAATTACTCTAACAATTTCAATGGAGTATTCGGGACTGTCTAATTGATTTCTCTTTAAGTTTTGCACATTCTTTTTGGCAAAAAAGCGTACCAAAAACAGAGATAATTTCGTTTAAATATTTTAATAATCTCGATAAAAATGTCCTCAAAAATTTATCTATTGCTATATATCTGTGATGTCAATATGTTCGCGCACACTGTCGTGTCAATGTATAAACTAGAGATGCAACGGATATCCGGTCAGTATCCGGTATCCGGCCTATCCGGCCACTACTTTACTATTAGGCCGAATACCAGATACCTAGTTGCGTACTATCCGGTCGGATACCGGATGGTAAAAAAATTATAGTTACGATTAAAAACTGGTGGTCCAAGAGCCCGGGCCGGCCAGACATACCTTTTATCATAAAAGCTGAAAGTTTGTCTATGTGTGCCTCTAGTACAGGTAAGAATGATCCCCACCCATGATACCTGGGTAGTGGTTCCTTTGGGAGGTATCAGGTAGCAAAGGTGTATAAAATTCCATCTTACTTTCGTTATTTTATAAAACTCAATTTTTTTATATTTTATTCGTAACAACATCAAAATTCACTTTACTCATTGCCAGACACTTAGTATGGTTCCAACCCCCTGCCAGACACCCCTAAACTATAATATCGCAACTTCTGCTCAATTCAATGTGTCTGGCAGGATGATAGAACCCTCGAAAATGTCTGGCTGCTAAGGAAACATCGTTTAATAGTTCCCCAAAAAACATATATTAAATTTAGCTGTTATAATATAACGTAAATTGAATTACAAAATATTATAGTTTAGGGGTGTCTGGCAGGGGGTTGGAACCATACTAAGTGTCTGGCAATGAGTAAAGTGAATTTTGATGTTGTTACGAATGAAATATAAAAAAATTGAGTTTTATAAAATAACGAAAGTAAGATGGAATTTTATACACCTTTGCTACCTGATACCTCCCAAAGGAACCACTACCCAGGTATCATGGGTGGGGATCATTCTTACCTGTACTAGAGGCACACATAGACAAACTTTCAGCTTTTATGATAAAAGGTATGTCTGGCCGGCCCGGGCTCTTGCTCTATGGTATTTATTTATGAATTTATCAATTATTGACATCAGTTTATTATTCTAAGGGCCTGTTTGGATTAATTTTAACTGACGGATAAATGTGATACCGTCTCGCGTCTATTCAAACAAAACAAACAGGAAAGACATCATATTTATCCATCAGTTAAAATTAATCAAACAGCCTCTAAGTTAATTAATTATATTCTACAAGTTGCAACCTGCACGGAGGTTCATGCGCATGTTCGAATTAGATTAATTTAATTGTACATAAAACTAGGCCGAATATCCGGCGGCCGAATATCCGGCTATCCGGCCAACGGTCCCGCCGAATATCCGTTTATCTCTAGTATAAACCCAGGGTTCCCTTTCAAATTACACCCTTTGAAATTGTTTAGCGACTGTTAGCACCTTTATCACAGTATATATGTAAGCTAAAGCAGTAGAGAAGCTACGAACAAATCGATCGAAACGAACACACTCACACAGACGCGCGCTCTATAGCCGTGAGACATCTTTCCCATCTTTGTGAGTGTGTTCGTTTCGATCTATTTGTTCGTAGCTTCCCTACTGGTTTAGCCTATATACTGTGCCTTAATCTTCATAACTAGCTCACGCTACCTAAAAGGATGGATGCAACACATGACTCACTACTAAGTTAGACTATGCATTAATAGAGCAACCTGTTATGATAAGATAACTGATTGGAATTCATTAGAGAGAGCTGAGGTTATCTGTTATATTTATGGAGTTATATAGGATTTTATAGAGATTACGGAAACAATCACATTATATTTCATTGTTATAAATGCCTACAAAATACTGCTTTTTAATTTGTATTCAGAAAGTCAATAATAAGGCAACAAAAGGTTTTTCTGATTTTCTTCGTTTTGTTTATTTAAGCCTCCTAGCAAAAGCAATGTTAAGCAATATGTAATCTTCTGTACCATAGTACATACACAGTAAATATAATTTCATTGCATTGTTAATTGTGCAACTATGCACAAACAACATCTGATGATGATGACATTTCTAACCTTCACTAGTGTATTCCGGACATAGCAACCCTAGCGGTACACATGCCGCGTACGAGTGAACACGAGTCATGCGAGTCATACGATAGACAGAGAAGTACAAAGTAGGCACAATTCTTATTATGCCTAAACGTCACTTTTGTATGGCAGTGAAGCTTCTGTACTTGTACTATTACTTATTCTGTGCTATAACATACATAATACAAAAGTGGTTGCTTCTTATTAAAAAAAAACTAAAGTTGAAGTTAAACAGGTGTCAATATTCTAGTCACCAAGATCCCACCAAAAACATTCTGTAAAAAACTAGCCAAGCCTCGATGAAGCTGCTTGTTTATCTCTAAAAAGTAATGAAATCTAGACAAACTCGTGCCAAGCCTAAGGTTTCTTACTGCGATTTCTTTATTATTATAGTTAATGTTGTGTGCCTTGGCCGTTGACTTGTACCCACTCACGTATAAAGAATGTTGAGTCTGAAGTCTTAATATTATTATTTTTTATACGTTAGTGGCCACCCATACCAGTCAACGGCCAAGTCACACAACATTAACTATAATAATAAAGAAATCACAGTAAGGAACCTTAAGCTTCGCACGAGTTTGTCTAGATTTCATTACTTTTTAGAGATAAACAAGCAGCTTCATCGAGACTTGGCTAGTTTTTTACAGAATGTTTTTGGTGGGATTTCACTTCTTTTTGTAGAAACGTGGGCTTATTGATTTATTTTATTAGATTTTCTTATTTGCAACAGTTTTTTTTTCTTTCTTTTTTTCTTCGATTATCCTAGTTTTTATAGTTTTCCCTTTATGTGGCCATTAAACCCTAACTCTGTACCAAATTTCAGCTCTCTGAGTTGATGGAAACTACTAGTTCCATTTTGATGATCATGAGTGAGTGAGTGTCATAAATGCGAAACTTTGCTTTCGCTTAACTTCGGAACTAAATGACCTACAGACTTGAAATTTTGGATTTTAAGTTTGTGATTATAGCTTACTGGATAACGAAAATTTCTGCGTTCTGGTCTTATCCAGAGGTTCTCAAATAGGGGCCTGAAAATGCGGCGAAATGGTTCCAGTAAAGGATGGTGCGGCAGTGCTTGCTTCGCGCTCGACTTGGCGGGGGCACTGCCGTGCCCCCAGATTTTCAAATAGACAACAACTGTGTCATCACTCAATCAAAGAACTCACCAGGTGTGAGATCCAATTTGTCTATGTGGTCACCGAGCACCGCAGCCCAGTTCTGCAGCTGCTCCAGTATGCCCCAAGGAGTGGTCATGGCCACTGTGAAGATGACCAGAGAGTGAGGGAACGTCTCCTCGCTGAGGGCGAACTTGAGAAGATTTGTGTGCCCTGGGTCGCCATCCAGGACCCACACACTGAGGCGCGTTTGATCTGATGAAGATGTGGGATATTTATTTGTTAATATAATAAAGTCTTGTTCTGTTAGAAGAGTAGATAATTTTATAGGATTAAAACAAAACTCAATAAATAAATGATAGTAAATAAATAAATATCACAGGACAATTGACACCAATAAATTGATACAGTCCCAGAGCAAGCCAAGCTTGTGTTATGGGAAATAGGCAGCCGATAAAATACTACACTTAAATAATTATAATATTATATACTTAAATACATACTAAACACCCACTGGAGGTGGGTCAAATCTGACTTATACCATTTTATAAAATGCTCCAATGTATACTGCCAATAAATTTTTTCGACTAACAAATAGGTCCTAAATTGTAATTATCATGCATTCATAATATAAGAGGAATGACAGGCATTTTTCCATCACTTGTCTTGGTGAATTAAAACAGTAATTTGGCATGCTATAATACTTCCTAAATTATTATTTTTATCATGGTTTTTAAGAGCTAAAATAAGAAAAATCTGTTGAATTCCCAACATTTTCAATTCAAAGTATGATATCTCAAACAACTGCTGACTGGATACTTATGAAATGCATGTTTTGCTTTGTAACAGGGGTTAAAAATATATGTAGGAAACATAAATCAACTTTAACCCGTCGAGCGACTTAGGCACACACCCGTGTGCCTAACGCCATACTGTCAGTGACATCTGGTCGCTTGACGGGTTAATTATTTTTTCTTTTTTTTAAACCCGCAATCAGCTATCAGCCTTAAACAGATAATGTATGAGTTTAATTGCCGTTTTAATAAACAAATAAAAACATTTTTTTTTACCTCAATTGCTAATACTGCATTTCGAACATTTATCAAGCTCACACAAGTGTACAGGTTGATTCACAAGAGCTGGCTGAACAAATTGAATGAGTGAATGAAGTACCTGTGCGTTAACTATTTGAATACACACACTTAACACAAATATGAAAGTTACATGCACCTATCATTTACCTACAAAAATGTCAAATGAAGTGATATTACTTTCGTTCAATCCAGCCATGCCATTCATGCCAACTCTTGTGAGTCAATCTGTAAAATAGGTTATGAATGGATTTGCACATCTGTTTACAAATATGACTGTGTCATAGCTGAAATCTCAGATCATTGTATAGACTGCACAATTATAACTTTGCTTGCACAGAAATTAATCAGATGCACCAAGATGCTATTTAGAAGCTATGTAAACTTAACTTACCATCGCGATATTCATCTCTAACGTCTATATACGCATATTCGAGTGCCGACCCTTTCTTAGGGTCCTCTACTCCTTGTAATTTTGCAATAAGGGTTGTTTTACCAGTCTCATTGTTACCCAAAACTAGAACATTTTTATTTGAAGGTAGTTTTGTGTTGCCCTGATTCTGGACTTCTTCTAAAATCGCAGACCTGGAACATTAAAATATTCGATCAAAGCTCATCTCACATCGATGCACGCAAGTTTCATGTGGAATGTCAAAGTACTGTAGGGATTAGGCTGTATACCGCTGGCAGGTGGTAAAAATGACTGCCTGGCAGGCTAGACTGAATGTGTTTTGTATAATTATAGTATTTTTGTATTTTATAATTCTGGAATTCGATTTAAACAGATTGACAGCGGTATACATGCCGGAGCACAGATCGCTCCCGACAGCCTGAGAGGCTTGACCTAATGTCTGTAAATGTATTTCTCTAAGTATCTTTCAATATATGAAGCGAGTACCGAATTGAAGTCCTTTCATTTGATCTGAGTTTAGCATCACGCGCGTAGATCCACTGTACCTTAGCTTCTACCAGCTACAGTTCCCCACAAGTGGTGGAGTAGGCGCGGTCGATGTATTTTTATGTTTTAGCTATCGCTGCAGAGAACGACGGAGTGCCGCAGTGATAACAGCGAGCTGGGAAGAATTTTCGCTGAAAGACCAGCTTTGAGAGGAACAAAGCGTGTAATTCAAAATAATCTGGTAAAAGAGAAGGAGAACTGTGAGTAATTTTTTCTCTCCCCAGTGTTTATTTAGCGGGCCGATAAGGTTTATTCCAGTGAAATATAAAGAAGATGGCGGAAAAATTCGCAGGTTATTCGGATGTGGATGATTTTATCCACCAATTCGAAACGATTGCTATTATTAAGAATTGGACCGCAGATCAGAAGCGTGTAGCAATCGCGCTATACTTAGAGGGACCTGCGTTGTCCTGGTACAAGGCCAATTTTACGACATTGGAGTCGTATGATGTAGTAAAACAAAAGTTGGCAGAAGAATTCCCATCGCAGGAAGACTACGCTCAGTCTTTTTATTATAGAAAGCAGGATTCAAAAGAACCGCTTCTGTCATTTTATTATGACCTGGAAAAATTGGCGTTAAAAGCGGGAATCAAGGAAGACGGCAGATTCATCAAGCATTTTATTAAATCAGTTAATTCGCAATGGCAAGTCCATTTAGCATCAAGATTGTTTGCATCGAAAGATGAACTAAGAAAAACAATCCTACAATTGTGTGATGTATTTAATGCGCAATTGAACATAAAAACTCCAAAAGTAGAACTGCCGGTTAATATTTCAAACGATTTTCAAGATTCGTGGGAACAAGGAGATGCTCCACCTCTTCGATTCACGCCGCGTTCGGAGTACAACACGCCCCAAACGCCGCCAACAGCGGTAATTCCGCAACAAGCACAGCAGGGAATGCCAATCGGAAGGTATAATTTGAGGCCGCGGCAGCTACAGCCGGTGCCGCAGCAGCGTCAAGGGTCTCAAGGCAATTCTGATGGTCCACAAATCAATACGATTTTTTCAAGTGATCTTCCCGATGTTTGTACTGTTGAGAAAAGCAGTCTGAACACGTTTGTGCCCGTAGAGCTCAATGGCAGGATTTGCAAGGCTCTCGTGGATAGTGGAGCCAATGTTTCACTGATATCTGTTTCCCTTGCAGAGGAAATTAATTTAAATTACGAGCGCAAGCTGAGTAATCCTTTGCGTGTTGCAGGAGGCTCCATGATTCAGCCTATAGGAATTGCTAATACATATATTTTGATAGATAATTATTATTGTAGAATTAGACTGTATATAATTAATGATGCCACTAATTTTTGCATTCTAGGGCAAGATTTTTTGACTGCAAATAATGCAATGATCGATTTTAGTAGTCAGACTTTGACTTTGGATAAAAAATTCCGTGTCAATTTTATTCAAAAATTGAATGACACTGAAAAGGTTTGTGCAAATGAAGTTGCCGTGAAAGAGGTTGAGTGCGAGCAAATAAACTCCTTGACCACAGAACGCAAAGTGCGATCGAAGGAAAAATTGTTAGGGTTCCGTGCTCATAATTTTTTTTATTCAGGTTCGAGCGAAGGAATGTTGGAGAAGTTTGAGTCTGTTGGAGAAGCACCGATTGTCGATGGAAAATTGGAGCAGAAGGATGGCGAAAAAGGCGGTTTGAGCTCGAAGCCTGAAAGGGTGCGAAAGTTAAAGAATTTGCAGACTGGCTCGGCAGGTCTGATGAAGGAGCGAGAGACACCTTCTGGTTGTTATGGACGAGTGGCAATGCGACGGCGTGAGAACGTGAATGGACGTGATAGTTTCCATAGAAAAGGTAATAAAAAGTCACGTCATTATTTGATTCAAGTTAATAAAAGGTTTTTCCCACAGCAGGGAACCCTAAACGAACGAAACATAAAATTTAAAAACGTTCATTTAAGAGAGAGGGGGACGGAAAGTGAAAGCTGTCTCAAGCCGAATGAGCGTTGTGGTTTGAATGAAAACTTTTTAAAAATTCACTCGAGAAGTTCCGTGTCAATGGTTAGAAAAAAATTTACACGACATATAATTGACAAGTGTCATTCAAATGTAAACATAAATTAAATTTTTTATATTGAATTTTATAAAAATACATTTATTTAGGTAGGATAATTTAATTTAGTAACTTTAATTGAATTTGCTATATATGAAATTAATGAGATAATGAGATTATAGGACTAATGTGCTTTATAATATTGTTATGTGACTAATATATGTTTTTTTTTTTGTGTGTTTTCATACTGGGAGATAAAACGCAGATGCAGAAGGCAATCAACAGCAGCTATGCAGTTGCTGATGAAAACTGATGGCAGCTCCCAGCTGTCCACATCAAAACTGATGTCTGATGACATCGTTGGAAAACCAAATAACTATAAATTTTGCTTTCATTTTAGATTAGTTTAATTGTTTACATATTCAACTTCACGAATATGAGATTGCCTGTTCATACATCTCCCAGTGTGAACTGTAATCAGATATGATGTGAATTTCAATATATAAAGAATGAGTAGTTATAGTTTGTCTCAGCATGTGAGGAGTACTTCATACCTTCATGTGTTTAATATGCCCGGAAATAAATGGTGGTTATTAATGGTGTATATAATGATTGATTTTCTGTGCCCTTCAATAGTTTTCAAGCAACAGAAGTTCACAGTCAACTGGGATCGCCGATGAAGCTTGCCCAGAGGTCCACATTTGGATCTATGGCTGTGAAATAAGAAAAAGATGGAAAACTTGAGGCTATGGCTGTGAAATGAGAAAAAGATGGAAAACTGGAGCCATGGCTGTGAAATAAGAATAAGATGGAAACCCAGCAGCCTCTCCAGCTGATGTTGAACAGCGACTCCATGCCGGGGTGCTGAGCACCACCTGATGAAGAATGATGAGCAGTCCATGAAGTATGAAGACTTCCACAGTTGATGAACATGTTGTCTTGTTGTCTTGTAGTTAGTAATAAAGTGTAGTTAGTCCCGGTAAAGGCATTCGGTAAATCAATGTGTTCAGCTTGGTACTTTAGGTGAACAAATTGGTCGTGGTAAAAACCGTTTACCATGAGCTGGATGAAAGCTCGGGTGCACCTTTTGAAGGGACCTGGGTTTGCATGCATCTCATCTATTCCGGTAATAGATGGAATATTATGGTAGTTACCGCTGGCATAATGTTTTGTCTAGGAATAGAGAAAAACGGGTCTTGTTATACTGGCAACATGTGCTAGTAAAGCAGATGTTGGCAGCAAAGACAATTTATGCTAGCAACATGTGCTAGTAGAGCAGATGTTGGCAGCATTCTTGCCAAGAAGCACAGTGGTCTGGTGGCAATATGGCCAAAGATTAAATATGACGCTGATGTTTCTGAAGCAAGAATGACGTGTCATGTTGCGCAGGCAACGTCACGCGTCTATTAGCTAGGTTTTTACCAGAAAAGGTGCCGTGCCTTTTTTGTGACGGGGTTTTTGGCCGGTAAAGCTCCATCCTTATTTTAAAAAGTTTAAAATCAATGATTATACACCGTGTTTTTGTTAATTTCTGTTAAAGTCGACACGATAATTTTAATGAAAAGGATGTAGCTAGTCTTTAGAAAAGGCTCTTTTCTACCTGTATTGTCCCCGTTAGGTAGGCCCATTAGATTAGGTCCCCGCCTCTGAGAGGAACGAGGGATATGTAGGGATTAGGCTGTATACCGCTGGCAGGTGGTAAAAATGACTGCCTGGCAGGCTAGACTGAATGTGTTTTGTATAATTATAGTATTTTTGTATTTTATAATTCTGGAATTCGATTTAAACAGATTGACAGCGGTATACATGCCGGAGCACAGATCGCTCCCGACAGCCTGAGAGGCTTGACCTAATGTCTGTAAATGTATTTCTCTAAGTATCTTTCAATATATGAAGCGAGTACCGAATTGAAGTCCTTTCATTTGATCTGAGTTTAGCATCACGCGCGTAGATCCACTGTACCTTAGCTTCTACCAGCTACAGTTCCCCACAGTACCTAATATTACAGTTGGATATAAGTAGGACGGGAGAGGAATGGACGAATATCGATGCGATGTGAAAAGATTCCACAGTTGTTTTACAAACAAAGGTAAGACGTTGCAGCTAGGTCACACATTTCTCAGGTATGAGAATTGACATCACGTAGGTGTGACACATTAGATCCCCTATATGGGGGACTCAGATGGACGCAAATATAACAGTGAACCGTTACCATAAGTTGTCCTTCGTATCGCCATTTTTTTCCTTTTTAGATTTAGGCCCATTAGCCTGGCCGTTTGTCTCCATTCTTCAGAAATGTTAGAAGATAACAACGGCACACAGAGGCTCTTCGTTTTCGGCCGTTCATACGTCACTCTCGCAATGAATTATGTTGCTATGGGCAAAACTTAATTTTACTCGAAAAGTTGATGTACCGGCTATTTACCCCTATATCCAAATAAAAAGTTAGATTACAACAATTACTGTTTTTATTTTTGAACCTTTAAAACAAAGAATCTTTTAATTGTTACAACTAAAAGATTTAGCGAAATAAAGTTAGTTATTATTTTTATCGCATGAGATTTAATCCATTGAATTTAGAAATTTTGAGCTGCTTTACCTTCAAAACACTAGTTTACTTTATAGCGGCAACACCATTTTGACTTTTTTTATTGACCAAGGCATTGACTGTAATATAAACATCCCAATTAGAAAGCATAATGTTAAAAATGCACACAAAGGAGTAAAATTTATTTATTTTGAAATTATAGTAAAATGCGTTACATAAATTTAGAATTGTTCTAAAGAGAACACAAATAATTAAAAAAATTAGAATGTTCAGAATGTGCTCTTTGCTGTATGCAAGTGTCGAATGTTGTTTGAGATATATTTGTCTTAATCTGCAATAATATATATCTTTTCATGACTGGTTATGTTTTTTATAGTGAAATAAACATTTACATTTCGATATGAATTTTTGTACAAAATTTAATCTTTACCTTAGTTTTTGAGCATTTCTTATTGATGTCAAAACTGTCAAAAGTGTTAATTTGACAGAACACGGTCAGACGTCTGTCATACGTATTTTTCCGTTTCAAAATCTCAAGAAAAATAAGCTGATAGGACTTCAAGAACAAAGAGAAATCTTTTAACATTAGCACACTCAACTTGTAAATCGTATTTGTTGTAAGCAAAAAATGTTTCGGAAACCTCAGAAACCTAGTTCCGGCAAGAAAACCAACTTGGCGCAGGTGAGTCATTGAAAATTTGTTTGTCCTTCGGATTATACGTTTTATAACAGTTTATTGCGACAATAGGACTATTAAGGATCAAAGCAACATCTTTATTTTTAGAAATTGTAGTTTCAATCTAGATTTGTTAGCAGTAAAGGTCTTATTAGAGTCCAACTACAATGCTTTGTCAAGTACAGAAACTTCCAGTACAAAGGCTGCATTGTTCGATGTTTGTTTTGGTTTCTTAGTTAATTCATAATCATAACAGTATTTTCATTCATATAATGAACTTTTTAAATCAAGTTGTGATTTACTGTTATGTATTTGAAATGAATGTAAATATTTACTTTAATGAAACATTTTAACATGCTGAACGCCAGCCTAAAACACATGCGTAGTCCAGTGGGCCGCGGCAGACACGGTGTGATGCGTGACTCGCGCGGACCCCCATGCTAAGAATGATGGTTGGGTGTTATCACAGGCTGCCTGTTTCTGTAAGTGGCCTATAATTTTTAAGTTATATCTTGTTAATATTTGCAAAAAAGACACCCTAATGATTTTTATATGGTTCTCAATTTATGGTCCGGCCCCAGCACAAATATACATGCTGAAATATTATATGCTGATGGACACATGATGTCCGCCATTGCGTTCAACATGTTAAGTAGCTATTTCACTTTCTTTGCTTTCATAAAAGTTGGTAATCAATATACTAACCATGGAGTTGAACAGGCAACAACTAGGTATTTTTATTTACTTAAGATAGTATTATCCATAATTTTACAAATACCATCCATGCTATGCTATCCTTACTAGTCCATAGAAAAATAAGCAGTAATTGTATTATTTTTTACACTGAGCCACATCACTTCTTCCTTGTCTATGGTTTTAAAAAAATTTAAATTTAATTTTTTTTAATTTTTTTCTTTTTTAATATTTCTTCATCCGACTGGGGCAAAGGAACTGGCTCATGCATACATATTTACTGTCTGGGCTCCACAGAAAACCAGTGTTGCTGCACATAATATGCGGCAACACATGCTAAGTGGAGACCCTTTTTGGTGTCCTGTCGTGTCACCATGTATTTAATATAGTTATAGTGCTAGTTTTAATCTTAGTCTTAGGTGGTACTTATGGAGCCAAAATATTTTTTTCTCTCTTTCTTTCTTTCTTTCTTTCATAGTAGTATTATAAATGCGAAAGTGTGTTTGTATGTTTGTCCATCTTTCACGCCATAACGAAGCGACGGATCAACGTGATTTTCAGCATAGAGATAGTTTATGGCCCTGAGAGTTACATAGGCTACTTTTTATGCCGGAAAAATGCACAGTTCCCGAGGGAACAGCGCGCGATAACCGAATGCCACGCGGGTGGAGACGCGGGCAAAAGCTAGTCAATATAATAATAATAGCCTTTATTCAGACGGTTTAACTAAGTTAATTTTTTTTCGTTTTTTTCTATAGTTTAAGGCAATAGTGCACTCAATCACTACTAATTTTATTATGCATCGATTCACTGTCTGTATGACAAAGGCCTCCTCCAACTGTCGCCATTATTGGCCACTAATATAGTGCAAAATATTTAAAGTGACCATTAATATAGTGCAAAATATTTAAACTACAATCCACCAAGACATTGACTTATATTGTGCTTGTAACTTTTAGACTGGACACAGTATAAAATAGATTTCAGGTTTTTAGTTATTGAATTAACAACTTGTATAGTTGAGCTATTAATGACACAATAAATAATTATTCCATTGCATACATTTATTATAGTAAAAAAAAACACAAATTACGAATTAAATCAAATTAAACACAATTTTCATAATTAAAATAAATGATTTAAGTTTATAGAGGTGAATCAGTTTGAGTTTTGCAGGTGGTAGGACCTTGTGCAAGGTCCGCCCGGATTGCTACCACCATCTTGCTCGCTAATCCTGCCGTGAAGCAGCAGTGCTTGCACTGTTGTGTTTCGGCGTGGAGAGTAAGACAGCCGGTGAAATTACTGGCACTTGAGGCATTCCATCTTAGGCTTCTAGGTTGGCAACGCATCTGCAATACCCCTGGTGTTGCAGATGTTTATGGGCGGTGGTGATCTCTTACCACCAGGAGACCCACTTGCTCGTTTGCCTTCCAGTAGAATAAAAAAAAAAAAAAAAAAGTTTGATGATGTCAATTTTTTTTCTAATGTCATAATGCAATTTGTTTTTTCTTTCTAAGTTTGGCCTCCTAGACATGCCTGACGTGGATGATGACGCTGAGCCAATGGACATGTCAGACGATGACATTGACCTGGAGGCTGAACTGGCTGCCATCGGGGGCAACGCACGGCAGCGACCCAGGAAGCCTGTGCCAGTGCTGGCTGCCGAACTGGATGCCATGATAGCCGCGAGCTTGCAAGATGTGCCTTCGGATGAAGATGTCTCAGGTAGGCTCATGTAATCCTAAGTTATAGGTGTAAGCGGGCTGTTCTCCGCAGCTCGACGTCTATGTGCGCCTATTTTGTGTGAAAAGACGATCGATTGTAGGGTCATTCATTATTCAAGTATTTCTAGTTTCAATCACTCATTTTCGTGGTCACACTTTTTTATGAATGGGTTGTATAGTTTGATGACATTTTAGATTATTTTTTAGAAATCCTGTACTTCTGCTAGATAACTGTAATAGAATCTTCTGCTGTGTGAACAAAAATGTGCTCACTTAAATCAAATATAGTTTTCATTTTATCTTTGAAAGAACATTTATTTATTTGTATATTTATATAGGGGATATAGGAAACGGCTTGACCAATTCCTTTGAATTGATTATCAGATTTGCGCCAGTAGCGGCCAGGTTAGCGCTGCTCATACTATTTTCTAATAGCAACCCACGTCAACTAGCGTAGTTCTAGTACAGTCACCAGCATTAATATCTGCCACGGCAGAGCGTGCAAAAATATCTGATATCCTTCCGGCCCTCGAAATAGAGTCGTATCAGATATTTATGCACGCTTGTTGTGTCAGATATTGGTGCTTGGTGACTGTACTATGTCACAAATGGGGGCTATCGCGAATGAATTTTCCGCTAGAGGCGCTAGTGTAGCGTGAGGTCAACGAAATGTCAAATCTCATAGTTTTTGGGTGAGCTACGCGGGATTATTTATAATTAGAATAATTTTGTGAATATTTTGCATTATCTGAAATTAATTATGGCAATTATGCGATAAGGGGCAATGAACGTCTGTAATTTGAGACATTTTATCTTTCGAAAACTTTTGTCCTCACTTTTTTCCGAACAAAACGGGATTATGCAATACTGTGGTTGCTCGATATGTTTATGGCACTGTTTTACAATGTATTAAATATGATTTTAGTCCAAACTTTGTTTTCACGGCCGTTATAACAGACTTTTAAAAACCTCACGCAACAGTGGCGCCATCTAGTGAGAGAAAAAACGATAGCCCTCATTAAACTTCAGGTGACGAAGACGACCCAGAGCTCCTCAGCGAGCTGAACGAGCTCGGGTTGGACGAGGCGCCGCCCGCGCCCCCCGCGCCCCGCGCCGCGCCCCCGCCGCCCGCCAGCACTGACAGCAGCACCATCAGTCTGCTGCAGGACAGAATTACTAACTACACCGTCGCTGAGAGAAACGCGAAGGCCAGTGGGGAGAGTAGTCGCGCCAGGAGGTGAGTTCTATCATACAATTATGACCTTGGGCTGACAGCGGTACCGTCAGCCTGCTGCAGGACAGAATCAGTTAACTACGTCACAGTATGGAAGCTAAGAACAAATCGATCGAAACAAACGCACTCACACAGACGCGGCAAAGGGGAACTCGCGGTACTGCAGACACAGACACGTCGAGACGAGTAGGTAGTGGCTGCGTTGCGTTGTTTGAATTCGAGCGAGACTATCCGCGATATAAAAAAGTAAAAACTATGCCTGGAAAATATTGTGCAGTGTATAGCTGCTTAAACACGAGTTCTTCTTTTATTTTTTAAACTGCCGCTGATGTTGAAAGATAAGAATGTTTTATTTTACTATTACCTACAAAATAAAATGCTTTTCTTTTAAATAAATTTTTTGGTAGTTTTGGTGATATTTCATTTATCTCAAAAATGATGCCTAGCTTCCATACAGATTAAATATACACACACATATATACTGTGACTACGTGTCAAGATCGTTGAGAGGAACAAAGCTAGGGAGGAGTATTGCTGCTTGGCGTCACGATTTGCGCGGGACGTCCCTATATTCAGGAGTCTATACTGGCCACTATTGGGGTTCTTTTGCCAGATGCTTCAAACACATGTGTACGATGCTTCACATGTGTTTACTTCACATTTATCCAGTGCTTTAAAAAAGCATTTATACGGATTTTACATTACTGCATATAGTTATATGAACTCACAATAGCGTTCGAGGCACTGAGTGACAGCAAAACGCATATATGCGTTCAAGGCACTAGTTCCATTCGTACCATAATATAACTGGTGAATTCAGTTACTCTATTAGTGCAGTAACTAACCCCATCTAACTACTTGTACGTACTCACTTGAAGTAGTAGTTTAACAATGTGCCGCTAGATGTCGCTATCAAACTCAGTCCCCATCCTACATCGCGCTGTTAAGATTTTTCTTGATTCAATGACTACTTTTCGAGACTGTCCCTTAGTTATCGCTTCTCGGCCTTTTGGCTAAGATCAAAGTGTAGTATCTGTTCTTTTCAGCTTAATATCTGAAAGTTCCCTCACTGAGGGACCAGTATATTAAACTGATTTTTGTATCTCGACGGGATGTTCGGGGCTCGCTCCACTCCCGTCACGGGTCGGCCCGGCATTGCAGTGCCGCCGGGATCGGCCCACATAGTACCTTGAAAATTATTAATCAGTTAAAAATTAAAAATTATTTGTAACTGAAATAAGGGGGTATTCTGGTAAAACAGAATAAGTGTACTTCAGGCATATTCAAATTTCTTAATTTTTTTTTTCAATTGTGTTCTACTTGTTTTGTACAATAAAGAGTTTACATACATATATACCATACTCCATGTTTTCTGTTTTATTATCTAGCAAAACCTTATAAAAAATAAATATTGTGCACTTATCCGGTTTTGCCAGAATACCCTCGATATTAATTTAATACAGTCATAGCAACGCAAATGTTGGCCCAAAAAAATTCTATGTTTTGAAAAGTATGGGACTATGACACTAGCACGTTTCGTAACCAGCCAAAGGTGGCAACGGTCGCCGTCTCATGTCATGTATGTTTGACATTCCGTTCCTGACACGTGCCTATTACGGTCATGGCATGACGCAGAGCAGTGGGTAGGGACCTTAAATATCTTACGTAACATAATGTTTTGTATTTAACCCCTGGTATGCTTTAGGAAGGCTGATCCGTGCTAATTTTAAAACTATCTTATCTCTTTGTTTTTTAGCAGACCTTTTATGCTTATTAAAACTGATGAGACTTGAATGTAGTGTGCGCGTATGCAGTCATTTTAGATCGCGCTATATTAAGCCGAAAGCGCGTTAAGAAATAAAATAAAACCGCACTTCCATAAACCAGCTTACACACAAATAAACGCTAGTCAGGGCTGTTTCAATGTTGTCACTACTTTTAAAAAAGCTATAGCGTAACTCCAAACGGATAATTTTTCTAAGTGAACTTTATGCGTATTATTTCAAGGGTCAATTTAGTTGACGTATTGATTTGAGATACGAGATTTTTTTCAGAGTAGTGACGCTATCCATTGATTAGTAGCTTCTGACGGTTAAATGTGATGCCGTCTCCGTCTATTCGAACAAAACAAATAGAGACGGCATCACATTTAACCATCAGTTAACACTAATCAATGGATGGTGAAACAGCTCCTAAAGCTCGTTGGCAACGGCACAGAGCTATATTTTAATTGTGTGCCTACTACACTGCTTTCGAATGATTTGGGAGTTTTGAAAAAAAAGTGTATCCTTTCCGTTATTTTGAAATTTTGGAAAAAAAAATTGTTTTTCCTACTCAGAATCAAGAGCACAATCGATTCCGATCGTCCCCACTTCATAAAAAAAATTATGATTCAGTTTTGTCTCGCCCATACTGAATGTATGAAAAAAATGTCGCAAAACTGTCATTTTTTTTCGGGACATTTTTTTAAACTATCGGAATCGATTGTGCTCTTGATTCTGAGTAGAAAAAATCATATTTTTTCTAAAATAAAAAAGAGGGTACACTTTTTTTTTTAAAACGCCCATCAGCGATATCGACTTCTGGTGTGGCAAATAAAATAACGCTTTTCAAAGCTATCTCATCGTCACTGAACTTGGCTCTGCCTTCCAGGTTCGGCAGAGGCCTGAAGACCCTAAACGACTTGCTGAAGCAAGCGAAGGCCGGCAAAACCATCAGCAACGACGACATCCCCCCGCCGGTGGCCGTCGGCGCCGCGCCGCCCGGGGAGCCCGTGCCAGCGCCCCCGGAAGCCCCTAGGCCTCCGCTCAGAACCGCGCCCTCCGTACCAGAGAGCCCTAGGTGAGATTTTTTTTTCATTTTTTCGAACCCGTCATGCTTTGATGAATTATACCTGTAGATTCACAATCGCGCGCCCAAATATGTCCGAGCCAAATGAGCGCCACTTTGAATCACTGGCCTAAAATCACTGGTTCAGATCACCGGGATAGGTTAGGTCGATAGGTTGGTCGATAGGTCGATCGGTAGGTCGATAGTAGGTAGATAGGTTGGTAGAATGCTCGCCTGCCACTTTGTGGCCTTCTTTTTTCTCAGTACGTTGTTGTCAAGTGTCAAGCGTTGTGGCGTTTTGCCGCTAGCGAAATTCGCCCGTAATAGAGTAAAGACTAGGTTCAAATTTCGTCTCGTATTATTTTAATTATTTTGTGTGAGATGATTTTATTTGTCACGCAAACAAATCAATAGTTCTGACATTCTTTGAAGGGGATTTTGTTCGGCAATGTGCGTCCTGGTTTAAATGTCATTGCCGTCATGTAAGATTAGCAAAATATACACTTACTCGTAATGGACTTTACCCGCAGCTTCATACGGGTAAGTAAACCATCCATTATTTCACTAAATACACATACGAATTCCCAAAAATAGGGATGATGACGCCATTAAAAAATAATTCGAAGGCGCAGCTCCAGTAAAAAAATGCTTTACTTCAGCCCTGAAAACCAGATTAATTTTCAATTTACTGTAAAATTAGATTTTTTGTTGCTTTAAAACAAATAAATAGTTAATTGATTGAGTTGCTGGATAGTGACGTCATAATCCGCAATTACCATTGAAAGTCTATGGGAGAAGTGTGTTTTGACAGCTCATAAAAAGTATGTCAGTTGATTGGTGGTGTCATCATCCCTATTATATCAAGGATTTCATAAGAACAGAAAGTATTACAGGGCTCAACTCTCACATTCCACATGAGGGTTTCGTGACAGGTGGTGACACTCTTTCCCGGCCCGGATAAACCGACCCTGTTTTTCGTGTACACGGCCATAGAAGCTCCTGGCAGTTTCTATGGGGCGTGTACACAAAAAACAGGGCCGGTATTTACATGTCGGTGTTATCCGGGCCGGGAAAGAGTGTCACCCGTGACAGGCAAAGCAGATTAAAAACTTGTTCATGTACCTAATTAAATTTACCTTCGACTTAATTATCGACCCTCGCTTGCGGCTCAGGTGGATAGACGATTCGGGTAATACGGCGCATTTTATGCCCTTGTTGACCTACTTGTTAATGAGGGCTATCGTTTTTTCTCTCACTAGATGGCGCCACTGTTGCGTGAGGTTTTTAAAAGTCTGTTATAACGGCCGTGAAAACAAAGTTTAGATTAAAATCATATTTAATACATTGTAAAACAGTGCCATAAACATATCGAGCAACCACAGTATTGCATAATCCCGTTTTGTTCGGAAAAAAGGGAGGACAAAAGTTTTCGAAAGACAAAACTGTCTCAAATTGCAAACGTTCATTGCCCGTTATCGCATAATTGCCATAATTAATTTCAGATAATGCAAAATATTCACAAAATTATTCTAATTATAAATAAACCCGCGTAGCTCACCCAAAAACTATGAGATTTGACATTTCATTGACCTCACGCTACACTAGCGCCTCTAGCGGAAAATTCATTCGCGATAGCCCCCATTGCTTTTACTTTTATACTCATAAACTAGTGTGTAGTCCGCAGGTCCCCCCGCGCAGCATCCCTCCCCCGGCGGCCCCCCCTACGCCGCCCCCGCGCGCCCACGAGCCCAGCACGCCCGAGCCGCGGGAGCCGCCCCCTCCGCCCCCCGTAGAGGCCAACCCCGCCAGGCAGCAGGGCTTGCAGATCATACTCAGTGAGTAAAATTATGAGCGTTTTGTTACACAAGCGATACAGAATGCTAAGGGCCTTTGCACACCACGTTTCTTAAGGGCTATCGTTTTTTGTCTTTCTAGATGGCGCCACTGTTGCGTGAGGTTTTTAGTGTGGCTTTCATAGTCTGTTATTACGGGCGTGAAAACAAAGTTTAGATTAAAATCATATTTACTACACCTTAAAAACGTACCATAAAAATGTCGAGCTACCACAGTGTTGCGTAGTCACGTTTTGTTCGGAAGAAAGAGAGGACAAAAGTTTCCGAAAGACAAAACTGTCTCAAAACACAGACTTTCATTGCCCCGTAACGCATAATTGCAATAATTTATTTCAGTTAATGCAAAATATTAACAAAATTGTTCTAATTATAAATAAAACCGCGTAGATCAGCCAAAAACTATGAGATTTGACATTTCGGTGACCTCACGCTACACTAGCGCCTCTAGCGGTGAATTTATAGGCGATAGCTCTTATTGCGCCGTCGACGCGCGTTTGTAAAGGCCCCAACTGAATGCTTTAAGAATTCATTTTCAAAGCCAGAAATACAGGGCGGATTGATTTATTTTATCCACGCACAGCCAAAAAAAAAACATTAAGAAGTTTCGCGTGTTTTAATTTTTTGATCGAAATATAGTATACTTTAATTTTATCATGTATAAACTGCATTATTTATTTAACATTGTCCACAGAAAAGGTTGTTATGTAGCAAACTTTTCTCACTGACCGAAATTACCGGTAGAAAATCTCACGTAAGTTCATGCATTATTTATTACAATAGTGCATGAAATTACACGTACAGCTGACTATAAAAAGCTCGATACAAAAACCTATATGTATCACCTTGACATATTGGTTATACACGACATTTTTTCATTATAGATCTTAAGAAAATTTTGCTTTCTGCTTTTGTTTTTTATTTTTACGGTTGTCCCGTTAAGCATTATTATTGAAGTGATTCGTGATTCCCGGCTCCAGCATTTATTTTTTAGTTTTTTTATGTGTTCGAGCTAGTGAAGTAAAATACAACTTTTTATACTTAACATTACAGTCGTGCGTATATATTGATGATTGAATTGATGTCTTTGTATATATACATAAAATATACATATTTGTTGTTAGTATTTATTTTTACTTAGGTAAGTTTATATTTTTGTGTAAATTATTGCTTAAAGGTCACTACACTACCGTGTCACACTATGACCGTAACAGGAACGTGTCAGGCACGGGATGTAACGCGCATACATGGCGCGCGACGGCGGCGGTTGGTTAAGATACGTTAGTGGGCATAGTCTCATACTTTTCAATACAGAATAAAATGCTCGACACGTTCCCAATACGGTCATGACACATTACGTGACATACATGACACGTACGGTGCAGTGGGCAGGCGACCTTTATAGTAAACTATAGCTTTAATGACGTACGCTGTCCATTGGTAAATATATTGTAATATAGTGGTACCTTATACAATACACATACATAATAATATATATTTGTAAAACGCTTTTTGTTTACGTCCAATAAAAAGTTTACACACATTATTTTTGTTATTTCGCGATATTTCCCATTGTTGAAATCCATTTTAATGATTACAACACTAAGATTTATTTTCATTATTTGTATGTGGCAACATTGCTCTCTTTGCTTCCAATAATACCTACACGCACTAGCACAACGAGTTTGGTTTTATTCAGATTTAATATAAAAACCACAGCCAGAACCCTTCTAATAAGTGATTTGTTGTTGTCTGTTTATAATTAAAATTTCTGACAGGTGGAATAACGCCACGCATGGCGCGATATGACGATGTGGCGATTTTGACTAGAAATTATTTAGAGTAGTAAGAATCCCAACAAAACAAATGTGACATGAGAACCAGGTTAATATTATGGGCCTTGATTGTCGACTGTAACGACAAAAAAAAATATAAAAAATATATATCATGGAACACGACACTAATTGACCTAGTCCCAAACTAAGCAAAGCTTGTACTATGGACACTAGGCAACGGATAACATACTTATATAAATAAATACATACTTAAATACAATATATTAAACATCCAAGACCCGAGAACAAACATTCGTATTATTCATACAAATATCTGCCCCGGCCGGGATTCGAACCTGGGACCTCAAGTTTCGTAGTCAGGTTCTCTATCCACTGGGCCATCCGGTCGTCTAAAAGGAGCGACATCTAAATGGGTGCCAAGTTCAATGGTCAATCCTGAAATTTGTTTATTTTATAACAACTTAAAATATAATTTCTTCTTACTTAAGATAGTATATTGAAGCCTAAGGTCGGACTTGGCTAGTTCTCATATCTGGGGGCACGGAAGTGCCCCCGCCAAGTCTAGAAAAACAAAACAAAAGGCACGGCCGTACCATACTTTTCTCGAAGCCATTCAAGCTATTTTCAACATTTTTATTAAGTTTTAATTAATTATTATTAAGTACCTACTAAAAAAGTAATGGAAGAGCCCTATGTTTGATGTCTATTTTCTACCAGCAAGCCAAATTTTCGGGAGAATAAAATAAGAACTTACAGCTATAAAACTTGCAAAGGCTATTTACTTTTTAGAAATGTTTAACAGTAACTAGACTTCATTACTTCTTACATTTGTAGCTGTGGCACTAAAAAAATGGAGGGAGATTTTTTTCGATTTCACAAAAATAACGACATCTCAAAAACTGGGATTGTAGATTTTTTTTATTGAAACCAACAGAACGTCAGCAAGAGTTCAAAGCCGCAGCCCTGGCTTCGAAACACGCGGGCGACAAGCCCCTAGCCCTGGAATACCTGAAGGTGGTGAAGCAGTTCGACATGGTGGTCGCTGCGTACAGGGGAGGGGAGGAGATGGATCTGAGCGAGCTGCCTACGCCTGACATGATTGCTGCGGGGGTTCGGTCGCAGAGGGGCGAGGAACAGATGCAGGGCGCTACTGGTCAGTATTTTATTTAGGTTTTCAAACGTATAGGTTTTATATTAAATATATTGACCCGGATAATTAACGTCTTTTATCGAGTTTAGCTCGACATGTTTCGGGCTAATCCGTAGCCCTTCTCGCAGCAACGCGACTCGGCGGCTGCTGCAACACGCGCAATATGGGTCAATATATTTAATACTAGCTTATGCCCCCGACTTCGTCTGCGCGGATCTAGGTTATCGCGCGGTGGCGCCCTCTACCGGAATAAAAGGTATCCTATGTTCATCCTTGGGGTTCAATCTACCTATATACCAAATTTCATCAAAATCAGTTCAGTGGTTTGGACGTGAAAGCGTAACAGACAGACAGACAGACAGAGTTACTTTCGCATTTATAATATTATATTAGTAGATGAGTGAGTCTCACGGTAGTTTTATGTATAGGTTTGATTTCAAATACCCCTAGAGGTGGTGAAGTAGTTCGTCTCAGTGGTCGCTGCGGTCAGGGGAGGGGAGGAGATAACGTCGCAGAAAGGGGAGGAATGATGCAGGGCGCTACTGGTCAGTATTTTATTTAGGTTTTTTAAGGTATAAGTTGGCCCTGAGGCAGTGTTTCCAACTCACTATCAAAATTACGGTGTTGCTGGTCTAAAATTACGGTACATGGGAGAAATATTACGGTAGACAAAGAAAATCGCCGGGTGCGGTTGTTGTACGACCCCGTGTTTGACGACCTGAAATGAACGACACCGATGCGCGGCCGGATAGTTGAAACCTATAAGTCAATGACATGACGGTTTGAATTGTCAGGTCGAACAATTTTTGTTGTGTATTCCGGGTAACAAGTGCATGTCGTACTTTAACCGCACGCCCATTGCAGTGTTGCCCTATTAAAATTGTAATATTGGACTGAATCAGGTGTTGCTATTATAGAAATAAGGACGAGGATAAAATTACGGTAGAATGTGGCACCATAATGATATGTCTACGGTAGGTGGTAGATCTGGAAAAAATACGGTAGATCTACCGTAATTACGGCGTGGTTGGAGACACTGGCCTGAAGGCGGTGAACCAGTTTGCTATGGTGGTGGCTGCGTACAAGGGAGGGGAGGAAATTAATGTGATCGAGCTGCCGATTACAATACAAGTTTTATTTGTAGTATTGGCGATATTTGTTTAGTGGCACTAGCGCCATCTAGTGACAAAAAGGAGAATTAACATGGCATGGTTTAGAAAGATTGATATTCCTTAGTGGTGTATCGAGAATTGTTAACGGCGAGGCGATCGTTTTCTCCGCTCATTCTTTTTACTGGGTACTATAGTGCTGAGTGTTTCGGTCGTGTAATGAACAGAGAAAAGGATTCCTGCGCCGCCATCAGCGCCATCTCGTGGCTCGTATCAAAGTTGTCCGTAATATCGATAATATTTGTCATTGCAGAGTCGCCGCCAGAGCCTCCCCCGACGGAGCCACCGGCTCTCATCACGGCTACCACCATGGAGGAGGCTTTGAGACAGAGGCTGACTGGTTTCCAGGTACATAATAATAAAAATTATGCAAGCATATACGGTCACGATCGTTTCGTCAAAAAACGTTTGAATTGTCATACAAAATGACAGATATTCGATCTTAAGTGATTTAAAAAAATATATTTTTCCTGGGTTTATAATCCTGCATACTTATGCATACCAGCAAGGCTATCCGACGACCGGAGTGATTTGAAGTAAGTCAAATAAAGCTTGTAAAAACATAGTTCTTAAACTCGATCCTAGATGGCGCTAGGTTCTCAGTAAAATTAGCTTCGAGTGAGTAGTTACTGGACACACTGGATAATGTTTTCATACCGATCAATGACTCAATACTGAGGTATCAAACATTATAACTAGAACTAGCTTTTGCCTGCGGCTCCGCCCGCGTGGTATCCGGTTATCGCGCGCTGTTCCCTCGGGAACTGTGCATTTTTCCGGGATAAAAAGTAGCCTATGTCACTCTCGCCCATAAACTATTTCTATGCCAAAAATCACGTCGATCCGTCCCTCCGTTACGGCGTGAAAGACGGACAAACACACTTTCGCATTTATAATATTAAGTATTAGCTTTTGCCCGTGGCTCCGCCCGCGCGGTATTCGGAATTTTCTTTGCTATAAACCTCACGGAGCCCGAGACCTTTCCAACGAATGCAAAACCTTTGAAATCTTTTCTTGCGTTCTGGAGTTATAGCGTTAGGAAGGAAAACCAGACTTATTTTTATATAGTAGAAGAAGATGGAAGCATGGATTTTATTGGTTGTTTAAATTTCAAGGAACAAGAGGCGAAAGCAAAGGAGCAGGGCAATTCGTCGCGCGCTCGCCGAATGGGCCGCATAGTGAAGCAATACCAGGACGCGATCAAACAGCACGCCGCCGGCCGCCCCGTGCCCGTGGACGAGTTGCCCCCGCTCGCCGGGTACGGGCCTATACCCACTGATGGGGTACGTATAACTTTAACCCAGTGTTTTTCAATTTCTGGGTTGCGACCCCCTCTTTAGGGGGGTCGCGAGGCCCCTACTTGCTGGGAATATACTTCAGTAAAAAAATGGATCATGAAACTACCGTGGGACTCACTCATATTAAATGATATTGTAACGGATAACTCACGTCTTAAATCGAGTTTAGCTCGACATGTTTTGGGCTATTTCGAAACCCTTCTTTTAAGGAGCACGCGACCAGAGTGCAGTCGCGCGTGAAAAGCGGTGGCGCGTAGTGCGCGTGTTGCGGCAGCCGCCGAGTCTCGTGCCCCTGAGTTATCCGTTACAATATCATTTAATAATAAAAAATAGTTTAAAAATATTTATTAAGAAAATGTCAACTAATAATATTTGTCGCAAAATAAAATACATGAGAAAAAAAGCAACGGGTAGGGGGGGTCGCGAAATATTTCTTCATACTAAAGGGGTCGTGTCATGAAAAAGGTTGGAAAACACTGCTCCAACCTTTTGAACGCCACTGTGGACAAAACGCGATGGCTGAAAATAGTGCCATAGGCGCCATGTTGGCATTTCCTAAATACATATTGAACATCAGAGACCCCAGAACACACATTCGTATTATTCATACAAATATCTGCCCCGGCCGGGAATCGAACCCGGAACCTCAGGCTTCGTAGTCAGGTTCTCTAACCACTTGGCCATCCGGTCGTCAATAAGATCGCATCTTTCGATTGGTAATCTTTCTCACACGAAACGATCACACTGTAAGGAAGCGTGGAGACAAAAAGAAAGAAACATGTTTATTGCCACGAAAATAAAAGTAAACGCTACGAACACTGAACTGACTGACTCAACTTTACCGTTAGCTTGTAAAAAAAAAAAAAAAAACGCTTAGTTCCATGAATGTCCAATAGATGGCGCTGTCACGCGTTGCTGACCATTCTGCATCGCGCTGTTAAGATTTTTTCTAGTTTGATTGGGTCAGACACCCTTTTCAATTGAAGTTACTCTGGTTTCCCTTCAAAACGAATAAATCTTTCGCCTTTTACTAAAGATTTCCGTGGAGGGGAACACTCAAATGAGTCTTACTCAATTTTTGATGCTCTACCCTATGGTAGAGCTTATTAACTCTGAAGCACTACGGTTCATACGGTTGGTACAGCATCGGATCATTCAAGCCTGTGGATAGTGAGTTCAACTTTGGGCTTGCACCTGATGTTTTTCGGAAAACAGTTGCACATGCACTAGTCTGCCTAGTAATTCAATGGTGTGAAGTTCCCAAGCCCTCTTATTCTGAAGGCCTGTGCCCAGCTGTGGGACGCTGTTATACGCTGGGATGTGTGAATCAACGTATTAAATAGGATAAACCACGTCTTAAATCGAGTTTAGCTCGACATGTTTCGGGCTAGTAGCTCTTCTTCCTCGGAGCAACTCGACTCGGCGGGTGCTGCAATACGCGTACTGCGCGCCGCCGCTCTGCTCGCGCGACTACCCGACGAAACTGACACCGGCACACAGCTACCCGCATTCTCATCATTTTCATTATAACTGTCAAATGTAGGGTAGCACACAACACTAACAACATCGCTCTGTAAAGGTACGTTCACACACATCGGTGACGCAGCACGAGTATCACACCGTTTTCCAACTCGGAGGTTTTGAGTTTTTGGGTGACGACCGGATGGCTAAGTGGTTAGAGAATCTGACTACGAAGCTGGAGGTCCCGGGTTCGAATCCCTGCCGGGGCATATATTTGTATGAATAATACGAATGTTTGTTCTCGGGTCTTGGATGTTTAATATGGATTTAAGTATGTATCCTACTAATATTATAAATGTGAAAGTTTGTGAGTGAGTGAGGATGTGAGTGAGTGAGTGAGTGAGTATGTTTGTTACTTCTTCACGCTAAAACGGCTGATTGGATTTGGATGAAATTTGGTAAGAAGTTAGTTTATAACCTGGATTAAAACATAGGATACTTTTTATCCCGATATTCCCACGGGATAGGGATAAAATCTCGAAATAACAAACGCTGGGCTTGGAGTCATGAAATTTGGTATATAGGTAGTTGGACGTCTGGAATTACTCATAGGCGACTTTTTGAACCGATATTCCCACGGGATACCTAGGGATGAAAACTCGAAATAATAACCACTGGGCTTAGAGCCATGAAATTCGGTATGTAGGTAGCTTGACCTCTGGAATAACACATAGGCTATTTTTACCCCGATATTCCCACAGGATAGGGATAAAATCTTGAAATAATAACCGCTGGGTTTAGAGTCATGAAATTTGGTTTGTAGGTAGTTGGCCGTCTGGAATAACACATAGGCCACTTTTTGACCCAATATTCCCACGGGATACCTAGGAATAAAAACTGGAAATAACAACCGCTGTGCTCAGAGCCATGAAATTTAGTATGTAGGTAGCTGGACCTCTGGAATAACACATAGGCTATTTTTTATCTCGATATTCCAACGGGATAGGGATATAACCTTGAAATAATAACCGCTGGGCTTAGAGTCATGAAATTTGGTATGTAGGTAGCCGGAGGTCTGGAATAACACATAAGCTACTTTTTGACCCGATATTCCCACGGGATACCTAGGGATGAAATCTCGAAATAACAACCACTGGGCTTAGAGCCATGAAATTTGGTGTGTAGGTAGCTGGACCTCTGAAATAACACATAGGCTATTTTTTAACCCAACAATCCCACGGGATAGTTCTGTAACTAAGGGGCCGCATACGTCCCTGTATTATTATTATTTTATATTTTTTTTCTTTAATGGTATAGGTACTGTACTGTTTCTGCCAAGTATCTTGCGGCGCATTCTTCTTGGCAATGATGGTCTTTCCGAAAGCGCTGGTAGTTTAAAAAAATGACGTGTAAAAGTGCCCATTGCAGCCTATTTACTGAATAAATGATTTGAATTTGGATAGGGAAATTTTTTGAAATTTCAGCACTGGGTTTAGAGTCTTGAATTTTGTACAGCTATTCACAACACAACCTCAATGGAGGAAGACCACGATATAAATTTTGGAAATTGCCAGGGGAATTAGGTAAAATCCCGAAAATTTCAAGTGCAACTATCTGACCGATTAGTTTACGCGTGCGAAGCCGCGGGTAAAAGCTAGTTTATCTATATAAGTATGTTAACCGTTGCCTAGTGTCCATAGTACAAGCTTTGCTTAGTTTGGGACTAGGTCAATTGGTGTCAAGTGTCCCATGATATTTATTATTATGTATAAACAATAAATCAAACAACTACATACGAGTGCCACTACCACGATAGATTTTTGGCGCATAAGCCATAGTTGACAACCTTAGAGCGACCGCCGAGCGTAGTTATGAAAAGTGAAGTACATACAGGAGATTGACTTCTGAACTATCTGTTTTGTGATTTTGTGGCTGGGATGTGTGAGTCAACGTATTGTTTCAGGCGCCGACACCGCCCGCCCCCGCCCCCGTTCCCCGCCCCGCGCCAGCGCAGCCAGCCGCCTCCCAGAAGGCGACGCGGTACGACAAACAATTGGTGTTGCTGCTGCACCGACAGAAAGAGTTCAGGGAAGCCGCCCTCAAAGCCAAGAAGGCTGGTGAGTGCTAAAGAGTAAGAAACGGAGCGAAAGTGTCTTAAGTCCCTAGAGCAGAGGAATTTCGTACAATGACCTTTCACTATGAGCTTGTCCAGATGAGGCGATTTACGCGCGAGTGGGACTTGCGCGTTTCATTTTATATTGCGTCCAGATGACGCGTTTTACGCGCGTTCCTACACTAGGAGGGATTGCCAGTTATAAAGGAGGACTCGCCATGGAGTCGCGCGTGGTAGTGGACGCAGCAATGGCGCCTGGGTATCTCAACTCGCGCGGCGCTCGCGCGTAGTACGTGCGAGTCGAGAGTCGCGCTCATTGCACGCGGTTTACGCGCGAGTTGAGAAACGCGCAGTATCATCTGGACGGGATATATGTAGCCCCAGTACATCGGGAACGCGCGAGTGGACACGCGCGAGTACACTCGCGCGTAAATCGCCTCATCTGGACAAGCTCTATGTATCGCTGTCACTCGCGCGTGAATATTTTACAAATAAGATGTCGAAACTTGACACCACCAAATCAACTGATGTACTTTTTATGAGCTGTCAAAACACAATTCTCTCACAGAATTTCAATGGCAATAGCGAGTTACGATGACGTCATAACTCGCTATTTGTTCGCCAACTCAATCAACTATTTATTTGTTTTAAAGCAACAAAAAATCTAATTTTACAGTAAATCGAAAATTAAAAGCGTTTTTTTACTGGAGACGTGCCTTCGAATTATTTTTTAATGGCGTCAACATCCCTAATACATCTGTGCGAGCGCGACGGCAAATATTTACTTGCGAGCAACAGAGTCATAGTGAAAGGTCATTGTACTAAATTCCTCCTGCTCCGCGATCGAACTTTATAGATGCTTGCAATGTTAATATGCACGCATGTTGATAATTAGGACTGGTAAAGGAAAGGAAAGTAATAAGCATTCATTGTAAATGAAATTTTACATTTAAATATTATCGATGTTGAAATGTATTACCAGACTTTACCTGACTGCGGCCCAAAAAGGAGAGATGTGTTTGATCTGTATGTAACATGTGTGTTTCTCTGTTATTATGATACGTCATTGGATTCATGTTGTATAACTAGGTCCATAAAATAATAAAGAATCTAAATTGAGACTTTTTTTCCATTTCAAAAGGTCTTTTTCACAACTAACTAGACTTGTTTTTCTTTTTAATTTTTGTTTATTTGTATTTTATGGTATTTCTAATTTTGCAGGTAACATAGAACAAGCTAGGGAATACCTCCGCGCGGCCAAAGGTTTCGACGCAGTGATAGACGCCGCAAAAGGCGGACTTGCCGTCGATCTGAAATCTCTCCCAGTGCCTCCGCAGGCTAAAAAGCAGCTTGAGGACACGTGAGTAATCCATGTTACGCTGATTCTATCAAAAATCGAAATTGTTATAAGTAATTAATTTTTTTTAATTTCGCCACCCTGTTTGCCCCTGTTAATTTCTATATAGTTTTAAATAATTTATTGAATCAGGTGTTACTTTGCCGAAGTCCATGTCAATGAACTAAAAACAATTAATTTGCTCGCCCGCGACCTTATGATAGCTACGTCTATGCAACAAATGTGTGTTCATACAGCTGCTCCTCCTCCACGCTGGGCTGTAAGAACAAACACAAATTACACAAACCCGACTATCACCACCACCCGCTGACGCGTTTCGAACTCAACCAGATTTCATCCTCAGAGCAGTAACAAACCTTAAATTTGTCATTGTAAATCCCAAAGACTCATTTTATTTTTCTCAAACTACCCACAATTTTTTTATAATCTGTCCATTAAGTATCCCGATTCGATTTCTCTCCGATCTTATACATACTCGGGTCAGTCAACTTTTTAGTGTACTTAAGTAATTTATTCTGTCCCGTAACTCGGAAAGAAAAAAGAAAGTGTAGGGACACAGGAATGCTTAGCTCGCGTTACATGATACGTACGACGGCTATGCACTCCGGAGTTTCAGTAGCTTTCCTCCGGCCCCATTGTCAACACGTGTGTTCGAATAAATATAAATTACGTGATCAATTCGTTTCTTTTATATTCGTGACCGTGGCCGGAGGTGTACCTCAAGCTGCTCAGTAACTGCAGTAACCGAAAGTACCTACATAGTTACAGTACAGTTACAAAAGAAAGAAAACATTTAGGGGCTGTTTCACCATCCATTGATTAGTGTTAACTGACGGTTAAATGTGATGCCGTCTCTATTTGTTTTGTTCGAATAGACGGAGACGGCATCACATTTAACCTTCAGTTAACACTAATCAAAATGGATGGTGAAACATCAAGTTAGCACGACTATTAGAAAAAATTTTGCAATAATTTTTTAAAGTTAAATTAAGTGTTTGGTGGTGGTACTGTTGGAGCCGTAAATAAAAAATAACCGTGTAAACCGTGTAATAGCCGTGGTAGTATTGCATGTATGTATAGTTATATCATTTGTATTTATTTTAGTATTATTGATTTTTTGTTTGTTTTTATTTTCTGTTTCTGTTTCCGCCACCTATTTTTGTTAGAAATAAATTTCATGTTCCCAAATGGTTGTCTGGAAGAGATCGCTTTTAAGCGATTTGTACTGCTTTATGGTGTGCGATAAAGAATATTTGTATTGTATTGTATTGTAAACCATTTTTCTTTCCTTCTTTCTTTCAATGTATACTATTAGAATGCTTAGGAGATGTGCCATGAAGAAATTGCCTTAAAACTGTCACAGCCTCTGTCATACTTTTATTAAGTACAAAAAACTTTGATGAATTATACCTGTAGATTCACAATCGCGCGCCCAAATATGTCCGAGCCAAATGAGCGCCACTTTGAATCACTGGCCTAAAATCACTGGTTCAGATCACCGGGATAGGTTAGGTCGATAGGTTGGTCGATAGGTCGATCGGTAGGTCGATATTAGGTAGATAGGTTGGTAGAATGCTCGCCTGCCACTTTGGTAAAACTGGCCTTCTTTTTTCTCAGTACGTTGTTGTCAAGTGTCAAGCGTTGTGGAGTTTTGCCGCTAGCGAAATTCGCCCGTAATAGAGTAAAGACTAGGTTCAAATTTCGTCTCGTATTATTTTAATTATTTTTTGTGAAATGATTTTATTTGTCACGCAAACAAATCAATAGTTCTGACATTCTTTGAAGGGGGTTTTGTTCGGCAATGTGCGTCCTGGTTTAAATGTCATTGACAAAAAAGAATAAAAAGTTATTGACCCACTGAACAATTCATACGACATTCTAACATTTAAGAAATAAGGAACTTCTTGAAACTAATATTTCCATACCGTTCCATAGTTTCGACGTGGTGACAGCAGAGGACTGCACGCCTCCCGATGATTCCCCCGCGAGCTCCATGACGGGCTCTGATGACGACGTGCTGACCAGGATTCAGCAGCAGCTGATGAGCCAACTCAAACTCTGCCAGGTTTTTTTTTATTTGACTTGATTTTTTTATTTTTGGTAAGAGATCACCACCGCCCATAAACATCTGCAGCACCAGGGGTATTGCAGATGCGTTGCCAACCTAGTGCAAGTCTAAGATGGTATACCTCAAGTGCCAGTAAATTCACCAGCTGCCTTACTCTCCACGCCGAAACACAACAGTGCAAGCACTGCTGCTTCGCGGCAGGATTAGCGAGCAAGATGGTGGTAGCAATCCGGGTGGACCTTGCACAAGGACACGGACACGACTCTTTGTCAAGGGTTGAAATAAAGATCATTTGACGACCGGATGGCCAAGTAGTTAAAGAACCTGACTACGAAGCCTGAGGTCCCGGGTTCGAATCCCGGCCGCGGCAGATATTTGTATGAAAAATACGAATCTTTATTCTCGGGTCTTGGGTGTTTAATATGTATTTAAGTATGTATCTATCTATATAATTATATTTATCCGTTGCTTAATACCCATAACATATGCTTTGCTAAGCTTAATTTGGGACTAGGTCAATTGGTGTAAATTGTCCTGTGATATTTATTTGTTTATTATTATTTTATTCAAATTACGAACACCATGAAACAAAAATTATGTTTGTTTGCGATAATCGAATTAGTCGATTTATAATTTTATATTCACTAAAATTATATGCCTGTAAAACGGAACCACTTAACTCGAAAACGCAGGTATAGCTGTATATATTGTAGAAAATTTATGAAATGCGACTGCACATTATTATTAGGCATTAAAACATTTCATAATGTATCAGTCACACAAATAACTATTGTTGAACAGACAAACCGAGACCACAACCGAGCGATAGGCAACATAGCAGAGATGAACAGATTTGAAAACCTCGCCGTGCGCGTCAAGCAGGACTTGGACGTTATTGTGGTGGCCAAAAGGTAAGCTCTAAGCTTGAAAGAGCTTTAAAAATGGTTTATCGATGATATGGTCGACGCGAGACGCGGACTTCACGGGTCGCAAAATCGTCACATTGTATTTAGTTTAATTTGAAGTAAAATGCCCATCCATCCATCCATATTAGTCCCACTGCGGCACAGGCCTCCTTTCAGAACAAGAGGGCGTATGAATTTTCATACATACACAGATCAACGTTTCTCAACTTAAAAGCAACCTTCAGACCAGTCCCAAAACAAAGATTTGACCGAAGCACAAATTTTGATCTTAACTGAGCCAGTTAAATAACGATTGACATTTAACCAGTCATGTCGTAACAATGTTACCGGATCACGTAAATAGTCCTGAATTTCCAAAGTTTATGTATTATGTACTACGCCTTATGTATTGTTTTTAATAACAAAGCTTTGTTATTCTTAGGGTTCCTTCTTTATAATTTGCTAACGGGTCTTATTACGGCACGTCTATTATGTGTGTCCGACTGTAGCATACCTATATATTATTATCTTTGAAATAATAGGAAGAAACTCGTAAAATAAAATAAGCAGGTACAATGTTAAAAAAAAATCTGAGCTCGCGGCCTCTTGGGCCGGTGCCCTCTTGGGTCGGGGCCACAGAGAACATAATAGTCGGGGCCCTTTCGGGTCGGGGGCCCGTGGCATTTTGCCAGCCCTGCCACCCTATAGTAACGCCACTGATAGCAGGGTTCCTCAACCTTTATTTCGCCGAGCCTCCCCGAGCGAAAAATAATATTTTCTTGCCCCCCTTAGGTAAGTTTCAACGAAAATGAAAAATAATGTTAAAGGTGTCTTTATTTAGCCATAAAGGCTCAAAAAAATCACTTATATTTGAATTACATGCATATTCCTTATTTACCTACTCGTAATTTTTTTTTGGAAATGTCATTTTACATTTTACGTACGACGCCCCCCCCCCCCTAATATTTCTCTACGCCTCCCTAAGGGGGCGTGCCCCCCTGGTTGGGAAGTCCTGCTATATAGGCTGGCAACATACCTATGTCTCCTTGAGTTGTCGGCACTCGTATTCATTGGTAGCGGTGATCATTTACCATCTGATGACCTGCTGGCTCATTTCCCTCTCTAAAAAAAACAGAAGTGTGAAGTCGCTCCTCAAACTTCACTATACTAACGCCATCTAGCGCTATTCACAGAAAATTCTCATATGTATGCACTTCCTATCATTATTCAATATGAAGGGTCCACGGAAAGAACATGTCTAGTCACCTAAGCAACTTTTTGAGTTATAGCGGTTTGACAGTTAGTCATCACGAACAATTGCTACGGTTAAAATTTCTTTAAAAGTTAAAAAAATATATTTTATAATTTTTTCATATAATAATTAATTCAATGGTAAGTCATAGTACTTTGTGAGCTCTAGATTTCGAGATTAAAATTTCAATTAAAAAAAAAGTGACTGACTAGACATGTTCTTTCCGTGGACCCTTCATATTTTCTAAGTATTTCACCATAATCGTCATCATAATCATCATTACCTTAATCCCAGCCTATAGACGGCCCACTGCTCAGAACAGGCCTCCTCTCAGCAAGAGTGGGCTAAAAAAAACTCTAATCTAATTAAAAGTAATTTTAATTTTTTTTAAAGTAGCCTGTATAGTGTCCCACTGCTGGGCAAAGGCCTCCTCTCTTGACCTCCACAACCCGTTCTGACGCAATTTTCTATTATAATATTTTATTTCTTTTCAGTTTGAATCAAGCCCCGCCCAAGGTTCACTTCGAATCACGGCAGTTCGCCGTAGTACAATGCAACACAGACCTTAACGAGAACGACTTAGAGCTCACAATCGTGAGGGGTATATCGTATAACGTACCAAATCCTAAGGAAGTTGATACTTACGTTAAATTCGAATTTCCTTATCCTCAAGTAAGTATACATTTTAAAAACCTATATTTTTAGTGAATATATATACATACATACATACATAAAATCATGCCTCTTTCCCAACGGGGTAGGCAGAGACTACATCCTTCCACTTGCTACGATTCTGCCATACAACTCTCGCTTCCTCTACATTCATCAATAAAGAAAAAAAACGTAAAACTCAAACGTAAAAAAGCGTAAAAGTAAAGCGTTTAAGTGAAAGCATTAAATTTTAAATTAAATATTGGGTTTTGAACATGTTACTACCGTTACTCATATTAAATGATATTGTAACGGATTACTCACGTCTTAAATCGAGTTAACCGAATCAGTCAGAAGAAGATGAAGTTAAATCGAGTCAGTCGCGCGAGCAGAGCGGTGCGTAGTGCGCGTGTTGCGGCAGCCGCCGAGTCGCGTGCTCCTATGAAGAAGGGCTACGAATTAGCCCGAAACATGTCGAGCTAAACTCGATTTAAGACGTGAGTAATCAGTTATAATATCATTTATTATAAATACTAGCTTTTGCCCGCGGCTCCGCCCGCGTGGTATTCGATTATTGCACGCTGTTCCCTCGGGAACTGCATTTTTCCGGGATAACAAGTAGCCAATGTCACTCTCGGGCCCATAAATAAACTATCTCTATGCCAAAAATCACGTCGATCCGTCGCTCTGTTACGGCGTGAAAGACGGACAAACACACAAACATACAAACACACATTCCCATTTATAATATTAGTATAGTATGGATTGGGTTAGTCACTATATAGACCTTATAAATAGGGTCAGAGTTGTTCAGCGAGCTATGTAGAGGGCTATGCTCGGAGTTTCTCTACGGGACTGGATCAGAAATGAGGAGATACGTAAAAGAACGAGGGTCACAGACATAGCTAAGTGAATTAGCTCGTTGACGTGGAAATGGGCAGGATAGCACGGAAAACAGATTTCGTTGAACTTCTAGGTTTTTTTGTCATGTTATTTTCAAAATCTGTAGTAATTTCTGTCTTATTATAAGATTTGCGATTTCTTTTAGCCCTTTTTTATACTTCACTTTTTAGAACATATAATGCCTTACCAAGGCAAGAGATGGCGCTAGTGTCAATCGATATTGATTTGTATGTTAACATGTAAAATTATTTAGTCAGATTCAAAATGCGCGAGTTAGTGAGGGAAATGTTTGCACGAAAGATTTGGTCTCATTTTATTCAATGAGAATTTTCAATGTTTCACGGCTGGTTATATAATATTCGTTACTGTATGTAGATCGTTTTGTTTTCACTAAGCTCCCGATATTTCGACGTAGGGGCTCTAAAGCGTTGTCTCCTGTCATGTTCAGGCATTATGGTGATCCAAGAAGGTAAGTAAGAAAAGTACTAAAAGTAGCGCGCCTCTATTTTAGTTCCAAAACGTACTCATAGATGGCGCTAGCGATAAGATTCGGTTAATAATTTACTAATAACTAATAATAAATTAATTTATTCTCTTCATCATTCACCACAGTGACGCCCACAAGTTTTGGATAAAAGTAGTGGTAGCCCATAAGTTTTGTACGGTGGTAGTGGTACTGATGGAACTAAATAAATCTTTCTTTCATAAAAAGAAATTCGGTGGACGTACACTTTAAAAATATTTTCTTTTGTATTCTAGGACGCGCCGGTGTCAGACCGCACATCGCAAGTCAAAGACACGAACAACCCCGAATACAACGCCGTGTTCCCGCTGGCCATCCACCGCGGCGCGCGACCCTGCCTGCGGGTGTTCAAGCGGCACGGCATCAAGTTTGAAGTCTATTCTAGGGGGTAAGTACTTGGCTTTAATGCCCCATGGACACTATGAGTGCTAGTGCTAGTAATGAGGGCTATCGCGTATGAATTCGCCAGTAGAGGCGCTAGTGTAGCGTGAGGTCTCCGAAATGTCAAATCCACGTCTAATCTCATAGTTTTTGAAGAAGCTACGCGGGCTTATTTATAATTAAAATAATTTTGTGAATATTTTTCATTACCTGAAATTGATTATGGCACTTATGCGTTAAGGGGCAATGAATGTCTGTGTTTTGAGACAGTTTTCTTTCGGAAACTTTTTCCTCCCTTTTTTTTCCGAACAGAACGGGACTACGCAATACTCTGGTTGCTCGATATTTGTATGGTACGGTTTTAAGCTGTATTAAATATGATTTTAATCTAAACTTTGTTTTCACGCTCGTAATAACAGACTTTGAAAGCTACAAAAAAAACTTCACGCAACAGTGACGCCATCTAGAAAGACAAAAAACGATAGCCCCCATTGCCAACTGCCTTCCCTGGAATCGACCCAATGCACGCCAATATGGACTATACCTTGCACACCGACCGGTGGACTTGGCTCTTGAAATCCACTTTTCGAAATTGCCCGAAGCCCTGCCAAAGGTTTGTGTGTGCGTGTGCTTGTGTGTGTGTGTGTGTGTGTGTGTGTGTGTGTGTGTGTGTGTGTGTGTGTGTGTGTGTGTGTGTGTGTGTGTGTGTGTGTTCGTGCGTGCGTGCGTGCGTGCGTGCGTGCGTGCGTGCGTGCGTGCGTGCGTGCGTGCGTGTGTGTATGCGTGCGTGCGTGCGTGCGCGCGCGTGTGTGTGTGTGTGTGTGTGTGTGTGTGTGTGCAACGTCAATAAAGACCACTGTAATTGTGTATGTATGTCCGTCTTTCACGTCGACATGGAGCGACGGATGGACGTGATTTTTGGCATAGAGACAGTTTATGGACCAGAGACATAGGCTACTTTTTATACCGGACAAATGCACAGTTCCAGAGGGAACAGCGCATGATAACCGAATTCCACGCGGCAAAGCAAAAGCTAGTATAAAATAGTACAAACTCACTCAACTCACGTATCTCCCGGTGGTCCACTAACGCCATCTCTCGGGCGCCAACTAACGCTATCTCCCGGTAGTCTACTACCGCCATCTCTGAGCGCCAACTAACTCGATCTCCCATAGTCTACTAACGCCATCTCCCGAACGCCAAGTAACGCGCGCGCCGCAGCTGTGGCTCGTGCGGCGCTCACGCCCTTCTCTGTTGCAGCGGATGGTTCTCGAAGGACTCCCTGCTTGGCACCGCCACCGTCAAACTGGCGCCTTTGGAGACCCAAGTCACTATACACGAGGCCTTCCAGGTAACATTAAACATTTTGGTCAAGTGTTGTTAAGGCGCGGCCCCATGCAGGCGCTCGTTCGATTGTAGCGACCAATCTGGTCACGTGATCCTATTTCGAATTTCCCGCGATTCAAAAAAGTAGCGTCAAGTCGCCGCGTCAAACAGCAGCGTCAACATGGCGGCTGCTTGAAAAAAATGACAGTGTTTGTTTGGAAATTGACGAAATGTCGTTTGTTTACAAGTACCAAAAATGGTGCAGTGTCAACACATTGCTGCTTCCAATTTTGAAGCTCAACATTTTCAGCTTTATCGCTATATGTCACGTCATCAGATTTATCGCTGGAAACGAGCGTCGAGCGACTTGCATGAAGCCGGGCTTTTGTTCTGTCCCGTGACCATCACTGACACTTTGTTAGAAGAATTTTTGCAATTTATACATAATATAGCATGTTTAGGAGATGAGCCATGAAGGGATTGCCTTAAAACTGTCACAATTCCTAACTTTTAGTGCACTTGTACCCCATAAAATCATACTTTTAACTAAGTATTAAAAAAATTAAAAAGTAACTCAGGAGACGTTACCATGGCAACAAGCTGCACTAAAAAGTTGACTGACCTATTTACAAATACAAAAAAAATACAAATGTAATTCCGAAAAGTTCCGACCTTGGGTCTGAATCTGAACTCTCGATCTTCTTTAATTCGATGTTTTTGATCTGGTCTTAAATAATTTGTTTTCAACTATATCGTCTAATTTTGTTAATTCCCAGGAGTTGAGTCTTCAGTTTTATAACAGAGCTCCGTGAAATAGAACAAAACTTGCAAATAACTTTAATGCGATTAGTCCACGCTAGATGGCGTTAGATCTCGCAATGATTGAGATGTAATAAAATAATAATTTAAGATTTACTGTTTCAGCATCCATTGATAAATTTTATTTGTTGTATCAGTTTATGTGATGCCATCTCTGTTTGTTTCGTTCGAATAGACGGGGACGGCGTCACATTTATCCGTCAAATAAAATTTAATCAATGGGTGGTGGGTGGTCACCTGCATTAATATCTGCCACAGCGAAGTGTACATGAATATCTGACACAATCTACCAGCGCCTTAGAAGTAGAGTCGTAAGATTGGTTTTTGGAGTCTTTTTGTATTTTTTATTTCATTTTATAAAGTAACAAAATTTGGAGTTGCAATAAAAAATACAAAAAGGCGCCAAAAAACCAATCTTGTTTTTTTATTTCAACTCCAAATTTTGTTACTTTTACCCGTAAAATCCACATGGAAAATACAAACTGAAACATGAGATGCACAGAAAAACCAGAAAAAGAGACCAGCGCTGGGATTCGAACCCAGGTCCTTAGCATTCCGTGCTGCGTGTATACAGCTACTTCACTGGACTGGTTGGTTGTCCAGTGGTAGTCTAGAATGCTGAGGACCTAAGTTCGATTCGCAGCGCTGGTCTCTTTTTCTGGTTTTTCTGTGCATCTATATAGTTTGTATTTTCGAAGTAGAGTCGTATTTGATATCTATGCACAGTACATATTAGTAACTTCTCAAAAGTTTTTTTAAAGCAAATATAAACATCATAATGCATTAAATATGTGTATTTTTAATTTAATTTCCAGCTAATGGATGGTCGGCGGCCGGCAGGTGGCTCCCTAGAAATAAAGTTGCGTGTACGCACACCCTTGCTACAACAGCAGATTGAAAGCACCACGCATCGCTGGCTCGTCATAGACAATTGAAGAAACTTTATTTTTATAAACCTGACTTAATCCTGAATAATATTTATTGCGAGGCTTCGGCTGTGTTTCCACTAGAGGGCGGAGCGAAGATAAGTAAATGGCGCGTTTCTATTGGTTCATGACTCATGACAAACATATTTTCCACACACCATATATATTATGAAAAAAAAAATGACAAAGCAATTAGAATCTAATTGTTTCGAGAATAAAGTCAAACTGACGTCAAACTGCCATGGTGTAAAACAATAGAAAAAACAAAATAATTTTTACTTTGTTACATTGCCATAGATTCCTAATTATCTTGAACTTATTGTGTACATTCTATTGTACATTGGGCCGCACGAGGTTAACAGATCAGTAGGAAAATGTCAGTTCCATCGAGTCCCGTTTAGTGCTTCCGCTCGACGCTAGATGGCGTTAGTGGTAGCTGTTATTAGTAATACTTTTTGTGAAAATAAATGATATAAATGTTTTATAAAGGCTGTTTCAGCTCGTATAAGCTCCTTTTTGAAAGCGCGTGTACTCGCGCACAGGTGCGGTTTTGTATACTTCGAGCGTTGACGCGCATTTAGCTCATAAGCGCTATCGAGAACATGTCCTTTAGACCAAACACGCGCGAAAGAGCGCATACACACATATTTGATTTAATGTAGCGCGCGTGTAAGTGCGTATTCCAAAAAACGAGCGTATACGCGAAGAAAAAACGCTAGTCTGAAACCGCCCTAAATATTTCATCAATGCAAAAATGCTTCGTATAGCCATTAAAAAATTGACGATAAATTTGTTAATTGTCAATAATTGTACTGCTTTTGAACTGATTATAAACAATGTGTTGAACTTATTTGTATAAACAAAATAATGTAAATATGAACATGCATTTCACACCGCTATGGGGTTTATTTTGTAAGTCGTGTTTATTTAGTGTTAATTTATTCGTTAGATCTGTTTATCAATATAAATGTTGGTTTTTATTATCCGATAGTCCTTGGCAAAGAGCATGGCACGGGTTCGGTACTGAAGGCATTACTTAGTACACTGACCAAGTATGCAAAATAACTCGTTTATATAATGCCATGGTTACAAAATTGTCTTAATTTCAGAAAAACTTACTTAGCAAAACGTCTAGGTTATGAAATGCACAAGTAGGTAGAATGACTCAATTGTGTAAGGTAAGGCAATTGTATTAAATAGATTTACAAGACCGGATCAGGCCATTTACCTACTAAAACATTATGACATTAAGTCGTTTTACAGCCAAGTCATTCCGTCTACTATGGCTTATAGTAGTGAGGCCGTTTTACAGACCAAGACATTTTGCTACCCGGACAATAATACAACAAAGGTGCTCTGCTCGCCAAGGCTAAATGCAAGTAAGGCCTTCAGTACCGAACCCCATGGCGCATATCTGGGGGCTCGGCAGTGCCCCTGCCATGTCGAACAAACCAAAAACAAAGGCACGGCCGTACCATACTTTGGTCGAAGCCATTCATGCTCTTTTCAATATTATGTGTCACAAAGCCCTACATGCGAGAAAACCGCGCAAGGAGGGTTTCTTGACAGGAGGAATATCCCTAGATGGCGTTAGTATCACAGACCTCATGATAACAGCCTGTCACAGGGATTCATTGCGTGTATTGCCGTTTCGCACGAAACTTTTTCCCAAATGCTTCATTTCCTAAGTATTCCTAAGTATCTCCGAAATCGATTTTTTTTCTCAGAATATTATTATTGTCTTAGGGTTTATAGAGCGCAGTAGGTTAGGTTAGGTTTGTTTTGTGAAAGTTCCGAAAATAATGTTGTATCGAAAAATTTTTACACCTCCTTGGGGAAACGAAACATTTGCCAAGTGAAACATTTGCGTATAATATTTTGCGCAAACGGCAGAGACTCGATTCATTGCAATACATTGTAGCATTGAATCACAATTTTTTTTAGAAATTGTATCTGTGTATTCGATTTCATCGGGAGTATACATTTTCTCGACGAAATCTTAGTTTTTTTTTTTACTTTTTCGTTTTAAATATCTTAGATTTCATTGAGAAATTGTAATCTGGAAAAAAGCGAATAATATTGGAAAAATAAAAGCGATACGTCTTTTTTTACTATTGCCGTAATAATGCCGTATCCGACAAGATGAAGTCAAAAGATATTTCGTCTTTGGCTTTGTTTTACTCCAATAACATTTATATCTTTGACCGCTTCAATTTGTTTGAAGCAGACTGTTTTTTTTTATTGAATATATCTCACTATTAAAGTGCCTATTTTTGCACGTACTCTGTAATTATTGTAAGATAATGTAAATGGGATACTGTTATAATATTAAATGCATAATATTTTTTTATTGTTTTATTTTGATATAACATTTATTTACCTGTCCCGCTGTCTGTGTGTAATCAAATATTAGAAGTCTAATTTGATCCACTTCCTGTTAGATTGACTTATATTAGTTTCACTTGGAACTAACGGCATAGGTTTTTTTTAACTAAAATTAAACATAAGAAGTAAAATGTTCTACCTCGAAAAATTTCTCCGAATCAGAGCTCAAATCTATCGACTAAATATCTAGTATACGTATGTTCTTACCCCAATTAGCTTTAATGTATGATGAAGTATTCATTCGCATACTTTACCGACTTTCCTTAACCTTCTAACGCCCAAAGTCCTCTATTAAGGACTTATCAGTAACTAGATTTTGGTTGCGGCTTCGCCCGCGTGGTTATCGCGCGCTGTTCCCTCGGGAACTGTACATTTTTACGGGATAAAAAATAGCCTATGTCACTCTCGGGCCCATAAAATATCTCTATGCCAAAAATCACGTCGATCCGTCACTCCGTTACGGCGTGAAAGACGGACAAACATACAAACACACTTTCGCATTTCTAATATTAGTATGGATGTGACATAGGACTCTCTCAGAAGTGACAAAGTTTCATGTTCATAAAAAAAAAATTTGACTTGGGTGTTAAGATGATAAAATATCGAAGGAAAAGTTGATACAAAATCAAGTGCCACCTCTGAAACCAAATGCACATGCATTTTCCGACTGTCCCAACATTTTGAAGGCGGCAGTGTGGCGCCACAGCCGATTACGATGTCGACAAGCGATAAAATTCCACAACAACTTCAAACATCGTGAAATCCTTGAACCATCCAAAACAAGGGGAGACCTCAGGAAGTAGCTTTGCATAATTCTTGCGACCTTGCGAACAAATAACTAATTAAATACAAATATGTAGAACTTCCTGTTAAAAACTAGTGTCAAAGTCAAGGGTAGCGCTTGATTCGACAAACAAATAAAAGCGGTATTAACCGGTCCGAAGCATTATTTACAAACATGATCGAAATCGGCCATTTTAGAAAACACCTGATGTGACCTTTGACTGAGGTATTTGTTGAAGATTGTCAAGCGCGCGGGGGGTCTTGGTAAAATGGACGGTGTTTCACTTGTATTTATTATTAGCTGACGAGTTGAATTTGTTTAGAATCACCTTTAACGAGAAACCCACGCAAAGTGGACTTTATTTTGTTTGCAGTTAGATGTTTTTTTCAATGAAGCTGGCTTATGTAAAGCCTTTGCGGACGTAAAAACAAATTACACGTGTATTTGAGAATAGCATGCCATTGTAGTACATTTCGTCTCTGCTTCAAAAACCTCGCATCTTAAATCAATAATCATGCTAAATGAGCTTTAGGAAATTATGTTTTAAGGTTCATTTTGGTTTACGTATACATTTGAGATACGAGTTTCTTTCAAGTAGTGAGGATTAGTTGTATTTTCATATTAAATATATAGCGGTTATAACTGGATCCGATCGTGAAATCGTGGCTATGTGACGAGGGAATGCATAAATTAAACTACTAATCAATAATTCACAACTTCAATATACTTGAATATTTGCGCAACCTTCATGATTGAGCTTGGGTTTAGTTAAAGTTTTGATCCAAATTACCCGCTAACCATCTTAATTACTATTATTTTTAACACCCGACGCAAAAAGAGGGGTGTTATAAGTTTGACCGCTATGTGTGTCTGTCTGTGGCACCGTAGCTCTTAAACGGGTGGACCGATTTGAATGCGGTTTTTTTATTTGATAGCAGGTTTTCCAGCGATGGTTCTTAGACATGTTTGATCAAAATCGGTTTAGCCATTTTGGAGATATTGAACTTTGAAGTGACAAAGTCGGGGGTTTTCCAACTTTTTGTTGGTTAAGTTAGGTTATCATTATAAGAAAAAACTAAAATTAAAAATTTTAAAAACCCCCGACAAAAAAAACGCTGGAAAAAATAATAAAAAAAAAACGAAAAAAAAAGGCGCCAGAAAAGCACAACTAAAAAGTAAAAAATAATTATGCACTGCCTAGCTGTTGCCTGCGACTTCATCTGCGAAGAATTCGTTTATCCCTATCCCGCGGGGACTATGCTGATTTCCCGCAAAATTAGCCTAAGTTAATTTAGTACAAGTACCTAGTAATATTTTTTTTATCTAAGCGTCGTCGGTGTCGGGGGACCGCTAAGGTTAATACTTTAAAAAATACAACATACGTATATGTACTTTAGTTTCCTGTTAGCGTTTTTTTTGTCGGGGGTTTTTAAAATTTTTAATTTTAGTTTTTAAGTGTATTAGTGTGTTGAATATCCTGGCTGCAGCTCAGCTCGTGTTGCCACCTTTGTATTGTGTTTAGAATCAAATACTGATCAAAACGAATAACATGACATGTCTACTATTTTTTTTTCAAGAGTAGGTATACTGGTGTGCTGGATATCCTGGCTGCAGGATCAGCTCGTCATGTTGCCACCACTGCATTGTATGTAGAATCAATTATTGATCAAAACGAATCCAAACACAACATATGTGCTATTATTTTTTATAGTCTTCTAGTGTGCTGGATATCCTGGCTGCAGCATCAGCTCATCCTGTTGCCACCATTGCATTGTATGTAGAATCAAAAACTGATCGAAACGAATCCAAACACGATATATCTGCTATGGTTTTATCAAGAGTGTACCTACTGGTGTTCCGGATATCTTGGCTGCAGCATCAGGTCGAGAACTGCATAATCTTGCATAGTCGTATAGCATACATGGGTGTTTCAAATTTTACGTCCCAAATACGCTTGAAAGTAAAGTAAATACCCATTATGCGTCTAAGATTGCTACCGCAGCGAACAAAAGAGCTGATGATCTTGAAACGGCTGAACCGATTTTGACAAAACATGTCTAAGAACCATCGCTAGAAAACCAGCTTTCAAATAAAAAAAACCGCATTCAAATCGGTCCACCCGCTTAAGAGCTACGGTGCCACAGACAGACACACAGACACACAGACACACAGACAGACACACAGACACACAGACACACATAGCGGTCAAACTTATAACACCCCTTTTTTCCGTCGGGGGTTAATTAGGGAAAGTCAGCTATATTTATTTTGTCTGCTAAAATTAGAGCCCTAAAAAATCCTTAAAAAAAAATGCAATAAAAAAGTAAAAATATCAAAAAAGCAAAAGTTGTTTTCATCACTTACTATGGTTTTCATCGTCCATAGTCCAGCCTAACCCAGCCATCTCACAGCTGGGCACAGGCCTCCTCTCAGAATTAGAGGGCTTTGGTGTTGGGAAAATCAAACAGATTTGAGTTTTCGTTTATTGAAACTATGATTGTGGATTAATAGAATTAAGTACCTATTCCTTTTTACAGTAGATGCGAGTAGATGTGAGGTAAAAGATTGCGATATAAAATAAATATTGCGTAATGATAAATTATGTAAGCTGAAATAATTAGATCAAAATGGATTTTTCTATTATTTAGCAATTTTTGTTAAAGAAAAATGCAAAAATGAACGTGGCCCATGAGGGGATCGAACCCGCGACCTTCGCGTTATTAGCACGACGCTCTAACCAACTGAGCTAATGGGCCGGTTGGATTAATCGACGAATATCTGAAACACATCAAACAACCAGAATACGACATGGATTTGCAAGTGTGACCATTTTTGTTTTCCTTTGCTAGAAATAGAAAAACAATGTAGGATAAAAGTAAGTATTTTTTTGTTTTCTTCTAGTTTGAAGTAGAACAAAACTTAAACCAGTGAATAGGTTTCCGGTTGTTTGTTTGTTTATACTCTTTATTGTATAAAAGGAAAAACAAAAAGGCTACACAAACAAATAAATTAAATAGTTTTAAATAAGCTCAAATTGAGCTAACGAGTCAAAATAATTTAGATACGCAATATGCGCCGCTTAATGGCCAAAAAATTTGTACTTATACCAAATAAATGGAACCCGGGAATTGATTGAAATAACCACCTGGCTATTTTCACGTCACATTTTTTTTGTGAAATTGATACGATAAATCTAATGAGTCGCAAGCGTGTTGTAAAAGAGAAGAGGCTTTTACCCAGGCTGTGTAATGTAATAGCTGTGCTCTCAAATTAGTTACACTCTACAATCATAGATGGCGTTAGGTGTTCATAAAATCACTAAATATTTTTACCTATATGTTGCCTACTGGTCGTAATACTTGATGAAAGTCTTCTTTTCGGAGACTAAAATATAGTTATTTACGATACAAGTGCGGAAAGTACCTCGCCAATATAAAAAAAAAATTAGAAAAAAAATGCACATGACTTGGGTATCGACTTGTGCTATAGGTAGTGCACAAGAGTTGAAGTGAATGATTACACACATCGATATATGTATAGGTATGTAATAACGTACATATATCGGGGGTACAGTATCTTCGGCCACGTCTCACGTCACGTCACGTCTCACGTCTGTGCATTTTTCCGGGCTTGAAAGTAGTCTATGTCACTCTCTAGCCCATAAACTAATTCAATGCCTAAAATCACATCGATCCGTCGCTCCGTTTCGACGTGAGAGACGGACAAACATACACACACGCAGCATTTATAATAATCAGTATGGATAGTGGTATAATGTAGTGAGCGGTTTGTGAGATGAACCCTCAATGCACGTGATCCAGTGACGTCACGCTGCGCACGAGTGACCCGTGCGTTAACTGTGACGTCAGAGGCACGCGAACCACTGCTTCTGACAGCCGGTTGGACAATGGAGGTGTTTAGAATGGGTAGATGGGTGGGGATGTCAAAGAGGGAGAGTAGGATAAGTTCGTCTTTGTGATCGGTCTCTAAGAGTGGATTGTTATTTTTATGTAGTTTAGGTATGTACAGAAAAGTGTTAAACAACACAGTGAAGGTAAATAAGGGTTCCGTTTTTGCCATTTTGCCTACGGAACCCTAAAAAAAGAACCGGTCAAATTCAAATCATTTATTCAGTAAATAGGCCGCAATGGGCACTTTTACACGTCATTTTTTTTTAAACTACCAGCGCTTTCGGAAAGACCATCATTGCTAAGAAGAATGCGCCGCAAGAAACTTGGCAGAAAGTAATTTTTTCAAAAATATAAAATAATTACAAATAAAATGCGAGTTGAACTCGCGTGGGGAGTATTCTGTGCAGTACCAAAGTCCAATATTGTCCTCTATTAAAAAAATATATTTTACGGTGGTTTTTAAATTAATACAAAATATATCACATTTGAAAAGCTCCCAGCAAGGCACAAGCTAACTACTCCTAGCGCTATCTAGTGGTGTTTTAGTGAACTATTTTCTGTAAGTGAACGTATTATTGAGTTTACCACTTTCCTTTTCCTGTGATCTACAAGCAATGAATTAAGTATATGTATTTTGTATTGTATTCAAAACTTTTGGCTCAGTATTTTCGGCCCTTTTGGCTAGCTATAATAAAAGCCTCATCAAATGCAGTTTTAACCTTTGACACAAATAGAGGGGTGTTAATAACTCAGTTCGACGCCAATTTCTGTCGGTCTTCGTAACTCGATACAAGTCGATACCTCCTAGGAATCAATACGGGACGATTTTTCTTTCGATGCCCAAAACTCGTAAATACGAAAAAAAAGCCCCTTATTCATAAAAAGTTAGAGCCTCCTTGAAGGCTCCTTGAAGACCCGATGCTAAAAAACATGATTCATAAACGTCTGTTAGCGCTAATCAGTCGATCAAGGCTCTGCTAAAGTTAGAGCACCGTAGACCCTCCTTTATCTCCCTGCTAAGTCACAAAATGGCCGCCACAAATTTGAACAGCTGACTTTGACAAGAGCAAAAAACCATACCGAAGATATTTTTAAGGAGTTTTGCGCAAATATTAAAAAAAAATCAGGAAAATTCATTTTCTGGAATTTGTATTTAAAAATTCTCTTATAATATGAAAAAAATAAAATTAAGATCATTAACATACATAGTTACGGCTTTTTGTAGGTACTCAGTTTAGGTCTACTAAAACACGCGGATCGGAAATGGCGGGAAAACAAACATCTCTGCTGTCACTGCTGTCAATTTTTTTTTAATTCTCGATAAGGCCATTTTTTGTCTTTGATTTATCAAAAGTGCCAACATAACGCGTCTAATCAGTCTATCAGCAGCTCAACAACTAGCAGACTGCTAGCAGACGTTTATGAATCATACCTCTTGACAAACGTCAAACAAGCTTAATCAGTCTGTTAACTAACAGGCCGATCAAACCTCAATTAAGGATTTTTTATGAATAAGGCTGTTAGTTATGTACCTGATGTATGTTACCTACAAGATAATGTATATTGGCGAATAAACTTTTTCTTTCTTTCTTTCTTTAATAAAAGCCTGGCAGCTGGTAACACACTGTATATTACAATATCTGCGTCTATGCAACAAATGTGTGTTCACGCAGCTCCTCCTCCATGCTTTAAGAACACACAGATCACGCAAACCTAACTATCATCACCACCATATCGACACGTTTCGAACACAACCAGAGTTCACCATCAGAGCTACACAACCGTCCAATATCCACACAACTTTTTGCCCTGCCTACGTAAGAACGACATAACAGCTAGGTTGGCCACGTCCTAGGCTTTCCATAGGCAATCTATCTAAGTAAACCATTATTATGATTTATGGCAATAGTTATCAGATTCCTAATGGTGCCGAAAAGTAATTTAAGTAAGTGCTAAGTTCTAAATAACTTAGGCTTATTTAGTAGATTAGACATAGGTATTTTACTAGCTTCGTATCGCTGTCGGGAGCGACAGGAAGACAAGAATAAAAGGATGGGTCAGCCCAACGGTTTTATTAAATAGAGAATCCTCCAAGCCAAGTTTCTCGAAGCAAATCACCTACTTGAAGGTATGTAAATGTACCTAGTGTAGTTTAGGTCACAATGTAAGTACAGTTAATAAAAAGTGCAGTGAGCAAAAAAAACTTCGTATTAAAAATGAAATTTTTATGGTTAGGTTATTTCCTTCAAATTACGAGACAAAACATTAATATTCATCATCATCATCATCTCAGCCTATATAGGGCACAGGCCTCCTCTCGGAATGAGACACATGATGACATTAATATTATTAGACTTGTAAGCTTTGGGAAACAGGGCTCAGTTTGATACGAACTACTGCTACTCCCAATGAGGGTTTTCACAGATGCAAAATATCGCTAGATGGCGTTAGTATCGTGAGGTCCATTTGACGTTTGCTCGTGATTGGTTAAACAACTAAATGAGCCAATCGCAAGCAAACGTCAAACGGACCTCAGGATATCTAGCGATATCTCGTCTCTGTGAAAACTCTCAATGCTAACAAACTTTATGCAGTCTACACTACAGTAGGTACGGCAGTTTGAGACCCTGGGAAAGATATAAGATATTTTATATACTGAAAAATTGCATATTGTATAAATTCGTCTCAAACGGAGCCACGGGTAATAGCTAGAATATTTAATACACACAAATTGTAAACTGCGCGCAAAGATTTAAAGCGGAATTTCAATTATTACCTGTGTATAGAACAAAGAACAACATAACAAAGTCTCTGGGTAACTATCTGGCCGTTAACAAGCTCGCAATGGGGGCTATCGCGAATGAATTTTCCGCTAGAGGCGCTAGTGTAGCGTGAGGTCAACGAAATGTCAAATCTCATAGTTTTTGGGTGAGCTACGCGGGTTTATTTATAATTAGAATAATTTTGTGAGTATTTTGCATTATCTGAAATTAATTATGGCAATTATGCGATAAGGGGCAATGAACGTCTGTAATTTGAGACAGTTTTGTCGTTCGAAAACTTTTGTCCTCTCTTTTTTCCGAACAAAACGGGATTATGCAATACTGTGGTTGCTCGATATGTTTATGGTACTATTTTACGATGTATTAAATATGATTTTAATCTAAACTTTGTTTTCACGGCCGTTATAACAGACTTTTAAAAACCTCACGCAACAGTGGCGCCAACTAGTGAGAGAAAAAACGATAGCCCTCATTAAAAAAGAACGCTTCCATTTTTAAACTGGCTTCCATTTGGCTTAGAGTTGCCAGAGTTATGTTCATAAATTACGAATTCGAAAAATCAACTGGATTCTTCGAAAAAGCTGGGTGGTGAACCTCATACATGTCATTCTCCTAACGCCCAAGTTATTTTTTTGTTTTATGAACATTAAACTTTATGTCATTTCAGAGAGAGCTCAGTGTCAAATTACTGATAAGTCCTTTATAAAGGACTCAGGGCGTTAGGAGGTTAATTAGTTTTACTACAGAGATACAAACTCAGCCTACATTAAAAAAAAAGATAAAACACTGATCTCACTAATTACCCACTAATTACCTAAGTACCTAACAAAGAAGTGCTAATTATTTAACCGACTAATTTACATTATTTTTACAATAATATGTTTATTTTAATTTAGTTTACTATATATAATAATTTCGTAGTAATACAATAATTTCCGTGCTATTTTTACTGGTGTTATTTAAAAAGTCTGTCTCCAGTTTGCCAGTGCTTTTTTAAAAACCTAAGAACCCGTTATTTACTGTACCTAACTTATAAATAGCTGTCCTGACGATAAAATAAAATTCACACACATTCCCGTATTTCTCGGACAGCTGGCAACTCTCGCCGTGACGTCACGGGCTAAGGTCGGGGTCGCAAGGTCGCGCGAAGGTCGGCCCAACCCCGCTCAATGTTACGTCATTGACTGTGAACCTGGAGCTCCATGTAAGCATCGGAAATATCTATGCACCTGGTTATTTATTTAAAATATCATAGAAACTGAAGTTATTAAATAATCTATGTGTACATACTAAAAATGAATCTTTAAATCTCTTGAATTCTTGAGATTTGATCTATCTTTTTGTTCAGTTTTTTTTTTCAAATTAGAAAATTTGACGTCTTTAATATTTTCTTACGTAAACGTGCTTAATTTAATGTAAACACGTGTGTTACAGTTGTAACACATTTTCTTTTTATTTCTTTAAATTTAGTCATTAGGTAGATAGCAGTGTCGCCTATGCCTTTAACTTTTTTTTTCAAGCTTAGCAGCGAGATCTTTAGGGCCAAGCCTCGCCTTTCTTTCGCTAAAGCCTACTAACGCTGCGCTAAAGGCGTGGGACCTGCGTCATCACTTCGAACCAAGACGAAATTCGCAGTTTGTGTCGTTCAGTCTCACTCACTCGCATCTCAAATGCGAGGTATGAGCGGGACGGCAAGACACGAAGTCCGAAATTTTACCTAAGTATACCTAAGACAAGCGCTTGGTTTCGTCCCATAGGTAGGTAAGCAAATCTGGAGGCATAGTAAGGTACAAGTGAATGACATTGACCCAATGAATAACTTTTTTAGAGTTTATTTGAAAAATAAGACAAGGGATATTAATATTACCTAAAAACTGAATTTAATCGACTACAGTGTCATCTATAAATTTTATGTAGATGCATTCATCGATTGGATAACTATTTTTTGATTTGAGAGACAGTTTCCACGAGTAGGTGCTTCAGATGTATTATATATTTACCTATAGACAATGAAGTCTCTGGGCATTAGCTATACATATACCTTTTCTCGAAGCCTTTTGCTGCCTTTTTAGGGTTCCGTAGCCAAAATGGCAAAAACGGAACCTTATAGTTTCACCATGTCTGTCTGTCTCTCTCTGTCAGAGACTATCAATGCTAGAAAGCTGTAATTTTGCACGAGTATATACATACTCGTATGTAAACTATGCCGACAAAATGGTAAAATTAAAAATTAAAAAAAAAATATTTTAGAGTACCTCCCATAGTCGTAAAGTGGGGGTGATTTTTTTTCTCATCTAACCCTATAGTGTGGCATATCGTTGGATAGGTCTCTTAAAACCATTAGGTGTTTGCTGAAACGATTTCGATTCAGTGATTTGTTTGCAAAATATTCAACTTTAAAGTGAAAATTTTCATTATAAAATCGAGCGCTTCCCGCTCTAAAATCTAAACCGGTAGGTGGAAAAATTTGAAAAAAATTAGGATGGTAGTAAGTATATCAAACTTACAAGGAAAAATATAACGGATAAGTTTTCTTGAGAATTATTAGTAGTTTATGAGTAAATAGCAGCCTAAACTTGAAATACTTCGTACAAAATACGAAATCCTTAGAAAAATCACTTAATATTTTCGTAATGGCTACGGAAACCTATCTCCGGCGTGTCCGACGCGCTCTTGGCTGGTTTTTAACATAGCTTCGGCCTGTATGATCCAGCATCAGCCCCTCCTATAATCAGCTAATAAGGGATACTTCAAGTTAGTAGACTTAAGACCGCATTATTATTTAACATCGTTCTTTTTTATAAAAATCCAAAATAAAACCTTTTATGCGCAACAGGAATTATTTATTTACAAACAAATGGCGGATTCAACCCACATCCAGCGGGAGCTCGCCCACGTCACGGCCGTGGCAAATTTTTGTTTGGCTACGTAGGCGGCGAGCCGACGACAGACTAGGGCAGGTCGTTAGGGCAAGAAACATGGTAACTTTACGTACTTTTGTTGACTTTTCGTTCGCGTCTTGTTCGGTTAAGATCACGTATTTACCTGGTCTTTTATCTGGTATTTTATCTGGTCCTATACTTCGAACAGTATTCTTACGTAGGCATGAATTTAAGTCTAATAACTCGCTATTCCGCAGCCAGATAATTACACATATAAAATAGCTATGTTTGTGAGATAATATGTTCGACTGTTTTGGAATAAGGAACGGTCATGCTCAGCAAAGTGAGGAGAGGCAATTAAGTAGTTTAGAGTTAAATTGTATAATGAGAAACCGTAATATTAAGTATTTAATACAAACCTGATTAAACTTACTCGTAAAGGCGTAGCCATCAGCGATAGGTAATTCTTTTGACGTATTCGTTTGCTGTTTGTTTATACAAAGCGAAAGTGTGTGTGTTTGTATGTTTGTGTATTATTATGTTTGTCCGTCTTTCTATCTACGACTATTTCTTTGCCAAAAATCACGTCGATACGACGCTCCGTTTCGCACAAAATGCACGTTTCCGAGGGAACAGCGCTCGATAACCAAATTCCACGCGAGCGAAGCCGCGGGCAAAAGCTAGTAAAAAGTACATTTTCTAATGTATTGTTGTGTGTATCGAATATGTATAAACAAATGTTTCTCTCTCTCTCTCTCTCTCATTTTCTCATTCCATTATTCTACATTTAATATTCGACTGACCTTTTATGTTTTGATTTATAACTCGCTCGTGCCACTAAGACTCGCCCCATATAACTGTTAGCTCTCATACTGGAAGGGAGGTTTACTCCAAATGTAGGGCGGAATCCCACGATCGGTCAGCGTGGGTGGTTATATTATATTTAGCCGAAATTTAACTCCATTGAATTGCGATTGGTATTACGCACAAGATCACGCAGTGTGGGGAAATACGTAAATAATATTAACATTGGTCGTCAATAGGGATGATGACGCCATTAAAAAATAATTCGAAGGCACAACTCCAGTAAAAAAACGCTTTATTTTAGCCCTGAAAACCAGATTAATTTTCGATTTACTGTAAAATTAGATTTTCTGTTGCTTTAAACAAATAAATAGTTAGTTGATTGAGTTGCCGGATAGTGACGTCATAATTCGCTATTGCCATTGAAACTCTATGGGAGAATTGTGTTTTGACAGCTCATAAAAAGTACGTCAGTTGATTGGTAGTGTCATCATCCTTATTGTCTTTGGTTTCAACTTTTAAATCATAAACACATCACCAATCCAAATGGTTTAGTAGGGAGAAATCAGAAACTATGAGAGCTAGCAATATCTGTTCTTAGGAACCACGGCTTCAATTTTAGATTTAATAAAAATGACATTAATATTTTTTGATTTACCTCTCATACATAACCGGGAATCAAACCTGGTCAAAATCATTTTAAAGTATGTTTATAAATTCTGCACATTTTTTCGTGGAGTTGATTGTGTGAATCAGTGTGAATCATAAGTGAAAAGAAACACATTTTACACACACACACACAAACATCACGCCTGTATTCCCAAATGGGGTAGGCAGAGCACACGAAACGTTACCGCTTCGGAGCCACTTTTAGCAATTTTAGAAAATTTAAATTATTTTATTATTTTATTTATTATTTTAATTTTTACAAGCTTTTATTTTCCTTGCAATCTGTGTATGTATGTATGTATAATATATCTATGTACATAAATACATCCCGTCAAATCTTGCAAGGTGAATTTCACGTACTTCCAGTAATCAGATTGACTTCGAATTTGGCATTTTTATGTAAATCTGGTGAGCACAATTTGGCAGTGACATCCTTATCATTCCACTAACCGTTGAGGAGTTCCGTCCAGCGGAGAGGATCCTGGCCGGACCTGTTCTGCACCTATATCGGTCGCTAAGAAACTTGCAAGAAAAGATAGACAAGATATATCAAAATATGGATAATGTTTTAATACTTTTTTTTTATACGACTTAACTGAACATAGATAGTAATATGGTAATAGGTCACACAAATCTGGCTAAAATGTAACAAACTATATTTAAAATTAACCAATCTAACCTATAAAAATGCCATTGTTAAGTTATGCATGAAACTAAATCGGGTTGTTGTTTTCACAGTTGTACAAAAATATTGTTATGAATATCAGAGAGGCGAATATACGTTGCACATGCTCTACTTATAAAATTATTGTTTACATATTTGGTTCATGAAAAGGGGATATGGAATTAATTTTGCTATTAATTTATGCTATAATTTTAACATTTCTTCTTCACAACTACAGCGGTAATTGGTTTTAACTCATCGTATTACGACCACACCTTTCCGTCCCGTGGGAATTACGCTTCGTCCTTAATCCTTGTAAACATCACATAGAGAACCGTTACAAAATGTCAGCTTACTAGGTCAAATATTTTGGGCTGGGCAGCAGTATAACAGATAATGACAAGTCAAGGCTCAGTCTAAACTTTGCAAAGCTGTTTTTTATGACGTAGATTAGTATTAAAATAGCCAGTTAAAAAAAAACTATTCTGTGGTAATCTAATCTGCGGTAAGAAATTGGCAACAATCCGTTCGTAAAGTAGACCCCTCTACATGAGTTCCATTCTTGTTTTTTTTTGTTTTCTTTTCGGTTTTCCTGTTCTATTTTTAGAGTTCCGTAACCAAAATGGCAAAAATTCAGGATGGTAGTAAGTATATCAAACTTATAAGGAAAACTATAACGATTAAGTTTTCTTGAGAATTATTAGTAGTTTAGGAGTAAATAGCAGCCTAAGGTATAAAATATACCTAAACTTGGAAGATTCCGTATAAAATACGAAATCCTTAGAAAAATATTACTTAATTTTTTTCGTAATCAAAGTCAAAGTCAAAATCTCTTTATTCAATTTAGGCTATAACAAGCACTTATGAACGTCAAAAAATCTACCACCGGTTCAGAAAAAACCTCTGTTGAGAACAATCCGGCAAGAAACTCAACGAGGTATTTATTTTTAAATGGCTACGGAACCCTATTTCGGACGTTTCCGACACGCTCTTAGCCGGTTTTTCTTCTGGCGGACTGGGTATGGTGTCTTTGGCTGCCAGTGTCATAGTTTTTTTTTAATAAATAGGCTTACGTTTGGCCTCAATCTCGCTTGATGGAAGGCGAAGATGACGCCTAAGATGGTATACGTTTGCCTAGATGGTGTCTGTTCACATAGTATGATCTCTCTATATTATTTGGTATGAAACAAATATAAAAAAAAAACAAAATCTTCGGATCTCTTGTCCCTGGTGAGCGGATAGTTCCGAAGGGTGTAAAAATGTTTCTCTATGAGAACGTAGTTCATAGATGGCGTTAGTGTCGCTGCTAAAGTGACTATGAAAAGAATGCAAGTTGAAATACTCGTATTGGTGTATAGGAAAAATTCGTGACTAGTCTCCTGTCCAGCGGTGGTGTAGGGGAATAGTACGCAGCACGGAATGCTGAGGACCTGGGTTCGATTCCCAGCGCTGCTCTATTTTTCTGGTTTTTCTGTGCATCCATGTGTCGGCTTTGTTTTCGTGTAAAATATATAAAATCTACGGACATCAACTGCGCCCTTTCCTCGGGCCGCAATGCCCATTCACACTCCTAGTAAACACGGCATTGCGTTTGCGTCGATCGATAGCGAATGTCAAGTTGAAGGAGGGTGGGTGCTGACGTCAGACGCCCACGCCAGAGGGGGGGTGACGCTTGTCTATGGGTACGGAGACTGCCGAGTTTTTGCGCATTTGCGGCGTTGTTTTTGGGGCAAGAGCTGATTCTTGTTGCTATCTGTGGAACCTAAGAAGGGATTGATCTAGAGTCTAGATGATTTGGTTTATCGACTCGTAGAACTGGAAATGTCTGAAACTTACATGGACTATAAAAATAATTCAATTTATGCAAGATTCTTACCCACTTGAATCTGCGTTGCAGGCGTCTAATGCCTCAGTTTAATGCTGAGTCAGCAGCCTTTTCACTTTTGCGGGGATACACAAAATCGTGCAAATATTTTAATTTTTGTAATTTCATGATTTATTTGTGCGTGTTGTTTATATGTATTTTTAAATTTGTTTATAGTATATCCATATTAATCCATACTCACTAATATTATAAATGCGCAAGTGTTTGTGTGTTTGTAAGTCTGTCCGTCTTTCACGTCGAAACGGAGTGATGGATCGACGTGATTTTTGGCATAGAAATAGTTTATGGGTCAGAGAGTTACACAGCCTGATAGCCAGTATTGAGTTAATTTTTAGTGTTTTGGTTTTGCCTTTGCAATACCATATTTCTTCAAAATAAATTCAAAAGCACCCGAAGTGTCAATCAATTATTGTATTACTTCAGTGGCATTTTCATATCCATTAATATGAAACTTTATTCCGTATTTAGTGTGAAATAAATACGAAGTTCTCGATTAAATACGATGGAAAAGCATTATACAGTGCAACCTTAATATAACGAACCGCAATATAACGACTTCCGCGATTTAACCAATTTTTCGTAATCCCTTGAATTGTCCATAAGAGTCAATGTACCTTTACATTAAGATTTTTTTTACGAACATCCTCTTTATAACGAATTTTCAACCAATAAAAAAAAGTGTAAATACCACGGTTGTCTATTGTTTGACCGAAAGTTATATGCCATAATTTCATTATCCCGAACTCCACATGCCCGAAACTTCATTTGCTCGAATGTTTCGTTTACCAGAAAATTTATTTGATATATTCTTATTTTCCCGAAACTTTGATGACATAACGATACGAATGCAATACGTATTGTTTTCCATATTATTAAGTGCAATAATATCATTTAATAGAATATTCAAACGCCATACCAAATATTGTTTCTTTCTGAATTCATCGTGGCTACGTACGTGCGCGGAGCTCCTATTCCGCGTAGTTGAGATGTTGGTTTCTATTACTAATCTATCTATTATCTTTATTATCCGGGCTGTTATAAAAAAAAACCTAACATCGAAGGCTAAGGCGGGAGCTACGCTGCGCTTCGCTCCCGCCTTAGCCTTCTAAACCTAACCTATCCGAGTCGCTTCTGCTCCGAACCGTCTAGCTCGCTCGCTTCGCTCGCTCGCACAAATCAAATGTCGCAATTCTAACCTAACCTAATCTATGTGCTTAAAATTTACCTGATTCAAAGGCTTGTTTGACGTATGGGATTTATCAGTATATCCTCTTGACGTCCAAATGATATTATGGCATGTGATACTTATGGATTACAATGTATATGAAAAATGAAATTATTGAAAGTAACTTTATAGGAAACAAAGATTCTGCCATTTGATTAATATGGTAAAAATGAGTAGTGATAATGAATTTATAGGAAACAAAATTATGACGTTTGTATATTATAGCACATGAAATTCGTGCAAATGAAGTTCGGTCAAGTAAAGGGATACCAAATACCACTAATTGTGTCTAAATTGGCAACGCATATCTGCATTACCCCTGGTGTTGCAGATGTTTATGGGCGCTGGTGATCTCTTACCATCAGGAGACCCACTTGCTCGTTTGCCATCCAGTCGAATAAAGAAAAAACTAATTTTGTCAACTCAAAACCTCTAAACGTTTTTACCTCTTTCTAACAAATTTTAGACCAACCTTACCTCAATACACAGAGATGATATAAACTAGCCTCAATATAACAAACCTCAGTTTAACAAACTACTTGATCAATCAATCAATCAATCAATATTTATTCGTCGAAAATAGGTATATACATTGCAGTTGTAGTTACAATATTGAAATGTTCAGCTACATCGTACCCATTCGGGCATGCGAATTATATGAGTACATAAGTCTTAAATACTAAAGTAAAAAAAAAAAAAACCTAGGCGAAAACAAATTTACAACATTTAAAGAGTTTTTTTTTTTTTTTTGTAGAAATTAATTAAATACAATTCAAAATAACAATTATAATAGTAACAATTCACGTATGCCATCTATGTCGAATTAATTCATTTTTATGTAGTAGACAAATAATAAAAATAATCAACAAACAAACAGACAAATCACAATAATCAAGTTGCAAAAATTAATTAATCAATTAAACAAAAACAGAATTCATATGTCAAGATCATTAAAGTACTCCTTAACACTGTAATAACATTTATTCAGCAAAAAATTTGATAATAACTTCTTTAAATTATTTATATTTGTGTTTTTAAACGCATCAGGTAGCTTATTATATAATTTTGGAGCCATTATAGTAACACTGTGCTTCATTAGTGCCGTATTACATCTGGTTACACTCACCTTTTGGTTTCTAGGACGCAGGTTAAAATTGCGATTTGCTTCCAATGTTGGGAATAGAATAGGGTTACTTTTGACAAAGGTGCAGCACTCATAGACATAAAGTGAGGGCAGCGTCAGCAGTTTCAGAGATTTAAAATACGATCTGCAGCTTTCTGTAGGTTTAAGTCTGCAAATTGCCCTAATACAGCGTTTTTGAGCCCTGAACAATATGTCTCTTTGTGATGAGTTGCCCCAAAAAATTATGCCATAACGCAAGGTTGAACCCACAAAACCATGATATGCTGTCAAGACAGTATTCTGGGCATTCGTCTTTGAGAGTTTGTACAAGGCATAAGAAAAAGAATATAGCCTTTTACACACCTCTTTACAATGTGACTCCCAGGACATGTTGCTATCAATAAAGATGCCAAGAAATTTACTTTTGTGAGACTTACGAATAGCATGACCTTTATGTTCAATATTTAAATTAGGTACTGATTTTCTCTGTGAAAACTGCATAATACTAGTTTTATCTAAATTTATTTTTAGGTTGTTTTGATCCAGCCATTTAATAATGTTATGAATTGTGCAATTAACGTCATTTTCGTAGTCTGTATTGATGTCTAGTTCTACAAAAATAGTACAATCATCAGCAAATAGTATCATTGGATGTGGACTACTGTTAACAATATCATTGATGTAGATCAAGAATAATAGCGGCCCTAGTACACTTCCTTGTGGGACTCCGAATTTTACTGCCTTCCATTGAGATACATACTTTTTTTCTTCTCTAGAAGCAACACATACCTGCGTTATTTCGGTACATTGTTTTCTATTACTTAGGTAGGATTTTATGAGGCTAAAAGCGTTGCCCCGAATACCATAATTCTCTAATTTATCCATTAAAATATCATGATCCACACTATCGAATGCCTTCGTCATATCCATAAATATGGCACATGAAGGCTTCCTAATATCCAGAGTTGTGATAGCTCTGATTACTAGATCATAAATGGCCATGTTTATTGTATTAGCTTTCCGAAATCCTTTTTGCTGTTCGATTAATATTTTATGTTTGTCTAAGAAGCAATAGATAATTTTATAAATAATTTTTTCAAACACTTTCGCAAAAACTGACAGCATAGTAATCGGTCGGTGACTTTCTATATTTTCCTTGCAGCCCTTTTTGAAAAGGGGCTTAACAATTCCGAGTTTAAGATTATTTGGGAATATACCTGTAGCAAAGCTTAAATTAATTATATGACTTAAGGGCAGTGCAATTTCACAACCAACATACTTTACTACAAAAGTACTTATGTCATCGAAACCGACACTTTTTGTATTCTTTAACACGTTAACTGCGGGGCCATTTTCAATGAACTCTCAGCCAGTGCGTTGGACACCTATAAGAACTCGTAACCAAGCTTTAGTTCAGTGCGTATGAGACCCAATCAGACTCCTAAAAAATAGATTTCGAAAATAACGTAAATCTCGCTCAAAAAGCTATGTATCGATATGTTTTTTGTTTATAGATAAAGACAATCCATTTCTCTATCTTTAGACGAGTTCGCATGCAGTTTTGACATAAATATACAGAGTAAATAGAAAACAAATATAGGGTATCGAATGTATCTCAAGCCGCAACTGAAGTAAGTTCAATTTGTGTACGAACTAGTGATGGGATTGAAATAAAACATGAATAGTCGATAACTATTTTATATTCAAAGAATTTTAACAAGGAAAGTGTTTTTCGTTAACACATGGTATGGAGGGCATATTTGAACGTTTTCTAAAATTTTTATGTTACTTGTCGATGGAGTAACACATTTTGGTATTTCAATAACTTTCTTACATTTTAACTTTTTTTTTATTCGACTAGATGTCAAACGAGCAAATGGGTCTCCTGATGGTAAGAGATCACCACTGCCCATAGACACCTGCAACACCAGGGGTATCTAATTAATTAATTAGCTCCGGATAATTTTTTTATTTGTAATTATAAGTTTTTTGGTTTGTTTGAATATATGTGTAATAAACATCCGGATCTAATTAATTTATTGGATCTAAGCCAAAACAAATTGATTTTTTTCATTTTTATGGCACTCATACACAACTGCTTCATAAACATTTTATTCTTAACGAGATTTTTTTCTAAATAACCCGTGGCCTTTCACTTCGATACTTGAACAGCACTAAAACAATTTGGTGCGGCGCACGCGCCACTCGCTCTCCTCTCCTTGCGGCTACGAGGCCTGCGATTCAGGAGACTCAAAAGATCGCGTAACGCACCAAATGAATAAAGTTATTACTCAGTGCGTTAGGGACCTAAACGATCTCCAATTTTTATTAATACACAGGTGAATTTAATTTTTAGCAGGAAGCAAGTTTCTATATTTGTCTCCGTCATATTTGTAGTAATTCAGCTGCTATTGTCTCCCGCACAGAGGTGAGAAATACGAAATCGGGTGCCGCACTGAATGAAAGTCTCATACGAGATGTTTTAGATCTCATAACGCAGTGAACGTGTTAAGGATTGAATCGTTTTCATAACATCATTAGGTGAGGTTGGTGTTAAAAATATAGTGTGGGAATTGCATTTTATTCGAGAGTTGTTTTGTGTTGGTACACTCGTATTGCTTTTTGTTGCTCCCTCAATAAAGAAGTCATTGAACGCTTCAGCAATACTTATTGGTTGGGTAATATATTTTTCATTCAGTTTAATTTTTGCTATCTGATCCTTTGGTATATTGTTTTTACATTTGTTAATCACCTGCCATACTGCTTTCGATTTGCATTTAGATGCTTGAATGTGGTGGTTGTTTTGCGAGAATTGTGTTAATTTAATTATCTTCCTTAATCTGCTATTATATAATTTTAGTGCGGTTTTTATTTTAGCCTTTTTATTTTTGTCCTGCGTGGACCTATAGAGCCACAGCGTGTCTCTTTTTTTCTTACAACACAGTTTTATACCTTTTGTCATCCATTTTTGTTTAGCTTTAAGTGTTTTTTTAAACCATATGTAGGGAAAGCAAAGATTACGAGGGCGACACTGAAAGTTTTTAGAACTGGCCACTTGTAAACAATATAATAAAAAAGTAAGTTTAAATTTTGAAAATGGAACTCTTTGCCAATATTATTGAGTATGTATTTCATTCATTTGTCATTTGTTTTATGATTTGGCGGCAAATTGAAAATTGTCTGCGTCACGTCAACATGAATTTAACTCGCGAAAATTTTCGTGCAATGATTTTTTATGACTTTCGATGTCATTTAAGTCAACAAGAAAGCTATGATAGACTTCGATTGGCCTTTCATGATGAAGCCCCATCTCGTGCGACCATTTACAACTGGTTTAATGAGTTTAAACGTGGTCGCACTAATCTCACCGACGATCTGCGTGAGGGACGGCCTTCTACGGCGACGACTGAAAATAACATCAGTGTTGTGCAGCGTATGATAGAGACTGACAAAAGAGTGACGTATCAGCAGATTCGGACAAGCTTAGGCATCGGTATGAGTCAAGTGCATAAAATCCTCCATGAACATTTAGCGGTCAGGAAGTTTTTTGCGAGGTGGATACCTCATAATTTGACCGAGGCCCAAAAACTCCGTCGGGTTGATTGGTGCCGTGAAATGATTCAAAGATTTAACGGAGGTGACTCAAATGCTGTTTTCGACATACTTACGGGTGACGAAAGCTGGGTTTACTGTTATGATCCAGAAACCAAGAGACAGTCTGCTCAATGGGTGTTTCCTTTCGAGGAGTTGCCAACTAAAGTGAAGAGAGGTCGAAGCGTGGGAAAAAAGATGGTGGCCTCGTTCTTCGGAAGGACAGGTCACTATGCGACAATTGTTTTAGAGGATCAAAAAACAGTTACTGCAGAGTGGTACACTAACAATTGTTTGCCACTTGTATTGGAAAAAGTTCGGGAGAAGCGACCTCGAAGTAGGATCCTTCTTCACCACGACAACGCCTCGTCGCACACCGCCAGGCGAACGATCGACTATTTAGTGACGTCAGACGTGGAATTACTGGGTCACCCGCCGTATAGCCCCGACCTCGCACCTTGCGATTTTTATTTATTCCCGAAAACAAAAGAAAAACTTCGAGGAAAACTTTTTATGAACACCGAGGAAGCAGTGGGTGCGTTTCAAAAGGCCGTCGAAGAGACCCCTAAGGACGAGTGGGCTAAGTGCTTTTCTCAGTGGTTCCATCGGATGCAGCGGTGTATTGATGTGAATGGACACTATTTTGAAAAGATATAATAAAACTAATAACTTGCTAGTTTGCTCAGTTTTTGATTTTCTAAGAACTTTCAGTTTGACCCTCGTATATAAACATTTAAAGGTGTCCATGAAAGTATCATACGCGATATTTGCGTCATCAGAAGTATGTACATCATTAAAAGTTAAACTTTTTAAATAGTTCTTAAATTTGTCAAGATTTTCTTGACTGTAATTTCGACGTTTAACGCGCCATGATCCTATGGAACATGTTCTTTTTACAGGACATTTTAAGATTTGAGCCGCATGATCAGAAAGAGCCATGTCCACTACTTCCCCCTTAGATCCCCTTATATTGTGTGCAAAGTTATCTAGACAAGTTCCACTACTAATCCTTGTTGGTTGTTTTATTTCAAGCTTTAAATTACGACTTAGTAAATGATGTATAAATTCCCGACTTTTTGGAGTATTTTTTAAAATGTCTATATTGAAATCGCCACAAATAACAATTTTTTTATTATTTTTTAGATCACAGGCAAATTGCAATAGATGTTCAATTGTTGATATAACGAATATTTATTTATTCCCCTCCGATTTGTTATATCGAGGTTGCACTGTACTATAAATCTCTAGTAATAGGTATACTAATCTTATTAGATTAGTAAAATGATATTTCATTGCATTGTATTTGTGTAGTCTTCTAAAGGAGCTTAAACTATCTCTTTCATATTTGTGATATCCATATTTTATTGCCATTTACTCGATTCGAGTCAATCCCCCGTCCACCCCCTTCCACCCCTTAGCCGTGAATTCGCAATGTCAACGTCAACCCCCCCTCCTGCGGGGCGGGGGTAATTGTGGGTAGGCTTGAGTCGGTCCTGAACTAAGAACTAAAAAGAATGAATTCCCATCGCGGACCGAAAAGAACTAGTTCCTCGTAAACGATCTTAATCGGTCTCGGTCCCGCTCCCGGTCCGCGCTCCTTAGCTTCGATCGGTCGGAGTCGGAGCTAAAACGGTATGGGAGCGAGCATTGGGAGCGGGAGTGAGTGAACGATAGATGATTGAACGAGGAAACGAATAAAGAGCGGAGAGCTAAATAAACTCGCTCTTAAACATTGTTTCGGTCAGAGCCGCTCCTCGGACCTAAAGGAACTAAAGGAGCCAAAGGAACTAAAAGACCGAACTAATTCATTTGAAGGATTGACCGAGATCGGAGCGCTCCCTTTAAAGACCGAGCGGGCGCAACTCTAATTGTCGGTCCCATCTTTAAGGTTAACTCCGATTACTAGGAAACATGAAAGGAGCTCGAATGGTTTTCAATTATGTAACTATGGATACCAGATTTGTATCTCAAAGTTCTTTTCTTTGATTAATTTGGTGGACGGTACAGTCGGCAAACGGATTCATGTACAGTCGAATCATTTGTTTCCTGACTCACCACAGAACGTTCTTACAGTAAGTGTCATAATAAATTCCCCTGTCAAGCAATGCGATGTCGCGATGTCACTATGACTTTCCTATGAAAAGTTCCAAGTGGGTTTGAGTGTATCAAAGTGGGGTGACACTCTTTCCCGGGCGGGATAATACCGACATGGAAATACCGATCCTGTTTTTCGTGTACATGTTAGCTTCTAGGGGCGTGTACACAAAAAACAGGGTCGGTATTATCCGGGCTGGGGAAGTGTCACTCCCAAAGTGGATTTTTTAAATAATCAATTAGACTATGATTTCCTTAACAAAAGTACCTATCTATGGGATGTCGACATGACATTAATAGCAATAAGGTTCCACCCTAGTACACTAAGATGGGATACTTCTGAAAGTGTCAGTAATTTCACCGGCTGTCTTACTCTCTGCGGGTAGATGATTGTTAATGCATATGGGTAGATTAGCTGTTCTAATAAACCAGTCTGAATCTAGCAACTGTGTTTGACTTACGTCCTTCCGGTATTAAACACTCTCCACGGCGAAACACAACAGTGAAACACTGCTGCTTCACGGCAGGATTAGCGTGCAAGATGGTGGTAGCAATCCAGACGGACCTTGCACAAGGTCCTACCACCTGTAAACTCATCTCACGATACTAACTCCATCGAGCGTGAAGTAGAAATTGTCGTACCAGGCTAGCGAGGCAAAAATGCTTTTGTACGTAAGTTTGTACCTATATTGTCTATGTAATGTCGCATTTCTCAAATGATTTTCGTGAAATTTTGTAAATTTTTTAATTCCGTATTCGAAAAATTTTCGAAATGGCGGTACCATTGAAATTTAAGGAAATGTAAAATATCAAATTTCAGCCATTTTGGCTATAGATATCCTCAAAGTCCATCACCACCACCACCGGCCCGTTGGTCAGATGACATCTGGCAGTCGGTTGGTAAACTGTGGATGAGACTTACTTATTTTTTTGATGATTTTAATTTTTAATTTTTTTCATGAGATACATTTAAACTTGTAAATTATTTATATGCCTGTGGGCGAAACATAGTGATACTAACATTTATACGATAACACCTTGTGTTTATGAAACCACCTATGACTACAAATAAAGATACTTTGACTTTGACTTTGACTAGCACAGGACCGGGCAAATGGCGTGAAAATGAAGAGGACTTTACCCAGCAGTGAGTGGATGTGGGCTGATTTGATTGATTGATCCTCGAAGTAACACAAAACCACTACTTGGTTACTGTGAATTAGCATTGGGGCATATTTGTGGAACTGTCATGGCTGGACGTAATTTGTTACGTTATGACGTAGTTAGAAATTCCGACCCCTTCATACGCAGTTCCACGTGACCATTGCAAAAGAAATTACTTAGTCATCGCAACGCTAAACGTGCCACCAGCAGGGCTACTACGAAACTCGAAGTTCGTGTCGTGCGGTCCCTCTGAGGCTTATACTATTTAATACGAGAGCGCGAGGGACGCTACGATACGAACTTCGAGTTTCGAGTTCGGAGTAGCCCTGCAGGCGGCGCGACAAGCGTTTTGATAAGCTTTTCTTTAGCTTGCCCAGTTAATTTATTTATTTGGGTCAAATCTCGGAAGCTGAATTTGACTCGCTTTCAGCGGTCTAGTTGACTTGAAATTTGACATATTTTCGTAAATTTGGTGACAATACAACTGGTAGTGACATCTTGGTAGTCCTTGCTCTTGCTCGCTAATCCTGCCGGGAAGCAGCAGTACTTGCACTGTTGTGTTTCGGCGTGGAAAGTAAGACAGCCGGTGAAATTACTTGGCACTTGAGTTTTCCCATCTTAGGCCTCTAGGTTGGTAACGCATCTCCAGTACCCCTTGTGTTACTGCTTATATACAAAAACTTATTTCTATTCATTGCGGCCCTATAGGTACTACGAAGTGCATAGTTCGAACTGTATCTTGCCGTCCCGCTGACGCTAATATTGTATAATATGAGAGTGAGAGAGAAGGTACGATACGAACGTTGATTTTTGAATTTCGTAGTGGCTCCTTTTGCAGCCCACGCATTGAACACAGAAAACGTTCGGCTGTCCGAGAAAATCTTAAAAAAGGCACACCTCAATTATCGAAAGCTGTCTTTTTTGGGGTAAGACTAAAAATGAATCGATGCCGCGATGTACGAGTATTGACGTCATATTCCAGCAAAAAATAAATACCACTTTCCTCTTGGGTGAAGCAACATGCGTAAATTTGAAGAATTAGTAAAACCACAAAGTAAGACAAAGACTTGGATAATTGACGTCGAAACATAATAAAGCATTTAACAAGCTTCTTTAGTAGTATTTCAGTTCATCATTAATTTCTCGGGAATAATCCATTTTAATAATATCTACAAGACGGGGCTTAAGGAGCGGCCTAGAAATAAATATGCCAGAAAAATAAAGAGAAATCAAACAACTTTTATATTTCAGACGGGTCGTGAAACAAATAACATCGAGTAAAGGAAAAAACTCGTCAATTATATAATATCTTGGTTTCAGAATTGTGTATTTTTGGGAGATTAACTCTCTCGGCTTTTTCTGCCTACGCCTCAGCCTTAAGGACTGTTTAGACCGAGAGACAGTGACAAGCTCTTGAAGCTCTAGACCATGCCAAGTGTACTGAATAAAACATACATAAACTGCTAAAATCATCACCTCTCCTTTTAGCTTTGGTGTAGTCGGGTAAAAAAACCACTCTGGTGCATGTTACATTTCAAAGTCAAAAAAAGTCAAAATCTCTATTCAATTTAGGCTACAACAAGCACTTATGAACGTCAAAAAATCTACCACCGGTTCGGAAAAACCTCTGTTGAGAAGAATCCGGCAAGAAACTCAACGAGGATTTTTTTTTTAAACAGACTCACAATATTTATAAATGATATGTATATACTATACATTACAACAAGTATTTAACACAATTTTATTTTTAACACAGTAGGTTCGCTATTGGAAGGGATCGCTAATGCGGATCGGAATTATTTCCAAATATCCCTGTCCATGATATAATCGTTGACTTTATAATAAGCCTTAGATATTAACGTCTTCTTGGCAGTAGATTTAAATTTTGTTTCTTTAGTAATATTTTTTGGAATATTCTTTAGTAATATTATTTGATAGCGACATCCCATATTGATAGTTAGTGATAAAATCTACGTGTTAGTGTGAGTGGAAATAAATCTATTAATTAGCGGGAAAGATCTTATTGAAAATAGCACTTTAATTCTAATCTTGGAGAAATAACCTTGGAGGAATTGTCTGATACAGACAAAGACATCGCATGAAGAATAATATTTAACTCGGATGGACTGTGTTCGAGAAACTTCGTGATATTTTCTCGTTCAAAAGTCTTTAGTGCCTGAAGATTAAAGTCTTCAAGCAGTGTGTGTTGCCAGTCATGACCTACGGCTTTGAGCCGAGATCCTTGAGTTTTGGCCTCTTGGAAAAGCTCAGAGTCACGCAACGAGCTATGGAGAGAGCTATGCCCAGAGTTGTGCGCGATAGAATCCGGCATACGGATATTTACTGAAGAACTAAAATCTCCGGCATAGGTCGAGGGATATGCGACTTGACGTAGAAAGGGGTGTGTCATTCGCTCATGAACCAAACATCAAACGATGAAACAAAAGACGAAGAGTTGACAGGCCTCCCTACGTGGACAGACTCGCCAGAGTTGCGGGCTATAGGTGGATACAGTAGTGAGTTGTCTTTCATTGTGGCGCTCCAAGGGGGAGGCCTTTGTTCTACAGTGGAAATCTTCCACCCGATGATGAATATATTTTTTATAGCTTTAAGTGGACAAAATTAACATAAGCACAAAGTGTTAATAAAAAAGGTAAGTAGGAATTGGTCATCTAATTTGCTTGTGGCCTTTTAGATAATGACAAGTAAATTCCAGAAAAAGTTGATGATGATGATGAAGTAAATTCTAGAACACGCCCTAACAATATAATGATTAACAACAACAAAAATGGAAAAAGTTGCGCAAGTTTTTGCCTGTTCTAGAATATTCCCGCTTTTTCCTAAATTCTAGATACCTCTACACGTGAATCCCGGCTTCACCGAGCCCACAATATCGAGCGGGGGTGGGTGGGGTATGAATGGCGTTGACGTCAGAGGGGGCGGCAAGGGGAGGTCGGGAGAGGGGGACGAGCCTTGAACTTGCATCGATTCTGCGCGAACTTGCACTTGGCTGCAGTAGATGACTCTTGGCATTTAGTGTTGTGGTGTAGACGGGGGTTTGAAAGGTCATCTGGATTTTATGGAGCGGGAGGTTCGTAGTTTGATATACACGAGTTAAATAAAGTCCGGGAGCGTGTCATTTACTGATACACGCCCGTGCTACGAGGGCGACACTGAAAGTTTTTAGAACTGGCCACTTGTAAACAATATAATAAAAAAGTAAGTTTAAATTTTGAAAATGGAACTCTTTGCCAATATTATTGAGTATGTATTTCATTTATTTGTCATTAGTTTTACGATTTGGCGGCAAATTGAAAATTGTCTGTGTCACGTCAACATGAATTTAACTCGCGAAAATTTTCGTGCAATGATTTTTTATGACTTTCGATGTCATTTAAGTCAACAAGAAAGCTATGATAGACTTCGATTGGCCTTTCATGATGAAGCTCCATCTCGTGCGACGATTTACAACTGGTTTAACACGTTCGCGTGACCACCGTCTATATCCGACAAATAGGGTACTATGCGTTGTGGTACATCGTCTAATCACGTCAGACTTTATAAAAATGTTAAAGGAACTACGTGGTCGGACGCTCGCTGTTCATAATAAATTGCAGTAGTTCCATCCTTGCGCCGTATCACATTAAATTACCAAAAATCATGCGCCACATCGTATAACATTTTTTGGCACCAAAAGAGGCGACGCACACACTCTTAAATGTGACTACTCACAGACGCACAACGTCGATAGACGCTGTATTTTGTTCCCGCGTCCATACATTCAGTCATCCTGTTCACGTAACGGAGGACGCGCTCGCCCTGGTCGCGGCAGGTTGATTCAGGAACGAATTTGTCCACGTATCGTTGGTATTATTTCAATATTTTTGTATGAAAAATAGTATATTTTTGTTATATGTTACATTCTTAGTACTATAAACTTTTACTCGGATGGGTTTTTTATTGTGTTTAGTGAGTTTATAGGGAATTTAGATTGTATGGTTCTAACTCAATTACCGACTTATTTCTCACGTCTAAACGAGTAATTACGTGGAGTATCTGTAGGTAGTTCTTGCTGTGATAATATTATGAATAACACTGCTAGATATTATTATCCTCAATGGATTTGAGAGCTTTTTCTTCTTTTAGTTTTATAAAAAACGACGAGCACGTAAAAATGCTTCTATGCAAGTCTTCGAGGAAGTTCAATCATCTCGAGAAACATTACCTGACCCCCATAGTGATGACGGGTAGTTTTAGCTTAGATGCAGACTACAACCCAGGAGGAGACGAAGGTTCCAGCGGGAGCAGTGTTAGTAATATCTTCGTAGGTGTACCAATCACAGCAACGTCTTTCCAGCAAGTCAGACACAAACTACCTACCTGCAAAAACTCTGACTCAGCTAGAATGTCATAGATGAGACTGTATATGCATCTTTCAGTTCGGACAGCATTTTTGACTCTCTTTTGGCGCTGAAGCCTAACTAAATATCAAAATAAACAGCAGCCCAAGAAGCCAAGGCATGAAGTGCTCGGTAAGTATGAGGATGACCTAACTATATCGGTATCATCTAATATTTTAGATAGAGTCTTAGGATATGACTTTACCTCAGAGTCTATCTCACTACCACAAGACCCGGCTGAACTTCAATCAGACATAGATTTCGAAAAAACTCTTACAGAATAACTTTGCTACCTGAACAGGAATCAATCTCTGAAAATACCCTAACAGCTTCATTCTTACTCCCTGAACAAGAACAAAGTTCCGAAATTATTGATGGTAGTGAGGTTTCACATTGAACACCACCCATATACTGGAAATATTGAAGGTAACCAGCTCTATATTTTTACTATCGGTAGATCATCCTAGCCATCTTCTTTTACTAGATAGGTACCTACTGCAGGATCTTGCTTTGAGCAACCGGTAACGATAGCTCTGAAATGATGGAAACAGATCAAGGAGCTCCACAGGCACAAGCTCCGGCGGTAGGACTGAGCTCAATTTTTTTTTATATTTCATGAATGAAATACAGGAAAATTGGCTAAGATTTGTAGCTTAATTGTTTACAACATACATCTCGTAGTATCAGTTCGTTACCATTCATTACCGGTTGCTGAGAGCATGATGCTACAGCATCTAGTATAAAAGAAGATTTCTAGGATGATATCTCGATGATAAAACTTAGAGAGCTACCCTTTTTATTTCTAGGATTATGGCGGTGTTGGATGTGAAACCTCTCCATCATCAATAATTTCCGAGCTTGGTTCTTGTTCAAGGAGTAAAAATAATGCTGTAAGGGTATTTTCATGAAAACTCCAACTCTGCAGAGTTTGATTCCTGTTCAGGTAGCAAAGTTATTGTGCAAGAGCTTTTTTCCAAATCTATGTCTGGTTGCAGTATAGCCGGGTCTCGTGGTAGTGAGATAATCTCTGAGCTAAAGTCATTTTCTTATATAAGACTCTAACTTAAATCTCAGATGATATCGATATAGTTAGTATATCATCATCACACTTACCGAGTACGTCATGCCTTGGCCTTGGCTTCTTGAGTTATTGTTTATTTTGCTATTTGTTAGGTTTCAGTGCCAAACGAGTTTCAAAAATACTGTCCCAACTGGAAGATGCATATACAGTCTTATCTATAACATTACCCGAGTCGGAATCTTCGCTGCTTTGGTAGTTTGTGGCCGATTTGCTGGAAAGACATTGTTGTGATTGGTGCACCTACGGAGATATTACTAACACTGCTCTCGCTAGAACCTTCGTCTCCTCCTGGGCTGTAGTCTGCATCTGATCCAAACAACCCCGTCATCAATATAAGGGTCATGTAATGTTTCTCGAGATGATTGAACTTCCTCGAAGACATCCATAGAAGCATTTATTAGGTTTTTGTAGTTTTTTATCCATCTAAAGCAAGAAAAAGTAATTTACCAGTTTGATATAGCTGCCGTTATGTGACGTTGATATATTCTTATTTTATAATGTAGCATGATATTGTGACACAACGTCATTTAACGGTTCGATCATGTTGCCGTAATATGACGTTGCTTAATTCTTTTAGTATAACGATACATCACATTGTGACACAACGTCAATTGACGTTTCGATCATGTTGCCGTAATATGACGTTGCTACGTTATTGTAGTATTGTGTTACATCACTATGTGACACAACGTCATTTGACGATTCGATAATATTGTCGTGATATGACGTTGTTAAGAATAATGTATAATTACAATATCAGTTGTACGGCAGAACGTCTATAAACGGTGACGGTTAATTCCGCATGCGCCGTAACGCTAATTATTTCTGTATACAGTCAAAGCTCAACTTGTAATGACGTGACGTCTCACTGTATGGAAAAAGTTGTGCGAAATCACATTGACCGAAAATTTTGGGCGTACGCGCGAACGTGTTAATGAGTTTAAACGTGGTCGCACTAATCTCACCGACGATCTGCGTGAGGGACGGCCTTCTACGGCGACGACTGAAAATAACATCAGTGTTGTGCAGCGTATGATAGAGACTGACAAAAGAGTGACGTATCAGCAGATTCGGACAAGCTTAGGCATCGGTATGAGTCAAGTGCATAAAATCCTCCATGAACATTTAGCGGTCAGGAAGCTTTGTGCGAGGTGGATACCTCATAATTTGACCGAGGCCCAAAAACTCCGTCGGGTTGATTGGTACCGTGAAATGATTGAAAGATTTAACGGAGGTGACTCAAATGCTGTTTTCGACATACTTACGGGTGACGAAAGCTGGGTTTACTGTTATGATCCAGAAACCAAGAGACAGTCTGCTCAATGGGTGTTTCCTTTCGAGGAGTTGCCAACTAAAGTGAAGAGAGGTCGAAGCGTGGGAAAAAAGATGGTGGCCTCGTTCTTCGGAAGGACAGGTCACTATGCGACAATTGCTTTAGAGGATCAAAAAACAGTTACTGCAGAGTGGTACACTAACAATTGTTTGCCACTTGTATTGGAAAAAGTTCGGGAGAAGCGACCTCGAAGTAGGATCCTTCTTCACCACGACAACGCCTCGTCGCACACCGCCAGGCGAACGATCGACTATTTAGTGACGTCAAACGTGGAATTACTGGGTCACCCGCCGTATAGCCCCGACCTCGCACCTTGCGATTTTTATTTATTCCCGAAAATAAAAGAAAAACTTCGAGGAAAACTTTTTATGAACACCGAGGAAGCAGTGGGTGCGTTTCAAAAGGCCGTCGAAGAGACCCCTAAGGACGACTGGGCTAAGTGCTTTTCTCAGTGGTTCCATCGGATGCAGCGGTGTATTGATGTGAATGGACACTATTTTGAAAAGATATAATAAAACTAATAACTTGCTAGTTTGCTCAGTTTTTGATTTTCTAAGAACTTTCAGTTTGACCCTCGTATATCTGCATTTGCGTGTCACTTTTTGTGCGTGGTTAAAATAAAAGCCACATTGATTTTGTAAGGCAACATCTAGTCATGAACGCGTGTTGTTGTGGGCTGGTGCCTTAAGGGCTGAACTGGGCCTTAAGGGTCTAGGAGTCTACCAAATATAAAAAAACTAAAATTAAAAATTTTAAAAACCCCCGACAAAAAAAAACAAAAAACCGAAAAAAAGGCGCCAAAAAAGGACAGTTAAAAAGTAAAAAATAATTATGCACTACTAGCTGTTGCCCGCGACTTCATCTGCGAAGAATTCGTTTATCCCTATTCCGCGGGGACTATGCTGATTTCCCGCAAAATTAGCCTAACTTAGTATTATATTATATTTTTTTTATCTAAGCGTCGTCGGTGTCGGGGACCGCTAAGGTTAACAGGAAACTAAAGTACGTATGTTGAATTTTTTAAAGTATTAACCTTAGCGGTCCCCCGACACCGACGACGCTTAGATAAAAAAAATATAATATAATACTAAGTTAGGCTAATTTTGCGGGAAATCAGCATAGTCCCCGCGGAATAGGGATAAACGAATTCTTCGCAGATGAAGTCGCGGGCAACAGCTAGTAGTGCATAATTATTTTTTACTTTTTAACTGTCCTTTTTTGGCGCCTTTTTTTCGGTTTTTTGTTTTTTTTTGTCGGGGGTTTTTAAAATTTTTAATTTTAGTTTTTTTATTTCATGTTTTTTAAACTTTGGTATATCATTTTTTTTAAACTGTCCTAGTGTATTGAATATCGTTGCTGCAGCTCAGCTCGTGTCGCCACCATTGCATTGTATGTAGAATCAAATACTGATCAGAAGGAATCAAACACGACTTGTCTGTTATTTTTTTTCAAGAGTAGGTATACTGGTGTGCTGGATATCCTGGCTGCAGTATCATCTCGTCTTGTTGCCACCACTGCATTGTATGTAGAATCAATTACTGATCAAAACGAATCCAAACACGACATATGTGCTATTATTTTTTATAGTGTTCTAGTGTGCTGGATATCCTGGCTGCAGCATCAGCTCATCCTGTTGCCACCATTGCATTGTATGTAGAATCAAAAAACTGATCGAAACGAATCCAAACACGACATATCTGCTATGGTTTTATCAAGAGTGTACCTACTGGTGTTCTGGATATCCTGGCTGCAGCATCAGGCCGAGAATTGCATAATCTTGCATAGTTATATTGCATACATGGGTGTTTCAAATTGTATGTCCCAAATATGCTTGAAAGTAAAGTAAATACCCATTATGCGTCTAAGATTCCTACCCCAGCGAACAAAAGAGCTGATGATCTTGAAACGGCTGAACCGATTTTAATAAAACATGTCTAAGAACCATCGCTAGAAAACCAGCTTTCAAATAAAAAAAACCGCATTCGAATCGGTCCACCCGCTTAAGCGCTACGGTGCCACAGACAGACACACAGACACACAGACAGACACACAGACAGACACACAGACAGACACACATAGCGGTCAAACTTATAACACCCCTTTTTTTGCGTCGGGGGTTAAAAACACGTCTTAAACGGTGCAAATGTATAATCAGACTCTCAAAAGGAACATAAAATTATTCAAAATTGGTAAAAAAAGTATAAAAACATAAACTATTATAAAAAGGTTGTGCCTTCGGCACATTTGTCCCCCTTTTAGTTAGCCGGAATCCGAACTAACTTTTTAAGGGGGCGACGAAGCACGCCTGCTGTGGTCGCCACGTCCGCCACTCTGACTATGCCGTCTCCGCCTGGGAACAACGCCGTCACTCGTCCTCTGGGCCATGATCCTCGAGGCAAATTGCCATCGGCAATGAGGACTAGATCTCCTACTGCTATGTTCGGAGCTTCTCCGTTGCTTGATCTCGGTACTAGAGTAGGTAGATATTCACGGACCCAGCGTCGCCAAAAGTGATCCGTCAACCGCATTGCTCTGCGCCAGCTGCTTCTGCTCAGCAGATCTGCTTCAGTCATCGTTGCAGGAATCGGTCGACCAGATGAGGCGCCAAGCAGGAAGTGGGCAGGGGTGAGAACCTCTTCGCTGGTGGAATCTGAAGGCACGTGCGTGAGCGGCCGCGCATTTACCAGCGCCTCAGCCTCAGCCAGCAGGGTGCGCAGTACCTCGTCTGACGGTGCGCGCTCGGTGAGGGTAACTCGAAGAGCAGTCCTGACATTGCGCACGAGGCGCTCCCAGGCTCCACCCATGAATGGAGCTGATGGTGGCAGGAACCGCCAATTGATCTTCTCATTAGCTGCGTAGTTAGAAGTGGCGCTCGCGTAGAGTGTCCGCAGCTCCCTGTTAGCACCAACGAAGGCGGTACCATTGTCTGACCATATCTCCGTAGGTGTCCCCCTTCTAGCAACAAAACGGCGCAGGGCCATAATCGCTGCGTCAGCAGACAGACTGTGAACAACTTCTAGGTGTATGGCGCGAACGACTAAACAAGTGAACAGAGCGACGTATCTCTTCTCTCGCCTCCGGCCAACTGCGACCTGAAGTGGGCCGAAATAATCAAGTCCGACGAAGGTGAACGGACGTCGATGATGGGCCAGCCGGGCTTCAGGTAAATTTCCAATTGGTGGCCGGAATGTGACAGTACGACGTATGCGACATAGTTGACATTTAAAGGCAACGGATCGGACAGTTTCTCGTAGGCTGAGTAAGTGATATTGCTGTCGAAGTTCGTTAACAACTGTCTCTGTGTTGGCGTGGGCGGCGCGACGGTGATGGTGCTCCACAAGAAGGCAAACAGAGGGATGTCTACCGTCGAGGACGACAGGGTGCTTAGTATCCTCGGATACTCCAGAAGCTGCAGCGATGCGACTGGACAGTCGGAGTAAACCGTCATCACCCATTACGGGGGCTCTTTTGGCTAGACGACTGGTACGTGGCAGGTGTTGGTCAGTTTGACTTAGACGTAGGCGCGCTACTTCGTCTGGAAACGAGTCCAGCTGAGACTGTCGGAGAACGTGTGCCTCTGCCAGGCGAATGTCGTCTGCGGTCAACACGTCAGACTCTACCAGGGGTGGTGCCTGCGAGGAGGCGTTCATGGGCTGAAACATAAAGGTGCACAAACCCCCCTCACATCGTACTAGGTTAGCTACGTCTAAAACCCTTTGACGGAGACTACGCTTACGCAGTAATGTTAAGTACCGATGAGCTACAGCGGTGGCACGCACCAACCTAAACCAAGAGCTAAAACGTCGTGGATTGGCTGAAATTGGTGCAGCAATGTTGACATCACTGATGAAATTTACTACGAAAGATGGCTTCAGTTCGTCTTGGCCAAGGGTCTGGGCAACATGCGGTTCGCTGGGCCAATCCGAACGAAGCAGAAATTCAGGGCCTGAGATCCAGCGACATTCCTGAGTTAGCGCCGTGCGTTTCAACCGAGTCGCGTCGTCCGCTACGTTTAGGTGGCTGGGCACCCAGTGCCACTCTTTGACCTTAGTAGCCTCAAGAATCTCGCCCACTCTGTGTGCAACAAAAGGTTTGAAAGTACGTGCGTCACTGCGAAGCCACCCTAGAACGGTCATGGAGTCAGACCAAAAGACTCTTCGCGACGCCTTTAATCGGTGTGCTTTTGCTAGACTACCTAAGTCTACTCCCAAACTAGCGTTTGCTACAGGTAACTCTAGCAAACTCTCCTTCGGCAACAACGACAGTGCTTCGGGGTCGTTTGAAACCCAACTGCGCATCTCAAAGCCCGCGTTTTTATGGACAGCGTAGATATCAGCAGCTAGGCGTGCCGCCTGCTCTGTCGTATCTAGACTGCCCATATAGTCGTCCATGTAATGGTCGAGAACGATGGCTTTGGCTGCATCAGGGTAGCTGTCCTGAAATTCGGTGGCATTTTTATTTTTAATGTACAAAGCTGTAAAAGGACTAGACGCGGCACCGAAAATCATTGACGACATCCGGTAGACCTTTATCGGTTCGGTTGGGTTGTCGCGCCACAAAAACCGTTGAGCATCTCGATCTTCAAGTTTAATTTTTATTTGTGGAAACATTTCCCGAATATCAGCGGTTAATGCGACTCTGCCTTCCCGAAACCGCAATAAAATTCCCAGAAGGGGTTGCAATAGGTCTGGGCCCGTCAATAAAAATGAGTTAAGTGAAGAGCCCTGCGACTTTGCCGCAGCGTCATGCACGACACGTAACTTACCTGGTTTGTTCGGATTGACTACGCCGAAGTGAGGCAAGTACCAAACTACTGACTTGGCGTTGTACACTTCCGTGCACAGTTCAGCGTAGTCCTTCCGAAGCATGTCGTGTATGTTCTGTCGGTACCTTTGCGCATAGGAGGGGTCTTTGGTCATCTTTCTCTCTAGATTTAAAAACCTAGAGAAAGCAAGTTTGTAACTGTCAGGTACTACTAATTTGTCAGACTTCCAAAGCAACCCTACTTGAAACCGACCGTCGTGTAACCGGCTAGCTGAGCGTTCGACAATCTCAACGGCGCGGTCGTCGTTAGCGCAGCGAATTTCATGCTTGGAGATGCCGATAGAGTCGAGTTTATATTGCTCTCGAATTAACAGCTCTAACTCTGAACGATCGCACGATTGCCCGAGCTCGGTTTCGCAAAGGGAAGTGTGGTTGACAAAGTCAACTGGTGCGGTCGTACTACAGCCAAAACCGAATAAAACCCAACGTAGAGCCGTGCGGATAGCGACCGGCTGAGTTTTGCTACCATTTCGTATAGCCTTTGCCACAGTGAGGTGCCAGTTATCGATACCGATAATAATCGTAGGCTTTACGTCACCGTAGCAAAACTCATCGGCAATGTCGGAAAGGTAAGAGTATTTGGCTACGCTCTGCTTTCGAACACACTGACCGGCAGCACCTAGACCTGCGATTGCCCTAGCCCTGCGAACGAAATGAATCTCGTTTGAGCTGCGACCTTTCACATGAAAATCGACGTACTGCGCCGTCGTCTCCTTTCGTAAACCACCCACACAGTCCAAATGAATGGTCTTCTGAGGACCGGTGACACCTAATTTGGTCGCGATTTCTGTGTCAATGAAAGTGGCTGTGGCACCGTCATCTAATAGAGCGTAGGTGTCAACGCTACCAGACGGGCCGGACACAGTAACCGCGACCACTTTCAGCAACGGCCTAGATAAAAACTGTGGCAAATCAAAAGGACCGCTAGAGTTCACGGAAGTAGACGTATGTGTGAGCACTTCATCACACTGAGGCTCGGCGCTGTACGGCGCGGCAGATGACTCGACAACAACAGGCGCGGCGGCGGGCTCGGCGCGGCGCGCGGCCGCCGACGATGACGGCTCGTCGCCGTCCTCCACCCCGACATGTGCAGCTGCGGCTCGCTCGAGATTCGGGTTGTGCAACAATATGTGATGACGGAAAGTGCAGCCGTCAATGCTACATTGACTTTTCGACTTACAAAAATTTAATCTATGCCAACCTAACTTTAAACAACGATGACAGACTCTATTCTTTTTGACGAACTGCCATCTGTCATCGATTGACATATGCTTAAATTTATTACAGTCAACCAAACTATGCAATTGACTGCATAAAATGCAGCAAGAAACGTTGTTCGATGCTGCCGTTGAAGGCTGGCCTTTACTTGATGATGCGGGCTTAGCGCGCTGGCCTTCAACAACAGCATGAATTTGATCTTTGGGCCGCCTGTTATCTGCGGACTGCGACACAGTCGGGACCGCAGACGGCTCAAAAATAACACCGTACTTTGACTGCAAATCTACTTCGTACTCTAGAAAGTCTGCAAAAAGTTCTAACTTACTGACGCCATTTGCATCATGATATGCAGCGTACTGAATCCACCGCGTCCGTAACAGTGGCGTAATTTTAGTAATGAGCGCTTGAACAAGTTCAGGCGAGCGCAAATAATCTGTTTGCTCGAGTAAGCGCACGACTTCTAAACAGTTACGGACGCGGCAGGCAAATATAGCAAAGTCTTTACCTTCACCGCTGACTTTTGGGAGCGCGCGCATCGCGGCTACCTCGCGCATTACCACGAGCTCGGGCCGGCCGAAGCGCGTGGCCAGCGCGCGCAGCACGGCACCAGGCTCGCGCGCCGACACCAGCAGCGCGCCCACGGCCGAGCGCGCCGCGCCCTGCAGCGCACCACCTAGGCGCGCTAGATTCTCGACCGGGCTATAAGCGCTCGCGGTAGAATCGTAAACGCGCTTAAAAGTCAACCAGTCTAAATGTGACTTGCCGTCAAATTGAGGCAGTTTTATGCAAGTTTTATCAGGACGTACAACTTTATTTACATTTGAAATTAAAGTATCCAACGATTTTATAAGTTGCGGTACGTCTGATGGGGGCTGCGTCACTTCCGCGGCAGCGGCCGCGGCGGCAACTACGGCGGGGGCCGCGGTGGTAGACACAGCGGGGGCCATGGCGGGGGCCGCGGCGGCAGCCACGGCGGGGGCCGCGGCGTTCACTGGGAATTGGCGGGGCGGCATAGAGCCGGCGGCCTGTACGAGCGGGTCTCGTTCAGGCACGAACATGGCACTATGGGGCCCATCTTGCTCGATTTCAGGGTCTGCAAATCTGAAATCAAAATCATGGCCGAGACTTTCCCCATGTTCACGATGATCTACGCTGTTGTCGACCCAATCTTGAACTGATATGCGGCTGGAAAAAACTGAGCCGCGCCGGCTTGCATCTGCGTCTATAGCAGCGAGCTCTGCGCGCAACTCGGCCTCCGCAGCCTCACGCTCTAGGTCGGCCTGGCGGCGTGCTTGCTGGATCTGGCGTTGCGCCTGTTGCGCGTCCAAGTCGGCCTGGCGCTGTGCCTGTTGCGCTTCTAATTCGGCAAGGCGGCGCGCGTGATGCGCCTCGGCGGCCAACCGCCTGGCCACCACTGTAGCAGAAGAGCGGGACGTGGCCGCACTCGCGGCCCGCGACCGGGGGGTCGTCCGGGGCGTAGTCGCCGACATGGCAACGGGTCTGCTAGATGCGGACGGTTCTACTAATACCTCCGTAGAAGAGCGGGACGTGGTCGTGCTCGCGGGCCGGGAGATCGCCGGGGGTGCGGTCGCCGACACGGCGAGAGGGCCGCTAGGTGCGGACGGTTGATCCTCCCTCTCCGCACTCGACGAACCTTCCGGGGCTGCAGCGAGCTTCTTAGCGCTAGCGCGCGTTTCTACGACCATTTTTACTCACCGAATAGAAATTATTCGTTTGTACTCCCTGTTTCTTCTTCCGAAAGATAGGTTTGTTGATTCACCGGTTCACACACTTTAGCTGAAGGACCAAATGTTGTGGGCTGGTGCCTTAAGGGCTGAACTGGGCCTTAAGGGTCTAGGAGTCTACCAAATATAAAACACGTCTTAAACGGTGCAAATGTATAATCAGACTCTCAAAAGGAACATAAAATTATTCAAAATTGGTAAAAAAAGTATAAAAACATAAACTATTCTAAAAAGGTTGTGCCTTCGGCACACGTGTACTTAATGCATGTTTGAGGTTCTGTGAGACGGTGGGTGCACGGCCTTCTGTGTAATTTTAGTTACGTTTTTTGTGTTCTTATATTTTACTAGCTTTTGCCCGCGGCTCCGCCCGCGTGGTATTCGGTTATCGCGCGCTGTTTCCTGAGGAACTGTGCATTTTTCCGGGATAAAAAGTAGCCTATGTTACTCTCGGGACTAAACTCTCTCTATGCCAAAAATCACGACGATCTGTCGCTCCGTTACGGCGTGAAAGCGTAACTAACAAAGAACAAACTCACTTTTCCCTTTATAATAGTAAGGATTAAAAAAAAAATCAACGCTGCAGGTTTCTTTTGCTCGCAGTTTAAGCTGATCCTGAGCCCATTGCCACCTACTTACGTCTAATTGTTTTTTACTGATATCTCTCTGTCTGTTTGTCCTGTCTCTTCACGCTTAAATCACTGAACCGATTTGGATGCAATCAAGCATGGAGATAGTTCAAGACCTCGAAAAGGACGGATGATAATAATTATCCCGGAAAATTACATAATCCGCGAGATAGCGATAAACGAATTCTTTGCAGACATAGTGGCAGTCAAAAGCTGCATACATCGTCACCCGTCATATTGCGTACCAAAATCCGATCATTGCATGAACATCAAGTTGCCACGACACTAGCACGTTACGGTTATGTGATCAATAGATCATGATCCAATAGGTGTTCGCCGCGTGTCAGTATAATGACTCTACCTGACTGTAGGGCACGACGATTAGATAGACTGTAAACAGAAACGTCTAGACGTTTACGAGAGGCGCCACGCTGTCTTAACATGCGTCAAGTAAACTACAAAATATTTACACCTAAAATCTTTGCAAAATAACAGATTAGAAGTGCGCGAAATGAGTCACTTGATTGAAAAGTGTTTATGTAAAATGCCACAAACGGGATTTATCACGCTACGCACACGATTAATATTTACTTCGACGTTTCGACCACAGTACAGTGGCCGTGGTCACGAGCAGACTGAAGCTACGTAGTATTTGTTTGACAGACACTATATTCATCATCATCATCATCATCATCATGTCAGCCGAAAGACGTCCACTGCTGGACATAGGCCTCCCCCAAGGCTCAACACGCAACACTATATTCATTCAGAAGTAACTATCCATACTAATATTATAAATGCGAAAGTGTGTGTTTTTGTGTTTGGCCGTCTTTCACGCCGTAACGGAGCGACGGATCGACGTGATTATTGGCATAGAGATAGTTTATGGGCCCGAGAGTGACATAGGCTACTTTTTATCCCTATTTTATAGTATCAAAAAAGCCCATTATAATTTTAATTTTTAATTTTATTATAATTTTTTTAATTATTATTATCCCGGAAAAATGCACTTTTCCCGAGGGAACAGCGCGCGACAACAGAACACCACGCGGGCGGAGCCGCGGGCAAAAGCTAGTATATATATATAATTTTCAATTTATTTTTCCATTATCGAGTAGTTAATTCTTTTATTTTCACCGCAAGTATTTTGACTGTTTGCCTTTTTTTTAATTGTCTTCCCTTAACTGAGGTTAGCTGAAAGAGATCCCTAAGCTGGAAAAGTTTACGTGCGTATCATGTGCTAAAATATTCCGCAGAATATAGACACCTTGTAATAGGTACATTAGTATCTATGCACTATCAGCCAAATAATATGTGGTCTACCACCATAAAGTTGATAATAAACAATAATGCCGATAGACGTGTCTGTCAACTTGAAAGTTCTACTTTAGCGACATATATATTTATTTTTCCCTTCTCATGCTCTAAAAGTAGGTCAATATAGCCTTACAAGGTGGGAGTAAAGTTAGTACTTTAGTCCCTAGGGAGTAAAAGTAAATATTTTTTTAATTTACTTCGAGTGACTTAGATAAACTCTAACAGCCAGTTACTTGCAAAAAATAAGATTGTGTGTGGACCATTTTTATGACGCAAATGTTACGTTCTTAGTCTACGTGGTCTTAGTTCTATGCTTTTTCCGCATAGAAGGTGGAGCCATTCCATTTTTTCGTTTGTGTATGGACCATTTCGCCGATGCTATTTTGTTATATCTGTGTCTGGTTGGAAAAAAATACTTACCGTGAAAACTTTGAAATTGTTGTAGAGCGTAAATCGTAAACGATTAAATAAATTTATTATTCTCACAATGTCATCAAGTGATAGTAAAAATTATGATGTTGAGCAAAGAGCAAAAGACATAATTGATAATCTTTTGCCGCCGAAAGCTAGAAAGATGTATTTTAATTTTTTTATAAAATCTTTTTGTACTAAACTGACTATTTTTTCTCGCAATCGAAGTGAAAAATAGAGTTTTCACCGCGAGACTAAACGTCAATAAAAACCCTCGGATAAATAGATACCCTCGCTAAAGCTCGGGTGTCTAACCACCTCGGGTATATATTGGCTTATTTTAGTCCCTCGATAAAAAATATACTATGATAGGAACTTGTTTAAAAATTGATAGACCACTTATTTGGCTGTCTGGCTGATGGTACATGATTAGTAAATGCGTGTCTATACGGAAGCGTTTCGTCACAGCCGCGATTCGTCATCAGGCTGATGAAATCGCAACGACAAAATATCAACATGTTAGTAAATATTGAGCTTTAGCAGATAAGATAATCCATACTTACTAATATTATAAATGGGAAAGTGTGTGTGTTTGTGTGTTTGTCCGTCTTTCACGCCGTAACGGAGCGACAGATCGACGTGATCTGGCGAATTTAGATTTTTTTATGATCGTTGATTTTAAACTAGTATACTAATATTTTCTGGGATAAAAACTTTCCTCTATCTTTTTCAGAGCATTATACTATATCGATCGATATCATATTCATCTTCATAAATCGATTCGGCTGTTTAAATGAAAAGAGCTAACGGAGAAAAATAGAGTTAATTTCGCCTTTGTAGTATTAGTAAGTACTTAACTATAAAGTTATGCGACATAAGTTCTACACTCCCCTACGAGAAATTACTACAATAGCCAACTTTATTTGAAAATTAAGGAGATACTCAACAAAAGGGTTACCAATGAGGGATTTTACAGAGGTGAAATATCGCTAGATGGCGTTAGTATCGAGAGGTCCGTTTGACGTTTGCTTGTGATTGGCTCATTTGAAAGAAAGAAAGAAAGAAAACATTCATTCGTGACAAACAATGACTAAAATAAAAATAGGGAAAAAAAACAAAATAAAGGCATTTAGTTTTTTAAACAATCACAAACAAACGTAAATCAGACCTTACGATACTAACGTCATCTAGCGATGTTTCGCCTCTGTGTAAACCCCCATTCTCGACAGAATCAGCCCGGGAGGATCATGACAGCCGAAAGACGTCCATTGCTGGACATACGCCTCCTCCAAGGCTCTCCACTGAGAGATATCTGATGCAGGCTGGAGTCAGGGTTAACGAGGAGCAGTAAAAACACGCCCGTTGCTTCAAGCTTGTATTGCAGAACAAAAGACTTAATTAATGACTACCCTCAACCTTTGACACATGAGCTATCTTAAAACTACCCGTACATTACACACTCAGACTGGGTCTTGTGCTTTCCACATCCAACGCGATCCCGATATCTTAAACAGGTCGTCGCTCCATCTTGTTGGATGGCCATTGGCCACCAACAGCTTGTCTTCCGGTTTGTGGACGCCATTCGAGAACCTTCTGACGCCATCGGCCATCATTCCTGCGAGCAATGTGCCCGCCCACTGCCACTTCAGTTTCACAATTCTCCGGGCTATGTTGGTCACCTGAGTTCTACTGCGGATATCATCATTTCTGATTCTATCTCACAGAGAAACCCCGATCGTAGTCCTCTCCATAGCCCTTTGAGTGACTTTGAGCTTCCTCATGAGGCCCATCTTTAACGCCCACTCTCAGATCCGTGTGTCATCACTGGCAACACACACTGGTCAAAGATTTTTGACTTCAAACACTGCGGTAATTTGAACGAAATGACACTACGAAGCTTACCGACCGCGGCTCAACCGAGTCGGATTCGACGAGTGATCTCTTTCTCGAAGGTGGACCTACCTAACTGGACCGTTTGTCCCAGATTACCTATTACAAATACAGAAATAAGGAGGTTGATTGAGCTTCACACCTGTATCTTTGTTCCTGTGTCTATAAGCTGTTATATTAAGGTAGGTTACACTAGTGATAAAAAAAGTCGAGGATATCACCAACAGTAGGTACAACCAGTAGTGTCGTCATCACCCATGTGTCAATGTGTCATCAAACATTTTGACAACAAATGATAAGTGATGAATTTACAATACCTAGCGAGATAAATTATTGTGACAATGAATGTGACAAAGTTCTACGGTGAGTCACGATTCAACTCGTTCGGCTATCTTGTTGCTCAGCTGTTGCTGTATGTAAACATGACATGACACCGGTCAAAAGTATGAACGGTTAGCTTATCAATCAACCTAGTGAGACTGTAAACTGTCAGATATGAGTTAACTAAATAAAATTAAAAAATTGGCTCTCTTGACAGATTCTCCTGACACACACACACACACACACACACACACACACACACATACACACATAGCGGTTAAACTTATAACACCCCTCTTTTTGCATCGGGCGTTAAAAATAACATAAGAAAACCTAGCAAAAAATCACAGGAGCTGAAAATTGTCAAAGTTCTAAGTATTAATGACGTAGACAAAGAAAACGTTTTTTTTTTTCAAATGTCATGAAGTGAGATAGGTAGCCTCTGCGACGGAAGCCAAAGCGAGGGAACAAACTAGTTACCTACGACTAACTGTAACCCGTGACTTCGTCTGCAAAAAAACACGAATTTCCGGGATGGGATAAAAGTATCTTATGTCCTTAGGGCCCCAAACTATCTCGATACCAAATATCATCACGATCTGATGTTCATTAAATAAATGTAACAAACAAACATAATACATACTGACTTTCGCATGTATAGTTTACTAGATGCACCTAAGTTATTACAGCTGGGTGCAACAACTATAGGCAAAATTTATTCATATTTTCAAATAAATTTTTAATCCTTCCTTACTAGGTATTATAAAGGGGAAGGTGAGTTTGTTTGTTTGTTTGTTACGCTTTCAAGCCGCAACGGAGCCGTCGTCGGAGTAGTCGTCGGATTTTTGGATTTTTTGCATAGAGATAGTTTATGCTCCCGAGAGTGACATAGGCTACTTTTTATCCCGGAAAAATGCACAGTTCCCGAGGGAACAGCGCGCGATAACCGAATACCACGCGGGCGGCGTCGCGGGCAAAAGCTAGTAAAGTCTAATTTGTGAAGTTAACTAGTTAGTTTATTCACCCAGCATTCCATGGGTGAAAATAGTTCTCGAACAGTTTCCTTATTACACCTGTGAACAGAGGCGAGAGCATTGGGTTTACTGAGAGTGTAGGTACTTGATGCCATACCTCTCACATTACAGCATAGTATAATAAATCGAAAAGTCAAAAATAAATCGAGAACTATACTTTTGTTTACGCGCCTATCGAAGGTCGCGGTACGAGTATGGGCGTGCACGACTAGTGTCACGTACACCCGCGAGGGCGCGAAAGATCTGAATAAGTATACTGAAAATCAACCTTTTTTTGAATTTCAGTATAAATTTCATTATTACAATGGCACATTACATAAATACAAGTTTTTCTCGTGAAATAACACGAACGAATAGAAACGAGCTGGCTATATTAGTAAATAAGGTAAACGTACGAGAGCTCTTCACCGTTCCAGTAGTTGATACTGATTTCATGTCATTCATCAGCAATAGAGGTGACAGCAGGAATCTATTGAAAGAAAGAAAAGAAATAAAAACCGGCCAAGAGCGTGTCGGACACGCCCAAAATACGGTTCCGTAGCCATTACGAAAAAATTAAGTAATACTTTTGTAAGGATTTCGTATTTTATACGGAATCTTCCAAGTTTAGGTATATTTTATACCTTACGCTGCTATTTACTCATAAACTACTAATAATTCTCAAGCAAACTTAGCCGCTATAGTTTTCCTTGGAAGTTTGATATACTGACTACCATCCTGAATTTTTTCAAATTTTTCCACCCACCGGTTTAGATTTTAGAGGGGGGGGGGGACGCTTTCACTTTAAAGTTGAATATTTCGCAAACACATAACTGAATCGAAAAATCGCTGTAGCAAACCCCTAATGGTTTTAAAATACCTATCCAACGATACCCCACAATATGGGATTGGATGAGAAAAAAAAAATCACCGCCACTTTACGTCTACGGGAGGTACCCTAAAAAAAAATTGTTTTTGAATTTTTAATTGTACTATTTTGTCGGCATAGTTTACCTATATATCCGTGCAAAATTACAGCTTTCTAGCATTGATAGTCCCTGAGCAAAGCCGTGGACGGACAGACAGACAGACAGACAGACATGGCGAAACTATAAGGGTTCCGTTTTTGCCATTTTGGCTCCGGAACCCTAAAAAGAAAGGAACGATTCGATTTGTGGCATTCGAACATGGCGGATGTAGACAATATATAATTTTGCTATTTCTGTTTCTTTGGCTAGTTGAAGTATAACTTTGATAGTGTTTTATGCGACGATTAACCTTAACAGTGAACAGTGATCACAAAATTCTATACCTACTGCTCTCGTGTCTGACATTTTTTAATGCGCAAGTTGTTTTTTTGCTATTTTACTATCAAGTTACAAAAACTGCAATCACCGTACAACGTTGCCTCTCAAAAGAGAATACTTAGACACTGGCGAAATTGTCTTATTAATTATGACAGAAGCCATATTAAAAAAGAAGAAGAAGAAGAAAAAATAAAGAAAGATAGATTTACTTGGTTCCATCAGTACCATCACCGGACAGTATAAGAAGACTAAAATACTAAAACTAACAACAAAAACTACACACTACTACTACTGCTACTACTTGGGTATTAGCATGTCGGGCATTCTGACTTTTACCTCCCGATTTACATGGATTTACTCAGAGAACGACTTAAAATTTAAATTTTTCTGTATGAATAAATGAGCCAGATTAGTTAGAAAATTCAAACTGCTCGCCAAAAAAAAAGGTATTTAGATACTTACGAATGGGGCATAACTTTAACAGAAGATTCTTAATCAATTAATCATTTTTGAAACTCACATAACTGCATATTTCGATAAAAATTATCATAGATTAAATACATATGCACGGCTCTTGATAAGATTAATGCGTTAAATGAATTAAAACTTGGTATCTTTAGGGTTGCCATAAATTCTAGGAACCAATACGGGACGATTACTCCTTCGATGCCCAAAACTCGTAAATAACATATGCAACGCCGATATAGCCTTTGTTCTGGCAGTAGTTTGCTTAGTAGCAAATTATGAGTCTGGATACATCAGTGCGTTTAATTTGGTAGTACTATCCAACGATGAAAGGATTGGTAATGACGTACAACTTTATATGCTGTGGTCAACTTAGCGACTAAATTTTCCTCTTCTAAATCTTTCTTTATTATAAAAGTAGAAATATCCGCATTTGTCTACCGCCGGTCGGCGGGCCGCATGCCCGCTTTATTTTGTCGAAGTTCGTGTCGTTCGGTCCCTCTGACACTTATACTATTTAATACGAGAGTAAGCGGGACGAAGGAGCGGTACGATACGAACTTCGATTTTCGAATTTCGGAGTAGGCCCTCTGGTGTCTCGACTTCATAGTTGGCATTAGAGAATGTTGCTGTTCTCTCGCTTGCAGTCCCTTATGTGCTTTTTGTGACATCTATAGGAGGATCGGTCCGTCCTTCTCTATAATAATAATAATATTCATCATCATCATAATATAAGTATAGTCTGGGATAATGATCCCAGCTTATACAAGGTCCACTGATGGGCACGGGTATCTTACAATGAGAATGCTTGGACTGTAATTCCCACATGAGCCCAATGCGGATTGGTTCACACATACTATTGCATTGCTTCGCAGATTTCTGCATAAAATTCGAAGTCAGCGATCGCGAGCTCAAGATTAGTATTGTCATACTTACCAGGAGGGTCCGAATATATTACTGTGTAACATTAGTTGACATCGAATAAATTTTTTTAATTTTGATTTTTTGAGCTCAAACCCACGATTGTTTGCTTGAGAGGCCGTAGGTCAAACCACTACGCCACCATGGCCTTAAAAATATCAAAAAAGATATTTTTTTTTTTTTTTAGAGGCAATGTGACAAAACGTACGACAGTAATTACACGTGTCATGATAACAATCAATGGTGATAATCAAATTACTATCTCATTTAAACTAGATAATTAAAATCCTATTAAGATTTGTAAATTTCGATTAAGTCCATTGTCTGAATATATAAAAATATGGTCCTGGACTGACTGGCTCATCCCCTTCAAATGTGGCCTGAAGTATCTGCTTCAGTTACATTTAAATACATTTGTGATGCACTTTGCTAATACGTTGCCTTAGTTACAAATCAATTCTGAATGTACCTCATAGAATATTAGTACCTATGTCACTATAAAACATTGGTTGTGTGAATAGATATTTCTTTTCCCAAGTATACGAGTATAATTGGCTCTACAATCCTTAATCCTTATAAAAACCATAACATAGGCGACCGTGACTTAAAATAAAAACCCGAACATGGATTTGAAACGGAAACGTACCCAATGTAGGAGAGAATTCACTATCCTTGCCGACAAAATAGAAAAGGCCATTGAAGGCAAAGATTCTGCCAGCCAAATTTTTGAGTTATTGTCGGAAACTGCTTCAGAACTCTTTTAGGTAGAAGCAGCAGTAAGGGAGCAGTGTTGCGCGGCCGAGGACTTCGACGAAGCTTTTTTTGAAGTAGAAAAAGTACAACGTTTTGTACATTCCCTAACGCAGTGGCCTGGGATACTCGAATTAGGTGAGATATAGGTCAACGAGTCGTCGTCTCTACATACATACCCGAAGCGCAATGCCCCACTAAGAGAAGGAAAGTCAACAAATGAGCCATCACAATGAGAATCAAATAATAAACGAAACTATTGCTGCAACTAGCTGGAGATCCAAATTAAGTGCTTGGGTTGTAGATCCCTCAAGGAGACAAGAGTAGGTGCAAATAATTAAATGAAGACACGAAAAAACGGAAGACGGTAAAGAAACGAGTATCACTGCAGAGGGTACGTTTATACGAACTCTTTCGAGCGCTTTTTCACATGTTATTACGCAGTTTTACGCTACATAACTTATCACTATCAGTTTAACAATATTTAGGTTATTACTAATATGTTTAATTTTTCCACGCCGCTCTCAATATTTAGTACTATTACTATTTTTAACCATCCGACTGGCTCGGTTGTGATTAGTCTATCAAAACATACCACTATCATTGTACCGTAGTAAACAATAAATTTACAATTTCACGAGCTAAAGTTACAAAAATAAACCATTTATTAATAAATCTGAATGATACTAGATATTCGTAAGTGTACGAATGCTCGTCATTGTTTCAATAGTTCTCATCTTTACTTTTATGTCAAACTAGCCAATACGCGCGACCCATTCGCGTAGTATTCTTTTATCTACGCTGTTTTCTGGGATACGAGTAAACACTATCCTATGTCCTTCTCCGGGTCCCAAACTATCTGTATACTGAATTACTTCTAAATCGGTTCAATAGTTTAGACGTGATGAAGTAACAAACAAACTGGCTTACAAACTTTCGCATTTATAATATTATATTTATAATATTTATTATTTATTAATATTTATTATTTATTATTCCCAATCCGCACTGGGCCCGCGTGGGAACTATGGCCCAAGCCCTCTCGTTCTGAGAGGAGGCCTGTGTCCAGCAGTGGGACGTATATAGGCTGGGATGATGAATATTTATTATTATTATTATTTTCGCATTTATATTTGGTGGGATATCCAAAACTTGTGTCCAATCTGAAATGCTACGAACAAGACTATAGGTAGAGTCATTCACGATGCCGCGTGCCGTGGTTCTTGTTACAAGTCATTATTGTCTAATTTTGACAAAATCACGCGTCTTCGTGGATGGCACTAGGTATAATTATAAAGAATATTATGAATATGGTGAAAGACGTAGCGCCTGCGTGGTTCCGAGGATCTTTGACGCGATAAGTCGATAACACTAGGAATGGCTTATGCATTCAGCCATCGAGCTTTACATTAATGATAAAGGTGAAGGAGCTGCGTGGTTCCGGGAATTTCCAACACCTCGTTCTGCGCTGAAAGCAAGTTTGTGAATGCGTAAAACCCGATAACACCAGAAATGGTTTCCGCATCCAAATGCGTACCAACCAAGCTTTGATTGCTGATGAAAGCGTGGGTGGGTGAAAGGTGGGCGGGCGTCTTAGATTAAAGCAGATGTGGGATCTTTGATTCCAGTTCTTAGGTCAAAGCAGGTTTGGGATCTTTGACCCCAGTTCTTAGCTCAAAGCAGGTGTGGGACCTTTGACCTCAGTTCTTTGCTCAAAAGCAGGTGTGGGATATTTGACCTCAGTTCTTTGCTCAAAGCAAGTGTGGGGTGGGAACTTTGACCTTAGTTCTTAGCTCAAAGCAGGTGTGGGTTGGGAACTTTGACCTTAGTTCTTAGCTCAAAGCAGGTGTGGGGTGGGAACTTTGATCTCAGTTCTTAGTTCAAAGCAGGTGTGTGGTGGGAACTTTGACCTTAGTTCTTAGCTCAAAGCAGGTGTGGAACCTGTGGCCCCGCCAGCGCGTGGACGCTATCTTATCGCCAAGGTCCCGGGCGTGGTGCGATAGCGACCGCTCCCTTCTTGTGTAACCGCCCAGCGATCAGAACAATAACATCATGTGACGGTGTTCCGTAACATAGTTATGAGACAAGGGAATGAGCAATGAAGTTAAAATTAATCTTCTTCCATGACATGTTTTCATCTTTACATTTTTTTTTATTTCACTGCCATCGCTTATCTGAGGGCACGGCAGTGCCCCCGCCAAGTCGAGCAAAAAAAAACAAAGGCACGGCCGTACCATACTTTTCTCGAAGCTTTCATTTACATGTTCTACTGTTATGTAGGAAAGTTAAAGATTTCTATATTATTTCTTGTAAAATTAAAAAAAGAAACAAAAGAAAAGTTTTGGAATTAGACCCCGTTAAATAAAAAAGAATCTGATTGTCAATCATTTCTTCTTTTTTATTTAACGGGGTCTGATACGTCGGTAAACACTGAAATTAATATAGGTAGGATCATCATCATCATCTCAGCCTATACATATACGTCTCAATACTGGGCACAGGCCTCCTCGCAGAATGAAAGGGCTTGGGCCGTAGTTCCCACGCGGGCTCAGTGCGGATTGGGAACTTCTCACACGCCATTGAATTGCTTCGCAGGTTGTGCAGGTTTCCTCACGACGTTTATCGTAAAGGTCGTGGTAAATTTCAAATGTCATATAGGTAGGTAATTTTGCTTTTAAGCCCAAAATATTGTTTGCCATCCAGTCGAATTAAAAAAAAGATGGAAGACGCTTTCAAGTTTTAGATCGGACTATATCGGATAACCCGTAGTGGCTTAGTGGTTTGACTTATCGCCTCTCAAGCAGAAAATCGTGGGTTCAAACCCCGGCCCGCACCTCTGAGTTTTTCGATAATCAGTCATCATCATCATCATCATCATCATTAGCCTATGTTCGTCCACTGCTGGACATAGGCCTCTCCAATGGCACGCCACTGAGCACGATCCTCGGCCACTCTCATCCAGCTCTTGCTAGCCACCCTTCGAAGATCATCGCACCACCGAGTCTGAGGGCGTCCTACACTACGTTTGCCGATCCGTGGTCTCCACTCAAGAACTCGTCTACCCCAACGGTTATCGGTTCTTCGGGTTATATGACCAGCCCATTGCCACTTCAGCGTGCTAATGCGGTGGGCTATGTCGATAACTTTACTACGATACTCAGTGCGAACTTACATTTGAAATTTACCACGAGCTTTACGGTGAAGGAAAACATCGTGAGGACACCTGCTCAAACCTGCGAAGAAATTTAACGGTTTGTGTGAAGTTCCCAATCAGCACTGAGCCCGCGTGGGAACTACGGCCCAAGCCCTCTCACTCTGAGAGGAGGCCGGTGCCCAGCTGTGTGACGTATATAGGCTGGGATGATGATGATACTAGATAACGATTAAAACATACAATACGTATACCTATAAGATAGTTTTACACAATGCTTTCTTAAATGGCCGATTAGCAACGAACAAAGTCCGTAAAGGACGCGTTTCGTTAAATTTTTTAATATGATTGTAATTCTTATAAAAGTTGGGCAAAAAATTCAAGTCCCTTCTAATATACATAAATAAATATTTAGGTTAGCTTGAGAAGATCTCTTTCAGGGATAAGTTCGCCTTTGTACTCTTTTGGTTTTATTGTTTTCTTTTTGTATTATTTTGTGTTTTATGTACAATACTCAGTGGCACAAAATTTGGCCCCCATACAAAATTACCGATTCTGCAATATCTAATACCGACAATTTGAGGGCCAGACTTTTTGCCGCTCTGTATACTATAGTACCTATATCTTAATACTATTTTCTACGTAGCTATTACCTATAAAAAAGTAAGTAGCATGACTGAACGACTATAAACTATAATAGAAGAAATTACACTAACATTTTTGGACATTAATCCTACCAATCCTACTTAGGTAATATTATAAATGTGTAAGTTTGTGACTGAGTGAGTATGTTTGTTAGGTACTTCTTCACGCTGAAACGGCTAGACTCTCCAAAATCTATCTATAAATCTCTAAATAACAACCACTGAGCTTAGAATCATGAAATTTGGAATGGGCGAATGAAAACCACGATGTAATTTTAGGGAATTCCACGGGAATTTAACAAAATCACGGAATTTCAATTCAACTGCTGTATCTAATGATTTACGCGTGCAAAGCCGCGGGTAAACGCTAGTTAAACATATGAAAAGTCTTCTATCACGCCATATGTTTTTGTTGCTTTTTAGGGTTCCGGAGCCAAAATGGCAAAAACGGAACCCTTATAGTTTCGCCATATCTGTCTGTCTGTCTGTCTGTCCGTCCGCGGCTTTGCTTAGATACTATCAATGCTAGAAAGCTGTAATTTTGCACGGATATATAGGTAAATTATGCCGACAAAATAGTACAATCAAAAATTCAAAAAAAAATTTTTGTAGGGTAACAAATAGAAATAGAAATAGAATAAATCGCTGGGTAGGTATTTTAAAATCATTAGGGGTTTGCTAAAACGATTTTTCGATTCAGTCATTCGTTTACGAAATATTCAACTTTAAAGTGCAAATTTTCATTAAAATCGAGCGTCCCCCCCCTCTAAAATCTAAACCGGTGGGTGGAAAAACTTGAAAAAATTCAGGATGGTAGTCAGTATATCAAACTTCCAAGAAAAACTATAACGGTTAAGTTTGCTTGAGAATTATTAGTAGTTTATGAGTAAATAGCAGCGTAAGGTATAAAATATACCTAAACTTGGAAGATTCCGTATAAAATACGAAATCCTTGGAAAAATATTACTTAATTTTTTCGTAATGGCTACGGAACCCTATTTTGGGCGTGTCCGAAACGCTCTTGGCCGGTTTTTAATTTTCTGATCTACTGTTAATGCAAAACTTACCTTGCTCTTGCTTACCTTGTAATTTTCTCTGTGTACCTGTTTTCTGTATCGCTTACTATTTCTGGTGTACAATAAAGAGTATTTGTATTGTATTGTATTTCAAACAACCCCTTCTTATTTACCCACCTAATCATAACTACCTCAATCATTCGACATTGCACAATGATTAGCTACATTTTTCCATCATGCTGTGTGCGCGTGCGACTTATTTTGACGCTACGTCATTGATCAGATAACGCAATCATCACACTATTGATAACGGGTGATACGCTATCAGGCATGCTTTTCCTCACAATTATACGATTAGGTTTCCCATTTATAAGATTGTTGAATGGTAAAGATCTTTCAATGCTTGTTACTTAATCACGCAGATAGTTTATATCCTGGATTATCTACTTGGAAAACGTCAAACTCATAACTCAAACTTACAATATTTATTGACAACAAAAATGTACATCGCAGCAAAAACAGTAAAAACATAAATAGGAGAACAATTAGAGACGTTGTGCTGTAGTGTGATGCCAAAAAGACTCACCTCCTCCTTTCATCCTTTCTTTAAACTCGTACTTAAGTAATATGTAGGATTATGTATGGTTGCTCTTGCTCTTATATTTTCTAATGTGTTTTTCTTTTAATTTTGGCAAATAAATTATTCTTATTCTGTTATTCCGAGGGTATTAATACTCTATCAAATAAAACACAGATTTTCCAAATCAGACTACATTTTTAAAAGACAGTCTTAGTACTTCTTTGTTTTTGAAACCGGCTAAAAACATTTTTCCCTGTCGTTAAAGTGATTTAATGGAAATATCCTACCCACCTCCACAGTTTCGATTCAATCTTTCGATTATATGAGGGCTAAAACCTACACTTCATTCTCGTTATTTTGATGGATAGTAATATTAGTAATAGTTTTCAGAAATAGAAATACGTGGGTTATTACGAGTACCTACTAATAATAAATACAAGGATTGGATGGAAGTTAATTTGGGTCGGAGTGCCCCGTAGCGAGCGTAGGCGCAACTCGTAGCGTTGCTACGAAATCTCTACAAAATTAAATGATTTAGCCAACTACATTTTTACAAGGTTTTAATTAACTTTCAATTTTTGTGTAGCGACTCCTAGCACCACATAGTGAAAAACGATAGAAACTACGACCACGTTCTACATCGCATTGAAGTTTCTATCGAAGTTTCTCAAGGCGGTCGCATATGTACTAGTTTCGACGTTCTTCCTTCGGACTTCGGTCCCCAGGCATAACACCTGCCTGCAGAGAGATATCTCTATTGAAGTCTCCCCACATTGTCGACCCCGACAATGGACCCAAACGCAGCCTTCGAAAACATCCAACATATGTGTAATGTCTCTACCTCGACATTGGCATGAGTGAAAGCCATAAAAATGGTTAGTTCCAACGGAAGACCAGCGTCGGCCGCAAGGTTGACATCATGCTGAGTTGGGACCATTTCGTGACAAAATTTGTTATGATTTGTTGATGTTTCTTGTTTTTCTTCCTCTTTAATTTGTAAAATGACACGAATAAATGTTTTTCTTTCTTTCTTTCTTTCTTTCTTTCTTTCTTTCTTTCTTTCTTTCTTTCTTTCTTTAAAAAAGAATTCACGGAAACCTTCGTGTGGGATTCACACTTTCTGGTTTTTTCTGACCCAATAGGGTAACAGAGTGACGTTATATTGTTATGTTCATTCTCTCGACAAGGGTCAGCTATAATCGGCGGTTTATTTTAAGCCCATGGCCTATATTCAATAGCGACTATAATTTAGGTTCGGAGGTTACTAACAAAATAAACTGACAATAACACAATCGTTAAAAACATCTGGCATGCTTTATTACGTTATTACATACGTACACGGTACACGGAAATATAGAATGTCAACTGTTAAATATTAGGAAATAAAGTATTGAACACACATTTATGTTAGGTATATATTTCTTTCTTCTCACTGTGCATAGGTAAATACTGTTCGCCTATCTTTGAGTTTTCCTTTCTAGTTTAGGTTAGCTTGAGAAGATCCCTTTTAGGGATAAGTTCGCCTTTGTACTCTTTTGGTTTGATGTTTTCTTTTTGTATTACTTTGTGTTTTATGTAAAATAAAGTATTTACATACATACATTTATTTAGCACGGCTGCCATTTACATTTATCTGTAAGTCTAATTACCGTGTCACTAGTGCGGGAAAAAAGCGGTAGATATGGTAATTTAATTAGACAGGTGCACAATAAAATGAGACTGGTCGGCCGGCGGTATTCCCGGACCAATATGAACTTCAAGCTTTCAAGAAAAAAGTGTACTCCTACCTGAAAGGCCGGCAACGCACTTGTGACACTTCTGGTGTTGCAGGTCCATGGGCGACGGTGATCGCTCATCAGGCGATCAGTTTGCTCGTTTGCCCCCTATTCAATAAAAAAAAGGATTTAGATTGATTGATTTTCAAGTTTAAATGTTAAATCCGTGTATGACATGACAATGTTATCGCTGTCTTTGTTGTGTGAGGGCAGAATTTCCTTGATATGTACCGTGGCCCTTTAAATAATGTGACATTTTATTAAGATTTATAAACACATCAACGTGCTCTCAATTTGTTATTGTATTGCATAGATTGAAAATTATGTTTAATGAAAAAAAAACTGGATGTTTTTAAGAAGTTGCAGAACAAAACTAGCACAGAGTTGTGAGTATCGAAACTTGCATTTAAATCTCCATGGTCAGGGGTACCCTGTAGATTTATTTATTTATTTATTCAAGTAAACAACATGCACTGAAGGTATACTTCATCACAAGTGAATTTAGCACATGATTTCATGGTTTGCCGCGAAGGAGTTGCTAGCTATGTCCCATTGAAAGGTCTTCGCCCTTTGCAGCCCCTCCTATGACGTCATTGGCCCCATTTTTATAGGCGCGGGCCGGGCCTTTGTTGCTATTTCGGTGTGAGAGCGGTTTGTTTGGTTGTTTATAGAACCAAATATAGGACTGTTTTACTACCAGAACCTATACTATGAAGTACAGGCAAGTGTAAAAATTTGAACGAAGATATTGAACTTTGAAGAGACAAAGTCGGGGGTTTTCCAACTTTTTGTTAGTTAGGTTATAACGAAATATAGCTCCCGAATAAACTAGCTTTCACGTAAAATCAGGAGTCAGTCAGTTTGACAGCTACGATACCACAGACAGAGAAACAGAAAGATATTGGCGTCAAACATGTAACACTCCTCGTTATCCCACGATTATCCAGTACCCTGGTAATATTAAGTCACAATATTCACGTCTTAAATCGAGTTTAGCTCGACATGTTTCGGGCTATTTCGTAGCCCTTCTTCACAGGAGCACGCGACTCGGCGGCTGCCGAAACACGCGCACGGCCCCCCCACACCCCGAGCCGCCGAGTCACATGCTCCTGTGAAGAAGGCCTACGAAATAGCCCGAAACATGTCGAGCTAAACTCGATTTAAGACGTGTCACCCGTTACAATATCATTTAATATGAGTGAGTCTCAGGGTACTTTCATACCCTGGTAATGGCCGGAAATCAGGATCCACCACCAAAAAGCGCAGTCATCGGGGGGCAATTCTCCCAGACTACCGCTGCGAACCGGTAACTTATCTGGGGTCGCGACCCCTGCCCTGATACGAGACAATAAAGCGATATGGAAATAAAGTTATTGAGTCTATTGCAATATTGATAGAATGAGGAGTTGTTTATTGCTTTTATTGCGTTTATTGCTAATGCTTGCAATAATAAATAAGAATTACTTTTTTAGTTTTATGCGTTGCTTGTTCCGGATCGTTTTCATCATTTAGGTATACCCGTAGATTCATTGGTTAGGATTTCGTATATTAAATTACATTTCCAGTTCCATTTAGTTTGCCCTATATAATATTATTTGGTTCGCCTGCGTGGAATTCGGTTATCGCGCACTGTTCCCTCGGGAACTGCGCATTTTTCGGGATAAAAAATAGCTTATGTCACACTGGCCAAAAAACTATCTCTATGCCAATAATCACGTCGATCCCCCTCTCCGTTTCGGTCGGACAAACATACATACAAATACACACTTTCGCGTTTTAATATTAGTATGGAAGTACGGATGTTAATTTCGGCCTCTAATCCTTCCACTGCCTTAGATCTCCTCTAATACAAACACCAAAAAAATAAAATTTAATAAAAAAAAAACAAAAAAGTATGTGGCCCATGAGGGGATCGAACCCGCGACCTTCGCGTTATTAGCACGACGCTCTAACCAACTGAGCTAATGGGCCGATGTGTCTCAGTGACGAATTCAAAATCCACAAGGCGACCATACATCGCGTCGTGGTGCGCATGTACTAGAAGAGTGTACTAGTCGTGTCGTAATCATACCACTCTTAGGCCACATGACATAAAGACTGATATTGCTTATCTGTTGCTGTCTTTGTCGCATTTTTAGAATTACAAACATATTTATCGTTTGAAAAATATTTTGAAAAATTTGGATTTTATTGCTATTTATTTCCGTGATGTTGTTTTAAATATTGCAAAAATTCTCCACTTGCTTGTTATCCAACTTACATTATGGAAACCAAATTATTAGTAAGTAAATAAAAACGAAGATACAGTGAATTCAAAAATAAGTATAAGATATAAATATATAAAATACTATAATAAATAAAGAACCCACCATTATTAAGTTTGCTTGACAATGAGGAATTATTATTAAAAACCCTAGTTCTGGCATCCACAATTCTCACCTTATTTATACCTAATGTCAGGTGAAAAATTCATCCTCGTCGAAATACATAGGTATTTTTCATCTATCTATATAATCTATCTACATATCTAACTGCATCTGGTGTTTTATTTATAATTAATGTTAACTAACATACATTACAATGGTACATTAAATCCTAAATCAATGAATTCAGCTCTCCTTTTCATTCCCACTGCTGGGCACAGCCTCCTCTCATCTTCCTCCTCCATCCTTTCATTTATTAAAAACATCATGATGTGATGAAATATGACGAAATTAAAGAGATAGAGGTAATAATTTATTTATTTATTAAACAGGATAGATGCATTTTTTGTTAGTATACAACTTAAAAACTAAAATAAGTCAGTTCGGTTCGAAAATTATAATTTACAATAAGTACATATAATTTATTTTGGAGGGGGTGTTCTTTTTATAATTTTTATTTTTAAAGCAACATATAGATATATTTAGTTAAGGTCTCTTAAATAAGCTTTTTTGTCTTCTTCTTATTATTATATTATTTAATAAAAAAATAGAAGAATTGCAAAGTTATTAACAATTAAAAATCTGTCAAAACTAGAACTAAAATCACTCAGCTCCACCTATAGGTACTTTATAAATAATGGTTTTATTTAATTTCAATTGGGATTGCGCACATAAATTCTGAACCCGCGCTCCTTTGCTTCAAAAGCCGTAGGTACCTACGTCAAAACTAAAGCTCGAAGCATGATGAAATTCAACTCAGCGTGCACCCGGATATTTTCCACTTACTTTCATGTTTGATTAACTCCGTTATGTATTGTTTTAATTACATAGGTACCTATTGGGAACAACCAATGTGACCTTTATTCAACGCAACTTAGAATAAAACAATGATCACATCATCACGTCAAACGCGCTGGTTTAATCGAAGGGTTCTACACAAAGATATTAAAATAACCTAACCAACAAAAAGTTGGAAAACCCCTGACTTTGTCGCTTCAAAGTTCAATATCTCAAAAACGGTTGAGCCGACTTTGATAAAACATATTTAAGAACCATCGCTAGAAAACCAGCTTTCAAATAAAATAAACTGCATCCAAATCGGTTTACCCGTTTAAGAGCTACGGTGCCACAGAGACACAAAGAGAAATAGACATACAGACAGACACATAGCGGACAAACTTATAACACCCCTCTTTTTGCGTCGGGGGTTAACAAGGTGTTAAATGATAATACCTACTGAAATCCTCAGACACCCCGATAGCCTTTTGTTATTGACAGTAAAATATAGACATTTTTTAAAAGTACTTTATCGCATTTTACAACAAATTGTTCGTTTTGCTAAATCAGTAAATTTTATTTCTAACTCTACACTCGTAATTTGTATCTAGTCAGTTGTCCTTTGCCATTTAAAAAAAAACTGACAGAATACGGCCAGTATAAAATTATCTAAGCGAAAAATAATGTTATTCATAAAAATAACAACTTCCGACATTACAGTTATCTATCATGGCAAGTATCATATTTCACGAACTGTGGTGAAATGACGCTACTAAGTCAGTTATTTTATTATCAAGGCGAAGTTAAAAATGTGTCAGAAAATGAAGAAAAAACTGCCAGAAAGTTCTAGCAAAACGCAAAAAACCAATCCCGCAGCTCCCATTTGTACCCTAACATAAAATAAGTAAACATATGCGAAAAATAAGTAAATAATGTTGGCCCCGAGATAACCTTAGCTCACTGGTGGTGTAAGTGTTACAATATCGCGGCTATCACACTCGAGTGCTATCAGCGTGATAGTAGTGCGTACAAGGTAGTGATTTGGTGACGACTGTGGGGCTACTATGAAATTCGAAAATCGAAGTTCGTATCCTACCGTCATTCTAACTTTCGTATTAAACAATATAAGTGTCAGCGGGATGGCAAGATACGAAGTTCGAATTTTTTTTTTTTTTGTTCTTGTATGGGGCCTGTATGTGCTGGCGTGGCCAGTGTTTTTTTCTCTGTTCTTTTCGTACAAAAATATGTACGTTGGAATTAGAGGTTGGGTACCTACAATTTTATTATCTTTTCTTACGATTTCCCGCCAAAGCATAACTTCACAATATGGTGGTGTGGTGGTTGTAGCCGTGGTGGTTGAGTGGTTTGACCTATCGCCTCTTAAGCAGAGGTTCGTGGTTTCAAACCCCGGCCCGCACCAAGTTTTTCGCAATTCATGTGCAAAATGACAAATTTACCACGAGCTTTACGATGATGATGACGATAACTTCATAAATGCTTCATCGTATCACAGACTAATTTTATTAATAAGTATTCGCAATATTCGGAAGAAACAATGTTTTGGAGACAACAAACTTTCCGAAAATTAAATGTTGATGTTGAGCGTAGAAAATCAAATATGGAGATAATCTACAGTACCGAAATACTTATTAAAAACATCATGAGAATGCCAATTCAACGACTTTATTATTAAAATTAGCCATCTCATTCTTTTATTTAGTTAGGTTCTTTATTCGTATCCGGGAATTTCCTACAGATTCTATTACTTAGCCTACATCCAGGGGCGTACCCAGCTTCTGGTCTGGGGGGGGGGAGGGAGTTGAATTTTTTAGGTGCGCTTGTTTTTTCATACACATTACACAAGGACACACACACAGACACAGACATGAAACACAAGGTATATGTAGTGTGTAGGGCAAACACCCGCAAGGGATCCTGCTTCATAGGTAAACGGGGCATAATATGGTATTGTACTTGTATTGTAGAACATATAATTCAATTTCCAGGTGGGGGCAGCTGCCCTCCCCTGGGTACGCCCATGTACAGTCACCAGCACCAATAAATGATGCAACAAGCGTGCAAAAATATCTGACACGTCAATCCGGCCTTACAAATAAGAGTCATGTCAGATATTTATGCACGCTTGTTACATCAGATATTGGTGCTGGTGACTGTAGATCTGCGTCTGCGTCCCACTCCTGGACCAAGCCTCTTTCTTGACCTTTACATCTCCCTATCTAGAGCTATATTTGACCACTTGATCAGAGGGCCTACTCCAAAATTCGAAAATCGAAGTTCGTATCGCACCGTCCCTCTCACTCTCGTATTATATAGTATACGCGTCAGCGGGACGGTAGGATATGTTCGAATTTTACACTTTGTAGTATGGAGCCAGATGGGGTACTACGAAACTGGCAAATCAAAGTTCGAATCGTACCGTCCCTCTCATTCTCGCATTAACTAGTGTGTCAAACAGACGGAACGACACGAACTTTGACTTTCGAATTTCGTAGTAGGCCCTCAGGTCATCTGGCCATCTCCGCCTCAGCCATGCCTTACCGTCGGTGCGGTACCCACCACACCATGAGGCTGTGAGCATCTTTATGAGTGAGTAGTTACTATGAATACTGCAAATATTACAAACGTGACAAGGTCTGTGTGTAAATTATTTATAAATTAATCAAATAAACCAGAAAAAGAAACCAGCGTTGAGAATCGTCCTCCGCATTCCGTGCTGCGTGCTATAACCCCTACACCACCGCTGGACAGGAGTCTAGACACAAATTTCTCCTATGCACACATATCTCAAGCTGCTTTTTTTTCCACTACGCTACTTAAGCAGCAGCACTAGCGACATCTATGTTTCACTCTCATCGAGAGACCGCCTTAGATGCAGTGTAGAGCGCGCGTCTGTGTGAGTGTGTATGTGTTCGATCGATTTGTTCGTAGCTTCCCTACTGCTTTAGCTTATATGTATAATACATATGTCGGATCATGACCGATATAAGGTCGGATTTGGCTTGTCAGCGGGCCATGGCGCTACACCATGGGTTTGCATCCGAACGGGAACAGAGCCCTTTCGAAATACGGCCGTGTGTGGACGCGCCCCGCGCTTGATTGTTTCATAATTAAATAGTGCTAAATTAGTGATACCCGAGATATTGACTCTTAATTTCTTATAAACTGTGTTATAGTGTAATTCCGTGTTATAGTGTAATTAGTGTAATTAATAATATACCAAGTGTATAGCTGCCTTTTATTACCTCGAGGATCCAAACCATATTTAAAGATGCCCACTGATAACATTATTGATGAAGCTTTGAGCCATTCTGCGACACATATAAACTGTGCTTCAGGCGTCGGCTTCAGGTGTCTTAGGTGGACAAGTATATCTAATGTAATTAACTGTGAATCCAGTTCTGAGTGACCCCAACCATCTACTGTATTAATATTCGGGTTAATTTTTTAAACACCCTCATTCATACTGATAGAAATCCATACTTCCATACTATACTAATATTATAAAAGCGAAAGCGTGCGTGTTTGTTTGTATGTGTGTCCGTCTTTCACGTCGATACGGAGCGACGGATCGACGTTATTTGGCGTAGAGATAGTTATGAGCCAAAGAGTAAGACCAGGCTACTTTTTATCCCAGAAAAATGAACAGTTCCTGAGGAAACAGCGCGCGATAACCGAATTCCGAAAGCTAGTAGGCAAATAGAAGAACAAAGGGCTTAACGAGTCACTTCTGCTAATACCAAATTGAAGCCCACTCGCTAGGCGCGTGAACATCGTAAACGACTACGAGACTTGCGTAGGTACTTATCTCAAAACAACAACTTAATGCTTTCGCATAGTACTAAATATACAACGCAAACAATAGATAAATCTGCAAACAAATTGCATCAGTACCTTACCTTAGTTATAACTGTGTGGCAGTTTTCATAAGAGTAAGGAGTATTACATACCTAAGTGGGTACGAGCCCAGGCACGGCGCAGACTTGTTATCATTGTTGACATTCGCCAATCTCAATGTGGTAGGAGCATTTGCGTAAGCGCATAATCTAAATACCATTGTAACTAGAGCTCTAGTTCTTCAAGCAAGCCCCTATTTTCGTGCTGATGTGTAGTTGTGAGAAGTGTGGGGGAGGTCGTGGTTGGATGGTTGGTTTTATCAACGGCGAGCCAACGTGGTGGCTCAAAAGTTTTTATTCAGCCAGTCGGCGGTGGATCGTCGCCGGCTACGGACCTCTCTGGAGGGGTTTTTTGAAATTGGAAGCAATTTCCATAGCGAGAAAACAGCGCTATGCACGATGTATGACATTTAAGTTTTTTTTTTAGGATGGTTCTTAGATGTGACTTGGAAAATACTCGTACAGCTTTAAAAAGTAGCGCGTCATTCACAATAACAAAACTAGCATCCGTCAACACAGTCTTATCTGGATAATTCACGCGACCTACGCGTGATGTTGGATGACGCATACAAAAGTAATTAAGAGAAATTATAAATTTTCCACACCCGTACCTAGTGTTTATTTTTAATCGTCGTTATCATTGCTCTAATTAATCCCGTCGTGATAAACGGAACTTCTCATACGCCTAGCTACAAGCTGATAACGACATTGTGCACGACGTAAATATGTGTTGAGTTGTAGGTAATCAAACACGGTATCGCAGCAAAACAAAGCCACGCGGGCCGCGCGTGGCAGGCATGCGACGCGTATTAATAGAACGTACTGTGCTGAATCCGACCAACTAACACTGACCTCCTTCCCCTCCCTCCTCTCATACCACTACGGCGTTTCAGAAGTCATGAAAGGTGTCAGTAAAGATCAAGCTAAACTGGGCGTATTAAGTTTTTAGCGGCTCGCCTCTGCTACGAAGGACCACGCCCTGCGTGCGAACGTCACGCGTTCCAAATTCGAATTGTTTTGTTCTTAATTTTTTTAAGACGGAAGGGGTACTGGTTTTTCAGCCAGCTTGGGTTTCAAAATGAAGGTCGATGACTTAAGAGTATTCATGCATTTGATTGTGGTGCACATATTTTTGACCACCGTTCTAGTGGTTTGTGTCAATAACTTTTTGAAATCGCGCAACTCCAAAATACATTTGAAAGTAGTGTTTTTTTTTCTGAATTTAAAAAGCGATTAAAAATTGATTTGACTTGATTTTTTTTTTCAAAATACTTTTTTTTAATCACTTCTTTACAAGACTAAGTGATGTGACTTAAAATCGGTTTCTAGGTCTCGATTCTTGTCAGAAAAAAATAGGCTTTGGATATTATGCAAGGCACCTAGCACTTTGTTTCATCGTCATTGATGCTATCGTATTTTTAGGCAAGTACTAACCTTTATCACGCAATTTTTTTGGGCACCACTCATTCATATCATATATGCATTACATAAACCGCACCCAAAGCACTGCCTTGCATTGCATAGCAGTTGTTCACTCTTTACTTTAAAATTACAGTAAGATCAAACAATGCTGTTCAATTGTTTTCGTAAAGTCAATGCCAAATGGTCATGAGCGTGAGTCAGGCCGGTGGGTATCGAACGGTATATGTTCCTATAGTACTTTTGTATGAACACTACATTTTAATCGAGAATTTTCCACTACCTTCATTTGTTTATCCTTTTATGTAAGTAAATTGAGATGTAGATTAATATTACATTAGCCGGCGCTATCAGTAATTGCTTTAATAGTATCTGGGATAATCCGGTTAGGATTTTTGGAAACTTTAAAAGGATTTTTATGGAAAATATACGCGTTAACACAATAACATAGTGCATTAAATCGGAACTGAAGGAATTCACCGCAAAGCTCGTGGTAAATTTCAAATGTAATTCCGCACATGAATTTCGAAAAACTCAGAGGTGCGAGCCGGGGTTTGAACCCACGACCCTCTGCTTGAGAGGCGATAGGTCAAACCACTAGGCCACCATGGCTTTTTTTAAATAAAGATATTTGTACCTATTTGTATTTTGTATTCGTCGCCGTGGCACCTATGCATTTGACATTCCGTTCCTGATCCGTTCCTGTTACGATCATGCCATAATACGGTGACTACACCTTTTCCCAGCGTTCACCGTTTCTTGGCATTTGGTAAATTAACATTGCCAACATCCTGATGAAATAAAAAGTCAATAAAGATAACGATTTCACCTAATCTGCGATAGTAGAAGAAAAATATCTGAAAATTGTGAAGGTACGCCCTTTTCGTTAAGGTTATGTACTACTTCAGTATCAGTATTATCTGTATTTTGAAGGATACAGCCAGTAATTCTATCACTTATCTAGATAATATTAACTAGTTAAGAACTCTAGTTTAAATGATGCTACTGTTTTGCACAAATACGTTTGTTGTAATAAAGTCAAAGTCAAAGTCAAAATATCTTATAAATTAAATATATAAAAACTAACGGTTTTAATGTATCACTTTGGAGCAGCCTGTGTATTTGGATGATCTGATTTCATAGACTTTTTTTCTTGTCTAATTAAGCAAATAACTATTTTAAGATATTGCTAAGTAAATGACTTTCTGCCAAGTTTCTTGCGGCGCATTCATTCTTCTTGGTAATGATGGTCTTTCCGAAAGCGCTGTTAGTTTAAAAATAACGTGTAAAAGTGCCCATTGCGGCCTATTTACTGAATAAATGATTTGAATTTGAATTTGATTTGAATACCAGCCTTAGCCATGGTTTCATTATTTGTCCAGAGTCTAAGGTCACCTTGGATACGATTTTTAATTTCCTGACAGTATTTATAGGAACAATAAAATGAGCACGTGTGTGTGTGTGTGCTCAATTGGCATAGCGACAGAATTCAGAAATAGCGAGAGTTATCTATCACAACAAGCTCATAAACTTATCTTTAGGCTTATGTCAGCAAACAAAAATGTCTTCTTTCTATTCACTGAAACTCCGGTGACGAAAGCTGTCAGAATGTAAACTAAGCATTTGTTTCTGTTAAGTAAATTCATTAAAGAGTTACGCCGGACCGTACTGACTCAGGAAGACGGAGAATAGGATGATCTGGAGATGAGGAGAGGGTTACATCCAGCAGTGGATAGATAAAACCTGCTAAAAGAAGAAGCCAGCTAAAAGAAGAAGAAGTAAATTTATTGATTTGACATTTGAAACAAATGAATCTTAAACAAATGATTCTTAATCTTACACAAGGATTCTTTGAAGAAATTTAAAACTGAGCAAAAAATTCGCAGCCTTACGGTTGGTTCTATGCGTTCTTTTATATTAAAGAAAATTACCTTTAATAGAGATTTTGATCACGCGATTTTTGTATCGACAGACTTTCAAAAGGTACTGTGTACCACTACCACCACTTGGAGTTAGACTTTTTTTACAGCTCCAAGAGGCAAATAACCCAAAGTACCTATTTGATAATATTTCCGACTTAATACCTTCCCTATTTCTGAAAAAAAACAGTGGTGACAGACTGGCGTACTCGGACGAACAACAAAGTGGTTCTAAGTGGCAGTACTTCCTTATTTTCTTAAAACATGTGCAATGTCTTCAAGTCGCGTTTGTTTGTACCCATTTGTCTGAATTTTACCCCTTTGGGGGTAATTTCCTCAAGGCTCGGAATCAATACGTATGAAGGTTCTGTTTTCTCTTGAAGTTTGAAATCCTGAAATAGTTAAGAACTAGTTTATTTATTACATACCTGCATGCTGTAGGTGCTCCACATTAATGACATGAGTAGGTTTTTTAACACATATCGTCATGAAATTCCCACAGAAAACAGTATTAATAGAATACGTACGGTCACGTAGTTGTAAAACCACTCAATAAAACTATGTGGTTTGCACAATTACTGACCGTCACTTGACCACAACGAGTTTGTCAGGTAATTACGTTTTTCTCAATGCGTCATACTTACATAGTAAAGAACCTTTGTTAATACCAGAGACAGTTAACTTTACCTGCATTATTTATCACTAAGCCTTTTCTAGAATTTGAGTAGTTGATTGATTTGTTAGAATTCCATTATTTGTGCCTTACTCTTCCTTTGTAAGTCCGGTTGGTCTTCGGCAAGGGCCTCCTCTAGTCTTCTCCTTTCATGTCTATTTCTCGCTATTCTATTCCAAGTTCTGCCAGTAACCATATGCCTATCTTTTTTGCGGTCTAACTCTTTTTCGCTGGACTTCTCTTGGGTACCATTCTGTTGTAAATACAATGTCATACTAATGTTCATACTTAGTCTGCATCATTTTTCCTTCACTTGAGAAGTCTGATTTGTTGTGCTATGTCGACTTGTAAGAATGTGACCTTTCATTGTCAACCACCTAAATGTCAACGAATTTGGAACCAGTCCGATCCCTAAAACTGGATGAAATTCGACCATCAAGATTTGATCTTACTTATACTGCTAAGTTGCTAAATTTTTGACAAAGTGTTTTCAGAGGAAACATTATTGTGGCGTGCTCCAAGCTATGCGTATAAGGTAACACATCAAGCAACAACACAAGATAAGTAATCAAAGCATAGTACACTTCTAGTAAATAATATTGTACCGCGTGGGGGAATATCTAGCTTGGTCCTATCTCATGAAAAACGCGTGCTTTCGTATTTTAGGTAGGTATCTATTAATGTTAATGTGCTAAAAGCTAACAAAAACAGAGTGTACCCAGTACAGATATAGTCCATAATAGTTTTCCATCGCATTTAATCGGAAAAGTTCGGATTCTTCGTGCTCTCTCAATTTACAGCAGTCCTCATACTACCGTTTTGACACTAAATAGGTAATAAAGTTCCATATGCGGGTGCCGTCATAATACCTATTGAGATCCGACTTATCGTGATGAAAATACGTTATGTATTTATCTGTACAAAGCATCACGTACTCTCCGTTCGAATTGTTAACTCCTAAAATTTCCCACTAGTTAAATAATTACCCACCGTTGTACAGCCGTTCGGATGTTTTATTTAATTATAAATAGGATCACGGACGTATCGGTGGGCGCGTCAGGCGGCCACGCAGGCGCGGCGTGCTCGTGACGTCAGCACTCGTCACTCCCGCGCAAGCCAACCCAAACCTTGTTTACAACGCGGTAAGAGTCTAGAAAACCCCTGCCGTGTTTTTCCACGCACATAAGTGCAACACGTGAGATCCTCGTGAATTGGGTGTTGATGTAGATTACCTATCGTTTTTTTTATCTGTATGGACAGAGCCAGCTGAGTAAAACGGGTAGCTAACGCCGATTTCGTCATGCAAAACAACATTGTATTTTCATTTCTATTCAATAGATTCAAGTGCAGTTTCGATTGTGAAAAGAGTAACGTGTGTCCTAAGTTTGTTATCGACGTGCGTTATCGTTCGACCGAGGCTATAAAAGGCGGAGACGCGAGCGCACAGCGCCCAGTGCGGATCGCACGGGCAGACTCAAAACAACAAACAAAACACACTGGCAATAAAACAGATGACAACATAACAACACTACACATAACACACACAGATCAACAGCACACTATTGACGGGACACACAAATATAAATTTAACATCAAATGAAAAGGCAATGACACGAAATTTTGAATGAATCAGGAAAATTACCCCGTTCATGATAGACAGACTCTAACCGATTTCCAATTGACAGTTTGCAAATTGTTAGTAAACATACCTTCATAGGTCTATAATCGAAACGACTCGATACTGATGAATAAGATAAGGAACATAGTAAACATTATTACCTAATCTAATTTGCAAATCAGGTGAAACCATGACTCACTCACGCTACTAAGATCAGGAGGGTCAGGCATAGTAAATAAAAGACAATCAATAATCAACAGCTATCAAAACGATAGTCTTGTTTGCTCTGGTCGTTAACATTGATGATTCATTGGAGAAGGAAAGGTCAGTTAGGTAACTAGGTAATCCCCAGGTTTTAAATCATTGAATATCCTCTCGGTCACATCTCACTACTATTTACAGGGAATAATACCCACCCTGAATTGTAAACTAGACAAAACCTTAGATCGCTAATGTCAATGGCTTATCTATAGTTTACAAACCTGAATGATAGCGCAGAAACTAACAAACGCTGTTATTACATTGACAAATTCACACTTTCATTCAATATTTAACCGTTTATTACACCTTTTTTATGTTTGTCACCCATTACAATGTTCCCTAACCATAAGTTCTGGACAAGTATGTCGACAAGTAAGTCATATCCTCATTCTTCCTCCTGTCAGGTCACCTTATCATCTACGATTCCGTTATGATAGGTCCGATTAGTTACTTAATCACCTGGCAATATACTATGTTAATGAGTTTTCGTACTCTGTATTGTTTCTTTTATTGCATTGTTGTCTTAATCACTGGTGTATGAACGTCAAGTGCGCCATTCTTGGTTAGCAATGACGCATGCACTATCGATACAACCACTTAGTCATGTTTCAGGTGTTTACAAAACTATATCTAAAGTCCTCAATTCATACGGTACGATGATGTTTAAAAATTTAAATACATGTGATTTTTTAAGAATCAATCAAGTTTTGTCAGGTTTGGTTGATAGCGTAGATTTTAGAAATCTGAAGTACTTACTAAGAGCTAGTGTCTTGAGCAATAATGTTGAAATGACAATATGTATGCTAAGCCAACATCTAGTCATACGTACTTATTTGTCAATATACATATATTTATAGCAAAGAAAAGAAAGAAAACATTTTTATTCGTGACAATTACACAAAATACATAGAAGAACACTAAAAAATTACGTATTATGATCACGAAATGGTCCCAAATCAGCATAATGTGGCCCGTGCGAACAGCGCTGGTCTTCCTTTGGAACCATCACATAAATCATTTATTTGCATAAAAACATGGTACATATTTTGTGGTAAGAAAAAAGAGAGTTTCACATGTTTTTGTCACTAAGTAAGTATGTGACGTACAAAAATCTTAATATTTAATTAATCTAATTATTTAAGTTACACTGTAAAGTGGATTCAATTATATCATTATTATGTTCTAGATAAATAGTTACACAAGTTTTCACAATACACAATATTATACTCGTACATTGTTAAGTTTAAGGTTTAATTTAAAGAAACAAACTAGAACGATGATATATTATATTAGTCGTCACATCAGTGACCAGATCAGATAAATTTCAGTTCTTTATGAAGAAGAAAACATGCCAGACTGGCTAAAAGTAAGGTTACGTAATTTTATTTCATAAAATACATTAAATGGAAAGAATAAAAATAACATCTAATCAACTAACTAAAACTATATGCATATAACATGCCATAAAATTTCTAGATATTTTGAGTGCTGACAAATAATGTCATTGGGATCAGAAGCATATCGAACGGAAACTCAACGCCGTTGTTGAGTATTTTAAACTAAATAATTTAGAAATGAGTAAACTTGGCGACCATAAGGATTGAAAGTACGACAACTTGTAACCTCCACACTGTAACGAGCAAAATGGGGACAACCACAGCTAGTTAAGAAAAAAACTAGTGAATCGTGAGGTGGACTCGCGCACCGAGGGTTCCGTAAACATTTTTAGGTATCTAAGAACGTCCAGTGTTAGCTGAGTCCCTCTCCTAAGCAATTGCAATATACGAGTAAGTGTGCATATATTAGATGGCTACTGACAGGCAGATGAACATTTAAAAATTATTTTTTTTTAGATTTTTTTCATTGGTTGTGCTTTACGAGGTAACTTCATACCAAATTTCAAGTTTCTATGACAACTAGAAGTCTCTAAAAGGTTTTTTTCCACGGCAATTTACAAGGAAATACCTTTTTACAAGCTTTTATTTAGTTTCACCTGTCTCGTTGTCTGTCTGTCTGTCTATAATCAAATCTTGCAAGTTAAATTTGACCAACTTCCAGTGGTTGGATTAACTTGAAATTTGGGTATACTTATGTAAATTGCGTGACAATACAATAATCTAGTAGTAACATCTCGGTAGTCCGACCAGAATCGTCTCCACAGGACGGAACTCTTCAACGGTTAATGGCATTCGCTTGAAATTTGGTATGCAAATGTAGTTTGGGTGACAATACAAGCCAAAAAAGCTTGTATTAAAAATGATTTTTTTACCAAAACCTATCACCACCACCACACTGACTCAACACAACTCAGTACATCCTCAGAACAAAGCAAAGAGTGGTCTAATGAATTACCTAGTTATTTAGTAAATTGAACAAGTGATGGAAACAACAACAGCGTTGGAAATAACCCGATCATCCAGATAGAATCGTATAAATTTTCCGAAACTATCGATGACCCTTGAAACGCAATAATTTGGCAATAGCAACAAGCCCCACACTACAAATTGCCAAATTCGAACTTCATCTCTTGCCGTCTCGCTGACGCTTATGCTATCTAATACGAGAGTGAGAGGGATGGTACGATAGGAACTTCGATTTTCGTAGTAGGCCCACCAGACTGGGTGTTGGCCGGCGTTCAGAATGTTAATTGCGTGCGCTGCGCGGGCGCCGGTGGAGGCGTGACGGCCACGCTGCCGCTGCGTGCGCGTCACGTGACGTCACCAACATTGACACACAAACGATGCCACTCCAACGAAAGGGGTTTCCACACATAGTTTATACAGGTATTTTGGAGTGGACCCAAAAAGGAGTATTTTTTGACATACTTTGCTTGTAGTTTAAATACTGGTAGTGAAGGGCATTGAGCCAAATTTTCAGAATGGTCTGTAGTTTTCTGTGCAGATGTAAACATAATCGTTGCTATCCACGCGTTTCTACGAAACTATTTGCTGTACGTTGTTTCGAATACGTATACTCGATGCGAGTAAGTACATGAGAGCTGTTTGCTCTCAAGCAGAGGATCGTGGGTTCAAATCGGACTCCCACCTTTTTTTTTTACATAATACTGACCTACGAAGCAATCGTGGTGTGTGTGAAGTTGGAAATCCGCACTGGGCCAGAGTGGGAACTTGACCCAAGCCCTATCATTCTGAGAAGAACTTAATGGCTTTAAAAATCCTGGAGGGTAAATAAGACAGATTTACTCGTGTACAAGTTGTGTAAAATAAAAATATGTTTTTAGCCTTAACATTGTTCTCCAAGATTTCGTATAAGCAAGATTTTATGTAAGGTGTTCTACCGATATTCTTCAAGAAAAACACAGTTTCTCATAGATATTTACTCTGACTAAAATATGTAGGTATATTTTATTTATGCAATGGAATTCAACTTTATGCCCATAGAACGAAATAAAGTAGGAAAGCAGACCTTTTTAATGACCAAACTCTCAGCTCTGTTGGTTTTCGGTCCATTTTGACGCATGGTCCTTTAATATAAATTCGCACATGAATTTGGAAAATTCACATTCAAACCCACAATCATCTGCTTGAGAGGCCATAGGTCAAACCAGTAGGCCACCATGGCTTTTTAAAACAAAGGCAAAGGGATGTATATACGGTTTCAGAATTAATAATAGTACCTGAGCGACCGAGCCTTGCTCGTGCTAAAACTCGATAGCAAGCGTTTTCCCAGAGATAATACCAAGCTAGATCGATTTTTCATCCCCAAAAATCCCTACATACCAAATTTTATCGAAATTGTCGTTGGAGCCGTTTCCGAGATCCCCGAAGTATATGTATGTATATACAAGAATAGCTCGTTTAAAGGTACTAAAATAGATAGATAGATAGATACTTAAATTACATTGCATAAAGATTTCGTGAAGTAGGTACTTAAAACAGTAGGTAGCATTATTGAAAAGTGATTCACACATATAGGTAAACAGAAAATAAACTCAGTAGCAATGTCAACAAATAAACTATGTAGGTACCTATGTTTGTACCTCTACAATTCTTCATGATAAATAATCAAATTTTCCATAGAGCTTAAGCGGGTAAATATATTTTTCCAAAGTAAATTGGAATTACGCACTATTGCGATGCTCTGGCGCTTTAGTATAAAACCGTTGATCTACTAGTATATGCTAATTAAACATAGCCCAGTATAAGTATTTAGGTACCCAATTTTACGCACTGAAACTTGGACTTTTTAAATATATATATTTTTTTACCATATTCAATTGTTGCTTGTTACTAAGGAGATTTTTTTTAAAAAGAGAAAGAAGAAAAACATTTATTCGTGAAATTTTTATAAAAAGAAAAACGTAAACCCAGACAGAATATATCGATTGTCACGAAATGGTCCCTGCTGGGTTGGGACCATTTCGTGATAATATCTGTCTGGGTGTTGTCAACCTTGCAGCCGACGCTAATCTTCCGTTGGAACCATTTGAGTCTAGTCAACAAAATTGTGACAAAGTCGGGGGTTTTCCAACTTTTTGTTGGAGTTTATTCTCTAAACATCTGACTTATAATGTACTGGAATAACTGCGTCCGGCCCCGGGCAATGTGTAGGTAGGTCAAATTATTACAACTGCGTGCTTTAGCGGTAAATTAATAAACATGTATGTTATAACACTAACGGTTTCTGCCATTATCACATGAAAGACGTAAACAAAACTGTTAAAGCAGAAATATTACACAGTAAATGCAGCATGGCCTTGTCAGGTGTTCCGCCCAGTTTAGATAATACAATGTAAATAGAAATAGATTGACAATATAGGATTATGAATCGTTGTTTAGTGTTAAATACTAACTTAATTGCTCCAATAGATGCGTCCCCGTAATACAACTCCGTAACCGAAGGTGATTTTATAGAAAGTTGGTATATTCTTTGTCTACCTACCTCAAGTGATTTTGGTGGATCGGATCTGTACTGGGGTAGGTACATCATACTACAGAATACATAGATAGATACATAGGTATATATTACAAGATGGATAGATAGGTATAGATTATATTTTCCACAGGTGCCACCGACGCACATGTGCTTTCAAGTTTTTGGTACGTTAGTACATTATATATTTTGTGTTTTTGGTAAAAAAATAATTTTTAATACAAGGTTTTTTTGCTGACTGTACTCTTCGTTAATTGTACTTATATTGTCACTCAAACTACATTTGCATACCAAATTTCAAGTCGATGCCATTAACCGTTGAAGAGTTCTGTCCTGTGAAGACGTTCCTGGCCGGACTACCAGGATGTCACTACCAGATTATTGTATTGTCACGCAATTCACGTAAGTATACCAAATTCTAAATCTCCAATTACTGGAAGTTGGGTTGGTTGAATTTAACTTGCAAGATTTGATTACAGACAGACTAGCAGACAACGGGGCAGGTGAAAGTAAATAAAAGCTTGTAAAAAAATAAACTTATTTTATTTTCCGCCATTTGTTGCTGTTAGCGTCTAAATTTCTCGATCCGAGAGGAAGATTTTACTTTATACACTAGCGGTGTTTTTACATCGTGATGTCCACACGAACTGTTACGACCATAATAAACGAAAAAAATTGGCAATAACAAAAGTATTAGCACAAAACATTCCGTGTAAACAAAGGGTATGTTTTTCTGCATTCATACGCTGATAGCATTATCACATCCTGCACGCGCATGCGCGGTGCGAAATAAATTAGTGTTGAAATAGGTACCTAACGTTGCAATGAGGATTTGAGCAACACAACATTAGGACGATTTAAAAACAAGTAATACAGCTACTCGTGACCACGGCCATTGTAATGTGGTCGAAACGTCGAAGTGTACATTTGTGTGTTAGCGTGATAAGTCTCTGTTGTGGTAATAATCTCTCCCGTAAGACAAAGTTGTAACAATAATCACTTATTACTTAGGTATAAACAATTATGTAAGTAATAATATTACATTATTTTATATTTTTATAGAGACTGTATGCTGCAGACAAACTGTGCAAACAGTTTTGCAGCACAGAAAGAAAAAAGTTCTCTAGTCAAGTAAACTTACTTCAGTCAAGATGTTTCCTGTTTCCTACTTATATAAGGAAAAAAAAATTTATAACAAAAAATTGAACCGACTACAAAAAACCATGAAAATAATTTTCTACCAGTCTGAAGTGGGAACTATGGCCCAAGCCCTCTCATTCTGAGTGGAGGCCTGTGCCCAGGAGTGGGACGTATATAGGCTGGGACGAAACTGAAGTCGGTGCCTCAGCACGAGCCAGCAGGAGTGGACCTATAGTCGTCTTCTTCACCTACATACCTTATACATACCCATATACATACCCATACTTTATATATTAGACTTCAATCACTCCTGCTGTCTCGTACTGAGGCACCGACTTCAGTTTCGTCCCAGCCTATATACGTCCCACTCCTGGGCACAGGCCTCCACTCAGAATGAGAGGGCTTGGGCCATAGTTCCCACTTCAGACTGGTAGAAAATTATTTTCATGGTTTTTTGTAGTCGGTTCAATTTTTTGTTATAAAATTTTTTTTTCACACTTTTTAGTGTTAATTATCTAAGATACAATAGCTTAATGTCAACTGCTTGACACCTTTTACGAAAGATTGCTTTTTCTGATGCAGAGACGTTCATTATTGAGGAGTCCTGGTGCTTCACCACCCATTCCATTTTACCATATGCATTACGACGAGCATAAATTGCTTAGCAACTGTGTTAAAGTAATTGAAATTCAACCCGTGAAGTACTTGTTATTGAGTAGTAGCTCTGTTGGTTAAATGTGGTCTTCATCATCAGTTCCACTTCACCAAATTATGATTTTCAAGAGCAAATGCACGAGTTACTGCAAAATATATCCAAACTAGCTTTTGCCCGCGGCTCCGCCCGCGCGGTATTCGGTTATCGCGCGCTGTTCCCTCGGGAACTGTGCATTTTTCCGGGATAAAAAGTAGCCTATGTCACTCTCTGGCCCATAAACTATCTCTATGCCAAAAATCACGTCGATCCGTCGCTCCGTTACGGCGTGAAAAAGGGACAAACATACAAACACACAAACACATAAACACACAAACACACTTTCGCATTTATAATATTAGTATGGATTACCACAGGTGTCCCTACAACATTTGAAGAGTTCCCTCGATTTCCTTAGGATCCAATCATCAGATCCTGATTTGGTGCTTATGGGACCTAATTGAAAGCATTCCTAGACGATCGCAAAAAAAATTTTTCAAATCGGTTCACAAACGACGGAGTTCTGAGGTAACAAACATAAAAAAAAAAAAAAAAAATGCAACCGAATTGATAACCTCCTCCTTTTTTGAAGTCGGTTAAAAATAGAAAATACTCGAAGTAAGATATAAAATGTTTCAAAGTATATTTTTTAAATGAACCAATATAATATTTGAGACAAAAGCATGTTAAGGGCTATGTGCAAAAAACTATGTAAAAACAAGGTCAAATAAATACTTTTTCATTCATTCACAATGTAATAAATAACAAATAACTTATTGAAAAAAACCCTTCGGAGCAAAATGCACAATACGCAAAATGTACACTACACGCAAAATGTAACCAAAAGCAAAATGTACAATTCGCACAATGTACTACACGCATATTGTGAAATACGCGAAACGCACACGAAGCAAAAAGTACATTCGCGAAATGTACATATCGGAAAATGTACAATACTCGCAAAATGCACATTACGCGAAACGTGCAATACGCAAATAGCCATACACGCAAAATGTAAAACTTTATTTATATTTTATTTTATTTAAAGTAATCCATACAACCACTTGAAAAGCACAGTTTTTCGGTTTTTGCACGTTTCGCGTAATGTGCATTTTGCGAGTATTGTACATTTTCCAATATGTACATTTTGCGAATGTACTATCTAATAATAATATATATTTAAAAATATCACCTAGACCTCTAGTCCCATTTACAACTCGCTTCCTTATTCAGGACCAAACTCGAGATGTAGGTCGAGAATTGGGGTTTCCCGATCAAATCCTCAGAGGGTGGCCTCGTGAGAAAATTAGTTTGTCCTACTATATAAGGGGTAAAAGTTGGGCAAAGAAAATGAATGGAGGGTGAATAATGGTAGCTTACTGTCTGAATAGAGTCAAGGGGGAATAGTTTTACTATGGCAATTCAATGATTTCAGTATCATGTAATGTAAACGTCAGTACTTATAAAATTACTTAGTTATTTTTTTAACCAGCCAGAAGTCGGAGGGCACAGGGGCATAGCCAGCTTCTGGCCTGGGGGGGGGGGGGCAAGTCAGATTTTTTAGGTCAGATCGATCGCTTGTTTTGTCATACATACTACACAGACACCTACATGAAACACAAGGTATATGTAGTGTGTAGGGCAAACACCCACAAAGGATCCTGCTTCATAAGTAAACGCGGCGTAATATATTGTAGAACATACAATTTCTAGGGGGGCCAGCTGCCCTCCCCTGCCCCCTCCCCCCTCTATATACGCCCTATATATACGCATGGGCGCGAGCGTGACTAACAAACCCAAATTTGGTTATAATACGCTGTAATTCATTATTTAATGCACCTCCACAAGGTAATATCTGACTAATTATTTATTTAAAGCATGACACGGTCCAAGGGAACATCCTAACATTTGATTCAGCACACGTTTCCCCATTGCTAAAACAATGCATCACACAAAGTATAATAAATAAATCAAGCTACCAGAAATCTGTGAATGTGCTGGTTAATCGGAACCTGTGAGTCATCAGGTCATGCTAGTTCATCTTGATGATTACATTGAACTAAATTTTTCCTTAACACTTAAGTTTAAATTTATATCTACCATAAATAAAGAATAACCAAAGTATCTTCTTTTATTTATAACAATAGAAGATATTTTTTTAAAGCAGATTGACAATATTATTAACTAACTTAATACCTATTTATCATTCTTTTATAAGGCAAACACGTCGTCAAGATATATAGATAGACATGGACCCTAGAACGCAGGCCACATTACCTCTTTGTATAGCTATCCCAATTCTTAGCGCGAGGTAACCGCCAGCTCTAGAGTCCCCCGAGGCTAAAACTAACCTCCTAGACAAGTCTTTTAAGACTTTTTTTGTGTCTGTTGACCACGGTCCCATCTTCTTTGCTTTATCCAAGTACCGCTCTGATTAGATGAGTGGACCTCAGTGCCCTCATCATCATCAGCTGGAAGACGGCCACTGCTAAACAATGGCCTCCCCCTTAGAACGCCACAATGAACGACAGTTCGCCAATTTTGTCCATAACTCTCACCACGTCGTCAGTCCATCCTGTGGGAGGCCTGCCAACGCTTTATCTTTCGATTCGTGGTCGCCACTCGAGAAACCCGTACACGCAGAAAACTGGAAGGAGATCTCACAAGATATAGGCTTGGCGGCAAATCGTATCAAGCCAACATCCACTACAAGTGGCCAGCGGAGTGAATAAGTATATTATCTTCCTTCCTTATTGTGAGATGAGAGCGATGTTTGCGATTTCTGAGAACTGTCATCCAAAAGTTGCTAATAAGGAAATGTTACAACCAATGCTGCTATGGATACAAAATTTTGGATCTGAATATGGAAACGGATACGGAAAAATTTCTAGCGTAATCAAACAAAACTGTTCGCTGTTGGTTTTCTGTGCATCTATATTTCAGTTTGTACTTTCAAAACTGTTGGCATAAAAAATCTGAAAAATTTGTGATAGTGTACTCAGGTCTAAATTAATTACCTGAAAACCTGAAAGTAGTTTTCTCAGAATCAAGAGTAGAATTAATTACACTAATTTTTAAATCAGGCCCTATTATATGAAGTGCAAAACTCGAACTTCGTATGTTGCCACATCCTGTATACAACAGGTCATTGACTTAAGTTTTTTACCTATTCATATTTAGGTAATTAATTAAATACTGACCGTTTTTCTGTCAGTTTGATTTTCTTCTAAAAACGGCGAAGCGCAACTGACAGGTACAAATTTTATGAAAATAGAGTTTAAAAAATGTAAAAATATTTATTATTATTATCATTTATTTATTATCATTTAATATGTAAAAATATTGTTTAAAAAAGTGTCTGAGGTTTTCAGTAACAACTTGTTTACCAAACTTCAAATGAAAACTGACACAGCTAACAAGGCTTTACAATTTAAGTATTCTACTGGATTGAATCTTCCGAATACGAGTCTAAGTATTTACCGCATGTTACTACCTACAGTACCTACTGTTGTAGCTTTGAAATAAACTGCTTTCTAAGTCACACGTGTTTTATTCATCTTTTTACTTTCGTATCTCAAGTATAGTCGAGTTCATAAACTTGTGAGCAAAAATTTGATCGAAAATATCTAAGTACGACTGTTTCCCTAGAAGGGCAGTGTTGGGCTAATTCTAATTGCAAGAAAAAAAAAAACAAATTAAAAGGCGAATCCTTGTATTGGGTATAGGGAGACCCAATACAAAGATTCGCCTTTTAATTTGAATTTTTAAATTTAGAATTACGTTGCCAGAAGCGTTAACAAACCATGTACAGAGTTTGCATAATAGTACCCTACAAACCTACACTGCTCATGATTTTCAAAGTTATCTCTTCGTACAGTCACCAGCATTAACATCTGCCACAGCGGAGCATGCAAAAATATGCGACACGTCCTTCCGGGCCTAGGAATAGAGTCGTATCAGATATTTCGATGGCCCAAACGAATAAACGTGTAATCGTAAAACAGCAATTTTACAGGAAAAATAAAACCAACTTTAACAAAGATATCTGACAATTGAAGCTGCCCATATATATGTATTATATATTGTAAGTAAGATATTTAAATTACCTACAAAACAGTGTAAATATTTTACCCTTATTTTTCCCCCCTTTCCTGTAAATAACGAAAAACCTGCTTATTTTTATATTCGAATCATAAAATATCAAGACACTGTTTGTAATGACTCGTTGCAACGTTATTCGTCTTAAAAAGGGTAAATGTAAAGGTCAATACTACAAAAATTAAATAAAAAAATAACACGCACGAGCGAATACGTAAACGAGTTCTCGTTAGTAAATGTGTTAGAGCTATTTACTAGAATTTGACTAAAAAGACTAAACGCGAATAAAAGTTTAATGCTGGCTTGCACGAACCGTACTTGCAAAGTTTACCACGAATAAACGTGCAAAGTATTATCACTTTATCACCCATATTTAGTTGAACAAATTCATCATTAAAAACCGTAAGGCAGCCATTGCGCGTTTATTCGTGTATAATAAATACAACCATTAAAACGGTAACACACTCTTGGAATTTTATTCGTGTAAATTTGTATGGAATAATTACCAACGAATAAACAATTAAAACATTTTATCTCAAAAACGGCCAATCGGATCGGTGTAAAAAAAATTGACGACATACTTTGGGCCATATGTAAGCTAAAAAAGCAAAAAAAAATTTGTTTCGTGTAAAGGCCTTTGCACGTTTATTCGATTGGGCCATCGATTTATGCACGCTTGTTGTGTCAGATATTGGTGCTGGGTGTACCAACGTCGTATTCTAAGCAAGTTATTCCACCTGTGACTCCACTTTACACACCCATGAATTAATTTAATAATTGTGCTAGTCGCACGGCCACTGCCACTGTTTACATCGAGAATAGCGCGCTGCGTCACTCGCCACGCGCCGGTTGCGTGCGCGCACTCACCGCCGCTATACGTAGGTATACTGTGCCCCGTGCAGAGGCGCGGCTGCTTGCAAAATACATGAGTGTTTCAAATAGGTAATATAACTATACGTATTTGCATGATCGTGATATGAAGCGCTACAGAGATGTGGGGGCTTATGCGCTACAAAGGATGAGAGCTAGTTTAAAAAACTGGCCAAGAGCGTGTCGGACACGCCCGAAATAGGGTCCGCAGCCATTACGGAAAAATTAAGTAAATTTTTTCTAAGGATTTCGTATTTTGTATGGAATATTCCAAGTTTAGGTAGTGTTTGAAAAGCCGCGGACGGACAGACAGACAGACATGGCGAAACTATAAGGGTTTGGTTTTTGCCATTTTGGCTACGGAACCCTAAAAACCGGCTAAGTGCGAGTCGATCTCGTGCACAGGCCTTATAGAAGTGCAAACTTTAAACTACCTATGTTACGCTTACCTATCTTACGCTGACTCTTATGTTATTTAATAGGAAAGTGAGAGGGCGGTACGAAACGAACTTTGGTTTTCGAATTTGTAGTAGCCCCCCAGAGGGTTCCGTATAACTCGTACAAGGTAGGCCTCTGTCTCTGTATCTCCTAAGGAAAACGTATGTAGTGTGGTGCCATTTTGGATGGATACTAACATAGTCCTGGGGCCCGACATAAAATTTCTGTTTTCACAATTTAAACCCAAAATCAATCAAGTAAAGTTCTAAGTATAATTTTTTTATGTCCTCAAGTGAGGACCGGGGATTCAGGAGGCTATTCCTTACTTCAGTTTATTGTAAAGGTGGCCTGGAAGAGATCGCTCTCAAGCGATAACATCGCCTATTATTTGCCTTGAAGAACTCTATACGTATAAGTACTTGTGTTCTCTCTACTACTCTATACATAAAAGTACTACTTACTATGTTTTGGTGTTCAATACAGTCATTGCTAGTCAGAGCGACCTTCGTACAAAATTTCAAGTTTCCACGACAACCCCTGTAGGTTTTTCGGTTAAGGCAATTTCTACAGGAATACATTTTTTACGAGTAATGACTGTATCTCTTGATTGCGTTGATGCCGATGTTACAAATACAAATAAATACAAATAGGTTATTTGTTCAACATGGGTAAAATTGTACAAAAAAAGTACAAAGTGATGTTGATTTTTGAAATCACAAAACTGTGAAAACACCATTGGAGAATGCTACAAACGAAGATGACATATTATTTACTACATTTCGCTTAATAAGGGTGTACAATTTCTTTGACGTATTTATAATTTGATACCAAGTTGTTTGCAGACGTAGCTTTTGATTGACGTAGATTTCGCTTTGTAACAAAAATATTTAAAGCTGTTTTCCCCAATTTTTACAAAATCAAACACGTGAGTAAACACGTGTCTTTTTTGTTGTTTTAATTTCATCGTTAACGTAATTTCCTTGAAGTTTTAATTAATTTTTTGTAAGACTGTCTGAAGTTTCAGTTTCAATAATTCAAATTCAAATTCAAATTCAAAAATTTATTTCGGACCTAAAAATCCATAGTGTTAGTTTACAAGCACTTAAGTATAGGGTTAGTAACATACAACACAACACATAAAATCTAGAAGCACATAAAATCTAGGGTGGGGGTGGATTCTATATGAGTAAACACAAATATTATGTTGTAATATTGTGTTTTTTTTTTTTATTTGTCATTTTTTTATTACCTATTTCACAGCGCGTTGAAGATGAGTAAGCTTTTGCTCGCGACATCGCTCTCATAACCATTACGACGGTTAAGTTAGTTTTTTTTACGCTCGTTTCTAAACTTAAGTGGAGATTTGGTGATGGCACAGTTGGTGTGCTTTGCTTACTTTAGTAGGAACATCTTATATGGGTTAGTTGTATGAGGATGTGCTGCAGACATCGAATCAATTTTTATCTTACAAAAGAGGGCAATTAAAGCAGACTAGAATTTAAAAACCTTTGATTCCATCCCAGCCTGTATGTATACGTCCCACTGCTGGGCACAGGCCTCCTCTCAGAACAAGAGGGCTTGGGCCATAGTTCCCGCGGGCCCAGTGCGGATTGGGAACTTCTTCTTGGGAGCTTCGCAGGTTTTTGAAGTTTCCTCACGATGTTTTCCTTCACCGCAAAGCTCGTGGATCTTTGATTGATTAATCTCAACAGAGTAGTAGATACATAACATTTATAAGTGCTTTTTGCCGAAATTGGATTACATTTCGACTTTGACTTTACCTAATCCCCGCGGAAAAGCAATAAACAAATTCTTCGTAGACGAAAACAAAACAATGGTACTTTTCCTATATAATCTTGAAACTGGATTTTTTATATTAATTTCGACTAAATTTAACTTTCGTCCGGTGATACAATAACATGGAAAGTTTCCATTGCTTTACGATCCTTCTACGAGTATCTCCACAACGTGTCTCTCTGGGCCAGAGAGTGATCGTCAAAGTAGAATTTAAACTAAGGTCCGACCGAGATCTCGGCCTCGGTTTCGCAACTCTCGGCCCAAAACAGCCGAGTTTCTTCGAGAATATTGGCGCGCGGTTTACCGCGGTGACACGAGCTTTTCTTAGGATTTTCATTGGTCGCCTCGCCCGGGCTCATGCGTCTGGTACTTGCAACTTGCTGATACCCGCTAACAAGAGTAACAAGCGAAACGCTAATATTTTTGAGTATTGGCGTTCCTCAACATACAAAACATTGCACCCTACAGCCAACAATTTAGGTAAGTACTTTATTTTTTGAGTCTTGGTTTCAGCCGAGATTAAAAAAAGCCTTAATTTAAACCAGCCCGCCGACGTACCTTCGAAATTAATAGTACCCATATGGCCCGCGATAAATAATATTATTTTGATCGCCCTGTATTAAATAATTAAATAGAATAAGTAATAGATGCACCGGTAAAGGAGACAGCTAGACTAGCCGTGTATGTTGTAGAGAGTAAAAGTGAGGTGATTAAAAAAATAATAACAAAATAATTTTTAGTTTAATTCTGGCCCTCTTCTAAAATCTGTCACTTTTTGCCCCTTATCAAGAATATAATAAAGTTGGACAAAGACTGATATCCCGTGTAAAGTTATTCAGGTACTCCTCAGGAATGTTCTACAAAATATTATAAAATTATTTGATTAGATGAATACAAAAATGGTATGTTCCGAAGTAGGTATTAAAAAAAAGAAGAAAAGTAAAACGAGAAGAAGAGAAGTATTAAGTCGTAAACCAGTCATTTCTCCGTTAATACTGCGGTGTTTGGTATGAAGTTTTGTACAGTCACCGCACCAATATCCTGAACAATAAAGCGTGGATAAATAATATGATACGAATGAACTAAAAAAAAAAAACTTTGCTCACCCGCAACCTTATGATAGCTTGTTAGCAAGATATGCGTGTTCATGCAGTTCTTCCACCACACTGTAAAAACACAAATCACACAAACCTATTTATCACTACCACCACAATACACTGACGCGTTTCGAACTCAACCAGAGCTCATCTTCAGAGCGACACATCCGTACACCATACTACAGGATGTTAGATGGTGTTGATGTGGTAGAATTATAGTTTCCAGGTTATCTAAGTAGTAGCAGTACAGGACGCCTAGAAACAATCTAAAACGTCATCAATTTTTACGGCCCATTCATAAAAAATGCGACTCTACATATATAATTCAGAAATACAATACAATACAATGACTCTTTATTGTACATCAGAAATACCCTAATGAACACGATCTTTGTCCAGAGGGTAGAAACAGTTGTCATATTGTCCGTATGACTCTTTAGCCGCGTAAGCCAGTTACTTTCATACCGGGTTTTATCCTCGTGAGGGCCTCAACACTTCGGTTTCTCGCCGACGATTTTGACGTCTTTTGGCTCGAGCTCCACTTTTTTTAATTTAATAAAAAAAAATTGGATGCTTAGGTAAATATTCATGTGGCTTATAATATACGAGAAAGGGAAGGTAACGGCAGTGAAAAATCACACGTTGTATATCGAATGATTAATATCACTAATACAATATGAACGTCTGTTTTACTTTGATCAGCTGAGCCTGGATCTCACTTGAATTGTTAATGACATTACTAAACTTGAAAGTAAATGCGTGTTTTTTTTTTTATTTGACTGGAAAGCAAACTAGCAAGTGGGTCTCCTGGTGGTAAGACATCTTCTCTTCTTCTTCCGGTGCCCTCTCCTATCGGAGGTCGGCGATCATTAGGGCTATCCTAACCTTAGAGACTGCCGCTCGAAAGAGGGATCTGGTACTCATTCCGAACCAGTCTCTAAGGTTTCTTAACCAAGAGGTGCGTCTACGTCCAGGTGGTCTACGTCGTTGTATCTTCCCCTGGATAATAAGCTGAAGCAGACCATACTTGTTGTTACGCATTATATGTCCCAAATACAACAGCTTCCTCTGACATCACCACCGCCCAATTTCAGTTTCAGTGAATATTTAAATTCTGTGCATAACAATAGCGGAATTTATGCGTACGTCCTCCATAATAGATTCGTGTTCTGCCTTCTATTTATTAACCGACATGTTGTCTTTAGACGGGTCTTGATTCTATAGCTTAAATCCAATTATATCTTAGTGTTTCAGTCATTCATTTAACGTTTTATTAACCTTTTATTAATATTTCCAAAGGGCAGTATCGAGGAATGTTGGCGAAGCGCCGTCTGCCGCCCACGTCTACGGACTTTGGCCACTACACGCTCGTTGTGAGAGAAAAGTCCAGTATAAAAACTATATCTAGAGTTGATTGAGTACTTTCTTAGCCGTATAGCTGTATAGGCTGTATTGTGTAAGCAATGGCAGCTCAACAGTTTGCGTGAACTCTAAGGCGTAAGTAATAATGTCTAATGTCACATATAGTGGAGTAAATAAAGGTAGTGACCCCAACAGTAATTCCTCAGCCCGAAAAAACTTGACAGTATGATAAAGTATCAATAAATAAAGAGTATTGTATAAATATCCAAAAAAAAAGTAAAAAAAAAAAAAATTGCTCCGATCAAACTTTCTTCACCAGACATACTCATGTAACGTATTGGAACAATATATGAAATATCAAAAAAAAAAAATATCCCAGCAGAAATGCCAATAATAAAAAAAAATTTTTTTTTGGCGTGTTTTGAACCGGAAAATTTCAGATTTTTTTTCTAGTATCACAAAGTGATACGAATGACTTATCTGGTAAAATAATTTTGGACTAATATAAACAGATTTGTATTTCGTCACCACTTTGAAAAAATCTCGTATCTCAAATCAATACGCGAACAAAATTGAACCTTGACGTAATGGTCATAAAGTGCACTCGGAAAAATTATCCATTTCGAGATACGAGTTTTTTAAAAGTAGTGACGATTTTTAGGTATAAATACCTAACTTAGGTGTTTTTTTTTGATTTTTTTATATTTTAGTTACGGCTCATACTATACAATAACCAAGCAAAATTTCATCGACTGAGGAATTAATGCTTGGGTGTCCATACAACAAGTTCCTTCATTTACTGCACCTATAACCTACAACAAAAAGTTGGAAAACCCAAGACATCGTCACTTCAAACTTCAATATCTCAAAAATGGCTTCACCGATTTTGATAAAACATGTCTACAAACCATTGCTTGAACATCTGCTTTCAAATAAATAAAATGCATTCAAATCGGTTCACCCGTTAAAGAGCTATGGTGACACAGATAGATAAACAGACACTCATGGCGTTCAAACTTATAACTCTTTTTGCGTCGGGGGTTAAAAAGTAGTAAATTTGAGATATTGCGGCTGGTATGTATGAACACCCAGTTGGAGAAAACTGCGTCTGATTCGGTCTAACTGTTCATGTTCTGGAGATAAAGGGGAACTTGGGGGGGTTTTGTTTCTTTTGCGCACAAACAAACCAAAGATCAAACAATATCTCACCTTAAGCGTTACCTTCTCCGTTCCGCCATCGTGAGTAAAAGAATCAAAAACACGACCGCTTTAAAAAAAACTTTAAGTCTTAAATCAGGTAAAAATAATGGCGTCATTCAAAATTACCTTGCGCTCTGTTTTCCCAAAAATTACTTAACCCGAGTCACGTTTCTTCTGTTGCAAAATGCATAATGAACCGTCATTTATGAGTTGTCGATTAAAATTGTCCTATTGATTTATAACAGCGCAACAGTACCTAAATTTAGAACAAACATACTATTTTCTTATTTCTACAGTGTTATAGTTGCATCGAAATTCTTTGGCGAGTGTAGCATAAGCATCGTTTGTTTAAAGTTGAAGAAACTGCTCTAACGATTTCGACGAAATTTGCTATGTGGGCTTTCGGGAGCGGACAATTGATACAATACAATACAATTGCTCTTTGTACACCAGAAATAGTAAGCGATACAGAAAACAGGTACACAGAGAAAATTACAAGGCAAGCAATAGGTATGTAGGTGATACAATACAATACAATTCAAATACTCTTTATTGTACACCAGAACTAGTAAGCTATCTATGTAGTATGTGATCTATGTAGTTTAGTCCTATCTCTGGGTAAACACGTGTTTTTGAGTTTATTTTTTTGGGTAAATTGCACGCGCAATAAGATCAGGAATTTCGGTAACTGTCTTCAGCGTCTTTGTTGGGACGCGACATGAGCGGAGCCCATGGTGCCAAATGGGGATTTACTTGAGGTTCGTGGGGCCATAATATACTATTTTGTGGATTAGTTGATAGGAAGAAAAAAAGTAATATGATGTTTCCCCTTTCGGTAGTAGGGGAAATGTTGACAAATTTTAAAAATGTACAAAACGAAAACATGGAAATACTTCAGCGTGTCAGATACCTATTGTAGTTTAGATTCTCCAGCGTGTCTATGATACCTACCGAATGTACTCATTTGCAGTCTTACGTGGTGGGGGTGGCCATCCGGAAGGGTAGGAAAAGAAAAGAGAAAAAATCCAGCGCGTCACATATTCTAAGGGGACGTTAAGTGAACCCTAAAAACGCTCCCATTCAAAAGACTGACGATTCTGAAGTGACGCAAGATCGTAGCAAATTTTCGAAAATGTAAAAAAAGAATGCCACATTGAATACGTGGACTTATATAAATATGGTAAGTTCCCAATCCGTACTGGGCCCGCGTGGGAATAAGGCCCAAGCCTTCTCATTCTGAGCCCAGCAGTGGGACGTATAAAGGCTGGGAAGATTCAGCAGGGTCCCAGTATCCTTCCTTATGTTCGTCTGACACACTTGAGCAAATCCCGAAATCCCCTCTTGGGTTCCACTACCCCAACGGCATAATAGTCCTTGTAAATATAATTTAATATTATTTTTATTTTAAGTTAGTTTTTAGATAAGGTCCTCACTGAAAATCAGCGCCACGGCTTGCGGTGGCATTATTTTGAGTGGGGACCCATTTAGCGTCATGTGTGTCTTTATTTATTCTTTGTCAAAATTACTGGCACTTGAGGTATCCCATCTTAGGCCTCTAGGTTGGCAACGCATCTGCAATCCTCCTGGTGTTGCAGGTGTCTATGGGCGGTGGTAATCTCTTACCATCAGGAGACCCACTTGCTCGTTTGCCATCCAGTGGAATAAAAAAAAATGTTTGTTTTTATGGCGTTAAATAAATGTATTTTCTTTCTTTCTAAATTGAGGTCCTTGAGAACTATGTTCTTCTTGGAGCTAAAACTGACCAATATGGACAACGGCCAGCGCGCGATTCGTGTGAATTTTAACTTTAATTCTTTGTTTCCTCATCATTCCTAATCTACTGCCGAATAAGAATAGAATAAAGCAGATTAGAAATACGTGTATTCAGCCAACACGTCATGGCAAAAAAAACATTTACAGAATGATAAAGAATACAAGAACAAAAAATAATGATGTGAAGCCGAAATGGTCTCCCCATCAATTACCCACAAGTACATACAGATCTACGGAGCTATTGATAGATCCCAGTGCGCGGTGACCCGCGGACTTTGCCCGCCCTGCGCGCGCGCCGGCAAAACACCGCGATCGAAATAGGGCGGATTGTTGATGTTAGGGACCACAGAAATAAATAGGAATAGAAGTACGAGCTCAAAGCGCGGGCGCACATAGAGGTAAATTTATATTTATTTTTCCATTTCAGTCTGTAAGGAATTAGTTAGCGACGTACTAATTTTTTTTTATAAAAATAGGCTTACGTTTGACCTCAATCTCGCTTGATGGAAGACACATACAGAGTAGCAGTGGTCAGTGTGGGAAAGTCTGAAAGACATACGAAGATCATCTGTTCTTAAGGAAACATGCCATCGATTTTAGTAACGAGAAAAACTGCATTTTTACATTTAAAAAAAACTTTTACTCAGTTTGGGAACCGAACCTGGTCGTTTTGAAAAATATTTAAAACATACATTGAGTATATCTATTTTGATATCGGTAGTTATAAGTTTATGTTATAACACTCATTAAACAATATATGTTACTAAGAAACATGGTCTCCAGAAGAAACAAAATGCATCGTATTTGATATTCTTTAATAATGTTAGGTAGTTTTATTTTTCAAAACGTCCCGGTTCTCCCAAGCTGAATACAAGTTTTTTTAATACGTACGAATGCATTTTTTTTTGTTAGTAAAATCGATGACTGGTCCCTAAGAACAGATCTTCTTATGTCATATACTTTCAGACATTCCCGTCCTGACCGATCTAAAAGAACCACCCTGTATATTGTTAATGACCGTAAACAAATTAGAAAAGTCTAAAAATCCCCTGATAGTATGATTTCAAAGTTCAATACCCTATTTTTAATGAAACAATAGCTAAGAACTACAGAAAGGAATCTTGCTTTCATATAAAAAAAGCTGCATCGTAATCGGTCTATCCGTTTGTGGGCTACACGTTGGGCTACAGACAAGAAGAACAGACATGGCCTCGAACTGATAACACCCCTTTCTTTGCGGTGGGGGTCAAAAAGCTTGTAAAAAAAGAATTATTAAAAGTCCATTAGGCTTTATGACATAAAGAGCACGTTTCATCATCATCATCATCATCTCAGCCGCAGGACGTCCACTGCTGGACATAGGCCTCCCCCATAGACCTCCAGTTGCTTCGGTTGGCAGCGGCCTGCATCCATCGTGAACCCGCGGCTTTAACCAGGTCATCCGTCCATCTCGTTGGTGGACGTCCTACGCTGCGCTTGCCGATCCGTGGCCTCCACTCGAGAACTTTTCGGCCCCAACGGCCATCTGCTCTCCGTGCTATATGGCCCGCCCATTGCCACTTCAACGAGCTAATCCGCTTGGCTATGTCGGTGACCCTTGTTCTTCTACGTATCTCCTCATTTCTGATTCGATCCCGTAGAGAAACCCCAAGCATAGCTCTCTCCATAGCCCGCTGAGCAACTCTGAGCCTATTCATAAGGCCTACAGTAAAGCACCACGTCTCGGATCCATATGTCATCACTGGCAACACACATTGGTTAAAGACTTTCGTCTTAAGACACTGAGGAATTTTGGACGAAAAGACATAGCGGAGTTTCCCAAACGCTGCCCATCCGAGTTGGATTCGACGATTGACCTCTTTCTCGAAGTTGGACTTACCTAATTGGACGGTTTGTCCTAGGTATACATACGCGTCAACAACTTCAAGAGCCGAATTCTCAACCAAAACAGGGGTAGGCAGCACATGGACATTCGACATGACCTTTGTCTTGTCCCTGTTCATTTTGAGAACATGTTCATGCTTAAGAGCACGTTTATATCTTCGTAATTTGTTTTAGATACTTATTGTGCAGAATTGCGAAACTGAAGTGGCAGTAGGCAGGGCACATTGCTCACAGGACTGATGGCCGATCGGGTCAAAAGGTTCTCGAATGGCGTCCGCGGACCGGGAGACGAGCTGTCGGTAGGCCTCCAACAAGATGGAGCGACGACCTGGTTAAGATCGTGGGATCGCGGTGGATGCGAAAAGCACAAGACCGGTCTGAGTGGAGAGCCTTGGGGGAGGCCTATGTCCAGCAGTGGGCGTCTTTCGGCTTACATGATGATGATGATGATTGTGCAGAAACTCGAAAATACAAATCAGAACATAAAAGTACCACTTGTTAAACAGTTAAATATTTACGTGCGTAATACATGTTTTTTTTATGTCTGTAACTCATAGATAACACCATGATAGCCATTGTTTTTTTGTCCATGGGTTATGTTATCAATTATCAATAATTAAATTTATCGTACATAGTATAAGGAATTTATCAATGCCTATGTTTCCCACGTCCTTCGACGATAAAAAGCGAAAACATCATAAACTTAAAAGATAATGGTTCCTCAAATTCGTTCGATATTTATCATTACGACGAAACAAATTACGTGCGTGGTTCTCTGTATAAAGTAAATGTCCCAGTGCTCGACACGCTAATACCCAATAGACGACACATGCTGTCATGACGACCGGATAGCCAAGTGGTTAGAGAACCCGACTACGAAGCTTAAGGTTCCGGGTTCGATTCCCGGCCGGGGCAGATATTTGTATGAATATACTAATGTTTGCTCTCGGGTCTTGGATGTTTAATCCCTTCCCTACTTAATATTATAACTGCGGAAATAACTCTGTCTGTCTGTCTGTCTGTCTGTCTGTCTGTTACGCTTTCACGTCGAAACCTCTGAACCGATTTTGATGAAATTTGGTATAGAGATAGTTTAAGCCCCAAGGATCAACATAGGATACTTTTTATTCCGGTAGAGGGTGCCAACGCGCGATAACCTAGGTCCGCGCAGACGAAGTCGCGGGCATAAGCTAGTGAGCTATATTTCTTTTTGGTAACCGTGTTGTATTTAAACGTCTTTGTCATGTAAATAATTAAAAAAATATATTCCGTACGAATATGTAAGTTATATAACTATGCTGAATATTTACAAATACAAATACAAATAGTTTATTTCCAAAGATATTAAAGACGCAGAATACATTTGTGCTGACTCCCACACTATGGGCATGGCCTGTCTCGTGGAGGAAACAATACGGTTTACAAGAAACAATTCTTAGCGGCAGATGGCAACTATGTTTAAGGAACAGTAAATGTAGACACGCTGAATATACTTTTGATAGTAACAGAAATATACTAGCAACAATGCAGCCTTATCCGGCTCTAGAGTAAAATTTTACACAGTGGGACGGGCGCAGGCTGAAATTCAGCGCTGCAAGTTTCATTTGCTCGCAGCTTAAGCTGAGCCTGAGCCCATTGCCACACAATTATCTGAAATTGTTTGTTTTTTTTCTGTGTACTCTTATTTTATGTGGCAATAAATGATTTTATTATTATTATTAATAATAATTGTATTCTAGTAATTATTTAACTACATTTTTGACTTTCGTGGTAGCCCTGGTCGATGTTCAAAGTATATGGTGTCACGGTGTGTTAACATCTCAAATAAAAAAAAAACAAGAAAACTTATACTTACAGGAATGTTTATTGAAGATTAACTCAATCATTTTCCAAAATAAATAGGATTAATAATTTTAAAACAGTTTCCTCAAAATCAAAATAAACTGAGCCTGCCATTATTTTTATGAACCATGCTTAAGCGGATTTGTTTTAGAAATTGTTTTTTTTTTTTAATTTTAATTAATAAAAATTTGCTCCGGTGAAAAAAATTTAACTTCCAAGTCAACATAATCAAAATATACGGTCATTAGAAAATATGATGTAAAACCTTATAACAGGGTTTCTGAAAGTGGGGTCCATCGATCCAGTCCAGGGGTCCGTTGCATGTGTATCAGGGGTCCGCGTAGGTCAGCCTGTGTACATGAAATTCCCAAAAATATTTTTTGACAGGAGTCCGTAGAATTGTTTAAATTGCGAAAGTGCGGTCCCTGACTACAAAAAGTTAAAAAAAACCTTTCCTTATAGGATGCTTCCAGTTGTCCTAGAAACTTGAGATTTGGTATGAAACAACCAATAAAATACTTAAGTCTGAAAAACTTAAATTTGTCATGTCACTGTCTATTTCGGTAACAAATCTGCAAGGACTCCATACTACAAACATTCTGATCCTGTGCTCTGCCAACATTTGGAGGTCTATAAGTCTGTGATTGGATAGGTACCTATTCTTAGCTACATTTGTACGGAACCCTTGGTATGCGAGTCAAACTTGCATTATTTTGTTTTAACAATAGTTAATATTACTATGTACTTACTTCACATATTTAAATTTCGTATATTTTTTTATGAAGCGACATATCTTTGCTTCCTATTTTAATCGCGTTTAGCAATCACCTTTGGGTGGGGCATAGTTTGGCACACGCTAGAAAGACGGCAATTAACGTTATCGCCTCGAAAGTGGTATTTTTCAGCGTGACGTTGCCTGCCAGCACGGGCGGCGGGCGTGACAACGTCGTGCCTGAGGTGTGACAGTTGACGTCACGTGACGGCGTCATGACTACTGCGGCATGGATGTCGCAAAATAATAGGAGGATAGGATTAGGTTTTTTTTATATATTAATGTTAAATAAATATCTTGGGACACTAAACTTGACACCAATTGACATTCTCAACAGAGGTTTTTCCGAACCGGTGGTGGATTTTTTTGACATTCATAAGTGCTTGTTATAGCCTAATTGAATGAAGATATTTTGACTTTGACTTTGTCCTAGTCCCAAACTAAGCAAATCTTGTACTACGTGTACCTACTAGGTAACGAATAAACATACTAATAATAGATTAATTAATGAACTAAAACCACCACCACCTCCTCCACCTCTATGGACCTCCGCAAAGTAACGCCTGATTCAATAAATTAATAGATTAATTAATTCAATGTTGAGCAATATTGTAATTTTTTAACAGTTTTATACCCAGAATCGATTGTGGTTTTATTGGGCCCGCCTGGGAACAATGGTTCAAGCTCTCTCATTCTCAGAGGAGAACTGTGCTCAAGAGTGAGACGTGTATTGGTGAGGTTTATGATGATGAATTATTATAAGCAGTTAAAATACAATTCCTCTGAACATTTAGTAAGTATTTTTGCCGATATTACCACGGCTAGGAGTTTACGATGTCATTTTTGGAAATTCCCGTAGAACTTTGTACTTACAATTTTGGAATTTAAAATCACCTGGCCCTAATTACGAAGTGCATTCGAACTTCATATGTTGCCATTCTACTGACGCTTATGTCATTTAATATGCGAATGAAAGAGATATACGAACTTCGAATTTCGAGTTTCATAGAGCCCCCATGATCTGATGGTTTCTCGAAGTCGCGGGTAAAAGCTAGTAATGTACGTAGATTTTAGCCCTTGACTTAGCAACATTCTAGCTTAGCAAAGAATGGTGAAGATAACGTATTTAATTGACCTTTCGTAATTAAGGTATCAAAGGTCAAGTGAGTTCCGGTCACCAGTTTTGGAATAACTTTTCATATAACATTCAACGCAACAAGAGACTTGCATTACATCAGATGGCCATGCAATGGATTTAATTAAAATTGCTATTATAATAGCCGTTTCTCCGGTATTATAGCACCGAGTGGTTTTGATCTAATTATGTTGATAGTTTTTAAATTGGATTGGAATCGATATTTTGTGTATGAAGTGAGTTGACATAAAGCTAAAGGAAAGAAAAGGAAAACAAAATAGATCGACTAGAGGAAGTAAACGTGAAAAGTGTGTATCGTCTAATTACTTTTTAATGTCGCTCCGTATACGTTTATTATATATTATATACTATATAGTATATAATCGCCCCGTTTACGTTACCTACGGTCTCTATAAAAATGTCGGTAGCTGATCGTAAAATCCGCCAGATCACGAAATTCCTAGGCATATCATGAAATGTTAAAAGTTGGCCAGGCAAAGGCCAGGCATATTATCAATTATCACGATATGCCTGAGAAACAATACTGCAGATCGATTAGAGCAACGCATTCGTCGGTATTCCTAGATTTATACCGGGCACATCGTGATATGCCGAAGAAAATAAAAATGTAGGTGCGACGAGAGAAGCGAGGAGTTGATTAGTATGAATTATGACCATAAAGCACGAGCTGAGCGAGCGAAGCGCTAGAAATGATACCTATGCCTAGGAATTTGATGAGCTGCCTAAACTGACCAAATCAACGAACAAAGGCCTCCCCTTAGAACGCCGCAATGAACAACAAATCGCCACTTGCATCCATTATTATACCTATTTAGGTATAAATTAAAGAAATAATTATTGATTAATTCAGGTGTTGCTTTACGAAAATCCATATCAATGAACTGCAATATTTTTACCACGCTTGCGCTTGCTTCTGGTTCACGAACTTTGAGTACTATTTATCTAGAATTTAAGAAACATAAGTAAAACATTTTAATCCAAATTAGCAAGCGTTTTAATATTTATGATAGATAACACTAAATGAATATATCGGCCTTACTCGTTATTAATCATTAAATATTAATTTGTATTTTGGACACACAGACACTTAGTCTTGTGTTTAGTTTAGGTGTGTCGTAGAGATAAGAGAGGGTTTGTGAGCGCTATGTTATCAGCGCGGGGCCGCGGCGCGAGGCGTCGCTGCCGCCGCCGACAGTCGGCCTCCGGGCGCGCCTCCGGGCTCCGCTGGCGGCTACGGAGTACTCGGTACTCAGGGTACTATGGTACCCAAGTTACTCAGAACATAGGGTACCATGGTACGCTATATTTGTGGCTCAGGGTACATAGGGAACAAAGTTACCGACTTTAAAGCACTGGATTGCAGTGTACGACAACAAAGTTCGGAGTGCAAAGTTCAGAAACAGCTTCGTCTAAAATTATCAAGTGCGGAATCGTACAGGTGTTGTGATCGTAAATAGTTGTGTAAGTTCGTGCCGTGTTGGACTCAAAGGAAACAACAAAGTATATGTAAAAAACTTTTTTTAATTAGTCTTCAAGCTTCTCAGCTGTAACATATACATTCTTAAAACTAGGAACTACTTAAGTAATGGGGACAGTCTTAAAGATGAGTAGGACTACAACTAGGTAACGATCATGAGATCTGAATCACAGAATTATTGCTGCGCGTTTTAGTGAGCGGGGGCGGGTACTGACACCGCCATCGTCGGCGAGGGGAGCAGCCGCAGGACCGGCGCGGGCGGCGCGCGCTCCTTCGCGTGGCGTTTGACGTGCTTCGCGAGGTGGTCCGAGCGCATGAAGCGGCGGTTACAGACGCGACACCCGAATTTTTTCTCTCCCGTGTGGGTGCGCTTATGTCTGGAGAGCTCATCGGACCGGGAGAATCTCCGCTCGCATCCGGGCCATGCGCATTTAAACGGGCGCTCGCCGGTGTGCGTGCGTGCGTGGGCTTTCAGGTGGGATGATTTGAAGTAGTTCTTCCCGCAGCCTTCGTAAGAACATTCGTAGAGGCGTCGCCTGGCGGCCGGGGCCGGCGCGACCAGCCACAGGGCCGTGGTCGGTAGCAGAGCCCCCGGGACTAGTACTGCCGAGGTCGGGCGCGGGGCCAGCGGCACCCAGCCGGGCGTGGCGGCCGTCGGGGTCGCGGGCACGCGGGGCTCCTCGCGCTTCGGGCTCTCCACGTGCGGGGAGGGCACACGGGGCTCTTGCACAGGTGTCGGCGGGGTCAGAGGTTGAGGAGGCGGACTTTGGGACTGACTCGCGATATATTTGGCGTAGGAATAACTATGACCGCGATTCATTTTGAACTTGAGGGTTTTTAATATGTTAACGTCTTCGGGCGGCGGCGGGAGCGGCTCGGGGCTGCAGGTGCCGTCTTTGTGGGCGCGCATGATGACCGAGGGCCGGCTGCTGGGCTCTGGAGGCGGCGTGGTCAGCAGGAGGCGAGCTAGTTCGCAGCGGGAGCGCTTGCTGCACTCGTCTTCTCCTTCAGAGTCCGAGGGCTGAGGTGTCACCAGCCCCCCGGGCAGGGGAGACTCGCGGGCACGCTTCAACGCAGCCTTCTTCAAAGGCAACTCGACCTGTGGGACAAAGACAGAAACATAAGTGAACGGTCGCTACTCGCGGCGAACACGCGCGGCTAGCGTGACCGCGCCGTGGCCGCGGCCGCGCTACCATACTTTCGATTGCACAAATGGCACAACCAAAATTACCAACGTATTTTTTTTCGACACACATTTTTTTAAAATTAAATTAATGTTGTAATTTTTTTTTCGGTAAGTTTAAATACATTTTCGCAGACACTCACTTTATTTTCCATCAACGGCGGCGTTGAAGGCGGTGAGAGAGGACCACAAACTTCCATAAAAGTAGACATTGTGATCAGAATAAGAACATCCGAGGCGGTGGAACTTTCTTTTTTAATTCACAAAACTGAGTTATCGTTGCGCGCTTGGGGGCTTGGGAGCCGTGCGGTTCTGTCAGCGAGCGGCAGACGAATAAACCGCTTCGCGAGCTGTCGCCGTACGAGGCACTGTCAGTTGCGGGGCGCGGGGCGGCGGGAGCCAATGAGAGCGGTCGGCGCGGCCGCGGGAGCCAATCAGGGGCGAGTGATCACGCACCGAATGCGTGCCGGCGCGTGGCGTTCACGTGAACACGGAGTGACGGCGGCGAGGCCGCGTGACGTCACCGGCGCGCCCCCGGTGACGCGTGGGGGCGCGGGCGGCGGCACAAGGTCGCGCGCTTGCATCAATGACGCCGCGCTGCAACGGACCACCATTTTGACAGTCAATGACCCCATGCCCAAGTGTCATCTAATTTCCCCCCCGAGCGACGCGAGAGCTTCAAATTCAAAATTTAAGGGTGGGTTAGAATGTTCTAGATTAAAGATAAAAATAACAACAAATGTGGGAATTCTCACAGGGGGTTATTAGTGTGATTAGATAGCCGATGTGCATACAGACCGTATCATTTGTTTGATGTTTGCTTACTAAAATTAACACGGTTCGCTGAGTAAATACGGGTTGATACACATTTTAAAACATTTATTTTATACACTAACAGACTATTAGATTAGGACACGTTATAAAGTTAAAAAGTCTATGAATTTTTAAACTTTGGCTAGTTGGTATACCAACTGGATCCCAACAAATCGATCGCACAAAAAATTGCACTACCTAATATCACAATATTAATCCTGCTATAAAATATAGGTAGTTAATATTTTAAGGGTTTCGCAGCTCTAAAGATAAAGAGGGACACTGATTAAATAATTTCGTTGTATGTCTGTCTGTCGTGACAACTTTTCTTATGAGCCCGCAATTCAAATTCAAATCATTTATTCAGTAAATAGGCCGCAATGGTCACTTTGTCATTTCTTAAACTACCAGCGCTTTCGGAAAGACCATCATTGTCAAGAAAAATGCGCCGCAAGAAACTTGGCAGTTAGAAAGACATGTTTTCAATATAAAATAATTACAAATAAAATACTTAAAAACTAAAGTACAGAATTAAAGAAAAAAATTACAAAAAAATACCTACAGGGATGTATGGGGTCCCCAGTTACCTACAAGACTAAACACTAATTATATCTACGTTCAGTGGAAGTGTAAAATGCTTCCAACGTCACAAATAAAAAAAAATCTGAAATATATATTTAAAAATTTAAAGGCCTCCCCCTTAGAACGCCATAATGAAGCACAACTCGCCGCTTGCATCCACCGGTTGCCCGAAACCCTCACGATGTCAGTCCGCCAACCTCATAACGTAATAACAAGGGAAAAATACCAAATACCACCGATCGAATAACAGTTCAGCAGGGCTACTACGAAACTCGAAGTTCGTGTCGTGCGGTCCCCCTGACACTTATACTATTTAATACGAGAGCAAGAGGGACGGTACGATACGAACTTCGAGTTTCGAGTTTCGTAGTAGCCCTACAGAGCGGTAATGCGGCCAGGTCTACCAGGTCGTCTTTTTTTTACTAGAATTTAATAATAAAAAATCACAGTTCGTCTAAAATAACTGTTTTTGATAGATGGCATCACATTTATAATAAGTAAGGATTCGACTGAATAAGAACCAAACAACAAGAATCACATTGTTACGGAACAAGCAAACAAAATTACACAACTTTCACTTCACCGTACGTTTTTTTACAAAAGTCCCATGTCCATTGACACTGCTGTTCAAACTCAAACTTTACTGCAGCAAAAATAGGGTCTAAATTTAAATATGAAAGCAGAAGTACATTCTTTTGAAGTGACTCCGTGAATTCCGTGATGTAATTGGAATGTCGCAATAATAGTGCATTTCTGGGGCCGTCGCAATGTCAATTAGTTGAATAAAGCAATACGACACGTTACCGGAAGATACAGTACTGTTTAACTAAAGAAAACACGCATGCGCTGAGCTTGGTCAAAGGTCGTATCAGCAGTCATCAACGCAACGCTCGAATTTTGTGGCGCTCGGGAAGGGTAGCTAAATAAATTAATTCGAATAGGTATTTGAATAGTAAAGTTAATTTTTTTTTTTACACTCAATTATACTGCGGTAAACTTTATATATGTTAAAAGAGGTTTAGATACTAAATCCAAACTAATATTATAAATGCGAAAGTGTGTTTGTACATTTGTGTGTTTGTCCGTCTTTCACGCCGTAACGGAGCGACGGATCGACGTGATTTTTGGCATAGAGATAGTTTATGGGCCCGAGAGTGACATAGGCTACTTTTTATTCCGGAAAAATGCACTGTTCCCGAGGGAACAGCGCGCGATAACCGAATACCACGCGGGCGGAGCCGCGGGAAAAAAGCTAGTACGTCATAAAACCTTTATACTCATTTTGCATTCGAAAAATAATTAATTATGTTAAATTTCCCAACAAATGCCAATTTAATTGCCATGCAAAATAATCTGTAAAGTCAAATAATAGTTTATCAAAACCTCAGTCAGTGTGGAAAGGTCTTTACGAGTAGTTAAGTCATTTAAAATGGATATTTTCTTGCAGACGTAAAGATTGACAGCAAATGGATGAACAAATTTTAGTACTTAATCTATTCTAAGACCGGCTTGCAGGTAAAAATAAATCTAGACTTAGTAGTTAAACCTGGCTTAAGCTTGACAATTCCATACATTTTGACATTACTAAACTAAGCTTAACGGTAACTCGAGATTTATGTGTTTCCAGCAAGTAGCCATAAGTGTATTATAACCTATTCTAACCCTTAAAACATTTTTAGTTTTTATTTATAGAAAATAAAGGTTAAAAATAAAACACTTTGTGTATTTGTTTGAATTTTTTCTTCTGCCGACCATGCGTTGATATACCTACCGATGATTAGTCATCATAATCATCACCACCAGATCTGATTATTTCCTGCGCTCCGACTTCTGGCCGGAGGGTGTACTGTTCCGTCGAAGGGTGGCGACGAAGGCGACTTTCAAAATTGCCTAATTGTTTATAGTACATTATTTATAGAGGCTGGAAAGTAAGCAATAGATGAATGAGTTAGTTTAAAGGCCGATTCGAGGATAATGATAATATTAATACTAGTTCATCTATTGCACTTTTGGCCGAGACTAAGCACTGTGCTCTTCACGATCACTGCGAGAAAACACATTTATATTCCCAGCGACACAAAATTTGGCCCACCCTTCATACAAAATTACCGATTCTGCATACATTTGAGGGCCAAATTTTTTGTCGCTCAGTATAGGTAGTTCTAGAGTTGGTTTGCGAAATGAAAAGTTGCGAATCAGGTTGCCAAACGTTAGTTGCGAAATGATCGGATACCCTTAAATTTGGTACCTACTGACACAGAATAAGTAATAGTACTACCGTACAGAAGGGACTCTTTCGAACAAAAGTCAGGTTTAGGTATAAATCGTTATCTACTCTTACGACTTGCACGCGACATTGAAACTTATCATGTTACGAGAGCGTTCATATTCCGTTGGACACCGTTGACTCGAAACCGGTTTGGCGGGACGAGCACAGGGTTCCCACTCGTCGATGAATAAAGATAACAGTGGGTATTAATATGAACTCAATAAACTACATTTAATACACAAGGAAATATTCCATAACACGCCTATTTAACAACAAAACATGACAATGATAACCTAACTACACCTTCGCCGACTAAAGATTTCCGAGTTGGCGAAACCATGTCTTAATATTATTTGTGATCAACCAATTACAGAATTTTATCAGTAGATAATTAGAAACATACGAAATTATTACTAGGCAGCAGGGCTACTACGAAATTCGAAGTTCGTGTCGTGCGGTCCCTCTCTCTATCGTATTAAATAGTATAAGTGACAGAGGGCCGGAACGACACGAACTTCGAGTTTCGTAGTAGCCCTGCAGGAACTTAGGAAATTAGAGAAGTAAAGAGAACAAACATCTTTCGGAATGTTGAAAAATGATATTCCGATTCCTTTTTCTTCTTTTTAATTACACATCCGTAAACAGTAACAGTATAACTCAGACGGATTATTTATATCGTTTCGAAGTTATTGTTACAAAATAAAATAATAGGATACACTCCGTGAGCTCTTAAAAAGACCTTCGGATTTTAGAAGCATGCTTCGGGTATAGACGATGACACGCGATGGTGATATGCGGTTCTGTTCTGTTATCAACTTGCAAAACTTTTCAAAGTTACCGTACAAAGTTATGTAAAGAATAACCATCATCACAAAATAAATCTTACTGTAATAATATTACGCTTCTTTATCTTTTTCTAATTTTAATACAATATGACTTTTTGTCATGTGATACAAATAAAACAAAATCAGCATTTTCGAATTCTTCCATCGTCAATTTAAATTGAGAACTTCCTGTCTCAACACACTACTTTTGTTTGGAAGTATATAGAGCTGTTGTTATACTGTATCTACTTTTCTTGGGTACGTCAAATGAATTTTTTTGGTCTGCTTTCCTTTTATATATTTTTTAATGTACTTTTCGAAATCCCCGTTGCTTTTATAACTCGGTCTTGCACCTTATTAAAATATTTACGACCAACTTTTTTCTTAAAAATTTCCACTCATATACTTAATGTTTATAAATACACTGTAAAAAAATTCCAGTGATTGGCTGTTTACCGAGATACCCTGCTTAAGTTGACTCGCCATGGAAATCAATTTCCGAAAAATAACAAACTACCTAAATAAATATTATGTAAGTGGTGGTTTTAACTGCTCTATATAAATCAATGAAAACAAAACGAGTGCACTCTACGCGTGATGAATTGCTACTGAGTCAAAAAGACAGTTGTCATTTTTTACAAACGAATCCTTCCGATTTCCCCCGACACCCGAAGGGAAGCGTGCGAGCTAAGCGGCAACCCACTACCGTGAACCCCAATGGTTAGGTCGCCGGCCGAACGTACCTAAACTGCCCTTGTTCCTTACAGATAACCATGACCAGATAACTGGTAATCTGCGAAGAATTTTTTTCTTCCAGTATAACTAGTTATCTCCAAAGAATTTATTTTCCCCACAGATAACTGTTATTTTTAACGGTTATCTGTAAGGAAAATCCATTCCTTCCAGGTAACTAGCTACCTCCGGGGATTTTCTTTTCCCCACAGATAACTGTTTTTTTTAACGGTTGACTCTAAGGACTTTCACGTTTATAATATTAGTAAGAAATGCGTTTATTAGTTAGTATAATTGACTTTTATTGTACAGTAATGAAATAGGACAAATAAAGAGTCCTTAGAGTCAACTGTTAAAAAAAAACAGTTATCTGTGGGGAAAAAAAATCCCCGGAGATAGCTAGTTACCTGGAAGGAATGGATTTTCCTTGCAGATAACTGTTAAAAAAAACAGTTATCTGTGGGGAAAATAAAATCTTCGGAGATAACTAGTTACACTGGAAGAAAAAAATTCTTCACAGATTACCAATTATCTGGCCATGGTTATCTGTAAGGAACAAGGGCTAAACTGCGGAGTGTCCAACCCCTGCTACTGATCCTTATCGTGTAAACGAAATATTCCCGTTAGCTAGGTGGAAATTAAAACTCGATTAATAATAAAGTAGGTACTTTAAGGAATGAAGTGGAGGTCTAATATTGAACACTAACTACGAGTATATACTACTATTTACTTACTACCGAAGAGCATCTACACGGACAAACTGTGAACTAAAATGTTATTTTAATTAATCACTAGATGGCGCTAGTTGGCAGCAAAACTGTTCAACTGAAACCTATTTACAACATGTTACAACGTTAATAATACATTTCGTTGATTGAAAAAGCATTTAATTTGTATATAATTAACAGATAATAATTTAAAATGTTCATTAAAATCTGCAGAATATGCCCACTAGCGCCATCTATTGCCAATGAGAAGAACTTATGTACATTTGATTTTGTGTACTGTGAATGTGTTACAGCAGAAAAAAACGTGTCATTCAGTTTCCTTTATATCCAAATGTGCCCCAAGTTCTTGTGTACAGCTCCTCAGGTTGCCGGAACACCCCAAGAGAATCTTCACGCAATGAAGAAGAAAATCGTCACTACTTTGAAAAAATCTCGTATCTCAAATCCATACGTCAACAAAAACTTCACTCAGAAAAATTATTAATTTAAGGTACCTACGAGCTTTTTTAAAAGCATTGACGAAATATCACTTTCGTTTGTCAACTTCGACCACACCCTATGCGCGTACGCAGTGGGCGTGTTGAGGAAACGCGGTGTCAACGTCATAAATAAGTGATCACTGTTGTACCTTGTCACTTTAACGTCATGTTTGAAAAGCAATACGAAATTGTGTAACGACTGAAAGCGACAAGGTACAGAAATGATCACTTATTTATTACGTTTAACTGTACTACTACACTATATACGAGTATGAATAAAATTACCGTATTGCCGGGCGATGGGCATGCGCGGGCGCGTAAATTGCCGTTATTTAATACGGTATTTGACAATATTATTAAACACCTACTCTTCATTTAATTTAGAATTAGAAACCACAGCAACATTATATTGCGGCTCGTGAACTGTAATCTCTTTACAATTTGTACTAGAATAACAATTGGCAACACGCAAATAAAGTGGCATTAAAACAATTTTATTTTGCGGCTCCCAGACTATTGTACTGGACTGTTTGCTAGGTAAGAAAAAGTTGACCAGACGCAATATAATGTTATTGTGGTTTCTAATTCTAAATTAAGTGAAGAATATTAAATTACTTACAAATGGAAAAGTTTGGGAGTATGATTGTATAAATAAATAAATAAATAATAAATATCATGAGACACTTTGACACCAATTGACCTATTGATTGTATGTTTGTTACATCTCCACGGCTTGACGTATTTGGGTGAAATTTGGTATGTAGATAGCTGGACGTCTGGAATAATACACGGGATCAGCATCGAATCTGGATATCTCAACCGCTGCGTTCAGGGCCATAAAGTTCGGCGTACATACCATGGAGAAAAGTGTTTTAGAAATATACATAGATTTCTCAAAGAAAACATTGATACAATGTTTTAAGCATTTGTGTTATTTACTTCTATTAAACCATAATTATATTAGCCGTCCACTGTTGGACGTAAACCACATTCCGTTAATCTGCAAAGTATTCGGTTCGTACTATTAACGCCATCTAGTGAGGTAAAGTGAAAACAAGTTTATTACGAACACTGCACTTATTTGGCTAATACTTTGAGGAAAAAGTTTTGTATGAATTATTGTAATACTTTTGTGTGAACTGAATAGGGATGACGACTGGGTTAAAATTAAAAATATATCATTCTATTTAGTCCGACAGTTAGATTATGGAAAAATATGGGACACGTATTTTTTGGTTTATCTATTTATTAAAAATCGACAAAGGTATAGATCAAACTTCCGGAGTGGGGCTTGTGACGTCACTATAAGGTAAAAATCGTACCATATAGTGACGTCACTCGAAACTTCTAAGCACTGTATCCTCGTAATTTTTTGTTTGTCAAACAAAAGAAAAAATATGTGCACAATCTTTTAAATTATCCACCTGACGGACGAAACAGTTTTTTTTTAGTCGTCTAGCCTAATACTGTTGTGTGATCATGTACCTATAGAAAAGGTTTCATCTGCTAACATATACGTAATAATATATTTTTTTCTGTTTGTCTTGAGCCATTGTTTCCTACTACCATACGGTTATGTTTCTAAATATTTGTTGTTGTACTTTTTATATGCAATAAACTATTATTATTATTACTGTTTTTTTTTAATCTGCTGTGTGATGTTTTAATTTAGGCAAAACAAATAATTCTCTATATAAAAAGGTAGAGCAGAGCAGGCAGCTACTTTTTTTTTATTCGACTGGATGGCAAACGAGCAAGTGGGTCTCCTGATGGTAAGAGATCACCACCGCCCATAGACATCTGCAAAACCAGGGGATTGCAGATGTGTTGTCAACCTAGAGGTCTAAAATGGGATACCTCAAGTGCCAGTAATTAAAAATATTTTTCTCCACGGCTTAAACAGATATAACATCACCTCAAGTAGCATCTATCTTCGCAGAAGTTTCTAGTCAATTGTCTTTGAGGAAAAAGTTGGTCGCTAGACCGCATCGAGTTCATCATGCATGCGTGCCGTGCAGGCGGATGCATGCGGGTTATTTTTATGCGATGCAATGCGAGTGACCTCATGCGAGGCTTGGGGGGGGGGATTTTTACCTGACTGCAAGAAGGAGGGCTATTTATTTTGAGGGCGCATCTGAATATCAATTTGCAGGTGGTAGGACCTTGTGCAAGGTCCGCCCGGATTGCTACCACCATTTTGCTAGCTAATCCTGCCGTGAAGCAGCAGTGCTTGCAATGTTGTGTTTCGGCGCGGAGAGTAAGACACCCGGTGAATTTACTGGCACTTGAGGTATTACAACTTAGGCCTCTAGGTTGACAACGCATCTGTAATACCCCTGGTGTTGCAGATGTTTATGGGCGGTGGTGATCTCTTACCACCAGGAGACCCACTTGCTCGTTTGCCTTCCTATTTATGCAACTGTATTGCAATAGGGGGGGGTGTGTTTGTCCGTCTTTTACGCCGTAACGAAGCGACGGATCGACGTGATTTTTGGCATAGAGATAGTTAATGGGCCCGAGAGTGACATAGGCTACTTTTGATCCCGGAAAAATGCACAGTTTCCGAGGGAACAGATAACCGAATACCACGCGGGCGGAGCCGCGGGCAAAAGCTAGTAAATAATAAATTTAAAAATCCTTTTTAAATTGCTTTTATTACCCGACTGCAAGGAGAGGTATTGTACCTAATAAAAACTATTACTACAGATCAAAACAAGTCTAGTGGTCTAGACTCTTAGTAACTTAAAGTTCAACGAAGTTCAAGACTACGAGTTGTTTTTTCTTTTCTATTATTAATTTTTTTTTACGTTAGTCGGGCTTTTTTTGTGATAACGTCACTCGAATTAGTAGAAGTAGATTTTATAAAAATTAAAAAGCTTTTTAGGTGCGCCAGATGTTTATGGTTTATGTTTTTTGAATAATTATAATATAGTTTTATAGTACTTAAATAAATCTTTCTAAATCTTGGCAGCAAAAGATTGTCAATTATGTCTTTTGCTCTTTGCTCGACAACATAATTTTCACTATCACTTGACGACATTGTGAGAATAATTATAATCAATTTATTAAAATCGTTTACGATTTACGCTCTACAACAATTTCAAAGTTTTCGCGGTAAGTATTTTTCTAATCCGACACAGATATAACAAAATCGCATCGGCGAAATGGTCCATACACAAACTGGAATAAATATAATGGCGCCACCTTCTATGCGGAAAAAGCATAGAACTAAGACCACCTAGACTAAAAACGTAACATTTTCGTCATGAAAATGATCCACCACAATCTTATTTTTATGCCAAAAACCAAGCAAGTGCTGCCTGTTTAAGTTTATCTAAGTCACTCGAAATAAATTAACTACTTTTACTCCCAAGGGACTAAAGCACCCACTTTACTTCCTCGTAAGGCTATATTGACCTACTTTTAGAGCATGAGAAGTGAAAATAACTATTCAAGCACCAAAACTGCTTGCTTGTCTACTTACGTACTGGTTATATTATCTTTGGATTAAACTTTGTATTCCTAGAAAATTTAACGCGCGTTAGAGATGATGCGTATTTACGTTACCAGGTATAATAGGTATAAGGTATAAATAGGTTGTATTTCCTTGCAAGTATAGCAACCAGGTACCGACCCGATATACTTGCGAGACTTGAAAGTATTTTTCCATTGAAGTATACTGTCCTTTCAAAGTAAGTACTTCTATGTCGACTTAAACCTCAAAATTCCAAAATGCATAATTAAATCTTATAATCCATACACATAAGGTTCAGATTGTGCGTAACTTTGTAATTTTAAAGTATTTTAATGTCTTGATGGGAATATTTTGACCACCACTAACCACCACCACCCCCCTACCCTAGGACTTGTCGCACCTATAATTTTCAAGTATTAAAAGCTCTACTTAGAGTAGAGCATCAAAAATTGTGTAAGACTCATTTGAGTGTTCCCCTCCACGGAAATCTTTAGTAAAAGGCGAAAGATTTATTCGTTTTGAAGGGAAACCAGAGTAACAACTATGAGATAGCGCGTCCGACCCGACCAAACTAGGAAAAATCTTAACAGCGCGATGTAGGACTGTGAGGGAGGTGGAACAGCGACATCTATTAGAAATGCGAGGTACTAAGTGGTTTTTTATGACAACATAATAATATAATCTGCATAGGCTAGCATTCATACAATATGACACAAAATAGTTCAGTTTTTTTAATTGTACCTACTATTATCTATCATCTTTATTTATAATTTATAACTGAATTTGTAGGTCACATTGTTATTGTTGATATTAATATTATTGCTCAGATAAAGATCACGATTATGTGATCACGATTTGGCTTCAAAAATGTATTAGACTAAGACAAAAATGTAGAGACGATTAAATTACGTACTAACAATTAATTTCATATTTAACGTTGTATGTTGCATATTAGTGTCTAAATACTAGAATTATTAATCAAAATGGAACATACATTTTACTAGCATCATAACTCAATCAAAATTCTTATAATTACAATTAAATTTGAAATATTAAAACTAGCGTGCGTATGTAACACAGCGGTAGCAGCTACTACTAAAGCCATCTAGCGTCAAACGCTTGTAACGGGACAAACACGAGTGCGCTAAGGCAGACACTATAGTCAGGTAGAGTTCATAAAGCTTCTTTTTGGAAGTATGCATAATGGGAAGTGGATAGATTTGGAAAGATAAAATTAAGGAAGTGGCCAAGGTGGCGGAGGGGACTTCGTCAGTGTGCCGAAAAAAACTTAAAAAGAAATGAACTTATCATAAAATAATGAAATACCTCTTAAGCATGCTTAGTTAAAAGATAGTTTTCTGTGTACTGATAAGTGCCAAATTCATGTTCAATGACTGTTTTAGTTTCGATCGTAACATGGATATAATTAATTTTATTTTTAAATAGCTCGTTAAGCTCCGAACCAATTCTCTACTATTGCGATTAACTTTCATTATGCAGATTTATGTCGTATTAACGTATAAATGCGAAAGTTTGTAAGTCTGTTTGTTTGTTACCTCATCACGTGTAAACCGATTGAGATGAAATTCGGTATATATAGTTTGAGTCCCGTGGAATGAAGGATATAATGATAGTTTTTATCCCGAAAAATTGCATACCTAGTTTCCGCGGGGTAGCGATAATCGAATTCTACGCGGACGGAGTTGCGGGCAACAGGCTAGTGTCGAATTATTTCTCATCTAAGTATAACTGTTGTAAATTGAAACATGTCGCTTGTCGCTCGGGGCTTTTGGCCCCTTTCGGTGGGTTCAGGCGACGACCACAAATATGGCCGGGTCGATGGGTTTGGGGCCGCTTTGGCCCCAGTGGTGTCTTAGACACTGACAATCGATACTTTGAGTTCTTGTAGTTCAATGCTTATCTGCAAATTTAGATCTGGGGGCTACTTCGAAATTTGAAGCTCACATCATACTGTTCCTCTCACTCTCGTATTAAAATAATATTAGTAGAGATGTGCCGACTAGTCGCCGACTAGTCGGTAAAGCCGACTAATCGGCCACTATCGTAGTCGGCGACTAGTCGGCGAATAGTCGGCAAAAAGCGCCGACTATCCGGCCTCTTACTTTGTATGTATTTTTCAATAAAATATACATTTTCATGTATATGCAGAGCTTTGATTATTTATTAATATTTGAATTTTATAATCATTCTTATTAGTTTTTGAATGTAAAGCAAAGCAACTTTCACGTGACCATTGTACATCTTTTTTTTTCATTGTATATTGAATATTTTTTGGCATTTGATTTTATGGGAATCATTGTTTAACTATTTCTTGTTTAACTTTCATTTTGAATAATAAGAGTTACTTTAATGAATAATAAGAGTAGGTAATAGCTATTTATGCAACTAACGTAATAGGGGTCCTTGAAATACGAGTGTGGTTTCATGAAACGAGGCGTAGACGAGTTTCATAAAAGGGTCACACGAGTGTTTTAAGGCCTAATTACGTACAGTTGCATACAATATTTTATCTACGTTCATATATTAAATCCTCTATCATGTGTTCAAGAACCATTGAGTATTACCTGTATTGCAACCAGAACTTATACTAGGACCTTCACTTTGCTGGTAAATTATGAGTAATTTCCTTCCCCGCATCTAAAATATCGGGCAGAGTCAAATTTTCTTCGCATTCACTGATATCAGACATCTTTAAGCAAAAACGAATTTTTCCCACGAACGAAAATTTGTAAAACAAAACGACACTAATGAATCGAAAATGGCGCTAAAGCCGCTATAACCCAGTACGTCACTGCGCATGTGCGGCATGTGCACGCATGCGCTAAAGCGGGCACTGCCACAGACAAGTGAAAATTAGAATCAAAACTTTTTGATATAAACTTTTTGGATTTGCCCTGTATCGTAATGGTTTAAAAATTATATTATAACATTATTTTGTTAGAAGAAAAGTGTTGTAATGAGTTTTTTTTTTAATATTTCGGTATTGTGTTTAAAAAAGTATGTAAATATAAACTCGTTTTGAATTTTATAATTCGAATATTTCGATACGAGAGTAGATAAAATATTTTTAAACAAAAACACCGCTTTGATAAGTAACTTACAGGGGTGTTGGTTGCGACTTGCGCGCGAATCAGCTGGTTAAGGAAGTGTCATAGAAATCCCGGAAACTATGATCGGCTTGGCCGACTAATCGGCCGATTAGTCGGCTTCCTTACAACCGACTAATCGGCTAGTCGGCTAGTCGGCCAAAGTCATGATCGGCACATCTCTAAATATTAGTGTTAGCGGGACGGCAAGATACGAAGTTCGAATTTTGCACTTCGTAGTGACCTGGCTCTATCGTAAACTTAGAAGAATAGTTGTACGAAAATTTTTGCCGACATAATAAAACTAATTTTCAAGGTGTCATGTGGGCCGATCCCGGCGGCACTGCAATGCCGGGCCGACCCGTGACGGGAGTGGAGCGAGCCCCGAACATCCCGTCGAGATACAAAAATCAGTTTAATATACTGGTCCCTCAGTGAGGGAACTTTCAGATATTAAGCTGAAAAGAACAGATACTACACTTTGATCTTAGCCAAAAGGCCGAGAAGCGATAACCAAGGTAGAGTCGCGAAAACTAGTCATTGAATCAAGAAAAATCTTAACAGCGCGATGTAGGATGGGGATGGAGTTTGATAGTGACATCTAGCGGCACGTTGTGAAATTAGTTAGTTACAAGTAAGTACATGTAGAGCTGATGGAGCTACTGAGCTGATATAATTTATAGGCTAAATTATCAAGGAAGCGATACATACCGTAAGTAAATAAGAATAAAAATATTTTCTAAGCTCTTACAAGATGTAGAGCGCCAAATGTGGGGCCTGTTGTGCTTCTACGAAGCGCTGTGAGGTCAAATTATGAGCATATTGGTAGGTATTATTCAGCATTACACATTTATTATAGTATAACACCAGCAAAATCCTATTTTTTAAATCATAAATACGTTTTTTTTTACTATTTTACGTAAACTTCTTAACGAATTCTTAATTAATAAAGATTTCGAAATTTCAAGTATGTGCTTTCTATTACACGCATAACTGAACTTCGTAATATGATTAAAACATTACAATGTTAACAACGATGTTAGCAACGGTAGTTGATTTTTACAATATATAAGCTCTACTCATAGTAGAGCGTTAAAAATTGGTTAAGACTCATTTGAGTGTTCCCCTCCACGGAAATCTTTAGTAAAAGGCGAAAGATTTATTCGTTTTGAAGAGAAACCAGAGTAACTAAATGACTGTCGGGTGGCTGACCTAACCCAAACAGGTAAAATCTTAACAGCGCGATGTAGGACTCGTGAGGGGGCATAACAGCGACATCTGTTATTCGGGCACTAACGTGACTTAACTCTCTTCTGTCATCAGCACCCGAATCTGACCTTTTTTCAAGTCAATGGGTCGAACTTTGTTGCATATATCTGAGTTTTTCTGAGGCTATGGATGGAAGTGAGGTAAGTATTTAGTTGCTTAAATTAATTGAATTTTACAGTGATTGGCTTACAGCTGTAATGGTGTGTAAATTTTGTTTTACGTAATAAATAATGTTTGGGAATAAAATCAGAAGAAATACTTAGTTGTTACTAATAGTTTAAATAGCCATGGCTCCACTTTTTGGTTATCTAAACAAATTATAATTGTGTATTCCAATGACTTATGTTTTTGATTAACAACGCCCTTTTATAACTCAATCGACCGAGTATGACATATTCCATCATAATATCATTCAAAAAAGTAACATATGCTTGCAACGTGTAAACAAATTTATTTGAAAAACTGATCAACCTTTTCATTCCGACACTGTGCCACAACACTTACTATTTCATTGAAATCAATAATAGCTATTTATGCAACTGTATCGCAATAGGGGTCCTTTTAATACGAGTGTGGTTTCATGAAACGAGGCGTAGCAGAGTTTCATAAAAGTGTCACACGAGTGTTATAAGGCCTAATTGCGTACAGTTGCATACAATATTTTATCTACGTTCATATATTAAATCCTCTATCATGTGTTCAAGAAACATTGAGAATTAATTACCTGCATTGCAACCAGAACTTATACTAGGACCTTCACTTTGCTGGTAAATTATGAGTCATTCCTTCGCCGAATCTAAAATATCGGGCGGAGTCAAATCTTCTTCGCATTCACTGATATCAGACATTTTTAAGCAAAAACAAAATTTTCTCACGAAAATTCGTACAACAGAATGACAACCTATGAACGGAATGGCGGTAAAACCAGTACATCACTGCGCATGTGCGGGATGTGCGCGCATGCGCTAAAGCAGGCACTGCCACAGACAAGTGAATATTGGAATCAAAACTTGTTGATATAAACTTTTTGGATTTGCCCTGTATCGTAATGGTTTAAAAAATTATATTATAACATTATTTTGTTAGAAGAGAAGTGTTATATAGTAATTTTTTTTTAATATTTCGGTATTGTGTTTAAAAAGTATGTAAATATAAACTCGTTTTGAATTTTATAATTCGAATATTACGATGGGGAGAGTAGATAAAATTATTAAGTTTTTAATTAAATTAAAATTTTGACAACTTTATAGCGTAAAAAATTGCAATGGAATCTATTATGTATGAGGCATGTCAACAGTTTGTTTAGATTAGGGATGTCTTTATAAAACTCAATGTAAAATTGTAAAGTCGGCTCTACCAAGCTTATATAATGATACTTAAAGCGTATGTATGTCATAGTCAGATTTTCAAGATATTATGTGGGCCGATCCCGGCGGCACTGCAATGCCGGGCCGACCCGTGACGGGAGTGGAGCGAGCCCCGAACATCCCGTCGAGATACAAAAATCAGTTTAATATACTGGTCCCTCAGTGAGGGAACTTTCAGATATTAAGCTGAAAAGAACAGATACTACACTTTGATCTTAGCCAAAAGGCCGAGAAGCGATAACCAAGGGACAGTCTCGAAAACTAGTCATTGAATCAAGAAAAATCTTAACAGCGCGATGTAGGATGGGGACTGAGTTTGATAGTGACATCTGACGGCACGTTATAAAACTAGGTAGTTACCTCTAAGTATATGTAGAGCTAGGTGGCGCTACTGTGCTGATATCGCGACATTAAGTAACACCAAAAGTATAATTTATAAGTTTAAATTATTAGGAAGCCGCAGTAATACCGTGAAACATTAACCCGTCGAGCGACTTAGGCACACACCCGTGTGCCTAACGCCATACTGTCAGTGACATCTGGTCGCTTGACGGGTTAAGATGCTAAAATAATTTTATATTTTACAAGATGTAGAGCGCCAAAAGTCTCTATGATAAAATTCACGTCAATCCGTTTCGACGTGAATGATGGACAAACAAACAAACACTCACACTTTGCCGCATTTGTACTCGCGTACGAGTCGCGAGGCGAGGTACGAAGTGAGTGTGACCAGACTCGCAGAGCTCGCGTCCGGAGCGGTTTTTGAACACTAGTCAAAGGACCTCACGACGAACGTGAGCTTAGTGTTTAATTCGTGTAGACGACCATGACCTAGTAGTTAGAGAACCTGACTACGAAGCTTGAGGTCCCGGGTTCGATTCCCGTGTCGGGGCAGATATTTGTATAAATAATTTTTTTTTTAACAAAAAAGTAAAACCGACAAAAAAAAATAACAAAAAATGGAACCTACTACCAAACCCTTGAAAATATTTTTCTAGGGACCTACTAGGTCGAAGTCTTTGCTAAGCTTACTTTGGGACTAGGTCGATCGGTGTGAATTGTTCCGTGATATTTATTTATTTAATTCGCGCTCTCGCTTCAATCGAATTTGAACCTTGTGCTACGCAGGTTGTAAGTTCAAAGGCAACTAAACTCGCCACGAGAGTGTGCAGTCAAGGGCAAAAATATGTATACACTTTAGTACCTTGTCACTTTAACCACTGTGACAGTTCATATATGGCAGTTCAAATATGATGAAAATAGACTAGGTACTACAGTAGACAGTGTTGTCACATACAATTTTGGCAAAACGTTAGTGCATCATACTTAATTTTAATTGATAAATAAGCTCTACAAGAGTAGAGCATCAAAAATTGGATAAGACTCATTTGAGTGTTCCCCTCCACGGAAATCTTTAGTAAAAGGCGAAAGATTTATTCGTTTTGAAGGGAAACCAGAGTGAAGATCCCAGCGCCGGGCGGCGACCCAACTCTTGCAGGAGAAATCTTAACAGCGCGATGTAGGATTGTAAGGGGGGCATGACAGCGACATCTATGAATGCTATTATGGAAATTATATGTACCTTACTTACATTTTGGTCTTAGACTTTGATTTGTGAAAGTCCGTAGTAGTATAATAACTATATTAACGTATTGGCTGCTATGCGATTATAAGCTTCCGCTATCCGTCATGTTTACATTATGGGTACACTGTACGAAACCCTCCACGCGCCAGTCCGACTCACACTTGGCTATTTCTTTTTTTTTAATTTATTCATTCATAATCATACAGTGTTATTTGAAAATATACAAAAGAAGCGAACAAAAACCATACCTGGTTTATCTGTCGCTACGTCTCTTAATATTATTTCACGTACCCATATCCACTTCCCTCACAGAGGCCCAAGATCACCAGCATCACATGCTAACTTAATAGCATGTAAACCTCGTAAGGCCATAATTACTAGTGTGCCGTGAAACTTTGATGAAGAAAAAGTGTGACGCTAAAACCAAAAGCACAATACAAGTAATGTAATAGGCCAAAAGGTTGAAAACGCCGGTCCTAACTGTCTTATTGCCATTTCAGCAATTTTCAAAGCAATCTATGTAGTACGTGTCCGCTTTTGTTTTTTAAAGAGTCTATCAAGTCGTTACAGTTAACATTAATAATTAAGATGATTGTGAAGTAATAACGGTAACGAGTATTCTCATGCAAACGCTTATTTTCTGCCGCCCAAATTCGCAATAGGTGTAAATAAGATATGGACTCATGACAATGTAACAAAGTAAAAATTGTTTTGTTTCTCTATTGTTTTATTTACTTCACACCAGTTTGACGTTATTCCCAAAAGTAGTTAGATTCACGTACAGCTAGCCCGCGATTGTCCGCGTAGAATTAGTCTATCGTTTAGTGGAATGGTGGGCCTCAGTAGGTTTGACCAATTTTTAACATTTTGTCAGTCAAAACCAAAATTAAGTTTGTGCGTTTAGCTTTTCAATACATCCCTGTTTTTTTTTTTACAAATTGTATACATATAACAATAAATATTTACTAAAGTTGTAAGTTAAAGCTTTCGTATTGACTGACATTAAAAACTGTTTAAAATCGTTAATAAATAGAGTAAGATCGCTACAAAAAATTTACTCTTTGAAATCGAATCATTTGAAAGATATTATGTGGGCCGATCCCGGCGGCACTGCAATGCCGGGCCGACCCGTGACGGGAGTGGAGCGAGCCCCGAACATCCCGTCGAGATACAAAAATCAGTTTAATATACTGGTCCCTCAGTGAGGGAACTTTCAGATATTAAGCTGAAAAGAACAGATACTACACTTTGATCTTAGCCAAAAGGCCGAGAAGCGATAACTAAAGGACAGTCTCGAAAACTAGTCATTGAATCAAGAAAAATCTTAACAGCGCGATGTAGGATGGGGACTGAGTTTGATAGTGACATCTAGCGGCACGTTGTGAAATTAGTTATCGCGAGCAGGTACATGTAGAGTCAGATGGAGCTACTGCGTTGATATGGTAAATGTAAATTTGGAACTTCAAAATAGAATGTTTATTATTTCACGACATCAAAAGGGTAATTTAAAGACAAAATAATAATAGCATTAGACACGTTTAGTGTTAATTACACTAAACGTGTCTAATGATAAAAGACGCAAATAATTTTGATCTCTACAAAATGTAGAGAAACAGATATAAGTAGATAAAGCGTAAATCTTTTCCACACATATAAATTTCATACAGCATCATAACACCTACAATATCAAACTTAAAAACGTAGCTGGTACCGGAGACAAAGCATTTTACGGTTTTTGGATTTGGGCTTGATTACGGCGGCGTTGTAAGTTTTTGTTTATAATCAGAAGAAAATTAACTGGAAGAATACAAGAAATCAACGCAAATAAGGCTGTTTAACGTTAGTAAACTAAATTCATACCTTCAAAGGCTTCAAATTAATAATAAAAGACTCCGAAAGTACCTATAATTTTTTTAATAACATAGAGTCGTAAATATTTTGTACCACTAGCGCCATCTAGCGTCCTACACTGGAATTACGCTGAATGCCTTCTCTCTAACAACGTTTGAACAGTTGTGTTCGCGGCTCTACTTATACTCATGTAGTTGATAACTATTAGCACAGATGGCGCGACAATCGCGAAATGAAAACAATTTGTAATAACAATAAAATGTAATGAAATCAAGAAGTTTCTTCACCATACAATCAACAAGTTACTCATCCCACTCAGGTTTGTTTTAGTTTCATATAGAGAGTGTAATACCAGATTATTTTTTGGTATAACAATTGCAGCAGTAATCATAATATCTTATAGCTACGTTGTAGCATCGTAGCTAGTGCTACAAAGCCTACGAATCTCTACGCGTAGCATGCGTAGCACTTTCACGATGTCAGCTTTTCAAGTTTGTTCAACGCTGGCTAACTTGAGGAACACAGTTATACGTTAGAGTGAGATAGTAGTACATCATGCTCTTTTTGGTGTATAAACATTTTATTTTCATAATGTATAACGCTCATTTGGGTATTTTCCTGGATGAAACAAATATTATATTTAGTCTGTCAGTTAGATTATCAGACATCATAGGACACGTATATTTACTTTTGTCAATTAAAGAAAAAATTACAACGATGAAGCATGTCAAAGTTCGGGAGTGATAATAATCTATACTAATATTATAAAGGGAAAAGATATCGATTATTGGATGTTTGTTACGAATAAACTCAAAAACTACTAGACTGATTTTAAAATTCTTTCACCATTAGAATGCTACATTATCTCAAAGTGCCTCTATTTATTACCAGAAAAACATAGGGATCCACATTAAAACTTCAGTAATACCCAAGGCGTAAAAAAATATCATGAAAATGTCTTTCATCGCATGCGCTGCGGAAACTATTGCAGATGTAACAAAAAAAACGTTTTATAATAGGTATTAAAGATGTATCAATATTTATAAAAACCTTCGCGGTACCATATGTCCAACTAATGTAGTTATGCCACTATTACTAGTTTTGTACGTTTTAAATGTTGATAGAAATGCCGACCTGAATCGGACCATGTTATCCGTACCTTTGTATTAATCCTTATCCAAATAAGTTACTTCATATTCAAGCTGTTTTAATACCAGTAGATTACTTTTTAATTATTCAAATCGGTTGCGTTGGCAGGCCTCCCACCAGGTGGACTGACGACATCGTGAGAGTTGCAGGAAACCGGTGGATGCAACTGGCGAGTTGTCGTTCATTGTGGAATACTAAAGGGGAGGCCTTTGTCTAGCAGTGGACGTCTTCCGGCCGAAAGATATTACGAATTTAAACAAAAACATGCATTTATTCTACGTCTACGCGCCACGGCTTCACGGAGATGTAGGTAGTTTTTAGGAAATAGAGCTGAAAAACGTGTATCAAGTGCCCTTGAGACGTTTTTTTAATTTTGCCCGTGTGAATCGGGGGCGGATCGCCAGTATATTATAATTGACGGCTAATTAGTTATTTCTAATACACTAGCCAATTATTTCTATCTATCCCTGTTGTTGATGACATATTGGTTTGTGATTATAACTATTTGCGTGTAGATATCTGTCTAGTAGTTGATTACATCATAAGTATAAGAATAATACCTAATCTACCAATTTTTTTAGCTCACGGAACTGTAATTAGAAAATTAGGTTAGGTCAGATTAGAACTGCGACCCTAACTGCTTTAAATCTTACACATCTTATATGTGATCATTGTTATGAATGTGATAGTAATATTTAGTTCATAGTACAGTTAAGTGCAAAGATATCGACACGGCCAAATTTACAAAAATATGTATATGTCGGCGGCCGATCGTAAAATCCGTCAGATCACGAAATTCCTAGGCATATCGTGAAATGGCGCCATTTCATGAATTGGCTAAGGGACATCCGCCATATCGTTCAAAACTCACCGTTTGACGATTTGCCTGGTGACGTTTAGGCAGATCATGAAATTCCTAGGCATATCATGAAACGCCGCCATTTCATGATTTGGCTGGTTTAGGCAGATCATGAAATTCGTAGGCATATCATGAAATGCCAGCAAATCGTTTCTGGCACTTCGCCGGCCGCTGCCGCGGCACGCTCGCTTCGCTCGCTCGGCTCGTGCGTAGTAGTCACAATTCATACTAACCACTCCTCGCTTTGCTCGTCGTACCTATTTTTTTCTTTTTTTCAGCATATCACGATATGCCCGGTATAAAGCTAGGAATATCGTCGAATGCGTTGCTCTAATCGATATGCTGTATTGTTTCTCAGGCACATCGTGATATGCCTGGACAACTTTTAGGCATATCATGAAATGGCGCCATTTCATGATGTGCCTAGGAATTTCGTGATCTGGCTGATTATACGATCGGCCGCCGACATATACACGACCTTAGTTAAGTGCATAAAGTCGTCTATAAATATTTTTCTAACTTTGGCCGTGTCGATGTCTTTGCAAGTGCAAGACTGTATAAGAAAATAAAGATTTTTCAAAGTATACGTTTTATTATGCACAGTGATTATATATTGGAACTAGACGTAATTATCTATGCCTGTGGTTTTCAGATTTTCATATACATGTGTAATATCAGAATTGCAGGAGCTCAAAAGTTGTCAAAAAAAGATTTCAACTTTGCACGAGAATTACAGACTATTAAAGCATTGATACATTTGATTGTAAAATATCATTGATTTCTGTGCTATATTTTTCGTATAATATGAGGACAACGAAACCCAAAATTTAACCGCCCAAATCTTGAAAAGCCGAGTAGTAAGTAAATCGAAAATTAATGTGGTTTTAAAGGCTAAAAAAGCGTTTTTTTACTGGAGTCGTGCCTTCGAATTATTTTTTAATGGCATCAACATCCTATTACTTGTAGTTCGTTAGATATAAAAGAATCCCAAAGTCGTCTCGAAAAAAAAAACAAAATAAACCATACAGTACGGGCTTAATATTGCGCGGTTGGTCATGAGTTTTTCAATAATTACATTTAATAAGATTGTGTCTATGACATTCTGGTAAAGTAGATGTTTTAGGGTTCCGTAGCCAAAAAATCAAAACCCTTATAGTTTCGCCATGTCGTTCTGTTCGTCCGTCCATGTGCGGTATGGCTTAGAGACTATTAGTTATGTATATGTCGCAGGGATATGATAAAAACCAGGTAATGATAAAAAAAACATCGCGTTGTATCATTTCCCTTGCAGAATTCAGTGATTTGATCAAGTCTCCGAGCCGTTTTAGGGGAATGATAGAAATATAGCAATGGCCGATGGAGTTCTTCATTTCCCTTAGCAATTTGATCAAATCCCTGAGCTGTTTTAGGGAAAAGATAAGACGAGTTATGTAAGTCACCTAGATTCGAACATTTTACACACGTCTATGTGATTATTGTGATGTGATTTGATGAAATCCCTAAACTATGTAGGGATTTGACCAAATACCTCAGGGACATGATCATGAAACAACTCTTCAAAATTCAAATAGCAAAAAATTAAATTTACAAAAATAATAATTATGCTATCTAACATTAAAAACTAAAACTATATAATAAACTAAACTAAAATAACAAAACAAAAATGGCATCCAAATTTCCTGCTTCAGGCATTGACCCCAAGACACTGGCAGCATTACCTCTCTGAACTGTTATTGTTAATCTTTGCGAGAAGTAAGTACCAGCCCTGGGGTCGCCTGAGGCCCTTTGGTGTCTTCCGACCATGATCCCATTCATAGACAAAATACCACAACGGGACTTATCACGCTATTTTACACAAGTAATATTTACACAACGGGACTTATCACGCTATTTTACACAAGTAATATTTACCTCGACGTTTCGGAAACATTACAGTTGCCCTGGTCACGACTAGACTGAAGTGTGGGGTGTCAAGTGCGCCTAGCAGCGCGAGTACTTCGAACTACCCGCACTTGATCACTAATAGTACCGGCACTCGTATCACGAACTACCCGCACTTGGTCATTTTTATTAGTCACCCCATCATACCGACACAACACTAACAACGTCCGATCGTCCCTCCGAACATTCATCCCGACGCCGACACTTATTAATAACAGGATTTCACGAAGATGAATCGTCCCGGTTGAAATTCTTATGCTTTTTTATTTCAACTGCTTTACGTACCATTCTTGAGTAAAAATGACGTCACGAAAGTTTAAAACGTCATGATCCCATTGTCTCGAAAGCAAGTGCCGCAAACTCATGATATGTTTATCTGAGCCTGTTCAGCAGCCGCCCAGCTCTGAGCGCGGTGGTCTGGATGCGAGACGCGGCAAGAGTGTCGACACGTCGCATCCGACACCAGAGTTCGTCCCAAAGTCCAAGGCACTAGGTGGCACCATCCGGTTTTTTCCGTCGTCCCTTAACAAACCGCACGGCTCTAGAGTTGCTGGAATTGATGCGGTAGTGATAGCCCGATGGATGAGGTCAGTTTTTTTTCTTTTTTTTTTTTAAAGTGACGCTTTAATTAAACGTTTGCATTTTTAGCCAACAGATTCAAAATATTTTAAAACTAATTGGACTTTGCTTAATAAAATGAATTCATCCTAAATATAATTAAATATATTAATATTCGTAATCATTCATCGTGTTTCACGAAACTAAATCTTTTTTTTGTATTTTTGAACTGTTGTCTTTTTGAGGTTATTTCCTCATCGAAAGAATTGTCTATAGATACACAATCAGTGAAATGGCGATATTCGAAAACACCGTCATTGGTTGGTTGATTGCTAAAGTAAATTAAAAAAAAATAGTCCCTAGAGACTAATATAATAAACTTTAGTCCCGATATGCAGAGATTTAAGTAAAATTTTAAGACCATGCGAAGTAAAAAGTTTATTATATTCGCCTGTCTGGTCTGGTGAAGTATTTGCATTAGTTTTGAATTTGCATTAGTTTTGTGAAATTAATTGTCTTGCGTTGAGTAATATATTTTTTAATTGCGTTAAGTAATATATTATTTACTTTAAACTTGTTTATTTTGTGTACTTATGTAATTTGCGAAATGCGAATAAACGTTTTCTATTTCTATTTCTATATGAATTGAAATGTTTTGCGTTAGCGTCAGTGAGATTGCCAATTCCGTTATGTGTTTTTTTTTTGATATATGGGTTTTGCATTTAATTTAAAAGCCATATGTGCCAAAATCCATATATCAAAAAAATGCACATAACGATATTGGCAATCTCACCAACGTAATATTTTTTTTTTTATAATTGAAATTGATTTAGGAATAGGAATTTAATTACTCTATATTTTTTGTAGTTTGGGATATAAAGACAAAATTGCACATAAAGATAAAATATTATTATTTTGTTGCCACAACACAAAATAAAACCATGAAGATTATTAAGTCATGGGTAATTTCTAATTGGTTTTAAAGTTGCATTTTCCTCGGAAAAAAGTAATTGCAAGTTACTTGCAGGTACTACAGGAGAAAGAATTATTAGAATTGGTTAAAAGCTTTGAGTTTATCCATAAAAACAAACACGCCATCAAATCTTTCCTGTTTATAATTTTAGTTTAGAAAAATACTTTTACTAAATATATAGGTACTTTTTCGTTTTTTTTTATTATTATTTGTCATAGATACCGTAAAGAGTTCTGGGCAAAGACCTCTGCTTTTAATTAATGAATGAAAATAATTTATTTAATATACTTTTACAGTTTTATAGCACATAGCCTGGAAAAACTGTTTTCTTAGTTTGTCTGCTGGATAGTTTCTATTAGAACATAAAGTAATTATACTATGTATGTAATTTTGAATAGCAATAATGTTTATATAGCTATAATGATACTGTTTTATGGAAGATTTTTAAATGATCTAAGGAATGATTTGCTAATAATTATTTCTAAGGATCTTTTTAAATTTATTTTTGTCATTTTCTAGGCGGATGTTATCAGGTAAACTTCTCTGGCTTCAGCAAAACGTCTTCAGTCCGGCTGCAAAAATTAAAAAAAAAGTTTAAACTTCAAAAAGCCCCGTTGCAGTACATATTTACGTACATAAGACTGCACGCCTCAAGGGGCGGTCCTGACGCCTCCCGCCCAGTCGCGGACTCGCGAGTCGTTCGCGCGCCGCGCTAACAGCCGCACGCGAGTGTAGTGTCATGTGCGGTCATGTCTCGAAGGAAACAGAGCAATCCTAAGCCGCTAAAACGTGAGTTATTAAAAAAAAAAACACGTTCGAATTTTAAAGTTTTAGCCGCGTTTCTATGAAGTTTTTTTTGAGTTGCGTTCTTTTTTCAAGTTGTGTTTTGAAAGTGCCAGGGTTTTATAAGTTTGTTTTTGTTTATGGAATGGAAAATGTGATGTGTGCCCGCATTTGGGTCGTAAGTGTGAGGATAAGTACTGCAGGATAAAGTTTTTAAAATCTTTTGTACTAAAAACATTGTTTTGTTATTATAATGTTTCACTTTTAAACTTTTAATTTCGTTAGCTATTTTAATTTAACCTTTAACTTTGTTTTTGTTGACGGGTAATTGGAAGTAAGATTGTAGGAAATGATTAACTTCACTGCAATTTTGTTTCAATTAACCGTGACTAAAAGTTTGACTTTGACATTATGAGTCAAGAATTTTTTACCAATTTTAGAGTACTGATGAAACTTTGTTGGTAAAGATGAAAATTGATACCAACATTTAAAAATAATCTTTGAAGTATCTGGATGATATTTTTTAGTGACTCATTTATTCACCGACAAAAGCATCAAGTTTCGTTAGTTAACTTCTTAAAGTGATTGAAATAGAGGTTTGAACGTAGCGGTAGTATCAAAATGCATGTAAATGGAAAAGAAAATTATAAAAGTCTATCAAAAAGTTACACCTTTATTCATACACACATAAGATACTTATTATTGATAAGTTACTTAACATTATTATTTTAAATATTTTACTAAGTACTAACTATATTTTAACAGAAACGGAACAACAATACAATATTATACAGTCAAATCCCACTTAGAGATTAGAAACTGTCAAAATTTATAATCATGACTGTAGGTGATGGGTCGAATAAAACTCGTATAATACGTTAAAAATGGAAAAAAAAACTTTATGCGTGTGAGCAGTTCGCGAAAAAATTGTCTACAAAAAAACTCAAGTACCGACAATATATGTCATTTTTAGCCTGCGCATACCCACCAAATTTTTTATTATATTTATTACTAAAAAAGGAAACTAGATGGCGTAAAAAACAACAAATTAATCGTCGCATAAAAAATGTTTTAAAAACTAACTTAATCTAATAAAATTGTAACAAAAATTTACATAAGCATCGCGTCGTCTACAATGACACAAAAAATTACTCAAACTGTTATTGCTTCACAATATATGATACTACTTAACTCTGGGTTAGGGTTAACTCGCAGTTAAAGTAAACTAAGCATAAGTGAACATTGGCCCATGAAATTCTCTTATCTGATTTAAAACAACAAACTCAATCTGTAACTATTATCCACGGTATTTTCATGCACCTCATTAAAAAAAAAGTTGTACATAGATAAGTAAAAAAATAAAATAAAAGATAACTATTTTTCTCTATGGCAAGGGGTAGCAGATTCTGTTTGATATTAATTAAAGCTTGATATTTCCATGCAATAAATAAATTATGAATTATGCGTTCTGGAGAAAAACGGTTGATGGATGGAAAAAAGCACTTAAAAGGTTCCATTTTATCTGACGGTCGTCTAGATACAGAACCAAAAAAAGATGTTTCTACAATATTTGTCACCTAGTAATTTTTTTTTAAATATGGCTAATTAGGTTCACAGGGAAAATTTTGACAGCATTTTGGTGGTTTGCCTTTTGTACAGTAAAAAAAGTCTAGGAGACGAAATATGCCAAGTATCGCCGTATAATGCGATCTATAATTTGTTTACCTTTAGGCTACGTTTCCACCTGAGCTGCGCGAGGCATGTCTTTTTCATGAACCAATAGAAATGCTTCATTTACTTCCTCGCACAGCACAACTCTAGTGGAAACAACTGAGCGAAGCGAGGAATAGTAAATGAAGCGTTTCGCTATTGGTTCATGAAAAATAGATTCCTCGCACATCTCTGGTGGAAACGCAGCTTTAATTTAAGAAACAGATCACTATGTCCACTGCGACAAATTCCGAGATGATCCTGGAGGTGACATTGATAAGAATTATTTTTTCATAACCTATCGTGCAGGTTCGTTCAACTGTGACTTTATCTACTGTTAATGTATTATTTGATTGTTTATTTATCGAATTCGATAAAGAAAGATACAAGTAGTTATGGAAATGGCCGTTGGAATTAATATGTTGTGGCGTTGTTGTTATCTATACAATTGCAATTATTTTATAATGCATTTTATTTTTCTAATAATTTAATGAAAATTATTAATGCATCTAGATAATAGAGAAATGTTAAACATATTGATATACTAGCTTTTGCCCGCGACTCCGTCCGCGTTGAATAGTTATTTTTGGAAGTATTTTTCCTTCCTTCCTTATAAAATTTCATCCCCTATTTCATGCACTCACAGGCCGAATTTTCAAAAATGCTCGAACTAATATCTAATTACTTCTTATTAAATGCCTAGATGCCAAGTTTTATAAAGATTCTTCAATTTATCTTCGATAATGACGACCATCCATATAACCCTTCATCCCCCAATATTTATTAACTGCCTAAATATCAAGTTCCATGGTTTTATGTTTTAAAATGTCGAAATTCCATATAAACTTTCATCCCCTATTTCACCCCCTCACAGGTCGAATTTTCAAAAACGCTCGAATAAATATCAATATATGTCTTATTAACTTTTTGTATGCCTATGCCTATTTAAAAAAAATACGAAAGTTTCCAAGTCTTTTTGTTTGTTACTGGATTACATTTAAAACCATTGAACCGACCGAGATGAAATTTGGTATTACCAATCGTCCTTGCTATTACGCAGGTAATTTGAGTCTCGGAGAAGGACATAGGATAGTTTTTATCCCTGAAAATTGTATACCTCCCACGGGATAGCGATAAACGAATTCTAAGCGGACGGAGTCGCAAGTAATAGATTAATTTCAAGCTGTGACAATGACAGTCTCACATTTATAGTGACAACACGTCGCTTACGCCATTACACTTGTCTGGCCGTTATCTTGCAGTGATATGATTGTAATAATTTCTCTGGGCATCATTCGAAATCGTGTCTAATATTTTTAATATGATAACACTATCACTGCCCGACCCTGGGTCAAGAGATACCGTTCTCGGCCAACGAAAGTATTTCTTAATTGCATTAAAGTTGCAAGGTTGAAAATGAACTTGGTACTTTTATAACCTAGTGCTGGCTAGGTACATTGCTGGAAGAACAATCGCTAGAATCTGGCTGTCTTCAAATCTTGAATGAATAAGCATTTATTAAGAAAGCGTGCTCCGTCTTTAGTGCACGTCTTCGCTTGCCATCAGGCGTCATGTGTTTTCATCATCATCAGGTGTGTTCTAAGTACTTAAGTAAAGAAAGAACTGTTCTGAACTGAAGATGATAGATTTTCTCTCGTGGCCTCGTACTTGAGGGCAGTCTTGTTAGGCCTCCCACTAGGTGGAATGATGACCTGCTGAAGGTCGCGGGAGGCCAGCGTTGCATAGGTCATTGTGGCGCTCGTTGGACCTATAGTCAAGCACTGCATGTGTTTGGATCGTGTTTGGGTGATGACGGTGAACCTTTTACCTATTATTTTGTTTTTATTAGCAGAAGGTGCTTACTGCAATCTCTAAGATTTTTTGTGGTTTTTTTTGAAGTTTGAAGTCAAGATATTACATTTCCATTTTATCATACTCGTATTATTTCTTCATTTGTCTTTTAGTTTATACAGTCCATTTCCGACTTTTCAGCCATGTTAGGCTAAAATGAATTCTAGTCATCTATAAATAGAATTCATTTTTAGTAAAAGGTGGCCAGTAATTGACGTTTAACCCTAAGGGACATTTTTGACCGCCAGACACATATCCACGTGGTATCATGATTCTAGAAAGTATAAATAAAAGCATTGATAAGGTTGAGGTTAACGAAACTTCGGTTAGCGATATTATTTATACGGCAACGTGTTTGCTCAATATAATTGGAGTTTTACTTATCTGCTTCAGTTAATTAATGCGGACTGTATTGATATTATCTAAATGTGATAGTATTTGATGTAATATTGCAAGCGCGTGATGAAAATAGGTGGGTACAGTCGCCGTTATAAGTGTCAGGGCTGTCTATAAAAATAAAGAAATAAGGAGACTTAAAAAAATAGTTTTCTTAGGTTAGGTAGTAATTTTTGATATTATATAGATATGTTAAATAAACCAACACCAACCAACCAGGTCACCAATGGGACACCTGACACCAATTGACCTAGTCCTAAAGTAAGCAAAGCTTATACTATGGATACTAGGCAACGGATAAACATCAATATCTCAAAAACATCATCATCATCATCATGGCGGCCTCTTGGTTATCCAATCTTGGACGTAGGCCTCTTCCCTCTTCTTCCACTCTTGGCGATCTTGTGCCCGTCTCATCCAGTCTCGACCTCCGTGCCGTCGAATGTCGTCCACCCAGCGCTGCGGTGGTCTGCCGCGCCCCCGAGTAATCGCTCTGGGTCTCCATTCAAGGACTCGTCTTCTCAAAAACAGTTGAGCCCAATTTAATTGGAACAAAGCTTATAACCCCCACAAGAAAACTCACTTTTACGTAGAAAACCGCTTTACGAGTAAGATAGGTACCTACTCGTATATCTCTTTGAGAGCTATGATGCTACACACATACAGACAGAAAGACAGGCGGATAGACAGATAGACATTGGCATCAAAGTTACACCCTCTTTTTGCGTCGGGGATTAATAATAGGTTGTTGATGAAAGTAATCTTCTTATTATGATTGGTTTTTTTGGAGTATTTTTGTATTTTTTATTTCAATTCCAAATTTATCACTTTTACGGTCATCCCGTGAAAACCATAATAAATAATTTGATATGATTTGATTTGTTTAATTTGATTGCTCAGTAGCGACATCTCTTGTCTGGGTGAGCAGGTAGTTCCGAAAGAGTGTTGACGTTTCTCGATGAGAGGTAACATTAGATGTCGCTAGTGCTGCTGCTGAAGTTGGGTAGTAGAAAAAAGTAGCCTCAGATACGTGTGCATAGGAGAAATTTGTATCTAGACTCCTGTCCAGCGGTGGTGTAGGGGTTACAGCACGTAGCACAGAATGCTGAGGATCTGGATTCGATTCCCAGCGCTAGTCTCTTTTTCTGGTTTTTCTGTGCATCCATGTCTCATTTTGCATTTTCGATATGAATTATTATAACCGTGCGTATAGAAGCCGTGGTGGCCTAGTGGTTTGACCTATCGCCTCTCAAGTAGAGGGTCGTGGGTTCAAACCCCGGCTCGCACCTCTGAGTTTATCGAAATTCATGTGCGGAATTACATTTGAAATTTACCACAAGCTTTGCGGTGAAGAAAAACATCGTGAGGAAACCTGCACAAACTTGAGAAGCAATTCAATGGTGCGTGTGAAGTTCCCAATCCGCACTGGGCCCGCGTGGGAACTATGACCCAAGCCCTCTCATTCTGAGAGGAGGCCTGTGCCCAGCAGTGGGACGTATATAGGCTGGGACGATGATTATTATAACTAGTTTTGTACCGGTGCTACAAATCTCAGGCATTCGAGATGAACTGAACAGTCATACTTATTTGCGATAGGAATGGCTGTTAGCAGCTAGCTGAAGATATGGGGTATGTGGATATATTTAGCTCAGAGGGTTCCGCAGTTACCGGTTCAAACCAGACATTAAAAGTGATTGATTGAAGTGATTGTAAAGACTGAGTTTGAGTTACTTTGCAGAAGTCTATGTCAACGAACTACAATATAGGTACTTATTTACCCTTTTTTGCAAATAATATCGTTTTTTGAAAATATATTAGTTTACTAGCTTTTACCCGCGGCTTCACACGCGTAAACTAATCGGTCTGGTAGTGGCAATTGAAATATCCCGTGGGAGTATAGGGATAAAAAATAGCGTATGTGTTATTCCAGACGTGCAGCTACCTACATACCAAATTTCATGACTTTTAGCCCAGCGGTTATTACTTCAAAATTTTATTCCTATCCCGTGGGAATATCGGGGTAAAAAATAGCCCATGTGTTATTCCAGAGGTCCAGCTACCTACATACTAAATTTTATGGCTCTAAGCCTAGCGGTTGTTATTTCGAGATCTTATCCCTAGTTATCCCGTGGGAATATTGGGTCAAAAAGTTACCTATGTGTTATTTCATACGTCCAACTACCTACATACCAAATTTCATGACTCTTAGCCCAGAGGTTCTTATTTCGAGATTTTATCCCTATCCCGTGGGAATATCGGGATAAAAAGTAGCATATGTCCTTTCCCAAGGTCTATTCTATCTCTGTACCAAATTTCATCCAAATCGGTTCAGCGGTTTTGGCGTGAAAGCGTAACATACAGACAGACAGACAGACAGACAGACAGTTACTTTCGCATTTATAATATTAGTATGGATGTGAAAAATTAATAAATGCAAATTTAAAACACTATTTTAAACATGTGATTTTAAAACATAGTTGCCAGAGTAGAAATCTACAATAGAATCATTGGCGTATCTAGAGTTATTTTTCAGGGGGGTCTGGCCTGGATTTTTGTGTGAAGATATCAGTATTATAGAATTTTGAATCAGTAGCCCCACATCCTAGGGTGGGCACGGCCCACCCAGGCCCCCCTCTATAGACGTCTATAAATAGAATAAGTATAAATAGTGCCACAAAGTGAATGTTTACACACATACAGCTGCAACATGTCGTGTAATGACAGCAGGATTTTGACATTTACTCATTTATTTCATTCGTTCTCCTTTTATGCAATCAGTTCTTTTTGTAGCTGTGTGTGTAGTCATTCACTTCAACTCACGTGGTAATCTCTACCTGATTTGTCACAAAATCAACTGTCTTACTCAATCTCTACGTAGGAATACAGCAGCGCAAGCCTTGCTGCTTGGCAGCGTTTTTTTTAATTCGGAAAAAATATAATCGTGGTTTTTCCTACTCAAAATTTAGAGCACAATCGACTCCAATAGTTTTAAAAAATTACAGTTTCGTGACTTTTTTTTTCATATGAAACTACGTTACAAAACTATTATTTAAAGTATTACTCGGTGGGCGTCAAAAAACTGCCTCATAAAAGTATGAAAAGATGAAATACATTTTGAAAGAAGAGGTATACTTTTTTAAAACGCCCAAAAACGGCTGAAATTTAGGCAATGGAAACAAATGTCTCAGGACCGGATTTATATGTCTGGAGGCCTTGGGACGAGAAATGAGTGTAACGACGCCCAAACTATTTTCCAAATAAAATGAGGGCTATTTGATATTTTTATATTTTATTGATTGCCTGTTTGAAGGGAAATAAAAACCGGCCAAGAGCGTGTCGGACACGCCCAAGATAGGGTTCCGTAGCCTTTACGAAAAAATCAAGTAATATCAAGTAATATTATGTGCGTTATAACACAATTAAAACACTGTCTTAAAATTCATTACCAGAAAAAGCGCGCATCTTCGCGGCACTTGCGTCCACGTCGAACTATGTGCCACACTATTGAAAAATTTTTTTTTTCAATTTCTCCTACTTTTATGGAGTGCCCCTAAAAATTGTGCCTATAAAAAATATTTTTGTAATTTCACTACATAACTAAATAGCGGCTTTGACAAGATACGATCTGTACTCCAAATTTCATTGATATACATCTTGTAGTTTTCGAGTAAAATGCCTGTGACATACGAGCGGACGGACAGACAGACAGACGGACTTGACGAAACTATAAGGGTTCCGTTTTTGCCATTTTGGCTCCGGAACCCTAAAAATAGATGAGCAGTTTTTTTTAGTGATTTCTCGTCGGAATTTTAAAAAAATCCTAATTCTCTATTGTGGAGGCCCGTTTTTTCTGGAGGCCCCGGTTCCCCTCCCCTAATGCCTAAATTGAACAATCAAAACCAGGTATTTCGACTGAAACCTGCAGCTACGGAACCCTGGCAGCAACAAGCCGTTATCAGCCACCATTACGGTGAAGTGGCGTGCACCACTCAGCCCTATCACTATTCAATGAAATGTATACACTCACCAATTACATCTAGTAATCTACGCCCCGCAGATCTTGTATGGTTATGAGAGTGGTTCAGCAAAACCCGTGTAAACCGCAGTAAATTGTTACCTGTGTTTTTCTCTTACAGTTTTTAACTCCCGCGCAAAAAGCGGGCTGTTGTAGTGCATAGTAGGGGAGATCGAGGAGAGTTGTGACAGAGAAGAGTAGTGAGTAGTGACAACGTCGATTTTTTGGAACTTATGAATTGCTAGCGAGCTCGCAATAGCGCGCGATTTTCAGTTCGAGTCTCGAACTATCAAGCGCGTGTCACAACTCTCCTCGGTCTCCCCTACTTGTGGGGGATCCTTTTGACTGCTATAATTTTATAAGTCATAATGTAATATTTGTCATAATTATTGTTAGACATAATTTTTTTTCCCGCTCAAACCGTATATTTTTCATGAAATTTTAATTGTCATCCTGTAGAACTCTGTAGGTTAGGTTTGTTTTAATTCTGAAAAATAAATGATTTCAGAGAAAAAGGAGTTCAGTATGTCAAACATTACCTACATTATAAAGTCGAAATATAATTCTTTATGACATTCCTTGTGTAAAATTGGTTTTATTAATTAATAAAACATAACACAGTACAAATGATTTTCCTTCAATTAAACGTATTCAGTTAAAAAATAAAATATCATAAATCTGAAATTTTAATTTTATTGTTAAATTGTTGTTATTATTTCTTGTTTTTATTTAATTGTTTTTAAACTGACATTTATATTGTTACTGAATTATTGCCTAATGTATTAATTTTTACATATCTTTGACATTTTGGCCATTATTCATTTTTAATGTTAATTTCAATGTGTTTTCATTCTGACGATCCCTTGAGGAGAAGTCTTATTTTAATTGTTTTCAATCACATAATAACATGCTTAGATTTATTTTTATAATTATTACTAATCTTATTACATTTGACGATTTCAATACAAATTCTTATAACTGTCATTTTTGTAAATTATAATCTAATGATGTATTGAATTAATAAATAAACTAAACTAAAGCAGCTGGCCAAGATACAGGCTCAGCCTAGTTTGGTCACTGACGGATATTCATACTGTTGTAAAATTCTGTTTTCTGTAAAATAAATTATTTTGTATTTAAAGATATACTGAGCGGCAAAAAATCTGGCCCTCAAATGTATGGAGTAATAGGTATTATTTTGTATGTAGAGTGGGCCTAATTTTGTGCCGCTGGGTATATTTTTGATTTCATTTTACCAGTGAAACTCAAATGGCCCTTTTATTCTTTTGAGTAGTATACTACACAAATCACCACAAACCACAAGGAAGTATAAGGCATATAACCCTTACAATGCCGCATTAGCGTAAACACAATAACGCTTTGATATGCCGCACCGTAATTCTCCATAGAAAAAAACGACGCAAACTCGCGATACGCGAAACTAAACTCAACTTAAACGGTTTAAGATAGGTTTTTTCTTGATGCCGCAGCGTTAACAGGAACACATGTAATGCCTTTTTAACTTAATGTCGATTAAAGACATATGAATGAAGTATTTAAGAGTTACCGCCGTTTTAAGATTAATCAGGCGGTTTACGTACTTTTGATATAGTTGGTACAAATTTATTGCTTTATATCATTCTAGATCAGAATCAAAAAAATTGTATGTTGCCTTTATGGGAGCAAAATATACTTTACTAGCTTTTGCCCGCGGCTCCGCCCGCGTGGTATTCGTTTATCACGCGCAGTTCACTCGGGAACTGTGCATTTTTCTGGGATAAAAAGTAGCCTATGTCATTCTCCGGCCCATAAACTATCTCTATGCCAAAAATCACATCGATCCGTCGCTCCGTTACGGCGTGAAAGACGGACAAACACAAACATACAAACACACTTTCACATTTATAATATTAGTATGGATTAACTAGCTATTGCCCGCGGCTTCATCCACATAGGGGCCAATCAACTTTTTTACCGACACTAATCTGTCCGCGACATTTTTCAAACAATTGCAGATTTTTGTAAATAAACGTATTTTTTCTGTAATTTAATAGATGGTGTACATGAATACATGTCATCTTAAGTAAGTTCAATAATTATTGGAGTATACTTTCTATCAGACCACATTTTTAATTTTCATTAAATTTTTATGGAGTAATCGAGAGAAACTAACAAAAACGCAACGTTGCCAGTTCGGCAGGTATACGCTCTTAACGCTCATGCGCTCTTAACGCTCAAATTGGAATTTGCGCAAGTATGATTGAGCGTGTAGCCGGACCTTAATAGGATCATTATTACATTTAGTGCTGATATACTTTCTTTATAGTATGACACAAGTACAATATTTCGAAACTGTGTAGATAAGTTACGATAAAAGTTGATTGCAATGTCTTTTTTTTCACAACGCTGCCAATAGAGTGTAGCAGTGATAACGTTTTTATCTGATGCGTGTACTATTATAGCAATAAATTATACATTGCCAAAGATATGCTACCGGTTTTTAGATAAAACAAATATGTCGACAAGAGTTGAGTGAAATAGTCAACATTTTTATTTTTTAATGAATTTTGTAATTTATAACCCCCAAAAGAGGAGTAATTTAATAAATCAGGCGTTCTTTGCACAGGCCGGCGAATATTCGAGCCTTTTAGACTAGGTCAATTGGTGTCAAGTGTCCCATGATATTTATTTATTTATTTATTTTATTTTGACCGCGCGTGATCAAACGTCATTAGCGTCCCACGATTATATAGCTCAAGGGAAAGGCAAGTCACCAGAATTTTAATCACGCTAAATTCAGCATCGGCATCGTCTTAAATTTTCATAAAAAAACAACCCTGAGAATTTTAGCTCTTTTAATAACACCTGTGAAGACACTAATGATGAAAAAAAAGACGCTTCAAAAACGCTGAATATAATATATATAACGTTGTGGTGGTGATAGATGGGTTTGTGTGATTTGTATGTGTTCTTACAGTGTGGAGTTGTAGGAACTGCATGAACAGCATATTTTGCATAAAGTCGCGGGGTGAGCAACGAAATTCTTTTAAGTAGTTCATTAAATAGTGTTCATACAGTTCCTCTAACTGTAAGAACACACACAAATCACACAAACCACCACCAGCACCACACTGCACTGATGCGTTTCGAACTCAACATAGCTCATCTTCAGAACACAACCGTTCACCATGCTACCAGATGTTAGACATTTTAAACTATGTACGAGTAATTGACTTTTTAAATCTCACCCACTAACCAATCCAACACTTAACTTGTTGGGTAATATCGCACCCCAACACATCCCTGACATATTGCAACCCTCAGTTCCCACGCGATGGCCAACTTAGGGGATGATTTCACCCCTTGGTCAATCGGTATACGCTAAAAATAGTGTGAATTAACACACAATTTTTTTTGCTAACTACTTTTTACGGTTCCGTAGCCAAAGGGTAAAAACGGACCCTATTACTAACTCCGCTGTCCGTTCGTGCGTCCGTCTGTCACCAAGCTGTATCTCATGAACCGTGATAGCTAGACAGTTGAAATTTTCACGGATTTATGTATTTCTGTTGCCGCTATAAAAAAAATACTAAAAACAAAATAAAATAAATATTTAATGGGGGCTCCCATACAACAAATGTGACTTTTTGCCGTTTTTTGCTCGATAATAATAACGGCAACAGGTAGGTGATTGAAATTTTCATAATTTTAGTCTTTTATACACTTTAAGAATAAACAGTTAAATTCAAATGAAATTAATATTTAAGGAGGCTCCCACACAACAAACTTGTTTTTTTTGCTAATGTCTAATGTAGTATAAATAATGGTACGGAACCCTTCGTGCACGAGTCCGACTCGCACTTGGCTGGCTTTTTTTAAAGATATTTCCTGTCGGAATACCGAAACTTTTAAAATAAATATATTAGCTTGTAAGAGAAAAAAAAACTGTATTTTACTTGACGTTTATGCAGTTCGTTTCCCCTGAATTTCAGTAGGTGCATTGCCACGTTCATTGACCTTGTATGAAACCATACAACAAACAACAGCCTACTTCCTCATCAGCGCATCAGCGGTATTACCAGATTTAAGAACGGAAGCAAGTTATCCTTGTTATTCAACCATTGATAAACTTCCAAGCCAAGCCATTTAAAAATGGCTGCTATTACAACTATTTAAAGTTTCAAAATTAACAGACAATTAGTCAGTACCGTGGTTGAAGTTAATTTGAAGAATTAAAAGGAAACCTAGTTGTTTATGGTGAATTGTTTATGATTAATCGGTAGAGGTTTTCCTGATCACTCTGGAACTGAATGTGGAGTATGTTTTCATAGTTCCTTCCTGTTAAACTTCGTACATATTAATACTACATGTGCACAACTTAATTTGAGAGCCGCTGAGGCCACTGCAGCCGGCGTCATAAGACTACGGTTGCCGTTGTGGCGTTGGGGCAGCCGTTGACTGACAAAAACGTTTACAGTTATATCATCGAGTATATGCTAAAGTAGTAGGGAAGCTATACTCCAATTCAATAGAATCTAACAATCCTGTAGACACTTCCAGCCTACTAATATGAACACCGGGCCGCCTAAGGCTTTGTGATGTGACTATTATTATTGTTTGATTCCTTTTAGATGATAATTGTAACAACAGGGACATATATAATCAAGCGTGCCCACGTTAGGGTGTGTTAAATGTGTAGAAAATTGTTAGATTCTATTGAATTGTACTTTACGAACAAATCGGTCGAAACGAACACACTCACACAGACGCGCGCTCTACACGACCTGTAAGGGGGTTTCGCGACTGCAGACCCCCCCCTGCACCCATTACGCTACACTACTGGTGATAGCTTAGTGGTTTGACGTATAAGGCCTCCCATATATAGACTAGAGGGCCATGGGCTCGTGCCTTTCAGATCTTTTATAAATACTACCTCACGTACCTAAACCATTTTTCGATTTGGACATTCATCAGCTTAAAAGTGAAAAGAGCCAAAGAATCATAGAAACGCATTTTGTAAAAGACGTCAAACCATTAATCTGTAAATTACAAAAAAACCTTCAAAGTTTCTTCTAGAAATACTTTCTACGTGAGCATTTCTGTAACAGAATAAAAATCCACATCACCTTAAGACTTGTTGTTCACGAAAGTTATCTTAACAGTTACTGTTACAGTGATATCGACTATCGATGGATGGATTATAATCGACTGAGAATTTAGTTGATAAAGATCTACAAATAACTTCCATCGATAATGATAAAGGCAGGCTCAAGGAGCATTAGTTTGCACACCTGCAGGCGAATGTGGTTTTTTACGAAATCTCCATATCTTTTCTAAGTCTATAATAATACGATACTTAATTTGTGATTTTTTCGTAAGACATGGTAAGAGTTATCGCGCGCGGTTCCCTCGGGAACTGTACATTTTCCGGAAAAAAAGTAGCCCATGCCACTCTCGGGCTCACAAACTATCTCTATGCCAAAAATCACGTCGATCCGTCGCTCCGTTACGGCGTGAAAGACGGACAAACAAAAACATACAAACACACTTTCGCGTACGGATTAGGGATGATGAGGCCACAAGTAAACTCTGTACGGTCACTCTGCTATCATTTGTACCTACACTGCTATTTTCGGCGAGAATCTGTAGCTTTCTGTGTCTTTTGTTGTCTTTAATTTGTATGTTTTAAACTGTTGGTTCTCCATAATAAATAAATAAATAAATACACAAGTAAAAGCCGCCATTTTAAAGTTAAAGTGGCCGTTGAAAACAGCAAGCTTGGCAAATAGCGGTTCGATTGGAGGTAAACCTGAAATCTCCAGGAATTAGTCCGATATTTTGAAGTTTTTGAAAAAAAATCAGGAAAATACATTATGTGTGGTTTTTCACAACTTTGTAAAATATACATTCCTAAGTGGAATTAACACCATTATACGCGTTATTTAAAAATGTCACGATTACGCGCATGAGCGCGCGAATGCAGTCCTAGGGTCGCAAACGCTGCTGGCTGAAAATCAGCGCTGGGGTGTTTATTAACGCTTCAGCATTATGCTGACCTAGTGTCCGATTCACAACCGCAATGACACATACTTTCCTTCGTGTTGTTTATTTGTACTTACATAATAGTATTGTTGTGTCTTGTGTTGTGAATAAATCTATTTTCTTTCTTTATTAAATATCGGGGATATTTAAAAATCAGCCAAATATTATCTATGTTACTTCGGACAATAGTCGATTTAGGCAACTGTAATTCGATCAAAAATGCAACATGAGTCCACTGCCCCGCGTACCTGTACCACGTAATCCACGAGAAGCGCTACATGGATGTAATTTCGATTGCAATCGGTAATCGCGGATTCGACACCGCTGATCGATCGACTATGATATCAGATAACGAAGTTTATCCGTTAGATTTATCAAAGAATTCGATTACAAATCTGAATTAGAGGCGATTTGAAATTTTCCATAGTGTCAAGCATTTTTTTTGCTGATATTTTTAAAACTCCTGTATAAGAAAAAGACGACGAAAACAAATTTTCCCAGACTCTATATTTCACAAAAAGTCAAATGGTTTTTTTGTAATTCAAAAACGGCCAGACCGATTTTAACGAAACAGCTAAAAAACATCGCAAGAAAACTCGCTTTCTATTAAAAATAAACTACATCGAAATCGGCCCATCCGTTTGAAAGCTACGACGTCACAGACATATTGGCGGTAAACTTTAACACCCTTCTTTTATGTTTAGGGTTAAAAAAATTTAAAACAAAAAATAGAACCGACTACAAAAAACCATGAAAATAATTTTCTACCAGTCTGAAGTCGGTGCCTCAGCACGAGCCAGCAGGAGTGATTGAAGCCATTTAATCGTATAGTTGTAGGTGAGGTAGACGATTATAGGTCCACTCCTGCTGGCTCGTGCTGAGGCACCGACTTCAGACTGGTAGAAAATTATTTTCATGGTTTTTTGTAGTCGGTTCTATTTTTTGTTATAAAATTTTTTTTTAATGCTTTTTAGTGTAAATATCTAAGATACAATAGTTTAATGTCAACTGCTCATCACCTTTTACGAAAAATTGCTAGTTCCGATGCAGAGATGTTCATTATTGAGGAGTCCTGGTGCTTCACCACCCATTCCATTTCACCATATGTGTTCCGAGGAGCATAAATTGCTTAGCAACTGTGTTAAAGCAATTGAAATTCAACCCATGAAATACTTGTTATTGAGTAGTAACTCCGATGGTCAACTGTGGTCTTCATCATCAGTTCCACTTTACCAAATGATGATTTTCAAGAGCAAATGCACTACTAAATATATCAAAATTACCATAGGTGTCCCTACAACATTTGAAGAGTTCCCTCGATTTCCTTAGGATCCAATCATCAGATCCTGATTTGGTGCTTATGGGACCTAATTGAAAGCATTCCTAGACGAACGCAAAAAAAAAATTTTAAATCGGTTCATAAATGACGGAGTTCTGAGGTAACAAACATAAAAAAAAAAAAAAAACATACAACCGAATTGATAACCTCCTCCTTTTTTTGAAGTCGGTTAAAAAGGGAGGAGGTTCTGTTTAAGGTTACATTACAACTTCTTTGTTTACGTACAAGTGATTTGGATGGGTCCATATCGGCTCGCATGCTTATTGAAAGTCCGAACGTAATAAATTGGCCCGTATAACTCACGTCTTAAATCGACTTTAGCTCTACATGTTTCGGGCTAATCCGTAGCCCTTCCTCCTCGGAGAAACGCAACTCGGCGCGAGCAGAGCGGTGGCGCGCAATGTGCGTGTTGCAAAAACCGCCGAGTCGAGTTGCTCCGAGGAGTAAGGGCTACGGATTAGCCCGAAACATGTCGAGCTAAACTCGATTTAAGATGTGAGTTATCCGGGTCAATATATTTAATATGAGTGAGTCTCACGGTAGTTTTATGTCCAAAAGTAATGTTTGTAAGAATTACTCTTTTTTCTCTGAATCCAATAATTGTTCAGAATTGTTATAAAACAAACCGAACCTAACCTACGTTATCTATAGGATGACCATTTAAAATTTTCAGAAAAATTTAAGGTTTCTGTGGGAAATTATGACAAACGATGATTCGGGCAAAAACTACGGTATGACTAGAGAAGAGTATGCGAACTTTGGCGCTCACGACTTGGCAAATTATTAGGGTTCCGGAGCCAAAATGGCAAAAACGGAACCCTTATAGTTTCGCCATGTCTGTCTGTCTGTCTGTCTGTCTGTCTGTCTGTCCGTCTGTCTGTCTGTCTGTCTGTCTGTCCGTCCGCGGCTTTGCTCAGAGACTATCAATGCTAGAAAGCTGTAATTTTGCACGGATATAAAGGTAAATTATGCCGACAAAATAGTACAATTAAAAATTCAAAAACAATTTTTTTTAGGGTACCTCCCATAGACGTAAAGTGGCGGTGATTTTTTTTTTCTCATCCAACCCTATGGTGTGGGGTATCGTTGGATAGGTATTGTAAAACCATTAGGGGTTTGCTCAAACGATTTTTCGATTCAGTCATTTGTTTTCGAAATATTCAACTTTAAAGTGCAAATTTTCATAAAAATCGAGCGTCCCCCCCCCTCTAAAATCTAAACCGGTGGGTCGAAAAATTTGAAAAAAATCAGGATGGTAGTAAGTATATCAAACTTCCAAGGAAAACTATAACGGCTGAGTTTGCTTGAGAACTATTAGTAGTTTATGAGTAAATAGCAGCGTAGGGTATAAAATATACCTAAACTTGGAAGATTCCGTATAAAATACGAAATCCTTAGAAAAATATTACTTAATTTTTTCGTAATGGCTACGGAACCCTATTTTGGGCGTGTCCGACACGCTCTTGGCCGGTTTTTTTTTGTTTGAGAGGATCACAAGGAATTCATTGAATCAGGCGTACTTTGCGGAGGTTCACATTAAAGAACTAGACTACCAGGTCCCAGGTACCAGGTGTCTAACATCTGGTAGTATTGTGTACGGTTGTGTTGGTCTATAGCGTATTGTGGTGGTGGTGGTGATACATCTATCACCATTAGTTTGTGTGCTGTGTGTGTTCTTACAGTGTTAAGGAACTGCATGAACACGCATATCTTGCATAAACTTAGCTATAGTTAGGTCGCGGGTGAGCAAAGAAATTCCTTTAGTTAATTCGTAAATAACTTATTTGAAATGGGTTTTTTATGCAACTGATCGTGCCTTTCTCGAGTCCGATCCGTGACATCTCCCACACCATATCCCCAGATCATTTATCAATCGGTGCAATATAAATCTCCGTATCGCGCCATCTATCGGGGAGCAATGTTAATTAGCATCGCATGATCACTCTCTATAACGCTTTATTTATACGACATGTTTTGCGATTTCGGGCAGTTGATCTGATTGAGATTATATTCGCTTGAGTCTTAAGACAAGTTTTCCTGCCGGCCGCGCGGCCGCGTTAGGTATTTGTTTGGGATATTGCTGTCTTTATCGCTCGTGACATAAGCGCTCGCAGCCGTCCCCCCCATGCACATCCCCCCCCGCTTCTCCGCTTCCCGCTAATGTATATCGAGACAGCTGTATGCTTTTCAAGATTTGGGCGGTTAAATTTTGGGTTTCGTTGTCCTCATATTAAGTATATGAAAAGTATTGCACAGAAATCAAATATGATATTTTACAATCAAGATCTTCATTATATTTTCTATGCTTGTGGTTTTATAGATTTTTGTAAAAATGCCTTAATAGTCTGTAATTTTCGTGCAAAATTGACATCTTTTTTTTGACGACTTTTGAGCTCCTGTAATTCTGATATTACACATTTATATGAAAATCTGAAAAAACCACAGGCATAGATAATTGGGACAATCAACTTTTTTACCGACACCGCCCATAAACATTTGCAACACCAGGGGTATTGCAGATGCGTTGCCAAACTAGAAGCCTAAGATGGGATACCTCACACTGCTGCTTCACGCCAGGATTAGCGAGCAAGATAATGGTAGCAATCCGGGCGGACCTTGCACAAGGTCCTACCACCTGCAAAATATAGATAGATTCATTTTCAGAATTAGCAATAAGAATAAATTGTAGAATCCCATAGATCCAGGGTCCTAAAGCCGACAGTTATAAAATTGTATGTCGCAGACCTTGATATTTTGCTAATTCCTTATTTGAGATCACCTCCGCCGCTGTGTCAACTTTTTTGTACTTGAGGGCGTGACGGACCTAGTGTGTAGACGCGGGGTGCGTAAACAATAAAGATATCATGAAGATGTACAACATTTATTAGCAAAATTGACTTGACAAATTACATCGAACACGCTTGAGCTTCGAAAAACCAGTAACTTAATACTAAAAACCAAATCTTACCTTATAAAAAAATGATGATAGTGATGATGATGTAAAATTTATAAACAAAAGATGAAACCCAATATCTAGACGCGGCACCGCGCCGCTCCGCTATAAACTACAGATACAAACCTCTAGATGGCGCTGATCCGATCGTCAGATTTGGTTTTCAGCTAATATTCGTGCGGTATCGTGAGTTATGGCCGGCGGGATGCAGCGCGATAAAGTTCTCACGTTGCTCGCTTATTTGGTGTTGATCTGATTATGGCGATTGTTTTTAGTACAGATAAGGCGAGGCTTTGTAAATTATACAGTATGTGGTTAGGTATGATATTATCTGTATTATTAAACACGGACTCACTGATGTGCACAAAGTACCTAGGTTTCCTTTTTTTTGTCATGGGACACTTGACACCAATAGGCTAGACGACTAAAAAAAAACTATTTAGACCTTCAGGTGGATAATATAAAAATATTGTGCACATATTTTTTCTTTTGTTTGACAAACAAAAAACAACGAGGATACAGTGCTTAGATAGAAGTTTCAAGTGACGTCACTATAATATGGTAGGATTTTTACCTTACAGTGACGTCACAATCCCCCACTCCGGAAGTTTGATGATCTATACCTTTGTCGATTATTAATAAATAGATAAACCAAAAAAGACGTGTCCCATATTTTTCCATAATCTAACTGTCGGACTAAATAGAATGATATATTTTTAACCCAGTCGTCATCCGTATTGACCTAGTCCCAAACTAAGCAAAGCGTGTACTATTGACACTAGGCAACAGATCAACATACTTATATAGATAAATACATACTTAAATACGTACTAAACATCCAAGACCCGAGAGCAAATATACGCATTATTCATACAAATATCTGCCCCGGCGGATTCGAACCCGGGACCTCAAGCTTCGTGGTCAGTTTGTCTAACCACTTGGCTATCCGGTCGTTTGATTGGATCGTATTCTGCTGTGATTGTCACGATCTATTGTTAAGGGTATGTGGAGTCTTCAGAATGACATAATATTTTTGTTAGATTTTTAATTGATTTGTTACGAATAAATTTTACAAGCTCAGTCGCTGTATTAATAAATCAATATTTTTAACGTTTTTTTTTTATAAAATATAGGGTTACGTTTGGCCTCGATCTCGCTTGATGAAAGGCGAACACGAGGCCTAAGATGGTACACGTTTACCTAGAAAGTGTCTGTTTACTTTGACCTTAAAGATGTCCAGATTATAGTGTATTTGTAAGTATGCACTCAGAAAGAATAATCTAAGTGAACCGTGCCGCATCGGTTAGACATTAATTTTAAAAATCGCTTGTTTTTTCCGTATAATACATTATCAACAATATTTATCAGCACCACACAGCTTTGGTACGAGTACACAGTTCATATCACCGTTCTCATTACTAGCTATCATCTGATTCATTGTTTTAAATCTCGACTATCTATTTACCAATAACAAAAGGCCAAACTTCATTCGCAAGCATATATATCATGCGTGTACAATTAGTTCTTCATCCATCTCCATCCTGGTCTATATGCGTCCCACAGCTGGGCACAGGCCTCCTCGTTGAACAAAAGGGCTTGGGCCATAGTTCCCAGGCGGGCCCAGTGCGGATTGGGAACTTCACACGCACCATTGAATTGCTGCACACTCAGGTTTGTGCAGGTTTTGCACGATGTTTTCTTTCACCGTAAAGCTTGTGCAAAATTTCAAATGTAATTCCGCACATGAATTTTGAAAAATTCAGAGGTGCGAGCCGGGGTTTGAACCCCCGACCCTCTGCTTGAGAGGCGATAGGTCAAACCATTAGGCCACTACGGCTCCTGTACAATTAGTGCTAGTTCAAAATAACGTATACATGTGCATTTGAATATCTTTGACACATTATTGTTTTTAGTTTCACAACGTATAGTTCATAGGTCATAGGCCAATGATAAGTATCGCGTATCGCCATCTAGTGTATCTAAATTTGAGGTACATCTAACGTGTTTATCACAATGGAATAAGGTTGATTTTAGTCAGATTTGAAATGGTAATTATAAAATTAATTTGATGTTATGAGTAAATATTTGACAAGAAATGATATTTTGCTTATGTTATGAGTGTTTATGATGTGCTGAAGAACTTATTATATAAGTTATTTATGGGGAACATGAACTGATGGCGTGTCGATTCACTTCTCAATTTATTGGAATGGGAAATGAATGTTATAAGATCTTACATGATATTACTAAAATGGTAATAATACTGAATGAAATTATTTTCTTTAGAAACTACATTTAGGAGCTGTTTCACCACCAATTGATTAATTTTATTAGACTGATAAATGTGATGCCATCTCCGTCTATTCGAACAAAACAAACAGAGACAGCATCACATTTATCTGTCAAATAAATTTAACCAATGGATGGTGAAACAAGGGGTTAATCTTAGGTAGCGAAAGATAAATTCCCCCTGTTCAATCCCCCTGGTGTTGCAGGTGTCTATGGGCGGTGGTGATCTCTTACCATCAGGAGACCCACTTGATCTTTTTTTTTATGGTATAGGGGGCTAACGAGCAGACGGATCGCCTGATGGTGAGCGATTACCGTCGCTCATAGACACCTGCATCCAGACCATCCCATCCAGACGAATCAGAAAAAGACGAATAAGAAAAGAAGTTATAACAAAAAAAAAATGATGTAATTGTTGTTGTTGTCTGCCTTTTTTGTTGATTGTACTTAGCCCAATGCATGGACTCAATAATTTTAACTGGTAAAAAAATAAAAAGATAACAACAAAATGATTTGCAGTTATAAGTAAAACATAACAAAGAATAAATAAATAAATAAATAAATAAATATCATGGGACACTTGACACCAATTGACCTAGTCCCAAACTAAGCAAAGCTTGTACTATGGACACTAGGCAACGGATAAACATACTTAAATATAGATAAATAAATACTTAAATACATATTCAACATCCAAGACCCGAGAACAAACATGAAATTGATACAATCAAAAGATGAAATCTCATTCATACTTTTACTCAAAGTCAAAGTCAAAAGTCGAAATATTTTTATTCAATTTAGGCTATAACAAGCACTTATGAACGTCAAAAAAAATCTACCACCGGTTCGGAAAAAACCTCTGTTGACAAGAATCCGGCAGGAAACTCAACGAGGTACTTTTTTTAAACAGATTCACAATATTACTAAATGATATCTATATACTATACATTTTTAACACGGTAGGTTCGCTATTTGAAGAGATACTGATGATGATGATTGTAAATAAATTATGGTACAGATAAAAATAATGGTCGGTCTGATAAACGTGTTCCACTATTGCCATGTCGCCCACATACAGTCGAATCGGTAACTAGAATTCAAAATGACTCCAGTTAGAGTGTAAATTTGATATACGTTTAATGAATTTGCATTTTTATGATACTTACTTTTGGTAAGGTTTGGTTTTTAGTATTAGCTACTGGTTTTTCATTAATCATTCATGGTTTCTCGTGCAATCATGGCTGCGGAATGCTTTCGGATGGCTCAAGATAGGGAGAAAATTTCGGAGCTAACGGCCAACCTCCAGTAATGGAGTGGCACTTTCAGAAGAAGAAGAAGACTGGTTTTTCGAAGCTCAAGCGTGCTTGATGTAATTTGTCACGTCAATTTTGTTAATACCAAACTGTCTTCTTCTTTGTCGGTATCACTCTTGACAGTGGTCGTGGTCATCATTTCAGGTGTTGGTGGCAAGCTTCAATACACGCCGCCACTCCTTCCCCCCCCCTCCTCCCCCCTCCTCGCCCCCCCCTCCTTCCTCGCCTTCCTCGTGCATTCATGTAGTGATGATGATTTACTGCCGCTTTTATTTGGTCAGTCCAGTCATTGGCGATCTTCCTCGTGTACATCTAACCAAACTGTACATCTTCATGATATCTTCATTGTTGACGCAACCCTCGTCTACACACTAGGTCCGTCACGCCTTCAAGCACAAAAAAGTTGACTCAGCAGCGGAGGTGACCGCAAATAAGGAATTAGCAAAATTAATCATGAAACTACAAGATTATTATACCGTAAGACTCACTCATATTAAATGATATTGTAACGGATAACTCGTCTTACGGGCTACGGGCTACGAAATAGTCCGAACCATGTCGAGCTAAACTCGATTTAAGACGTGAGTTATCCGTTACAATATCATTTAATATAATAGCAAAATATCAAGGTCTCCGACATACAATTTTCTACCTGTCGACTTTAGGACCCTAGATCTATGAGATTCTACAATATATTCTTATTGCTAATTCTGAAAATGAGTCTATCAGCTATAGACCATAAACCTTAATCAGAATAGGTAATCTGAAAAATTACTAATTTATAAAATAACCAATTTATACACACAAATCTTCTGTAACAGGTTTCTTCAAAACTTTTTTTACTTAATTATTAATAACCTACCTAATCATTTTAAATTTATTTTAGAACTAGCTATTGCCCGCGGCTTCGCCCGCGTGAAATGCGGTTATCGCGCACTGTTCCCTCGGGAACTGTGCATTTTTCCGGGATAAAAAGTAGCCTATGTCACTCTCTGGCCCATAAACTATCTATATGCCAAAAATCACGTCGATTCGTCGCTCCGATTCCACGAGAAAGACGGACATACGCACACAAACATACAAATACACAAACACGCATTTATAATATTAGTATGGACTAGCAACATAGGTGATCACTAACTCTAACGTACCTAATGCATTTAAAATTACAAAATTTCATAAATAGAACATTCGCCCGTTGACACAGCAGATGGACCTTTAGGCACTGGTCCCACCGCGAGCTAGTAAGCTATAAGCTATCGGCTATTTTCTAGCCCAAGAAACGAACAAAAGATAATCGCTTCCGTGTACATAAAAGAGAGAGTTATATTTTTATAGTTCATAGCTGGCTGTTCACACTGCCGGCGAGGATACTCTCCCACCGCCCGGCGAGTAAGCGATAATTCCATACAATTGTTTACTAGCCGCCCGCCGATTGTCATCTGTTTCTAGTACAGAATTTTACTAGTTGACCGCCGAGCTCGCCGATAGCTGGCGGTGGGACCACTGTTTACTAGTTGACCGCAGCGATAAGCTATCGACTATAAAACTAGCTCAACGGTACTCGCCGAAGCCTGCTTGGCGATCAGAGCGATCATTCTACCTTTCAAAGTGGATGCGAGTGCACGTATATACAATGAATTTAAAACAATCATACGAATTATCTTTGTTGTCAAGTTTGGATGACGATGATGATGTATTTTATAAAAGCGTGTGTGTAGTGGCAGTGGAAATTTTGAAGAGACGGAAGAAAAAAAGGAATATTTTAAAAAGAATGACAAGAAAAATTTGGATGCAAAAAATTAATTATTTCAGAAAAGAAGTGAGTTCAAACTAGCTAGTGTGGTGAAAATGTATTTTCAAATTTAAATTCAAATCATTTATTCAGTAAATAGGCCGCAATGGGCACTTTTACACGTCATTTTTTTAAACTACCAGCGCTTTCGGAAAGACCATCATTGCCAAGAAGAATGCGCCGCAAGAAACTTGGCAGAAAGTCATTTTTTCAAAATAAAATAATTACAAATAAAATACTTAAAAACTACAGTAAACAATTTAGCAAAAAATTACAAAAAAAAAATAATAATACAGGGATGTATGGGGTCCCTTAGTTACAAAATTAAACACTAACTATATTCGACCTCGACTGTACATCGTATAGGTCATTGGCGAATAGCCCCCCGGCTGAGCTAGTGCAGCGAGTAATCGCCCGTCGCACGCAAACACTCGCTTATAGCCGAGCGTCTAAACTAGCAAAACTATACTCGCTTCTCGCCTCTCGCCCACTCGTTTGTAGTTTATAGTTTTACTCGCTAATAGCTTGTAGCCGCCGGTGGGACCAGTGCCTAATCGATACGTAGCGGATGCTGCGATATGGACGCCGAGCGATAGCCAGATACTGCTTATTTTTTTAATTCGCGCGATAACAGAGACAGACATATGCAGCGGGCCCGTGAGAGACAGGGAGATGAGCGACGTGATAGACGCATGCCAGTATCTGATAATCGTTCACGTTTTTAATGAGTGGAATGGTAATGATATAGAATGATTTAGGTCCGTTCGTTGTTACTTTCGCTGTTTTTCTTTATATTAAATAATATTATTAGTAGATTCGAAGTTGGACAACGATCTTACTTACTGTCTACTATCTATCACACATAACTTTGTCTATGTCTCCAATTGTTTGGGCCTGTTTCACTTCACCACTTATCGTCATTGGCCTATTTCATCTATAAAAAATGGTTCAAGCTAATTGATAAATTTTATGTGATGCTGTCTCTGTCGGTTCTGTCTAAATAAATAGACATGGCATGTAATTTTTATCTGTCACATAAAATTTATCAATGACTGGTGAAACAGGTCCAGTGCTAGCCAAATCTCATATAATCTCATATTTATAAGCCAGTCTTTTGTGAACAGTCCTACATGTGTGTCCAGTCCACGGTCCAGGGTCCACGGAAAGAACATGTCTAGTCATTTTTTTTTAAATCGAGATTTTAATCTCAAAATGTAGAGTTCACAAAGTACTATGACTTAACATTGAATTAAATAATCTGAAAACATTAAATTGATTTTTTTTAACTTTTAAAGAAATGGTAAAACCAAAGTAATTGTTCGTGATGACTAACTTTCAAACCGCTATAACTCAAAAAGTTGCATAGTTGACTAGACATGTTCTTTCCGTGGACCCTTCATTTGTATTGTATTGTCCGCTACAAAAATTTGTGCAGACATTTTTCTATTTCTGTATAAATTGTATTTTAAATTGTAATTTTTATTAAATCGAAATTCAAGAAATGTTTCTGCACAAATTGTTGTAGTGGATAATAAAATACAAATATTCACATTAGGCACACAAATCAGTACATAAGTTGGTACTGACTTACACACTTGACACACACTGTACCACCAACTGCATACAGTATGGTGCAGTGTAGTGATGATGATAATGAAGTGTGAAACGATTTAACCGTCTTATGTATATTGGCTAATTGTCAGAGTTGCAGTTTATTCTTAATCTCTTTCACCATGTGATACAATGAGATCTTTACTTTCTCTTTTATTTGTTTGCAATTGTTTTTCTTTTCCCTGCCCGTCCCCCCACTTTTCTTGTTATCATCATTACGTCAATTCCAGTTGTTATTGCTATAGCTATTTCTTTTTATTTTACTAGCTTTATCCGAAGACATAGCTCCTGTGGAAGAAAAAAAATGTAGTACTGTAGTTTTTAATTAAAAGATAGGTACAATTAATCAAAATAGTAAAAAATAAAAAGAGGACTAACCTATCCAACAATAACAATAAAACAACAAAAATAATAAACAACAACTATAACAATAAAATTACAAAAAGAACACCCCATCCTAAAGATTTGCCTGTGGCAGGGTTCCTATAAGATGGCCGCATTACCCCTTCGGACCGCAAGTGCGATTCGCTGGGACAAGTGCGCCAAATAAAATAAACAACGATAAATTGTAAAACTAATCCCAAACAAGTTTTTTTATAATAGCTAGGTTGAAAACAGCATTCTAACACTCATTCGGCCGATTTTCCTGAAACATCCGAATCAGTCGCTACTTTGCCAGTTTGATCTTTGTATAATTTAATGATAATTCTCTCATCTTATCTCATTAACCATAGTCATATCTGAACATAAAAAACTCAAGTAACAGTATGTTTTGTTTACTAGATAAGACTGACCTCGATAACACTACTGCAGATAATCTAATAGCTGTGAGATACTGACATACTGCAATAGGGATGTTGACACCACCAACCAACTGACGTACCTACTTTTTATGAGCTGTCAAAACACAATTCTCCCATAGAGTTTCAATGGCAATAGCGAGTTATAACGTGGTAAGTCGCTATTATTTCGCCAACTCAATCAAGTGACTATTTATTTGTTTTAAAGCAACAAAAAATCTAATTTTACAGTAAATCGAAAATTAATCTGGTTTTCTGGGCTAAAATAAAGCGTTTTTTTACTGGAGTCGTGCCTTCGATTTATTTTTATAATAGCGTCAACATCCCTATTAACTGTGTAAAGTGGATTTGATTTGTGGCATTCGAACATGGCGGATGTAGACAATATCTATTTTTTTTTGCTATTTTTGTTTCTTTGGCTAGTTCTGTTGAAGTATAATTTTGATAGTGTTTTATGCGGCGATTAACCTTAACAGTGAACAGTGATCACAAAATTCTATATTGCTCTCGTGTCTGACATTTTTTAATGCGCAAGTTGTCTCCACGTGGTTTCTGGAACTTTACTATCAAGTTACAAAAACTACAATCACCGTACAACGTTGCCTTTCAAAGAGAATACTTAGGCACACTGGCGAAATTGTCCTATTAATTAGGACAGAAAAGCCATATTATAAAAGAGAAGAAGAACTGTGTAAAGTGTCAGCGTCGCCGATGGTGCTGGCTGAAAATCAGTCATAACCAGAGAATGGAATTTTCATGGAATTTCTTGACCTGTCATATTGACTTCTCACTTATCGACTTCTGATATACAACATAGCGATACACAACATAGGTACGAAAGAAAATTAAAAGTAGAGGTAAACAATAGGCGGCCTTAAGTTAAATAGACATATTATTATGCAATGAATGGATAACAATTTCTTCACCAAGAGGTTAGAATGAGACGGATTCACCATCTCATGATGTGATGGAAGGCGCCCGTGCGTCAAACAATACAACCTCATTTTAGACCTGCAATAAAAATCACGTAAGTTGCATTACATTGCGAGGCCATAATGCGAACGAGTATGAAATGGCTAATCGAACGCCGCAATGCAATGCAACCTGCAACATTCTTGCAGGTCTAAACCGGGCTTAACTTTTGCAAGCCAGTTACATTATATCAATACTAGAAACTAAACTCAACTTAAATTGTGGCATTAGCAGGTACCAGCAATCGGGACGTGTGTTATCGTCTCCCAGCGTATCTCGAAAACAAAGAAACTGTGTGATGTAAGCTCCTGCAGTGACTGGTGTTATCGGAAGCGTTATCGAAAACTTAGTTACTTAGTCTACGTATCCGGGTAGGTACATAATAAGTAAACGGGTTTGCCCGGAGTTGCCACCTGTACTGTTTTGCGGGACAGTACCGAGTGGGATTGAAAAAAATACTAATGTTTTTTATTTATTTTTAGTATGGAAAAGTGAATTATCAGAAAACAATTCTGCCTTAAGTCTGCCTTTGTACAAGTATCTAAAATGTTGTCTATTGTGTTTTGATTCTTTTCCACGCCCACCACGACCAGATGACCAAGTGGTTAGAGAACCTGACTACCAAGTTGTCCCGGGTTCGATTCCCGGCCAGAGCAGATATTTGTATGAATAATATTAATGTTTGTGGTCGGATCTTGGATGTTTAATATGTATTTAAGTACATATGTTAGATAAGTATGTATGTATTTTTATCCGTTGTCTAGTATTCATGGTACAAGCTTTGCTTGGTTTGGGACTAGGTCAATGGGTGACAAGTGTCTCATGATTTTTTTTGTACAGTAAAGAGTTTACCATACATACATACAATTTGGATATTTTTGTAAGAATTATTACTTTTTTTTAAATTAATTATTGAAAGGATTTTAGTTGATGATAGATATCATAGTTTAGTCTAGTTCTGCCACACTAATGCAATCTCTCAAATTTGATGTAAGCGTATGTAGAGCACCAGCATTATTTTACTGTTTATCTGTGGTGTAATGAAAAACTGTCAAGAATGATACTCAAGGATGGCACTTACAGCTACTTTCGTTTCCACCCAAAAGAAAAAACCTAACCTAACAAAAAATTTCACCGACTACAAAAAGCTATGAAAAGCTATGAAAATAATTGGGTAGGTACCCGTTTGAAGTCTGTGCCTCAGCAGGAGCCACCAGGCTGGCTCCTCCTTTCAAACAACAACCAATTTCCATGACCAATGTGGTCCCATAAGCCAGATTTCAAGGTGATTGTTTGTATTCAGAGAATCTAAGGTTCTTTAAAACGAAAAAAAAAATCGGATCGCCGAAGGAGATTCGAACTGTGATTTAACAAAATCTAAGATTACTTTTTGGAGTGTTTTCGTTTTTTTGTCCAGTTGTGGTGTAGGGGAATAAGTACGCAGCACGGATTGCTGAGGATCTGGGTTCGATTCTCGGCGCTGGTGTATTTTTCTGGTTTTTCTGGGCATCCACGTTTCAGCATGTTTTTTCGTGTGAAGTATATTAACAAAAACTGTTATTTGAAAAAAACTTAGATATGATTGAGCGTATTTTTGATAAAAACAAAATCCTGGGAATTTTCGTTGTCCGTTTGTAGGTCAAACATATTCGAATCAGCATCGGTTTAAGTGTGGTTTAAGTACTCAAGGATCTTGAACATCATATTAAATATATTGACCCGGATAACTCATGTCTTAAATCGAGTTTAGCTCGACTGTTTCGGGCTAATCCGTAGCCCTTCCTCCTCGGAGCAACGCGACTCGGCGGCTGCTGCAACACGCGCACTGCGCGCACTGTGCATTCGATGTAAGACATGAGTTATTCGGAAGATTTAAACTCGATTTAAGACATGAGTTATCCGGGTCAGTATATTTAATACTCAAGGATCTTGTTACAATGAGGTATGTAGAAATATTCTCGCAATCAAATAATAATTAACGTGCGTCAGACAGACCGATTTAGTCGTGGCCCTCATCTCCCGCTGATAAGCTGCTGATAAGTGCCTGATAACCGATACTTGTTAATGGAGTTCGTTGTCTTCTAGATAAGATATTGTAATGAATCTTCGTTTTAAAACTGTTTCGATCTTGTTTTGATCAGCGTTTGTTTGTTGGCGATTTCAACTTGAGTTTTGAGGTTTGAAAGAAAATAAAACTCGCTAAGCTCCAGACATACTTGTAATTATTAAAATAAACACATGTGTCACTTATGTATCAACAATAATTAAAGCATGGCCGACATGCCAGATGTTCGTTTGTTTGTTTGTTTGACATGTAGAGACCTAGCAAAGGCTTAAAGTTAAAAGTTGCCCGTTTTGTTACAATTGTCACCTTGAAAACGATTTTAAAGATTTTGATGGAATCTGCCATAATCTGTGGGGGTATATGGGAAGGAATCATGAAGGAATGGTCTAGATGGGTATTTCCACGAGCGTCCCAACCGCTGTCAGTCCCTTGCCTGAGATTTTAAGAATTGGAAGGCAGATTGTTTTTTAATTATGGCGTAAATAGCTTCTGTACTCAGGCCAGAATCTATTTCAATACAAAAATCAATGTATATGAATTATTTACTTCTTAATATAAACAGCTAGGGACTGACAGCGGTTGGGACGCTCGTGGAAATACCCAGATAGAGCTTTACCCTATGTAAACGCATTATATAGGTAGAGTCATTCACGATGACGCGCGCCGTGGTTCTTATTACAATGTCATTAATGTCTAATTTTGAAAAAAAAATCAAGCGTTTTCGTGGATGGCACTAGGTAAAGTTGATATTTTAATTTTATCATGTGGCACCATCTCTTGTCAAATGGTTGAGGTTACTCAAAACTAAACGAATATTCTTAAGTCAATCAGATACTAATTAAAGTCATTCTCTAAACGTAATAGAGCTGACTAAGAAAGCATAGTTATTCTTTGGTATTTTTTTTACCGGGAAAAGATAACGACCTTAAAGTTAAGGTGCTCCTCCACTTAATTGCCGAAGCCTTAATCCACGGGACTCCCGGATACGACTGGAAGTGGGCATTAGCGCGCATTTCCATTATACAACGAACTCCAAATTAATTTGGTTCGAAAACTAACGCAGGCCAAACATATTATTGAAGATAGGCGGTGTATTCTGAAATACCTGTGATATTTTAAATCATAATTAATGATACCATTCTATAGTTATTAATACCTAGTAGTATTGGGCGCCCGAGCTGTGTTACCAGAGATAAGACCAAACTAGACGATTTTTGGCCCCCTTAATCCTACTTTCTGTAAACCCTGAAATAAATTAATTAACAATAATTGTTAGTTAAAAGTTATTAGATTTATCTATTGCTAAATTTAAATAAAATTACCACATGAGCAAAATTTAACTTTATCTGTTTGATAATATTACTATAGCAGCTGATCCATGTTATTATATAACTAGGTCAGTATTTTTATCTATATACTTATATCTATGTAATCTATACCAATAAAAGAGAAACATAAAGTAACGTAACTCGTAGCCACTGTAATAGTAAATATTTTAATTTTGGCAAGACAATTTCTCAAGGATTATAGAGGTGGGAGACTATGGAGGCGAGAGGAACTATAGCCTTGTCTTTCTCATATGGGGATGAAAGTCAGTTTATTCTAGTATTTTAGAAAAATTCGAATAATGTATTTGACCAATGTCAAAAGATTATCTTATTATTATCAAACTTGTCTCCACTGTAACTACGGAATTATAGTTCGGAGTTTGAGTTTGAATTTTTCTACAAATCTCGTGCCGTCTGTTAACGGAACCTTTAGATCCCAATCTCCACCTATTAACCGTCCAAGATTAAACAATAGGTTGGTAATCGAAAAAATAATTTGCCTAATTTATCCAAACGCCCGACTGACGGCCAATTTGTCCTACTCGCCGAGAGATGGCGCGATTGTTAACTTGTAATTAGAGCTATTTGTTTGCTTTATCTGTGGCGCAGTGAACAATAGGGAAAGGTTTTGATTCGATTAGTGTGAACGATTTAATTGTTTTTTTAATGTTGGTACTGCGTGGAGTCTCACAGTTATCGTTCCGTTTGGTGTGTACAGGACGTCGCATAATTTAGTTGGTAGGGTTTGATTTATATATTAACTGTCATTTTAGCTTTAGGTAGTCTTATGGCCTAGTGGTTAGAGAACCTGACTACGAAGCTTGAGGTCCGGTGTTCGATTCTCGTGTCGGGGCAGATATTTCTATGAAAAATACGAATATATTTATCCGTTGCTTAGTACCCATAACACAAGCTTTGCTAAGCTTAAATCATGGGCCAGTAAAGTTTTCACTGATATGTCTACACTTATTAGGAAAATATTACGCACAAAGTAAACAACAAATGAAAGGAATGACGACAATTTTGTTTTTGTTTTTCGGCAGTTGTCAGTTTTTCGGCAATGACTCAAAAACGGTGTATCCGATCATTTTTCAAACCAATTTTCGTTGAAAGTATTTATTAAGCGTTACCCTTCCATATTTTTTGGACAAACGGTTTACAAGATGGAAGGGCGGGGGGGGGGGGGACACAAATTTTGCTATTTTGGGAGCGATTATTTCCGGAAATCTTCACTTAATCAAAAAAGTTTTTGAGAAACCTTACTATCTTTTCAAATGAGCTGTTGAACTATGTGCCACACTTTTTTTTTCAATTTCTGTTACGGGTATGGAATGCCCCCCCTATAAATATTTATTTTTGTAATTTAACTACAAAACTAAATAGCGGCTTTGACAGGACATCTGTACTCCAAATTTCATTGATATACATCTTGTAGTTTTCGAGTAAAATGCCTGTGACATACGGACAGACAGACGGACTTGACGAAACTATAAGGGTTCCGTTTTTGCCATTTTGGCTCCGGAACCTTAAAAACACATTGTATAAGTACACTTAAGCATAAATCGAAAAGGAACACGTTCGGTTTGGAACCCGCTATCGCCGTAATGCAGGCCACCCGCGCGCTACCAAGAACTGTGAAATCTCACATATACAGATAAGTGAACAATAACAGCATATTATGTTACTTACACGGTGTTTTGAAATACTTGGCGGGACTCCATACTCGCGTGCGAAGGGCATACGAATATATACTGAGTGGCAAAAATCTGGCCCACAAATGTATGCACATATAGGTAATTTGTATGTAGAATTGTAGAGTGGGCCAAATTAGTTTTCTAGTTTACAAATTATCTACATATTTATGTTGTCATATGTAGTTAATGGGGTGTATTATAGTGTCTTTATAACGCTCTGAGAGTTGCCGACGGTGCTGGATGAAAATCAGCGCTGGGGTGTTTTTAGCGCTTCAGCATTATGCTGAGCCAGTGTCCGATTCACAACCGGAATGACACATACCTTTGTGTTATTTATTTGTTCCAAATAGTATTGTTGTCTTGTGTTGTGAATAAATGTATTTTCTTTTCTTTCTTTCAAATTTTGTGCCACTGAGTATATTATAGCAGCTGGGCAACCGAGCTTTGCGCGGGCTGAATCAACCAATCCCAGCCAGAGCAAAAACATCCACAGATAAAATTTCTTCCAAGTCTATAGAGCCATAGGTACTCGAAAAAAATAAATAATAAGAATTAATTATTATAAATTGTAAATATATGTAAAAATATAATTTTACCGGAACTCGGAAGTATAAAAAACATTACAGGACAGCAGAATTGCTCGTTCATAATCGTCATTATTTTTTAAAAAGCTCGTACCTACCTCAAAATTGATAATTTTTCTTTTCTCAGTAAATTTTATAAATATTATTTCAAGGGTCAGATGTTTTCAAAGTAGTGTCGATATAATAGATAGATACACTTGTCAGGATTCAACATTCAAGATACAAAGAGAACCCATTTAGATCTTTTTTAATTTATCAGTCATAAAAATCACTTTTATGTCTAGCGTAACCCTAGCGTACGATCCACTGGGCACAGACCTCCTCTCAGGAGGAGAGGGCTTGGGCTACATTTTCCACGCGTGTCTAGTAGATACGGATAATAAATTCCATTGAGCTGCATCCAAGACGAATGCAGTGTGGATGGACTTTCTTGGAAGTATTTCATATTTTATTTCTGCATTGCAAGCAATATTTTTAACTTTTGATGATTAATCGGTGAATTGTGCTTGTATCCAAATATCTAAAGGAAATAAAACAAGTGTGCAGAAGATGTATCGTCATTCAGGAGAAATAGAAAATCGTCCACGTAAAATGACTATTTTGGATTGGGACTGAAATGCAAAAGTCGTGGTGACCTAGACCACTAGGCCTAGTATTGACCTATGGCCTCTCAAGTAGAGGATCGTGGGCTCAAATCAGTGCTCTCATCTCTGAGTTTTTGAAATCCATACGCAAAATTACATTTATTTAATTACATTACAATAATACTTTCTCCACTTCACAAATGAACTTTTCAAAAAAAATTTTTTTTATTTAGTAGCTTAACTTAATTTATTGCTGACTTTACTTTTTTACTTTTTGTTGACTATATGCACTGTCATCCTATTGCTAAAAGTGAGTAGAAAAAATATTTACACAACAGTATTGTTTTATAAATGAAAGCCTGTAAAAAGTTCTAATTCATGCAATTCAACTTTCGCAGCCAACTGTACCTTACAAAATGATTTTTGATACAGCTTGAATAGCCCGTCCGTGGTGTATCCCAATCGTTTGTCCCATCTCCTGAGTACATTGTTCTTTCTTTTGACGGGGACTAACTTATAATACACCCTAACACCCCACCGCTGGGCTCAGTTCTGATTGGTTAGAACTGTGTCTTTACTAGGGTTGCCTAGCTAAAGTCAAAGTCAAAATGGCTTTATTCGATTTAGGCTATGTATATTGTACCTAATCAAATCAAATCAGCAAAATTCACCCTTGAAATAATGTTCATAAAGTTCACGATTTTGAGTTACGTGCTTTTATAGTAACGATATAAACTTGTAATTCTAATTCGTTTATCGCTATCCCGCGGGAACTATGCAATTTTCGGGATAAAAACCATCCCATGTCATTTTGATTTCTTTCTTGATGCCTATCGGGAATAACTTACTTAAAGGCGCATAATTTAAAAAAATAGAAAATCCTCGATATTGTCATAAGTTCAATATCTCAAAAACGGCTGAACTAATTTAAATAACCATAGATAATAACCACCACAAGGAAATACGCTTTCACATCAATAAAACCGCATTGCAGAGCTACGATGTCACAAACAGATAAATAGACAAATACAAATATTCTTTATTGCACACTACAAATCACTTTTTTTTTATTTGGGCACAAAATAGACTTAAAACATTTCATCATTTTGCGTCAGGGGGCTAAAAAAAAACACTTTTCTGATCAACACCAAAGTTGGCAGCCCTAGCATCGACCTACGGCCTGCGCCTCATTTCATCTCTCCCAAGCATAAACTACAAAGCAGGCGTCAATTGTTAACAACCGCTCGATTCTCGTGAACAGATACAATCGATTATGTCTTTTATTTTCTCGTACTAGAGTCCCGATTGCTTTTATACGCCTCCAGCGTTCCATGCTAGGTCAAAATTGAGTGAGACAATACAACATAAAATCAACCCTATCTTAATTTAAATAAGATTAACTTTACTTTTTTAAAAATTTGACACCTCTAATCTCTATCGATTCATCTATTTGCATGACGGATAACGTGTTTCTTCTAGATGTACTTTCGACTTTACGCGGTGGTGTTAAGATGAGTTTTTGTTTGTTGTTGTTGTGAGATAGTATGTGATATTAGTGATATTTGTTGCGTTTGTGTGTTTGTTTTGACAGACAGTGTACGTGTTGGGCGACTACGATTATGCGATTGTGTGGAGCGTTTTAGATCAACTGATAACGTGTGACACATGGGTGTACACTTCAGTGAACAGAAAAAGATCAAGGACATCTTTTTTAAGGCTGACTTTGAATAGACAACGTTTATTTGTAGTTCGTGCCTCATTCCATTGCCTGGCGAAGAAAAAAATCTTTTGAAAAGTGTTCTAAAGTCTATCCAGTTTTTGCTACAAAGTAAAACAATAATAATAATAAATACCTAATAATAAATATCATGGGACACTTGACACCTTGAATAGATGTCACATTGCTGTCTCACGTTTTGTTGTGATTCGAACGTATACACCTATGTCCTGGGGTTCTAGTCTTCATAGTAGTCATATCATTGTTTCTTGTAAACAGTATTTTTTTACCCCAGGGGACAGACCGTGCCTAGTGTAGGGGTCAGCACAGTTTAACTTGCGTTTTTAATATTTTCGAAAATAAACTATTTGTGTTTGTAGTCTAGTCATTTGGCCAACAAACGCCTGACACTACAAGTATCACTATTTTGTTATCTGCTAAACTGAAAGCTTTAATAAGTTTCTGTCGAAAATTTCATTTTAATACAATCTTTTTTTGCTGACTGTGCTTTTTGTCGACTATACTTGCATTGTCATGTAAACTACATATGTGTACCAAATTTCAAGTCGGTACTATTAACCGTTGAGGAGTTCCCTCCTGCGGAAACGATCCTGGCAGGACTACCAAGATGTCACTACCAAATTATTGTACTGTCACCAAATTTACATAAGTATGCTAAATTTGAAGTCAATCGGACCGCTGGAAGTGGGTCAAATTTAATTTCCAAGAGAAGATTTAGCTCCCAAACAAATAATTTATTGAATCAGGCGTTACTTTGTGGAGGTCCATATCAATGAACTAAAAGAATTTCCTTGCTCACCCGCGACCTTATGATAGAAGCTCATGCAAAATATGTCTAACATCTGGTAGCATGGTGTGCGGTTGTGTTACTTGTGTCAGTGTGGTGGTGATAGATGGGTTTGTGTGATTTGTGTGTGTGGAGGTGGAGGAACTGCATGAACACGTAAATTTGGATAAGCTTAACTATCATAAGGTCGCGGGTGAGCAAGGAAATTCCTTTAGTTCAATAAGCAAATAAATAAATAAACAGGGCAAGCTAAAAGCTTGTAAAAAATCTGAAAACGAAAACTTGTTTGTTTTTAACATAATAATATAGATTTTACAAAAGGTGTTCAAAAACGTTAGTTGACGGAATCGTACCTAATAAATCCTCACGGTTACTATCCAATGAGATGTCCAATTATTTAATAAAAACTTCACATTTGTATTAAAATAGCAAATTAATGCAAATTAATTACAATAAAATGAGACAGTCAACTCCTAATATTTACCACTTCCAAATATACATTTTGTAGTTTTTTGCATGGCTGTATTTTTAGCGCATCAATAATATTAATAGGATGTTTAGAATAAATAATTATAAAAAAACTAGAAGGTTATTCGAAATCCAGAATACTTCTCGGTCAGTGGGTCAAAAAAGTCAATTTGATATGAGTTGCACAAATTTACTGTAAAGACTACCAATACCACCAGCCTTTAAATCTCCAGTCATGTTTTACCATGTTTTATAGTCGACCAAGAAAGTGCTTTACCAATTTTAATGACAGTTCCTATTGTAGAAATAAAATAAATAATAAGGCTGATTGTCATTTGACTTGTGAGTGAAAATGAAATCGAACCTTAGGCTGGAAACAGTACTCGACCGACGGTACGTCCTGACCGTACGTCCTGACCGTCAGCGCTGACCGTCGGTTGCGAAAATTCATTCAGTGCTACGCTGACGGCGAACTGCGACGCGTGTGTACAGTTCACAGGTCGGTCGCTCCGTCAGCGAAGCATTGAACGTATCCATACAATCCCATAGCTCGTCGGTCGACCGACGCCGCACGACCGACGAGCCGGACCGACGGCTCGACCGACCGTACGCGCGCACCAAATCACGCGCGTACCGTCAGCGTAGCTGTGTGCGCATTTATAGACTTGCGTAGATATAGCTACGCTGACCGATAGTCAGCGCTGGCCGTAGGTCGAGCACTGTTTCCAGCCTTAGGGTGGTAAATCAATTTCTTGGTCAACTATCATAGTAAATTTTGGTATGTAAATTTACTTACGCTAACGGATAAGCATTGTGATACCTACTTACTAGGCTCAACTTGGATCACAGTTCGGCCCGCCCGTGTGTCCGTCAGGTTTTACATTTCAAATAGTTTTTGTCTGTCTGTCCGTGTGTCAGAGTCATTAATGGCTTTATGAGAGATTAGATAACAGAGTGTTTTTAGTTTAATTATATGTGTTTTCGTGTCGATAATAACGTAGCATATGCTCACGACTTAATGGAGCCTGGATGGAGTAGGCCGCGATTGGAAATTTGGTGATAGTGTGGAATTATTTATTGATAATAATCTGTAAAAATCAAAGAAAAAAAAAACAAAAGACAATAAACGAAGTATACAGTCAAGTGCAAAAATAAGTATCTATTCGAATCTTAAAAAATATGTTACTACAGCCTTATTGCGTTGGAATAAGAGTCTGTGGTAGGTTAGAAACTTTAGTATTTTTACACTTGACTATAAGTAGGTGTGTTTATGTATGTATCAATACAGTATTTCGCCACTCTTTTGATATTGCCATACATGCCCTACCTATATATTATTATGAAAATATAGACATACAGACAACCTTTAACAATTACATACTTACAAAAACAATAGCTCTCCTTGCAGTCGGGTAAAAAGAAAAGTGAATTCGGTAAAAAAACCGATTTATGGTGATTTTTTGATAAATCTAATTTAAAACGCTTTTCTCAGTGCAGCAAATATTTATAGCGCTATAATGCATGTGTCATCACGTGCAAGTAGGTATGTCTTTTTTTGTCTTAAAAAAAATATATTTAAATAAAAAAATGCTTCATAAAATGTATTGTAACACTTTAAGTTATAAAATAAATAAAAAAATACAAATACCGTACCAAATATGAAAAATATAGAGTTTTGTTCCTACGGTCTTTTTACCCCCGATGCAAAAAGATGGGTGTTATAAGTTTGATCCCAAATATTTCACTGTTTAACTGAAAAAAAAAATTGCTGACAGTAACAAAAAAAATTGCTTTGTTGCTTGTACCATAACTTGAGTGTCTACAAAACTAAGGCCTACTAGTAGCTAAAAGTTAGGTGATTTCTTATACGAGTAAAACCAGTTTGGCATAATTTTGGTTCCAAAACCAGTTCAGCTATCCTTTTTTTCAGTGTGTTGCATCGTAGTACTCAAAGCAATGTGGTGCCAATGATGACATGTTTCCGAGATGTGGTGCTTCACTATAGGCCTTATAACTATTTATAAGGCCTACAGTGAGCCTATGCTCAGAGTTTCTCAGCGAGTTATGGAGAAAGCTATGCTCGGGGTTTCTCTACGGCATCGAATCAGAAATGAGAGATACATAGAAAAACAAGATTCACCGACATAGCCAAGCGAATTAGCTCGTTGAAGCGGCAATCGGCAGGCCATGTAGCACGGAGAACAGATGGCCATTGGTGCCGAAAAGTTCTAGTGGAGACCGCGAATCGGCAAGCGTAGCGTGGGACGTCCATCAACGAAATGGACGGATGACCTGATAAAAGCCGCGTGTTCCCGTTGGATGCAAGCCGCTGCTAACCAAAGCAAGTGGAGGTCTATGGGGGAAACCTATGTCCAACAGTGGACGTCCTACGGCTGAGATGATGATGAGATCTCAAGCGCATTTGTCACTACATAGGACCCTTTATAATATAGCGATGTAGGTAAGTGTAGGCAAGCCGCCTATTAGCGTACGTTCACAATTTTCCAACAATCGCGACGGCCACAGTGTAGCTAACCGGTCTGTTTTTGTGCCGCAGATTACATCGCTCTAAACAATGGTGCGTAGGCGCAGATAAAAGCTATCGGCCATCTTGTTTTGATGAATTGAATTAAATGTATGACTACTGATTTTGGTCCTGGGCTGGCTAAACGCCTTGCTGGTTGGCCGGCATTTTGTAGGAGAATTAAGTAAGTCTTAAATCTCCGTGAATCTTTACCTTTCTTAGGTATTCTATTTATAAAGGCAAAGGAGGGTTATGATTTTACCGTTCTACTGTCGAGAATGACATTTATAGCTCCGAGTGTTAGTTGGGCCAGTCAACTTTTTTACCGACACTAATCAATCCTTGTCATTTTTCTAACAATTGCAGTTTTTTGTAAGTAAACATGTTTTTTCTCTAATTTAATATATGGTGAATACATGCCGTCCTACGTAAGTTCAACCTATTAAACCGGGAAGTATCTTGTTGGAAGTACGATTTTTTGGTAACGTCATAGACAATTTTGGTAACGCAGGAGACGCTCAAAGTGTCGGTAAAATAGTTGATTGGCCCAGTTATAGAAATGAAACCTCGCATTCAACGTGTTAACTTGCAATGTTTATTAAGTTCAAATCTTAGAAGTTGAATTTCACCAAGTTCTATTGAACGGGTTGACTTATTTTGAACTGAGTTGTAATTTGGACAATCATACTTAGTAATTATAGTCTACAAAAAGTACAGTCGGACGATAAAAAAATCTTGTAATTTTTAACATGAAACTACCGTGAGACTCACTCATATTAAATGATATCGTAACGGATAACTCACGTCTTAAATCTAGTTTCGTCGGACAGTCGCGCGAGCAGAGCGGTGGCGCGTAGTGCGCGTGTTGCGGCAGCCGCCGAGTCGCGTGCTCCTTAGAAGAAGGGTTTCTAAATAACCCGAAACATGTCAAGCTAAACTCGATTTAAGACGTGAATTATCCGTTACCATATCATTTAATAAAAAAATCTTGTATTAAAAATGAAACTATCAACAAAAACCAGATCAGGTATTCATTTGGTGCTAGTTTGTCTATTCCGTGATTTGGTGGCCCATTTAACGTTGGACATCGTCATCTCATGTGATAATTCTGAAGATTTTTTTTTTCAAAATGCTTCACAACTTAATCCGAAAAAATATAAAAACATACTTTTTATTCGTTCATATTAAAGGTTTATGTAATGCTACGGTTTCTAACCACTCATAATACATAGTAGTTTCATTCGGCTTTCTACCTTAACCCACACATCTAATGTGTTTTTAAATATTCTATTTCAAAACCACTAGTTGTCAAAAAGAGATGTTTATCTCGAAAATTATCGAATAATCGACGCTATGCGCAAGCGACGGATGTCCATCCAAAGTGCGTATTAACTTTTAAACACCTAGATTGGACCTTGTTCGGATGTGATTAGGTTGGTTTTGCGGTTTGCTGAGTGCACGTTTATGTTTGTTTGTTTGTTTAATAACAGTAACCTGTCATAGTGTCGCGTTTTTAGTGATTAAATCACGCTATTAATGCTTGTCTGATGGTATAGACGATATATATGTTTTAATGACGACATCTAGAATGTGAGTCGAGTAGGGTTGTAACAGAACTTAACCTCCGCTTCCGTAACTCCGGCACTTCTGCAATTCGTATCTCCGCCTCCGCATCGACCACCGTTTTTTGAACCCCCGACGCAAAAAGAGGGGTGTTATAATTTTGACCGCCATGTGTGTCTGCTTGTCTATCTCTGGCACCGTAGCTCTTAAACGGGTGAACTAATTTGAATGCGGTTTTTTTATTCGAAAGCGGGTTTTCTAGCGATGGTCCTTAGACATGTTTTATCAAAATCGATTCAGCCGTTTTTGAGATACTGAACTTTGAAGTGACAATGTCGGGAGTTTTTAAATCATCATTGGAAATTTTGTAAAATAGGGTTGTTTACGTTGACTACTTAATGACTTGCAATGTGTGTGTATTTATCATTTACTCTCTTACCCTTACGAAACAGTTTGAATAGTAATTACTAATCTACTAATCCAATTAACTAATCTAACAGTTATTTCCATACAATAAAATCTAAATTCAGAACAGCAACTGCTATTTGTTAAATTACTGCCTTTTCTAAATTAAGATTTTAGTGGTTGGTAAATAACAGTCCGTATAGATTTTCCGTTTTTTCATACAAATTATACATACAATTTACGCCATCCTAGAGCTCAATTGGCGTCGCCTACCTTTTTACTTTACATTACTTCTTCCAGTAAACATTAAAGCGTAATAGAAACAAAAAACTAATTACTTTTAAAAGTAGCTTAACTAATGTCGCTTAGTTTGACGAGTACGATCAACGTTTTAATTATTTACTCATCTTAAAGGCCCCACCCGGTACAATAAAATTCTCGCTGACTGTACCAAGAACCTCAAGAACAGTCTTACAATGAGTGAGAATACCAATATACTTGCATCATCGCGGGATCACCTCCAATGATTTAACGCGTCGAAAGGTCGTGTCGATGCCGTATTCCTATTTGTAATTAATTTTGCTTTTTGCTATTGCAAGCTTCGAGGAAGAAAGTCTTAACAACACAGTAAACGGCTGACACTTACTAGTTTTTGTAATACATTGCGTGTTCTGTTAAACAGCCGTTGTGTGGTGAGGGTTAGACTGTGCAATGGATGGAGGATTTGCTCGCGAGCCGCGCTTTGCGGACGGGTCTTGGTAAGGGCGTGAGATGCGTTCTTCTGTTTAAAAGTCTAGTGTTTGTTATGGCGCGCGTGAACTGTCAAGTGTTCGGATTTATTGAAGTGAAGCGCTTTCCTTTGAGTTTTGTTTGATTGGGGCTTGGGGAGGCAAGCCTATGCGAAGGTTTGTTTCAGAGCGAGACCAAAAGGGTCAAGAGAGAGGTAAGTCATTCCTCGTCAGTAAATTAGGAGAGTTTCATCTATAGTATAGTGCTAGCTTTTGCCCGCGGCTCCGCCCGCGTGGTATTCGGTTATCGCGCGCTATTCCCTCGGAAACAGTGTATTTTTCCGAAAAAAAGTAGCCTATGTCACTCTCGGGCGCATAACAATCTCTATGCCGAAAATCACGTCGATCCGTCGCTCCGTTACGGCGTGAAAGACGGACAAATAGACAAACATACAAACACACACACACTTTCGCTTTTATAATATTGGTATGGATATTGTACAGTTAGTAGTCAGTATGTATTTACTCGTAGTATTTTCTTTAATATGTGTGGGTAAACTAAATAAGCGTGTGAATGAATTTCACAATGACAGTAGTAATATCAATCATACCTATCGTAAAAATATTTCAACAGGCAGACGATTTCTCTTCAAAATTAATGTATTTAAAATTATAAAAAAACTGTAAAAAAAGCTAGTACTCGTACCTATGAAAGTTTCAATTGCTTAGAATGAGTTTTAAACTAAAAGTAATTTTTAAGTAGAGTCAAAACATTCTAAAAATACTTCATTATTTCGCCAAACTGTAACACCGGAGTGCCATAAATCCGAAAATAAAGCACAAAAGTGACCCAAGTGTCGGAATGCCTGTCCAAGCAAAATAAGTAATAAGACAATTACCCGACCGTTCCCGATACACACAATCGACTCGCTCCCACAATCGCGCCATCGGTAATTTGGTAATAAAATGAAAATACGTACCACCTTATCTATAATCCACTCTATATAAATACAAAATATAAACAATTAAACTCGAACCAATAACGACGTAACTGCCTTTCCGACACTACGCAATCATGCACTTTAAAGAGAAAGGCAAAGCTTGTGGCTATCTTTGACGTATGGTCGTAAGTGGATTTAAAGTCCTAAGGATTAATATGGTTTGAGCGTACCTTGAGCTTTCGCGAATTCGTGTCGATTTTGCGTGGCCGCAAATTTAATTTTCTTTATTAAGCTCTTCACTTGGTACACAGTTTATAAAGAACTTTAGATACGTTATTTTAAGGTTGTTTATTCCGCGCAGTATCTTCTGTGTTGGAAGGCATGTATCTAGATAGCGAGCATGTTTCATCGGGAGAGATGAGCGGCGAGATACCGGCCCCGCCCATGTTTTTTTCGTGGCTGTTCTAAGTAACAATGGTGATCTGCTAACTAAATAACGTACGATACATCTGTTGCTTCGATACGAGAACAATATCGTGGTTTATTTTGCTTTTGAGTGGATCAAGTTTGTAATTTATGAGGCTGATGTGTTGAAGGATGAGTCATTTTATGGCGATACGTCCAGGGCAGGTTTTTAACCCCAAACTCTAAAGAGGGTCTTTTAGTTCACTGAAGAGAGTCGTATGTGATGATACCGATGATTTTGAGCCGTTTAAATCATAAAGAATCTATTCTTTAAAAAAGCTAGTTTAATCGCCTGCCTTTCCTTGTAATTTAACAATATGACACAGATTTCAATTTTACGGATGACAGGACTTTGTGCAAGATCCGTTCGGACCGGTACCACAATTTATTTGGTAATCCTACTACCGAGAAGCAGGTGCTTTCGGCGCTGAGATTAAGAAAGTCGGTGAAATATTCTATTTTAACCTTCAAGACTGGCAATGAATTTGCAATTTTCTAGTGTTGCAGGTGTTCCTGGATCACAAACTACTCATTTGTGCTCACTTACCATAAGGTCATCCACTTGCTTGTTTTCGTAAGTCAAGCTGCGACACCGGTGAAGACACATGCAATCATACAATACAATACAAATATTCTTTATTGCACACCATAAAGCAGTACAAAAAAAAACTTATCATAGACACAGATCCTTGAGTCTTGACTCAGGAGGATAGAGTCAAATTTAAAATAGCTGATGTACAATAATCTTATTCACATTGAAAAGAATAAATACATAGCAATTGAAACAAAATTAACCAAAACTTAAAATAATTAAAAAACAAAACAGCTTAGTTTTGGACTTGTCCATAAGCACTGACGGACCTAAATGTGCCACCTCGTGTACACGTTCCACTGCGGCGCACAGGCCTCCTCTCAGAATGAGAGAGGTTAGGCCGTAGTTCCCACGCGGGCCCAGTGCGGATCAGGTACTTCACGCACACCACTGAATTTCTTCGCAAGTGTGCAGGTCTCTGGCTGTATCTCGTCATAAACAAGGCATCTAGGAGGCGTGGCCGCCCCCGTCAGTACGAACTGGTTCTACAACTTCCATCTCTAACTGAGCTTTGTACAACGGATCAAATGTAGACTTAAACCTAAGCTAGGTCGCAACTGCACAATTGGGATAGTATTCAAGTAAGTGTCAGAGGGACCGCACGACACGAACTTTGAGTTTCGCAGTATCCCTGCCCTGTAGCGGTGTGGCGGCTCCTTAATTTGACTAATTTTGACTTACGACTCTCTAGTCGTCCTTAATTTGACTAATTTTGACTGGAATCGCGAGCGACAGAAATGTTAGGCAATACAGCCCACAGGTATAGATTACACTAGATAACGACTCTCTAGTCGTAAGTCAAAATTAGTCAAATTAAGGAGCCGCCACACCGCTGCTTAAAATACACAAACCGTGCGGAATCGCAGTGACGTGCCGTAACCGTCAGCAGGGCTACTGCGAAACTCGAAGTTCGTGTCGTGCGGTCCCTCTGACACTTATGCTATTTAATACGAGAGCGAGAGGGACAGTACGACACGAACTTCGAGTTTCGAGTTCCGTAGTAGCCCTGATGGACTTTACCGCATGCTCCAAAAGTCGTGACGTTTACGGCGAATGCCCCTTGTTTCGCATAACATCGAATTGCATAATTAAAAAAAATCATACTTAATAATTAACTATAATTTTAACTGATATAAAATGAATCCGCATAATTTATCAAACGAGTGAATTAGTTTGGTCAGGGAAAAACCGACTCTGTTAGGGCCTTCGAAGTTAGGTATTTTATTATAAAAGCGCAATAATAGCTATTTTTACATAGTACCTCTAGTTCAACTTCTCAGATCTAACTGAGTAAATCAAACAATATGGACACTCAAAATAATCATTTTATGTTTATACTTTTTATTACTTATACAAAGTAATGTCAGGCCGTATTGCGTAACGTTTCTAACGATTGCGATCGCAATCAAATGTCAGTTTTTGTATGCGAAATCTGTAATTTTCATTTGACTGGAATCGCGAGCGACAGAAATGTTAGGTAATACAGCCCACAGATAAAGATTACACTAGATAACCCAAACACCTCAATCTGTATGAAAACCAACCGTGTCACTTTTTTATATCTACTGTGACGTCTCAAGAGCGAATTGGCGATGCGAATTCCTCGATGTATGAGCAAAATCGATTCAAATGGGGCCCCAGTCAGTCGCTAGTCATGATTAGTCAGCGGTCAGTCTTTGTACGGGGCCAACCCCGACGTTTGGTCAGGGTTCGGACACACGAAGTAGATGCATTTGCGTAATCTACTGTAATCTATATCTGTGATACAGCCTTTGGTTAAAGCCGCGGGTTCAAAGTGGATGCACCGAAGCAAGTAGTTCTAAAGGGGAGTCATGTCTAGCAGTGGGTGTCCTACGGCTGATTATGGTGATGGTGATGATGATGATAGGACTTTGTGTCAAGAACTACGCATTCGTAGGAGGTTGTCCTTTCAACCCTCTACAACGCTAATGCTAAATGGCTGTTAAGGTGTTAAACGTTCGATTTGCTGTGCAAACAAATTAAGCTGGCCGGGCCGGCGGCAAGATGTTATTAAGAAATAAATTGGGCACCGATCTGTAGGGTTGTCTCTGCGGTTATTCTATAATAGTGGCACTTCACTCGGCGTTGTGTATTCGCGTTGCGCTATTGACATCTCTTTCGCTCATACTAGAAATGCAATAGTACATCTCGTTCGTACACGTAACTATTTCGGTGAATATACCAAGTGAAGCGCCAGCATAAAAAAAATAACCGCAGCGAGCAATGGTTATGGTCAATCGGCAAAAAGTAGAAACAAGGAAATAAATAATTAGTAAATAAAAATCATGGGACACTTGACGCCAATTGACCTAGTCCCAAACTAAGCAAAGCTTGTACTATGGACACTAAATAGGCAACAGATAAACATATTTATATTATGTAAATACATACTTCTTTTTGTTTTCTGTATCGCTTACTATTTCTGGTGTACAATAAAGAGTCTTTGTATTGTATACTTAAATACATATTACACATCCAAGATCCGAGAACAAAATATCTGCCCCGGCCGAGATTCGAACCTCAAGCTTCATAGTCAGGTTCTCTAACCACTCGGCCATCCGGTCGTTAAACATAAAAAAATAGGTAGCTAAAAGTAGGTATGTAATGAAATGAACCTCCATGATACTTACCAGAAATAAATAAACATACAAGTTAATTTAGGGTATCTTTGAAACGGTTCCAATGAATTTGATCAAATTTGCTTTTGGGGGTACCTATTTAGAGACCTATCAATCGATTGACCTTGGTTTTATCTCTGAAAGATGTTTTAGCTATTAACAATATGTATAGAGTCCTTTGTTGGATTCAAACTATAAAAGAAAAACAATGGTAACGCCCACAAGACTGATCTTGGCAAAGGTGTCAAGGCGTGTACAGTTAGCCAAACGAGATAAATTTAATTTGTCGACAACTGCAGGAAGGTATAAGCCTCCTAACACAAGTATTTATTGTTATAAATATTTTCCAGGGAGTACCGGCCATATTTTGTATACCTATTAAGTTTTAATAATAATAAAACTGTGTGATTTATGGTCAATCAGTTCGATTTCTGGGCCGCCGCGGAACCTGGTAATTGTAACATTCACGTCATTCATGAAATGAATTCAACCTGTTGTGGTAGGGTTCCGCGCTTGCCTGGTGATCGGATTTGTTGACTGTTACTGGTTATAGTAATCGCGCTATAATCGTTATTTGAGAACTACATCTTTTTAACTACATCTCTTGTAAATGTATCTAGCCACGTTTATCTTTTGTTAATTAAGGAAACTAAATTGCTTTTATTATTATTTATTTTTTTTTTTTTTTATTTTTTTTTTTTCAGGAACGCAAAGCCAAATTATTTATGAATCTTGTCAAAGCAAGATCGAAAGTTCTGACAGTAAATCACAAAAAAAAAAATTTTTTTTGATAAGAAACAAACAGTCATACAGATAAGTATGACTGTTTGTTTCTTATCAAAAAAAATTTTTTTTTTTGTGATTTACTGTCAGAACTTTCGATCTTGCTTTGACAAGATTCATAAATAATTTGGCTTTGCGTTCCTGGAGAAAAATGAGGCGTTCATTTTTCTCCAAAGCTCCGCGACAGCCCTAGCATGCTCGCTCGCGGCAACGCATATAAATTACAGATTTACACACAATCTTTCATTTTTCACAGTCGGTTAGCGATTGACGACGAATAATGGATGTCTTAGTGATTTAATATGCATCATATTACGCATTTTTTTGTGGTGATGTTAGCTGTTTTTATAAGCTTTCTAAGCGACAACAGAAGCTGATAAACTGAATTTATGAAATTGCTTTCAATCGGGCTTTAAAGTAAAAAAGGTCGAAAACAATGTGGACTTCTTTTATTTTTTTAATTACCTAAAGCATTTCCTATTATATTGAGTTCTGTTAAAATATCTGTTATTAATAAACAAATCCTTTTATTTCCTATCTTCAGTTATTTTAAAAAAAAACCTCGTTAGTGGATCTCTATGACTTTAAGAAATATATATGCCATTTCAAGTAGCAAACTCCTTGGAGTTTTATACTTTTTGGTGTATTTTTGTAGTTCTTTTTTGTATATTTTTCTTTTATGTGTTACGTGTCATTGTTATTGTTCTAGTATCTTATTGCTGTGTGTTGTGCGGTTGTGTTTGAAGATATTATATTTCAATTTCATCATATTATTACTTCGTTTACATTTTAATTAATACAGTCCATTTCCTATGTTTCACAAGTCTTTAAGTTTCGGTAGTTTCGTTAGTGAGTTCAGTACCACTACCAAGAATTTACAGTGATCGTACTCGATAGCGACGGCGTAAGTTGACTTACTATCAGTTTAAGTACAAGTATAGGATAGGATAGCCTTGATTTTGGTGTTGTACTAAGAGGTCATAGACTTGATAAAAAAACAGTAAGTATCCTTAATTTATTGTACTAGGAAAAGAACACCCGAATATTTATGTGCGAACCCCTTGTAGTATTTTCTTACGGTGGCCTGACATAATTTCGGTGGTTTTAATTGTCACGTTGCAAGACTTCACTTGTTTTCAAACATGCCCTATCCCATAGATCACGCTTCGCGCACATTAAGTTGTTGTGCGACGGGTCAAATTTCCGCCGCCCGCCGCCATGTTTACAAATGGCGTCGAAACGTCATCGCGAATCTTAAGTAGCTGATGACGGTGATGAATGATGAAAAGAGTAATTTCCTGTCGAGTAGGGTTGTATCTGAAAGTAATCAAATCGTTTGACGGTAGCTTATATGAAGCACGCAATAATTAATTTTGTGTGTTTTTTTTTTAGTTTATGAGCTGTTTATCCGACGTCTTAGTTTGAAGATTACTGAAAAAAAAAACATAATGCGACATTTTTCCTTAAAGGATGTCTGGCATAACTAGCATCGAAATAACTATTAAAAATATATATAATCTCAAGAATTCAGTCGGTATATATGTCACATGATTTACCATAAGGTAAATTAAATAATATACTGAGTGGCTAATATACAAAATTACCTGTAACTGCATACATTTGAGAGCCAGATTTTATGCCGCTCAGTATAATCTGTCTACCATACGCGTATCTGCATTGTAGTTTTATAGCGAATGGTATTTATTTGATTCCAAAAAAATTAGGAGTAAAATTGGAGGCCGTGGTGGCCTAGTGGTTTGACCTATCGCCTCTCAAGCAGAGAGTCGTGGGTTCAAACCCCGGCTCGCACCTCTGAGTTTTTTGAAATTCATGTGCGGAAATACATTTGAAATTTACCACGAGCTTTGCGGTGAAGGAAAACATCCTGAGGAAACCTGCACAAGCTGCGAAGCAATTCAATGGTGCGTGTTAAGTTCCCAATACGCACTGGGCCCGCGTGGGAACTACGGCCCTAGCCCTATCATTCTGAGGGGAGGTCTGTGCCCAGCAGTGGGACGTATATAGGCTGGGGTGAAAATTGGACACTGAATTGGCTAAATTTGTCAAATACGTGGAATTTTTCAACGCTTGTTACGTGGATTATTGTATTTGTATTTGCTCTAGCCTGACGTTAGGTAGCTAATATGTGTTTGTAAGTTGTGAACGAAATTAAATTTACTCTTTTTTTTCACTGTTAACACCATCTTTCCAAGAGCGGAATGCCAAAGAAAATTAAAAAAAAAATGAAACCTATTAAGTTAATTGGAAAATGTCCTGTGGCTCTATATCATAGCTAATGCTCCCGCTTTTTTCTTAATGTCTCCTCGTAATAAGGGATAAGAAAAAAAAGTGCAATTAAAAACAGATTCTTGCCTAACGACGATGCTTGGACGAAATTTAAGGGTGTAACAATTTTGTCTTGTTGTTTAGAGGTTATAATTTTGTTTTATACGTTTATTTGTTCAACTTCGCATAAATTAAATATAAAACTAATTCTTAGTTTAAGTTAAACTAGATACATTTATTTTCCATTCCATATAATCTCAAAATTGAATTGAGCTCGATGACCACAAGTTTGACGTTAAGTTTTTTTTAAATTAAATATTAATAGGTAGTTTTTTAATTGAATTTGATAGTGGTACGTGAAATATTTAATTTTCTGAAAGCTGCCAGTGACTGCAAAGTTTACTGGGAACTTCAGTCTACAGGGCCCATTTCTTGAAACATATTAAGTATTACTCTAATAACTTTGGTGTTTTATTTTATCTGTCAATTTACAGAACTAAATACTAAATATTACCTATTAGCTTCGAGAAACTGGGCCCATAACCGATTGTTGAAATTTTCACATTAACTATAACGTGTACCTACTGTATTTTATTTAAATAAGTATTCAACACTTGTTTATTACCTTTTCTATTTCCACAGGTAAGTTGCGACGCACAAATATCGTAAGTAGCAGAAAAAAAATGTAAAGCGCCCGCCACACGGTGCGCAAAGTTTTTAATCTGCTGACAATTCACATGCAGCATAATGTGCTGCTCGAGTTGAAACAATTGTTAAGCTCAGTTCATTCTGGTTGGAAGCGGTATATACCGGTTTAAAGCGGTTTAAACAGGCGAAGTGGGCTATCTCAGGCCCATTCAGCCTTTGTGGCGTATGGTAATGGAAAGTTTAGCGTGTGTCGCTTCTTCCTATCGACAGTTTTTTCCGTGTTGCTGTCTGCTTGATGTGTATGATAAAGTTTGTCTGTCAATTAGGTTTAAGGAGCTTGGAGTTTAGGTTTAGGCTAGCTTTGGATGAGTTTTGGAAGCAAAGCTGAAAGTAAGTGACATTCATTTTACAGCGCGGCATACAAACTGTCAATTAAGTTTCACTCATAATTGCTATTCAATTGCAACGAGGACCAGAGGCCTTATTGCCTAACGTTTCTGACACTCGCGATCGCAATAAAATGACAGCTTTTGTATGCGAAATATGTCATTTGATTGCGATCACGAGTGTCAAAAACATTAGGCAATACGGCCTCAGATGACCAAAATTGTTGTAGCATTTCAAGACGAAAAAAAAAAACATAATTACATTCATCTATTAATAACCGATATCTAAGCATTCTTATTTTTGGGAATCATGAATTTCGCTAGTTTTATAAATTCTAGATATTTTTTCTTACATTTGCTTCTTTATAATTATTTCTTTTGTTTTTTTTTCTCCACATGTCAAAGAAACAAGAAAGGCAAATTGATTTTTCAAAGTAGCTTGATTAGGACTTAATATCAAAAGTAGCATATTGGATGATGCACAATAAAAAAAACCTTCTGAACCTTACTTATAACCTCACAAAATAACTCCAACCATCCAAAACAAGACATTAACACAATATTAGCAGATAAGAAGGGTTATAAATGGTATTTTCTACACTTTTGGCTCCAAAATAAACAGCTTTGCACCATCTGTCAGCGCGGCGTCCGAGCGTGCCCACGGAAATGAAGCGCGGGCGTGACACGCATGCGCGCGGGTGTAAAGCCGGCATAACAGTCTGTCGACATATACTTTACGTTTAAAATAACACTGGCTTTATCCTTCGCCTTTGCTACCGAGAAAAAAGAAATATTGAGTGAGGATTATGAACAATCTCTTGGTGCACTTATTTTATCCTTTCGGTAGTGTCTGTCATTGTCATTCTAAGACTCTTCTCTTTTAAAATATGGCTTTCTGTCTTTATTAGGACAATTTCGCCAGTGTCAAAGTACTCTCTTTGAGAGGGACGTTGTTCGGTAGTTGTAGTTTTTGCAACTTGATAGTAAAATTCCAGAAACCACGTGGAGACAACTTGCGCATTAAAAATGTCAGACACGAGAGCAATATAGAATTTTGTGATCACTGTTCACTGTTAAGGTTAATCGCCGCATAAAACACTATCAAAATTATACTAACTATCAAAATTAAAGTAGCCAAAGAAAATTAGCTATTGCAAGCAAAATTAGATATTGTCTACATCCGCCATGTTCGAATGCCACAAATTGAATCCTCATTCTAAGTCTCTAGCTCCAGTAGTTTAGGTTGTCTGTGGTCTGGCTGTCAGTAAGTTACGTTACTGTTTAAGGGCCGCCATATAGGTACACTCGGAATTCCGTTTTGGAATTTCGATTTGAAATAAACGCTTGTGAACATCACGCGTGTGTCATTATTTCAATTCTGACCGCACAGGCCACCATGCGGAATACCGCATCGGCGAAATCTTCGGACGGAAAACAACTGTTTGTATGTGGTAGGTCCATTTTGTATGAATTTACTGCGTTCGAAATTTCGAGTGTATGTGGCCGCCCATTATGTGTATAGATTAGGGTTGGATTTGCCGATCGCTTCGTATCCTGCCATTGCCAATAGTTGCAAATCTTTTTGTATTTTTTATTTCAACTGCAAATTTTGTTACTTTTACGGTCATCCCGTAACCCATATCGAAAATACAAACTGAAATATAGATGCACAGAAAAACCAGAAAAATAGGACCAGCGCTGGGAATCGAACCTAGGTCCTCGGCATTCCGTGCCGCGTGATATACCGCTACACCAACACTGGACAACGGTACAGACACAACTTCCTTCTATGTCCACATATCTCAGCTTCTTTGTTTCTTGTTTAGTTTAGTATTTTCGATAAGTATTAAGTATTTCTTTCTTTTTTAGAGTTTCTGATTTCAAATAAAGTATTAATATAATCAACCTCATAATGGCATCAGAATACTAGTAGGTATAGTTGCTTTTTGTGATACGATGCGACACGATACCGTTGCGATCCCGTCACCGTATCGACGGTGTCACATTGCTTTATCGCCGGCGTGCACTTTCATTGGATAGCCAGGGCTGTGCTTAAAACAAAGATAAATTTATTTCCTTTAAAAGACAAGTATCCATAAAAGAGATTTTACCACTCAATAAGTATTTTGTCTCATAAATTGCACGAAAAAATGAGACAAAACACACAATTATTAGACTACTAGCTTACGCCCGCGACTTCGTCTGCGCGGACCTAGGTTATCGCGCGGTGGCGCCCTCTACCGGAATAAAAGTATCCTATGTTGATCCTTGGGGCTTAAACTATCTCTATACTAATTTATTGAATCAGGCGTTACTTTGCGGAGGTCCATATCAATGAACTAAAATAATTTCTTTGCTCACCCGCGATCTTAAGATAGCTAAGTCTATGCAAATTATGCGTGTTCATGCAGTTCCTCCACCTCCACACTGTACGAACACACACAAATTACACAAACCCATCTATCACCACCACCACAACTCACTGACGCGTTTCGAACTCAACCAGAGCTCATCCTCAGAGTGACACAACCGTACACCATGCTACCAGTTGTTAGACTAACAAACCACCACCACTGTTTTAATTTGTCAAACAAAACAAAAAACTACCCGCAAAATATTAATAAATTTTAAATGTGATACAAAACTACCTTGATTTTTTAATTTTATTTATTTATTGTCAAGGCATGTTTTAATAACTACCGTTGCTAAAATTAGACCCAAGCCGTAGCAAGGGAGATGACACTAAATTTATTTGCTCATTAATAATAGACCCCATACTATTGTACCTAATTATCTCCATACATTCTAACACATCAAGACGAAACCCCTTGTCACAGTAATGTAACACTTCATACGAATCTGAGTCCGATATTGAATGATTTAATTCCAACAGATGCTTGGCAAAATTAGATCTATCAGGATGCCCGTTCCTATATGCCGATACATGCTCCTTAAACCTAGTATTAAAACTGCGCCCGGTCTGACCTACATATACTTTACTGCAGTCATTACAAGTGAGCTTGTATACACCCGATTTAGTTCCTTTATCCATCTTCTCTTTGTGGTTACAAAGTTTAGAGTACAAAGAGTTGTTAGTTTTAAAGGCTACATTAACATTGTTAGATTTTAAAATGTCATAAATTCTATCAGACAAACGACCAACATATGAAATACTACACCTATATTTGTTAGAAGACTGAGGAGGCAACCCGGCGTGAAGCATGCTATTCACTATCCGTGCTTGCTTCCTCCTAACCAAACCATCTACCATCGATTTCGTATAGCCATTTGACGTTGCTATGTGATAAATAGTATTTAACTCTGAATCAAAATTTACCCTAGAAAGAGGTACAGTTAATAATCTATGTACATAACAATGAAAGGCTGAAAATAAAATAAAATAAAAAATAAATAAAAAATAAAAAATAAAAATAAATAAAAAAATAAAAATAAAAAAATAAAATAAATATTTATAAATATTTATATATTTTATAAATAGTGAATAGCATGCTTCACGCCGGGTTGCCTCCTCAGTCTTCTAACAAATATAGGTGTAGTATTTCATATGTTGGTCGTTTGTCTGATAGAATTTATGACATTTTAAAATCTAACAATGTTAATGTAGCCTTTAAAACTAACAACTCTTTGTACTCTAAACTTTGTAACCACAAAGAGAAGATGGATAAAGGAACTAAATCGGGTGTATACAAGCTCACTTGTAATGACTGCAGTAAAGTATATGTAGGTCAGACCGGGCGCAGTTTTAATACTAGGTTTAAGGAGCATGTATCGGCATATAGGAACGGGCATCCTGATAGATCTAATTTTGCCAAGCATCTGTTGGAATTAAATCATTCAATATCGGACTCAGATTCGTATGAAGTGTTACATTACTGTGACAAGGGGTTTCGTCTTGATGTGTTAGAATGTATGGAGATAATTAGGTACAATAGTATGGGGTCTATTATTAATGAGCAAATAAATTTAGTGTCATCTCCCTTGCTACGGCTTGGGTCTAATTTTAGCAACGGTAGTTATTAAAACATGCCTTGACAATAAATAAATAAAATTAAAAAATCAAGGTAGTTTTGTATCACATTTAAAATTTATTAATATTTTGCGGGTAGTTTTTTGTTTTGTTTGACAAATTAAAACAGTGGTGGTGGTTTGTTAGTCTAACAACTGGTAGCATGGTGTACGGTTGTGTCACTCTGAGGATGAGCTCTGGTTGAGTTCGAAACGCGTCAGTGAGTTGTGGTGGTGGTGATAGATGGGTTTGTGTAATTTGTGTGTGTTCGTACAGTGTGGAGGTGGAGGAACTGCATGAACACGCATAATTTGCATAGACTTAGCTATCTTAAGATCGCGGGTGAGCAAAGAAATTATTTTAGTTCGTTTATCTCTATACTAAATTTCATTAAAATCGGTTCAGCGGATTCGACGTGAAAGCGTAACAGACAGTCAGACAGAGTTACTTTCGCATTTATAATATTAGTAGGGATATGCTTCGAGAAACTGGGCCCTGCTCGCGGATTTTTCTGCATCTGTTGGGAAGTTTACACGTTCCTGAGCTATAGTATAGCCCTTGTTACTTTATATTTAGGTAAAAGAATATTTAAAAATTGTTACGTGGTTTTTAGGTTTTTTTTATTTAACTGGATGTCAAACGAGCAAGTTGTTACGTAATTTTTCACTAAAGGTTAAAACCAAACATACCTATACTAACGACGCGCCCCATCTTTGCGCGGGTCTATCTAGTTTTTGGGAAATTAAGCTGAAAAAGGTGACGTACCTTTGATTAAGCTTTTTTAAATTGTAACTATTAATGTAAGTTTACATTAGTTTCAAGTTTATAACTTTTCAGTTGTTGGCCAACCCTATCGGAGTGCAGTCTCCGATGTAGCTTGCGCCGATAGCATTGTCTGTAATAGACTTGTTGACTTGATGATATCTACTCTCACCTATCATTCACCTATACCTAGAAAAGCTATTTATCTGCTACTGTTGACATCGCTCTAGAAGCTTCTTTGACTATTGCACGGTTTTACATGAAGACTTTATTACCTAGTAGATGTTTTAGATACAAATAAAAATAATTTATTTGTCAAACATAGGTTAAAATAGTTGGTACATTAATCATAGACTTGTATCACTATGCTGCGCCCAAGGGCATACATATATATATATCATATGGGTAAGCACATTCACTCATGCAGTAAACTAAATAAAGTCTAAAAAGTTGCCAAACTATCACGAATATACTCCTCTATTGAATAGTAGGCCTTATCCGCCAAAAAGTTAAATTAGTAGTTGCTTCTTAAAATCGTGAATATCTTCGGTCATCAGTATATTCTTCGGAAGTATAATGAAGATCTTTGATGCCATGCTGAATACGCTTTTAGCAAGTAATGCTGTTTTATATGGTATTTTGTTTGTTCATTTTACCAAAAGGTCAATATAAATTAAATTTCCAACCAAATCATTACTTTTTTCACTAGGCAGTGTCTGTATGTTTATATCTTTATAATATAAATAAGATAAAATAAGCTAAGGCTAATGGGATTAAATCATAAAAATGTCGATACTTTTTATTATTTTTTGTACAGAAAAATCAATTACAGGTATTGAAACTATTTCAGTTGAAAGCGTCATAATATTTTAATATAGTCCTGCCCCACAATTCCTTGTTTCCTATATTTAATCTTTATGCATATGTTAATCTCCAGTTTTACCTACTTAACTTTTTTATCTGTGGTGACACTCATGGATGACACTGCCACTGTCAAAATGTCATAAAAATCGAATTTTGTAATGTTACCCTTGCGTAAATTTGTGAAGAATACTTATTTTCACGGAATAAAGTAGAATTTCAATGGTATAGGACTTTAGTAAGTCCCTTCTTGACTTTATTGATAAAAGAAACTAAATAATATAAATATTAAACATAACTTTCTAACAATAACTTAAAATAAAATAAAAATTTAACCTAAAACTAAAACAGAGTGTCCAAAGAGTACCCCTTAGGCAAGGTCCCGAAGATGCTGGCAGCGTTTCCTCTTTGAATAGCTAGGCTAATTCTTTGTCCGAGGAAGCTGCCAGCTCTTTTAGAAATTTCCTTAAAAAGTTTCAATCATCTACATCATAAATAAAGGCTTTTTTAAGCAATAAATTCATTAAATTATATTAAAATTAAATAACTGTAGAAAAACACTTATATCAAATCAATCATTTATAAAAAAATATACAATCCCAATACAGGAATTATCAAATACTGTATTGTGTAGGGCCGGAAAAACCAGATGATGTAATTATCTTAGTCTTTGTGATATTAAAAAGTACATCTTTCCTGCTTTTAAGCGTAGGCACTCCGTTGGAAGCGATAGTGCATTGTCCTGATAAAGTTGTTGTGCGGTGATAAAGTGAAAGCGTTTATCGCACTTATTTGTAAATATGGTCGCCGTTAATTATAAGAGCGATAGGAGTGACTCTTGACATCGATGGAATTCGGCGATATTGCTTTCTTTATTGGGTGATACCTTAACAAGTTTGTGCGTCATTTGCTCGAACCCCTGTTGCACTCAGCATTTGGCGCACTATCAAAAAAAAAATCTTGAAAAGGGAAGCAGAAGCTCCCTGAGTGTTACACACGAACTTGTCGAGGTATAGTTGGGAATTAGAATGGCGAACGAGACCGAGATCTCCCAACAGATGGACTGATGAAATAAAGTGGAATCTCCGATGTTTAGCTCCGTTATCAGGGTTGCCATGGACAAAAACCAATGGAAACAAAATTATTTGAAATTGTCCTTGACCATAGAGTCGTCGTATTTCTCACCCAACGTATTGGCATCACAATCCAGTGCGGAATTGTAATGAACCTTATGGGCAGGCTTCCGCGGGAACAAGACTTGGGCGAATTGTGTACACTGGCTAGGTTTCTTTTTTAGGATAGTTTTTAATTCAACTGTACGTTCTTTATTAAAGTAAATATAATCCCAAAAAAAAATATTAATAATCCATTCCAAATGTAGACCACTCGAGGTGGCCAAGATTTGCTGTAATGAGGGAACGACTAGACAGAGAGATAGTCATAGGGTATTTTCATCAATGCTTGGTGTGTACTTGGAACTTGATATCCAGTATATTTAAAATGACTAGTAAGCCTTTTTATACTAAACTAGGTACCCTTCTGAAATTCCGGGATTTCCCGGATTAGATCGTGAATTTCATTAAAGTTGTTCATAAACTTCATGTCTCTAATCCTAGCGGTTGAAACTTTAGGATTTTATCCCGATCTCGTGGAAATTTTGGGATGAGGATCTTCAAATGTGCAAAACATACTAATCTAGATCGGAGGATGCCATTACCATTTCTTTCTTACTAGTTACTGAATGAGTGTAGAAAGAGTTGTTGCATGCTTTTGCGAGCTTTGAGTGCAGCATTTTCACATGTCCACACCTGTGTCATAAGAAACCGCGTCTATAAAGCTTCTAATTGACTTGAACACAGAGGTGAATTTCAGGCAAAATCTCCTGAGAAAACGGTACAGAGCCGTTATAACTCAAAGTATCAAGATCTAGTTAAAATCTTACGTCAGCCTCACCTAGTCACTAACTTAAAGAGATAAGATGTGCACGATAGTTGAGCTCGGATAGCAACAAAGTTGCGTGAATTTGTGCTTAATAGTGTTATTATGGGTAGAGCAAGATTTCCATTAATTTTATGAGATTTTGCTTATAAAAATAATTTTGTCATATCTTTATGACTTTTAACTTAGGTTCTAGAACCTGCCGCCCGCGATGTAGGAATATTATTTACATTTGACCGTTTTTTGAGCTTCCATACGACAAAAAGACAAAAACAAGAAATAAAAAAATTGAATTTGAAAGATCTAAATTTAATTGTTCGAACTTACTTTTCTTTCTTTTTCATTTTGTATGCCGTAAGATGTCGCTGTTCATTGCTGAATCACGCTGAAGATATGGAATAGTTTTTAACCGGGAAAATTACACAGGTAATCCCCGCGGGATTACGATAAATGAATTATTTGCAGACGTAGTTCATAAAAGCGAAATTAATTATGTCTGTCTGTTATCTCTTGAAATTTGGAATAAACGAATTCTTCACAGACCGGGTCGTGGGCAACAGCTAGTTTAGTGTAAGATAAGGTATAAATAGGGTTAACAGTTTTCCCGCTGCCCCCAATTCTGCCGCTTGTCGAAAGCGACGATTGTCGAAAAAAAAAAAAAACAGCCCGATAATAATCGATTTTACGCCTTCCAAATCATTATAATCGGGATATCAGTGGAATAAGGAAATCAAGGGATAAGGGAACAAGGTGAGTGGGGAAGGAATGAGTGTAATGGGGGTATAAATCAGTTGGTATCATTGTAATGTCAATAGCTGTGAGGCAGGCCGGTCCGACAGAGTTAAAAGGATACGACATTGGCGGGTTAAAAAATACAAAGCTTTTTTTGGCGGTGTTTGATGATTGGTTTGTCATAGGTTAGGGTTATATTGAAGGGTTAAAGAATATTTTGTATTTTTTTATAACGTTTGACGAATATATTTTCACTGAAGTGAAATTTCAAATCAAATTAAAAAGGTAAAAAGAAGTAGGTACCTAGATGTAAATTTACCTATCCACATGGATACACACGTGTATGCAATGCACGCATAACTTTTTACAACAGGGTTTCTCAAAAGTTTGTGTACCTCCTACTTCATTCACGTTGCATAAAAAAATACCCATTCCACATGTCTCTAAGCTTAACTGTTGAGCTTTTGGGATTTTATCCTGACCCCGTGGGAACTACGGGATAAAAATTAGCCTTTATGTTATTCTAAAGATCTACTTGTACACCAATTTCCATCCAAAATCGTTCAATTAATTTGGCGTGAAATAGTATCAATAAAAATAACACACACAATTATTGTAGGATGATGATAGTCGAGAAGGAATTAGTAGATAAGATTTATGCGAAATACTTGAATATTGCAAATTAATTTAAACCGTATCCACGTTATTCTCGCGTACATTTGAAGTCCATTATCGTCGATGGCGCGATTGTCGCATAATTTGCAATAAATATAAGGGAGGTGTCAGACGGCTTTGTAGGCCGACGCGCGTGACGCATGTGGTGTGGTGACTTCTTTATACGCTTAGCGACGTATTAATGACAACCCGTGATTCGATTTTACTTGAATTTTAATTAATTATTACAGGGCGCGCAGTGAAATTGACTGTTGTGTAGGTACAGTCAGCAACAGAAATGTACATAATATAACATATAGTTAGTGTTTAGTTTTGTAACTGGGACCCCATACATCCCTGTATTATTATTATTTTTTTTATTGTAATTTTTTTCTTTAATCGTATACTGTAGTTTTTAAGTATTTTATTTGTAATTATTTTATTTAGAAAAAAAAATGACTTTCTGCCAAGTTTCTTGCGGCGCATTCTTCTTGGCAATGATGGTCTTTCCGCAAGCGCAGGTAGTTTAAAAAATTACGTGTAAAAGTGCCTATTGCGGCCTATTTACTGAATAAATGATTTGAATTTGAATTTGAAGTGCGAAGAATATGTATACAGGACTTTAATGCCTGAACATTGAGGTCGTGTATACATATTTTTTGCACTTTGGCTGTATTCATATCTTTGTTGCTGACTTTACCTATACCATTCTATTGATTAAATTCTCTATTTTAGATTCACGTGCAAACCGTGGGCTTATACACTAGACGTCCTCTTACATAGAGCCTATCGCGTAATCTACACTATTCACTTGCCGGAACCATTATTCGATGCTAATTCGCTTAAGTTGTAGGACAAGCGAACGAGCGAGCGAACAAGCGAACGACAAATAAGCCCAGGTCAATAGTAACCATTGAAAGCCGTTTATGGTAAATTATTTAAGAAATTTATACGTGTACAGTCGAGGTCAAAGTTTCTTTGCACTTAAGGGCCTTTCTTCGACAAGTCGCATAACTACTATTGTCATTATTTCGATTGTTGTAAAACTTTTTGCATAAATTTGTTGCTCAATTTAGATGAAATTCGGTCACAAGTCTACAGAATTGTTAGCTTTTTCATACAAAAAAGTGATAATGTAGAATTTTAGCGCTTGTATCCTTAGTGGTATAGGGGGCTGGACTTCTGAAATAGTAATTATCTAATTTTTATTATTATTTTCTTTTAATTCTTTAGTCATTTTTATTTTAATTCTGTAGTTATTTTTCTTTTCATTTAACAGTTATTTTTACATGGCATAAAGGTGTATATTCGTAGATATTTTATATTTGATGTCTTAGTAACGTATATTATAATGCTTTTTACCATGCAGTCAAGTGCAAAGGTATCGAAACGGCTAAAGTTACAAAAATGTACATTTTTACCTGTGTACCTATACTATACACGACTATACATATTTTTGTAACTTTGGCCGTGTCGATATTTTTGCACTTGACTGTACAATGTTTCAGTTGGTTTTAGTTTAAAAAACCGGCCAAGAGCGTGTCGGACACGCCCAAAATAGGGTTCCGTAGCCATTACGAAAAAATTAAATAATATTTTTCTAAGGATTTCGTATTTTATACTGAATCTTCCAAGTTTAGGTATATTTTACACCTTACGCTGCTATTTACTCATAAACTACTAATAATTCTCAAGCAAACTTAGCCGTTATAGTTTTCCTTGAAAGTTTGATATATTGACTACCAAAACTTTGAAAAAAGTCAAATTTTTCCACCCACCGGTTTAGATTTTAGAGGGGGGGGACGCTCGATTTTAATGAAAATTTGCACTTTAAAGTTGAATATTTCGCAGACATATTACTGAATCGAAAAATCGTTTTAGCAAACCCCTAATGTTTAAAATACCTATCCAACGATACCCCACACTATGGGTTGGATGAGAAAAAAAAATCACCGCCACTTTACGTCTATGGGAGGTACCCTAAAAAAAATTGTTTTTGAATTTTTAATCGTACTATTTTGTCGGCATAGTTTACCTATATATATCCGTGCAAAATTACAGCTTTCTAGCATTGATAGTCCCTGAGCAAAGCCGCGGACGGACAGACAGACAGACAGACAGTCATGTCCGTTTTTGCCATTTTGGCTCCGGAACCCTAAAAATGTATGTCATTAGGCTCGTTGAAGTGGCAATGGGCGGCAAGAACACATGAACGTAGGGGACGAAAAGTTCTCGAATGTAGACCGTGGATCGGCTAGCACAGCGTAGGACGTCCGCCAACGAGATCGACGGATGACTTGGTTTAAGTCGCGGATTCCCAGCCGTAGCAACTGGAGTATATGCGGGAGGCCTATGTCCAACAGCGGACGTCCTACAGCTGAATTGACGATGATCTTGTGCCTTTCGATTGCCATTTGACTCTCATAGAGTTGTACCTCATGTTTTCGTGATATGTCACCAAGAATTAACATGTAGAAGGTATAACATGAATATTACACACTTATTAGCATATCGAGTTGTTTTAACTGCAACAAAGTTTCTAGTTGCTGGAGCCAAGCTTGCGTCGTAAACACAATGATATTTGAATAAGATTGCGTTTAAATTCTAAATAAACATGACGTCATATGAGCTTAAAAATACGAGTTTATTAGGCTAGGACATGGCACCACGATCAGGTCCACTTTATTTTGAGATTCAAGCGATATTGACAATTGTTACATTCGTGCCGTGGCTGGTTTTAGAATGGGAATTATTTGCAGTAGTTCCTTTGCAATCTGGTAGATTCCCAAATTTCAAAGATTATTAAAAAAACTGAAGTGGCAGTGGCGGGGCACATTGCTCGCAGGACTGATGGCCGATGGGGTCAAAAGGTTCTCGAATGGCGTCCGCGGACCGAGAGACGAGCTGTCGGTAGGCCTCCAACATGGAGGGACGACCTGGTTAAGATCGCGGGGTCGCGGTGGATGCGAAAAGCACAGGACCGGTCTGAGTGGAGAGCCTTGGGGGAGGCCTATGTCCAGCAGTCGACGTCTTTCGGCTGACATGATGATGATGATGAGATGCAACGCAATAATCAAGTAACTTCACCGAGAAAAGCGTTTTAAAAATAATTATTTTGAGTTCACTATAAAAATAAAAACCTAATAGTTTTATGGTTCCTGAAATACAAAATTGTATTTTAACTACTTGTTTTAACTTGGTAACAATACCACCATACCGTCTTATCGCCACCTCGATTATCACAAAACACACAATTGTCCTGTTTCGAACCGGATAAATTCAACAAACCAATTTATTTGCCTCCCTTTGATAAAACTAACCAATAAAACAAAATATAATAATAATACCATCCAATTAGTTGAGCCCTGAAATCGTAAATTACTTCATAATAAATAGAATTCAACTGTATAATTTAATAACTGATAAATATAATGAAAACCGTAATAAATACAGATAAAGGTTGGATGCCTAGAATAATATCCTTATGCGTCTAAAATATCTGTTGTGATACGAACGTGACTCCTTTAGAGTCTTAACTTTTTTTTTAAGTTAATAGTACTTAAGAATTACGTCGGTCACTGCTTTGTCATTTTGGATAATTATTAACCACATACATTCTTATAATTCCCCTTCATACTATGCATTGGTTTCTTCGATGATTTCCTCGTTGGCACCAAATACATTTTTCGGCCGAGACATTACTTCAAGTTCGGGAAAAGAAAATCAAGGGGTCAAAAATTTGGAGAATAAAGCGGGTGCAAGAGTATTCGTAACGCAATTCGACTGGTCGTAGCAAAAGCACAGAGTGCGTACCCGTGCGTTGTTTTTGGTGAAATATAATTTTCCTTTTCGCTATTTAGCGTTGATTGTTTTGCTTTTCTGGAGATAGCCAACGTATTATTAATACACCACAAGCATCTCAAAAGACAGTATTGCAGTAGCCATAATTAAGTATATTCGCTGACAAAACTGCTTTGATCTTCGAGTTTCGTTGTAACCCAACAGAATTTCAATTCAACTTGCGGGCCTAATGGTTTACGCGAGCGAGGCCGTGGATGAAGCCTAGTATGTAATAAACTACAGTATCTTTAACACCTGAACCTTAACAAATCTATGCATTACCATGTTTGAAGATATGAGTATCGTGTCCGTGATAAGGCACGCACGTGAGCCTAAACGGGACGGCGTTGTCATAACCTACAAAGTTAGAGGTATACTTTGTAATCACTAATCAGAGTCTATGGCAGACGCGAGATGTAGTAACTCGATTTCCATTGGGTTACCTAATTTTTTATGTCAAGATATTGTTGACGTGGCCGCAAACCGTGAGGCTGTCTCACTCTTTGGACTGTTTCATTTTTTAACCGACTTCAAAAAAAGGAGGAGGTTATCAATTCGGTTGTATTTTTTTTTTTTTAGTGTTTGTTACCTCAGAACTCCGTCATTTATCAACCGATTTGAAAAATTTTTTTTGCGTTCGTCTAGGAATGCTTTCAATTAGGTCCCATAAGCACCAAATTAGGATCTGATGATTGGATCTTAAGGAAATCGAGGGAACTCTTCAAATGTTGTAGGGACACCTATGGTAATTTTGATATATTTAGTAGTAACTCGAGCATTTGCTCTTGAAAATCATCATTTGGTGAAGTGGAACTGATGATGAAGACCACAGCTGACCATCGGAGTTACTACACAATAATAAGTATTTCATGGGTTGAATTTCAATTGCTTTAACACAGTTGCTAAGCAATTTATGCTCCTCAGAACGGATATGGTGAAATGGAATGGGTGGTGAAGCACCAGGACTCCTCAATAATGAACGTCTCTGCATCGGAAAAAGCAATTTTTCGTAAAAGGTGTCGAGCAGTTGACTTTAAACTATTGTATCTTAGATGTTTTACTTTTAAAAAATAGAACCGACTACAAAAAAACCATGAAAATAATTTTCTACCAGCCTGAAGTCGGTGCCTCAGCACGAGCCAGCAGGAGTGATTGAAGCCATTTACTCGTATAGCTGTAGGTGAGGTAGACGATTATAGGTCCACTCCTGCTGGCTCGTGCTGAGGCACCGACTTCAGGCTGGTAGAAAATTATTTTCATGGTTTTTTTGTAGTCGGTTCTATTTTTTGTTATAATTTTTTTTTTTATAAGCTTTTATTTAGTTTTGACCCGTCTGGTGTCGGGTTAGAATTAAACCTCTATTTCCATTTCTTCCGTAGATGTCGTAAGAGGCGACTGCGGATATAGGTTAAGGTATACCGTAGGCGACAGGCTAGCAACTTGTCACTATTGTACCGTTTTTGTCAAACTTAAAACCTAAAATTGCTAATAGTGGTAAGTAAGCGGTAAAGTTTCGTGTGGTCTACCTACTCCATTTGGGAATAGAGGCGTGATGTTTGTGTGTGTGTTATTTAGTTTCACCTGTCCAGTGGTCTGTCTGTCTGTAACCAAATCTTGCAAGTTAAATTTGACCAACTTCCAGTAATCAGATTGACTTGAAATCTTCTTCTATATATATAAAAGGCAAACCTGACTGGGTTATATATCAACGCACAGGCCAAACCGCTGGGCCTAGAAACTTGAAATTTGGTACAGGGGTTCCTTTTATGATGTAAGTGAGCACTAAGAAAGGATATTTGGAAAATCATCCCCTAAGGGGGTGAAATAGGGGGGTGAAGTTTATATGCAATTTTCTCATTTATGGACTTAGAAGTATGAAAATAAGTGTATAAGTTTTTGATCACAATTGGAAATGATCTGTCTAGGTGAGATGGATAAAATACCCCTCTAAAGGGGTGAAATGGGGGGGTAAAGGTTGTATGGAAATTTTCTTATTTCTGAACTTAGAACTATGAAAATAGGTATGTGAGTTCTCGATTACAATTAAAAATTATCTGTGTAAGTGAAATGGATAAAATTGCCCCCTAAAGGGGTAAAATGGGGGGTAAAGTTTGTATGGAAATTCTCTTCTTTTTGAACTTAGAAGTATGAAAATAAGTGTATAAGTTTTCGATTACAATTAAAAATTATCTGTGTAAGTGACATGGATCAAATTCCCCCCTAAAAGGGTAAAATGGGGGGTAAAGTTTGTATGGAAATTTTCTCATTTCTGGACTTAGAATTATGAAAATAGGTAAGTGTCTTTGTATCTTTATTTAAATAAGACTATAAAATAACCAAAGAAATTACTTACAAAACTTATAAATTACAAATAGGCAAGTATACAAGTTCTGGATTACAATCAAAAATTATCTGTGCAGGTGAAATGGATAAAATTACTCCTGTCCTGATAACTAGAGTACACGCAGACGAAGTCGCGGGCAAAAGCTAGTTTGGAATACTCATGTAAATCGCGTGACAATACAATAATCTATCTAGGCCAATTTAGGCCAATTTAAGACATTTATTAGTAGGACTAGCTTTTGCCCGCGGCTCCGCCCGCGCGGTATTCGGTTATCGCGCGCTGTTCCCTCGGGAACTGTGCATTTTTCCGGAATAAAAAGTAGCCTATGTCACTCTCGGGCTCATAAACTATCTCTATGCCAAAAATCACGTCGATCCGTGGCTCCGTTACGGCGTGAAAGAGGGACAAACATACAAACATACAAACACACAAACACACTTTCGCATTTATAATATTACTAGCTTTTGCCCGCGGCTCCGCCCGCGTGGTATTCGGTTATCGCGCGCTGTTCTCTCGGGAACTGTGCATTTTTCCGGGATAAAGAGTAGCCTATGGCACTCTCGGGCCCATAAACTATCTCTATGCCAAAAATTACGTCGATCCGTCGCTCCGTTACGGCGTGAAAGAGGGACAAACATACAAACACACAAACATACAAACACACAAACACACTTTCGCATTTATAATATTAGTATGGATAGTATGGATTTTGATTTTAGCTGGGTTTTAAATTTTTTATGCCATTTATTGGAGGAATTATATATAGCTAACAGTAGTTTCTATGGCGTTAAAAGCTACGTACAAGCTACTACGTTTTGGAATTAGACCACATTGTAAAAAAGTGATAGAGATAGAAATAGAAAAGTTTATTTCTGTTAAAAGTTACATTTTTAATTTACATTTGTTGTGCCAAACTACAGAGCAGTTTGTCGGCACTTTAGCTCTTGGTTTATAAAATTACAAATTACAAGTAACGCTTAACATAGTATAGTTAGTATTAAGACTTGCTACGGTTAGTGTTATTTTATAACTTATTTTTATACTAATAGAAAAACCAGACATTTTAATTACAAAGCATGCCATTGTACCACGACTTATCATTAAATAATTAGTATTTTAATTATCTATAAGGAATTTTTCAGTTTTAACTTAAATATATGTTTTTTTTCCATATCTCTAATGAGTTCACTCGGTAGTTCATTATAAATTTGAGGAATCAGGTAACTACTAGTTCTACGACCATAATAGTTGGTGACGCTCAGCGTAAGATATGATTTAATCATTTTAGGACGACTTGAGTAGGTACGGGTCCTTTTCAACACAACATCTGATCTCTCAAAGTACTCCGTTGCCAGAATATATTTAATTTTCTTGTCAATAGGCATTATTCTACAAACTTTATATAATGTATCATACTCTCCGTGGCAATCATTTTTCTGTTTTTCGGTCGCAAGGCATTTTAGGAATCTTGTTTGCAATCGTTTTATTTCATTTAAGTGGGTAGGAAACGATCTCCCGTAGCTACTCAGGCCGTAACTGAACACAGGCTCCACCAAAGCATGATACACACAAAACAAAACTGACCTACTTACACTGTACTTGAGGTTATTAAATTGGGTTAACAATATTCGAAGCTTTGCACATACATTTTTTATGTGAGATTTCCAGTTCATGTCTTGGTCAATAGATAAACCCAAGTACTTTATACACGCAACTTTTTCTATTTGTACGCATTTACAGTTTTGACTCTGCTGATGCAAGCAATCATACGTATGACCCACTATACAGATTAGGACCACTAGTGATCAATTTCAAGTGTCAAGTGTTCCGTGATATTATGTACTTATTTATCTTTTCCTCACTATAAAATCGTAGCCAATCATATTTTAGAATCACCTGTATCAACATCAGACAGTACTCTACATGGAGTGCCGACTGTATCGTGGGAGTTAATGGTGCGAGAGAGGCTGATAACACCCCCTCTCTACCGAGTGATATACTAGAAGTTGATCGGATCTGTGTAATTGTGTGGATAGAGATAACGAGGAGATTCTTAAGTTTGCCCTAGATTGTTAATTTGGTAGGATTGCGAGTGTGGTTTTGGGTTCTTGTTGCGTTACAGTTAGTTTGTGAATGGAGAATGTGTTTCGGGGTGCCAAAGTTCGCATGCTCTTCGCTAGTCATATCGTATTTTTTGTCATAATTTTTTTCCCACTGAAACTACAGTTTACTGAAGTTATTAAATGGTCATCCTATTGATAACAATAGGTTAGATTAGGTTTGTTTTATAACAATCTGAAGAAATATAGGATTCAGAGAAGAAAAAGTTATGACAAACAATCGTTCTGACAAACATTACATTCGGACTTCCAATAAGTGCGAGCCGAATGGACTCGTCGCTGCGATGATGGCGAGGCGAAACGTTGAAGTAAATTTAACAATATAGATAGTCGTGCTTAATGATGAATTACTGAACACTCAAAATCCAAAATTGATTTCAAATATCCTACTAATATTATCCTACTTCCTACTAATATTATAAATGTGAAAGTTTGTGAGTGAGGATGTGAGTGAGTGAGTGAGTGAGTATGTTTGTTACTTCTTCACGCTAAAACGGCTAGACGGATTTGGATGAAAATTGCTATGTAGATAGTTGGATATCTGGAATAAGACATAGGCTACTTTTTATCCCGATATTCCCACGGGATAGGGATAAAATCTTGAAATAATAACCGCTGGGCTTAGAGTCATGAAATTTGGTATGTAGGTAGCTGGACGTCTGGAATAAGACAAACGCTACTTTTTGATCCGATATTCCCACGGGATATCTAGGGATAAAATCTCGAAATAACAACCGCTGGGCTTACGAGTATAGCCACGAAATTTGGTGTGTAGGTAGCTGGACCTCTGTAATAATACATAGGCTATTTTTTACCCCGATATTCCTACGGGATAGGGATAAAATCTTGAAATTATAACCGCTGGGCTTTGAGCCATGAAATTTGGTATGTAGGAAGCTGGACGTCTAGAATAATACATAGGCTACTTCTTGACCCGCTATTCCCACGGGATACCTAGGGATTAAATATCGAAATAATAACCGCTGGGTCTAGAGTCATGAAATTTGGTATGTAGGTAGTCAGACGTCTGGAATAACACATACGCTACTTTTTATCCCGATACTCCAACGGGATAGTTTTGTAACTAAGGGACCCCATACATGCCTGTATTATTATCATTTTCATTAATTGTATACTATAGTTTTTAAGTATTTTATTTCTAATTTTATTTTATTTTATTTTGAAAAAATGACTTTCTGCCAAGTTTCTTGCGGCGCATTCTTCTTGGCAATGATGGTCTTTACGAAAGCGCCGGCAGTTTTAAAAATGACGTGTAAAAGTGCCCATTGCGGCCTATTTACTGAATAAATTATTTGAATTTGAATTCGGATAGAGATTTTTTTTAAATTTCACCACTGGATTTAGAGTCTTGAATTTTGTGCAGTTATTCACAACACAACCTCAATGAAAACCACGATATAAATTTTGAAAATTTCCAGGGGAATTCGGAAAAATCCTGAAAATCTCAATTGAAACTACCAGACGGAATAGCTAACGCGTGCGAAGCCGCGGGTAAAAGCTAGTACTTCATAAATCCAATTATTTAAATTACCTACCTTACAATTATATTATGATGTTCTAGATAAATAGCTATAAATTATATTGTGTATGTCAAAATATTTAAATAATAAAGAAAAGAATAAAATAATAATAATAAATTTCAGCATATTCCCACGGGATAGGGATAAAATCTTGAAATAATATCCGCTGGGCTTAGAGTCATGAAATTTGGTATGTAGGTAGCTGGACGTCTGGAATAAGACAAACGCTACTTTTTGACCCGATATTCCCACGGGATATCTAGGGATAAAATCTCGAAATAACAACCGCTGGGCTTATAGCCACGAAATTTGGTGTGTAGGTAGCTGGACCTCTGTAATAATACATAAGCTATTTTTTACCTTGATATTCCTACGGGATAGGGATAAAATCTTGAAATTATAACCGCTGGGCTTTGAGCCATGAAATTTGGTATGTAGGAAGCTGGACGTCTAGAATAATACATAGGCTACTTCTTGACCCGCTATTCCCACGGGATGCCTAGGGATAAAATATCGAAATAATAACCGCTGGGTTTAGAGTCATGAAATTTGGTATGTAGGTAGTCGGACGTCTGGAATAACACATACGCTATTTTTTATCCCGATACTCCAACGGGATAGTTTTGTAACTAAGGGACCCCATACATGCCTGTATTATTTTCATTAATTGTATACTATAGTTTTTAAGTATTTTATTTTAAATTTAATTTATTTATTTTTTGAAAAAATTACTTTCTGGCAAGTTTCTTGCGGCGCATTCTTTTTGGCAATGATGGTCTTAAAAGCGCCGGCAGTTTTAAAAATGACGTGTAAAAGTGCCCATTGCGGCCTGTTTACTGAATAAATTATTTGAATTTGAATTCGGATAGAGATTTTTTTAAAATTTCAGCACTGGATTTAGAGTCTTGAATTTTGTGCAGTTATTCACAACACAACCTATAAACCACGAAAACCACGATATACATTTTGAAAATTTCCAGGGGAATTCGGAAAAATCCTGAAAATCTCAATTGAAACTACCAGACGGAATAGCTAACGCGTGCGAAGCCGCGGGTAAAAGCTAGTACCATAATAAAAGTTTATTCTTCTTGTTTCTTATTTAAGAATTACACTCTTGTCAGGGTAGCCGATGAATGAATCTCCAATTCTCTCTACTAAAAAAAGTTTAGATGGTATTAAATTTGCTACTGTATCTTTGGATTGAACAGAACATAGGTTATATTCGTAGTGAAAATTGATTTTAGTTTTAGGAGCTTCTTTGGGCGATACACAAAAAACAGGGTCGGTATTTCCATATCGGTATTATCCGGGCCGGGGAAGAATGTCATCCACTTAGGCTCACCTTTCCTAGGCCCAACTGTCCCAAACACCGCACAAAACAACACTAACTGTTACAACTCCTACTAAGCCACGATCGGCAAATTAACTAATATCCAGTACACCATCAAAACTCCCCAGAGCACCCTCGGATCTATCTTCAGCAGTCAGGTATGAGGCGATAACGTCACGTGATCAATCTGGCCCTTTTCACGCCCTATCGCGGGGCATAATATATCTTCAGGTGGGGTGTTTGTCAAAATATACGATAACCGGCGGCTATTTTTTTTTTGGAATAAAACATACTTATGTAATTTACGGTGTTTTGATCCGTTAGAAGAGGAAACCTGAGATTTTTTTTAAGATAGTCTAGATTTAGGTATTTTCAGTTAACTAATCTCATTGTCGTTTGTGAATTGGTACCTACCGGAAGATACTTCATCGGAAATTGCTAATTAAATTGGAACATTATTACACATATATAATATTGCCTGTTGTATTATACAATATAATGCCCCTTCGTAGGATAAAAAGCTCTGCTCTAGAGTTCAATAAATATAATAATCCAGGTTATTTTGTCACCCAACTCTGGACACTGGGAACTTTTTGATTTACTCATTAGAAAAAAAAAAGAATAACAGTTATCCGACGACCATTCTCAAACAAAACGGTGATTGTTTTTTGTGTATGTATGGCAGTTTGAAGTGTGTTGTCTATGGAAAAGTCGTAGCCATATATTTTTTCTATTAAGAGAGGGAGCCAAACGAGCAAGCGAAATGATCACCACTGCCCATGGGTACCAAATTACTACCCTACTCTTAATTTCATTGACAGAATGTAAAACCTGTCGCCTTGTCGCTCATTGGTGCTTCTCTATGCTTAGACCAATTATATTGCCGGGAACATTTCATTCATTCAAAAAACTGCTGACTGATGGGACCGTGGTCAACAGACACAAAAAAAGTTTTAAATGACTTGTCTAGGAGGTTAGTTTTGGCCTCGGGGGACTTTAGACCTGGCGAATACCTCGCGCAAAGAATAGGGATAGGTATACAAAGAGGTAATGCGGCCTGCGTTCGAGGGTCCAGGCCAGTGACGTCTCTTGACGACGTGTTTGCCTTATAAAATAATGCTACCTAAGTATTAAGTTAACTTTTACATTCAATGGTTCAAAAACTACATTCATTCCATTTTCAAACATCTTAACATCGATTAAATCCGGCTATCAACACCATTCTTATCAATTTTTCCCCCGCACGTAGGGGTGGTCGGATAAATAATTTATGATGATCCGCGATGCGATCGCAGAACAAAGGCACGTGGCGCTATCGCACCGCGCAGCCGCGGCGCGCGTCCATTGCCGCACGACACGACATTTCGTCACTACTTTGAAAAAAGCTGGTATCTTAAAATCGAAGATCTTTCAGAGTGAACTTTACGAACATTGTTTTAAGGGCCAAATTTGTTGACGTATTGATTTGATATACGAGATTTTTTTAAAGTATTGCAGCGCTAAAACAGACCCTATATATACCACGAAGTGCAAAACTCGAACGCATGTTGCCGTCCCGCTGACGCTTATGTCATTTAATACGCGAGTGAAAGGGACGGTGCGATACGAATTACAAATTTTTTAGTAGCCCCTCAGGCTTTGAAAAGGTGACACACGTGAAACAAAATCATCATCATCGTCCCAGCCTATACACGTCCCAACGCAACAGAGCCCCGGAAACCGTCGTAGAGCTTCTTGTGTGTCTTTATTTTACCGGATATATTTTGGTGAGTGTGAATTCAAATTCAAATCATTTATTCAGCAAATAGGCCGCAATGGGCACTTTTACACGTCATTTTTTTAATCTACCACCGGTTCGGAAAAAAACCTCTGTTGAGAAGAATCCGGCAAGAAACTCAACGAGGTATTTTTTTTTAAAAAGCAGATTCACAATATTTATAAATGATATCTGTGTACGTATAGTATTACAAGTATTTAACACAATTTTATTTTTAACACAGTAGGTTCACTATTTGAAGGGATCGCTAGTGCGGATCGGAATTATTTCCAAATATCCCTGTCCATGATATAATCGTTAACTTTATAATAAGCCTTAGATATTAATGTCTTTTTGACAGTGAACTTGCTGAATGTGACTTGCTGAATGTGACTTGCTGAATGTGACTTGCTGAATGTGCGCGCAGTACCACAAATAAAGAGTGATAGAGAAGTCTCGCAAAAGCCGCAACCAATCTACAAGACAATTCATAACCATGACCACTCCGTCAGGAGTGTACGACTGAGAAGAATTTTTGTGAGGCACAGGAATAATAAAATTACTGTTGTGGGCTGGTGCCTTAAGGGCTGAATTGGGCCTTAAGGGTCTAGGAGTCTAGTAGATTTAAAACGCGTCTTAAACGGTGCAAATATATAATCAGACTGTCAAAAGGAACATATAAAATTATTCAAAATTGGTAAAAAAAGTATAAAAACATAAACTCATATAAAAAGGTTGTGCCTTCGGCACATTTATGATCTTATTCCTCCATATCCATTTTGCCAACTTTCAGGCGGGGAGAGCGTCTTCACCCTTATGTAGTTAGTGTTCCGCTAGCCCGTACGAAGCGGTTTGCTTCATCTTTCATAATGCAAACAGTTAAGGAATGGAATTCCTTATCTGTATTTCCGGATAAATACAATGTAGGGCTCTTCAAGTCTAGAGTTATTAAACCAGTGAGATACACCTTTCAATCACGGACAGTTTTATGTAGAAAAAAAGGTCCTCTTAGAAGTCCTTTGAGGTCTTCTAAGAGCTTGGGCGTAGTTCCCACGCACACAGAACAGAGAGAATAAAGTGTCATACATGTAGCTGTTGTATCTGTGGAAGCAGAAAAGCAAGTTCAAAGTATTATAATTCATTGACCATTTCTTTTATACGGAAAAAAGTGCAGTGGAACCGCATCCTCGTTCGGAGAGTTCGCAATCGAGGCTCTCACGCGACTCCGGACGATTCGACGCGACTCGATACTGACACAACTCGATTAATAGCCAATATTCTGTTAACTCTTTCATTAAGATATTGCTTATAGTATTCATTTAAAACATAGGAATACTTTTTGCGAAACAAAAAATAAGCGTAAACAATTAAATTGATCAAAAAATTCAAAGTCCTAGACCTAGCAGTATTTACAAATGTTGTTATCGATTAGTTAAAGTTATTACTAAATATAAGTAGACCATAATTAGCTTCAATGTATCTACCTACTCCTATTATCATCATCAAGACTCTCCCGCAAATTCTGCAATCGACTCGTGATCAGGATTCATGCAACTGCGTCGAAATACCCTGACATCCGAAAGGTTTCTCTGGACCCGGTCCCACCAGCGGTACCTGAGACAACCAACCGGTCTATTTTCACTCGGTCGTCTCAAGTACGCTCTCTTCACGGCTCGATTCTCTCCAACCTTTCCACGAGTCCAAGCCACCGGAGTCTGGACGCTTTGGTCTCTCCAATAATATTAATCTCAGACACTGTCTTTGATTTCTTTATACTCCCTTAAACACCAGCTTCCATCTTCTCTCTAATTCGGGCACAGTATCTTCCCGATCATGAAGAGTCTGGACGCTTTGGTCTCCCCAATAACTTTGGGACCAGACACTAAGTCTTCGATTTCCCTATTCTGTCTCACCTTTTAGCATCCGTCTTCTCTCTGAATCTTCATAATCTTCCTGATCATGACCTTATTTTAAGTCAGTTGCAACCAAGGTCAGGTTTTGTCGGCATCTCAAGTAGAAATCAAGCAACACAAGCGTCTTATCACTTAATCTGCCCATTGAGCTAAAGAATAGCTTTTACACCCTATTTCTTGCAGTTGGGTGGTTTTAAAAACGTCCCAATGAAGGTGCGTAAGAAGCCACGCGCAATTTGACAAGCAAAGATTACAGAAAGGCTTGATAAAGGAAATATGTTGAAACAGTTTCATTTGCTTTGTAATAACGGGTTTGGCCTGTAATAAGAGCAAATAATTAAAATACAAGTCATACTTGTCAAACTGAACAACATTAGTTCAGCGACTTTTAAAAATGATTAGTTTTTGAGTGTTTTTTTCGATATGGGTTTGAAGGGAAAAGGTAAAAGTAACAGAAATTTGGAGTTGAAATAAAAAATACAAAAAGATTCCAAAAACCAATCTTAATGGCAGTGGGACAGGCGCCAAATAAATAAACTCCTTGTAGTCATAATACTTTCACAGGATTTTGGTTTTGCGCAGTTTCCATCAAACTGTGACCCTTTAACCAGCTGCGGACGTCCGCATAGGTATTTAAGCGCGACTTTAGTGAAGCTCTATAATGCCTGTGTACTTGTGCACACCTGGCTTATCGAGCTTACGCTCAATTGGCTCGCTCTTAATGATCCGCTCAACGCCTCCAGAGCCTTGGTTTACTTGCCGGGAAAAATATTATAATGGTGGGAACAGATAGATTTAGGCCTCTTTAAGTTATACGCAAGTACTAAAGCAGCGTGGTCACCGTTATAAATGCGAAAGTTGTGAGGTATATGGACGGTTTTAGAAGAAGTGTGTACATCCTTTCTTACTATTATAAAGGGGAAAGTGAGTTTTTTTGTTTGTTACGCGTTCACTCCGTAACGGAGCGACGGATTGTCGTGATTTTTGGCATAGAGATAGTTTATGGTCCCAAGAGTGACATAGGTTACTTTTTATCCCGGAAAAATGCACAGTTCCCGAGGGAACAGCGCGCGATAACCGAATACCACGCGGGCGGAGCCGCGGGCAAAAGCTAGTAATAAATAATGATAAATAACACGGAACACTTTACGCTAGTTGATATAGTCCCAAAGTAAGCCAAAGCTTGTGTCAGGAGTACTGATAAACATAATTCAATAGATCAGGGGATGGCAAAGCGCGAGACGTATCTCCTTGCGGCCCGCGACTGTTATGTAATGTTGTCACTTATAGTACCTATACAATAGGTAACTAACTAGATATCGACTAGGTAAGTACAAAATCATCTTTCAAGTACGACTCGCCTTTATCTATTTTTTTCACTATGTGGCCCTTGTCTGGCAAAAGGTTGCTGACCCCTAAAATAGATAGATATATTAAACCCAACACTCGAAAGCAAACATAGCTATTTTCATACAATATATCTGCCCCTGCCGCGGATCGAACACAGGCCCTCACACTACATAGTCAGAATCTCTAACCGCTAGACTATCCTGAGGCCTTATTGCCTAACGTTCCTGACACTCGCGATCGCAATAAAATGACAGCTTTTGTATGCGAAATATGTCATTTGATTGCGATCAAACATTAGGCAATACGGCATCTGGTCATTGATAGCTAGATCATCATCATCATGATGGACGGATGACCTGGTTAAAGCCGCGGGCTCACGGTGGATGCAGGCCGCTGCCAACCGAAGCAACTGGAGGTCTATGGGGGAGGCCTATGTCCAACAGTGGACGTCCTACGGCTGAGATGATGATGATAATAGACTACTCCACAATATTTTTGGGGATTCACACAGAAATTGATATTTGTTCTAATCAAATATTTCAATACTATTTCAGACGTTATAAAATATTATTAAGATTCCTAAAGAGCTCTAAAATTTTAATTACCAGAAACAAAGAATTTCAAAAGAATTTTCTTATCTCTAAGCACAAACTTTAACGTCCAATAAATTCTCATACATTACGCGAAGACAATTTTAACCGAGATTGCACAGAAATGTTAATCCCGAAACAAAATTCGCGACATCAAAATTCATATCGTGGTATCTTTAGGTGCCATCTTATAAGTCAAGGGAGCGCCTGCCTGCTAGGGTGGCCATATTACTTAGACGATTATGGGACAGTCCCTTTTGGTTTTGTTCGAATAGACGGAGACGGCATCACATTTAACCGCCAGTTAACACTAATCAACGGATGGTGAAATAGCCCCCAAGTGTCTCTCGCTGGCGCTAATCAACGCTAGTTTGCAGTTTTGCCTAAACATTGCAATTTTATAGGTAGAGTTTTCACAACAAACTTGAAAATTGTGTTAACTTGGGTCTAAGAATGTGTTTTCTTGCTTCTACTTATTAAAGCAATACGTTTATTTACACGTGGAACATGCACTGCTGTTTAATTTTGACATATTGTATTGTTACCAATAGATAATAAAAGGTTACTTAATTAGATTCATTTTCACTGTGTTACTGAACTTTTAAGTTTTATCTACTACACACTAAAACATTTCTGGGGCACAAAGATAACAATATCCTTTTACGAATTAACTTAAAACTACAAACAACACAAAAATGAGAGAGAGAGAGAAAATGTTATTTACACATATTCGATACACATAAAAACAAATTAGATGGAAAGAATTAAAAAAATAACATCGAATAGTATAAAGTGGGCCCCACTCATCGTAATGTTACGACAAGCCACAACGCTGTATTTCAGTGGGGCTCCAAATTGACAGCGAGGTACTCGTAAATGACAAATTTAACACGCACAGTTATAATATTCTCCTAAGGACTTTATCCGACTGTCACCCCGTTGATGGCTACCCTACCCAGGGGTATTCTTGCAAGAGCCAGATAAGGACAAAAGTGAGAATGATGTGTTATGTCGGGCGCGATACGGGCACGTATTGATTCCACAACTTATTATTAACTGTCAAAAGTTTGAGGTTAAATGTTTTGTAGATTGACTCGTGTATTTGGAAGTTTATGAAAGATGTAGGGATACCGTGTCTTTATCTGTGTTTTGGGTTACCCCTTTTGTATACCTAATTGTATAAGGGAAAGTAGATCTTTTTTAACAATGTTCTTAACTGATGCTTCACTTAATAAAATATTTGGATTATTACTAACTACTACTACGAGTACTACCACCTACTACTACTACTACCTACTTGATTCTTCATGGTATTTAGATTTAGGGCCTGTTTTACCACTTATCACTTAACTGGCGTCACTGAAAATCAGCGTCGCGAAATCATCTTCAAATTTTTTCGCGATATATAGCTGAGTGGCGGCCATTTTGGCTGGTAGGAATAGGCATGGATGTGTATATTTTAATGTTTCTGTATGTGTATCTATTTTATCAGTGAATAAACGATTCTTATTCTTATCGACTAACTTTAAGGGGCTGTTTTACCATCCATTGATTAGTGTTAAATGACGGTTAAATGTGATGATGTCTCTACGAGTATTTGTTTTGTTCGAATACGGCATCACATTTAACCGTCAGTTAAAACTAATCAATGGATAGTGAAACAGCCCCTAACTGACGGATATCAGTGATGCCGTCTCTGTTTATTTTGTTCGCATAAACAAAGACGGCATTACTTTTATATGAAACTTAAAGTTAGTCGACAAGTAAGTGGTGAAACCCTGTAGATCCATTATAAGGGTCGATCAACTTTTTGTTGTCACTCGTTGCTATAGTTACGGTCTTCTTTAAACTTTAAACCATAAGTTTTTAAGATTAAAATTTGTAAACATTCATTTTTGCCCGAGCTCTCTCATTCTGATTCGAGGCCTGTCCTCAGCACTGGGACATGTATATGCTGGGATGATGAAGATGATGATTTATTATCTTTTATTAACTTTACACCATTATATCTATGTGATACTTACAATACAAAACAAAACGCGTTCACGAAAATCCCAATAAAGTACTATTTAATTGCCACCAACCGAAAAAAGCTCCATCGTAAACAAATTTACTCCCTGATTTCTCTCCAAAACCATTACAACTTGAACCCTACTGCTTCGGGATACGGTTCCTAGTCGTCCCGGGATCGCGACCTGTTGCTGCCGGAAATTGCCTCGTTCGTCGGTGGCGCCCTCTCCCGAATCACGTAATAACAAATTACCGAGATTTTTGGTCTAATTAAATATGCCAGGGATTTTTACTGAGGATTCGGGAGTTTAGTGTTAAGAATGGACTAGTTTTGTGTGTAGCTTAGTCATCCTAGTGTCATTGGGAGAATTTGTGCAAAAAAAGTGTACCCTTTGTTTTTTTTGAAATTTTGGAAAAATATGGTTTTTCCTACTCAGAATCAAGAGCACAATCGATTTTCAATAGTTTAAAAAAATTTCCCCATAAATTTTCAAATTTGCGACGTTTTTTTCATACATTTAGGATGGGCGTGACAAAACTGACTCATAAAATTTTGTATGAAAAACTGGGATTTTTTTTTAAACGATCGGAATCGATTGTGCTCTTGATTTTGAGTAGAAAAAACCATATTTTTTCCGAAATTTTTTAAAACGGAAAGGGTAGGCTTTTTTTTTAAATACAGCATGGAAATCGGTTATCGCGCGCTGTTCTTTTTGGAAACCATTGGATTGGAGTCAAAGGGCCTACTGCGTTCGAAAATCGAAGTTAGTATCGTACTGTCCCTCTCGCTCTCGTATTAAATAGTATAAGTGTCAGAAGGACCGCACGACACGAACTTCGAGTTTCGAGTTTCGTAGTAGCCCTGCCGGCACGCGCTTTAACGTCCAAGTGACAAGCAAACCGGCACAATATAATTTATTAATCACTACACACGCATTAATTATTCGCGGGTGTGCCGCTGACGTGGGTTTATGAAAAGCACACATCCCCCATTTTGTTTGTGGTAAAAATTAATTAAAAAGATACTATCGCTTTAAGGTGCGCCTGGACAACCGAGATAAGCGGTGATACTGGTAATGAATTAATGGGAAAGCTGAAACTTTCAGCTCTAGCCTTTTAACAACTGGGCAAGCGCAAACTGGACTGGCATATCGACTGTTCCTTCATCATCTCGACTTGTACTTTCATAGGGCACAGGCCTCCTCTCGGAATGAGACCGCTTGGACCGTTAACTCCCACTCGGGCCCAGTGTGGATTAAAAAAAGTTACAAGGTTCTCGAATGGCGTCCGCGGACCGGGAGACGAGCAGTCGGTAGGCCTCCAACAAGATGGAGCGACGACCTGGTTAAGATCACGGGATCGCGGTGGATGCGGAAAGCACAAGACCGGTCTGAGTGGAGAGCCTTGGGGGAGGCCTATGTCCAGCAGTGGATGTCTTTCGGCTGCCATGATGATGTTGATGAGGTAAAAGACTTTACATAATAGTGACCGGGACCTCATCGTAAGCTTGAAAAGCCTGTCAGGAGGGTTCGCTCTTTCAACCTCTCGACATTTACATACATTTCGTGTCTGTTTCTTGACTGCTTAACTAAACTAAACTTACTATTTTTGTGCATAGGTAGTATTTAAATAGCGAGTGAAGCAAAACATAGTGTGTGTATGTGTGTGTGTGTGTGTGTGTGTGTGTGTGTGTGTGTGTGTGTGTGTGTGTGTGTGTGTGTGTGTGTGTGTGTGTGTGTGTGTAGTTATGAGTGTGAATTAAGGCTTTACCTGTTCAAAAATTGCTGTAGGTATGTTTTACCGAACGCAGAGGTTATTTCAAGAACTAAAGCGAGATCCTTAGAGTCCTGTCCCGTCTAAAGCTGTTAGGGTCCCGTAGAGTTAACAATCGGTTACGAAATTACTTCCGTGGCCGTCTACATATCGGAAATGCATACCTTTTTTTTATCGACTTGACACCAATTGACCTAGTACCTAGTCCCAAACTAAACAAAGTCTGTACTATGGATACTAGGCAACGGATTCACATACTTAAATACATATAAAACATCCAAGACCCGAGAACAATCATTCGTATTATCCGGCCGGGAATCAAACCCGGGACCTCAAGCTCCGTAGTCAAATTCTCTAACCGCTTGGCCATCCGATCGTCTACCGGTTTCCTTTTAAATTTGTGAGTCATACTTTCTGCTGCGGATTAAGCATGTAGGTTCTTTGTCTTTGCGAAGGTCGCTCGATACTTCCTGGTGATAACGAGGCCTTGCCCGCTGAAGGTTGCATCGATAGCTTACATTAGGACGTATCGATTCTACGATACCCAAAGTCTTTGAAAACGCCAGTTACGAGTCGGACTTTTGTACAAAGGGTTTCGCACTAAATAATAGTATTTTACTTCCAACCTTTTAAGTAGTGTGGGGTATCCCACACTACTTAAAAGGTTGGAAGTAAAATATACGTAATTCGAGACCGTCAAACAAAAACTTAGACCAACTAGGCGTTGAAATTGAATCACTCATTCATACATTGTAAAGGAAAAGTACGGTGACGTTATGGATTCTTACAAACATACTCACAAATGTGGTTTTACAATGACAGGCATATTTTAGCTCAGTAATCCCTAAGGTCACTATTCAAACATGAAATTGTACATTATTACCCATCTGCCCGAAGAAGGGTTTATACGTAACTAGCTTATACCCGCGACTTCGTCTGCGCGGACTCTCTACTGGAATAAAAAGTATCCTTTGTTGATCCTTGGGGCTTAAACTATCTCTATGCCAAATTTCATCTAAATCGGTTCAGCGGTTTCGACATGAAAACGTAACAGACAGACAGACAGACATACAGAGTTACTTTCGCATTTATAATATTAGTAGGGAAGTAGGGATTATATCTTAATGTTATTAAAATTAATTAATAATTTATTCACGTTTCTGTTAGGTTTTCTTATCTGTTTTAAAATCATTATATGTTACCCAATGTCAAAGAATGAGCAAATTTCTGTTTAAATACGAGTACTTGCATAAAATTTTTCAAATCAGTTTCTAACTATTTTAGCTATATCGGACGGATAAATTGTAAACGGAAAAAAATCTTTAGGTTACTTAAACTCTTCTGAGACATATTAATAAATATAATTAATGCGATAGTTTTCGCATGGAAAAACTGTCATTAGATTGTGATCGAGAGTGTCAGAAATGTTACATAATTAGCCTTCTGATTGTTTTTGATGTACGCAGTTCATATCCTGACGCCGCGGCCGCGGTAAGCATTGACATCCGATATAACTTCCGTTTCAAAAGTAACGGAACCGGAACTGAAACGGATGTATAATAGCAAACGGAAGTTCCGACTTAACGGAAACGGAATCGGATCTCCATAACATCCCTGGTAAAAACACACACAAATCACAGAAACAACTATCACCACCCACTACACTATATTGACGCCTTTCGAAGTCAACCAGAGCCAACCAGTTTTTTTATCAAATATTTGTAGCTGGCAAACGAGCATGGGGGTTACCTGATGGTAAGCGATCATCGCCACCCATGGACACCTACAGCAATATTAGGAATGCGTCATTATTAGGGGAGCCTCCGAATGTCCCATTCACCGTACGAAACAAGTAGTAAAACTAAGGTAAAACTACTATTTCACGGCGGTATTCTGTAAGAGTACTGAGGAGGAATACTGAAGTTCTTTGGTCACATCTCCAGGAATGAGAACTCAATGGAGAGATTGGTGGTTCAGGGCCAGGTGGAAGGCAAGAGGGCACGCAGCCGATCACCGAATAACTGGACTGACCTAATTAAAAAAGCTACTGAGTCCACCATGGTCCAGTGTACTCGTAGCGCCTCTGACCGGCAGAAATGGAAGCACATTGCTAAGAGGGCTGTCCTCGTAAAAGTCTGCGACCCACCGAACGTCTCCTCGTGTACCTCGTCTGCGCAACCACGACCACTCTGACAAGGGTGTCCGACTAAGGAGAAGATTCTGTAGGAGTGTGGTACTACCCAATCGACCCGGCCGTATTCGTACTGCAGCCAGCAAGTTGGTTTACAGTAAGGCTCTACCACATGTTCATCTGTTATCTGTGTATTCTGTAATGTGTAATCTGGTGATGGTGATACCTAATTGTGAGTATTGTGGAGGGGGAACTACACATTTATTGCACAGCAGGGTGTCATCTACCATTACCGTAGCGGGCACTAAGACGTTTTTTTTATTCGACTGGATGGCAAAAAAGCAAGTGGGTTTCATGATGGTAAGAGATCACCACCGCCCATAGACACCTGCAACACCAGGGGGATTGCAGATGCGTTGCCAACCTAGAGACCTAAAATGGGATACCTCACGTGCGAGTAATTTCACCGGCTGTCTTACTCTCCACGCCGAAACACAACAGTGCAAGCACTGCTGCTGCACGGCAGGATTAGCTAGCAAGATGATGGTATCAATCCGGGCGGACCTTGCACGAGGTCCTACCACCTGTCAGATGTTTACCATAGTTGTTGATACTGCTTAAAAAAGTTAAAAATACTTCAAATTAAACATTAAATCTAATGCAATAAAGTCTTCCACAATTTTTAGCGACATCTCCAAGAACCTAACTATAAGTTTAAAGTCACATCCTCCCGGGACAGTGTGAGCGTGTGTGTGTGCGGACGGGCGTCGCGGCGATAAGGATGTATTAGCGCATTCCGGCAGCGGGCGCCACTGTATTTATTCTTATCCGGAATAAGTCAGGTTACACCCCTAGTGATGTTACCAATGTCGATATGTAAAAAAAAAGTTACATAAGTTGTTCACCTTATTTGTGTGTGAAGTAATATACATACTATACAGAGCATAGGCTTAAAACTCTCTGTATTGGGGCATATCTATACTATATACTATACTTAATATTATAAATGCGAAAGTGTGTGTCTGTATGTTTGTGTGTTTGTCCGCCTTTCACATCGTAACGGAGCGTTGGATCGACGTGATTTTTGGCATAGAGATAGTTTATGGGCCCGAGAGTGACATAGGCTACTTTTTATCTCGGAAAAATGCTCAATTCCCGATGGAACAGCGCGTGATAACCGAATACCACGCGGGCGGATTCGCGGGCAAAAGCTAGTACTTACATGTATATAGGACGGATATATGTGATGAGGTAACGGTATAATTCTAACGTTACGATAGGTTTCTAAGGGATTTGGACTGTGATGTGATCAATCGGAGTATTTACATATTTTCTGTATCCTTCCCTATTAAATTTGTGGTGTACAATAACGAGTCATTGTATTGTATGGTATTGTATTGTATCCAATAATTGAAGTTCCCAATCCGTACTCCGCGTGAAAATACAGCTCGAATCCTTACATTCTGAGAGAGGAGCCCTGTGCCCAACATTGGCACCAATATGTAGGTTGAAGATAGCCATGGCCAAGATCTGTATGGATTCAGGCGTATCAAATCACACCCCAACTTTATTAATACGTTCAAAAACTAAAAACAATCATCGTCTGCAAAACCGCTCTCATGCTGAGTTGAGACCAATTCGTAACAATTTGTCTCTGTACCTATCTTTCTCTTTCTAAAGTTGCAAAAAGTCACTAATAAGTTTTCGAACAAGAAACTACCGTCAGACTTAATCACAGTGATTTAACACCGCATAAATCACATCTTAAATCGAGTTTAGCTCGAAATTTCAACGCTAAGCTCGATTTAAGATGTGATTTATCCGGTGTTTATTTGTTTCTTTTCTTTAAACTATCGATACTTTCATCGACTCGCGCCCCCCGCTTGCGAAGGGGGTGAAGCTTGGCGCGGCGAGATAGCGCGATAGCATCGCGGGTGGCAGCCCTGATAGCGAATAATAATAATTTTATTATAGCATCTAGGGTTGACACGCAGGACAGCTAACGTTATATTAATTAACTGTCTTTATCTGATTTTTAATGCTCTGCCGTAAAAGGTGGTTGTTTTTATCATGCGTAGGGATTTCAAAGAGTTGGAGACTTTAACGCTGATAATCCATACTAATATTATAAATACGAAAGTGTGTTTGTCCGTCTTTCACGCCATAACGGAGCGACGGAGGGACGTGATTTTTGGCATAGAGATAGTATATGGGCCCGAGAGTGTTATAGGCTAAATTTATCCCGGAAAATGCACAGTTCCCGAAGGAACAGCGTGCGATAACCGAATACCACGCGGGCGGAGTTGCGGGCAAAAGCTAGTTAAAAATATTATGAACATTTACCGTTGTGACACGATAATTATTTATTAAGCGCTTGGTTGTTTTATGCGATAAACGCTGCGTTTGACGCACATCTGACCTAACCAATCACAATCCACGCAATCTTACCAAACATGCGTTTGCCTCTGCGCTCACCGCGTATGAAAATGTTTGGTATTAAATTATGTGATGCAAATTAATGTGCGTCAAACGCATTGCGTTTAATGAACGCATTGTACGAGTAAATGCTTGTGAAAGTTTGTAAAACACCTGTGTAAACAATTTAAGATTTTTTTCCTAACATCGATAATGTTTTGATTGAGTTACGCAAAAAAAATCAGGAGATTGGGATGAAATCACAGAATTTTGGACTCGCTGGGATAAGATACCTGCATGAAATTTGGCGCTGGTGTTTTTGTAACTACGCTATTGCGTCTGCATAGAGTTTATTATATCGCTATCCTGCGGGAACTGTTGAATTATTCGGGATAAAAACTAGTCTGTATCGAATGGCAGTGGGTCAATTTTAGATTAGGCAGCAATTTGCTTACAACAGAGCTCTAAACAACAACGCGTCAGTGTGTGTGGTGGTTTAGATGGGTTTGTGAAATTTGTGTGTGTTCTTACGTGGTTCCTACAGTGTGGAGGTGGAGGAACTGCATGAACACGCATATCTTGCATAAGCTCAGCTATCGTAAGGTCGCGGGTGAGCAAGGAAATTATTTTAGTAAGGATCTCCGCAAAGTAACACCTGATTCAATAAATTATTTATATACTCGTAAACATAAAATTACGCACAAAACCTAATCAAACCAATCTTATTCTTAAAAACTGACCATCAAACTCTGTCAAGCCTTGGGCCCCTTAGCCCCCCTGGGTCCCAGGCCCCTGGCCCCCAGCCCCCTGAGGGAAGGGGCCCTTATCTCGCGCTCGCAGATTGAATACATTTCACGTGTGCTCATACGAAATGTAAGTTCACTGTTTTTTCTTTGAAGCGAATAAGTATATTTTAATTTAAACGGGTGCTTATTGTAAACGGGTGCTTCAGCATTATGCTGAGCCAGTATCCGATTCACAACCGCAATGAGGCATAATTTCCTATGTGTTGTCTATTTGTAACTAATGCTATTGTTGTGTCTTGTGTTGTGAATAAATGTATTTTCTTTCTTTTTTTCTTTCTTTCTTTAATTTATAAGTTACTAGCAGTTGCCCGCGACTCCGTCCTCGTAGAAGTATGAAATAGTATAATTTTTATCGAGGGACTAAAATAAGGCAATATATACCCGAGGTGGTTAGCCACCCAAGTTTTAGCGAGGGCGTCTATTTATCTGAAGGTTTATATTGACTTTTAGTCTCGAGGTGAAAACTCTATTTTTAACTTCGATTGCGAGAAAAAAATAGTCATTAATCGTTTATGATTTTGACGAAGTTGTTGATGAAGTTTTCGCGGTAAGTATTTTTCTCCAACCAGGCACATATAACAAATCGCATCGGCGAAAAGGTCCATACATAAACTGGTTTAAATGGAAAGGCGCCACCGTCTATGCGGAAAAAGCATAGAACTAAGACCACGTAGACTAAAAACGTAACATTTTCGTCATTGAAATGGTCCACACAATCTCATTTTATGCCAAAAACTCAGCAAATACTGGCTGTTTGAGTTTATCTAAATCATATATTTCACACGAAAACACAAACCGAAACATGGATGCACAGAAAAACCAGAAAAATTGACCAGCGGTGGTGTAGAGGAATAGTACGCAGCACGGAATGCTGAGGACCTAGGTTCGATCCCCAGCGCTGGTCTATTTTTCTGGTTTTTCTGTGTATCCATGTTTCGGCTTGTGTTTTCGTGTGAAATATTATAGACTTTCACGGGATGACCGCAAAAGAAACAAACATTTGAAGTTGAAATAAAAAATACAAAAAGATTCCAAGTAGTAATCTTTATCTAAGTCACTCGAAGTAAATTAAAAAATTAATTACTTTTACTCCCTAGGGACTAAAGTACTCACTTTACTCCCGCCTCGTAAGGCTATATTAACCTGCTTTTAGAGCATGAGAAGTAAAAATAAATGACATCTATAGCCGTTGAGGAATACAGGTATCATCATCAACTACATAAGTGGTCATAGGTCATACCACTAGACTACCGGCTTCACTTCAAGACCACGCGATCTCCGCCATGTTGAATCCTCGCAGGAAAACAGAGTCTAATTAATAAACGGCGTTTTCGGAGTTATCGTCCCGTTATCGCCGACCGGCATTGTTCAACTGAATAACTATCGGCTAATGAGCGCGATACGCGGGACTCGAACCCGCGATACGCCCGATACGCAGGCAATTAAACTAAGACTGTAATGAGTTTACCTTGCGGGCACCTTGACTTACTAACAGCGAGACAGTTTATCCTTCCAGCATATAGCTTCCTGCCGTGAAGCAGCAGTGCTTGCACTGTTGTGTTTCGGCGCGGAGAGTAAGACAGCCGGTGAAATTACTGGCACTTGAGGTATTCCAACTTAGGCCTCTAGGTTGGCAATGCATCTGCAATACCCCTGGTGTTGCAGATGTTTATGGGCGGTGGAGATCTCTCACTACCAGGACACCCACTTGCTCGTTTGCCTTCCAGTCGAATAAAAAAAATATATAATAGTAAATTTTGTGGGTAGGACCTTGAGCTTCTGTCTGGATCACTCGTTTGGGTGACACTCTTTCCCGGCCCGGATAACACCGACATGGAAATACCGGCCCTGTTTTTTGTGTACACGCCCATAGAAACTGACAAGAGCTTCTATGGGCGAGTACACGAAAGACAGGGTCGGTATTTCCATGTCGGTATTATCCGGGCCGGGAAAGAGTGTCACCCACTCGTTTCTTATCCTAGGGTTAATTCATACCGGGACACGTGCTGCACGATTGCGGTGTTGCGCCTCATTGAAACTAGAATACTCATTTGACTTATTCTCTTAAAGAAACATGTAAGACTTAGTAGGTTAGGGTTTCACCATCCATTGATTAGTGTTAACTGAGGGTTAAATGTGATACCGTCTCCGTCTATTCGAACAAAACAAATAGAGACGCCATCACATTTAACCATCAGTTAACACTCATCAAAGGGTGGTGAAACAGCCCCTAAGAGTCCTGTGGTCCAGTTTTTTATATGTGTGAATGCAGTCAAATTCTTTTTTTTATTCGACTAGATGGCAAACGAGCAAGTGGGTCGCCTATTGATAAGAGATAATCACCGCCCATAAACATCTGCAACACCAGGGGTATTGCAAATGCGTTGCCAACCTAGAGGCAAATATCCTAGTTCCTAACGAATATTATTTCTAAATATGATAAAGTTTCAGAATTAGGTACCCATAGTGACACATTATAGAGCCTACCTGTTTATCCTACATCGGTTTTTTTATTATATATATGTCAAATCTTTATTCATTTCACTCGGTAACTTGAAAATCCTCTCGAATATAGTAGGTACTAGGTACAATACTGCAATAAACAATAACGCATCGCCCGCACATGTCCCGATAGTCTTATCTCGGCTCGTAAACTCTGGATTGAACCTAGAGTTAAACAAAAGTAACGAAGCTATCCCATTGGTGCAATCGCATACCAATTGGGAGGTTACCAAATGGGAATCGGTGTGATTACGTTGCGAATGGTAATATTTCGTTGTATTTCTACGAGTACGATGTTCCGTCTGTTCCTTCAAGCTTTTATTCTACTACTACTACCCGCGAGACTTTTATAAAGAAATGCTGCATGCAGCCCGCGAGACTTTTATAAAGAAATGCTGCATGCAGCCCGCGAGACTTTTATAAAGAAATGCTGCATGCAGCCCGCGAGACTTTTATAAAGAAATGCTGCATGCAGCCCGCGAGACTTTTATAAAGAAATGCTGCATGCAGCCCGCGAGACTTTTATAAAGAAATGCTGCATGCAGCCCGCGAGACTTTTATAAAGAAATGCTGCATGCAGCCCGCGAGACTTTTATAAAGAAATGCTGCATGCAGCCCGCGAGACTTTTATAAAGAAATGCTGCATGCAGCCCGCGAGACTTTAATAAAGAAATGCTGCATGCAGCCCGCGAGACTTTTATAAAGAAATGCTGCATGCAGCCCGCGAGACTTTAATAAAGAAATGCTGCATACAGCCCGCGAGACTTTAATAAAGAAATGCTGCATACAGCCCGCGAGACTTTAATAAAGAAATGCTGCATACAGCCCGCGAGACTTTTATAAAAAAATGCTGCATACAGCCCGCGAGACTTTTATAAAGAAATGCTGCATACAGCCCGCGAGACTTTAATAAAGAAATGCTGCATACAGCCCGCGAGACTTTTATAAATGGCCCTCTTGTCATAACAATTACCAACAGATAATTGGTCGATAATTGTCGACCATTTTTTGAAAGAGAGGTAGAAACAAAGAAATACATTATTTATTTGGCATAAACAAAATAATAAACACAAGCTACAACAAAATACTAATATACAAAACATACCTGAGAAGTAACTTAGGTATTAGTGGTATTACCTCGAGCCGAAAGGGCTGGAAATTCAGCAATATTATACTCGTAGCACTGAATCACATTTGTAGTTCGTCAGCAATGCAAGCTGACTTTTCCGGGGGGGTTGGCGGAGGGAGAGGCCACTGAAAAACGTTAAAAGTGACCCCGATAAGGGTCGATTTGCGACCCCCGCGGCTGGCATGCAAGCGCAACGGGAGAGATCGCTGGAGAAGCCCAACTATGGGACTGTTGACACTGCCGACATCATATTCTTTACTGATTCATACTTTAGTACTTCGCCAATGTGCATACTTGTATTAATTGATGAGGCGGTCTACTTAAACATTATTTTTTGTAAATAAATATTTGACATTATAGAATGTCCTAAAACCTATTCTAGGATAGAAAGTCATAAATTGAACATTTTTCCCCACCATTGATAAGATATTCACGTACAAACATAAAAATTGCTCTCCTGTGAAATTTTCAAAACTGTAATTAGTATGAGTGTGAACTAAGGCATCCATATTAGACTACTATTGTGTAGATAACTAGATATAGACGTCCAAATTTACTTACGAGTATGTGTGTCTATTACACCGATACAATCTAACGGCAGGAGCTTAAAATTCCAAACGTACGATAGCAAAAGAATTTCTTTTGCAAAAAACGCTGACTGCTATCGGCAACACCACATTTTGATAAACTAAGGTAAAGTACTCAATGTCACCCGACGTTTAAGTTGCTCAACGTCATTTGACGTTGACGCCTGTAAACGTCAGGTTGGACGTTAAACAGTGGCTTTCCGCGGTCGTCATGAACTTGTACTTTTCTTTGCGGTTGTACTTTTTACGCGAACGCCCGAAAGGAGGTTTTGTATGTGTATGTTAGATATACGTTTCTTTAGTTCTCTTTGTAGTATAACTGACTGGCAGGGGTTTCAAAATAAAAGGTTTCATTAGATTCATCAAATCTGTCCGAGTGACATATTTTATATGATAAATGGCATCCGCGCTACAATATGAAGGAGGATTATTTTTTATATTGTATCAATATGGATTTCAAATGATAGCTAATAATCGACTCCTTCCTAACATGTACATACTTATAACACTTATGTGTAAGCAACCATTAATCCATGCTAATATTGTAAACGTGTTTGTATGTTTGTGTGTTTGTCCGTCTTTTACTCCGTAACGGAGCGACGGACAACGTGTTTTTTGGCATAGAGATAGTTTATGGGCGCGAGAGTGATATAGGCTACTTTTTATCCCGGAAAAATGCACAGTTCCTGAGGGAACAGCGCGCGATAACCAAATACCACGCAGGCGGAGCCGCGGGCAACAGCTAGTTAAAACCATAAATTAAGAAAATTAAAAAGCAATTAAATAATACGACTGCCTTTAAAGAACTTAAAATAAAAAGGACTACTACGTTACGTTATCTAGGTACTACAATTTCCTAATCTTTAGCATCCCACAGCAATACGATCCCGAACCCTGATTGCCTGTTAAATCATCGAAATTAAATAATGTTCAAACGTTCACCATTCATCATTAGTTAATTAAGAATCATTAAACAGCACTTCTGAACGCAGCCTTATCTAACACGAATTCATATAAAAATGTGGACATTAGGCGCCGTACACAAGCACGTCACATGACCACTTCCCCGCATGCAGCGCGTGTGCACTCAGCTTAGATCTTATGATTGCAGGCCATTTGCATAATGCTGCAAAGTTTAAAAAAACATGCCAAAGTTCGAATAGGTGAGGGTTAAGTTACAAGAGAAAATCAATTACGTACAATAATCTGTTGTAGCGTAATGTGTTTCGTTATGTCTGGCTAACTCATGATACTCGTATGTCAAAATGATAGATAAAGAACTACTACTGAATGTTGTAATGTGTCATACGATAGCAAAGACTTCGTTACAATTAACTATTTGACTGAATGCCGGATGTAATTGGGTCAATCAACTTTTTTACCGACACTAATCTGTCCGCGACATTTTTCTAACAATTGCAGATTTTTATAAGTAAACATGTTTTTTCTGTAATTTTATAGATGGTGTTTATGAATACATGCAATCCTACGTAAGTTCAACCCATTATACCGTGAAATATGTTGTTGGAAGTACAATTTTATGGTAAAGCCAGAAACAATTTTGGTGACGCAGGAGACGCCCAATGTGTCGGTAAAATAGTTGATTGGCCTAATTAAGAATATATTTTGTATTTATTTTTCTTTATTAATTATTAATTTAAGTTTTAATTTTGCTGTAATAATTTGAAATGATTTAATGTAATTTATTACTGACTATGTAATTGATTAAATCGTATTACTATTGAGAATCCTATCTAATCCCTCTGTTTACTTGTATTGCCGTGCCCTATCAGGGCGTCACATGTATACCTAGTTTGTAATTTACCATCCTAAAGCCTGTAATGTGACATGCAATAAACAATTTTGAATTTTGAATTTTGAATTTTGAGAATTAATTATTATTAGCAGTTTTTTGACATTAAAGTACATTGCTTACTGTAAGTATACATTAGTAAAATTAACCAAAAAGTCCAGCCGCTTATCACTTAGGCCACAGGCTCAGGTCAATTGCAGGTCACGACCCGTAATTGTCGTAATGTTATTATAATGTAATTTAATTTTGATTTTACTTTCAGGTAAGTAGGCCAGGCGTCGATTGGCGGCTTTTTGCTTCAATGGTGACTAAAAAAGTAACAATACGTGATGAGTACATATACACTCGTCAAAAGTGCCTAGGGATATTTTTTATTTGTAGATTGTATTAAATCTGTGTTATCCACTTTAAAGTCGTTGTAAATCATAGCTCTTAAGTTTTCTCGGAACATTCTATTTTCAAAACGAACTCAACAACTTCGAGAAACAATTGAAACCGAGCATTACTTTTTTCTATGTGGCCAGTGTGTTAAGAGTTTAGAGTTTATAAAAAAAACCTTTATTGCCACAACTTAAATTTACACAATGTTTAAAAATGAGGGAGAAAAATAAAAAGTTGAGACAATGGGTCCACAGTCTCAGCATATGCTGGGCTTGATTGCCCGGCGCTGGTTTTCAGACTGGTCCCTGTGGGGACGGCCGGTACAAAAAGTACAATATGTGTCAAAATTATGTTCTAGTATGATGTGAGGTGATTTAGAGTCTAGTAGTTTAGGTCTAGAGTATAGGAACGGCCATGTTGGTGTCAATTTCGATAGCGATCAAGATTATCGCCTCATTGCTGTATGCCGTGCTGCGAATGGCACCGGGACTCATTTCAGGTGCCAGGTAAAAGTCCAGGCCTTATAAGGCCTAGTGTAATATGAAGTGCAAAATTCGAATCTTGCCATAGTTCCCACCTAAGCCCTGTGGATTGGGTACTTCACACACACCTTTCAATTACTTCGCTAGGTGGTGCTGCCTTACCACAAGTACCTTGTCGCATTCATCCATCATCCCAGCCTATATACCAACTTGGTATTCCAACTTGGGCCTCTAGGTTGGCAACGCATCTGCAATACCCATAGTGTTGCAGATGTTTATGGGCGGTGGTGATCTCTTACCACCAGGAGACCCACTTGCTCGTTTGCCTTCCACTCGATAAAAAAAAAAATATATATATATATATACGTCCCACTGCTGGGCACAGGCCTCCACTCAGAATGAGAGGGCTTGGGCCGTAGTTCCCACGCGAGCTCAGTGCGGATTGAGAACTTCACACATATCATTGAATTGCCTCGCAGGTTTGTGCAGTTGTCCTCACGATGTTTTCCGTAAAGCTCGTAGTAAACTTCAAATGTAATTTTGCACATTAATTTCGAAAAACTCAGAGGTGCGGGATTTGAACCCACGATCCTCTGCTTAAGAAGTCGGACTCGAACCATAGCTTTACATTTCTGTCACATTACGTACGTAATTTTAAATCCCGTATTAACCCATACAAAGTCAATAATCCTAAACCTTTGTTCCTCTTACAATCCTTCACACACACATCGCAAATATAAGTGATGGGTGGGGGGAGGGGGGGACAAACAGCAAAAGTTTGCGTCTTATCTCATCTGTTTGACGGATCCGCTCCAACATCGCTACGTATTCATATTTTATATAGAGTAGTGATGCCACAGGAGCTGACTTGGTCATATGGCCAATAGGGATGTGTGGTCAAACCACAGGGCTACCACTCTCGAACTTAGTGCCGTGCGGCCGACATACATCGCGTCGCGCACCTGACTGCTTTCCTGCGGTTTTCCTGCAATCCGCGCTTGAGGGGTGGGGTAACTCGAACCGGTGCGGGGCGGAGCGTGGCCGTTCTGTACGTTAGTATTATATATTCTGTGGTCAAACCTAATAAGTCGACAACGCACTAGCACGGTAGTTACTATTACCATATTACTTATTCTGTGGCACTAGTGACTCTTCTGTAGCATACTCGTAGATGTCGCTAGTGTCGCTGCTTAAGTGACTAAATAGGAAGCGAACAAGCTGAGAAACACAACAATAACAAACATTGACAAGAGTAACAAAAATTTGGAATTGAAATAAAAAAATACAAAAGAAAACAAAAAACAATTTTCTCGTGTTGCAGGTATCTATGGGCGACGGTAATTTTTTACCATCAGGCGATCTGTTTGCTCACTTTCCCTCATACCATAAAAAAATATTGTTAAGAATAATGTTACTTTATAAAATATCTTCATTTAAAATTCGTACAAAAAAGATTGATTTGGATATTGGCTTTGACCACTCAAACCCGCTCGGTCTGTGTTTACTGCGGGGTTAGTACGAAATTCGAAAATCGAACTGCGTATCGTTCCGTCCCTCTGACACTTACGAACTTCGATTTTCAAATTTCGAAGTAGGCCCTCTGTTCGTTGACACTTTTTTGAGGATTTTTAGAATTTGTTGCAGGATAGGGAACTAACCTATTTTTAGATTTCCGTACTCAACATTGAAGATCACAGAAGAAGATCACACAACGTCCCACAGTTTCGTTCTTACCCCCTGTTTTACATTTATCTGACGGATAAATGTGATACTGCCTTTGTTTGTTTTGTTCGAATAGACGGACGGACGGACGGTCCATAAATGAGAAAATTGCATATAAACTTCACCCCCCCTATTTCACCCCCTTAGGGGATGAATTTCCAAAAATCCTTTCTGATTGCTCACTTACATCATAAAAGAAACCCCTGTACCAAATTTCAAGTTTCTAGGCCCAGCGGTTTGGGCTGTGCGTTGATATATAACCCAGTGAGTCAGGTTTGCCTTTTATATTATATAGATAACATGGTTCCGATACGCGGTTCGGCGATTTTTTATTCTTTACATCAAAAACTATTTCATTTTTAACAATAATCCTGTTCATTTATCTTCAGAAACAAAATTACTATACTAATAGACCCTCTGGCATCCCGCCCTACTCTGCCGCCCAAGATCCTCCGCCCCGCTACTGATAAGGCGCTATTTAATCACAGATAGCATCGGGCGGGCGGTATCGCGCTGATAAGCCGCCCTGCTATCGCCCGCGTATAAATTCTGATTGTTATCGCCAAGGACTTGTGTTGAAAATGCTTTATGGTTTTTTCTTATTCTAGCATTATGGGGATTGTGTTTTACGTATTTTTAGAGCTTTTCCAATCCGTATTCATCCTTACTAATATTATGAATGCGATTGTACCTCTGGAATTTGGTATGTAGGTATAGTTTGAGGCACTGGGATGGACATAGGACAGTTTTTTATCCCGGAAAATGCCATAGTTCCCACGGGACTGTGACAACACAAGTTTTTTGTGAAACTGGCCGAATGCGAATCGGACGCATGCACCGAGGGTTTCGTACATAGGTATTACACACCAGGGTTGTTGCTGATGCAGGTTTTTACTATATCAGCGGATGCTGATGCTGATGCTGATTTTCTCAGACCAATATCAGCGGATGCTGATGCTGATGCTGATATTAATAAATTACTTCAATAAATCATATCCTACTAGGAAATTAATAGTAAAACAATTAAAGGCAATTTATACATAAAAAAACACTTTTAAGTAATTGTTCACAAAACAATCAAATGAGGGAATAAGTGACAGCTTTTATTGTATAACAGTCTGTGATTGATCGAAACTTCCACGTGCCTCGCGGTAAGTCTCGCCTTCAACAAACACGTTACGACTTGAATATCAGCATTAAAAATCAGCATCGATTGTTGCTGATGCTGATGCGGATGCTGATATAAAAAACCATGCTGATTATCCGCGGATGCTGATGCTGATGCTGATATTCGCAACAACCCTGTTACACACGTAATAAAATGTACCCAGACTGGGGTAATTTTAGATTGGTTACTGACATAGAGACACAGACATAAAAAAATAATATTTTCAAATATTTCTTCTAATAATTACTGCAATTAAAATTACCCTCATACCAAAATTAAAGTTTCTAGAGCTAGGTGGTTTTGGGTTTGTACGAGGAAACAAAATATGTAAAATGTAAATTGTTCCGAATTGACAAGTTCCTCTTTTTTATTAAACAGTTAATAATTGCCAATCGTCTATACTTAGTTGCAACATAAAAAAAGCTATTTAAACGGCTTAAAAAGCATTTAAAATATAAACAGTCGTAGGGCGGCACCCCGCCCGCCCTTATCGCGCGTATCACGCTGCGATTGCAATCGCGAACGTGACTTACAGCTTAGCTTACTTCTGTGTGACACCGCCCTTAGCGTACACCAGTTTGGACAAAGTTTAATAACTTAACATATGTATCTACAAAAAAAAAATAGTGCCAACTTTTCTGCTAACTTTTTTTTGTTTACTGTAGGTACTTGTATTATCAAACTTACATAAGTATAATAATAATAATATCATGGGGCACTTGACACCAATTGACCTAGTCCCAAACTAAGCAAAGCTTGTATTATGGATACTAGGCAACGGATAAACATACTTATATAGATAAATACATACTTAAATACATATTAAACATCCAAGACCCGAGAACAAACATTTGTATTATTCATACAAATATCTGCCCCGGCCGGGATTCGAACCCGGGACATCAAGCTTCGTAGTCAGGTTCTCTAACCACTAGGCCATCCGGTCGTCGAGTATACTGAACAAATTCATGAAATGGCGCCATTTCACAATATGCCAAGGAATTTCGTGATCTGCCGGATTTTACGATCGGCCGCCGACATATATAATCGGAATCTTGGAAACGGCTCGAACGATTTCGATAAAATTTGGTATCTAGAATTAGTTTTTGGGAATAACAAATCGATCTGGCCCAAAACAAACAAAGCAAAACTCGGTTCCTCAAGTACTTAACCTTGAAATGATTAATTCTTGTTTACTAATTTATCTATCATATATAGTTAAACATGCAATTGTGGTTTGTTTATTTATTTTAAGGATCTCTAAAACGGAGAATGGAGGCGAACAACCGATCCAGCTTGGTGTTATTCCTGGAAATATGCGTTTTTTTTATTATTAGCCCAAACAAAGCTCGGTTGTAAAAGTACCTATGACAAAGTAACTTAGGGATCTTTAAAAAACGAGCCTACCAATTCCTTAAAGGGTCGGCAACGCACCTGTGATTCCCCTCGTGTTGCGGGTGTCCATGGGCGATGGTGATCGCTCTCCATCAGGTGACCCGTCTGCTCGTTTGCCCCCTCTTATATAAAAAAAAATCTCCTTCCATTTATGTATTCATGGGTAGTGATGGATACTTACCATCAGGTGAACCGTTTGCCCGTTTGTCAGGTTGAGTATAACATAAATGTCTACTAAACATAAGGCTTATATCGCGTCCGTCCGAAAACCTTTTATAGGCGAACTAAAAGGTTTCAAACCTTTAGAAAAACTCAGTCATAACTATGTTTTATGTACATACTCGAGTATTTTGTACTGTAGCCAGATAAAAGTATTTTATAGAGCTGCTATCGGTGAGATGGAGTTTTATGAGCGTAGTAAGATGGACAAACATACAGATAGTGGCGAAGGTCGAACAACAAGCAGGTATTGGGGGAGTTCCACTGGTGGATTATCGGTTATCGGGATATAAATCGGGGGAGACACTAATTGGCCGGTAATTAGAGAACTTAGTATTCGAAGCAATGTTTATCTGTAATAAAATAATTTGAAATTAAGTTGGTAGGAAAAAATGTATGTGAAGATGCGATTTTGTTCAAATTTGGAACAGTACTCATAAAATACAATACTTACTTAATGAAATGCTGTAATGCTTATATAGCATAATGTTTATGTATCTACACATATTTAATTAAATAATGTAGATCTCTTCTAAGTTTTTCCAAGAATACTCGTAGATAACTACCACTTATCTGCTTATACAGATCTCTAAGTTACTACACCATACCATACCTTAAACATATACCATAGTAAATAATTTAATTTGTCTATTTACAACGTTCATCCAATGACATAAAATGACATTACGATACAGTTCTATGCTAATAATAATAATTTGCATAGACTTAGTTATCTTAAGGTCGCGGGTGAGCAAAGAAATCATTTTAGTTCATTGATATGGACCTCCGCAAAGTAACGCCTGATTCAATAAATGATTCAATAAATTAGTTCTATGCTGGCCTAGGATTCAAATTGGTTGACGTACGCACTTTCACAAACTTTCCGATTTATAAAATTACTAGCTTTTGCCCGCGTCTTCGTCCGCGTTACTTTAGTTATCAGGGCATACAACTTTTATTAGGAGGGAATTTTATTAATTTCACCTACACAAATATTTTTTGATTGTAATTGAGAACTTATATACCTGTTTTCATACTTCTAAGTCCAGAAATGAGAAAATTTCCATACAGACTTTACCCCCCCATTTTACCCCTTTAGGGGGGAATTTTATCCATTTCACCTGGACAGATAATTTTTAATTATAATCGAGAACTTATACAGCAATTTTCATACATCTAAGTCCTAATGGAGGAATGTTTTTATAGTGTTAAGGATTATTTAAATAAAAAGAATTTATAAATTTTCAAATACTAATTAAATGACATAATGTAATAATAATCTAGCAAATTTATAATTAAATGTCCTATGAATTAATAAAATGTAGATAGATAAAATAATATTGACAAAAATTACAACCTAGATTTTTAGTGACCTAGAACTAAATATTTGTACGCTTGCTTGCATGCTGAATACATGGGCTAAACCTATTTTAAGATCATTTTACTGTATTCTAACAAATAAATGTTTTTGAATTTGAATTTGAATTTGAATTTGAATTTGAATCTGAAATGAGGAAATTCCATATAAGCTTCACCCCCCCCATTTCACCCCCTTAGGAGATCAATTTCTAAAAATCCTTTCTTAGTGCTCACTTACATCATAAAAGGAACCTTTGTACCAAATTTCAAGTTTCTAGGCCCAGCGGTTTGGGCTGTGCGTTGATATATAACCCAGTGAGTCAGGTTTGCCTTTTATATATATAGATTTTAGTTTAACGACTGGTACGAGTAGCATGGTGTACGGTTGTGTTACTTTGAAGATGAGCTCTGGTTGAGTTCAAAACGCGTCAGTGTGATGTGGTTGTGGTGATAGACGGGTTTGTGTAATTTGTGTGTGTTCTTACAGTGTCGAGGTGGTGGAACTGCATGAACACGCGTATTTGGCATGAGATTACCTATATATATATATATATATATATATATATATATATATATATAGATAATACGAATAACATTATTACCTACTAGAGAAGGATTACTCACTCTGACCCACAAATCACATCTAAACAACATTTGCGTCTCACACTAGGTTAACTGTTAACTCTAATTAAAATATCCACTATCGTACTTCCTGTCGGCGGGTGCGTAATTAGGGATATTCTAGATTAATTATTTGTAATTATCGTAGCGTAGGCACGACCGGGGTATGCCTAGGTGCTTGAAGACTTCTAGGATCAAACCACTGCTGGACAGTGGTTCCTGTTGTTTTCATCGTGCTCACGTAAAGGTCCGTATGGATTTAAAAGTAAACAAAAACAAGTTTGTTTTTCACAGTATTTCTGGAAAAAACAAAGTACTATATCTCATGATGAAAAGTCCAGATGAGGGCAAAGGTTCTGTAACAAGTTATTCACTCTTCATATTCATTTCTAACAATTTTTCGTATTTACGACGGAAATATTAAATATTAAATCATGCAGCTAAGGGTACACGCCACTGATTATCGGGTTGCCAAAATCTAATGTAGTACAGAAATAGTCGATAGGTTAGATTTATAAAAAATACAATAAAATTCCAGAAAATATAAAAGCTGAAGAAATCATCATTTAATTAAACTTAAGTTACAGAACTACTTATTAAAAAACCGGCCAAGAGCGTGTCGGACACGCCCAAAATAGGGTTCCGGAGCCATTACGAAAAAATTAAGTAACATTTTTCTAAGGATTTCGTACTTTATACGGAATCTTCGAAGTATAGGTATATTTTATACCTTACGCTGCTATTTACTCATAAACTACTAATAATTCTCAAGTAAACTTAGCCGCTATAGTTTTCCTTGAAAGTTTAATATACTGACTACCATCCTGAATTTTTTCAAATTTTTCCACCCACCGGTTTAGATTTTAGAGGGGGGGGGACGCTCGATTTTAATGAAAATTTGCACTTTAAAGTTGAATATTTCGCAAACAAATGACTAAATCGAAAAATCGTTTTAGCAAACCCCTAATGGTTTTAAAATACCTATCCAACGATACCCCACACTATAGGGTTGGATGAGAAAAAAAAAATCACCGCCAGTTTACGTCTATGGGAGGTACCCTAAAAAAAATTGTTTTTGAATTTTTAATTGTATTGTTTTGTCGGCATAGTTTACTTATATATTCGTGCAAAATTACAGCTTTCTAACATTGATAGTCTCTGAGCAAAGCCGCGGACGGACAGACAGACAGACAGACGGACAGACAGACAGACATGGCGAAACTATAAGGGTTCCGTTTTTGCCATTTTGGCTCCGGAACCCTAAAAAGCATATTAGATTTACTGTAGACGAAATATTTAATGATTATGATAGATCGTGACATAAAATGTTTGCTTTAAAAAATTGATATGGAGTCATTCAAGTATTATGAAAGCAGAATTTTAATCATTTTTAACCCCCCCCCCCCCCCCTTGTCAGCGAAAGTCAGGAAAAGTCTACCCCCTCACACCTTTACGTAAACATTGGTATATTTTTTAAATTAAAACCTAGTAAATTTTGCAAAATAAAAACAAGAAATAATAATTTTAAATATTGGTGACGTAAGCACCAATCTAGTTTTTACTAATTTTAAGTTTAGATTAATTTATGTGACTGCTATGCCCGCCCAGGGCCCATATGAAAATGAATGTACCTACTTTCTTATTTATTAAGATCAGTACAATGAACGACTAATTACAATGATGATCTTTGTAGCATACCCAAACTCGAATCCTTTAAACTAATATTACCTATAATTACCATTTTATACGATGGGTTGAAACGGGACGATACATAAAATTCGCATTAGAAACACCCATCAATTGTCCAGAGCCACATTCTCGCCGAATATACAGCCCATAAAAATGTTAATACTGTATTGCAATTGCACATTTCTTTATGTGTGTAATTTGCCGCTTTTGGAAAGAAAAATGCCGCTGCCCGGATGTGGTTTAAGACATGAGCGACGGAGAGAAAATGTAACAAGTGGGCCGAAATTCTTTTCAATATCTACAAAAACGACGCTTTGACATTTTGACGCAAGATTTTTTGTTTATTTGGACACTTGGTATTTTAGATATTATTTTTAGGGGTCGTAGGAACTGGTAATGTGTGCGAATGAGTCCTGTTTGGAGTAAAAAACCCAAAATAGTAGGGAAATTTATAACAAAAATTGAGACCCAGTTGAAAACTAACGTAGCAACTAAGATAATATTTGAAGACTCCGATAATCCTGCAAAAGTATATTCAAAATTTTCATCTCCAATTAAGCATGAGGCATCTACCACTTTGCGTAAAAAGCAGCCGCATTCATTTTCATGTCTCTAAACCCAGCAGTTAAAATTTAAAAACAAAATATCGGGACCAAAGTAGCCTATGTCTTGACTTATTCCAGATTACTTACTTACAATATCAAATTTCCGGTTCTCCTATGGAAGCCCGAAAAATTTTAATCCTATTTTCACTGCCACTAATTTCACTAGCCCTAAAATCAAAAAGTCGAATTTTTTATTTTCCTAACTATTCATTAGCCCTAATGTTGGCATTCCTAATTTACGTGATACCTAATTTCACTAACCCTAAAATCAAAAAGCCAAAATTTTATTTTCCTTAATATTCATTAGCCCTAATTTTAGCATTCCGAATTTACGTTGTACCTAATTTCACTAGCCCTAAAATCAAAAAGCCGAATTTTAAATCTTCCTAACTATTCTTTAGCCCTAATTTTAGCATTCAGAATTTACTTTGTACCTAATTTCACTAGCCCTAACATCAAAAACCTGAAACAATTTTTCAGCAAATGGTATATTGATTGGAATACTTACCTTAATTTAGCAACATATTGAATGGCATTAAACCTACTTTCCTAGTGGGAGTTATCTTGGCTGCTATAAAAAAAACCTAACATCGAAGGCTAGGCATCAGAAGTTTAGGTGTACAATCATTAGGAGTAATCATTATTAGTTTTAGTATTATTAGAGCATTTAATATTTAGTACAAGTAAACATTAGGGTTCACAACTTTAGGTGTATTAATCATTAGGAATAATCTTATTAGTTTTAGTAATATTAGAGCATTTAATGTTTAGTACTAATAAACATTAGGATATAAATTTTTAGGTCATGTAATCAATTCGGACATACAAGTTTAGCTGTCATGATGTTAGGGCTAATGAAAATTATATCTAACGTTGATATGTCTAGTGAAATTAGCTTTTATGAAATTCGGTCTAGTGAGGGTGAACCCAAATTTCCAAATCCATTTTAGCATGAAGGAGTAACAACACGCACGCAAACGTACATACAAATTTCCGCATTTATGGTATTCGTGGGATTAGCATTATTTTTTCTATAAAATATATTCTTCTGTGTATTGAATATGTGTAAGTAAATAATTGTTTCGATATCTCGCTCTATCTTTCTCTCAATTAATAGTTTTTTTTTTTTTTATACGACTGGAAGGCAAACGAGCAAGTGGGTCTCCTGGTGGTAAGAAATCACCACCGCCCATAAACATCTGCAACACCAGGGGTATTGCAGATGCGTTGCCAACCTAGAGGCCTAAGTTGGAATACCTCAAGTGCCAGTAATTTCACCGGCTGTCTTACTCTCCGCGCCGAAACACAACAGTGCAAGCACTGCTGTTTCACGGCAGGATTAGCGAGCAAGATGGTGGTAGCAATCCGGGCGGACCTTGCACAAGGTCCTACCACCTGCAAAAGTGATAAGTGAGTGTACGAGTTCGTACTAGTTTTTAGTGCTCAGCTGTTAGAAACAATAAGTTTACTTTATAATACTTGATTGTACGTTCAGTTAGTTGAATAAACTCATTTAACCTTCACGGTCGTGTAATTCCTAGTTATTACGGTCCGTGACCTAACCTAACCTAACAAGTCAATGTAAGGAGAGAACCTTTTGACCTTACAAATAGTGCAGGTAAATCCGCCAAATCTTGTACTTTGTGACAGCACAGTCTGTCCAGCAGAATGCAGTATTCCCGGCTATTAAGGAAATGGGACATGTAAATGAAGACTTGAGACTGCAGATAACCAAAGTTTAGGTTCAACACCCAAAAATCTTGAACGTAGTTAATAATCAACCCAGCTTAATATAGCCCACTTCTGGGCAGAGACCTCTGTAGTGTAGATCGGGAGCTTCACACACCACTGAAGCAGGTTTCCTCACAATATTTCCTTCGGCACAAATAACGTGGTTAATTTTCTAATGTAATTTCACTCTTTATGTAATTTGTTTTTGTATTAGGTTCTATTTTTATTTTATGTAAGTTTTTTGTTTTATGTAGGTAAGTTTGTTAAGTATAGGACTGTTTTTAATTTAATCGTATGTATGTGCAATTTTCAAACTGTCTTATGAAATAAATTGTAACCAATTTGTATGCTTCATCATACAAAAAAAAATCACGTATGAGTTTCGAAAAACTTAGAAATATGAGTCCGGGTTTGGACCCACGATCCACTACTTTAGAGGCTATAGGTCAAACTACTAGGCCATCATGGTTTTTAGTCAACAATCCATATCCATATCATCCACAACCATACTAATATTATAAACGCGATAGTGTGTTTGTATGTTTGTCCGTCTTTCACGCCGTAACGGAGCGACGGATCGACGTGATTTTTGGCATAGAATAGTTTATGAGCCCGAGAGTGACATAGGCTACTTTTTACCCCGGTAAAATGCACAGTTCCCGAGGGAACAGCTCGCGATAACCAAATATCACGCGGGCGGAGCCGCGGGCAAAAGCTAGTAGGAAATAGAATTACCTATTGTTTCATTTGAAACCGTGGTAGCTTATGGCCTCTCCAGCAGAGTACCCTAATCGACCCTAATCTTGTGTCTTTTTATAATATTAACGCATTCCCTGCCATCGACGCATATATGCGTTTTTGCAACTTCCCCTAGTGCCACTGTCATAATTATTCATACATTTTGAACGCACATGTGCGTCGATAGCACCTGTGGTCACTCAAGTCAGGTGGTAGTGAATGCGCTAATAACCTAATCAAAGCGATAATTATCCAGAAACTCTCACAAATTTGTATGAAACAAATCCATAGAAAATACAAGCGTCCATTCTCACGAACTTTAAGTTTTATAGCTCTCGGTTGGCGCCACACAATCGACGTGATAACGATATCAGTCAATTAATCCGTGGAGTTAAATGGAATACCTTTTAGGTGTATCTTATCTTTTACTTTTGGAATCTTTACATCCATCGGAATCTTTGTATGGCGTGAACTTTAAAAAAAGTCGACGTAGTTTGGCTAGGAGCTCTGAATAGTGAGGGTTTTTATTACTAGATGGCGTTAGTGTCGAGGTTTACGTTTGACATGAAAGAATTGCTTGTGGTTGGCTTATTTATTAACACAAATGTGACACAGCCTGTCACAGAAATTGTCATTGCAATGTGAGAGCGTGCTTGTGTGTATTTTTTTCACAAATTGGTTCTACCTATGTATGTCCTGCCGAAACTGAACATTACTTTCTTTTACTGTAAGGTAGATATTGGTCTCAAATTGAGATAGAAATAGCAGCAATTGATCAGCTAATATTATTTCTTTACTTATCAAATTTTTGCACCAAATTTGCACTTTTTTGTCACATTCGTCTATTCTTGTCCTTACTAATATTATAAATGAAAAAGTTGCTCTATAAATGTCAGTCTGTTCGCTCATCACACTAAAACCACTGAACTATAGTAGAAGGATATAATTTTCATCCAAGAAATCATCCGTTCAGTATCAATACGATTGATACACACACTATCACACATAATATAATTAATAAAAAACTAAATATTTAAGTAAAACTATTTAGATGACTAAACGGACCAAAGAAGGTGAAAAGAGGGTGGAAACTGGTACGGAAACTTTTTCATTTTTGAAGTTATTTTATTGAAGTGAAACTTGGATTTTTATATTTATATTAAAACAATTGTAAAATCGACCACTAGCGGGGTGAAATAGAGGTGAAAGTATGAACAAGGAATTCGTTAGATTAAAAGTTACAGGGCTGAAAATTAGTAAAAACATAAGAGTACAGTACCACTACCATGAGTTTACAGTGATCGTACTCGATAGCGACGGCGTAAACTATTTGTATGGAGAATTGAGCGCCTCTACAAATAATTTACGCCGTCGCTATCGAGTATGGTCACAGTAAACTCATGGTAGTGGTACAGTACGTTGCCGGTTGTAGAAATAGCTTCCAAAAGAGATGAAGAAACTATACCACCAATACATTCTGCTCATATGAATTCGCGGACAAGCTAGTATTATTTGTGTTCTTGTATAGTTGAACAAACTGACTCATGTTCAGGTTGGAACCCTTTAATAATCAATTGAACTATGATTTCCTTGATAAAAGTATGGGATGTCAACGTGACATTAGTAACACAAAGGTTCCCTGGCAGATGACTCAGTTTGTTCGATTACATGTGAGATTCGCTTGGAGCTTCCGCGACGCGCTAAAAAATCTCAAGCTGCGAAATTTCATAGCACTTGTGAAAGTTTATCTCTCATCTAAGAATACATTATGTTTATCTCCATCAGGTGCCATCCCATTAATATATTGCAGGCGCATTAATCCAGCGTTATCTTTGATCGCGTATCTTATCGGTAACGACCGGACTGTAGCAACGTGCTTTTAGGCATTTTTTGTGGATTAAAATTTAGGGGAGGGTGACTAGACGAAACGGTCATTGTGTATTTACACGGTTAATATTAGCTTGTTGTTCTTGAATGACAAAGCGTACGAAACATTTGAGTCTCGGTCACCGTAAAATTTTTTCGCGGTATGTGTCATACTGAACTATAATAGACTTTGCCCGTAGCTTTGCACTTGTAATAATTACATTGGATCCAGCTGTTAAACTGGAATTAAAAAACACAATTGTTTTCATAGAGTACCGTGCCAAATTACTTGACTCTGAACTCACCGGTTGAGATTTCAAGATTTTATCCCCATCCTGTGTAAATATCAGGATGAAAAATAGCCAAATGCCAGCCGGATGAAAAATAAATTAGTGTAGCCTTTAGTGTGGTGGTGATAGTTAGGTTTGTGTGTGTTCCTTCAGTGTGGAGGTGGAGCAACTGCATGAATACACATAGACGTAGTTATCATAATGTCGCAGGTGAGCAAAGTAATTGTAAATGAACTAAAATATTTTCCTTGCTCACCCGCGACCTCCGAAGGTCGCGGGTGAGTAAGAAAAATATTTTACTTCATTGATATGGACCTCCGCAAAGTAACGCCTGATTCAATAAATTATTCAAAGTAATTGTTTTAGTTCATTCACTCAATTCCGTCAGTCGTTTTGGCTTAAAGGAGTAACAATCATATCTTTAGTAAACATCGAAAGATAGAAGCCCAAGCAGCAATTAAGTGTCGTGAACATCAATAAACCAGCGCATTTAGAACTTAAAGTTCTTTAGGAGACTTACAAGAGAGTCACAAAAAGATTTAGTCTTTATAAGAGCGGTTTACCAGTTATTATACAGCTCAAGCTGTATAAAAGCATTATTAAGGAATCCGCGTTAGCTTATGGTGTTTTAATAGAATATTAAAACTCTACTATAACACTTTAAGTATAGTGGGATACCGCAAGCTACTTTTATCTTTACAGCTGTATAAAGGCTGTATTTTGCATGTAATTACTTACTTATTTCAGCTCTAAGTGTTATTATAGTATAATCTGACACTTATTTCGTTACAAGAGTATATGCCAATTCCGTTGTAAAACTAATTTTTATCGCGTAATTTTACACTCTTATAAGTACAGTAGTTTTATAACTTCTGTCTAGGAAGACATTTAAGAACTAAAAAAATAAATTACAGCTATAGTACAGCTTTAGTCTGTATTACTGACAGTTACGAAACGGTTTTTGCGCATGTGCTTAAATTTCTGCCGCCCTGCTTGGAAATTTTGTTGTTAATCGCTACTGCAGCTGTAATAATGTGGAAAAAAAGGAAATTGTCTGGTGCAGTCAAAAGACGCATTAATAACGAATTTTTAAATATAAAAAACTACGACACAAATGACAATAGACCATCAACATCATCAGAAAACCATAGTACACCAATAAATCAGACAACGAATAATCCAGTGTCAGTTCCATCGACATCCAACGAAGGTTCCGTGGCAGTAGAAATATTAAACAGTGAAAATCAGACAACGAATAATCCAGTGTCAGTTCCATCGACATCCAACGAAGGTTCCGTAGCAGTAGAAATATGAAACAGTGAAAATAAACATAGTGATTGTGACAAATTGTGTGTGGATTTAGACAAATCTTTGGAACCTGATGCTGAAGTTTGGCATGCCAAGAGATGGCGCCACCGGTCAAATTAAATCGCGCCAAAGTAACGGAGACTGTGCTAGGCGCTAGGAACTGTAGGAACGGATGTGATTTTGTAACGTTGTTCTTTTGTGAAAAGTCACAGTGACAGCTCCTGACGGCGAGTCACGGTGACATTGTCACCATGACGTTATTTATCCCCCATGTCTAGCTTGCTCATTCTTGAAAAATGCGTTCTTAAATAGACAAGGATGCCAATCATTAACGGCCGCGACAACACTACGGAAGAAATTTTGTTCTGTCATTTACTCAAGTTTCACTGCTGCTGTGCGCTGGTATTTTTAAAAACCTCGTATTATACTTTGTACCGTAAATAAATTAATATTTTACGAATTAAATCAGCGTTTTTTTCTACATTTTTTTTTTATTTTGGTGATAAGTATCCTACTTCCTTCCTACTAATATTATTGATATATTTAATATTATAAACGCGAAAGTTTGTATGGATGGATGTTTGTTTGGGTGTATGTTCGTTACTCTTTCACGCAAAAACTACTAAACGGATTTCCATGAAATTTAGCATACAGGTATTATATACCCTGGAATAATACATAGGCTACTTTTTATCCCAATATTCCCACGGGATAGGGATAAAATCTCGAAATAAATCTTGAAATCTCCGCGGGTGTCATGACCACTCAACGGATTTTTTTTTAAATGGCCGCGCCACTAAGTACGATATTTTTAAAAATGGCGGATGCCAACCGAAAGGCTAACTAAACAGCCTTTCGGTTGGCATCCGAATTTTTCCAAATTTATATAGTAAATGGAAACCCTCGGAGTATACGCTATTTTTAATCATATACCTATATTGCCTGCATACTACGCCATTGCAAATTAATCCGCTTTGACCTCTGCAGGGTTTTTCATATCTTAATACGTATCTCTAAGGAGAATTATAGTTGATGTGTTAGGAACCGAAATACAGCATAAAGAATAAAAATATTCTAATATAAAACTGATTAAAAACCAAAAGCTGTATAATAGATTCCATTTATTCCGTAGTACAGCTACTGAGACTATAAGTCTCTCCAAATATTCTTAAGGCTGTTAAAAAAATTGTCGCCATTTTCTATTAAACAAAGAACATTTGAAAAGATAATTAAAGGAATACTTGACAATATTTGGCCATAACTAAGGTCGTATCGTGATTATTAGCTAAAATAATGATGACTGTGTCCTCCTTGCCTCTATTTAAAACTCTTTGATTTTATAACCTATAAAACAAACTCTTTAACTTACCTTATTTGTCTTCTTTTATTGTTATTTTCAATATTCTTGGTGGCACGTGAATATTTGGTTAAAAAACACACACTGCTTCACAATAAATATGAATTTGCATGTAAAATGCACATTCACCAACATCACAAACCGCGTTGATAATTCTTTGATATTATTTTTTCTAATACGATTAAAAAAGATTTCGCCATTATCAGCTTATAAGTAGCACTCGTGTCTTAAATCCACAACAAATATTTTTTATTCTTCTGAAATTATCTTTTAAAACCTATTTAGAACTTTTATTCTTACAAGAGGCTGTTAAGACACTATCTGTAGTGTTATAGTTTCCAATTACACCGAATAACAGCTCTTATATAGCTATTATTCTTACAAGAGGCTGGTAAGACACTATCTGTTGTGTTATAGTTTCCAATTACACCGAATAACAGCTCTTATACAGCTTTTATTCTCTTATTCTGCTCTTACACAGCTCTTATAACGCTAAAAGCTGAATAATTTGGGCCCTTTTTGCACTTATAACGGCTGTATAAGCGCTTATACAGCCTTTATACAGCCTAATTAAACAGCGTTAAGTATAAACAGGAACCGATATACAGCTTCTATACAGCTTGTCATGCTACTTGGGAGATGCACCATAAAACTACCTTCAAATAATTTAGTAATATAAGTTAGTAATATAAGATAAGTAATTAAAATTGTTAATTAACGTAATAACCCTACTGGCATGTATACTCGTACTCTAAGATGGGTACGCACTGTTTTCCAAACCATTTTTTAGAATTAGTGTTTTCTCTGTAAGTGAATGTTTATATTCTTTTGAGAAAATAAAAATCTTAAGCCATAGTAATATTTGACTACTTAACCAAGAACCAAACGGACTTAAGAATTAGCTCGCTGCTGCTTCCTGAAACATCGCTCATAACAAAGATCTAAGCAAGAGATCTACAAGGCTATCATATCTGCTGATAGCACGACACGCGGATGGTTTTAGTCCTGCGCCCACGCTGACGACTTATTTGGCAGTTCTATCAGAATACCGTTAGTTGCTACTGTGATAAAGAGGTTCAAATATAGTTGCAAATAAAATCGAAAGTTTGACTAAAACTCAGAACCAGAATTGGCGATAAAGAGTTTCGGACTGCAACGATCTGAATCCGATCCGAATCCATGTACTATTTGTATGGTGAAATAGCCAATAAATGATTCTTATTCTTGTGTGTGTGGGTGTGTGCGTGTATTCTTATTCTTAAATCGGATGACGGAAATCGGATTTAGTGCGTAAACTACTCCGTAAACAGCACTCAAATAAAAAAAAACTTTATTTAATAAAAAAAGAAGAATAATTAAAAACATGAAAGTTTTTAGTCATATGCTTCGGCAAATTAATAAAAAAAAACATAGAAATAACACTAAATGTGTTAGTTATAAAGTCGATCAGCATCAAAAGCAGCGGATCAATTTTTTACTCGGTCACATTAAAACATTTGTCACTCTAGCATGGCGTTAGATATGTGGCTGTAAAGCGACAAAGTACAAAAGTGTATAGCTACTTTTGATGCTGACCATACATCCGCAACAAGTCTCGTCAAACCTTATAAAATATACAAACAAAAGCATTAAAAAAATTTTTTTTTCGCTTAATATTTCTGGTGTAAAATAAAGAGTTTTTGTATTGTACTCGTACTTAATTAAATTTGATTTAAAAAGTCACTTTGCAATAGTTCGTATGTACGAGTAAATTACCTTTTAATCCCACGACTACACTAGGAAAACAGCTCCGTCTGTGAATCATGTGTGCAACATAATAAACATTATATTGTCAGTATACCTATACCTAGGTACCGCGTATCATTAAAATTTCATCCCGATCCACATACTCCTTTATATCTCCGTATAACAATAAAGGAATCCAACAATATGTCTGACATAACCGAGGAATTCCTATTATAAAATAATAGTGACAACCTCCAGATTCCACATCGATACGCGCTCCGTTTAGAGTTTCAAACCGAAAACAATACGCCATTTGTTAACAAATACGACCAGAAAAAAGTATAAAACAACGCGTTGTAAGCAATACATTACGCCTTTAACAACCGCCGCCTAATCGAAGAACTGTTGTTAAACGTCAATGGGTATCGCTTCATTCTAGTTGTGGAACGTAACAAGAGATGGCGTTGGAGGTGGCTGCGCTCGCGCGGTAGTCGACAGCTTTTTTTGTTCTCTGTCCTTGTCGCTCTTGTTTGTGAAGTCAATGGGGTGAGAGGATTGTTTTATTGTGATCTGATATTGTTTTTGTGGTCTTATGAGATTCCAATGTGAATCATGTCTAACAAGAATTCTAAAGTGATTCAATTTACGTTGATTCACGATTAATGAAGCTTTTAACTGTTTTAATTTACTTTATTTACAGAGAAGACAGGCGTATAGTGTTACATACCTAGTTAGTCCGTACTTAATTGGTAGGCATTTAATTGTTTTCAAGTGAAGGTTTTACAATCTTATAATCGGAATACAAATAGGTAAGGTAAGATGTTTTTGTTGTTTGTTGAAAGACTGTTTGTACCTATTTCGCACCTTGAAAATCAATAAGATGTGGATGAAACACAAGATGAAAAATTTCGTTACCTACAAAATGTAGCTAATTACATTGTAAAAAAACATAAGAAACCCCCCTGCCCCTCTTACCGTAACCCAATACACCTGAATAAGTCTTGACCGAATAATAAATGTGTTAAACACTCCCCAGATACAAACACTAGCGTCCCATTGTTGCCGCGATGGTATCGCCGCGATACAATGGCGTATCGTGGTAGCGGTAGCTTGACAAATGAGCGGGAGAGGCCACCCAGCTTGTATGAGCGGATTTACAAGTAATTAAGAACTTCTATACAAGTGTACGAGCTACGCACGTTCATTATAGCTAACTCATCAAATTCACTTCATCGGCATATTAATTGCACAAAAGCAGTTAGTCCGCGTTCGGTAAGCAAGGCAGCAGTATCATTTTACCTTAAGTTTATCAAGTTTTAATCAATAAATCCATTATAGTAATTATCAGTGACTTTTATCAATTTTCCCATCAAATCGACATCGACTCCGAACAACAAGAGTTGATGATCATAGGAGTATTCGTGGCTCTTTTGAGCTGTCATGTAAGCGTCTCGTGCTTTTAGCTCGCGTAACATTTCTAATCATCATAGTTAGTCCTAGATACATTCGGCATCTAGCCAAAACAAAACTGATAACACCATGGAATCTGAATAAAATTTTAAACGCAAGGTTAAAGGCATAAAATTTGTCAGGAGTGTTTTTATGCTGTTATTTTGTAGTTACAAAGATTGACCTATTTTAACCAGATGAAGGAATGAGTGGGTGCCGTGTCGTTTCAAGAAGTCAAACAGCTGGTCAAAGACCGTGTGGAGTGGCGATTACTCCACCACCACCAACAAGAGTATAGGTAGCTCCTGAATTTAAGAAGAAGAAGTTTTGTATATAGTAATTATAGTCGTTAGGTAGTGACTATGATGTATTTTTTGAGAATTTTCACGGAATCGTTTTCGAAATCTCGGAGCTGGCCAAAGAGCGTGCGGAGTGCGGATTAGGTACTCCGCCAAAAAGAGCATAGGTAGCTTCTAAATTTAAGAAGCAGTAGAAGTTTCTTAGTAATTATAGTCATTAGGTTGTGACCATGATGTATTTTTTGAGAATTTCAACCAGATTGTTTTCGAAATCTCAGAATTTCAATTCAACTGACCAGCCTAGCTAGCGTAAAATCTAGTGTCTAATATAAGCTCTGAAGCCCCTCCCTTTCTTTAAAAAAAATGTGTTAAGTATGTAGATAATTGTCAGTTGAACAATTCGATGTCATGTGTTCTTTGATGTCTTTGTTTTGTTGTTGAACTAAGCTAAGCTTCATTGTTGACTATACACAACAACATCCAGCGTCTCCTGCAGAGCTACCACGAAACTTGAAACTTGAAGTTCGTGTCGTGTAGTCCCTCTGACACTTATACTATTTAATACGAGAGCGAGAGGGACGGCACGATACGAACTTCGAGTTTCGTAGTAGCCCTGCTGAAACTGCAAAGTACCAACCAACGATACAGCAGCGAAGGTTCCGCCGCCAAAAAAGGCAAGTAAACCCAACCCATTGGAATAACCAGGATCGTATTGTTGCACGAAAATTTTAAAACTATTCACTTTCCTGGCAAATGTTTAGCTAATATTAATTAGGAGTAGTTACTTACCCCCTTATTCATAAAACTTAACAAGCCTATGTTAACTAACAAATGCTTTGTCCCTTTCTAACAAATACAAATGTCGAAATGACAGATAAGGGCAAACGAATTTTAGCGGCCTTTTAACTAAAATAGGTTTGATTGTCGTTTATGAATAAGGGGGTTATAATTTAATGTAAAGTAGTTTTTAAAATCGGGTTATTTAGTCCCCCTAATAAATATAGGTTTTTGAAAACCTGACGCTTTAGTCTAACGTACTCGAAATCACGATAGTTTTCACCACTTCTTTCTGTCGTCACACACGAGGTAAGGGATGTGGGCAGAAAGGGATGATGAACGCGATCGCGTTAGCGAGTGCTCGCACGTTAGGCAATACGGCCACTGGCCCTATAATACGAAGTGCAAAATTCGAACTTCGTATCTAGCCGCCTCATTGACGCTAATGGTATTTAATACAAGAGTGAGAGGGACGGACGATACGAACTTCGATTTTCGAATTTCGTAGTAGCCCAGCTGAGCTGTATTCAATATCATACTGCCAAAATCAAAGGTTCTAGTGCCATTTTAATATTTTCGTTGTTTTAAGATGATAGATCCATCTCAGCCTATATACGTCCCACTGCTGAGCACAGGCCTCCTCTCAGAAGTTGAGGGCTTGGACCATAGTTCGGATTGGGAACTTCACACGCACCATTGAATTACTTCGCAGGTTGTGCAGGTTTCCTCACGATTTTTTCCTTTACCGCAAAGCTCGTGGAAAATTTCAAATGTAATTGATGATATGAATATGAATTATGATTGATGAAGATGATAGATAACCAGCTTTAATTCCAAAACAAGGAATGACAGAGCCGAACTCCCATTCTTTCACGAATAAAATTGTTTTCCTTCTTTCGTCCTTTCCTTTTCTTTCAAATTCGCAGCTCAACCCCAGACAAAGAACTGTAAAGTACCGCCTCCAAATGTTCCTGGTTCTATCATTTCATAGGGGCATATCGGTCGTCAGGCATCTTGTTTTAAATAATAGTATCGCGCGGTGATAGTGCGAGCCCATTTTTCTTCCATAACAAAGGATGTAATCGGCTGTGCGACCCGCGTAGGCGCAATACACGGGCTCAGGTCACACTTTGTTACTGAGTTTAGAATTTTATGACTAAACAGATTGGTTCCATTGGCAAACGGAACTGAAACAGACCAAAAAGGTGGTGGAAGTACCTCGTTGATTTTTGTTTGTCTACTAGTGTGTTCACTTATTTTATCAGTATTTTATATTTTTTTCTTAATTTTCGTTTTTTTTTTGGTTGTTTCGGCTTGAGGAGTGGGGGACCAAACATACTGCATTTGCAGTTGGGAAAAAATCCATTATGGAATGGACGACTGGGAAAAGGGGGCCACAGTCCGGATTCTCACTGACAAAAAACCCGGCTGCATGTTTCCAACTCTCTCCCTCTCTCTCTCTCTCTTACTCTCTTATTACGGGGAGGTGAGAGGTTAGAACTACTACTTTTTACTAGTTTCTAGGAAAAAAAAACCTTCAATTATGTTGTGGCGTATTCTTATTGGTCTTTCAAAAAGTGCTGCAGGGCTACTCCGAAACTCGAAAATCGAAGTTCGTGTCGTGCGGTCCCTCTCGCTCTCGTATTAAATAGTATAAGTGTCAGAGGGACCGCACGACACGAACTTCGAGTTTGGAGTTTCGGAGTAGCCCTGCTGGTAGGGACTGAAAAAGTTGACAAAAGACTTGAGACAGTGAGAGACATTATAACACGCATTACCGTACCGTACAATACCAAAAAAGACCCGTTGCTTTATTGTCTCTCGCGCCACATGCACCTTCTCTTTCCTTCCACTGCTAAACCGTTTTATAGAAAGAGATGTGCACACGATTGTGACTTCAAACCGCTGAATCTTATCACCTGCGCCCGCGCCGGTGGCCGCGCGTCACCTCCGCCCTCTATTGCCGAGTTAATGAATCACTCCGTGATTTCATACTTGTACAGCTACAGTGAGACGATAGCTTGTTGTGCCAAGGTAGAGCCACGCAATCGAATTATCTTCGGAATTAAGGATAAATTTGTACGCATTTCAATTAATTGTCTCATTAGGTTATTATTGAAACAACTTTTAACGATAAGCTTCTGTATTTACTAGACTAATTACCTAGCAATTCACGTTATATGTAAAATATATATATATATTTTTATACAACTGGAAGGCAAAAGAGCAAGTGGGTCTCCTGGTGGCAAGAGATCACCACCGCCCATAAACATCTGTAACACCAGGGGTATTGCAGATGCGTTGCCAACCTAGAGGCCTAAGTTGGAATACCTCAAGTGCCAGTAATTTCACCGGCTGTCTTACTCTCCGCGCCGAAACACAACAGTGCAAGCACTGCTGCTTCACGGCAGGATTAGCGAGCAAGATGGTGGTAGCAAGCCGGGCGGACCTTGCACAAGGTCCTACCACCTGCAATATATGCAATGAAACATTATTTCTGGAGAGCCAATGCGGTTAAAAACTCAAAGTTACACGTGTTACATATACAAAACAGTATTTTAGCCACCAACGTTTTTATAGTATTTAGAGAAAGGTACACGCCCAAGAATGCGTCCTTGGGGTAACCTCCAAAAAATTACACTTTGAGCAGACCAAATCTGCTGAATTATAAAGTTAGATCCGCCGTGGTCTGGTCTACTGACGTAAATTTACCATATCGAAATTAAAACACAGGCTTTTTAAGTTCCTTAAGCTTTCTTTTTTGGAAATGGATTTGAGTTAGACCTGAAGAAAAAAAAATAGGTGGTCAGTGATTACAAAAACTTGTTGCTTTACAGTTATCACAGATTTGAATTTGATGATGACAACTAGAAGCGTCCCGGTATATCAAAATAGTATATTTGAGCTGCCTTGTCTATCGTAGGAATATGTTTTCCTTAAAGGCGCATAATATGTTATTCAAGCAACATGGTACCAGATCAGTTTCACTGCTGACGTGACGACGATATCGAAATCTCAGAGCTCAATCTTTACCAATTAACTTATGCACCTTTTTCCACAAAAAGATGATTATCTGAACATTTAGTCACGATGCAGTATTCGTTTTATTAAAGGTCTGCAACCGTGATTATATTTAGTGTTTGGTAGGTATTTGAACAAGCAACAGCTACAATCTTAAACGGTTGATGCCTGTACAAAAATTATTAGTCGCCATAATTCTTTTAAAATTTAAACGAAATGTCGTCTCCTTTTTGAGGACCGTAAAGTAAGTAGATGATCAGAAAACAGGAATTCATTGCTTTTACTACACATTCGATTTTTTTTAAATGCATCCTGACTGACATTGGCTTTCAAAGCTCACATTACAATATTTACAATAAGAATTCCATATTCATTGATAAGTGCACAAATTTCAAAGAAATATTTATCTCTCATAGTGATACCGCATATTTAATATTTAAATGGAACAGAAAATAATTTGAATATTGACTCTTTCTCAAGACAGCCATATTTAAAATTGGCTCTAATTAAAAATGGCCAAAATCTTGTGAGTGACGTCACGTGGCGAGTCCTGATTTCAGATCCAAGGAATCGGGAATAAAACTTGATCGGGCCAATTTCGCAAAAACTACACTACACGATCCGTTGTACAGATCGCTGATAGGGTTGTAGCGTCGGCAGAGAAATCGGCATGCGAAATATAATTTAAAAAGATGAAATCCTTTCTGGCAGCTAATTAAAAATTAATATCAGATGGAATGGTTCTTGCCTTGAGTAAACAAAATTCTTTACATTAAATCATTACCCATACTTCTGTTGACTGTATTTAGCATGTATAATTATTATGATTGCTGATCATAATATGAGGTACATATTTTTTAAGATACTAATTACTAGAAAAATTATATGTAAATGATTTTACTTTAAACCAAATAATCTTTGGGGCCGTATCTCTCACCTCGCACTGCGAATACGAGAACCAACTTTTTAAATAACTACACTCAAAAGTTGTAAAAAACTGTGCTCAATTTGATAAAACGTAATTAAATTAAACCTCTAAATGAGATGTAAACAATTATAGAATGTTAGGTTGGTTTCGTTTAGTTTCCTGTTTGTTGTTTATTCCTTGATTCGTTTTTTTCTGGCTATAGACAAAAGGTAAAGGAGTGTAGCGCTTGCATGAAAGCCATATTTGTTATAAATGTCTTGTGTTTTATTTTTATTTTATTTTTTCTCTGTTAATCGGAATATTGTGTCGGTTTTCACTGTTTTTTTGATATATATTTTAATGTGTGATAAGTAAACGGATGGTCCCAAAGGAAGAACAGCGCCGCTCGCAAGAACGGCAATTTTTGCTGATTTGGGACCATTTCGTGACAACAATTTCGTTCTTTTCAATATCTTTTTCTTTTGTAATGCTTTGTATATACTTTTGTCACGAATAAATGAATTCTTTCTTTCTTTCTTTCTTTCTAAATAATCTTGTCAATTCGCATCGCATCGCAAAAATCTGCAATCTCGCAGGATGCATCACAAAAACTTCCAATCTGATTCACATCACGCATTTCTACGATGTTAGGTATATGCATTATATTAGCTATAAACCAACGCTTTGCTGAACGAAATCATATCGCAGCAATTCGTATCGCAGGTAGCTATGCCGTATCGCATCGCATCTCAGTTTTGCGTGGGAGCTCTTAGCTTATAAAATTGAAATTATTTGTTTTAAAGTCTGCGCAGCACTCGTGAAGGTCGCCCGCGTGTCGTTCTCATTGTACACGCGTATGTAAATGTTATTGTTGTTCTTCCGCTGCTATCTCTCCACACACGGCCCGCGAGCCCGTATCATACCATCTAATATTATTCTGGGAACGGCCTTAATAAGTCACTACAGAATGTTATCTATTCCATTTTATCAGCTGGCTGATAAGGATCTCTATCCAATTAGCCCCACAATGCAATATGGACCGTCTCAGGCACAGTTATGACGGAATACTGACTTCATGTTTAGTTTCATGCTTAGTGGTTTCGTTGAAATTTGGATGGTTTTATAGGTTGCTCGGAATGTTATTGTTTTTTGGATTTTCTTTTATTTCTTGCCAGCTACCTATGTCAGTCAGTTCGTAAATTAACGAATTATGCTTTGACACAGTACTGATTTTATAGGCTTGCATTTCTCTACAATCACGCCTGATGATAAGCGATGAGTTGGGCTAAAATGGAGTACTCATTCTAAGTTTGAAGACGGCCAGATTGTAGCAATCAGGGAACACAGACGTAGTTGCAGTTTTTTTCGTTTCAGGTGTACCTAACAGACTTTTCTGTGGAGTGTTGGGAGTTAAGTGACGTAACAAAATTTGAGAAGGCAAATACTGTTTACGATATAAAAGGTTTACTTCACTTAATATAATTTACCAAATGGAAGTGCGTGAAAACTTTGCTAAGTCAATCTACCTTTTGACTCTATCCTTCTTTTTAATGGTGGGAGGTTTAAGTTCAAATAATCCGTTCAGTTGTCTTGGTAGGAATTAATTTTTTGCCGGGACTCATCATTCAGCCCCAGCAGATGTAGAGGCGATTGGGATATCGAGTGATCTTCAATGCTGTTTATTTTCACTTGTTAGACAGTAATCGCATCTTCACTGGTTTTCCACAAACTACGAAACTTTTAAGGTCCAGTCTACATAATGCTTCTTGGAACTGTTGATTGAAAGCGTGCTGAGGAACCAGAGAACCACTGTTCCATTAACGAACCACCGCGAGCGGTAATTTGATTGGGCGATAATCGCCACCATCGCAGTGTGGACCGAATTTGGAACAGGGAGCAATAATACCGTGAAATGTAATTATTTTAACTGCCTTAGTGGCTGATTCCTGATTCCTAGCATGAAGAAGACAGGACGGGAGATGACATCACACTTTTTTCATTCTGCCAAAGACCAACTTAGTCTTGAGAAATGGCAAACCAAGGCCATTATATGGTAAGTGCATTTAATGGCAACGTCATCTCATAAAATGCATTGCATTTCATGATATTTCCGAAAAACCCTAAAGACTGCAAGGACGATGCGCGATGTCGCATTTTTTCTGCTAAACCCATAATGACTATCAAGATTATTAAAAATAAAAACAAAGGGCTAACAGTTGAAGGCAGCTCCCGTCATAAGGGCTTTATAATTAGTAGTGATATAATTGACAAGCAGTTTAGTGCGATAGGGTTCCACAGTGATATCAATTCAAAGTTCAATTTTAAGTGTAGTCGTTTTTAAAGTATTTTATTACGTCCAAGTAAAAACTCAAGTAAGAGCGGTCTATAAAAAAAATCTAACAAGACCACCACGAACACGATAAAGAATTAGAAATCAAACAACTCAACAATAATCAAGTTAATGTTGTTGTGATCAAAAACGCTAATTATTTTAACCAATCGTTTCGGTTTTACGAGACGTTTAATGGCACCCATAAAGCAATTGTTACTGTGACATTAGACTTACAAGTTTTGATTTAGAAATGTTTTATAAAAAGTTTTATCACATATTTTATATGGTCGAAGCTTTGTCAAAGTTTTCTTGGCCTGTTGTAGTTATGTAATAAAAGTTTTACGTTCTTCAGAAACCTACATAGCTAACTTTTGAGTTGCTTATTTTTGAATATTCTTATGAACCCCCTTAACTGCAATAAATATAATAAGTCTTATGTATGCCTTTGTTGAGGATTGCACCATCAAAATGCAGAAAAAAGATGAGACGTTCACAGGAATAAACCTTCAGCTTTAGGTCTTGCATCAGCTATATTGTTTATTATAGAAAGTCCGACTAACTGGCAGTTGACGGGGCACATTATTCTAAAAACTAATATCCATTGGGCACAGTACTAGTAGTGTAGTGCAGTGTAGTGTAGTGTAGTGTAGTAGTAGTGTGGGTGTTTTCTCTATCGCTTACTATTTCTGGTGTACAATAAAGAGTCTTTGTATTGTATTGTATTGTATTGTATCGTATTTTTGTCCTTTAGGGGAAGTCCATGTCCAGGAGAGGACATCTTTCTTCTCAAGACAATGACTTAATTTTACAGCATGTATGCTTGCTTCTTCTTCTTTTTTAACACTCAACGCAAAAAGGGGACTGTAACTTTGACACCAATGTAGCATGTAGATCCTAAATGGATGGACCAGTTTCGATGCGGTTTTTGTAGAGCGAGTTTTCTTACAGTGGTGCTTAGCATATGTTTAATCAAAATCGGCTCTACCGTTTTTGAGATGTCAGAGTTTCAAATGACAAAGTCGGGGATTTTCCAACTTTACTAACAATAAGCTTTGGCTATGCTCTAATTATGTAACGTTTTTTACCGTTGAAATTTAAGCATCTGATCAGACGAAGACTACACAAATAGCTAGTACAGTAACCCGCATTAATATCTGCCACAGCGGAGCGTACAAAATATCCAACATACTCGTATCCTACCGGTCCTAGAAATAAAATCGAAACATAATATTCACGCCTTTTTATGTCAGTTATTGGACTGTATTGGAAAGTTCTCGAGTAGAGACCGCGGATTGGCAAGCGCAGCGTAGGACGTCCACCAACGAGATAGACGGATGACAAGCAGGGCTACTACGAAACTCGAAGTTGGTGTCGTGTGGTCCCTCTGACACTTATACTGTTTAATACGAGAGCGAGAGGGACGGTATTAAAGAAACTTCGAGTTTCTGGTTTCTTAGTAGTCCTGCTGGTTAAAGCCGCGGGTTCACGGTGGATGCAGGCCGCTGCCAACCGAAGCGACTGGAGGTCTATGGGGGAGGCCTATGTCCAACAGTGGAAATCCTACGTCTGAAGTGAACTGTGAACTGTCACATGATAGGACGTTTGTATTTCGCTGCAATAATATTATCCGATAAATAATACAAAAACATCACGAATCTCAACCAAATCGAGTGGCAGAACAAGATACGAGCGCTAGTGACTTGGGAAATGTTATTACCACCTTTTGGCGAGCTGCTTAAGGTAATTATTGCGTTATAATTAGCCGTACAATTGTCACACTATTTGAAATTACACGCACACATAGAAATAGTTTGAAATAACAGACTAATTGCATTAAATAATTAAACAAAATAAGAGGTAACTGTGATCAGCTGTTTGATGATAACTGTCAGCTGTCACTGTGACGCAATAAAACTGCCAAACGTCAAATGAACAATTGCACCAACTTACCAGACACAAATTTCGTTTAGAAACTTAGAAACGGGTGCGTTCAAATTAATCATTTCATGCAACCGGATAATGAAACTATCGATCGTCACTAGATGGCAGTAGATGTCGGATGTGACTGTTAATCTCTCGGAATTATCGTAAAATGGCGCCAGTATGTATAAAATGCAATGAGAGTCTACAAAATAAAGATAAGCTCAAATGCTTTAAATGTAAGCATGCATTTGATATACAATGCGCAGGCAAGGAGAAATTATTTCATTTAATGTCAGCAGATAGCAAGAAATCATGGGTGTGCCATCAATGCCGTTCCAGTTCAAACACTTCTAAGCAAATATTGAACAAAAAACTTAATTTGATAAAAAAATCGGATAATAATGTCAAAGAAAAGAAAAACACTTCGAAGAATACATCACCGGCCTCTGGTGTGTCCGCTGTAATGCACCCACCTGAATGTAACTTTAATAACTCGCCATCAAGCGACTCAACAACTACTTCTTCATCAATTTTATCAACTTCTCATACTGGTAATTCATCCCAAACCCAGGCCGTGGAAATCATGCCGGGTTCACCCAGTTATTTTCACAGTGCTAGAAGTACTCCGTCACAAAGTAACATAACATATAGGAAAAAAATACCATTACAAAAAAATGAGCAAAAATCAGCACCAGATACTGATTTGGACAGCTCTTCACAATCTTATCAATCCGACTTTTCAAATGATCATAATTCCGCAACTTTGCTGGAACCAAGTTTTCTAAACAGAAGTTTCCCATGCATGAAAACAACTATTGAGGACACAATTAAACTCGAAGAATATGAAATTAAAATTAAAAACTTAGAATTAAGATTGCAATCAGCTGAGCTTGAAGTTCAAAATTTAATAATAGAAAATGGTAGCTTGAAGAAAATCATACAAGAAAATGAACAAAGTATAAAAAAACTCACACAAATATGCTCATCTCCCTCAAAGAAAAATATATCTAAACTACATACAAAAGGATCGAACTGTCTGCTCGAAACTGGCAAGATAAATACAAGGCTCTCCAACGATCTCTCAGCAGACCAGCCTTTGCAGAAGTTTTCAGCAAACAATTGCAACCAAAATCTGCAGCAGAAGACTCCAGCTGCCCCATGTCAACATGCAGCTGCCATGAACGAGTCACCAATCCAACTTTGTGTCATAAGTAATAGGGAAAATAGTGGCGTTTTGAGTGCTTTGCAATGCACTTTTGAACGTGATGTTAAGTATTGCCACTATGGCTCACCAAATAGGAGTATAAAAGAATTACTGAATAATCTGGATAACAAATTAAAGAATTATACTATGAAGGACTACTGTGTGATTCTTATTGGTGAGGGAGACCTAAATGGAACTCAAAACAGCATACAGTTGGTGAACTCTATACGTGAATCACTTTCGAAAATCACGCATACTAATAAAATAGTTTGCCTCCCTACATATATTTGTGGGGCACTTATACACAACTATAAAGTCGAAATGTTCGGAAATCTGTTGGCCATGGATATGCAGAGCAAAAATTATGCGTACCTATTTGACACTAACCATGACCTGACCCTGGATATGTTTTCAAACAACTCTGGTAAACTAACAAAGTTTGGTGTTAGGGCTGCATTTCTAAGTCTCAAACATTTTATGCTGGAAATTGACAATTACCTTTTAAATAGGGAACAATCAACAACATCGCAACTTCAACAGGATGTTCAAAGTAGTAACACAAATAACTCTGTGCTTAGCGATGATTTTTTTCGTCCTTAACAACATATTTATTTTGCACCAGAACATTAACGGTTTGATGAGTAAGGCAGATTTACTGAATGTGCATTTGCATGAGCTGATGGATTCTGGAAAGCATGTGGACATCATTTGTATCACAGAGCACAACATGAAAACAGGTGATGAGATACAACTTGCTATACCTAACTACAAGTTGGCAAGTCATTTCTCACGAGACAATAGAAACGGTGGGTCATGTATTTTGGTACGAAATATATATAAATTTAAAACTTTACATGATATTGTGAATCTGTCTATTTCCAATCTTTTGGAGTGTTCGGCTATAGAATTAACAGACCTTAAAATTGTGATAATTTGTATTTATAGAATTCCTAAAAATGACTCCGCCACTATGTCTATATTTTTTAATAGATTGGATTTGATTTTAGCTGAAATGTGTACTAGGGGCAAGAAAATTGTAGTTTGTGGTGACTTCAATATCGATATCTCAAAAAGAACTAGAGTTTCGACTGAATTTCAGAATTTGCTTGCAAGTTACAATCTCAGAGTGGGCGTAACTGAGTCCACAAGATTACAGAGCAATACATGCATAGACAATATAATTTATAACATCCGAGGTGGTAAAACAGAAGTCATTGACCTTGCCATATCAGATCACACTGCACAAATTATGAATTGCCCAGCCAAAAAAACTTGTATACTGTCACATTGGTACGTAAAAAGAAGAGACATGTCTACGGAGAATATAATTAAGTTTAGTGAATGTTTACAAAGCTTGGGCTTTAATTGCGTGTATATGTCAAATAATGCTAACGAGGCCTACAATAATTTCATAGATCTATTCCAATTGTTTTATGACTTGTGCTTTCCCTTTGTTAGAATTAAAATAACTACAAGTAAAAAATCTAAATGGATCTCCGCAGGAATAAAAAAGTGCTGTATTAAGAAGAGAGCATTGTTGTGGAAATATAGACTATGTCCAAACGACAACACCAAAAGGCTCTTCAAGCAGTATTCCAAGCGTTTAAGGAGAGTTATATCACTAACACAAAAGAGTCAAAATGACTACTACATTAAAAATTCAGCAAATAAATCGAAAGCGACTTGGAACATTGTTAATAATGCCAAAACTGTCCAACTCAAGGAAAATATCACTCGTATAAGACATGACGGTAATTTGATAACGAATCCTCAATTAATCGCACAAAAATTTAATAATCATTTTACAGAAAAAGCTAAAATAATAAATAATGCTAAAAATTACAATAATAATCTATATAGCACACTGACATATGATTCATCTCGCTCTTTATTCATGCAACCAACAAGCCCAAATGAAATACTCAATATAATTTATTCTCTTAAAAATAGCAACAGCACTGGTTATGATGGAATATGCACAAAAATAATAAAAAGAGTAGCACATATAATAGCATCACCTATTAGCTATATTACAAATTTGTGTATATTACAGGGCGATTTTCCTGAAAAGTTGAAAATAGCAATTGTGCGACCACTTTTTAAAAAAGGAGACAAAGAAAATATAGATAACTATAGGCCGATTGCTCTCCTCCCCATTTTTTCAAAAATTATTGAAAAGGTAATCTGTAACCGTATTACTGAATATTTTGAGTCCAATAATCTATTTGCGCAAGAACAAAAGGGATTTCGTAGGAATAAGTCAATAAATATGGCTATTTTTGACTTACTACAGGTAGTTATGGCAAATATGGATAAAAAAAGACCAGTATGTGCCCTTTACATGGATTTAACTAAGGCTTTTGACCTGGTTGACCATAATATTTTGATGAAAAAGCTGTATAAATATGGAATGCGAGGAAATATTTATAATCTTTTAAAGTCTTATCTAGTTGGTAGAAAACAAGTGGTACAATTAAATCATATATGTTTGAAAACAAAATCTGAGGTTACTTTTTCATCCAATTTTGGAGTAATTAGTCAGGGAGTACCGCAAGGGAGCATACTAGGCCCATTATTGTTTCTCATTTTCATCAACGATCTGCCACAATCAATTGACCACCCAATGGTTCTGTTTGCCGATGATAGCACAGTAGTACTGACTGGAGAAAATTCACAGACATGTCAAAAAAATATAAATAATGCATTGGAATTAATAATCAATTGGCTAAATCTTAATAATTTGTGTATAAATTTGGATAAAACCAAAATAATGAATTTTTATCAAAGGACCAATAGCATGGCTAATGTAACTGTGACATATAACAATCATATAATTGAAGAAACGAGTAATACAAAATTTTTAGGATTAAGTTTGGACAATAAATTGCTATGGAAAAATCAAGTTGACACTATATGTAAGAAATTAAATAGATTCTCATTTGCGTTGTATAATTTAAGTAAAAAAGTAAGTCGGCCTGCAGTACTCATCGCCTACCATGCGTATATAACATCTACATTACGTTATGGTATCATCTTCTGGGGCAATTCGACTGATCGGGAGTTGGTATTTAAGGCTCAAAAAAAGTGTCTTCGTTCTGTTTGTGGACTTAAACCAATTCAATCATGCAAGCCTTACTTTATTGAATTAAAAATACTAACTTTTCCCTGTTTATATATATTCGAAACAGCTATGTACGTTAAGTCAAATATTAACCAATTTTCTGTTTTTAATAGTGTACGGCAGCGACATAAAATCGTAAACAAACGATCAAAAACAGCCCTATGTGCAAAAAGTGTATTCGGTATGGCACCAAGATTGTATAATAAGTTACCTGAATTTATAAGAGCATCTGAAAGGCAAGAGTTTAAGAAACTTTTATTCAATTTTTTGACTCAGAATGCATTTTACTCCATAAAAGAATATTTAGATTATAAGCCTCATGATATTTATTAAAGTTAAGACTGTAATTAAGGCTAAATATTTGCATGCCCATTAGCAGGCAGAATACACTGCACACAAATTGTAAGACATATATATGAACATCCGCTTGACTGTATTCTAGCAAATAAAGTATATTTTGATTTTTGATTTTGATTTTGATTTTGATAATGATGATGATTGGACTGTAAAACAAATTTTCCCAAAAATTTGTAATTCTAAGATGAACTATAAAAATTTTCGCCTTCAAACTCAGTATCACTTGGAAGCATTAAGGGTCCACATATTTTTACCAACTGTCGCATTAACAGTCCATTAGTTGCTAAGATAATGTGACGAAGCCCTGATTAATACAGTATCGCTGCTATCAGCTGTTTGATTTATATAAGCTTTATCTGCCCGGGATGGGATGTGGCGCCGTCGCGGGCGCAGGGCTGGCGACGCGGCGCGACCCACAGCCAGTCAACCAATACTAAAACAATAAATGTAGTATATTTTGAACATAAAACTACCGTGAGACTTACTCATGTTAAATATATTGACTCGGATAACTCACGTCTTAAATCGAGTTTAGCTCGAAATGTTTCGGGCTAATCCGTAGCCCTTCCTCCGATACGTGCGGCTGCCCGAAACATGTCGCGCTAAACTCGATTTAAGACGTGAGTTATCCGGATCAATATATTTAATATAAATGTAGTATAACCAATAAAAAGTTGGAAAACCAACGACATCATCACTACAAGGGTCAATATCTCAAAAATGGCTGAACCCATTTTGATAAAACTTGTCTAAGACCTTGGCTAGAACAGGCACACAGATACACATATTATAGCGGTCAAACTTACAACTTAAACACCCCTCTTTTTGCGCCGGGGGTTAAAAATCAGACCTAAATAACAGCACAAGAACAATAATAATAATATCGTGACAGAACTCATAAGACCGCCTTAAATTTTTGAGATAAATATAATATATCCGATAAATATTTTCCCAAGGTTATGATGATATGATGTTTTTGTCGCTATTTTTATCCTATCCCCCACCCCTTCAGTATTCTTCAATCCTCAAATTGTACATTTAGGATGTCTCATATACACCACGTATTTTTTTTCTCAATACAAATATTAAAAGAGGCTAATATGCTAGCGCACCTAAAATAATAGAAAGTAGTTTCTGGCCTCACTTGCCTGTGAAGAAATGACAACCGTATACCTTTCATAAGAATCATAACAGCAGACATAGACTTATATGTGTGTGTGTGTGTGTGTGTGTGTGTGTGTGTGTGTGTGTGTGTGTGTGTGTGTGTGTGTGTGTGTGCTGTTGCTGCGTTTGAAGTATGTTTACCGCTACGCAACACACACACTTTTCCCACAAGTTCTATCGACAACCCTAGTGTATCTTAGGACACTTAGCTTTCTTCGTATTGAGGCATGCGTGTCCCGATATGACGTGCAGCGATATTACTCCGTATCTCCAGCACCAGGGTCGGCTCCCGTTTGATATTAAGTGATTTGTATGTCTATGGTTTTACAGTTGTTTTAATGGACTACAATTTGTTGGAATTTTTTGTTGGTATAACGCTTTAAACATTCGTGATTTTTACTCGTAGTCAAAATACAACGGGACTTATCACGCTAACACGCACGAGTAATATTTACCTCGACGTTTCGGCAACATTGCAGTGGCCGTGGTCACGAGTAGACTGAAGTTTAGAGTATCAAGTCTGTGTGTGTGTGTGTGTGCTGCTTTTTGTTGGTAGCCAAGCATTTGAGGCAACCTTGACTTCCGAAGTGAACTTGCAAGGAGTTGCCACGACAATCAATAAAAATAAACAATAAGTGCAACTTAATTATTATATTTGTAACATTATAATAATTAAGTTGTACTTATTGTTTAGTTATCACTGTAACAACCTCTAAAGGACCTGTTCCATTTTCATTGCCTTTGATAAAATTTTAATTATAACTAAAATGAATGCGAACCCAGTAGATAAATAGAGTCGAATATAAGTGAGTAAAGCATGAATATTTTAATTTTTTTTAAATTTATTTAGGAAACAAACGGTTACATTTCAATGCAGCACCGTACATAATATATACTTAAGAACCAATAGTTCCATTAATTATAAAACAAAGTATAACTAGTGCAAGCGCAAAACAAGACAGTTTAACCTACAATATTCAATTAGGTACTTACATATATTACCTTCAACCAACAAGCCACAGTAGCAATCTTAAGTATCTAAGAAAAACAAGCTATCTAATGTAGAGAATAAGAAAACAATCTATTTTAATTTAATAATCGCCTTCAAGGCTATGATTTCAATCTTGTTGACACAGACTTCATCAGAGTCACAGAAAAACATCAACATGGCTGGCTGACATACTCGTAGCATAGCTTGAACAACCGTTAGTTCAATCAAAAGTTTATTGGTAATTTGGCAGACACAAAAATTCTATTACATACTTGAACTACTTTCTGGATAAAAAAACTAGGCCAATATTATTTTACACAAACAAAACAAAATCGTAGGCAAAATCTAGCTCACTAAAGGCAAGATTCAACCTTGTCCAAGTATCTTACTAAAAGTGTTTTATACATATCTCTATTCTCTCACATAAAAACTATCAAACATAAGTACTTTGATTCGAGAAATTGCGCGTTTCCCACGAGACATACGAATTATCTGCGGACAAAGTCGAAAGCTTTAGCTAGTTTAATATGAAATAAAAAAACAAGTTAAAACTATGTTTCTAGAAGCGGTTTATAATCATAAAACTGAGTAACAAGCCGCACAGTTGCCAGCGTCTCATAACCTATTATTATTTTAAACTTGCCAGAGATAAAATCACAAAAAGTTAATCGACGATATGAGATAGCTTGAAATATAACCGCGTAATGTAAATGAGGTGCGTACGCGCAGTACGAGCCGCACTGGCGATACAAAATCTCACACATCACGCTGTAAGTCAAGAAAATATTTCGCGACCCTTAAGTTCAATGACACTAAGTGCCGGAAAGAAGAAAGTGAGGACGAGGCTGACCAAGAAGATGGCGGGACAATTTGGACGTGTATGCAAAGGACTGACCTGGGAGGTTACTGCAATATTCTAAAATCGAAGTTCGTTTCGTACCGTCCCTCTCACTCTCGTATTGAATAACAAAAGCGTCAGCGGGACGGCAAGCAACGAAGTTCGAATTTTGCACTTCGTAGAGGGTCTGACTTTGCGACAGACTAGGCCTTACAAACCTCGGCCAGAACAACCGTTCACAGACATTCACATTTCTAATAAAGAGTATAATAATGTATAAATAGAGATGTAGACAGGTATATAATAAATCACGCCATAAATTGAGTTTAACTCGACATCTTTATCCATCATCATCATCAGCCTACAGCAGTCATCAGACTACTTCCATGGCGCGCCTGAACACTCTGTCTTCAGCCCCTCGCATCCATCCGCCGACAGCGACCCTCTTAAAGTCGTCCATCCACCGTGCCTGAGAACACCCTACACTACGTTTTTCCGTCCATGGTCTCTATTCGAGGACTGGTCTGCTGCACCGTTCATCAGTCCTGCGACAGACGTGGCCAGTCCAATTCCACTTCTGCGAACTAATTCTCTGAACTACGTCGGTGACTTTCGTTCTTTGTCGGATTTGACATATTTGGGGCTAATTCGTACAGCTCTTCCTCCCTACCACGCCATGCCGCGGTGGCTACTGCGAAACGTGCATTGAAAGGATGGAAGGGCTAAAGAGATAAGCTTTCGTTCACTTCTGTTTTATATTTGTACTTCATAGAATATGTAGACAGGTAGGTAAAGAAAAAGTATCCTAACGGCCTTGCTAGCCCCAAGTTACCAAGCACCTGCGCAGTATCAGATCTACCTCTATCTTGCATCTCACGCGGGTATATCTCGATCACGCGCCGTCGATGAAAAGATGAAATTTAGCTTAGCACGAACTGGAGTTATTATCTCAGTAGATTATGTTTGCGACTAGACTGTACTAAGGAAACAAAAGCTATTATGTAGTCTAGCCTGTGTAAAGATTTTATATAATACTGGTGAAGAAGTCAAAGATGTGAAAATATGTGAGAGATAAATCACTGTATTAGCTCAGTAAAAATTACCAACATATAATATTTTCATGTCTTCATATACATAAGTTTTACTTTTAATTCATTTTGTCAATTATGTGGTTACTTTTCTATGTATTTTGTTTTCAATTTACTTTTAAAATAACATGTGTATACACATAGTAATAAAAGTCACTGAACTAATGTTGTTCAGTTTGACGAGGACGTTCTATGTTTTAATATAATTTTTTGCTACCTAAATACGTTAACCTGTAATAAAACAAATTTTTGATAAATTTTGCTTAACTTGTTATTTTTCATATTGAAATTTTGGATGTATTTTTAACATTTGTTTTCTTTTTCAGGTAAGTACTTGGCCAGTCTACAATCCTTATTTTAAAAGGTACATCGGGAATTATTTAACAGACCAAGACTTAATGGTTATAATTATAACCATATAAATAAGGATATAATCAAACTACGAAAAGTTTGAACGTGGAACTACCGTTGAGCCTCACCCGTAGTGAAATGAACCCGTATGTATAACCCATGTCTTAGATCGAATTTAGCTCAACATAAGTATTTGGGGATAGTTCGTAGCTCTTCCTCCCTTCCAGTGCGCGTTTTGTAGCAGCCGCCGTGGCGTGGGCTTCGGGAGGAAGAACAACGAACTAGCCCGAAGCATGTAGAGCTAAACTCGATTTAATTTGTTATTAATAAAATGGAGAATAAGGATTAAATAAAAAGCTATCCTAGACTTAAAAACTTACATAAAATAAAGCCTAAAACTAAAATAATTACTTAAAGAGTACCCCTTAGGCAAGGTCCCGATGATGCTGGTAGTGTTTCCTCTTTGAATAGCTAAGCAAATTTTTGTTCGAGTTAGCTGCCAAGTGCCAGCTCTTCGGTCACCTGTGACGTCTGCCAACCTTTTCGAAATTTCTTTAAAAAGTTTTAAAGCGGATTCCACAGACCAAGGTTCTCGACACCAAATGGGACAAAGTCGAAATATATTTTACAAATTATTAGATTAAGTAGAAACCAAGGTTATTTTAAGCGACTCTACTTGAAATTCGTAGACAAAAGATAATCTACACGAGATATCGTGTCTAGAACTAATCAATCCTCAATCATAGATATTAATCAATCCTCAATCATAGATATCAATCTCGCAGATAAACAGAAATAGACACTGATTTCACTTGTTGTAAAAACTGATCAAGAATACTCAATCACAATTTACTCGTAAAAAATAGAGGTTATATTGCCTTAAATGACGTCTAACAATACAAACTTACACATAGTCTTAGAGAATAATAAGTCAAATAAAATTAGGTAGGTACGATGAAAACTTGTAATGTTATCGAAAATAACATGTACGAAAAAAAACTACATAGAAAATTAATTTTTTGTCAAGTGCTCGAAAATTATCCAACAGTTTAAAAAGTAAACACAACACAAGTAAGTAACAGTTTAGTTAAAAGTAGCTTCCATCAACATCATCTTGATGGGTGACGGTCATCCACTGTGCGGTTTAAGCGTTCCTTTTTACCGCGCACGTGTCATTTATGGAATAGTTTGGCGGCCGAGGTTTTTCCGACTCATTACGATATGGCTACCTTCAAAAAGCGAGTGTACCATTTTTTGCAAGGCCGGCAACGCATCTGCAGTCCTGATGGTGCTGCGGATGTCTATGGGCGACGGTAATCACTTAACATCAGGTGAACCGTCTGCTCGTTTGTCTGCTATTACATAAAAAAAAAAAAAAAAAAAAGTTTTTAAAACTCTCGAAATCATTAATACTTAATGCACGTCGTATGAATATTTTCATATATAATAACTTCGACCAAAACTAACCTTTGAATCGTTCTAAAAAGAACCCCATTGTCTCTGCGCTATCGTTCAAAAATCACCCATAGACAAGACATTTATGGCGCGCAGCTTTTTTATTTGACATTTTATACAAGTTTATTCAAACATAACGATAGGATCACAGACGTTATCTCTCTATGCAGCGTTACCGCGAGCTCGGGTGTGATAGCATCTGGGGCCAGCCATTGCTAGTTAAACCGAACTGATAAGGAATCGCGCGGGACTGTGTGAGTGCACCCGTACACACGGCCCCGCTCTACCTCTGTGTGCGTGGAGGGGCGCCCGACCGCCAGCCAGTCAGTCACTTTACGCGGGAAAAGCATGACGGCACCAACGAATTTTCGGTCTGTTCAAGACAATTTTTAGTGTTTAAAAGTGTTTCTGTAGCTACTGTGATGTTATTGTGGCTGCGGTATCTGAAACAGCTGGAACTGGCCTGCGCCGGTGCCCCGCCAGGGGGCGCTGTGGACGTCAAAACAATGTGTAAGTGAAGTTTCCTTGTTTACCTCCTTGCTTGAAGTTTCCTGAAATTGTTTACGTTGTCTATGGTTGACAACAAATAGTTACGTCAAAAGTAAACTTATCGATCGATACATTTGAATAAATAAAGAATACATCTGATCTTAAAAAGTCTTTTATAAAGACGATTTCTGTTATTACAACGCTTTTTATTAAGTACAACAAGAAAAAACGGTGTGTTTATTTTTATTGCATATTCCACGTTATATTTTGTGTTGAAATCCTTAAGAAGATTTCACCGGAATCGCGATAAAAAATGTCGTTAAGATTGTTTGTGTTTTTTATCTTGTTTGTCTGTCTGATAGCCGTAACAGTGGTACGGTAAATACGGGGATTTTTATTTCGTACCAAATTATCTTTGAGATGGTAATAAATATTTTTATCTGCTTTCAAAATTACCGGATGGAAATAAATTTGGAACAAAATAATAATGTTGTCATTGTTTTTGGGCTAATTAGATTCAGTCTTAATTTACATAATGACTGTTTGTTACTGCTACGCGTAGGTAAGTTATAATAAAATAATATTTTGCAATTAATTTAATGGACAAACTCATTTATACTGAATTTCTTTGTGAAGTAGTTTTCTGACATGTGTCAGTCCAACAGGTTAAATAGGTACGAATGATTGTCATTGTCAAATAATAACAGCTGTCAAAATTCGCGTACACTGACGCCGTATATCGGAATTATGACAGAAGATGTAGTTCTCAAAATAGCTTAAATACACTTGCTTATTACCTTCACAGTAGAGTCGGTATGTAGATCATTTTGAGCACTTTACTTACTTTATTTTTAGTTTTAAGCTATCCTTACCACTCTACAGACATCTTTTGCTTATCAATCAGCTAGATATCCCAACTGACATCCAATTCGTGACCATACGAGCACCACTTTCATAAAATTTCTAATTATATCACGTATCGCATTACAATTAAGGATGAATATTGTTTCAAGCGCACTATACATTCCCACTTGTGCGGCGTGTCTATATTTTGACAGGCGTCTGTCACTGTCAATGTCAAAAGTTTGACTTCGGTTTCATTCGTGTCTTAGTTAATTGTTTTGTATTAATTAGTAAAGAGTTTAAAAAATGTAGTAAGAAAGAATAACAATTGTTTATTCGCTCTACCATGGCTCTATCAGTCTGAGTCTTTCCTTGCAATCGCCATTGCAATCTAAATAATAACTACTGTAAAGAGGATCAACGAAAATCTAATTGTTAGATCAATTACACGAACGAAACTATAACATGAACATAAGCGTTGTCGAATGTACATTTCTTCCAGAATCGATGATTTTTTTCGCTTGATAATGACTTTTTCGCCTTTGTTGCTAGCGCTAGCTCGCATTAGCGTTCGAGTTTTTGTTTTCTTGTATTATAGTAAATTATAGCACTCACCAATGATTCTAATCCTTTTTGGATCATAATCTGTGCCATAACTCATTGAGCTGTGAAGTTTTTCTTACCGGTATCATAGATGGCGTTAGTAACGTGAGGTCCGTTTGACGTTATCTACAGTCTTGATTGCGATTGGCTCATTCAATTATTTAACCAATCACAAAGTGACGCAAATGTCAAAGTTGTCAAACGGACCTCACGTCACGATACTAGCGCCAACTAGCCTGCAGGGCGACAACGAAATTCAAAAATCGAAGTAAGCCCAAGCATCGTAACGTCCCTCTCACTCCCGTATTAAATAATATAAGGGTCGGCGGTACGGTACGATACGAACTTCGATTTTAGAATTTCGTAGTAGTCATACTGTTTCAGAAACTCTTACACCTAACTCAGTTTACAGAATGAACGAGGAAAATAAATGTTATACCTTCTTAGCCATATACGCGGCTCGCGTGACGTTTCCATTTCTCTTCATATTACACCATACGCGTATGGATACATAAATTTTTCGTTCAGATAAACAAAATGGCTTGATGCTAAGTAGAATGATAAACTAGACATTTAATAATTATGCTGCTCATCCTTTTACATATGTACCTATATTTTTTTATGTATGTATATCCTTGACGTGCCGAAACCTTGTACCTATTCGAATAGCGCACAAGTCTGCTCTTTTTCTTCTTCTTCAGCGCGTTTTCGCCCACCGTTGGGCATACGCCTCTTCAACCTTTCTTCATCCAGATCGACTATCTGTCTGTCTCTTCCGGGGCACAAGTAGGGCATATCTAATAGTGCAGTAAGGACAACGAATGATTTTTTTAATCGAACAGCAATCCTTTTGTACAAACGGACTAAGAAAGTTTACCTACTTCTTGATTTTAATATCTACGCTACGAGTAGAGGACTAGATTACATATGGAATCCTGCAACAAGAGTATCTTTAAATGACTATGAGCATTTTTTTTTGAAACTGTTTTTTATTAAGACGTGAGATTATTAAGACCACCTGCTTTCCTTCACGCGCGATACGATCTTTCACGGATATCTTAGGGTATGAAAGGGACAAAAAAATAAATATCAGGCATGTGGTCTGTTGAAACTCAAACCTTTTATCTTGTTAAAAATATACTGTAGGTAGTTTCTAAGTATTACTTAATCATTATAAGGTTGCTTAATCAACAGGTTGACTTGGTTTGAAGTTTTTCAAAATTCGGATTACCTATTTATATGTGTTTTAACTAGGTTTTGGTAAAGTAGATCAGCTAGGATTAGACTTGAGTTTGATTGGGTTCCTCTAAAGAAAATTTGACTCAAAAAATGTTGTGGTCACAGACACCCGAAAATCGGTCAAGTGGAGAAGTCATGAACGGCTTTTCAATTTGATTATTTCCCTTTTTCCGCGCATCAAGACATCATCCAATCATCTCGATAGACCATGAAAGTGTATCGTGACAAGTCTATAGGGTTGTGGGCATGCCCATGGTGCCCACAACCTTTAGTGTGATAATAATTTCTATGTTTTTAATAAGAGTCTCAGTTTCCAAAATTACACAGGGGGTTTACCATTAAGCCTATTTATAGCTTTATCATCGGGAATGACCCGTACAAATTATCTATCACTAAATAATTGTATTCCTGTTTCCCTATACAAGTAACTTATTTAGTTAAAACAGGGAAATCACAGTTAAGGACATACGCAGAATGATTTAAATATAGTTATTTAAATATAAAATGTGTACCCAATGCTAACTAAGGAAACCTTAATAATAAACTAAGTATTTATATAATTTTGGCGAAATACGAATAAAAAAAAAGATGAAAATTCGAGCTCTTATTTAACGTTATAAACTAGGTAGTCTATCATTTTATTTCAACTGCTGTTTTACAATATTTCACGAATAACCTAAAAAAGTGGCTCACAGGAAACTAACAGCACGGTGATATTTCTGCTATCTCACTTAGAGGATACGCAACTTTAAAAGTGCTTTCTTTGTTTAAGTTAACATTGAAAACAGAGCGAAACTGTCATAACCTGAACTCCACGAGCGGCGAACTACGAACACCTCGCGAACAAAACACTGTCGCCAAACATTTGCCCAAACATACGCCCCCGAATTCACAAGCACCCGCTGATAATGAACGTGAAATCTCTACGAAGATAACAGCCTCCCCCCCCTGTTATCAGATGGACGCGCTCCGCCGCACGCTTCCATTCACTCCAGTCGCTTTTTATGATGGCGTCTGTACTCATTTTGTTTTAAAACTATTTTGACAGTTAGATTGGTCAGGTTGGCAGCGGGCTAAAAAAAGTTAGGCAGTTCGCAATGGTTATAGATACGCGCTGTTTTTTTTTTAATGCCTAAACAATCCTTGCCAGCCAGTGTTAATTTGACAGTATTTATTTTAAATTTGCGTAATGTTGTAATTTGTTTGAAATTAATGAGTATTCATTTTTTACGTTGTTCTAATCTCAAAGGTCAACGTTAAAGAACGAAACATGGTAATTTTTGTAAAAAAATCTGTCGGTGAGTTGAAACGGGAGACTTAATCGACAGCATGTGGGTCTCTACTAAGGTTCCGACCAACGCTTTTACATAGTAAGTTTAACTTATCAATTCGCAGTAGGTATGGGCGGCTATCAGTAATTCTGGTGGAAGTTAGTTTCCTCCGAGATAACGGTCGATAATGGAGCAGCTTTGTTAACTAATTAGCTACGAATTGGCATTCGTTATTTTATCGAACGCGCAGGATAAGCACCCTGATGTTGAGCGAATGAACAAACATGACAAACAAATCCTCAAGTAAGATCAGCAGGGCTACTACGAAACTCGAAGTTCGTGTCCTGCGGTCCCTCTGACACTTATGCTATTTAATACGAGAGCGAGAGGGACGGCCCTGGAGGGAGACATGTGGCCGTAATGTGTAATGCGCTAATGTTCGCGATTTCAACCACCATCTCTTTCCACCCTCGTCTTATGCCCTGTGACAGAAAGAAGTAGTGAATCCGATTGCGATTCCAAGTGTATTAGACAATAATGCCCCTGTCCCCTGGACCAAAAGTTACAAGTGCTACAATTCGAGAAATCGACATATTTATTAACTTACTCATGCAGATAAAAAAATCAAAGACCCGTCTTCTCGTTCTCTTTCCCTTCGTCTGTCTGAAAATCTTTTAGTTTTTGAGGCTAATAAGCTACTTGACAGAGTTATAGACCACTAGACATATTTTCTTCTTTTTAGTTTTTAAGTCAGTCGGGTTTTTATTTTTTATTTTATACTTTTGATATTTCCGTGGTCTATAACTTTTGTGGTACCCGGCCTCGAGGGCTAACACAGAGTTATATTTTGAAGTTCATTCAATACCGTTCCTTCCCTTTCACTATTAAATACTACTAGAGCGCGAGAAGTATGGCAAGATTTTGAAGTTCGTATTTCGAACTTGATAGTATAATAAGGCAAGGCCAGAGCGTTTTTTTGTCATTACTAAGCGTTAAAATGTCAAATACTATGAGACTGAACAAAATATCCTTTTAGCATATTCTGACCACTTAAAAAATAGTACGATGCTTTTATTATTAATTATTATTATCGTCGACCCGCTCCCCTCCAATTATGACAGCGCTATTGTTTCCAAAGTTTTTTTTTTCACAAAATACAAAATTATCTTTGGTTGCATCAGTTGGGAATCGAACCCACTATCTGTAGTTAGAATCTCGTATCGTTAGATCTCGGGGTTTCCATAAAGAATGCTCGAAATTGTATATTGCGCTATATTTACTTTATTTTTGTGTTAAAATGCTAGTGATTTATTGGGTATTCTGAGATGGGAGATACGGTTGAACTTTCAAGGCTTTTGAGGAACCGTTTTGTATGTTTGACTTGTTTATAACCTTAACTTGTTACCCGGCTGCTCGAAGGAGGGTTATGTTTTTCGAGCGTATGTATGTATGTAATGTGATGTGCGTATGTATGTATGTAAATGTATGAATGCAGTTTTTCTTCTTTTAAAAATCGAAGATGATTCCTAAGAACAGATCTTCGTATGTCTTATAGTTTCAGACTTTCCCATACTGACGATATGAATGTTACACCCTGTATGTAAAAAGGCGTGGTAGGCTAGTGGTTTGGCCTATGTCCTTTCAAGCAGACGCTCGCTTATCTGAGTTTTATTTTATAAAAAAAAGCATCTTATCTTCACACACTGGAGTGTTCAATTAACCCTGGGCTCACCTAGAAACAACAGCCAAGCCCTCTTATTCTGAGAGCAAGCCTGTGTCCCACAGTGGGAAGTATGTGTAGGCGAGGATGATGATGACATCAAAAAGCAGCTATGTGAAAGGCTAAATAATTGTGGTTATGAAACTATGAGAATTAAAGAAAATGTAAAAATGTTGCTGTAATAATGTGGCAATAAATGTTTTTTTTTTTTTAATGTTTTTTGACGCTCTCGAATATTGTATTTCACGTACATTTACTATCTTTGTTTTATTTTGTATAGTGTGTGGTTTTATCACAATTGTACAGACTGTACGTCGTCTGAGACGGTATCCGCTCCAGAAGGGCTACTCCGAAACACAACGTTCGAAGTTCGTGTCGTGCGATCCCTCTCGCTCTCGTATTAAATAGTATAAATGTGAGAGGGACCGCACGACACGAACTTCGAACGTTGTGTTTCGGAGTAGCCTTCCAGTGTCGAAACGAGACCTACTTCTTATCCGACATCTGAAGGACTACTCCGAAACACAACGTTCGAAGTTCGTGTCGTGCGATCCCTCTCGCTCTCGTATTAAATAGTATAAATGTGAGAGGGACCGCACGACACGAACTTCGAACGTTGTGTTTCGGAGTAGCCTTCCAGTGTCGAAACGAGACCTACTTCTTATCCGACATCTGATAGCCTCGCTGCGTTCGGCCGAAGGTGTGGCTTTGTTGCTGGTTTTAATTGCCGTTCTACATGTCGTTTTGGAAAAAAAAAATTCATTATTTCTATTTGGATATCGGTAATGTCATAAGCAACAAATATTACTATAAAACACGGTATCTAGAATGAATAAAATGCATTGTAAGTATTTCATATTCTTTAAGAACGTAAGTTTTATTTTTCCAACCGTCCGGGTTCGATTCCTAAGCTGAGTACAGTTTTTTTTTAAATGTATGAATGCTATTTTTCTTGTTATTAAAATTGATGACATGGTTCCTACGAACAGATCTTCGTATGTCTTATAGTTTTACACTTTCCCATACTAACCGATCTAAATGAGCCACCCTGTATTCCGATAATCTAACTGACGTAGCACCTAATTATATTTCATAGGACAACCTATTATCTCATACCAATCTGTCAGGATGAGTCACAGACAAAAGTTTAAAAACCTCTGACTCTCTAATTCAAACTTCATAAACGACTGAGTTGATTCTAATGAAAAGTGGCTCAAAATGACCAGAAGAAAACTCCTTTTTGCATAAATTGGTCAATCCAATGCTACAGACAGTTATTTTGCCATTTTCGTCAAATACCTCTCTTTTTACTTTGGAGGTTGAAAAAATATGGATTTAAAAAGTAGTGATTGTTTTCCTATCAACCTCGTCCTATTATAGACGGAACGCACTATAGACCTCGATCTTCAATCGCAGGCGTCTACGCAGTGGGCCGGGCCACTCACGCGCAGCAATTGATTCCCGGCCGGGCGGGGCGGCGAAAGGTCGCGACCGAAACGCGTCCTACTAGATCTCGACTATTGATTGATAAAGTATTAATGTATCAACACCATCGATGATGCCCGTTTTCGTGTCTTGGATAGCTTGGCGTTTTAAAAAAAAGTGTACCTTTTTTTTAATTTTGGAAAAATGTGGTTTTTCCTACTCCGAATCAAGAGCACAATCGAAACCGAAACATAGATGCACAGAAAAACCAGAAAAATAAAACCAACACTGGGAATCGAACCCAGGTCATCGGCATTCCGTGCCGCGTACTATACCGCAAAAGCAAAAAGCAAAAAAAAAAAAGCAAAAGCAAAAGTAAAAATTTGGAATTGAAATAAAAAATAGAAAAAGATTCCAAAAAAACCAATCTTAGTTTTTCTCAGACACTCAGTATGGGTTATGGGTGTGACCATAAAATTTTGTCTGAACAAATGGAGACATTTAAAAAAAATGGAGGATACGCTTCTTTTTTTAAACACCCATCTACTACTAAACCAATTAAATTTCATTAAATTTAAACAATACCACATCTCTATATCGGTTCTTGGTCTTTTCGGTGAAATATTATTCACAAATGATTAATTTGCCAAACTATTTCATTTCGAAACTCACGATTTTCTCTGAAACCATATTTTTTCCGGAAATTTCACAAAACAATCCTAACCTAACCTACTATGTTCTATAAAACCCAAACCATAAGAAAATAAATTGAGAAACATTTTTGGATTCGGAGAAAATTGAGAGTTGGGAAATAAAACAGTTTGACGAATTAATTTGGCAATAATATTTGTGCGAAAAGGCTGGGTATTATTATCTTTATCACTTTTTAGGGTTCCGGAGCCAAAATGGCAAAAACGGAACCCTTATAGTTTCGCCATGTCTGTCTGTCTGTCTGTCTGTCCGTCCGCGGCTTTGCTCAAAGACTATCAATGCTAGAAAGCTGTAATTTTGCACGGATATATAAGTAAACTATGCCGACAAAATAGTGTAATTAAAACCTCAAAAACAATCTTTTTTTCCCATAGACGTAAAGTGGCGGTGATTTTTTTTTTTCTCATCCAACCCTATAGTGTGGGGTATCGTTGGATAGGTATTTTAAAACCATTAGAGGTTTGCTAACACGATTTTTCGATTCAGTCATTTGTTTGTGAAATATTCAACTTTAAAGTGAAAATTTTCATTAAAATCGAGCGTCCCCCGCTCTAAAATCTAAACCGGTGGGTGCAAAAATTTGAAAAAATTCAGGATGGTAGTCAGTATATCAAACTTCCAAGGAAAACTATAACGGTTAAGTTTGCTTGAGAATTATTAGTAGTTTATGAGTAAATAGCAGCGTAAGGTATAAAATATACTTACCTAAACTTGGAAGATTCCGTATAAAATACGAAGTCCTTAGAAAAATATTACTTAATTTTTTCGTAATGGCTACGGAACCCTATTTTGGGCGTGTCCGACACGCTCTAGGCCGGTTTTTTTCTCTAGCTAACTAAATTTCGGAACGTTTTCATGTAGGTACAATAAAACCTGTTTTGTCAGTTTTTAAATGAACTATTAATTGTGTCATTGTGTTATTAATTAGGATGTTTACATATAAATTTTATCTGTTCTACGAATAAATCAAGGAAAATATTTATCGACACACACGTGGTTTTGAATTCTGCAAATATGTAAGTCTGACTAAAGAAACGATTTGCTTCAGGAAATAATTTCAATATTTACTGTACTTTAACCCTTAATACTTATTAAATACTAAGTACCTATCCATTTTGCGAACATCATTTTTTTCCACCTGTATTTTGTGGATTACTAATGTATGGCCAAAAAACTTTTCCCAAAGTATCACATCCCAAAAATATTTACCCAAATTATCATTTGGCAAAAAATCATTTGGCAAAAAAACTTATCGCAAATTTACAGTTAGTAAATTTTTATTTGGCAAATTATTGTTTCGCAAATAATTACTTAGTCATGTTTCATATTGCCAAGTAATATTTGGTAAAATGTATCGTTTGGCATAATGTACTCTTCCCAAAATATTGCATGACATAATAACCTACTTTTCTGGGAACAGTTTGTTTCTGTGGAGGGGCGCAGTTCTAACCTAACCTAACCTTAGATTATATAATCTAACCTACTTTTTTGATAGCAGTTCGTTTTTGCGGGGGACGCAGTTTTAACCTATAATCTAACCTACTTTTCTGGTAGCAGTCCGTTTTCTGTGGAGGACGCAGTCTAACCTCATCTACTTTTCTGATAGCAGTTCGTTTCTGTGGAAGACGCAGTTCTAATATAGGTAAGCTACTTTTCTGGTAGCAGTTGGTTTTTGTGGTTGGTTTGTGCGAAATGTCATTTTGAACAAACATTTTTTTGGAATACAATATTTGCCAATATAAAACGTTTGCTTAATAAACGCTTGTCGTAATAAAATTTGACAAACTAAATTATGCCAAATGATAATTTGACCAAATGAATAAAATGCGAAATGTAAATATGCCAAAGATTCGTTTGGGAAATGAAACTATTGCGATAAGTTTTTTGGGAAGTGAAATTTGGCGAAAAATAATTTGGCGAAACGGCAGTACGACGTATTTTGTTTACCTATGTTTTACAAATAAATATCATGTAGATGAATGTAGAAGGTCAGTTACGAGTAAGTCGGTTTTATAAAAATTCTGAAAAATTTCATGCAGCCTTACTTAATCCTGAATAGGTACAATTTCGGAATAAAATACATTTGGCCAAATGACACCTTTGTCTAAACCTTTAAATTTATGGACCCACCATTTTTTCTGATGATACCACAAAAATGATGCAAAGCACTTGATCAACAATAAGTAGGTACATATTATTAATAGACAGACAAAGCAACAATGTTTCGAGCTTTTCTTCCATTGATTTTTCCGAAAAGAGTCATGAGAAGTTTGTGCGAATTCCACATTTTATCACAGAATATATAATAGCGCTAACGTACAGAATGGCCATGCTCCGTCCCGCACCAGTTCGAGTTACCCCACCCCTCAAGCGCAGATTGCAGGAAAACCGCAGGAAGGAAAGCACAAAGCAGTCGGGTGCGCGACGCGATGTAGTCGGCCGCACGGCACCAAGTTCAGGAGCGATAATTTTGCGAAACGGTAACGGTACCCTACCTGCTTCCTTTTGTAAATAAATAATGATTTCTGAAATTATCACGATTAATATATGAAATAGCTACCTATCGAATAATTCGTTTAAGTTTGTAGTGGTATATCTATTGACAGACACATTTTAATAGGTTTAAATAAATAAGTAAGATTAATGTGTGTTCCCATTAGTTCTATTGACACATATCTAAGCTATACCTACATAAAAGTACCTTTAAATGTCATTGGTTGCACTTATAATACTATAGGGTTTTACGATAGTCACTCTTGTATATCTTACGCACACATTGACGCGTGTACAGACGTCGTCGTGTCTCTATGTAGGTTCAAGAACGCGTATTTTGTACGGCGTGGCCACCCTATGATTTTATCTCAAACAAGCAGCAGACCGAGAACATTAAGTCCTCATTCGACAGAAACATCATACCCACATTTACTGTAACAAAGTCTCATACTAACCCATCCATCTCGGCTCCGCTTCCGTCCGCGTATCAGACCGTCACGGCCGTGCAGCCATTTATTCCATCCTTATCAGATGGGGACGATAAGGGGATCGCGATAGCGGGTGGTGTGAGGGGAGGCTTTAGGGATGCTTGCCTTTGGATTTTGACGAGGTTCTATTTAGATCGAAGCTTAATTTACAATGTGTGGGCGCTCATAATTCACCTCATCTATCGTTATCCATATCGTGAAACTTTAATAAAACAATGATGAAGCTCGCATCGTAACAGGGGGGCTACAACAAAATTCATGAATTGAAGTTCGTGTCGTACAGTCCCTCTCACTCTCGTATTAAACAATACAAGCGTCAGCGGGACGGTAAGATACGAAAATCTAATTTTGCGCTTCGTAGTATAGGGCCAGACAACTTACGAGTATTCGACAGCCGCTAAATGACCTTCTAGCCGGTTCACTCCCCATCAGCATTGTTGCCAGCAATCACAGTACATTTGCAAGTGATAATCACTTCGCTAATTATTAGAGGAAAGTTCACGAATGACGACCTCGGACTAGAGAACGCAACGTTGGCAAGCCTCCGACTAGATTCTAGACGGACTGAAGACATTATAGGCACGAAAGTTGCGGGTATGTAATAATGAGTGACAAATCGTTCACCATGGTCCTAAGGCCTCTTTTTTTTGGACATCTTTCGGCTGAAGATGACGATTAATCTGTGCCCAAACTCACCTCGCATCCAAGGGACGTTTATGTCTCGCGATCAGCGCGATTCCGCGATCTCTCGCGACTGATAGTACGATGGTAGCAGATACGGGACGTCCTGACGGCTTTAGATTTACGTCTTATGATAAAGAGCTGATAGGACGGGGGGGCAACCGGGGTGTAAGGATGTAGGCAGCATTGAAAACTTCATGGAAACGCGTTAAAGTTAGGTATTATTTAGCTGAAAAAAGATAAAACCATGTTATATTTGAGAGCGATGTGACGCGAATGTAGGCAGCGGAAGAAGCGTAAGTCAGATTTTGGGATGCAGTTATAATAGTCGACAAACTGTGCCATGCTTGTCATCATGGATACTCGTAAAATATTTAGCCAAAGGAAGGCCCAGTTTCAAGATTATTGTTTAACACCCTAGAATCACAACCGTTTCCACGATTTATTTTTATCATACGATATAAGTAGAATAGGCAGGCAGTACGGCCTTTGATCTTTCTATAATTCAGCAACATTGCTAAAAATACTCCCTTGAAGAATGAAACGGAGCAAATGAAGTGTTTCCACCAAACGCCACCGTACCCCATCAGTTAATCGTCAAGCGTATGCTCCAGCCGGGCTACTACGAAACTCGAAACTGGAAGTTGATGTTGTGCGGTCCCTCTGACACTTATACTAATTACTACGAGAGCGAGAGGGACGGTACGATACGAACTTCGAGTTTCGTAGTAGCCCTGCTGTGTGCGAAGCGAACTAAAACGTGGCTTTATCTAAACAGCGCATGGGGGCGTTATCAGATGGCTGATATCGCTTTCACCCCATTTACAATTGCCATCCTAAGATACAATTTTAAAAGTGTAACGTCATCCTTGAGTATTTTAAGCGCTTTGTTTGGAAAGTTTTTATTCATTTAAGCATTTTATCCAAATCCGTCAAGCCGTTTAAGCGGGAAAAAGCTAGTTTATAATATAAAGTAGGAAGTAGGACAAGTAGGAAGTAGAATTGCTTGAGGATTCTTTAAAAATCTCGTCTAGTATTTTTTCGAGCATAAATTATTTACTAATTAGATTTATTGTTGCTGCCGTATCTTTGAAAATGAAACAATTCCGCACTGAACATTTCACAAACGAAATCATTCCGTTCCTAACAATTGCACTCACGCGCATATTTCACACCCACCCGCGTCTTGCGCGAACAGCGAGCGAACGCGAATCGCGCATCGCTCACGAACTAACAAGCGCGATCGGATCGCGATGCGCTCGCCAATTTGTACGCGCGCCCGCGCTGAATTTATGGCTGATCGCGGATAGGTGCATAGGTTTGCCGGTGACAGTGTTAGGCGCATGAGGTTTGAGGTGCTTTGGAATCGTGCTGGCCACGGAAAATTGCATCTATACGGTTAGAAAAAAGATTATACAGGGTGAAATCTTGGACGTAATACAAAATTAGTGTTTCGTGCTCAGTTAATGCTGGGTATATAATACATTAACTCTTTTCTTGAAATAAGTCCGATGCAATTTGCGGTTTCCATACATACATTGTTGTAGAGGCACGAAAGTAAGCAACCGATGAACGAGTTACTTTGAATTCGATAATACGAGTTCATCTATCGCACTTTTGGCCGAGACTAAACATTGTGCTTTTCACGATCACTGCAAGGAAATAAAAATAGTGTCACCCCTCCCAAACGCCAGCACGCCAGCTCAGCACGCCAGCTCAGCACGCCAGAAATGAAATTCAGAAATTATATTCTAAAAAGTCGTATCGTATTATGAAATACTTATATTGATACGACTTGTTTTCGTTATGTGTTACATTGTTGTCGTGTTTTGCGAGCCATAAATGAGTCGGCTGTTAAATGTACATATATAGGCAGTTTTGGGCACTGGATTTTGGTTGTCTATGACCACATTTTCGAGCAGTGACGTGAAAAATCATTTGGAGTCAATACAATTAAAAATGCTTATTTTAAGCAAATACTTACTGTATACTCATGAACATAAGGCAAATTCTCTACGCCTAAGATCCCAAACAAACAGACCATATTCCACTCGCCAACAAAGCAAAACGATGAAAGATACCCCGCAATTTCTTAAGCCTTACCAATTAAAGTCTCAGAAAATATAAACGTTCGGTCTATCGCAATATCACAGCTGATAAAGGCTCACCATGCAAATGAGACGCGCGAAAAAGTGCTGATTATCTTGCTATTAAGTATAAATTAAGGGTCAGGCAATGAGGTATGCGCCACTCTGATAAATTTACAAAACGTCGTACAAAAGCTTTCGGCTTCCGTTCGATTTTCAACCAGAAACTATATGATACAAAGTCCATGGTTACTCGCTGTATTTGAATGGGAATAAGATGTATTGAGAGGCTATTCCACAATTATATTGTCACGAACGTGGAGATCGGTCGCACAGGCGCAATCGTGGTGCGATCGTTTGCGCGCACGCCACTTCGAGACGTCTTTTTGCACAGGGTTTTGTTTAATTGAAGCGATTTTGAACTGATCCCATTACTTACTGTTTCGTTCCGTAGTCCTAATAAGGAAAGGAACCCTTATAGTTTCGCCGTGTATGTCCGTCTGTTTGTCCGCTACTTAGCTCAGAGACTGTTGTTACTAAAAAGCTGTGATTCCGCGTGGGTATTTAGGTATATAAATTACGCGGACCTTAGTTAGTGGTCCGAAAAAACTTTGGAAAAGTATTTTTTTTAATCTTCGTCTACACTGAGTGAAGATGATTTTTTTTCGCGTTTAATTCCATATTGTGGGGTAACTTTGGTTAGGTCCTTCCAAAACAAGAAGTTTGAGTTGAATCAATTTTCGATTTTGAAATCTATTTGAAAAATATTAAGTTTTAAAGTGATTATCTTATAAGATTGAAGTGTCCTCCCAGTCTCCTCCCTGTCAGTCCGGCCTCCGGAAACTATACAACTTACGGGAATATAAACCACTTATTCATATTTTCTATATCCTAAAGGTAGTAGGACCCTGTGCAAGGTCCGCCCGGATTGCTACTACCATCTTGCTCGCTAATCCTGCTGTGAAGCAGCAGTGCTTGCACTGTTTTGTTTCAGCGTGGAGAGTAAGACAGCTGGTGAAATTACTGGCACTTGAGGTATTCCATCCTAGGCCTCTAGGTTGGCAACGCATGTGCAATAACCCTGGTGTTGCAGATGTTTATGGGCGGTGGTGATCTCTTACCATCAAGAAACCCACTTGCTCGTTTGCCATCCAGTCGAATAAAAAGAAAAATATCCTTCACAAGGTCTCAAACTATGTTCATACCAAACAGCTGTTACTTGCGACCTCGTCGATGAAGAATCTCGTGCCCGCTTTGGACAAATTTTGGAAAGGTTTCAAATTATAAAATACTACTTTTCTGTACACCAGCAACATTTGCGGAAATGATGAACTTTCAACAGACATATTGACCCGGAATAAGGCACTTCTGAGCAAGTACCTTACACTGTAAATACATTTATTTAATAAACTCATCTTTAATACAGGAAATAAACAAACGTAAACTTATAGGCATGGGCTCCCATTATTATCGATATCGATTAATTTGCTCCAGCGACATAATGCTTTAATCCTGGACATGTCAAATGTCAGGATAACTGCAAGTCCTGCAGAAACGTACGCTCCGAAGCACTAAAGACAAGGGAATGGGATTGGGAATCAGATAATTGTTTCACGATTAACCGGTTCGTAAAGTGTATTAGATTAGAATAGAAATACGTTTATTCAGCGAACACATTATGACAAAAAAATGAAAAACACATTTAAACAATGATAAAGAATCCATGAACAAACAAATACTAAAGTACTTTTAAAGTATTTTTAAAGTATTTTTAAAAGTACTTTTAACTCTTACATTTATTGTGTACGAATCTATTGAGTTGCCAAATAAGTCACGTTATAAATAGCTATTGCCTTACAAAAGCTCTGGGACAAAACTTGTTGTGATAATCATCATATCAGCCAGGACTACCACTGTTGGACATATCATAATTCCTATTGGAACTGTCTCAATAGACAAATACCCGTCGCCGGCCAACAAATATCGACACTATCCCATCTCTAATTATACAAAATCGTGTGGCTGTAACCGATACAGACAACTCACATATTTTATTGTGTGCCAATTAAATTCACTCCCTTCCTTATTGATTGTGCTAGCTTCGCCAACTTTGTTTGTTGTTTGAATACAACGTAAGATGAACTCTATAACTAGAACACTTAGGTTTGTTATGTCGTGTACGCATAGCGAGTATGTGTTGCATAGTGAAGAGAAATCATAGGAATTTATTGAATTGTTCGCTGTTTAAAGGTGGTACAAAGAACAATGTTTTAGTTTTGCAATATTGTGTTTTTACTAAGGCTGAGTTTCAACCAGAGACATGTTGCGAGGAATGTGTTTTTAACCCCCGACGCAAAAAGAGGGGTGTTATAAGTTTGACCGCTATGTGTGTCTGTCTGTCTGTGGCACCGTGGCTCTTAAACGGGTGGGCCGATTTTAAGTGCGTTTTTTTTAATCAGGTTTTCTAGCGATGTTTCTTAGGCGTGTTAAGCCGTTTTTGCTGAGATATTGAACTGGTAATATTAGTAAAGAATGCACTCATCTTCAGTATCTGTGTAGGATTATCACTATACAGATAACCTAGCCAACAAAAAGTTGGAAAACCCTCGACATTTTCACTTCAAAGTTTAATATCTCAAAAACGGCTCTACCGACTTTGATAAAACATGTCTAAGAACCATCGCTATAGAAAACCTGCTTTCATATAAAAAAACGGTGTTCAAATAGGTTCCCTAGTTTAAGAGTTACGGTGCCACAGACATACAGACACAAACAGCGGCCAAATTTATAACACCCCTCTTTGCATCGGGTGTTAAAAATACTACCGTACTCTTCAAAAGAACGACAAATGTCAAAAAAAGACAAAGGAGTTTACTGGTTGTGTTGACTCAGAGATCGCCACGTTACGAAAAATAATAAATAATTTACGACCAAGCAATAAATAGATAATGAAAATGATACATCGGAATTTCCATTAAGACGTTACAATTATACAATAAACGATAATCCTTGTGACAGATCACTTCACAACACATTTTAAAACCAAGCATTACTCCGTAGAACTAATCTATAGTTCGATTTTACGCTGCACGGCTAATGACTGCAGCGATAACGATAACAGGCGATAACTGGCGATAACGGAGCGATAACGGAGCGATAACGGCACATTGGTAGCTGGATTGTTGTGCTACTGATAGACAAATATCAATGTTTTTGTTGAATTTGCGCAAAATTTGGATAATCGACTCTATGTTGAACGATGTTCACTTCATTTTGTAATACACGGTGCTTTGGTTATGTTATGTCTGAGTTGTCAAAATGTTGATGTAAGTATAAATTAACCTATAGGTGTATGTATACCTAACCTACAATATTTAGTATACTGTTATAGGGTAAAATTTAAAAGCTGGCAATTGCTTTGTTATTTTGGATTTTATTTCAAAATTCTTAGAATTCTTTATTCAATGAACAATTTGTACTTAATAAAGTACATTCGGCCGTTATTCTTAGTGTTAATTAGTCCTTTATAAAGTACGCGAGGAGGAGTTAAAATTGCAAAGCAAAAGTGGCAAAGTGGCGTGAAAATAAATAAATATAAATATCATGGGACACTTGACACCAATTGACCTAGTCCCAAACTAAGCAAAGCTTGTACTACGGACACTAGGCAACGGATAAACATACTTAAATAGATAAAGTAATACTTAAATACGTATTAAACATCCAAGAGCCGAGAACAAACATTAGTAGTATTCATACAAATATCTGCCCCGGCCGGGATTCGAACCCGTGACCTCAAGCTTCGTAGACAGGGTCTCTACCACTTAGCCATCCCGTCGTCAAATCAAAATGAAGAGGCCTTTACCCAGCAGTGGGTGGATGTGGGCTGATTTTATTGATTGATTGATTTTAAAATTGCTAAAAGTGGCTCCGAAGTGTGACGTGACGTGTGAAGTGTGACGTTTCGTGTACACAGTCTACACACACAGCCTACCCCATTTTGAAATACCCTCCTGTCGCACAGTGTCCTTTATAAAGGACTTACTGTAATTTGAACATCGAACTCTATCATAATAAATGACATAAAGTTGTTCATAAATTAAAAAAATTTACTTGGGCGTCAAGAGTTTAAAGGCGGGGTGTTAATGTATCGCGCAAAATAATTAATCTTTGTAATTACATTACGATACTATTCAAAACTAAAATGAAATCAAGGTAGATAACAGGAGGTTTAATAGCTTAAAAGCGATCTTTTCTAGACAAACACTTGTATACGGAAATAAGTACGAGTATACGAAGGTAGGTAATCAGAAAAATCTGAAAAATAACTGTACTGTCTGTTTATTTGATGGGACAGAACAAAGTACACAAATTAAGCCACATGCACTACATTAACTCTACTATTTCTGATTCTACAGAATCATTACTAACTTCACTATGAATGTATATAATTCTACATACGTCTTGTGTGTTTTGAATCGCGTAACAGATACCCTGATACATATTTGAAAAGAGAAAATCGAACCTTTTCCCTAAAGCCTGTCACACATGGTTACTCCGTTAGCAATCTTTGATCGAATCATTTGCAATCTGCCAGTCAACACACGCGTACACTATGCCTTTTGCAGAAACCACCCTACCACAACCATAGAGTAACAACTACCAAGTAATAAAACCAAATCAAACCTTAAAACTAACTGGCAACGTCGAAAATGCAGGCAGTTCATACAAATCCAAACTGCCATCCGATTTTCTTTTCTAATGCGTTCCAATTGAAATTTAAATTTCGAACGGGCGCGCTGAATCAAGTGTCAACGTCACATTCAAATTTGACGTAACGGCATTGACATAGAATGCTATTTGGCTTTATTTGCGTGCGTCAGTTGAGTCTTTTTGTTTTTAATTGGCATTGGCACGGAAGGCTGCGTACGCGCCGATAGCCGGCTAGACGTTGCACCAGACAGTACGTGCGCGCGGCTCGGGAATGCAGTCGAGCCTTATTTGACAGATGCAGTGTAGACTGTGGAAAAAACAGAGACTATTGATCGAATTGGTTGATGTGAATGAAGCACGAATATCAAAATTGCAGAGTTGTTACTCGTGGTTACTCACGAATATTTACATAAGGTGTATCACAATTGTAACGAACATCTTAATGGTATTAAGCTTTACGGGATAAACTATCTTGTGTCATTCGCAGGTCTCAAACTATATCTATACTCATTCCCATTGCATCACGATTGATTGAGAACTTTATGCGAGAATACGTAACTGAAAAACAAAGAAAAGTTTTGGTGAAAATTATATCTTGTAATTTTGGTGCTCCGACAATTTTCTACGCGCTTTATACCCACTTCAGTTCCACAACCGACCGCAAATTCACTAAGGTTCCATAGCTATATAAGTATAAGTACGTATATCTTCTAACCCAAGGCGCCAAAACACAATATCGGCAAACATAACTCAGTGGAGATTTCAATATTAAGATAACTGGCCATCACATGGCGGTCGATCTCACATGCGTCGTCACGTAGCCCCCAATATCCGACCGACGATTGAAATATCTGACCTCTGGGGGCCTATGATAGCCTATTTAAACCTATTTACATACGTCATATGGGATGAGGATAAGGATCATTCTATTACGGAGGGTGTTGATTTTTATGACTCGTATTTAATGTGGTATGAATTTTAGGGACGCAGTTAGATGTGTCGGTGAATTGGCAATTGATTCATTTGATTTGATTGTCAGAGCAATTGATTAATGTTTAAATACGAGTATTTTTTTAAAGTTTTTTTCTAAGTTAGTTTTTAGATAAGGTCACGGCTTGCCACGGTATAATGCCACGGCATTATGCTGAGTGGGGACGTATTTAGCGTCATGTATGTCTTGTATTTGTTCTGTGTTTGTTTTTATGGCGTTAAATAAATGTATTTTCTTTCTTTCTAATTAGACAATTAAGACTATATCACGGTTTTTTATTGCAAAAATTACTTTGAAGTATCAGCCACATCGCAGCGGCCATTGTCACATGTACAGCGAAGTATAGAGTATTAGGATGTGTCAGTTATGAGTACAAGTTTAGAAATTAGTAGTTTTTCGTAATAAAAACCTTAAGGGCTTATTTTAGTCATCTAAACTTGATATTCATAACTTTTAAGTCCAGAGATGGGACATTTTCAAAATACTAGTATTTAAAATACAAAATACAAAATACAAAATACAAAATACGTATTTCCATTTTGTATTTAAATACTTTTTTTAGAAAAGCATTTTGTATTTTATTTGAAATACATTTAAGGACATATTTTGTATTTGCAAAATACAAAATACTTTTTAATAAGTTTAATTCTTACTATGGCAACACTGAACTATAATCTTGTTTTCGGGCCACTATAATAAAAAATTAGTTTGTATAAATAAATAAGTAATGAATCGTCCCTGACTAATTGTGTGTGTTTGTGTTCTATCTAATTTCCTCGCACATCTCTGATGGAAGCAGCCTAATCCGCTTGGCTGATTTTGGTGAATAGGACATACGCTACTTTTATGCTGGAATTATGAAAATAGTCCGCGTAGAAGTATGACAAATAGTTTACTTACGTCCATTCTCAGACCTACCGAATATATATACTAGTCACCAGCACCAATATCTGATGCAACAAGAGTGCAAAAATATCTGACACGTCAATCCGGCCTTACAAATAAGAGTCATATCAGATATTTATGCACGCTTGTTGCATCAGATAATGGTGCTGGTGACTGTACACAAAAAAAAACCGGCCAAGAGCGTGTCGGACACGCCCAAAATAGGGTTCCGTAGCCATTTCGACAAAATTAAGTAATATTTTCTAAGGATTTCGTATTTTATACGGAATCTTCCAAGTTTAGGTAAATTTTATACATTACGCTGCTATTTACTCATAAACTACTAATAATTCTCAAGCAAACTTAGCCGTTATAGTTTTCCTTGGAAGTGTGATATACTGACTACCATCCTGAATTTTTTCAAATTTATCCACCCACCGGTTTAGATTTTAGAGCGGGGGGGGGGACGCTCGATTTTAACGAAAATTTGCACTTTAAAGTTGAATATTTCGCAAACAAATTACTGAATCGAAAAATCGTTTTAGCAAACCCCTAATGGTTTTAAAATACCTACGAGTATCCAACGATACTCCACACTATAGGGTTGGATGAGAAAAAAGAAATCACCGCCACTTTACGTCTATGGGAGGTACCCTAAAAAAAATTATTTATTTATTTATTGTCAAGTCATGTTCATTACAATAAGATGTCACTTAGTAGTTTTTAGTAGTTTTTTTAGTATTTTTTTTTTGAATTTTTAATTGTACTTTTTTGTCGGCATAGTTTACTTATATACCGGGCAAAATTGCAGCTTTCTAGCATTGATAGTCCCTGAGCAAAGCCGCGGACGGACAGACAGACGGACAGACAGACAGACAGACATGGCGAAACTATAAGGGTTCTGTTTTTGCCATTTTGGCTCCGGAACTCTAAAAACAAGCCGTCTTGGACGAGTTTGGTCACAAACACTGTGTCACGAGAATTTCATATAAGTATTAGGTAGAAGATTGTGTTTCGCGCAAACAAATAGTTCAACGCCGACGAAGTCGCGGACGGAAAGCTAGTAAATAATCAATAAAGAACTTACCCTACTAATATTATGAAATTTGGTACGGTTGTTTTTAAATGCAACGTCTATGAAAAACACGATGTAATTTTCGGAAATTCCCACGGAAAATTTTGTTTTATACTTCTTCACGCCAGAATGACTAGACGGATTTGGATGAAATTTGGTATGTAGGTAGCTGGATGTCTGGAATAACACATTGGCTACTTTTTACTCCGATATTCTCACGGGATAAGGATAAAATCTAATAATTTCAACCGCTGGGTAAACCCAAAGATCAGTCAGTAAATTTTGGATAGGTTGTTCTTGTTACAACGTCAATGAAGATCATGATAAAAACACCAGATTATAATACCATGGTTGTAATTAAATGAATAAATAAACAAATAAAATTTTGGGAATAGGGAATATTACTGCAATTTTCTACCGTCAGAGTGCAGCACTAGCACAAAACCGTAAACAGTTTTTCGAGTATTTTGTACGAAGGTTGCCATAAGCCATAATATCATAATTATTTCAATTAAATTTTTGGACATATAGCTCTATCGTGACAAACGATGTAAATTTCATGTTATTTTGCTACTAATAAATGGATGAAGACCAAAGAATTGCACGCCGTTAAAGCTGCGTCAGCAGGTATTTATAATTACAATTATTTTTTTCCATTGTGACACGAAAATTAATCATACATTTGAAAAAGTTAATGGAAATTTAAACTACCTGCTAACGCAGCTTTAACGGTGTGCAACTTTTTGGTTTTCACCTAAGTACCTATGTCATAATTTCTATAGGTATTAATACTCTTTTGTCTGTCGCAGAGCTTTGCTTTATATGCCCTATTCCCAGAGAAATTTTGTAAAATCCCGGAATTTCAATTGCAACACTAACTACCAGATCGAATAGTTTACGCGTGCTAAGTCGCGCGCAAAATCTTGTTTCATATAAAAGTATTTTATTTGAATAAAGTATTTTGAAAATACCTATTTTGTATTTTGTATTTAAAATACTTAAAGCAAAAATATTTTGTATTTTGCATTTCAAATACCAAAATTAGAAAAGTATTTGCATTTTGTATTTAAATACTTTTTTAAAAGTATTTTGCACATCTCTGTTTAAGTCAATCTGCTCACTAGAAGAATTGATAGACTTTGATTAGATATAGCAATGGGACATTAGAGAGGGACAGGTGACAGGACCACTGCCTTATCCTCTTTCAGTCAAAAACACCTATGCCTGCTTCGATGTTTTGGTTGTGCCTTGATATTCGATTGTGATTTGGCGTCGCAAATTTATAAAGGTAACCTTATATTATAAAGTACTTATAGAAAGAATCTTTCGAACAACGCAGTGAGGTTGGGTAAAACTTTGCGTCTTGTGTGCGTGTGTGTAGCTCAACTAGTTTGTTTAGCGGAGTTTTGGTTGCGCTTGTGTGCGTACTACTGCGTACTACTGTAATGCATGACATAAGGCGTAGTTCCACCGGTATCTCTTTGCCGTTCGCAGAACTCTGATTTTACTGGGAATCAAAATGGGAATTTCTATTGGATTTATAGACCAAATGATTCAAGCAAAAACGCGGGTAATGCCCGGTTCACGTAATTCTAGTAAAACCGTTCCAATAGCATGACACTGCGGTGTTGGATCGATCTTGTGTAACTCGTTCGGATTGAGACCCCGCAATGTATCTCTACTGGCACAATTTTACTGGTGTAGTGTGAACCGGGCATTAGGCTAGTTGCTTCTAGATACAAAAGGCACGTTCCAAAACGTGGTCATGCATAACCCACCGATTATTAGATGCAGTTTTCCAGTTATCTAAAGGTTAATGTTCACAGATAACGTGTGGTGAGTCAACATTGATTCACGGCGCCGATACCCTACATGCGAGTCGCCATCTGTGGGACGAGGCGCGAATGCCGATGTTGCCATGCTGTTGTTTATAGGCTGTACAGTTTTTGTATTGAGAAATACTTAAATGAAGTTATACCGGGTGTGGCCTATTCGAGCAAATAATTAAAACGGTTGTCTAATGTTTGTTTTCATATGCACGAATGTATCGTTTTCTAGAATTTTCATTTGCCATAAAGTAATTTATTTCAAAAATGGTATTTTCTTCAGGGTTGATATTAAACTAACCTAACCTAACCTACGCATTCTATAAGATGACATTATAAAAAATCTTGAAAACAGTACGGTTCTATATATTTTATGGCAAACGTTGGTATGGAAAGTGAAATTCGGGCAAATGAAATTCGAGCAAGTAAAGGTATTCGAATTAAAAAATAGATCGTACTCGTCAAACTGAACAAAATGAAGTCGGTTAATTAGTTCAGCGACTTAAAAAAAATAGTTTTTTTTTTATTACACTTTAAAGTTTATTCGAGAAAGTAATGTTAAGCAAAATGTTTGATATAAATTGTAGTGTGACAGGCGACGTCAGTAGGGTGTATTGATAATAGTATTTAATTTGTATGAAAAAGTGGAAATCTAAAGACACCATTATTTTTAAAAGTCGCTGAAATAATGTTTTTTAGTCTGCGAGTATGATCTATGTTTTAATTATTTGCTCGTATTACCTGTAATACGAGCTATGTGGTCTGCCACACCCGGTATAATAAATAATAATAAATAAATATCACAGGACAATTCACACCAATTGACCTAGCCCCAAAGTAAGCTTAGCAAAGCTTGGGTTATGGGTACTAAGCAACGGATAAACATACTTATATAGATAAATACATACTTAAATACATATTAAACATCCAAGACCCGAGAACAAACATTCGTATTCATCATACAAATATTTACCCCGGCCGGGATTCGAACCCGGGACCTCAGGCTTCGTAGTCAGGTTCTCTAAGCACTTAGCCATCCGGTCGTCAATAATAATGCCGCAAAGAGCTCTCTTATGTGCCATTTTTTTATACTACCTACTAGCGCTTTCGGAAATATCATCATTGGCGATGATTCATTGCCAGGAATAAGCCGCAAGAAAAATGACAGAAAGTAACTATTTCAAAACAAAATATATGAGTACCTAATCACAATTATCAGTAAATTACAATATAAGTATAATAGAAATAATGCAAAATGAAAATAGCATCAAATAGATGTAATGCTTGACAGTTTTGACTTATTTTATAGTCATGACATAAACACACATTAAGTAGGTACATATTTTTTAACAAAAAAAGACAAAATCAGAAACAAATTTAGCGTATTATATTTCAGAAAATGACATATTTTTACACATTGGCAAAGCTAAAATTTACTCGAGTGTGAAGTTGTGAATAATGTTAACTCTAATGTTCACTGAAATGCTAACGCTGTCCACATTCCTATTCTGTGATTTCAACTGGTTTACATCGAAGTTTGTTTAGCCACCAAAAGTAACCACAGTCATTACTAAGACCAACTAACAGTAAAATATTTATTGTGGGTAGTTTTTTTTTAATTTATCATTTTCCCATCACGTTCTTTACTGCCAGAAACATCAGTAAAACAAATAAATTGAACATGTAAATGACTAAAAATGGAACTGGCATCGTGACACGTTATGACAAGATGGCGGGCGGCGGTCCCGCGCAATTTCCTACTCCGTCCGTCATGTTGGCACCAATGCTTATTTCATTCTTCCCGCTTTTTTACTTTCCACAGACTAGATAGATCTGTATCAAGATGTTTGAATATCGCGCTGCGAGGCTAGTTTTTTTTTGTTCACATTCTTTTGTTTGGAATGCGGGAAAGGTAAACACAATCATAAAAAGTACATACGTATTCATAAAAATGAATGAACTATAAGGTCAAAGTTGAGGTTAGGTATACTACAAACAAATATATTAAACTCCATGATAGTCCGTAATTCAAAGACAATAGCATTCAATTATGAAGCATAACCTAACAAAAACTTATCAACCGACGCCGACGCAAAATCGAGCATCATTTGTTTACAAAATTAACACATTTACAACGCACCTATTTCCAATTAATGTTCATTCCAAAATTCATCGCTATCGAATTTAAATTCAAAACAACTATCTAATCGAGCGCCGGGAAAACAAAGGAGCATCATTCACTGAAGAACGAATGAACGAACGAATGGATTGAGTAAACAATATCTTATTTCGCAATAATCCCGCTAGGGAAGCTCTGCTAATTTCCTGAAAGAGATGAGGACGGGGCGTTTACCGTTCGACGTTTTATGGCCCCTTTTTACACCTAACGATTGGTCCGGCTGGGAATTAAGTCGTACGTTTTACGGTCATATACAGTTTTCAATAGAGTTAATGGACGTTCATGTTCGAATTCAAATTCAAAATTTTATCGCATTCCGCGTCATACGTCCTTAAAGTAGGTAATTAAATTGCTATAATTCACAGAGAGGACATTAAAAAATGTAATTACTGTAAAATGTAAATTTTTTATAAGTACCTAGCTATATTATAATGAAATAATAACAAAAAGTGGACCATGCAAATAAATCTCAATCTCAAAATTCTCAAAAAAAAAAAACTTTCAGTCTCAATTACGAGTTTACTTAGTTCTTTAAACTTAAAATAATTTCAATGACTAAATATTGTTTTAATTTTTCCACCAAGAGACTTAGGGGCTGTTTCACCATCCATTGATTAGTAAACTAACGGTTTAATGTGATGCTGCCTCCGTCTATTCGAACAAAACAAATAGAGACGACAACACATTTAACCGTCAGTTAACACTAATCAATGGATGGTGAAATAGCCTCTTAGAATTTGAACGGTGGGAAACATAATAACATACTTACACAATAAAGTAGACCAAGTATGATAAGTAGGTACTATCACAAGTCCAGTAACTACAATCATACAATTTAATTATTTGTAAGATTTATTACCTGTTTTCTGCTAATTCTAAGTAAGCGGTATCCTATGTTTTAATGTCAATCTCCAGCCTTGTACGGACGTCATTACATTCGCAGAAAATTATACCGTCGTTTAGTCACGCTTATATGGATTAATTAACACAAGTAAAAATCCTTTGTTTGAAAGATCAAGTAAGAACATTTTCCTCATGACTTTGGCATTTAAAAAGTAGCACTAAATATAACAACACTCATTAACCAAATATGTCTCTAAATAAACTCAAAGCTTACTACCACTCTGCCGCTACATGTAGGTGTAAACGCAAATACCTAAGTTTGTGTGACAGATATATTTAAAACTAGCTTTTGCCCGCGGCTTCGCTCGCGTTAAATTAGGGGTAACACAGATTTACTTTCTACGATCTTCATTTTCATGTTTTATGTAATTGATTTTTCAGAGAATCACATTTGCAAATTTTCGAATTAAAAATCGATTTTGAAGCCCTGTTTCACACCTTCAGGTCAGGAGTGTAATTTTAGAAAACCTACTTGTTTTTTTTTTTGCACGCTACTTCGTACCTTTGCGACATAGGATTCCCGTGGGCTATCTCACGAGACTCTTTCGAATAAAAAAAGATTTTTTTAATAAATAAAAAAGAAAAAGAAAAATCCCGATTTTCCCGCTCCCGTAACAATTTTCGGGAATTTCTCTCTCAACGCTCCCCTACACTCCCCAAAGAACCCACTTGCCAAATTTCAGCCTTCTACGACCAGTAAAACGAAAAATCCCGTTTTTCCCGTTCCCTTAGGAATTTTATAAAGTCCTCTCTCAATGCTCCTCTACACACTCCCTAAGCATTCTACATGCCGATTTTCAGCATTCTGCGTCCAGTCAAACAAAAAATCCCGTTTTTTCCCATTCCCGTCAGAATTTCGGGATATTCTTTTGTAGTGATCCCTTATACTCCCCAAATAACATACATGCCAATTTTCAGTTTTCTATGACCAATAAAACGAAAAATTCAGTTTTTTCCCGTTCCCGTGGGAATTTTGTAAACTCCACTTTCAATGCTCTTTTACACTCCCCAAGCAATCTACATGCCGATTTTCAGATTTTGCATCCGTTAAGTGAAAAATCCCAATCCTTTTGTAGTGCTCCCCACCCCAAAGGAACCTAAATGCTAAATTACAATTTTCTACGACCAGGAAAACGAAGATTCCATTCCGTTGAACTAAATATAAATCTCGTTTTTTCCTTATTCCGTGGGAATTTCCAAAAATCCTTAAAATATTTTTTTACTATTATAATTACCTACTTCTGTGCCAAATTTGAAGAGTCTAGAAATTATTGTTCTAAAATTCCATTGAACTGAATATATAAATCTCGTTTTTTCCTTATCCCGTGAGAATTTCCAAAAATCCTGAAATTCATATTTAACTTATTGTAATACCTATTTTTTTATCAAATTTGAAGAGTCTAGTTATTATAGTTACTGAGATAGGGTCACTCAGAATCGAATATGTAAATCCCGATTTTTCCCGTTCCCCTGGGAATTTTCAAAAATCCTTCCTTAGTGGATGCCTACATTGTATAAGGTATCTATGTGCAAAATTTCAAGTCTCTAGGTTCAGTGGTTTGGCCTGTGCGTTGATATATCAGTCAGTCAGTCAGTCAGTCAGTCAGGACTTTGAATTTTATATGTATAGATATCTATGTGCAAAATTTCAAGTCTCTAGGTTCAGTGGTTTGGCCTGTGCGTTGATATATCAGTCAGTCAGTCAGTCAGTCAGGACTTTGAATTTTATATGTATAGATTACAACAAAATATTTTTGCGAATACCAGGGATATAAAATTAAGATGTTTGTTCTTCTATCACACAATAACAATATAGCGGATTTGGTTTAAATTTGACAGACCCTGATAGTTGATAAGCCAGTTCTTATTAAACGAAGTCGCGTGCAACAGCTACTTAGTAATAAATAAGATTTAGGGGCTGTTTCACCATCCATTGATTAGTGTTAGCTGACGGATAAATGTGATGCCGTCTCTATTTGTTTTGTTCGAATAGACGGAGACGGCATCACATTTAACCGTCAGTTAACACTAATCAATGGATTCTGAAACAGCCTAAATCTATATTGATTGGCCCAAACAAGCCTTCTTACTACATGTAGCTACTTTTTTCCCTTTAAAGTTAAAGTGTGCTACTGCGGAGCAAAGGCCTCCCTCTTTTTCCGCCTTTCGTACTGCAAGGCTACTGCGAAATTCGAAAATCGAAGTTCGCGTCGTTCCGCCCGTCTTACACTTATACTATTCAATACGAGAGCGAGAGGGATGGTACTATACGAACTTCGATTTTCGAATTTCGGAGTAGGGTCTCTGATGAGAGCATGCTCTTGCCACTCTCTACTTAATAGGTATTATGCGTCCAAGTCGTTCCTACCATTAGTACAGAATAATAAAAAAAATGTATACATTTGTTTGATTCAAATTTAATAAGCATCGGACATTGTAAATCGCTTCGCATAGGTTACGCGCCGACAAGTCACGTTACTTATTGTTTTATTCAATTCAGAGATGGCGCTGTGCGCTTCATCGCGTACGTTTATCGCGCTAATAAGGAAACGGCGGAATAAACTGATTTAGTTGACTGGCTTTTGTTTTGATTTAAATTTAACTTTGTTTTTCGAGAGGGTTATATACCGCGTGTATTTTTGATATACTTCAAACTTTAAAGGTAGTTAGTGAAGGCCCTATTAATCATATTTTGTTATGTTCTAGTAAAAAAAATGAATTATTATTTTTCTTATAAAATAAATTAGCACGCAATGTATCACTACGTGATACTGCCTTGTTTTTATTCCAAACGTCGCACTTGTTGACGTGACAGCTGTCACAGAATATTTCTCTTTCGTATCAAATTATTGTACGTATCACATTGCTGCTCGAAAATATTTAAAAAAATAATTATGCTCAAGTAGTTAATTTTTAATTCACAATTTGTTTTGATATCGGTTCACAGTACTCAAATCTTCGCCTGGTTACAGTTTCAAAAAGACACAGCATGTATATTTATTATTATCTTACTGCATATTTTAAGAGTAGTTATAGAGGCCCTAGTAAACATAATTTCATGTATGTTGTTACACAATTAAGACTGTTTTCTTTATAAAATGAATTTACACGCAGTGTATCAATGCTGTCTTTATTCGAGACGAAGCACTTGCAAACAACAAATTTCAATCGTCTCGCCTCGCCTCGTTTCGTCTTACTTCTCCGATGGAAAATCACCTTCAAACCAGTTTAGAATTCTTATAAAATAAACCTAACCTTATCCATAGTTTTCTATAGGATGACCATTTAAAATCTTTAGAAAAATATAAGGTTTCAGCGAAAACAATTCGGACAAACGATGATTCGGAGCAAAATTACGGTATGACTAGCAAAGAGCATGCGAACTTTGGCGCTCCCCGAAAAAATATTAAAACACCTTGTATATCTTGTTTCTGCATTTTATTAAATGTTTCCAAAGGGGTTATGTTATCTGTAATCAAAAATTGGACAAGTGAAATGATCACCTGTCAATCTTAGATCGAATCATTGATGAACAGTCGCGATAAAGATCTTCGATAAAGAACGCAAGTGATAAACACTGTTTACTGCAGCTAATTTTATCTGAGACTGATACATACTACGGAAATATTTATTTCGGAAAACTTGGTTCCATAAAATAAAAAAGGAGAATATACAATGAAAATAAAATAAAGCGATTAAGTACCTACTACAAAAATGTGTTAGTTTAGAACTTATGCTACGATTAGTATTAAAATTAAAATAATAAACTACGAGCTAACAAGAAAACTGTTCCAGTGCTTACGAGTAGCAAAGGGACAATTCAATCTACTCGCTATTAATATATGATTTTATTTTTATTTTGAGATGACCTGATGATCCCAAAGGTCGTTAGCAAGATCTTTGCTGTTTTCTGGTTTGGGATCATTTCATGACATGCGCATTTTTTTTACATGTTGTCACAAATAACTGTTTCTTTACTTCCTTTCTATACGTATCTACACCACCTACATAGATTTGATGACAACGCACTTTAGGTTAAATATGTTTTATTCAAATGAAAGTAGTAATAGGTATCAAATGAAAGGTAATAACCAGCCCATTCTAAATATATATGGGTTATCATAGTTTAAATCTACCATTTTCACAGAACTACTAAAACAATAAATTTAAAGAAATCAAAAACCCGACTGCTTTTGAAAACACTGACTGTTGAACTTTAAGTTAGCTACTTAACAAAGTTCTAGGCCCTAGTAGACTTGTTTTCTTCTTTTTAGTATTTTTTAAAGCAGTCGGGCTTTCATTTTTAATGTATTGGTATTTTTAAGGCAGTCGAGTTTTTTGATTTTCGAAATTATTGTTTTTCATCGTATTTTTTTTGCCAATCTAAATTTGGCCTTAGACTTTTGGGTTAATAAAACTGTCTGGTCAATTAAATTTCTCACCATTCGCAGTCACGTTCCGTTGCACGCTTCGTTCAGTATCGTGTATAATGACACGATGGTTTACAGTTTACACCATCTGACTGTCTATCTGAGATCGCGATAAGATAATAAAAAGCAGGTGCAATCAATACATCAGTGTCCGTTGCGATGCATTCAAGTCAGTGAACGAGATGATTTTTTATAAACTTATAGAAATATTTTTTTAAGATGATTTTTTTTTTGAATCTTTTTCATTTCTTATTTCAATTCCAAATTTTTACCTTTACGGTCATCCCGTGAAATTTAAATTGAAAATACAAACTGAAACATAGATGTATAGAAAAACCAGAAAAATAAGACCAACACTGGGAATCGAACTCAGGTCCTCGGCATTCCGTGCCGCGTGCTATACCTACCGCTACACCACTGTTGGTCAACGGCACAGACACGAATTTCCCTATGCATCACATACCTCAGTCTGTTTACATCGCCACTTAAGCAGTGACCTAGCGCCATCTATATTATCTAGCTCTCAACGAGAAGCCTTCAGTCTGCATCGGAACTAACAGTTCACCCGGACAAGAGTTGTCGCTATTAAGCAATCAAATTAAGATTGTTTTTTTTTGGTTCGATTCCCAGTGTTGGTCTTATTTTTCTGGTTTTTCTGTGCATCTATGTTTCGGTTTGTATTTTCAATTTACATTTTTTTTTTTACTTTTTTTTTCTTATCTGTAAATTCTTGTGATCTAAATAAACTGTCGCATTCCCAGACCAAGAGTTCGCAGCTCCAAATAATACCTCATTTTGATTTAGACTTCATTAAATTTCTGAAAGTTCTATAAAAATGATGGCATATTTTGAGTTGATCTAAGAGTGCGTTATGCCTTTCAAATTTCGAATCAATCAGATTATTACATGTGGGCGAAATGCGAGTTGAAATATTTTAAAAGACCCAAAGTCGTATTCGCATGTATGATAATGGTATATTGTTCAATTGTTTATAGCAGTCCATCTATTATTATTATTTTTATTTTTATTTTTTTATCATTTCATTTCTTTTTATTGTTTGACATGATGCAATGTAATTTCTTTATTGTTAGTGACATTTATTAATAATTTATTTACCTATTGCTTAATGAGCATAGACATAAATTTTGCATGCCAGATGCTGGAGAAATGTGTGCGACCAAATTATTTATAAGACCATTGTATACACCACAATTTATGCGAAATAAAGTAATTTGAATTTGAATTTGAAAAAGATTGAATGTAAAATGAAAATAGGTAAGTATTGATATTAAAAATTAATTATAATAGCAAAACTAATTCCCGTTGTCGATTTGTCACTAGTTAATAACGCAAGAAGGCAGTTCTTTGTGTTGGTATCGGTGGAGCGGCTTCATTTCCTGGCTCGCCTCTTGTCGAACTCGGCACTGGCTGGAAACAAGCGCGGCAGCGGGTTGGTTTTGTTATGTTGGCAGTATCGCTGGCCAGTGTTAATTTGTTCAAAATTAGATTTAAGTAACTGGCAGTCATAAAATTGGGTGAAAGCTAACGAGATAAAACTGTTAAAAAATTAATACAGTCGAAGAAACTGGATGACGTGTTTAAAATTAGATTTTTTTAAACTGGCTGTTATAAAATTGGGTGAATGGGATACTTAATATTTTTTTTTGCATTTTTACATGGCGCAGTTGAACACTTAATTATATGTAGTCCACCTAATTTATTAATTCCGGTGTTATACCTAGGTAAAAAACTTAAGAAGATGACCTGTTGTGTAGTAATAACATGTTCGTATCTTAGATAAGTCGATGTAATATATATCTGTGCCTAGCGTCAATGACCTTTTACTTCACTATTCTGCGACCACAGTCATGTGCAATATACCAACAGTCTGCGTAACATAAAATATGTCTGTATAATAAATCTGTCATGCAAAACCCGCCTTCACTTCCACATAAACCAACATATTCCTTAAAAAATCGCTTAACTCTTAATACAAACGAGACAAAGTTTTTTTAAAGTAAAATATAAAGAATACTGTTTTCTTAAAGGTACGCTTTACGCTCCTCCTTCCGCTTATGAAACCGCTGTAAGTTAGTCGCTAGAACCAACGTTCGAGCAAGATGCAGGATTATCATATTGTATTGTTTTGATTCATTGCCATTTGTTGAAAGTTTGCTACTTCAATCGGGTGTTTTAATTTATACTGTTACACTTGGATGGGCAGGGGTAGCAATGTAGTAAGTATGATAATATTATACTACTATTATTTTCATTACATTAGCTACGTTGTATCTATTTTCCTCTTCTGTATCGCTTACTATTTCTTGTGTACAATAAAGAGTCTTTGTATTGTATTTTATTGTACGTTTCCTTTCCTCTCACAATTTTTGTACGTTTATTTCGGGGATTTTAGACTCTTCGATTTAAAAAAAATATTTCAAAATTCAAAATTAAAGTGCAAGTCTGAAATAATTGTCGTTTTTTATCGAAAATATTTTTTTTTTTAAATGGGTAATAAATTTCGAGTATCACTAAGGTCGTCGTCGTAGCGTATAACCTGGGCGTAGTCCCATTAAAATTTGGAAAAAAATATTCCTACCCTAAGGGTAGTAAAACAGGGGATGACTGATTGTACTGTATGACCAGGCATAACTTTTTACAGAGTATTCCAATTTTGATAATTATTTTTCTTTTGGATAGGGTGTACCTCGAAGTTGGTTTTATAAAAATTTGGAAAAAAATTACACCAAGAATGGGAAAAAAAGTATAAAATTAAAAACAGTTTTTTAACAAAAAAATTAAACCGCCGAAAGAATTGAAAAGCAAAAAATAATAAAGCTTAATACTTAGGTATATCAAAGAAAAGTATAACTAGGTACCAGTTTGAAGTCGGTGCCTTAGGTAAGTACTTGACTTTATTTTTTTTTTTCTTTTCAGTTTTTTCGGCGGTTTAATTTGTTTGTTAAATAGTTTTCTGTGATATCATTTTATTTTATTTTGCCCATAGCTCATTTTAAATTTATTAAGTCCCTAGTGTGTTGTAATTGTGAACGGAACTTGCGAAAGCTTAAACCGAAAAAAACTACTTTGACTATCTTTTCTATGCATCTGTCACATTATTTCACACGCAGCGTTCGAAAGTAATGTTCCACTTGGCACCAGATAGCGCCAGCTTGAGCCTCCGAAGCACCATCCACGCGGATGGTAGATTAGCCACTCGCTCACTTTGTCCTCCTCATTCAGCTTGGGAGCGACAGAGATAGCACACGGACTGGTGATTCCATGTCTTGTGTGGGGTTTAGTAATATAACAATATATAGTAATATAATAACTATAAAAGTTTCTGAGTGATTGACAGACAACACACTTAAACAACTTGAGCTGGGGACTTCAATTTAGTAGTTCGGTTGGTTTGGCGGTTGTGGTTGATTAGAGATGCACCACAATTTTAGTAGGAAAAGGTACTAACTTATTGTTTTTTCTTCCACGGAGACAAACCCGCGAACTTATGCTAGTCACACTTGAAACCCATATATTTTGAACATTTAAAAGTTCAAGCAAGCTTGCAACCTGCAAAGAAATTTAAAACGTATGGCAGCTACACGGCCCAAAACCTCTCATTTCAGAAGATGCCTGTGCCCCCTGCAGTGAGACCTATATAAGCCAAGATGATGAAAATGATGAAGAGATTTTTTTTTATAACAGTTTTATAGTTCAGATACATATATTGAGAGCGATAATTTTTTTTTGAAGTTAGTTAGTTAGTTTTGCGGATATTCGGACCTTTGTGCAAGGTCGTCCAGATTGCTATCACCATTTTACTCATTAATCCTGCCGCCAATCCTACCTTATTTTAGACCGTAGAGTAAGTAGAGCAGTCAGTAAAATTACCGGGACTTTATGCTGTCAATCTTTTAATGTTACTCGCTAATTTCTACACTGTGTCATAAAAAAAAAACAATAGGTAAGCCACACAGTGAGCAACACCCTAATTTCTAAATCAGGATCAAACACAAAATAACCGATACGTTTGAACTCACTCCCGTATAGTGCGAGATCTTTTTATTCGTTTAAAAACCCTCCACTTGGCTCTCTAATTCCCACAATTGCCCAATAATCATTCTTGCGAGCGATCGCCGCGCTAAGCCAGATTGCCCGCGCGCCGCCGCTCGCCGATGGTACTCGAGATGGTATCGCTTGCTCTTTCCACGCCACGACTCAACCTTTGAGGGGTTATTGATATAGCGCCGAGTGGAAGAAACCTTTGCTTTATTTCGTCGATGCACCGTGTTTATTTTCCTTGGTATATTTATTAAGTCTGTTATCCATACTAATATATCCATACTTAATATTTAAATGTGAAAGTGTGTTTGTGTGTTTGTCCGTCTTTCACGCCGTAACGGAGCGATGGATCGACGTGATTTTTGGCATAGAGATAGTTTGTGGGCCCGAGAGTGACATAGGCTACTTTTTACCCCGGAAAAAAATGCACAGTTCCCGAGGGAACAGCGCGCGATAACCGAATACCACGCTGGCGGAGCCGCGGGCAAAAGCTAGTATTTTTATATATTCATTTATTAATTTCTTTGTATAATGTGTGCAAATAAGTACAAACACTATAACTATAACTTTGAATAATGTCAAATTTCAAACTTCCAATTTGTTTTTGCTGTGCGTTTGTGATACTGATATACTTAGATATTGCCTTATACCATGTCGTCATACATCATAGGTACCTACATAAAACTAAATTTCGAAAAGGTCACAGGTGACCGAAGAGCTGGCAGCTACCTCGAACAAAGAATTGGCCTAGCTATTCAAAGAGGAAACGCTGCCAGCCTCTTCGGGACCTTGCCTAAGGGGTACTTCAAAGTCAAAATCTCTTTATTCAATTTAGGCTATAACAAGCACTCATGAACGTCAAAAAAAATCTACCACCGGTTCGGAAAAACCTCTGTTGAGAAGAATCCGGTAAGAAACTCAACGAGGTACTTTTTTTTAAGAACAGATTCACAATATTTATATATGATATCTATATACATTACAAGTATTTAACACAACTTTATTTTTAACACAGTGGGTTCGCTATTTGAAGGGATCGCTTATGCGGAGCGGAATTATTATTATTATTTTCCAAATATCCCTGTCCATGATATGATACTCTTTAAGTAGGTACCTAATTTGTTTTAGTTATAGGTTTTATTTGTATTTCATGTAAGTTTTTTAACTCTAGAATATAATATATTTTTTAATTTAATGCTTATTACCTATTTTATTATTCTTTATTTTCAATAAAATTAAATGTGTACAAGTTTTTTCTAATTATCTTCAACATTTTCACAAAACGTTGGATTTATTTATCTGTAAGTACACTGAACCTTTTGTCATTGCTTTTTTATTCAAAATGTAAAAATACACATTTAAGTGGTACATTTTGTCAAATCACTTCTTCACTTAATTTTAATAATAACAATAATATCATGGAACACTTGACACTAGTTGACACCAATTGACCTAGTCACCAAACTGAGCAAAGCTTATACGAGATGCTTATATAGATAAATACATACTTAAATATATTATATTAAACATCACCCGACAACAAACATTCCTATTTGTCATACAAATATCTGCCCCGACCGGGAATCTAACACGGGACCTCAAGCTTCGTAGTTAGGTTCTCTAACCACTTGGCCATCTGGTCGTATACACCACGTACAGTACTAAAATTAAATTTGCTTACGGATAAGATGTATTAGTGCAGTATCGAATCAGTGTCGAAGCAAATGCTAGGATATTCCCACGCCAATATCTACGCGTAGATGCTACTACGAAATTCGAAATCGAAGTTCGTACCGTCCCTCTCTCTCTCGTTTTAAATAGTATAAGCGTGAGCGGGACGGCAAGACGCGAAGTATGAATTTGGCACTTCGTAGTAAAGGGCCTTTCGTTATTATATTATTGCGTGTTTGAGCAACTCCGAAACTATAAATCTATGCCAATTAGTACTTTATTTACCAACTAGCTTTTGCCCGCGGCTTCGCCCGCGTGGTATTCGGTTATCGCGCGCTGTTCCCTCGGGAACTGTGCATTTTTCCGGGATAAAAAGTAGCCTATGTCACTCTCGGCCAAACACACAAACACACTTTCGCATTTATAATATTGGTATGGATGCCATATATTATATGTAAATTGTCATGAGTGTTCTCTCTCGCTCTCATTTAACTTTGAACTGTAGCACTAAGAGATTTCAATCAATATATCAATTTGTAAACAAAGATTTATTTATGAAACAAAAAACTAAATAGAGCAAATTTAGAACGCATTATTTTTCGATTGCACAGTGGTGCTTAGCTACTAAAATTAAGTAAAAATAACTAAATAGAAAATAAATATTGATATTTATTTTTTTATAATTTTTTAACTTTATTCTAAAGACGTTAACATTAAGGGGCTGTTTCACCACCCATTGATTAGTGTTAACTGACGGTTAATTGTGATGCCGTCTCTATTTGTTTTGTTCGAATAGACGGAGACGGCGTCACATTTAACCGTCAGTTAACACTAATCTATGGGTGTTGAAACAGCCCCTAAGTATTTGTAGTTTTTTCATGTAGCGAAACTTTTTGTCTCAAGTCAAGAAAGTACGAAGCTCATGCGGTTTGCATAGAAGGTTGCGGGCAACACTTAGTCTTAAACAAACTAATATTTCATAACATTAAATAAATATAAAAAGCGTAGTTCAACTATAAACTTCACGCAGCGTGAGGGGGCGTGGCGCCGCGTACGCGCCGGCGTTAATGTCTGCGCGTAGATCATTATGCGCGAGATTCGATCTATCGGTTATTGCACAAGGGCTTTACACATTTTGAGCTGTGTTTGAAGTTGTTCTTGAATACTTTTTGTTTATGACATTTTGTAACGTCGAATTATAATGAAGTTGAAACTTCTCGTTCTGGCCATTCTTTCTTTATTTGTTTATTTAATGTGATTTTAAAATTAATCTGCTTCATAAAATGAAACACAATTAAATGTATATATATATATATATATTTATCGAACACCACAAATCAATAATTTCTACGATAAGTTTACAAAAAGGTAAAATGCAAGGCAGACAATGATATAATATCACTCAAAACAATCGAATTTATTTTATATGAGTAACGATATAAATTACTTGTTATTGAACGGAACTCAATAAAATTAACTACTTATAGTAAACTTTATCTCTGTGGGTACACCTAGAAGAGTAGAGATTATATTTAGCCACACTATCTCCACATCTGCACCCAAACTATTAGAAGCCTCGCAAACAACAGTTCCTAGACAATATCTCGTTATCTATGCAACTGTGAAGCTACAACCAGTTGACAAAGTGCACTACGTGATATTGCAACCATTACTCCCCGTGATTCATATCACACTCCCCCCCTAAAACCCCCACGAGCCGAAAGCTCCCGCTTTCTAACAGATAACGCCGTGCGCTGTCCAGATACCTATTAAAGATTCAACCACGAATACAAACGAGGCTAATGTTATTGACAAAAACTTCGGCCCAGCCAAGTGACTGCGGCGATACGGTAAGGAGCCTTTAGAAAAAAAACAAACGTCAGACTGACAGCGCGCCCAAACTAGCCACAAAACACCAACCAGCAAGGTGAAACAATCAACAAATTCGCATCACACAAACGGATCGGACATTTATTGTCCGCTATCGTGGCATTCCACCTCCGTTGTTTACAACAGAGACGCTCAATTTGCTCGGGAGACTTTTTATCTCATTTTTGCTAGCTTTTTTTCCCAACAAAGAGTCGATATGACAGGTTGCGATGTATAACACCGGTATCGTTGGACGAAAAAGAGAAACGAGTAATCGAGCAATCGGACAAAAACAGAAGGAGCGGGCGGGCGCGGCAGCACGTGACAATTGCATCTACAGCGGTGGAGTGCAGCGCCGTATTGGATTATTGCGCCTCTATTTCGATTAAGCGTCTCGACAGGTTTGTTTTGGTTTAGTACGTCCCAATGGGGTTGTTTCCGTTTGGCGAGATAAGTTTTTGAGTGGGAAGTTATTGAATATATGTAGTTATATTTTTAGTGGGGATGTGAGGGATGTGGAATAAACAAAATTCTATTAGTTTGATCAGTACATTCATCCTTTGTTTATTCATCCGTTCAATCTTAGTAGATTTTATACGTTGAAATCAATACAGCTCGCCATGTCACGGAGACTTATCTGCTTGTCCATAGAGTTGCGAGTCTTTTATTAACGCAGACTCAAATTCTGTAGTTTGCCTTACAAAAGTGTTGTGCCTTAAACTTTTCTTATTTTAATCGAATAGGTGTATCGAGAAGCGAGTCTGGGCACTCGTGTGGAACGCCGATAGTGACGGACGGCGGACCTCACTCGATACGCCGCTTTGCCGCGAAAATCTATTCATATTTTCAATTTTTACCCAATTTTAGACGTCTTTTAAGGCCCGTCAGGGACCTGGACAAAGAGATAAAGAGGATTTCAGTCAAGGCTGCTAAGTTTATGGGAAGTAAACTATATTTTAAACATAGTTTCATCTAACTAGTAACGTTTGGCATATAAACTCGGAGCATTGGTCGGGCCTTTCATTCTTTTTTCACTTCAAACTTATAATATGAATTTTACAGCGCATTGCTGTTTAAATGTAATGTTGTAATTTTTTGTTGAAATAAATATGTTTATACTAAATTGAAAGACGTCTCTTTACATGAGAAGAGGGCATAGTTTCTACGCACAACTGTAACCACCATTTCTTTCTCTGAAACAATAAGTGTAGAAAGAGATAGTAACTGCGATTGGGAGCAGTTATGCGTTTAGACAATAGGTCTTCGGGTTCAACCTGCGTCAATCATGCCGCCCACAGTCGAAAAATTCGGAAGCAATCGGGATACCGATGTAACGTCGGCGCGAGATGGATTCGAAAATTAAAACCGCCAGCTTGCATGGCTGACGTCTGTCGGCGGCTTGCCAGTTCGATTTCAGGCTTGTTCTAAATATGTCAACACTTCTTTGTTATCGAGCGACGTGCGCGCGGAAATGAAAGTCCATCGAGTAGAGGACTCTATTATCGCATCGCATATTATATTGCGCTCGTGAGCAAATTAACCGTCCCATTTAGGATTATCGGGGTAATGTGCTTGTAATACGAATCGTTGATTAAATTTCAGTTGTTCTCGCATTGGTTTTGTTGATGACCTGTCGAGCTTTCGTTTTGCATTCAGATTAAGTATCCGTTTCCCCGCATTTATAGTAGGCGCACACCGCTGAACATGATTGAGTGAAGTACTTGGTACTTAAAGAGCTTAATGTTTTTCAGACTCTTTTCTCTTTGGATCCGTTGTGACGTGAAGCAATTTCAAAAATCGAACACCCACTGGGGCGCGTCGCGTCGCCGACTTGTCAAAAAGAAACGCTTAGCAAAAATCCATTTCAACTTGTCGACTCATGCAAAATGCGATAATTCGGAATGCGAAGAAAACTTACATGAGTGACGTATCTGAAGGTGGCAGGCGATGTATATCCTATATAGACTATACATAAGGTATATCCGAGAGTCGCTCACTCGTCAGGCTAAGCCGTTCGCAGTAGGCGACGTACCTAGTTGAAAAAGTTCACGAATGTTACGCGAGATAGCGATGCCATTCAAACTCGAGTTCGTACCCGCTCATGAAAAAGTGTTTTGCGGTTTATCAAGAGTTTTTGTTGGTTTTAGGGAGATTTAATGTGAACGTTTTTGTTCGAAAGTTAGCGGTTAAGCAAATATTTTGTTTAGTAAATAAAGGGCGACGAGAATATTAGCAAAAATAAAATTGTTAACTACAGCGCGTTGATATAGGCGTAATCGTTGGATAGCATAATCCCTAATGAACGTAAATTAGTATTAATAAATAATAATAATAATTTATTTCACATTTATTGTTTTAGAGTATTAGGTACCAGTTAAAAAATAAAAACCATTTTTTTCGTCGTACAAATTAATTTGGCACGCAATGTATCGGTAAGCCCTAACTCAACATACAATTTGACGTTTATTTCTAAAGCTTATCCTAAATAGTTGACCCTCAACGATCCACATCAAAAAAGCTAAAGGATTTAGCATTTCCCCAATGTATCGGCGTCACCTGTCCGGTGATGCGATCGCGATGCTATTATGCTTGCTCAATCGTCAAAAATTCTTTTGTCCGCTTGAGATAAGCCACGCACCACTGTGCGGTACAAGGTTATATATAAGGATGAGGGCCATATGAAAAATGCGGGACTAAATTATTAAATGCGATACGTGAGTAGTATTAACCCTGAAAAAAAAAAGTTCTGGTTTTATTACCGTAATCTCTACGTCAATAATTTAGTTATCGGTAATACTAATATAGTATAAATATTATTAATAAATTAAATCCAATGTCAGACAGTCTCATCATAAAACATATTTTACATTAAAATTCCTTAAAAACTGCAAAAAAATTAAACGCAACTAACAACAATTTCAATGTTAGATTTTTCGTAAATGATTATTAATATTTACTTAAATTGTCATTCTGAAGCGATTGGGTGATTTTTTACTCTGAAGCGATAAGACCGCCTATTGCTTACCTTTTTTTTTATAACAAATAGGCTTACGTTTGGGCTCAATCTCGATTGATGGAAGGCGAAGATGAGACCTAAGATGGTACACGTTTGCCTAGAAGGTGTCTGTTCACTTTGACCTTAAAGATGTCTAGGTTATAGCGTTCCGGAAAAACTGACCTCGGCAGAGAGTTCTACTCCTTAGCTGTCCCCATATTGAAAGAAGAGGCAAACTGCTTCGTGCGTAATGGAGAAATGGCTACAACATAAGGGAAAACCTACTAGTCGTTCGGTGACGGAAAGGGGAAATCTTCACATACCTGTATTTTCTGTACTGCTTACTATGTGTTGGTATGCAATAAAGATTTACTGTATTATATTGTATCAGGCAGGCAGCTGGAAGCATCTGATAGGTGATAATGTGTAGCTGTTCCTTGGTCAATTGCAGTTGCAGCGTACCTACTAGAACAAGAAGAAAAAGACATGAAACTAAAAATAGTAAGAGCCATAAAAAAAACGTTTTGTACCTTTCGCTGTGGACTAGTCACATTTAAACACTGGCCACTTTTAACAGTTTTTTTATTCGTTGTAAATTTTGATTTGGTATTTAACGGTTGTAGAAAATGTAGGTATGGTGAACTACATATACATATATGATAATAGTTTATTTTCCTCGGTTATCACGTTGACTATGACACGACGACTCTGTGGAAAGTATTTTTATATTACCCATTCCTTTTAGACCTGTAAGAAAAACCTAAATTTAAAATGATCGTAAAAATATCAGCACTTCAGCGGAAAACCCAAGTCATTAAACCAGTGGCTTGTTTATATCACAAGTACAACGTAGATCGTTATCGGACTGTGTAATCCGCCGTGTCCACTGATAATATTGAATCGTAAAAATCGCACTTGATTAAAAACTTTATCGGTTTTTTCGATAAGAAACCGATACGGCTGAACGCGGTTAGTGCCTCGACGCGCGTCGAAGAAAACGCTTGTTTGAATTTGAATTTAGAATCAAGTGCTGGCCGGTTATGGTGTGCAGTTGGGTCTTTTATTAGGAAAGCGCGGTTTCAATTTTCAGAGGTAGGTGTTGGGTGTTTCTGTTTTCCGATGTTTGATAGATAAAGAATCTAATTTTACGATGTTTGTTTTGTTTTTATAAACTAACGTGAATGTTTATGACCAGTTACCTATGTCTTAAATTGCTACATACGAAAGAAAAAAATTACACGTTTTGACTTTTTTCTCTGCGTAGCAAAATCGTATAAGTATCAGTTTATAAATAGTTAGAACGACAGATATTTACAATCGAGAGCATAAATATCTATAGCCACAGAGTCAAATATACATGGAATGGACCTATCATCACCCACCATCCGACCATCGGCTAGTGGCATAAAGGTGAATAGGTATTTTTGTACGTTGGATAGGAATGCATACAGTCAGCAAAAAGTTTGTGTTAAAAATTACCTTTTATTCATAACTGGTTAACATACGACCGATAACCGCTAGTCGTCGTTTTTATAGTAAATTATTATTAATACATTGTATTTTTATCACACATCAGAAATATTAATAAAACAATGAATAACCCGCAAATCCCAAACCAAATAGAGCTTTAGGAACTTTTAAAAATTTACTTTCAAGCATCCAGAATTAAGACAAAAGGCTTCAAAAAAAAATTTTTTTTCATTACCAAAATAGTAGTGGTTTTAGGAAAAAAAAACGTTGGCTAACTATCGTCATAAGTGTTTTGCGGGCGGCGCTCTTATCATAGCGTATAATACAGTGGGTGCTATCGCTATCCTTTGTCTCGGCACAAACTTTCCTCAATAGGGTGGTAAAAACCATGAAAAAATTACAAGTCGCGACTCTAGTAAAACATTTTATTTAACCCTAAAAACAAGAATTCGAATTTTAAATCTTTTGAACACGCCTGTAATAAAAAAAATCTATTATCTGTTATAATCTATACCTTCTTTATATTGTAAAGGTTGCCTTGAAGACATTAATCTGAAGCGATATAGCCTTGCTTAACTTGGACTTTTTTAATGAACTAAAAGGATTTCCTTGCTCACCCGCGACCTTACGATAGCTAAGCTTATGCAAAATATACTTGTTCATGCAGTTCCTCCACCTCCACACTGTAAGAACACACACACACACACACTGTGTCTAACAACTGATAGTATGGTGTACAGTTGTGTTACTCTGAAGATGAGCTCTGGTTGAGTTCGAAACGTAATAAAAGTTTGTCAACTAATTGTATTGTTAACAACCTTATTATCAAGTCCCGGCGCCTATCGAGCGCAGTCTTATTTGTTAAAGCCATCAGGGGCTAAAAGCAAAGGCCGCCCGAAAAAAACGTATGCACTACTGGGCTACTCCAAAACTCGAAACTCGAAGTTCGTGTCATGCGGTCCCTCTCGCACTCGTATTAAATAGTATAAGTGTCAAAGGGACTGCACGACACGAACTTCGAGTTTCGGAGTAGCCCTGCTGAAAATTTAACGAACCGGCTCCGGCAAATTAGCTTTGGGGGAAGCGATTCTATCCCGTACCGCAACGTGTAATGTATATTGCTATTTTATGTTAGTAGTTTATTTATTGTATAAGTATTACATGTATGTATTTATATAGTTGTATCATTTGTATTTATTTTAATATTATTTATTTTTTGTTTGTTTTTATTTTCTGTTTCTGTTTCTGCCACCTATTTTTGTTACACATAATTTCTTGTACCCAAATGGTTGTCTGGAAGAGATCGCTTTTAAGCGATAAGACCGCCTTAAGTGTTTATATTATAAGTTTTTTCTACTGCTTTATGGTAAGAATATTTGTATTGTATTGTATTGTATTGTCGTACTCTCTGTCTACGGCCAAGTTACCTAACTGTTTGCGATTATTACACTGTAGCTTCTTACGAAACGCGCGTTTTCAATTTATGTTTTTTTTTTACAAAAGATTAGTTTTGATTTACGAGTCTGTTATCATTTTTAGTTACTGCTGCATTTACTGTTATCACCACCGTAAAATCGTTTCAGTGGCAACAGATAGTTCTACGGGCTATCAGTTGGCCAACGTTGGGCCAAACATTGGCCAAATCTAATCTCATAGTATTAGGATATCTAAATCTTGAGTTATTTTTACTGAGATATGCTAAGGTTGTCTGATTATTTAGTGTTACTTATCTAATTTTACATCCTGATTTTATAGCGTGATAAAAAATTCGATCTATTTAATACAATAACATTAAAAGAGAAACTTCCGTGTATATACAAATGAATATATATGCAAACGAATAAATTCAGAACACTAATATTTGACAGTTTTTTTTTTTGATTAAATTGTAATTTACTTAATGTGTTTTAAAAAACGGTAAAAAAATGCAATATCAAAATTTGAATGAGTAAGAAAGAAGACAGTAGAGAGATCTTATAAAATATTAACAAGTTTGAAACTGAATCGTGGACTTTATTTTTTGTTCAGTTTCTTAGCTTCATATGTTTTGAGATTACGTTAGGCAATTTAATTTGTGATAAAAATAAATTTCCTCCTATAGCACCTTATTAATGCGCATTTGACTATAAATAAAGTTTAAGACATCCTTAAACTTTAAAACTTCTTCTTCTTCTTCTCTTGATCCAATTATTCGAGGTCACATCTCCTCACTTTTCTTCATCAACTCGACCTTAAGTTATTTGTTCTAAGACCGAGCCTGAGAAGAGTTCCATCTTAGGTTATACTGCATCTTAGTCTGTACTTTTGGTTTCTTTTTCTCAAAGTTCAAAGTCATTAATTGCCAGAACACAGTGATACAAATTATACAGTTACTGTTGTGTTTCGGCGCGGAGTGTAAGACAGCCGGTGAAATTACTGGCACTTGAGGTATTCCGACTTAGGCCTCTAGGTTGGCAACGCATCTGAAATACCCCTGGTGTCCAGATGTTTATGGGCGGTGGTACTCTCTTACCATCAGGAGACCCACTTGCTCGTTTGCCATCCAGACGAATAAAAAAAAACAAGTCCTCTGTTGAGATGGGTTACATCCGCCTAGAAAATACTTTAGTGTAATTGCCGCTCTAGATAATTACATTAATTTTTTTATCAGTCAAATTAAAATTACATCAGAGCGTTTATGCTAGTGCTGAGCCTGCATTTTTGTATGATTTTCTCGATTATTTCATAAAAATTTAATGAAAATTAAAAATGTTGTCTGATAGAACACTGCTTTAATATAAAGGTTAAATGTGTCTACTCCAATAATTATTCGTGATAGACTTTTATATTCTTTAAAACGAATTCATGTTTATAACCGGTTTTTAAAGAAAATAAAAGTCTATAACGAATAATTATTGGAGTAGACACATTAACTTACGTATTAAGAAGTGTTCTATCAGACAACATTCTTGGGTTTCATTAAGTAGTTATTTATGGAATAATCGAGAAAAACTAACAAAAATGCAACATTGCCAGATCAGCAGGTATAAACGCTGTTAAAAACTAGTACGTTGTAAAATCCAAATTATACACAAAAAAGCATTAAAAAAATACAAAAAGACTTACAAAAGACTAACTAACGCATTCATATTTAATATTAGGTATTATCTTTCATTCAGTACCTAAAAATAGTCACGTTTTAAGCACTTGAAGATGTTTGCCAATGTTTGCCAAACCTCACCGATGTCAGCCAACGTTTGCCAGAGCCCGCATGCATTTTTGCGATTGCGACTGCACTGATAGCTTATCAGCGGTTACGGGCTTGTTTCCAATCAATGGCTATGGTTAGATGTGCAAGCTTAAAGGTGCGTTTATATGACGACAATAAAGCCTATTTCACTTCTCATGCTCGTAAAGCTGGTATTTATGCTGGCGACATAAAACTATTTTTTAAGCTCTAGTGCATAAAGTAAAATATTTGTCTAAACCCAAAGTAATGGGGCGTCCACAGTCCCAAACAATAAAGTGTCTTATATTTTTTTAATAATTTTTATTTTACGTAAAGCTGTAAATCAATTACTTAAATCAATCAAATTAAATCAATAAAACTAAAAAATATATAATTATATAGCCATCCATGAAAAATAAAAGTAGGTAAGTAAATATCTGTAGGTACTAAAAGTAGATTTAAGTGAACAGTTGTTTCCACTGCTGCTGTTTCATTTTCTCTCAATCGAAGTGAAAAGCTGAAAACTCGAGCATTAAACCTATTTTCTTATTTTTTAATTATTTTGTAAAATAGGTCTTTTATGCTCTTGTTGCACAATCTACTATTATTTATTTGTTAGTAAAAGAGTACATTTTCGGCGTTACGTTAAAAAACCTATGTAAGATTTTCAAAAAATATTGGACGCTATTTTTTGTCTTAGGTACTAGGTATTTAGTAAAAAATATTATTCAAATGCGCTACTAAAAGTAAATATGTAGAAATATGTTTATTCTCTAAAAAATTAACGGTCCAATCGGACCTTTCCGAATTTTATCAAATATTTCTCACAAGAGCTTTTTTTTTTATTTAACTGGATGGCAAACGAGCAAGTAGGGTCTCCTGATGGTAAGAGATCACCACCGCCCATAAACATCTGCAACTGCTTATCTGCTTATGAAATACTATGTTTCTGTTGTGTTTCATCATCATCATCATCATGTCAGCCGAAAGACGTCCACTGCTGGACATAGGCCTCCCCCAAGGCTCTCCACTCAGACCGGTCTTGTGCTTTCCGCATCCACCGCGATCCTGCGATCTTAACCAGGTCGTCGCTCCATCTTGTTGGAGGCCTACCGACAGCTCGTCTCCCGGTCCGCGGACTGTTCTGTTTGCATTGTCTTATTACCCCTTCTTCTTCGTAGTACCATTCAGATTAAGTAATACTTCTTCGAATAATGATCATCTTTATTTATTTGTAGTAACTGCATGGATTTAGACATAGTACTGAGTAAATTAAATAATTTTAGATAAAATAGCAAAACATTACCTACAATCTAATTTTCATAAAATTCAAAAATTTGCCAGCACGCTTACCTAATCTCCAAATCTAATAGATATCTACTATTGATTACATATATTACAAACCCACTATCACGCAGGTAATCACGCGATTACACGAAAAATAATTGTAATTAGCATTGATAAGAGATAATAACTTATCATTATCATTGACATCGCAATAAAAGTGTCAACATCATTAATAAGTGCTCGATACAAATAAGGAGTTTATTTTGAATTGTACAATACCTAGTTTATCGAGTGATAGGGTTTTGTGCTTGGGTTAAATATTAAAAAGAACAAATCAACCTTATTTCAATTAAAAACAATTAAATTTGATAGAAATGGATTGGTCAACTTTTTCTTGTACCGCTTTGCCATGATTGCGTCCCCCATTTTCTTAAACCACAATTTTTTTTCTACATTTTCTATGGAAAAAAAAGACCATTACGAGCGCAAATAGTTAGTAGGTTAACTTAGTTTTAGAGTATTCTTGTGTTTTGTATATAGGTATAATTATATGCCTACCTAATTGACAAGATTTCATTTTTTCAACACCTGTAAATTACTACAGGAATCGAAAGAGTTTTGCCTCCTGAACATGGCAAAATATTTATTATAATTTATTTCTCCATATTTAAAAAAATACAAAATAATTAAAAAATGTTTCTGAATTTGCCAATACTACGACAGAATAGATATGTTTCCTTTGCCTTTAGCACCAGAAAAAGGAGCTGTCATAATTTTGACAACGTCTACTTCAGATTTACGCATGATTTACGTGATCTTTTTTTTAATAGAGACTAGACAAAAGTAATGGTTCTATTATATCGTAGTTTTGGAGTTAAGCCCTTTTCGAATAAGCACATCTTAAAAAATTTGTAATAAATTAATTAATAATCGTAGCGAAATTTTAAAAATATCAGCGTCTTTCTATTTCCAAGCAGAATACAGAGAACGAATCAAATTATAGTCTTAGAAATATGAAATTTATTGTTGGCAATAAACGCATTTTCTTTCTTTCTTTTTCTTTCATTATTTTATTGACTATAATCCTGAGCACACGAGTCGTATGTGTTATAATATAACAGTTTTTATTTTTACGAAAATCTGTCACTGTTATCTCATAGACAGAATAATAAAGAAGAAAAAGTTTATTTACCCAAATTCACTAAACGTACATATTTGTCGTAATCTAAGCTACGCACGGACGGGTTTGCAGCAATTTTGCGCAAAAAAGCAGCGTCACTGCTGATCAGAGTAAGGAGCAGCCCAAACAGCATCTTAAAGATGATAGCTGATCATGTGTGTTGTCCTGTTTTAAATGATATTATTTTAAATGTTAAATCCAAATTAATTTTTAAATACTAACATTATTTTTTAAGATTGCTACTAACAAAAATGAGATCTATGTTATCTTTATAAATAAAAATTATTATTATTATTATTAAGCCCATTATTTTATGAGCTACCTCTCCTAAGCACGTTTATTAGTAGAATTCTACGAGCTATAGCCCCCCACGATAACTAAATGCAACGGCCTGTGATTGGTCAAGTATCTGTATCTACAGCTCATTGGTGCCTTCATTATTTCCAGAGCCATTCGTCCAATTACGCTCACACGGATCTCAGCGTCGCATTTACAACCTAACCACACATTAATAGTTCTAAACGCCAATATTCCACACATATTAACATACAAACTGACGGATAACATCTATACGGCTAGTAAAACCATTCGAGACGTGATAAGATCAGGAATCTAATATTATAATTTTATTGATATTACTTTGGATTAACTTACTAGTGATTCGAACGTTGTTGATGAGTTTAATTTAATCGTAAACTTCTACGCTGTAAGCGTGTGGCATAAAGTTTTTTTTTAATATTCAAATTTGAATAACTTTCTTTACGTACACATAGTAAGATAAGAAGGGTAGATGAACATTAATTCGTGACATCACAAGTTACGACTTTCATTGTCTATGGTCGGCTGATGATAAAAAAAGTGTTCCAATTTTGAATTCAATCTGTTCTCTGTCAGTAGAACAGATTAAATTCAATTGTTCCTTATCCAATTCGATTGTTCCTTAGTTGCTCTCACGGTAGCGTTAACATTATTTAATTATCCATAAAGAAATTTAAATAGTAACAACGAAAATTAAGAAAAACGGCCAAGTGCGAGTCGGACTCTATAGAACATTAGACAATAGTAAAAAAGGCAAAAAAAAAAAAAAAGTGTTGTACGGGAGCCTCCCCTAAATATTTATTTTATTCTGTTTTTAGTATTTTGTTATCATAGCGGCCACAGTAATACATAATCTGTGAAAATTTCAAGTGTCTATTACGACTCAAGAGCTCTGTAACAGACGGACGGACAGACAGACAGCGGAGTCTCAGGAATAGGGTTCCGTAAGGTTCTCGAATGGCGTCCGGGGACGAGCTGTCGCTAGACCTTCAAGAAGATGGAGCGACGACTTGGTTAATTAAGATCGCGGGATCACGGTGGATGCGGAAAGCACAAAACGGGTCTGAGTGGAGAGCCTTGGGGAAGGCCTATGTCCGGAGTGGACGTCTTTCGGCTGACATAATGATGATGAATATTATTAATATCACAAATTTATACTATTAGTAGCACTTAATGCGTCATTTACTGTAAATACTAACCCCCAAAATGTTAATTTATGAATTAATCGTGACCATCTTTAATTATACATTCCATAAATAAACTTAACTTCAATAACAAACATTAATAAAATTAGCTTTTCACACAAACTAGTTCGGCCCAAATTCACAGATGCTTTTTAAGATAGAAGCGGAACATTCCCATCGATACAATAAACAAGTTGATACGGCATCGAACATCAACCTTAGAATGCAAATGGCATCTTTCCAAGCTCCTAAATATGCCATTGGCCGTTAGAAATCGTTCTAACGACCAATTTGTGTCAGCCATTTTGTTTGGCCCACCCAAATAATTTGGGTGTAATCGGGAAAAATCGATTTTCTAATTTGGAATTACTGTTTAATCTGTGATCTACTCCCGTTAGTGGTAAAGAGACCGTCGTTATTTATTAATAATCGATAAGCGAATAAAATATTCTATTAGATTTTTTAATCGAATCAGGGTAATGAATTAGAGTTGTATCGTTCCGCCCTAGACCTTAAAAATGTAAGACGAAGAGTGAACTTTGCTGTAAGATCGGTGTATGAAAGATTATCTAGTGAAGTTATTCGTTAGAGAGCAGTTTAATCCATGATAGGAACCGATGGTTGGGATAAGCAGTTTTAAAAATAGTTCCTATTCTATTTAGATTATTATCGAAACTTATTTAATTCTTATTCAAACAGATACATTGTTGATTTACTTGACGAAAGAATTTAAAGCGTGTCTACAAACAAATTCACTATTTTAAATGCTTATTTAATTCAGAGTCAGTACATATCGGTGTTACAATACATGGGAGAACATTCATAACTTCTAACTTCTTCTTCTTTTTTAACTTTATTCTTGTCAGTTTGACATCAGTTTGTATGGGCTTGTACACGAAATATCGGGTCGGTATTCCATGTCGGTATTGTCCGTGCCAGTAAATAGTGTCACCTTTTTTGGATCAGGGGTGAAAATTTTTAAGTAGCCGCCCATGATCACACCTTTTTTCTTTTTTTTCATCTTTTTTTTTCAAGGTGCAAACGTGCCAAGCCGGTCGCCAGTGTTACTGGAAGCATCTATAATTAAAAAAAATTGAAAAAAATAACATTAACTGATATTTTACGTCAAACTAACCCAATTATCCTCTGAAGTATTCCTATCACACACTGATTCCGCATAAATACTGTTATGGCTGTCTCTTTGAAGATAGTATCTTCTGAAGTAGGAAATAAGCGAGAGGCGACGCGTGCGCAACCCATCTGTTTAAGAGGCTCTTGACCATGATGGCTTCCTGAATGGGCCACGTGGTCATAGGGGTGGAAGTGGGGAACCTTTTGTGGACAAATAGATGGTTATCTATAGTAAAAAAATATTGGTAAATGCTTCGGGGTGGCTGTTGCCACCTTTGTTAAGGTGGCTCTGTGGTGTGGGCTGGACTCTTGGACTGTCCTAGATTACATTCCTAGATTAGATTCCTGTTCTAGATTAGATTCTGTTATTTTTTTGAGCATGAGTCGCCGGAATGGCCAAAGCCGCTAGATCTTTGGATTTACTTACGTAGGTATTTTTAGCTATTCAAGAATATTTGCGTAATTATCTACAGAGAGAAACTAAAAACTACTTAAGTACATAAACTGAAAACTTTAAAAAAGTTAAAATGAATACCTTTACTAACTAACAGATTCTATGAACGAATGTCCATTACCGTGTACACACAAATCAATTTACAACATAATAAATAACAACAATTTTCTTTTTCAGGTAAGTCTAAAGCAAAATCAGTATGGCCAACATTAAGGAGCTGCCATTAACCACAGACGCGGTAAGATGTATTGGGGAAACATTAACCGTAACAAATCAAAACGTGTGTAAACGCATTAATACTCGTAATGTGGCTCGTGTGGGACTGCCTTCCGCTAGATATCGTATCTGTGGTGAATTATTTTAAAGGTATTTACGGAGCTTGCTTTTAAGAGCTTTCTTTTTGATTTCTGCTTCAAAGTATTTCCATTTTCGCGAGATCTAGCACAACTGCTTATAATTTACAAAATTTATGTCAAATCTGTATTTTTTTTCCTTTATGTCGTGCTTTTAACATTATTAGCAAAAAATTTAAAACTAGAATCTAAAAAAGATTCGTGAAATCCCATCGCTCTCTTAAACCGATATTAATCCGGCCAGATTAGGAAGTCTTATAGGAGCAGCGTAAAATCGCCGGACGACATCTTGGATTGACCGTGTAATGCAGTTAATTGAGATGGTTCTTTTTTCAAATTCGTTTTGTACTTTTTTTTCGTAGTTTTTTATTAAACGTGTAAGTCGATTCACAAGAGCTGGCACGAATTAATTGATCGAATGTTATTTTGTCATCGTGCGAGAGCAGTTGATTCATATACGCAGGGGCCCCCTAATATTTTTTTTATTGACTGGATGGCAAACGAAACAAGCAAGTGGGTCTCTTGATAGTAAGAGATCACCACCGCCCATAAACATCTGCAACACCAGGGGTATTGCAGTTGCGTTGCCAACCTAGATGCCTAAAATGGGATACCTCAAGTGCCAGTAATTTCACCGGCTGTCTTACTCTCCACGCCGAAACACAACAGTGCAAGCACTACTGCTTCACGGCAGGATTAGCGAGCAAGATGGTGGTAGCAATCCGGTCGGACCTTGCACAAGGTCCTACCACCTGCAATATTAAGCAAAGAAGGTATCTTTCTTATTTTACTTTATCAAAAATAAGTCAAAAATACAAAATTGCCTCACAAAATAGTGGCGAGGGGTGTATTTTTTGAGTAGGCAACGTAGTAAAAAAACACGTACTTACCTTAAATGCAACTTATTAAGAAAGAAAACAATGTTTTAGACTAATAAGAATTAGAAAGATTAGAATTTAAAAATAATAAAATAAGATAGGTCAAATGAGAGAAAATAAGTAGGGCATGTATAATGGACGTCACACTTCGTTATTAGTGTAGATACACCACCTTAAAAATTGGTCATACGCTGCTGCACGTCATATTTTAAGCCCCTCATTTACTTTCATCTCGACGTTACCCTTATTAAAAATGTTTCCAGCGAACTGTACTTACGGATCTGCCCTTTTTCCAAAAAGGCGCGAAAAAACATTTATTCACCTCACCTTTGACCGCAAAATTAAAAAAAACTATCGCCCTAAAAGGACCCACATATCTTGTCAAAAAGATAAACCCGCCCACTCGCTGGCGACCGAGAGACAAATCTGCACAATTACTTACCGCGCTAATGACGCGATACGGCGATGCCGCACGATTTATAGACGCCACATCGATGGCGGGCTTTACATAGCATTATAATATTTAGAGATAGGAAAGGATTTCTTTTTTAGGGTTGAAGGAAAATTTATTGGGCGCTTGATTGCAAAGGGTTGATCCTGATTGGTTGCTGAAAAATCAATTTCCTCTTTTTTTACGAGATTAACTTTTTCTTTACTTACCAGCACAGAGTGACAAATTGTTTGATATCAGAAAAACAGAATAAAAGCTTAACAAACTTTCCAGAAATATTTTTTTACTGATAGCTTACTTTTGAAATATTCTTCACGGTATATCAACAAATATAAATTAACAGTAAAAAGTAAGTTACTTTGTTTCTTTTTAATTTTACTCATATTTGTCAGGCTGAAAATTTTCCATAGCTACAAGAACAGCCATTTGCTAAAAGAAAACAACATTTTAAACGTGGAACAAAAAAATGCAATTTGGAACCAGAGTCAGTCCATCACTGGCTAGAAAGAAGTCGGTTTCTGAAGTTGGGTGCTTAAACTCTGCTTAACGTATTATGGCTGTTTTAAACAGTTTGTTAGTCTGTTGAAACAATGTTTTTTTTATCTATGGTATATTGTGTCTCAAGATATACAGTAGGTTTTTTATCTTCTTTATTTGGTAGAAAGTTTTTGATGATGAATTTAGTGTACCTAAATAGATACAATATTTATTTTTAAAATAATACATTGATATAAAAACGAAATTGTTATTACAAGCTTTGGAATAGTGATAATCATCTTTATTTTTGTTTTGTTTCCTGCCTGTCATAAATATTTTTCTGTAGTTTATTTTTTCTTAATTCTCTGTTATCGCCAGGTTTTAAGATCTAAATGTAGGTACCTAACATAATTGAAGAAATAATGTCGTCCGAACCATATTAAAAAAAACTAACTGTAAAAATATTGTAATTTTATTAAACATTAAACATTTATATCAAATGAACTTTTTGAAAAAAAAAACCGTATAGCTACTTTACAAGTACGACACTTATATCTCATCGCTCAACCACCAAACTCCCGGCTTATTAACCTAACATAAAAAGATAGCTGATAAACGCCCCCAAATCATGTCCGCGGGAGCAATTACCAAAGTTCCCGGTGACAAATATCGTCGTCTTACAAATAGCCCCCCGCGATTTTTTTATCTACGCGCCGCAGGCAGGGGCCTTGATATACAATTTTTCAAGATATAAGTGAAGTTGAGTCTTTAAAACTTTATCGTGGCACCTGGGTGATATATAGCTAGCATTTGTCATCTGGCGGTTCAACTCTAGTTAAGATATGTCATTTAGGAGGTGAGCTAATCGCTATAGGATTTGAAGTGCCTTTGCATAGTTTTGTCGTAGACGTGTTTTTATAAGGTTAAGTACCTATAAACTTTCGCGATTTTCACTCATTGCTTATATATTTCTCGGTACCTAGTTAATCAGAGAGAGAGAGAGAGAGAGAGAGAGAGAGAGTAATATTTGCATAGCCACACATATTCGACACACAGAAAATACACAAGAAGGAATGAATATTCCAAATTAACATCGAATAAAATCGAATCGAATAGTATAAAAAAAATCAAGAACTATTTATGATGATGGATTTACCTAAGCTCTCTTCTGCACGGAATCCGGTGATAGGAAGTAGGAAGATATAGGGGTCGTGATGTATCCTCGGATAAATCGCGTGATGTCAAAACATGTGTTGCGTGTGGAAGTGATAATGTAATAAGAAAATCAAGTGTGGGTAGTTTGAAAAATTCTTGATACCCTACAATTCAGTCAGTCCACTCGTGACCACGGCCGCTCCGATGTGGTCGAAATCTCGAGGCAATTTTAGCATTGTCCAACAGTGGACGTCCTACGGCTGATATGACGGCAATGATGATGATGAGTGTGGATGAGACTGACACAGAAACGGTAAAATATATCCAGTAGTAAGTTTTGTGGGCTGATTTGAACGGCTGACTGATGTAGCTCTTGACAAAGTAAACATTTAATAATGTAAATATTATTCATTTTAGGTACTTTTTAATAGGTACTACTACTACTTTACCTTGTACTTTGCTTCTCAGTAAAAAATATATATATATGGAATTAAACATAGGACTTTGATGCTTAACGTTTTTATATTAAAAAAACAAGTTGTATGGCTGCCGGAATAGTAAAGTTTCTTTGTAAAACTATTTATTCTTTGAAAATTTATGATTTATAACGTCATGCATTAATGTAAAGAATTAATTAACATTCTGAATTATAATTAATTTAAATTAAACGGCATGCTGAGTGATTATTTTAATTTAATTAACTGGTAACAGTTTATAATACCTACAGTGCTTCTAAAGCAAGCACTAGCACACTTTTTACGAAAGGAATGACTCGTATGTCAAGTATAATTTTTTGATTAATAACTACAATATTGTTTCTTATCATACGTAATGAAGAAATAATTTTCAAATTTTACTTTTGTTCTTACAAAAAAGGTACACATATTTATCTTTAAAATATACTTCCAAAAACGTCGTCATACGTTGATTTCTAAATTCTATATCCCTTTGGTAAAATTTCATCGTACTTGTTGATAAAATTTCGTCAAAAACATCTCAATAACAATCATAAGAATAAATAAACAAAAAATACTGAATTATTTAATGAGATTACCGAAGTAAATATAAAATAATCTTTTGTTCCGAATCAACCTTTTACAAAACCTTCTACAAAAATGAGTAATAAAACATTAACACAGCGCAATCCGGACCCGAATTCGGTATCGAGATGGCATCTGTCTCGGGTTTTTATTTACGGCCTAATATCCGGTATCTAGCAACTACACGGTATCTCACTATCTGAGATATAGAGATACCGTTATTTATTTCTCACCCACGCGGACTTACGAATATGCATTTGCATATTTTGCTACGCGCAAGCGCGAATCGTGGCTTTATAGACAAAATGGTCAGCCAGGTTTTTTAAGTTTAATTTTTAAAAAAGAAACAATATCTCTTCCATTCACGGGTTGGCAAGTTATAATGGAAATTTATACATGTATATATTTCTAGATCCTTATATATAAATACGAAAGTGAATTGTTTATTTGTTTGTTACGCTTTCACGCTTAAACTACACAATCGATTTAGGTGAAATTTGGCGCACAGATAATTTATAACTTGGATTAAAACATAAGCTAGTTTATGATAACAAATAGTGCAGTTCCCGTTTCTGGTTTTTACTAATACAATGTACTTATTACTGGCAGCCAGCATTTTTTTAAGGGAGGTTAAAGTTAAGCAATTCTTTAACTTAACCATGACATTAGTTTTTTAATTAGTAAACTAAAATTCAGACTGTAATACATTGCAATGTATTATATTGCAGGCAATTATAATTTTGTTAGAAAGTAAACAAAGTCTTAATTTTAGTTTATTAATTACCAAGGATCGGAAAAACGCCCGTCATTTTGAGAAAATAACCCTGTTCCGTCGCTAAATTTATATAAATTTTGGTAAGTTAATAAATTTATAAAAATTAAATACCTAATAATATTTTTTATTAATACCTATAAGGAAGCCTCTACTGTACGGAACAGGGTTATGTTTTCAAAATGACGGACGTATTTCCGACCCTTGTTAATTACATATATTAATGTCATAGTCAAGTTACAGAAATACGTTAGGTACTAACCTCTCTTTAAAAAAAGTCTTGCTGCCGGTAACACACTGTATAACCATGAGAGCTACGTAAAATGCCCTTGTGAGTATACTTTGCGATGTTAATAATTCTACATTCATATTGTAACATCACACGAGATTGATTCGTAAATACTGCCCTGACACTCACACATATTTTTTACGCACAGCGTAATTGTATCATTGACTATACCACGCATTGTCGCGTATAACGCCAATTAACACGACTAACCCTTATTTAAACAGTGCGTGAAATAACGCGTGATTTACGTACATCGGCTTCGATGGTCGATCATTTTCAAACACGTAGCTGGACGACGCGCAATGTATAGAGTCTCACGATACTTCCCGCATCGTTCAAACGAAGCTTACCGTCAAATAACGCGTGGTAACGTAGAACATTCCCCGGCGACAAGAAAGTATCAAATATTAACGATCGAACACACCTGAAGCACGAACCTACGGCATGCATATGAACAGGACGGACACACCAAAACAAAATTAACGAAACATCATTAAAACACCGACTTAAAACCGCATAAACCTCCCCCTAAAATAATAAAGGCGATTTTCCAACCGCCCATTCACAAGCGCACGCAAAAGTTAATTTGCAACGCTGTAAAAGATAGCATCAATTCGTATGTTAGCAAGAAACACATTTCAAGAGAAACATGGCCGATGCAGGGATGGGACCGAATCGAAACAAAGCGTTGTGACATCGCGATAAGAATCGATTGGCTCGAAACGTCGCACCAAAACGGACCGAACAAATTATCGATTCATAAAAACATCGATTTTTAAAATATTGCCGCGCGGTTATCGCGTCATTGTTCTGGATAGGGTGGCCGGTTTTTTTGCGATATTAATGCGTATCTGCATGATTATGGCGAGCGATCCGCGACATTTTTAATGGCGCTTTTGAGGAATGCGGGGCTTTGGACAAGGTATAGGTAGATAATGAAGGTACTTTTGTCTCACGCCATCAAGCACTGATTAAAATAGGATATTTCAATATGTAACGCCATTGATTAAGTAGACCCTACGTTAGTATCCTCGGGAACTGTGCCTTTTTTCGGGATAAGAAGTAGCCTATGTCACTCTCTGGCCATTAACTATCTCTATGACAAAAATCACGTCGATCCGTCGCTCTGTTTTGACGTGAAAGACGGACAAACATACATACAAACATACGAACACACACATTTTTGCATTTATAATATTATAAATAAGTAAGCGACGGATCGACGTGATTTTTGGCATAGAGATAGTTTATGGGCCAAAGAGTGACATATGCTACTTTTTATCTCGAAAAAATGCACAGTTCCCAAGGGAACAGCCCGCGATAACCGAACTCTACGCAGGCGAAGCTGCGGGCAAAAGCTAGTAGTAAATATATAACACTCCCTTTAGGGACTCGCTGCAATCTCACTGCACTCTATGACCTAAGTACAACCTTTTAGTTATCTTCTAATTCCGCAGACATTATTATGTTAATAAACGAATTTTAATTAAAACAATATTAAATCGATTTGCTGCAAAATAGCTTAACTGCATTAATTGAAACTTAGATTTTTTTTTCATTTTTTTTTCAAATATTTTAGCCATTACTTCTTCTGGTACCCCAATTAAGTAACGGATATTCTCATTTATTTGACCTTTGCGAAGCGAAACCAGTGTACAGTCAGCAGCAGAAGTAGATGAGTAGTGCGCTCATAATGACACACGACTCTATTGCCAAGGTAATAAGAGTGTTTAGGTTATTTTAAGCACCACTACCGCTCATCTATTTCTGCTGCTGACTGTACCAACGACGTCTCCTTTATACAATCAACTCATCTTCATAACTTGTATTAAAACATTAAACATATGAATTCCCAACTCTCACCCATTAATAAAAAAACATCACGCCTCATATCACGGTAAAGCGCATAATCGTGTAAATCATAACCGCGTATCTGGCCACCATGCGCGCGCGCCTCGCGGCCGTCCGTCACGGGTATCGTACGATCGCGTCACTACGCTTAGGTGCATTTGACACTAGAGCTGGGGGTCTACGAAAATCGCAGTTCGTATAATGCCATCCCTCTCACTCTCGTATTCTTTGTTTCACATTGGACGCTCACCTCAACTGGAAGAGCCATGTGAGTGGGCTGTGTAATAGATTGAGCGGTGCAGTCTTTGCGTTGAAGAAACTTAAACCACTGATTTCCGGGGATGCTTTGAGACAGGTTTATTTCGCACATTTCCACTCGCTGATGTCGTACGGTACACTCATTTGGGGAAACTCCACGGATGCCAATAGAGTAATGCTGATGCAAAAACGTGCCGTACGAACTCTAATTGGTGTACCACCAAGGCATTCCTGTAGAGACCTGTTTCGGAAGTATCGCATAATGACGCACTACTCAGTTTATGTTTATGAGTTACTGATGTTTGTGAGGAAACACTTATCCACGTTTGAATGTGTAAATGTTCAAGGTAAAACCTTGCGTACCACAGGACGCCTTAGGACAGTCCCACGTCGCATGGCACTTTCAGGAAAGAATCCACGAGTTGTGGGGCCTACCTATTACGAACGTCTGCCCGCCGAAATAAAAGATCTGAGTGAAGAGGCATTTGGTCGCCGGGTGAAAAACCTTTTGATGGATAACCCTCTGTACTCTGTAAGTGAGTTTTCGGACATAATCTTCTCTTGACATTATTTAAATATTTGAGACATTTATTTATAGTTATTTTTTTATTTTATTTTTTATTTATTTTTTTGTACTTTTCATTAACATAATTTAATATTTCATTTTTTGAATTTATTTTGACATTGTATTTTATTGATTATTTTTTATCTTTGTTTATTTTTATAAGTTTTGACGATCTCAGCATAAAATTCTTATATAATTTGACATGAATGTATTTATATGATGTAAATTGTTATGTTGAGTGAATAAATAAACTAAACTAAACTAAACTATTAAAAAATATCCCATCAAAACATTTCATTTAAGGCCGTCACAGACTACGCAGATGCGGTAAGATATCTGCATCTGCACGCATATCTGTCCATATCGCTCCCTATACAATTCAATGAGCCAACACACACTCCGCAGATAACTTATATTTTATCGTCAAGCATCTGCGGGCACCGACATATATCGACAGATGCCACAGATTATCATCTGCGTATATAAATTGATCTGCGTATAACATCTGCCGCTACAAATATGGTACAGATTTTATCTGCAGTGCAGATAGATACAGGTTGATGTGATAAAATAGGCTTGGGTAAAAAAAATCGATATATCAAAAAATGTGTGCCTTGTGCACGGTCCGCCCGGATTGCTACCACCATCTTGCTCGCTAATCCTGCCGTGAGCAGCAGTGCTTGCACTGTTGTGTTTCGGCGCGGAGAGTAAGACAGCGGGTGAAATTACTTTTGCGCGTGCTTGTGCGCATGCGCGTGTTCGTGCGCATGCTTGTACGCGTGCTTGTGCGCGTGCTTGTGTGCGTGTGCGCGTGCGCGTGTTTGTGAGCGTGCGCGTGCTTGTGCGCGTATGCGTGCGCGTGCGCGTGCGTGTGCTTGTGCGCGTGCTTGTGTCGATATAAATCAGCGATATTCGCAACACAAGCATCAAATTCATAATCAGAATCGTCATTTGACGAGCTGTCTAGTAAATCTAAAAGAGATAAACACGAAAACATCCTGTATAAACATTCCGCACCAAAAAACACGTCTACTCAGTTTGAAGGATTTGGACTGAATGTATGCATCTCGTATATTATCACATCTGCGTAGTGTGTGATAGCTTCAGATCATTAAGTTATTATTTATATACGCAGATAAAATATTACCGCATCCGCGTAGCCTTTAAAAAGCTGTAAGTCGCGCAACGCAGTGCTTATATTGCTAAAAAGTTTTGAGATGCAATTTTATACCAAGTCGGTTATTTTTGTCAATACCGGGGGATGTCCATAGAACTCGATTTTCACCAATTTGCTTCTTTTAAAACCGTGGAAAATACATTACATAGTTCTCAAATAAAGAGTAAGCCAATTTTTTTTTAATGCACATGCTGACTTGGCCGTCGCACTGAACTGAAAATTTAGGGTTCTAGCTTTACCCATAACAAAATTACAGGGTGTTTGTTGAAAATAGCCTGTACCCTTAGTGTAAGTTTTCGGTTACAAAATACGTCTCGATCGCGTTTGCGTTAAAATCTCAATTTGTATGGAAACACGAACAGCGCCTCTAGCGGAACGTTTACGTTGTTCGTGTTTCCATACAAATTGAGATTTTAACGCGAACGCGATCGCGACGTATTTTGCAACCGAAAACTTACACTAAGGGTACTGAATGGCTTCGAGAAAAGTATGATACGGTCAACGGTAGTGCCTTTGTTTTTGTTTTGCTCGACTTGGCGGGGGCACTGCCGTGCTCCCAGATTAGCGTCAGCGAGACAGTAGGTAAGCTAAGAAGTTCGAATTTTGCATTTCGTAAGGGCCTTATAGTAAACGGCAGGAAAGTAGAAGCCAAAATCGTACAGGATGGTCTTTAAATCCAGGATTCGATTCTACTCCAATAACTGAGCTACTTTTGTTTTGCGTTTTTTTTTTAATTATTATAATGACAAATCTGACAAATGTTATTATAGTATAAGCGAGTTCCTAATGGAGTAAGATGTGCAGCATATGTTATATAAGTACCTAACCATTATTTATTAGGTATACTTAGTTTATAGTGTCCATGAAACAGTTGACATAAAAATTTGTACTCCTGTCTGTAGGCACAAGGAGGAGCTCCATAATGTACTCATAACTTAAGACCATTTTTGTAACCTTCTTTGACAAATAAACATTATTATTATTATAATAAATAATTGTGAAGTTGATTATGAAAATTTTCTGCCCTAGTACGTATTCTGACCAGAATGGCGAACTGAACCGACGCGAGAATCGGCATGCAACAGATGTCTTAGAAGGCTAGGTTTACCTTCGTGTAAATGCCTAGCTTCCAGTCTTAATAGAATCAAAGTAATGAGTACTGCTTCGCCTGTATCTTGTATCAGGGGCAACAGGTGCCGACGTCGAGTTGGAATAATTAGGTTAGTCTGAATGCCTGCCGACATGAATGGGTTTTATACGATTACAGCTCATCTAATTTTTATTCCTATCTATTTCTGTCTGCGTGATATTATTTTTGTTTAAAAACCTACTATTATCTGGTAAGTTTTTTGCGGCGCATTTTTTTGGCAATAATGGTATTTTGAACATGAAACTACACTCACTCATATTAAATGATATTGTAACGGATAACTCACGTTTTAAATCGAGTTTAGCTGGACATGTTAGTCACGCGAGCAGAGCGATGTTGCGCGTGTTACGGCAGCCGCCGAGTCGTGTGCTCCTTTGAAGAAGGGCTACGAAAAAGTCTGAAACATGTCGAGCTAAACTCGATTTTTTTTTATATCACGGGACAATTCACACCAATTGACCTAGTCCCAAAGTAAGCTTAGCAAAACTTGTGTTATGGATACTAAGGAACGGATAAATATAATTACTATAGATAGATACATACTTAAATACATATTAAACACCCAAGACCCGAGAACAAACATTCATATTTTTTATACAAATATCTGCCCCGACACGGGAATTGAACCCGGGACCTCAAGCTTCGTAGTCAGGCTCTCTAACCACTAGGCCATCAGGTCGTCAAACGGTCGACGATTTCATCCGTTACCATCATCATTCATTCACATCGTCATTTAATCATCATCATCATCTCAGCCGTAGGACGTCCACTGTTGGACATAGGCCTCCCCCATAGACCTCCAGTTGCTTCGGTTAGCAGCGGCCTGCATCCACCGTGAACCCGCGGCTTTAACCAGGTCATCCGTCCATCTCGTTGGTGGACGTCCCACCGTCATTTAATATAATAATGCTATTTCTGAAAGCACTGGTAGTATATAAACGTGACACAGAAAAGAGCCCTTTACGGCCTACTTACCCACACTCTATTATTAACGTACTAGCTTTTGCCCGCGGCTTCGCCCGCATGGAATTCGGTTATAGCACGCTGTTCTCTCAGGAATCGTGCATTTTCCGGGGTAAAAAGTAGCCTATGCCACTCCGGCGCATAAATTATCTCTATGCCAAAAATCACGTCGATCCGTCGCTCCGTTTCGATGTGAAAGACGGACGGACGGATGTTTATACACAGAAACATACAAACACACACTTTGGCATTTATAATATTAGTATAAGATTTATGTTTCGATATTTTTACCTTTGCCGCTCCGAAATTTTTCATGGCGAGTGGAATGGATAGCTATCCTATCTATTCCTCTTTTGGATTACCTATGTATACCCTATATGTCATACATATATTTATATGTTAGTTATTATGTCAGCCTGAGAGGTCGTGAGCCAAGACCTCAATTCTAGGAAGACAAATCTCAGAGCCTCTGATACTTGCCATGTTAAAATAAATGCTGGGATTTAGCGAAATGACCTTTATATTGATGTGGAAGGGTGCGAACCGAGCGCAGAGTTAATGTTGTTTCGGAAAATGGCGGAATATCACACCGTAAGCGAAAGAAACTACTTAGAAATGTTGTGTATGTTCTATCTTTACAGACTAGACTGCATATATTAAATTAACGTAACTACATAATTTGTACAAGATAACATCTTTTTTATGTTTAACAATAATATATCGACAACAAGCTTATTTATTTATTCCAACAAAAAATACAGCATTACAGAATAGGTACACCAATGCGCTGTAAAATTCGAATAATACAAAACAGAAAGACATAAAATACATTAAAAAAAAACTATGAATAGTTAAAGATTTTTGAACGTCGTCTTCGTCGATACCCTAAAACAATGGAACACCAGACCCTCCGGCCAGAAGTAGGAGCGCAGGAATATCTGCTGGTGCTTGGCAGGCTATGCCTGCGACTTCGTCAGCGCGGATCTAGATAATCGCGCGGTGGCGCCCTCTATCGGAATAAAAGGCACCCTATGTTAATCCTCGGGGCTCAAACTGTATCTGTACTAAATTTTATCAAAATCGGTTCAGTGGTGTCGACGTGGAAGCGTAATAGACCTAATTAAATCATCAAATTACGTAATTATCGACAAAAAGCCGACATCATGCTGAGTAGGGACCATTTTGTAACAAATTGTCGCTATTTCCGCTTTCCCCTTTTTAAAAAACCTTATGCGACACAAATCTGGGTGTACGGCAGGGCTCGGGGGCCAAGTCGAGCAAATACCGTACTCGTACCATACTTTTCTCGAAACCATTCAGGCTATTTTCCCTTTCTCTACTGTTCATATAAGACGCTCCAGCACGTACTTTTTTGCAGTACTCGTAACACAGAGAAGATAATATGCAGTAACCACAGCGTTTGCCACGAATGTTTTTCCGGCGCGAACGTTCGTTCGGCGCGGTGTGCCGCGCGTCGTTTATCGCGGCATCGCTCGCGGGGTGGCCGCGTCGCGCGATGCCCGCCGCGATACGCGCGATATTTCGCGTCAAGCGAGTCGTGGCTAGCGAGAGGCTTATGAATTGCGTTTTAATATCGCAACGTGAGTGGGGGGCTTTATTGCGGGCAACAATTTTGTAGTCTTTATGGCCAGTTGATTGAAAAAGTATATTTAGTGATAATGCCTATTTATGTTAAGCTTGGTTTAATAGTGTCAGCATGAAGAAAACTAGGTTTTACGACTCAATTAATCAAGTTTTTTCAAGTAAGTGACCATTGTTTATTATTACTATTATTTTATTTACTTGAAATTTGGTTTAAATATGCCGTCAGCAAAAAGGACACTTATGAAAATTTTCCCCAAAATACATAGGTATATACCTATGTTTCAGAAACTCTTTTGATACCAAGCCTTTGCCATTTTTTGAATCATGATTTAGTTTATATCTGACACGCGAACTTGACAATTAAAAAAAAACTACAGAAGACTATCGAAGGATTTTGCTTACCTATAGATTGATTTAGATACAACCTAACCATCATGTTCATAGTTAACATAAAACACCTTTAATTTTTTTTTTTTATTCGACTGGAAGGCAAACGAGCAAGTGGGTCTCCTGGTGGTAAGAGATCACCACCGCCCATAAACATCTGCAACACCAGGGGTATTGCAGATGCGTTGCCAACCTAGAGGCCTAAGTTGGAATACCTCAAGTGCCAGTAATTTCACCGGCTGTCTTACTCTCCGCGCCGAAACACAACAGCTGCTTCACGGCAGGATTAGCGAGCAAGATGGTGGTAGCAATCCGGGCGGACCTTGCACAAGGTCCTACCACCTGCAAAACGAAACGAAACAAACGAAAAAACAACGAAAACGAAAAGAAACGAAATAAACGAAAGCAATTCTTTCAAACGTGAAAAGAACTTTAGACCATCTGCTTTAGAAGCCATAGGTAACTATACTACCCCGGCTTTTAACTTGTTATAATATAACGCTTTAAACCTATCGGCTGGCTCAGTAAACTCCGTCGGAAGTAAGGCCCGCTAGCCACTAAAGCGGTTATTAGCAATTACGATAGCGCGCGCAGCGGGCTGGTGTGATACTGCCTTAAACAGCTAACACCTCATTGGGCAACGGAGATGTTGCGGCAACTTGAATAGCGGCCTTTATTATCAGGTTATAGTTGAAATTGGAATGACTTAGAAATTTTAAGTCCAGTTGAGACTTGCAAGAAAAATCATGCAAGTATGTATGTATGTATGTAAATACTTTATTGTACATACTCGTAAAACACAAAGTAATACAAAAAGAAAACAACAAATCAAAAGAGTACAAAGGCGAACTTATCCCTAAAAGGGATCTTTTCAAGCTAACCTAAACTAGAAAGGAAAACTCAAAGATAGGCGAACAGTAATTTATGCACAGTGAGAAGAAAAAAATATATACCTAACATAAATAACTACACTAAATAAACAACAATTAATAAGTATAACAAATTATATATACACACATATCTTTGACACATATACGTATACACATAGACTATACCTACTTATCATTTAACTGGACACGATACACGCTTACACATTATGACATTAAGTTGCATTACATTGCGTGCGGCGCTCGATTGATCACGTTATAGTTGTTCGCTTTATGGAATCTCAATCTAATCCAACTTGTACAATTTTTCTTGCTAGTCTAAACTGGGCTTTAGAAAACAAGTGATGGGATGTGAAATAATGAACATAAAAAACGGGTCAAGTGCGAGTCGGACTCGCGTACGAAGGGTTCCGTAACATTAGATTAGATTAGATTAGATCAGATTTATTTATTACCTTTTGAAAAAATCTACTTTATAAAAATAAGTCGGGTTTTCCTTCCTGACGCTATAACTCCAGAACGCAAGAAAAGATTTCAAAGGTTTTGCATTCGTTGGAAAGGTCTCGGGCTCCGTGAGGTTTATAGCAAAGAAAATTCAGGAAAAATTTAAAAAGAAAAGCAGGAAAATATTTTTTCACATAACCGAATACCACGCGGGCGGAGCCGCGGGCAAAAGCTAGTACATTATAAATACATGTTAGCTAATTATAAGAAATTCACAAAAGGATCGTCAAAAGTATACAAAACTAAATCTTATTACAATAAATTGTCAACCAAAATAAAAAATAGAATTTAAAATGTCAAACTAAGATTCAATAATAATAATTAAAACAAGAATATACTTAAAATCTAAGTCTTTATGCAATAAGAACAATAAATCAAAGGTACAAGAAAGTAATTAAAATTTCAAAATCAATAAAATTAAATATTAAATTAAAATTTACTTCACAATCTATACAACATTAGACATTAGCAAAAAAAACCAGCAAAAAATCAAGTTAGTGATCAAGTGCGGGTAGTTCGAAGGACTCGCGCTGCTAGGCAGACTTGACACCCCACTCTTCAGTCTACTCGTGACCACGGCCACTGCAATGTTGCCGAAACGTCGAGGTAAATATTACTTGCGTGTGTTAGCGTGATAAGTCTCGTTGGTGGTATTTTGACTATTATGATAGTTTCCCGGAAAATTGCACTGTGCGATAGAGATAGCGAAAATCTTTTTGCAGACATAGCAACAGCTAGTGAAATACAATTACTAAATAATGTCAGCTTGTCGGTCGTAATTGTCTAGACCAAGTTAATAGCTTTTCCTCGATCCGACTCCCATGGGCCACAAGTTCGGAATCTAGAAGTGAATTCTCAGGAGAAGTTACGAAATTTAGCCAAATTTATAGAACTGTTTAATTCTCAACACGAAAATTTTAATCGAAAATACAAACTGAAATATAGATGCACAGAAAACCAGAAAAATAAGACCAGCGCTGGGAAACGAACCCAGGTCCTCGGCATTCCGTGCCGCGTGCTATACTGCTACACCACCGCTGGACAAGTACAAACACGAATTTCTCCAATGCAACACTTATCTCAGCTTGTTTGCTTCTTTATTTAACCACTTAAGCAGCGACACTAGTGACATCTATGCCGTAGCCCTCATCGAGAAACTTTTCGGCACCCCGTTGGAACTAACCTCTCACCCGGGCAAGAGATGTCGTTATTAAGCAATCGAATTAAGATTGTTTTTTTTTTTTTAGAATCTTTTTGTATTTACGAAAATTTAGTAAAAATGCGAAAAAGAACCCAAAAAGATAATTTAATGAGTTATCAGAAAAATAAATCAACATTATGTTTCCGTGTATACTTCGTACTGATTAGTTTGAAGTAAGTAATAATACGTTCCCGCCAGTGTCAATTATGGAGAATAGTTCTATGGTTCGTTGCCTTGGTGGTTTATTCGATGCTTCTAAAAGAGCTGCCAATTTGCCTATAGTAATTGACGCACCGACAAAAAACGCAAACTCAGACCAAGTCAACCAGGTGTAAACAACCACAAACAAAGAAGTTTTTACATTTTTTTATAGTTATTATTTAATACAAAACTAAAAATCAATCAATAAAACTAAAAATTTATGATCATATAGTAATGCATAAGTAATAAAAGGTACATGGTAACTGAACAATTGTTTCCACTTTTGCTATTTCATTTCCTCGCCGTCGAAGTGAAAAGCAGATAGTAAAACTCGAGCATTAAACCCATTTTTCCCTCGATGTGTCTATCCACCCTCGCCATACCGGCTCGGATGGCTATATAAACGTCTCGGGTAAAACGGCTCGTTATGTTCTTGTTGTACAATCTACTATCGATGGTTACTTTTATTTACCATCCTAGATCAACTAGACATATATATGCAACATACCTTCAAAAGGCCAAAACAAAAGCTCGCGATAAAAATACAGCACATTGAAAACGCAAACCGAAACTTGTGCAAAAAGACAATGTGTTACGTTGGGCGGGCGGCGATATGATAACACTGCAGCTGCAACTATGATTCACAGCGATAAAAACGTCGTAAAACGGAATCTGGCGTTCAAGGATATTGATATGATATTGCGGTGCCGGCGGCTTCAGGGGTTGTATTTAGGTGGATTTAAATGCTTCGATGTCGCTGCCAGTTATTTGAGAAGACTTGGGGGCTGTTTCACCATCCATTGATTAGTGTTACCTGACGGTTAAATGTAATGCCGTCTCCATCTATTCGAACAAAACATATAGAGACGGGATCACATTTAACTGTCAGTTAACACTAATCAATGGATGGTGAAACAGCCCCTTAGTGCTTATTGCATTGCTTATCCCTTGCGGATAAGTTCACCACCACAAGTGAAATCGGTTAAAACAGTAGGTATCTATACTTGGTTTGGATAGGTATTTAACAAGTTGCAAGCAATTCTTGTACCTATATTTACCTATATATAATTCGGAGACCTCGGAAGCGACTCTAACGATTTCTATGAAATTTGGCACAAAGGGATTTTCGGGGATAAACTAATTGATCTAGCTTGGTCTTATCATTGGGAAAATGCATGTTATTGAGTATTTGCACGAGCAAAGATCGATCGTCCAGGTAGTATCAACTAAATTAACCAATCGATTCTATGCATCTTCTATAAAAGTTAACCCATAATCTTCTATTTAAGTTTATGTTTTATTCAACCTCTTCTTTGTCGTCAACGTGTAAAAACTGACCAACAGGATGTTCTAATTTTGTCAACAATATACTAATTTTATGTGACAAATATTTTTGATGCTGCCTTTGTTTATTCAGACAATAAACCACAGTATATATATAAGTTAAAGCAGTATGGAAGCTACGAACAAATCGATCGAAACGAACACACTCACACAGACGCGCGTTCTACACGGCCTCTATGGGGGTCTCGCGGTACTGCAGTCGCGTCTGTGTGAGTGTGTTCGTTTCGATCGATTTGTTCGTAGCTTCCGTACTGCTTTAGCTTATATACATACTGTGGCAAAACTGAGACAGAATCACAGACATTTTTTGTGTAAAATCGATCAATGAATTGCGAAATAGGCCCTAAATCTAGCGAATAATTCGATGCTGGCTATCGATAATGAAGTAAGCTCGTATGCATCACCTGAGCTTTACGGGAGCTTCGGAAGTGGGTATTAAATCGTTTTATTAGTCGCAGGCGAGTAGCGCCGGCGCAAGTCACTAGCGAAGAAACGAAGTGTAAAGGCAAATTTTGTAAAACGGAGGTATTTTGATTCAAATGCGAGCGATGTTGTGTGTAAAGATTAGTATGTAATAAATATAGTATGTAATGTATAAGAATAATATCAAAATTTAGTGATGGACATAGCTGTATGGGACCTGTGCTACGCCAGCGGTATGAGCAATTTTGGTAAAAATAGTTTTTTTTTTTTTCAAATATACTGGTACCTGGGCGACCGAGCTTTTCTCGGGCTGAAACTCGATAGCAAGTGTTTTTCCAGCGATAAAACCAAACTAGATAAAGTTTCCATCCCCGAAAACCCCGACATACCAAATTTTATCGAAATCGTTGGAGCCGGTTCCAATGATTGCTCGTTTAAAGGTTAGATTTTACCCATGTGACGGAGTGCTCTTGGCCCGGCTGGTGGGGAGGAAGGCTCGTCACGTGACCCTCGGTGTTAGGCACTGCGAGGGTCTTTTTAATGTATTTCTGATTCTCTTAGCCTGGGGTAGCCTACAGGGATTCTGAAGGAAACAACGAGGTGGGCTCTATCGGCCTTTTATTTATATACAATCAATCTATGTCTAAGAACTAGGTCTAACTGCTAAGGATACAACTGCGTCTAACTTCTAGGTTTCCTTACAAACTACGTGAGTCGCGAGGCCCGGGATCGGTCCCGTATGGCCTAAGGTTTAGCACGCTCGGGAGGCAGGGTCCAGAGACTGTTAATAGCGGGGTAGGCACGGTTAGTTTGAGAAGGCGGGAGGAAGGGGAGGTCCACTGGAGTTGGCGCTGAGCGACACGAACTGGGGACCGGTTCAAGCGTCCGCGCAGCGCGCTCCACCTGGATGACTCTTACGGGAGTGCGACAGGGTCTATTATCCGGATCGGGGTGCAGGGTAGAGGCTCACTGGAGTTGACGCTGAGCGACACGAACTGGGGACCGGTTCTAGCGTCTGCGCAGCGCGCTCCACGTGAGTGACTCTTTCGGGAGAGCGACAAGGTCCTACACGGATCGGAATGTGAGGGAGAGGCTCACTGAAGTTGGCGCTGAGCGACACGAACTGGGGACCGGTTCAAGCGTCCGCGCAGCGCGCTTCACATGAGTGACTCCTACGGGAAAGCGAGGGGAAAAGGAGAAGGGAAGATCCACTGGAGTTGGCGCTGTGCGACACGAACTGGGGACCGGTTCAAGCGTCCGCGCAGCGCGCTCCACGTGAATGATTCTCTCGCGTCGCGCGGTGGCTTATATACTAGCGAGATGGAGGGCCGCGGGGTGCGCGGCTGCAAGCGCCGCCGGTCGCGGTGGGGCGTGGTGACGTCACGCGGTGGTGCCGGTGATGCTGACGTCACACCCACAAATGTGAAAATCATTGTAATACTTTGTCGCACGGGCGGTAATTAAATTAATAACGAATGTCATCTGATTAAAGCCCTCAGTTTCGACTTCCAGCTTCTTATAGACTCTCGTTCGTAATTCTTTATTTACCACCCTCTACTAGACACAATGTACGAAAATACTTAAATGGATGTTGTTAAAAAGCGGTGAACAGATTCCATGAAGCTGGTCTTACCATAATGCTGGTAGGTATATTGGATCCGAGTTAAGTTACCAAAAACTATTAATTGATTAACTATTAAACTATATTAAAATATATTTTTTATGTAAATAATATAACCTCTTCAGTATAAAATAAGTAATTTGCTCGTCGTATTAACGAAGCGCCAAAAGCAATGAAAAACGCTAACGCTTTTAAGATCGCTCGCGCTTGTGAATTGAACCGGGGTAAAGTTTGCGTGAAATATAGGAGGGCGGGCGGCCGTTATCACGTCCGCGCACGCCGCCCTATCGCTGATAAGATCCAACTAGCAGCCTCCAGCGCGAGACACCGTGTGAGATAGAGTTGTACAGTCGATTTCATAAAACTTGTGAGCAAAATTTGATCAAAAATATCTGAATACGCTTCTACGCCGTTAACAATAGTCGTGTTCAGATATTTTCGATCAAATTTTATGAACTCGACTCAAAGGTTTATGAACACGATTGTACTTTTTGTGGCCGTGAACTAAAAAAAGGCAATTAGGTGGTAGGACCTTGTGCAAGGTCCGCCCGGATTGCTACCACCATCTTGCTCGCTAATCCTGCTGTGAAGCAGCAGTGCTTGTGGTGTCTCATCTTATTCCTCTAGGTTACCCCCATCTGCAATACCCCTGGTGTTGCAGATGTTTATGGGCGGTGGTGATCTCTCATCATCAGGAGACCCACTTGCTCGTTTGCCATCCAGTCAAATGAAAAAATTGATTTTATTTGAAGTAGGTAATTTATCGGTAACATGGTGAACGGTTGTGTTGCTCTGAGGATGAACTGTGGTAGAGTTCGAAACGCGTCAGTGATTATTGGGCTTATGGTCGGTTGCCATATTTTTAGTGGCCAGATTCAGTTTCTTTTCTATTTTGATTCTATATCGTTTTAAACTTTCGTGATTCTCACTCTTAGTCAAAATACCATAACGGGATTTATCACGCTATTTTACACAAGTAATATTTACATAACAGTAATCACAAAATTCTATATTGCTCTCGTGTCTGACATTTTTTAATGCGCAAGTTGTTTCCACGTGGTTTCTGGAATTTTACTATCAAGTTGCAAAAACTCCGTACAACAATCACCGTACAACGTCCCTCTCAAAGAGAGTACTTTGACACTGGCGAAATTGTCCTATTAATTAGGACAGAAAGCCGTATTTTAAAAGAGAAGAAGAAAAACGTTTGTGGTATACGACAGGTTGCCATACGAGTAGGTAGAGTAGCTAAGGTACATACATAAAGCAGGTCCTACTCACACAATATCAATTCCGAGTCGAGACAAAACCCTGGAGATACAATATTTGGCGTCCGCGATAGGGCGGGTGGCGGCCGCCGATAACCGCCCGGCGTAGGGTTGCCACTTGTTATAGAATAAAAATTATATACTGAGCGTCAAAAAATCTGGCCTCGAAATTTATGCAGTAATGGGTAATTTTGTATCTAGAGTGGGTCAAATTTTGTGTCGCTGAGTACATATTAACCTGAAACACATCGTTATAATTTTTACAAGCCTTTATTACCTGCTAATTCGGCCGAAAATGTACACTGCTTGGCGGCGTTATAGCATTAAGAATTAACTAGCATAGAGTTTGAATTGCGTTAATATTTTCGACGTTAGTAGGGCAGCGAAAAAGTTAGGTAAACTATTGGAAATAATATAGTAATAATTATAGACTACAAACCAAGATGATCTTACTTATTAAAAATGTAATTTGAAAGCCAAAAGCTTTCTAGATACTTATATCTTCTGAAAATAGACAAAACACAGTAAAAAATTTCAAGTTATGTTTTCTTAACCGCTTTTCCTAATCGGACCATAAGTTATTGAAAATATGACGATGTACATTTAACAAAAAACATACCAATAAAAGTTACTCCTTCTTCTTGCTTCTAATGCCAGTTAAAAGATGGATTTCATTCTAACGTATGACGATGACGAAGTGAAAAAAATTGAACAATGATGCCCTGTTTCACCTCTTCTTAGTAAGTACCTGCTATTTTAAGTGATGAATATCTATATCGTTATTCTTCATTTTAATCAGCACTGAAATCTGCCACATAAAATAAATGAAACTTAACAGAGTAAAGGTCCTTAATATCTACAAAATTATTATTGATGTTGGCAACCCTATGCCATGCGTCTCGCAGATGCACTGTTATCAGCACCGCCCAGCTATCGCCCGCCCAGGCTCTTTAAAACATTATGAATCACCCCTTATAGTCCCTCTACGTGCACTATGTATGAACCCCTTTACATAGTTCGAGACATTTAATTGACTCGTTCTTTAACGATTTCCTTACGTTTATGTAAATCTTATTGTGAACTAAAACCAAATTTTACTCACCACACGTGTAAAATTGCTACGTCTATGTGACACATACTCGTTTGAGTGTATTTTTCGTTACAGTATGTAACAAAACTTAAACATAATAAATATCTCATTAAACCTTCGTCTGTTCACCACAAATTACTTTAAAATAATACCTAATAAAAACAACAAAAATTCCTGTTTTAGTAATTTTCAACAATCTGTCCTAACCCTTGTCCAACAGTAGGGTGCACAATACCGCCCATTGCTGCTGTCTTATCAGTACCGCCCAACTATCGTCCGTCCAGCATTGCAATAATATCTGAAAGTGTGACCAATTCAATATCGTACTTCACTGGTAGTTGAAAGAGATTAAGGTAGCCTTATTATTGACTGGATGGCAAACGAGCAAGTGGGTCTCCTGATGGTAAGAGATCACCACCGCCCATAAAAATCTGCAAATCCAGGTGGATTGCAGATGCGTTGCCAACCTAGAGGCCTAAGATGGGATACCTCAAGTGCCAGTAATTTCACCGGCTATCTTACTCTCCACGCCGAAACATAACAGTGCAAGCACTGCTGCTTCACGGCAGGATTAGCGAGCAAGATGGTGGTAGCAATCCGGGCGGACCTTGCACAAGGTCCTACCACCTGCAAATAATGTTTAATACGCATTTATCTATACAGAACTGTCATTTACCATATCCACATTACAAGCTTTGGTTAGTTTGATCAGGTAAATTGATGACCATTGTTCGACATTTGTTTATTTATTTGCAAAATTTCAAGAATCACTTCAGTGTTGAAACCACGAACACTGCTAGTTAGATCACGATTCTAACAAACCAACGTTTTCATTCCAGTTATTAAAACACAGTCTAACCTAACCCTTGCCCAGCCGTGGGAGCACAATACCGCCCGATGCTGCACTCTTATCAGTGCCGCCCAGCTATCGCGCCCGCCCAGCCTTCTCTTTTAAACGATGTGTGCTGACTCCGCGGCGCTTTCAAATATTATGAATTAGTACGAAAAACCTTTTTGTTAGTGGTTTGTTTGAGGTCGAAACATAAACCTGTATCACGGTGATAATGCGAGGAATTTTACAAAATGACAGTTTTGTTTCACACGTTTATTCCTATAACGGACGCTAATACCAATGGAATTTATTCCCTTTTTTAAAGTAATAGGAAATATGCAAGTATTTAAGGAGCTGAAAATATTACTTTGTTCACCCGCGACGTTTATGTAAGAAATGTGTGTTCATCCATTTCCGCCCCCTCCACATTGTAAGAACACACACAAATCACACAAACCCATCTATCACCACCACTACACTGACACATTTCGAACTCAAACAGAGCTCATCTTCAGAGCAACACAACCATTCAGAGTTTATTCAGAGTAATCCACAATAATATTCAGAGTTTTATTATAAATTTTTACCGTCTTATGTAATACGTCAACGTATTAAGCCCTTGGAACATCAGAACTCTGTTTCAAATAACATTTTTCCGTCGTGGTTTCTTTGCAGTTTCCCGGGCTCTATATTTATTTATTTGCGCGGGCTGGATGCAGCGTTATCGGCTCCGCCCAGCTATCGCCGCCCTAACTTTTACTAGGCGATGTGTGCTGCAATCTGCAATCACCCTGTATGAACAATTTTAAAGAAGAAAAGTATTTAAGCGTGATTTTCGATTGTTTTATGAACTTTTTCACTTTGCGTGTGCAGATGAAATGTTGCAAATTAATGTTAACCTAGTTCCAGTTTGATGGACTTTGCATTGACAGGCCTCTCCTTAGGTGGACTGGCGACGTCGCGAGAGTTGAGGTCAGTCTTTAGATACAGGTTGTGAATGAAAATGAAAATGAAGAATAATTTATTGCATAAAAAACTTAAACAAGAGTCTACGGCTCTGGATCCTGTGCTAGGAGTCCCTCCAGGTAGTAGGTGGGAAATAAGACCGATTAACACTTCCTTTATTTGTACGTACACATGTGTGTGTGTGTGTGTGTGTGTGTGTGTGTGTGTGTGTGTGTGTGTGTGTGTGTGTGTGTGTGTGTGTGTGTCATTCATTATGGCGTCCTAAGAGGCGTTAACTCATCCGGCTAATGATGATGATGATGATAAGACCTAAAGTTAGTATAATTTAAAGTTAGCAGTGTTTAAAACCAGTCCGCACTTTTATTTTACGCCTGTACATCTCAACGATTTTAAACTTTCATACGTCTTTAAGATCATATTCGTGAAATGCTTTACGAAGTGCAATGAAATCCGCAATACATCCTTATTCTTAGACAATGTTATCCATACCCAACAGAACTAACAATCAAAGACTAACCTCGCCTCCTTAAGATTCAGTTCAATTTCAAACAAGCCACCGAACAACCCCGAAACTCAAGATTCATAAGCATTAAGTACTTTTTATTGATGGAGAAACAAGCTGTATTGTTTATAAGATAGTGTCGATAGTGGTTTGCGGGTGAAAAGGTTGTTTATTGGAAAGGTACGCCCCCACAATGCAGCGGGCTCCGGAAGATCGCATCGAGGAACTAAATATGTGCGAAAGTTTCTTGTTTATCGGAAAGTCGAGGATGATAAATCGGTTCAAAGAAAATTGTGAATCTGTTTATACTATACAAAAACTCTTGATCGCTATATGGTCAACGTAGAGCATGGAGTAGCAAAAAACAATGAATATAATATGGTAAATAGTCCTACATGAAGCAGCTGTTTAGGTACGCGTAATTGAAAGAGAACAATCTAAGCAATTTTTATTTCATCATTATCATTATCATCATCCGGAAGACGTCCACTGCTGGACAAAGGCCTCCCCCTTAGAACGCCATAATGAATGACAACTCGCCACTTGCATCCACCGGTTTCCCGCAACTCTCACGATATCGTCAGTCCACTTGGTGGGAGGCCTGCCAACGTTTCGTCTTCCGGTTCGTGGTCGCCACTCGAGAACTTTTCTCCCCCAACGGTTATCTGTTCTTCGAGCGATGTGGATGGAATTTTTATTTAATAGAGAGGAATAAATATATCACCAGCTCTGTATCCCGTTGAAATATGAAAAATTCCTTGCTTAATACATCGCTCTATGATTCTCAAGGTATAAAACCTTTGCCGAATTTCGAGTGTGTGAGCTGACTCCAGTGGTTTTGTTTGTAAGTACGTTATTGTCTGTCAGATGTTATACTTTTGTAATGTTTAAATAAATAGATAGGATCTAGAGAAAATATTAATGATTTACTACTGGCTGGCTACGTGGCTAAGCTCACACTTTAAAATATTTAGTACCAAAAAAAAATAGCACTCTCATTTCAAAAGTGTAACCAAAAACTGACAACAAACGTGGAATCTTTTTTCGCTATCTTCATTCTTTTGTGCCAGTATCACGAGTCGCCGGCGGCACATTGCTGCTAATGTATGGACGTAATTATGCGTTCTGATAACGAACCAGCAGTGTACGACACGTAGCAATACAAGAATATAATACGGAAAAATATCACTAATACTCGTAACTATTGCACTGGAGTACACGAGTGGGAATTGCAATTGTTTTCCCACTGTTTCAACCATTTCTTTCTGTCACATGGTATAAAACGAAATAGAAAGAGACGGTGAATGCGATTGCGAACGTCAGCGCGTTAGACAATACGGCCTCAGGACTAAGATAGAGTAGATAGAATATTAATAAAAACAACCCCACCTTAATCTCAAATCCTACTGACAGCGTAATAGAACGCACGTATTAAGCCATCTAGCTATTAAAGTAGGTAAATTTATTAAAAGTAAATGAGATGCCGGTCTAATCCGCGAGAGGGCGCCGCGGGCACGCTCGCTAGTCTTACGAGTTAATAGAGTTAAGAATAGACATTTAAAAAAAAGTTCCCAGGCAACAGGTTCGATAATTATAGTCCCACTAAATGGGAAAGTTTGTTAGTCTATTTGATTGTTTGCTACCTCATCAACGGTATACCTACTTAGAAGTACCTTACCTAGTTTGTCCCGGGGAAGGACATAGGATAGTTTTTATCCCGGAAAGTTATATAGTTCCCGCGGGATAACGATAAACGAATTCTACGCGGACGGAGTAACAGACCTACGTATGTAACCATAGTCGAGTACTGCCTTTTCGCAAGCTTGCTTGCTTGCTGTTTGGCAAGCTGTTTCATTTTGCAACTTTTCATTTCGTAAACACTAAAACTGCAAATATTCAGGATATATTTCAGGACCATCATGTCCTTTAGGTTAGGTTAGTTTTATAAAAATCCTGAAATATTTACATTTTCAGAAATATTAAATAGTTGGGAAATGAAAAGTTGCGAAATGAAACAGGTTACTAAACGTTATTAATAATTATAAATCCATTTATTTCTGGCAATTTTCCGAAACATTAGTAAATCCTGTACAGTACCTGCAATCCTGCATTAATATCTGCAGTGGAGCGTGCAAAAATATCTGTCATGTCCTACCGGCCCTAGAAGTAGAATCGTATCAGATATGCGTCTTTGTTATGTCAGTTATGAGTGCTGGTGACTGTACCGTACCGTATCGTGCGCTGACCATACGCGTATCACAAAAAGCCGTGTGACTGAGCAAACGTCGTAACGGCGCGGGATAAATCGTTAGCGCGTGAGCCGCGCGCGCGATACGGCACGTAGGCCCCGGACCTAGGACCACGGAAGCGGCACGACACGCAGTCTATAGTCAAAATGCCACAAAAACGGGACTTATCACGCTATTTTTACACAAGTAATATTTACCTCGACGTTTCGGCAACGTTGCAGTTGCCGTGGTCACGAGCTCACGAGTAGACTATGACTATGACTATGAATATAATTATGACTATGATTTTGACTATGAGTGAGAATCACAAAAGTTTTTATACTCATGCTATATATTTGGATCAAGTTGTCTGAATTAATAAATTATTATTATTATTATTATTATATGTTCACAAGGCGTTGTCCTGCACGGTTTTTTACATCTTCGACTACCCATTACACCGTGTTATAGCGTGACCGTACCGTAATAGCAACGTGTCAGGCAAAATGTATTCTTTGTATCGAAAAGTATGACTATGCCCACTTTGGATAGGTATTTAACTAAATCTAAACAAAACTAGGTCAATTTTTTGCATTATAAACATAAACAACGTTTGAACGATTCTATGCACAAATGTGCTTATTCGTCGAAAAATGTCGGTGACTTTAGTTCGACGAATTTCCGTATTCTGGATGCTATCACGCAAAAAACTATGAGTAGGCAGCACAGCATGGTGTCTATTCTGGTATGGGGGATGGCCGCGCGATGCTGCGGCGGAAAGAAGCAGTGCCTACCCAGAATTGACTCAATGCACGCCTATGACTACGAACGCCAGTTACAAAAAGCCAAATCCAAACTTGTGTACTTGTACACTTCTACGTTTAGGCAAGAAATATGTGTTCATGGAGTTTTTCCACCTCCACACAAGAACACACAAACCCATCTATCGCCACCTAGTGTTTCGAACTCAAACAAAGGTCATGAACTGAAATGAAAATGAAATGATTTTATTTTGCTGGAACAACACAGGATCTCAAAGCAACAACCGTTCACCATGCTACCAGATGTTGTACTCAAATAAATAAATAAATAGGGGAAATACTCGTACTCTTATCTAGTAACTCTAGATCTTTGTTGCTACAAACGCCGCCCAAACAAACTGAAACACAGAATTATTAGTGTTTTCCGATTGTGCAAAGGAGTAGCTCTTACGCTGCTGTGTCAACATTTGCCTGACTTTCTGTTCCGAGTCACAGCCTAAACATCCTTAAGATAAAGTTATCAAATTCAAAGTAAATTTTCCAGGATATAACCTAACCAACAAAAACTCGGAAGACCCCCGACTTTGTCACTTCAAATTTCAATATCCCAAAAACGGCTAAACCGATTTTGACAAATATATGTCTACGAACCATCGGTAGGAAATCAGCTTTCAGATAAAAAAAAACCGCATTCTAATCGAATCACCCGTTTAAGAGCTGTCAAACTTATAACATCCCTCTTTTTGCTTCGGGGGTTAAAAACAGTAATATTTTTTAGCCTGGAAACTACCTATTTCCTTCCATAATCATCATCATCATCATAATCATCCATAGGGCACCCCAACAGGGAGAGACTACGCATCGCCCCAATTCTTTCCAATAATCTCAAACTGGAAGCCGTGATGGCCGAGTGGTTTAACCTGTGGCCTCTCAAGCAGAGGATCGTGGGTTCAAATCCCGGCTCGCACCTCTGAGTTTTTAAAAATTCATGTGCGAAATTAGATAAATTTGAAATTATTCACCACGAAACTACCGTGAGACTCAATCATATTAAATGATATTGACCCGGATAACTCATAAATTGAGTTTAGCTCGACAGGTTTCGGACTATTTCGGTAGTCAATTTTAAATTAACAATTTGTGTTGATATCGGTTCACAGCACTTAAACCTTCGTCTGATTATACCACGCGCCATATATATCTGCCTAAAAGTTCATTACTTAATAATCAGTTTTGACGCATTTTTTAGATACATTTTTTATGCGATGTCTTTACGTTACTCCCGGATTGTGTTCGAATCGCTTAACAGTATAGCGTCTATTCAATTATTGGAATTATACCTTTATTGTTTTTGTGGTACTAGTCGTGGAAATGAACTTTTAGGCAAAGTTAGGTGCCGGAAGGTGTATAGTTTGAGGTAGTACCAAAATTCACGCTGTATATCTATTCTATACCGAACACAAATCTCTCGATTCTTCAAATACAAAGCTTAGCTCAGCTACTAGCAGTTAATGAGCTTACTTTATCACGGAGAGCTTTAAGCTCTATCTCCCGTTTAGCATAAAGTGTTTGAGATAGGTACAGCCCTTTGGGCTTAGGGTCTTGAGCGCTTCATTAGACTATTTGAGGTTTAGGGAACCGATTACACCAGTTTTTATATTTCTATAAATTAAATTGAATTTGGTTACTAGGTATATTAGTATAATATGTAGTTCATGACAATACAAAGCACTTTTGCTTTTGCCGGCGTTGCTTGGCTGGTCTATGGAGATTTTCTTACGATGTTTCCCTTCACCGAATCTTTTAATTAAAAATTTGAGAAAATTTTGAGTTTCATTTGAGAAAATATCGACAATTATTAGTCATAATTTTTTTAACCCTCCGCCTGCCTATCAAACCTCAATCAACCTGTATAAAAAATACCAGTGTACTAATTCAGAATGCAAGTTAATTTTTATCTCAACCCCCAGAGCATCTCAACCCGATCCACGCTAAACTTCACCCCATTATCAAATCGCAAACAACATTAACCCTAAAACGCCCTCGGTGCATTTAGCACAGAATTAAAGGCTGTACAACTATCCGCCCGCCCTGCGATAACATCGCCGCCCGCCCTAATTGAATATCGGAGCAGGTATCACGGAGATAGTGGGCGTTGGACGTGTTAAAATGCCTATTAGAGGATTTGAATTAAAATTATCATGAGACACTGATTATGAGAGGAGAATGATTAAAAACAAATTCAAGTCAGTCACGTGTTATAGTTGAGGTATGATCGACATGTTTCGAAGCAATTCATGGTTCCTTTTCAAGATGAGCTCGAACGGGAAGCAATATGTGAACCTCGAACGCAAATAGCATCATTTGAATGTTTTTTTTATTAAAAGACAGATGTCACCCAAAGGGCTAATAAGCTTATTTAATATTATAACGCTTATTTTTTATTTATTTATTTTATTTATTTATTTATATCGTAAAAATTATAATCGCACCTCCAGTACAACAGTGCATCAACTCAAAATAATGCATTATTTTAATTTAGACTTCATTCAATTGCTAGAACGTCTAAATTTAAATGTTGCATTATTTTGAGTTGATGCACTGTTGTACTGGGGCCATGGGGCTGCGAATGAATAAAATAAATAAATAATAAATAAATATCACGGGACAATTCACACCAATTGACCTAGTCCCAAAGTAAGCTTAGCAAAGCTTGTGTTATGGGTACTAAGCAACGGATAAACATAATTATATAGATAGATACATACTTAAATACATATTAAACACCCAAGACCCGAGAACAAACATTCGTATTTTTCATACAAATATCTGCCCCGACACGGGATGTCAGGAATGTCAGCTAGATTTTTGAATTGGCGCAAACTAGTGTTGTGTCGATGAATTTCTATTGTTTGATGGTAAACTTTATTTACAACTAAAAATAATTTGCGGAAGGATTTCTTTAAGCCGCGAACTGAAGCTTACGATTATACTTTTACAATGATACATAAAAGCAGTTTACTTACATAACATTATGTACCTGCCGTTGTATCTGAGAACCGACCTAGTGTAATTGAATATTACATCGATGCCGACAATCACGTGCTCCTAACGGCGAAGATAGTGTCACTAGACCGGCCGAATACAAACGAGCTCCATTTTAAAATATATATAGAAAGATAGGAGGCAGTAATAAATAAATGCATCTATATTTCAGTTTGTATTTTCAATATAGGTTTTATGGGATGACCGTAAGTATCAAAAATTTGGAATTGAAATAAAAAAATTCAAGGAGATTCCAAAAACCAATCTTAATTTGATTACTTAATAACGATATTTCTTGTCCGGGTGAGCGGTTAGTTCCGATGGAGTGCTGAAAGTTTCTCGATGAGAGCTACGGCATAGATGTCACTGGTGTCGCTGCTTAAGTGGCTAAATAAGAAACAAACAAGCTGAGATATGCGGTCATCATCATCATCATAATCACCAGCCTATGTTCGTCCACTGCTGGACATAGGCCTCTCCCATGGCACGCCACTTTTCGGGAAATTCGTATCTGTACCGTTGTCTAGCGGTGGTGTAGCGGTATAGCACGCGGCACGGAATGCCGAGGACCTGGGTTCGATTCCCAGCGCTGGTCTTATTTTTCTGGTTTTTCTGCACATCTATATTTCAGTTTGTATTTTCAAAATAAATAAATACTTTTATTAACAGAAAGTAGTGATAGCGTAGTATTTTGATCTATGGCCTCCCAATCAAAGGACTGTAGGTTCTAGCCTTTGCTAAGTATTCGAAGGTTTTTGGAATTTAAGTGCGAAATTACATTACATTGCCAAGGGAAGAAATCTGCTCACACTCTCGAAGAATTTCTAATCCAAAGTGTATGAAATTTCCAATCCGTACTGGAATGTAAGGCCCAAGCTCTCTCTTTCTGAAAAGAGCCTTGTGTTCAGCAGTATTACGTATACAGACCAATATTATTAACAGGGCAGAAGTACCGCTTGTGGCCAATGTACCGTTTATGGCCATTTATTGTTTAATTATACGTTTGAAATAAATTTAAAGTAATAAATCATTACAAACTTTATTGGCCAAAAACGTTTAAGGTGGTCAAAACCGGTACTTCTGCCCTACAGTACAAACGCAAATAAACAAAAAAGCTACAATCACTTATTAAAATTTTACTACAAGTGCCGAAAAGTGCCAATAATTGGCAAAAATAGTGCATAGAATTTTATTAACATTACTAATACCTAATATTTTGTAGAAATATAATTACGAGGCGCGGCAGACCGAGACGGAGGTGGCGGGACGACTTGGACGTATTCAGAAACGACTGGCAAAACTTAGCTGCCGACAGGGGAAGTTGGAAATCCGAGGGAGAGGCCTTTGCCCAGCAGTGGGACATAGAAAATGGCTAATAAAAAAAAATTACTTACTTAAGTCTCAGTTTAATAGCAGACCGTTTATATTTGTAGCTAAAAACTGCCAAAATCTGAAACCCGGCAAGCTAGTGTGATATAGCATAATACCGCGATTCCGTAAACATAATAACAAATTATCTGTACCCCAAGCATCGCGATCGAGATTTACGGGCCAAACACAATCGAGTCTTTTTTGAAAGTCGGTACAGACCCGGTACAAAGCTGGAGGAAGTGGCCGCCTCTAACGGCATCGTTACGGCCGCTAACAGCCGTTAGCGGCTGTTAACGCGTTATCAGCGATACAGGGCGGGCGGGAGAGCGCCCTGGCCTGGCCACCTGGGCGGGCACCTGCCGCCCGCCTTAATGCATCCGCACTTATTTATTCTCGTGTTAAACGCGATATGTTTCCTGATCGCTATCGGAAATAAAAGCACGTGGGTCATGCTTTAACGTTTATGCGTTCCGGCCGTGAGGGCTTCTTTTATTTTTATCTTTTTTATTATTTTTTTAGGACCTGCAGCTACATCGAGACTTTGTTTAAAACATGCTTCATTAACTTAATATTGTTGTATTACTTTAATTGTACATAAGTAAAATGAAGGAACCAAAATATTTTGCTGTTGTTTTGTGAGCATATGACTTAACACTTTTCCTATTTATAAAATCAATAGCTTTTGCCCGCGGCTTCGCCCGCGTGGAATTCGGTTATCGAGCGCTGTTTCCTCGGGAACTTCATTGTTCCGGGATTAAAAGTAGCCTATATCACTCTCTGGCCAACAGTCTCTATGCCAAAAATCACGTTGGTCCGTCGCTCCGTTTCGACGTGAAATACGGTCAAACATACAAATATACATACTTTCGCATTTATAATTATTAAGTATGGATTGTCATCCACGGTGAAGCTCTACAACTCTCCCTATAAAACTGTGCCATGAAATGAAAAATGCTTTGAAAATACAAGTCTATACAAAATGAGCTTTTGAGGCAACCGAATGATTATGAGGTGTGAAGCCCGCGAGCACTGGGTCACCTGCCTCCGAAATAACTTCAAAGTGGGTCGCAAGTTTGTAGATCGAGTCAACATTAAAAATTGCCTCACTACACCGGCTTTCGGCAAACGTAGCATAGGACGTCCTCAGACTCGGTGGAGGGATGATCTTCGCAGGGCGGCTGGCAAGAGCTGGATGAGAGTGGCCGAGGATCGTGCTCAGTGGCGTGCCATGGGAGAAGCCTATGTTCAGCAGTGGACGAACATAGGCTGATGATGATGATGATGCTGATGACCGCGGCTTTGCTTGCATTGACAATTATAAAAATGATTTGAAATTACAAAATTGACAAGGCTTCGTTTTTTTAACACCTGTAAATTACTAATTACTATTAAAATAGTTTTGCCTTATATAAAATATTTATTATAATTTATTTCACCCATTATTTAAAAAAATACAAAAGATAATAAAAATATATCCGAATTTCCAAAACTATCGCTCATCCGAATTTTAACCGGGATAGTGGTTGGACGGTACCTCCGGCCGAGTTACTCGTGCCGCGTCATCGGTGTGTGTGAACGTACCTTTACATTCTTATTCTTATTCTTCTTTAAAATATGGCTTCTGTCCTAATTAATAAGACAATTTCGCCAGTGTCTATGTATTCTCTTTCGAGAGGCAACGTTGTACGGTGATTGTAGTTTCTGCAACTTGATAGTAAAATTCCAGAAACCACGTGGAAACAACTTGCGCATTAAAAAATGTCAGACACGAGAGCAGTATAGAATTTTGTGATCACTGTTCACTGTTAAGGTTAATCGCCGCATAAAACACTATCAAAATTATACTTCAACCAGCCAAAGAAACAGAAATAGCAGAATTATACACAGTCCACATCCGCCACGTTCGAATGCCACAAATCGAATCAACGTACCTTTACAGTGCGATGTTGTTAGTGTTGTGTGCTACCCTACATTTGACAGTTGTAATGAAAATGATGATGAAAACGCGGGTAGTTGTGTGTCAGTTTCGTCGGGTAGTCGCGCGAGCAGAGCGGCGACGCGTAGTGCGCGTGTTGCAGCACCCGCCGAGTCGCGTTGCTCCGAGGAGGGCGGGCTATGGATTAGCGCGGAACATGTCAAGCAAAACTCGATTTAAGACCTGAGTTATCTGGGTCAATATACTTAATATGAGTATGAACAGGAATCGGATTTTAAAGCTAATGTCGACTCCATGACTCAGTAACATCTTATCGTGTGATGAAAACTCCGATGCCACAGAATAAATAATCCTATACATTAAGTAAGTATATACATTATTATAAAGTGTTCCGTGAAGATGGTAGTATACAAACTCGTTAGCATGCCCTCAGTTTTAAACAGCAGCCACAACTGGCTGCGAACAATCTTATCGCACGTGCGCCGGAGCATTTGCAAGACATTAGACGTGAAAACTAACATAACTGTTTAATTAGAACTGCATCTAAGGCGTATTAGATGCGCGGCCGCAAGCAACGAGCGGATAGCGGGCGAGTGTGACCAAGATAAGTCAACATGCTTTTATAACCTTCAAGCTTTCAAGAAAAGAGCGTACTGCTACCTTAAAGGCCGGCAACGCACTTGTGACTCTTCTGGTGTTGCAGGTGTCCATGGGCGACGGTAATCACTCACCATCAGGCGATCTGGCTGCTCGTTTGCCCTCTATACCATAAAAAAAATCATTTCATTTCAATTAAGACTGTAACAAGCACATGAATGTCTACAATTAAGTCAAAAAAAAGTCTACAATCGGTTTGGAAAAACCTCTATTAAGAAGAATCCGGCAAGAAACTCAACGAAGTATATTTTTTTGAATAGATTTACAAAGGATTTTGTTGGTAATACTTACGACTATTAGTTATAAGCGCGTGAATTATTGCGCTTTTAACTAGGCAACTTTGTATTTGTGAAAGAAGTTTATAACCACTTCATCGTATATTTAAAGCACGCAAGCACACAAGCACTGGACCCTAGGGTACGGCCCAAGCCTGCTCATCAATCATGAGAAGCCTGTACCCTGCATTACGACGTACATTGGCGTGGATTGGGTCCAACGCTGGCTGTTGGTTGTTTGCGACGCAGCAGCGCGCTACTAGCGCAAGTCACAAGGGGGAACAGTGAGGGGCAGCTGCCCCCCCCCCCCCCTCTACAGATTCTAAAAAAGTTTCCAAATATAAAGCAACCAAACCAAAGTCCTAAGTCTTTGACTTGACTTGCTTAATCCATCATTCCCGTACGTCGAAACCGAAACTCGAATGACTTCACAAATTCCAATAAATACTTACTTGCACGCAGCGCACTTTACTGCCTACTCAATGCACGCTATAGCGGACATATATAGGCCAAGACAGTGAGCTTACGATAGTAACATCCATACTAATATTATAAATGCGAAAGTGTGTTTGTATGTTTGTGTGTTTGTATGTTTGTATGTTTGTCCCTCTTTCACGCCGTAACGGAGCGACGGATCGACGTGATTTTTGGCACGGAGATAGTTTATGGGCCCGAGAGTGACATAGGCTACTTTTTATCCCGGAAAAATGCACAGATCCCGAGGTAACAGCGCGCGATAACCGAATACCGCGCGGGCGGAGCCGCGGGCAAAAACTAGTATTATAATAATCATAGAATATCTTTGGGTCAAGATATTATTATATCCCGCTTGACGCTCCTGCCCCGCGCCGCTCGCTGCCCCGAAAGTTCGCTGTGTCTCGTATTGAATCTCCGAAGTTGTCCGTATCGTATCGGGACGTCTTGCTTTACCGCCCGTTGTTCCAACTAGCACGTTATTGCACGCGAGAGCAGACTTTGTGTTTTGGTGTCTTTACTTCAAAGATATCTGTATCTGTTTATACTAACTACTAGCTTTTGCCCGCGGCTCCACCCGCGTGGTATTCGGTTATCGCCCGCTGTTCCCTCGGGAACTGAGCATTTTTTCGGGATAAAAAGTAGTCTATGTCACTCTCGGGCCCATAAACTATCTCTATGCCAAAAATCACGTCGATCCGTCGCTCCGTTACGGCGTGAAAGACGGACAAACACACAAACACACACTTTCGCATTTATAATATTAGTATGGATTAACTACATACGTGGCGGCGTCATACCATTGTGCCACCGTCCCTGATGTCGTATTCGGTTGCGGCATGGCATCCCATCACATCAGCAGCAGCGGCAGTTCACTGACCTGTGATAAAAGAAATTCTGCTAATCAAAACTTATTTTTCTACTTGCCGAATTACAATTTTATGTACCCCAGAACTGTGGTGTAGTAGGCAAGAGGAAAGCACCATAGAATTTTCCCAATAGAAAATTGTCATAAAAGTCTATCGAATCTCAACCGACAGCCACGTCACCTTGTCAAAAGTGTAATCAGTGTAATTGACTAGAAAGAAGAGGCCTATCCTCCTAAGTCCTCACGTACTTTATAAAGGATCAATTAACACTAAGAATAACGGCTGAATGTACTTTATAAAGTACAAATTGTTCATTAAATAAAAAAGGATTCTAAGAATTTTGAAATAATATCCAAAATAACAAAGCAGGTCAACTCCGTCTAGGTCTTAAGTAGGTACTAAGTTTGTTAAAAAATGTCAGGACACAGAAGGCTATAAGTATTGTGGAAATCCCTACTAATATTATAAATGCGAAAGTAACTCTGTCTGTCTGTCTGTCTGTTACGCTTTCACGTCGAAACCGCTGAACCGATTTTGATGAAATTTGGTATATAGGTAGTTTGAACTCCAAGGATTAACATAGGATACTTTTTATTACAGTAGAGGGCGCCACCGCGCGGTAACCTAGGTTCGCGCAGACGAAGTCCCGGGCATAAGCTAGTAACATATAGTTAAGCCCCAGATTCTCCACGAAAAATAACTAAAGCATTAAAACAACCTCTTTCTAAATATTTCTATACATCCCGCTATCTGAAATCAGCGGAGTTAGGTTGAAAAATGCCGGAGCGTAGTTTTAAAGTGCAGTAAAGTTTTAAAATTCGCCGGACGCGATCGCGAAGGATCACGATTGCGAAGTTTCACGATAGAGGTGATGTGATACGCTCGTAGTTTGGAACTGATTTTGGAAGGAGATAGAGAACATAGTTGCACTGTAAGGCACTCGTAGTAGCTATGGGAAGATGCATGTAGGATAAAAAAAAGATATAGTTTCACCTATGAGGGTGAGCGCTTGTACACAAACTTTGATATTTGTATCACCCTTGTGATTGGTTGAATAACTTGATGAACCAATTGCAAGTAATACTGTTATGCCAAATGGTCCTCTCGATAATAACGCCATCTAGCGATTTTTCGCTTAATCAGGAAATCCTCATTCACCCGAAACTATTGATCGCTTGCGTACGCCAATAGTTTTGTAGTGCCATCTATTGCAACTATTATAGCTAACGAATGACTCCTTAGTTCCAAATGGCATTGGGAAGGCGTAAGAAATAATGGGTTATCCTTTTAGATGGCATAAAATTATTTGTAATATTATTGTTACGCATAATTGCTTTTAGCTTGCACAAGTACAAAAAGTCATAATAATAAATTTGCATCATTACAAACTGCATAACCACAATCACGAGCCTGATGCATTACGAGAAAAGGTTAGTTTTGTGTTAATAATATATGTATTTAGGAACAGACAGTCGACAGATTCTATTCCTACTGCGTTGCTTGGGCGCTTCGCGCCTAGATGTCATACCTACTAATCTAACCCAACCTAATATGCCTAACGTGATCTAACCTAACCTAATATTTTGTTGTTCATTAATAAAAAATAATCAATAGCCCAAACAATAATATGCATAATGTGTATTAGTCTATTACAAATTATTCCAACAGAAATTATTCTAATAGCTTAATATGCCAAAAAAGTAGTAGCCCAAAGTATTACTATGCGACAGTACCTACTATTATGGCAATACAAACTATGCCAAATCAATTATGCGAAACAATACTAGTCTAGAAACAAATTAAGCGATTGAAGGAGATCCCGAAATAATGAAGGCTTGTATTTTTTGAAATTTACGTTTTTAAAAAATATTAGATTTCGGAACACTATGGTTGGTATGCGGTCCAATTATGACGTTTAGCACTAGAAAAGTTTATAAACTGCCGTCACTTATAAAACATAAGCAATAGGGAATTAGGGAATCGATTTGTTGCAGCGCCACGCCACTGACAATATCTCAGTCGCATCTTCAACTCCCATTTTCATATTCACGCACAAAACTCCCATACGCTTCAGTATCAAAATGTCAACATGACCGTATCTTTACGAGATTTTTGAACTTTTTAAAACGTCGGTGCACCGGTATAAATCATATGTCCTGTTATCTGTAAAAGCACTCTCCCTTATCAACCGACCCGCAATCTCGGCGAGTCTATCTGCGAGGGTGTACGAAAGCAAACATATTTGTATAATTATTCCAGACTAGTCTTTACACCCGGTTTCACTCGCATGATCTTTTAGATAGGTAAATGAGATTTGAATTTAGAATGAGATAGTTAAGTTAGTTATTTAAGTAAATTAAAATAAAATGAGCGCTTCTCGCCAATAAACGTTACAGTTTGGCGAGTAACACTAATGTAATGCATGTTTAATTGTTTTGAGTTCGTTAAATTAAAAAAAAAAAATAAATAATAATAAGCAAATAAATAAATATCAAACCGGAAAACGAAGCGTTGGCAGGCCTCCCACATGGATATTTTTACTTAATACATGCAACGTGTTAATTTTTTTTAACTTAACTTATCGAATTCCAAGATCAGATTGTTTATATATGTATACCAAATTTCTTCCCAATTAATTCTTCCGCAAAACACACACACACATACACATTACATTTTCATGTTTATATTATAATACAGGTGATTCTGCCAAAGTATAAAGTTGTCATCTTATTTACGTAAAGCGTTCTCATTTTTTAACCGACATCAAAAAAGGAGGAGCTTATAAGTTTCAATGTTTGTATTTTTATTTGTCCAATACTGGATGCAATGCAACCCGCGTCAGACGACAATACTAAAAACAAAAGAACACTAACTAAGTAAATTACTACAACAAACCCCCCAATAACAATAGTTACAATAACTGAGTTGATTTGAATTTGTTTTCATCATGTTTCTAGAACCACTACATTATTTTTTTTTTTCTTCTTTTTGTAGAGGCTTTGAACACTCCAGGTGATCATGTCAGCCTCATGGGTGCTTGCTCATTTTCCTTACGCAAAGAACATATTACAAAAGTGGTAGATGCAAATGGCTTTGTCAGATGCCGGCTCTGAGAGCCAACAATTGACTTGGCCATTGTGCATGGGGCCCAAACCCCCAAGGACCCTTCTCCTCAAGTCTGAGTTCCGAGCACATTCCAACAACAAATGGAACAAGTCATCTACCTTCTGGCAAGTTTCACACAGAGGTCATAGTTTAACTCTCATCACATTCATTAGTTATAGTTCAGTATTGTACACGTAGATTAGTAGGATAATTGGGTCAAAAAATACATAATAATGAATACTATGACCGTCATTATAATTTAACCGCGAACTTACGGCATAGTGTTTACCTTCTAACCGCTTGTTTAAGTCAAAAGGTCGTTATCTCACTGCTGCATCCATCACGAGGGCGGGCGGCTTATCGGAGGGCGGCACGCCGCCCACCCCGCGGTTTATTTCACACTATGTGTACACGACTTGTTTTTTTGTCGCTAAGCAGATTCGTGCTTTTAAAAGGCTTTTTATGGAAGTCCAACGTTCATTTGCTTGTTTTAGACAGTCTTTTGTTTCGAAGTGGTAGTTATCGCGTTTAGGAAAGAAAGTCGTAGACGCAAGCGGTCGTTTTGATGTCGAACTAATTGCACCAATTTCATCATCAGCTCAGCGTATATACGTCCCACTGCTGGGCACAGACCTCCTCTCGGAATGAGAGGGCTTGGGCCATAGTTCCCACGCGGGCCCAGTGCGGATTGGGAACTTCACACGCACCATTTTGCACCATTTTGCACCAATTTATTATGATATTATTATGATAATCAGTGTCAAATCATTCGTCAAATCTCCGGCTTAGTGAATTTCTTCAAGCTGTAATTTACTTCAAATACGTAATAGTTAGTACTTACCTAAAATAGAATCTAAAACTAAAACAAATTATCTTAAGAGTGCTCCGTAGTTTGAATTGTTTGTTGTTTATCATCATTTTTTTCCCCCTGAAACAGTATTTTATTAATATTTTTTAAATGGCCAATGTATAGAAAATTGCAGGTTAGGCAAGGTAGATTTGGTTTGTTTTATAACAATTCTAATTCATTAAGTAACCTGTCACTCTCTGGCTTATAAACTACCTCTATGCCAAATCGATCTGTTACTCCGTTTCGACGTGAAAGACGGTCAAACACGCACACACACACTCGCATTTATAATAAGCATGGATGTATTTTGTATTTAAGAAAATGTAGTGATTCTGTAATTTGTACTTTAATGGACACCATGTAATTTGCCCAGCACGATGTAACAGTTCAAAATCGATAAAAATCCACTCGGTACAGTCTGAAGCTCCCAGTGACATGAAGCAGACTGGCACTCCTGCGCAGATCGCATCTGCTAATCGATCTGTTATCGGCCACCAAATGCGTTGTTATCTGGAGTTGGACTGACCGAGTTTCCGTTGGGACACGACACGATATACGCTAGCTTTTACCTGCGACTTTGCTCGCATAAACACATAAGTCTGGCAGATTTATTGAATTCCCATGAAAATTCACAACAAATAAGACACTTTAAATGTCGAACCTGCTCACAAAATTTAACGAAAGTCGGTTGAGAAATTCAACCTGCATGTAAAGGGCCCCGTACACGGTACGATCCGTCGCTGCAGACCGATCGAAACGACGAATCGATAGTATATCAGGATCGTTAACAATTTACTTCATCGAAGACGATGTCGGAGATCGCAACAAAATCCCATGCAATCATGAATATCGTAACGATGAATCGACAGTGTATGGCTCTTTACGATCAATCGTCACGATTTTCATCAGATCGATCGTACAAACGGATCGTACCGTGTATGGGGCCCTTAACAGACAGCCGGATATAGGAAAGCATTTTTGCCCAAACTGAAACAGAGACAGAGACACTTCGCCGGTAATACGCACTCTCTCGATCAAAAAAAAATTGCAATTCAATATTACTTTATCCTACTTCCAATGGCCCGATTGATTTGAGATTTGGTATAATCTTATGTAGCTACCCTCACGTTTCTTTACTACACTTTCTCGTCTTTCCTGGAGGCTTCAAATCATAATTGACGTTGTATCATGGACACAAGCAAACCAAAAACCAAGTGCGCGAGTATCTTTTTCTCTAACATCTCATATCAGTCTTAAGTATTGCCCACAGAGCGTTATTGTTCTTTTAATTTATATTTACAAACCGGTCCCGATAAACAGATGTTTCTTATGGCCTGTTAATGGACTTGCTTTGAGATCTAAAAGCTTTTTTGTATTGATTTGATAAGATTACCGTCGTATGTGTTCTGACGTAGTTACTATAATGGTCACTCATGTCACGGTACCTACTGGAAAAGAAATCGTTAACACATTTTTTGTTCGCGATGACGATAATTTACTCGTACTATCTTGGTACTAACTAAATAATAAAGATGTGCCATCAATTTAGTAACTAATTTTTTTTATAGATTACGTAAAAGTGCCAATTATTATCAACCATTATTATTTACTAGCTTTTTCCCGCGGCTTCGCCCGCGTGGGATTCGGTTATCGCGCGCTCTTCTCTCGAGAACGTGAATTTTTTCGGGATAAAAAGTAGCCTATGTCACTCTCGAGTCCATAAACTATCTCTATGCCAAAAATCACGTCGATCCACCGCTCCGTTACGGCGTGAAACACACAAACATACAAACACACTTTCGCATTTATAATATTGGTAAGTATGGATAGGTATTTTCAATAGGTATTTCTACCGTGAAACTTTAACGTACACTTTTGGTAAGCTACTTTACATTAGCCAGTGTCAAAAACCAATCGTCTCCCATCTCCCAGCCCGCCCAGTCTCAAAGGCAATCTGCCCAGCGCATCGCGTATCTCGCTGCCCGTCCCACACCTGAAGTTGACGCGGGTGTCAGCCGACTTGACATTTTTTTTATCGAACTACTCGTATGCTCGTCACTATCTTTAATTTTATGTCATTAGCAATTAAAGTCACAGTAGGGTCTTTTACCTTACCAATTTCAAATATGTGGAATTAACCAATGCCAGTTACGCGAATTTGCACTATAATCTCCGATGTCATTATCAGATTATTTAAAACTTAATAATACGAACAGCAATTTTTTTTTCTTAAAACAAAAACAATAAGTGTCATATTATTTCGGCAACACTTCAATTCCCATTTTCCTTAGTTCTTCCACAGTTAACGATGTATTTAATATACTAGCTTTTGCCCGCGGCTCCGCCCGTGTGGTGTTCGGCTATCGCGCGCTGTTCCCTCGGGAACTGTGCATTTTTCCGGGATAAAACATAGCCTATGTCACTCTCGGGCCCATAAACTATCTCTATGTCAAAAACCACGACGATCCGCCGCTCCGTTGCGGCGTGAAAGACGGACAAACATCCAAACACACAGACATACAAACACACTTTTGCATTTATAATATTAGTATGGATATCTTCTTCAGCACCATTCTTAGCCCCAGTCGAACATTACACGTTGTATTCGCGGAATGCCAATATGTCGGCGGTATCGCTAAAATCGGGAGTCCCGACTCGCGATGGCTCTATGCCTCTCTCTTTAACTGCTCATTGTTTAGATCCCACCCACGACATCTCGATATTGCAGCGTGAATATAGGGTTGTCCTTGATACTCGAATTACATCTTGTTTCAAACTACAACCCCTTACCATACCCATGCGTTGGCTCAATGTTGCACCACGCCCGTAGGAGCAGCGTTCAGTGAGGATAGGCAGCACTAACAGCTGCCCCGCATACACCCGCCTTCAATAGCAGCAGGGTAAATAGCAGTACCTGCTGCTGCATAAGAAAATACCCACCGTTTCCCTGCGGGTGACCCCTGGGTGGAGCTAACTGGCAGCCGTAGCTGTTCTCTTTAAATCTCACGGCTTTTGTCACTGTGAACTGAACTGCTACTGCACTGCAAGTTAAAGATTTGTTGTTCATTGATAATGTTTATTTTACTGTTTATTGACACTGTTGCTGTTTATTTTCCCCGCAATCAAAGTGAAAGCAGAGAGCCCTCGACTTAACTATCAAATCTCGCCAACGGCTCGGATAGATCTAAACTCCTTTGACAAAATAACACATTTTAAGCATTTCTACTATTTTACAGGCACAGTTAAATAATAAGATAGTTATGCATTTGGCAAACTAGTCGGTATTTCTCGTCCACTTATTCGAGTTAATCGATTATAAGTTCGTCTCATAAATATCAATTTTGTGGCATCGGAGGCAGCAGTTTGGATTCTAATATTGCATGTCATGTGTCTTATATTTTTGACGGTACCAAACGTTCAGGCTTACTGGCAACCCTAGTCAAGATAGGCGGCGTTCGGCGGCGCTCGGGTCGCGTCGGGTGGATTCGGGCGATGCGTCGATTGCGCCCACGCGCATCCAGATTGAAGTGTGGAAATTTGTGGCTGTGTCCGTCATATTTTAAGATTTTGATGCGCGATTAGGTAAGTTATTGCCTGTTGTGTTGTCAAAACTATTATTTACAAAATATTCTTGCTGGTTGGTTATGTTGACGATAAAATTGTTGGAGTACTTTCCTATTTAACTTCAGGTTTTGGATAAAATACTTTTGTGAATATTTTTAAATATATAATACAAGCCACTGTTCCAAGCAAGCTGTAAGTTAATATCGGACACGTACAGGCACATTGCGTAAGTGTCGTTAGCTAATACTATTTTCAATTTGTTAAAAAGTAAAAGACGAAGATGATGGTAGAAAAAGAGGGTGAATAGACAATATGCAAATAATACAAACCACAAACTTACTTACTTACTTACTTACTATGGTCAATGACCGTCAGAAAGGTTTACCCTAATTGACAAGATTTCATATTTCTAAGACTATAATTTGATTCGTTCTCTGTATTCTGCTTGGAAATAGAAAGACGATGATATTTTTAAAATTTCGCTACGATTATTAATTAATTTATTACAAATTTTTTAAGATGTGCTTATTCGAAAAGGGCTTAACTCCAAAACTACGATACAATAGATCCATTACTTTTGTCTAGTCTTTATTAAAAAAAAGATCACGTAAATCATGCGTAATTCTGAAGTAGACGTTGTCAAAATTATGACAGCTCCTTTTTCTGGTGCAAAAGGCAAAGGAAACATACCTATCTATTCTGTCGTAGTATTGGCAAATTGTGATATATTTTTTAATTATTTTGTATTTTTTTAAATATGGAGAAAAAAATTATAATAAATATTTTGCCATGTTCAGGAGGCAAAACTCTTTTGATTCCTGTAGTAATTTACAGGTGTTGAAAAAATGAAATCTTGTCAATTCATCCACCCTTATCCAATTCATTATCCAATAACCAAGGTTTTTTTCTACTTACATTACAATCTACAAAGATACATCAAATACAACATATACACCATTATTTACTACTAGCGTTTACCCGCGCCTTCACACACGTAAATCATTAGATCCAGCAGCAGAATTAAAATTTCGGGAGTGTAAAAAATTCCAATGGGAATTCCTAAAATTAAAGCGTTGTTTTCATTGACGTTACCTAAATTAAAAACAATGATGTCAAATTTCATGACTCTAAGCCCAGCGTTGTTGCTTCGTTATTTTAATTTTTATCCCTATCCCGTGGAAATATCGGGATAAAAAGTAGTCTATGTTTTATTCCAGATGTCCAGCTATCTGCATACCAAAGTTCATCTAAATTCGTCCAGCCGTTTCAGCGTGAAGGAGTAACAAACATACTCACTCACCCACTCAAAAACTTTCACATTTTAGTAGGACTGCAAACACTAACACTGTGACAAATTAAACTTAAGCTAGCCCAATACGAGTCCTAAACCTAGATACAGGCACAGGCGTAGGCGCCGTTAACGATCTAGGCATTGTTGGCGGCACTTAATAGATTCGACTATCGTGAACCGGAGATTTATGGGGCTGAGGGTATACTAAGTAAGATTAGTGAACTAAAAAAATTTCTTTGCTCACCCGCGACCTTGAGATAGCTAAGTCTATGCAAATTATGCGTGTTCATGCAGTTCCTCCACCTCCACACTGAAAGAACACACACAAATTACACAAACCCATCTATCACCACCACCACAATACACTGACGCGTTTCGAACTCAACCAGAGCTCATCTTCAGAGTGACACAACCTTACACCATGCTACCAGTTGTTAGACTAACAAACCAACACCACTGTTTTAATTTGCCAAAAAAAAAAAAAAGATGAGCTCTGGTTGAGTTCGAAACGCGTCAGTGTATTGTGGTGGTGGTGATAGATGGGTTTGTGTAATTTGTGTGTGTTCTTTCAGTGTGGAGGTGGAGGAACTGCATGAACACGCATAATTTGCATAGACTTAGCTATCTCAAGGTCGCGGGTGAGCAAAGAAATTCTTTTAGTTCACTAATCTTACTTAGTATACCCTCAGCCCCATAAATCTCCGGTTCACGATAGTCGAATCTATTAAGTGCCGCCAACAATGCCTAGATCGTTAACGGCGCCTACGCCTGTGCCTGTATCTAGGTTTAGGACTCGTATTGGGCTAGCTTAAGTTTAATTTGTCACAGTGTTAGTGTTTGCAGTCCTACTAAAATGTGAAAGTTTTTGAGTGGGTGAGTGAGTATGTTTGTTACTCCTTCACGCTGAAACGGCTGGACGAATTTAGATGAACTTTGGTATGCAGATAGCTGGACATCTGGAATAAAACATAGACTACTTTTTATCCCGATATTTCCACGGGATAGGGATAAAAATTAAAATAACGAAACAACAACGCTGGGCTTAGAGTCATGAAATTTGACATCATTGTTTTTAATTTAGGTAACGTCAATGAAAACAACGCTTTAATTTTAGGAATTCCCATTGGAATTTTTTACACTCCCGAAATTTTAATTCTGCTGCTGGATCTAATGATTTACGTGTGTGAAGGCGCGGGTAAACGCTAGTAGTAAATAATGGTGTATATGTTGTATTTGATGTATCTTTGTAGATTGTAATGTAAGTAGAAAAAAACCTTGGTTATTGGATAATGAATTGGATAAGGGTGGCTGAATTGACAAGATTTCATTTTTTCAACACCTGTAAATTACTACAGGAATCAAAAGAGTTTTGCCTCCTGAACATGGCAAAATATTTATTATAATTTTTTTCTCCATATTTAAAAAAATACAAAATAATTAAAAAATATATCACAATTTGCCAATACTACGACAGAATAGATAGGTATGTTTCCTTTGCCTTTTGCACCAGAAAAAGGAGCTGTCATAATTTTGACAACGTCTACTTCAGAATTACGCATGATTTACGTGATCTTTTTTTTAATAAAGACTAGACAAAAGTAATGGATCTATTGTATCGTAGTTTTGGTTAAAGTAGTTTTTTTTTTTTTTTTGGCAAATTAAAACAGTGGTGTTGGTTTGTTAGTCTAACAACTGGTAGCATGGTGTAAGGTTGTGTCACTCTGAAGATGAGCTCTGGTTGAGTTCGAAACGCGTCAGTGTATTGTGGTGGTGGTGATAGATGGGTTTGTATAATTTGTGTGTGTTCTTTCAGTGTGGAGGTGGAGGAACTGCATGAACACGCATAATTTGCATAGACTTAGCTATCTCAAGGTCGCGGGTGAGCAAAGAAATTCTTTTAGTTCATTTATATGGACCTCCGCAAAGTAACGCCTGATTCAATAAATTAAGTAAGATTAGGCTAATATTAAACGGTTGCCCTTTTACACATTCAACATACATATACGTTCGTGAGATCTTAAAAAAACCTTCGGATTTTAGAAGCATGCTTCGGGTATAGACGATGACACGCGATCCTGATATGCGGTTCTGTTCTGTTATCAACTTGCAAATTTTTCAAAGTTACTGTAAAAAGTTATGTAAAGAATAACCATCAGCACAAAATAAACCTTACTGTAATAATAATACGCTTCTTTATCTTTTTCTAATTTTAGTACAATGTGACTTTTTGTCATGATACAAATAAAACAAAATCAGCATTTTCGAATTCTTCCATCGTCAATTTAAATTGAGAACACCCCGCCTCAACACAGTACTTTTGTTTGGAAATATATAGAGCTGTTGTTAAACTGTATCTACTTCTCTTGGGTATGTCAAATGAATTTTTTTGGTTTGCTCTCCTTTTATATTTTTTTTAATGTACTTTTCGAAATCCCCGTTGCTTCTATAACTCGATCTTTTACCTTATTAAAATATTTACAACCAACTTTTTTCTTAAAAATTTCGACTTATATGCAAAATATTTATAAATACATTGTAAACAATTTCCAGTGATTGGCTATTTACAGAAATACCCTGCTTAAGTTGATTCGCCATGGAAATCAATTTCCGAAAAATAACAAACTACCTAAATAAATATATGTAAGTGGTGGTTTTAACTGCTCTATATAAATCAATGAAAACACAACGAGTGCACTCTACGCGTGATGGATTGCTACTGAGTCAAAAAGACAATTGTCATTTTTTACTAACGAATCCTTCCGATTTCCCCCGAAACCCGAAGGGTTTTCTAAAAGCTCACGGATTGTAGCTCAAATGACGCAAATATGCAGCCCTTGGGGGGGGAGGGCTATATTTTGCACCGTTTGGTGTTGAGACCCTAGGGCCGTGAGGGCCAGGCGCACGCGATATCGCGAAAGAGATATCGTGAGGGCCAGGCGCACGCGATATCGCGAAAGAGATATCCGCGCGTCTCATTGATGTTTCAGGTGACCAGAGGGCTTTCAATCAACGATATGCTGAGCCGGGACCTTTTTGTAATGGTAACACTTCTTATGACGGTCTTTGACCAGTGTGTGTTGCCAGTGATGACGTCATACGGATCTGAGAAGTGGGCGCTAACAATGGGCCTCATGAGGAAGCTCAAAGTCACTCAAAGGGCTATGGAGAGGGCTATGCTCGGGGTTTCTCTGCGGGATAGAATCAGAAATGATGATATACGCAGTAGAACTAAGGTTACTGTTATAGCCATGCCACTTATTTTTTCTGACCTGTGTAATGTGTCACTGCTATTATAATTATTATTTTCTTTTCTTTCAACGATCGCCTTATTATTATCGTTTCCAGAGAATGCGTCTTTTTATAATTTATCCCAAGAGAAAAGCAAAGGAGACAGTGTCCATACAGCCGGCATCTTGCAACTGTTATTATTTTTCTAGTAGTAATTTAATAGCTAAGATGGTTAGTTTAATGGGTAGGTAGGTAGTTTTTAATTAGGTAATTTAACCGAGTCAGTGGCCAAATATCTAGCCATCCAAAAGTGCCTAAAATACTAGTATCTGCAAACCCACAGATTACACAATCTAGCATCCAGCATCCAAAATGCAGCAATTAGGTCAACAACCCCGCTCCGTGCACCGGATCTGATCGCCTATTGGCCGATAGCGCTGATTTACTGCGGCTATCTCACACCGTCTTAATTTACTACTACGTACCGAGTTTGTAGCCTTTTTGCGGTATCTGTGCTTTTCCAAATTGGTGTATTGATTCGCTATTGTTTTTAACTTTTTTAGAACGTGGCCGAGGTTTTGTAGCAAGGTTTCGACGGTGTTTGGCTCGGTATTTTATTTGTTTTCAGGCAAAAGTTTCTGGTAAAAAAATCATTAATATAATATTTTTATTGACTCTACTTTTTGTTGACTATATTATACCTACTTACAATGTCATCCAACATAATGTAAGTATACCAAATTTCAAGTCAGTTCGACCGCCGGAAATGGGTCAAAATTAACTTGCAAGATTTGGCCCAAAAAAACAACAACACAAACAGGGCAAATTAAAATTACAAAATTAAACGGTTCAAATAATTTAATTTATTGAATAACGTTACTTTGCGGAGGTTCAGTATTGAATATTTATTTATTGCAACACCTTTTACAAAAAAATATAAAAAAATATGCCCTGTTGGGGCGTGGCAATTTTAAAATTAATTACAGTAATTAACTTATACATTAACATATTATGCTATTTTAACCACATGTAATCTTTAGCAAGAGGTTTAAGGAACACTTATAAATTAATTTTATGTAAGGTATCTAAACAGGTAGGTATGAAATACCATACAGGTAAATGAAACGTTTCACAAAACACATTCGTCGAAACGTACGTCCGACCAGATGGCCAAGTGGTTAGAGAACCTGACTATGAAGCTTGAGGTCCCGGGTTCGATTCCCGGTCGAGGCATATATTTTTATGAATAATATGAATGTTTGTACTCGGGTCTTGGATATTATATCCATAATATAAGTATGTTTATTGAATCAGGCGTTACTTTGCGGAGGTCCATATCAATGAACTAAAATAATTTCTTTGCTCACCCGCGACCTTAAGATAGCTAAGTCTATGCAAATTATGCGTGTTCATGCAGTTCCTCCACCTCCACACTGTACGAACACACACAAATTACACAAACCCATCTATCACCACCACCACAACTCACTGACGCGTTTCGAACTCAACCAGTTGTTAAACAACTGGTAGCATGGTGTACGGTTGTGTCACTCTGAGGATGAGCTCTGGTTGAGTTCGAAACGCGTCAGTGAGTTGTGGTGGTGGTGATAGATGGGTTTGTGTAATTTGTGTGTGTTCGTACAGTGTGGAGGTGGAGGAACTGCATGAACACGCATAATTTGCATAGACTTAGCTATCTTAAGGTCGCGGGTGAGCAAAGAAATTATTTTAGTTCATAAGTATGTTTATCTCTTGCCAAGTATCCATAGTACAAGCTTTGCTTAGTTTGGGACTAGGTCAAGTCAAGTGTCCCACGATATTTTGATATTTTATCTATTTATATCCTTGCACATTTCTAGTGGAAACGCAGCCTTATATTGTATGTATAGTGTATTTATAATAGGCTAGACGACAAAAAAAACTGTTTAGTCTGTCAGGTGGATAATTTAAAAATATTGTGCACATATTTTTTCTTTTGTTTGACAAACAAAAAATGACGAGGATACAGTGGTTAGAAGTTTCGAGTGACGTCACTATATGGTACGATTTTTTACTTTATAGTGACAACTCCCACTCCGGAAGTTTGATGATCTATACCTTTGTCGATTTTTAATAAATAGATAAACCAAAAAATACATGTCCCATATTTTTCCATAATTTAACTGTCGGACTAAATAGAATGATATATTTTCAACCCAGTCGTCATCCCTATTCTACTGTTCACGAAGTTAATTTGAAGTCTCCGGGGCTCCCAAAACATTACCATTCGTCATAGATAACCGAAATTCCGCCCAAAAATGACAACGCCTGCACATCGCGTGTGATCACCTTATCAACGCAGACACGCGAGGCGACATACGACGCACTTTACATTGTGCTACCGACTGAACGGAATTGGGTTATGATGGTATTGTTTTGACAGCTTTTCAGGTTGGCGCTGAAATTTTAATTTTCGTAAAAACAAAACAACATTGTCTACATAACGATGAGCGATGTGTTTAGAATAGGCTTTACTTTGTGAGTGCAGAAACTTATAATAGGTCGGTATGTTTGCATATTTGTCTACAGTCATATTAACCAACAAGTTGCCTCCTCTTTCTATCGTGTATCTTTATCTCATCTGTAGAGCTGATAGATAAAAAAACAGTACTTAGTGGTGAATAAATGCCATACGACTTGATATTACACGCGCAAGATACTCCAAGACCTAAAACGTTCCAACCTATCAATTCTCTACACTACTACATGCAAAAAGGGCCTTTCCTGAGTTTTGGTGTGATACCTGTCCTTTGGCCGTGATCCAGTGTCCCCACCTTAGGGTAATTTAACCTAAATTTAGGGTATTTTACGCGTTTAGGGTAGTTTTTGGGGTAGAAAATTATTCAGGGTATTTTTTAGGGTAAAAGTTTCAAGAAGGTTACTGAAGATGACATAGAAGCCAAGACTAATTATGGATGCATTCCAAGAATTTTCCGCAACTATGTAGTAGTTCAGCTATTAGTTTATTAATAAATCGCATTTACATGCTTTGTTTATGCTTTAAAAAAAATTAGGGGAAAAAAATAAAAGTGCCTAAATTGGGGTAATTTCACAATTTTAGGGTAAAAAGAATATCAAAGGTGCCGTGATCATCAGCATGGGCACTATGACTTCTCCTTATCAAAATCTAAAAGGCCATCAAGCATTTTATACGAAGAATTTAGCTCAATACCTGGACCTGACACCTTTGTTTCACTCAAAAACCTACTGTAGCGTACCCATAACTCTTTCGTTTACACTAAAAGACCATATTATGCCCTGCAGGGCCATATATCGACTGTCACCGATGAGGAAGCTTGCGAATGCAAATAGCGCCCAAACAATCACGCGACATCTCGATTTATGACAGAGATAAACTTGTACAAGCAACTTCAACTATAACGTGAAAGTTGAGGATATTAACGCAATAAATATCTAAAGAAATTTCAAAAAGATTGCTAGACGTCACAGGTGACCGAAGAGCTGGCAGCTTCCTCGGAAGAAAGAATTAGCCTAGCTATTAAAAGAGGAAACGCTGCCAGCATCTTCGGGACCTTGCCTAAAGGATACTCTTTTACTCGTAAGTAATTTGTTTTAGATTTAGGTTAAATTTTTATTTTATGTAAGATTTTTATTTTATGTAGGTAAGTTGACTTATTTAATTTATTCAGTTAAAAACACTTAAAATACATTAAATGGAAAGAATAAAAATAACATCTAATCAACTAACTAAAGGACATAAGGTAAGTTTAGTTAAGTTATTTTTAGGGTATTTTTTATTTTATTTGTACCAATAAAGACTATAGATATAATAACGATAGCATTTATTAAGTTAAATGAAACGGTGAAATGCCAATAAGAGACGGCATCACATTTAACCGTTAGTTAACACTAATAGTGAAATGCCCCTAAGAGTATAATCTTCAAAGTAAATCCCTCACTGCTGAGGATCGTGATGCCACCGAACAATAATTATATGTGTCTATACCGACTGGTAGAAAATTGTTAGTCATAATGTAATGTTTCTCATAATGTAATGTTTGACATAACTCTTTTTTCTCTGAAACCATTTAATTTTCAAAATTGTTATAAAATAAACCTAACCTATAGAGTACTACAGGATGACCGTTTAAAAAATTATGAAAAATATAGCGTTTCAACGGGTAAAAAATTATGACTAACAATAATTATGACAATATAATAGTAATAATAATAATATCATGGGACACTTGACACCAATTGACCTAGTCCCAAACTAAGCAAAGCTTGTACTATGGACACTAGGCAACGGATAAACCTACTTAAATATAGATAAATAAATACTTAAAAACATATTAAACATCCAAGACCCCGAGAACAAACATTCGTATTATTCATACAAATATCTGTCCCGGCCGGGCTTCGAACCCGGGACTTCAAGCTTCGTAGTCAGGTTCTCTAACCACTTAGCCATCCGGTCGTCAAACAAACATTACATTATGACTTATTAAATTATGTCAGTCGAAAGGATCCCTCGGAGCTTTCGTCACCATACGATACGCACATCTCCAATTTTCCTTCGAAAATTGGCCATTGATTCAGAACAGCTCTTCTGTAACTTTAATGCCACTCTATTTTGACGATACTGGACACAATATAAATATATAAACAAAATGGCGGCAATGAGATAAATTAAATAATAATGTGTCCTCAACTTTTTTACCCAAAAAATATACATTAAAAAAATATGCATTACCGTAATTAAAATCACAATACAAGGTCATAGGAGGAGGGGGGGTTGTCAAAGGCGTAGTTTATGGGGGGGCGACGTGCGTGCAGATAGCGATCTCTCCCAACACATGACAGTGCCGAAACTGAGGCGGTTACGTGCCGCTTTGTTTACTATATTCGTTTGTTTATCTTGAAAACGATCGGTTCGACATTTTCATGTGCAATTTGGTTCCTTGTTGTGAAAGTTGTAAAAAGTAATAAACCTTATTAACCCATCGTATCTCAAAAAAATACTCCGTTTGAGTTTATTTTGTTTAAATAAGCACAAATACTGCTGATATTAATTTTTAAAAAATATAGCATTTCTTGCATAAACGTAGCTATCAGAAAAAGAAGAGCAAAGTAATTGTTTCAATTAATTTACATGGACCTCCACAAAGTAACGCTTGATTCAATAAATACTTCGTTCCATCTGAAGGCTCTGAGAAACTGATTGAGATAACTGCATAACGGGGGTTAAAAACCTAGTTGTTGAGTCTTTGCACCACATATCTACTCTGTAGGTACAGTCACCTGTTTTAATTTCTGCCACAGCGGACTGTGCAAAAATATCTGACACATCCTTAAGGCCCTAGAAATACAGTCGTATCAGATATTTTATGCAAACTTCGTTGTCAGATACCTATATACCTATGTACATTCGTCACAGTTTATGCAATAAATCTTCTTCTAACAACAATTAGCTTTATAACATTTTATTTATTTATTTGTTGCTGTTTATCTCCCTGCTATTTTAGACGTATATTCGTTCGTAGATGTATTTTTGTTATATTTTAATTTTTTGATCTACTTTTTATGCACCACCTATTGTAAACTAGTCTTTCCTTCTTTCTGTAAAAAAGGTTGCCTGGAAGAGATCGCTCTTAAGCGATAAGGCCGCCTATTGCTTACCGAGTAATTTTTTTTCTCTGTGTATTTGTTTTCTGTATCGCTTACTATCTCTGGTGTACAATAAAGAGTCATTGTATTGTATTGTAAATATTTCTATTTCTATGTCCTAAAAATATAAGTTTCTACCCTAAGAGTACAAAAAGCCTTTATTAATCCGAGTTCTCAAGTTACAACTACTTGATTTGGCCACTTTGACTGCTTTGACCGATTTGGCTGCCTTTTCTTCCGACACTAAATCATGTTTTCTTCTCTAATGTGTATATTTTTGGTTGCAGGTAAGTTATAATGGGTTCCGAATGTCCGGCCTAAGGTAATTCAGGTGCCGCAGTGCAGCAAGCGTCGCCGCAGGGCGAGCTTAACGACCGCAAAGTATGTTGTTAGCGCAATGAAAAATATGAGGGGCAAAGTGAATTTAAAAAATTAAAAAATTAAAAAAAAAAAACTTAATAGGTACTGGCAGCATATGCTGGAGAAGCGTACTGGCCACTTGATATCCTAAAAGTTTTGGAAAAAACATGTTCGAATTTTGAAATCCATATTTTCTTTCTAACCAAACAGCGCGACCGCTTTCTTCGATATTTTTAGGCGTAAAGCGTGAGAATGTAATGCTATCGCGCATGTGTTTGTTCTTCTCGCTAAAAGCTGTAAGTAGGTATGGATTAGGACGGAATTTGGTATCTAAGTTGAACATCTGCAGTAACAGATCGGTTATTTTTTATCATGATATTTACTTATATTCGCGTGTAAAATACTTACTGAAGACTTGAAAAATAAAAACATGAGATTTTGCATGGGTGTTCGTCATCCGAAAATAAACACCACGCTGTAATTTTTTGAATATTCCCATGGGAACTTACTAAAATCCCAAAGTTTCAAATCGATCGCCAGATCTAATAGTTTATGCGAGCAAAGCCGGGGATAAAGACTAGTATCAATATTTTTACTCCTATCTGTTTTCTGCCCTTTTCGATCTCAGGAGCCTTGTAAACTTGAACTTAACTCCATTCAAAAGCCAACAAAGCCGCCTTTCAATTTCAACCATAAACTAAATAAAATGCGCATAAAAACTTCACGGGGACGAAAACATCGATTCATAACACAATACAATCTGTAATCGAATAAAAAGGGCCACACATCGGCTGGTCATTGTCGTTGGTTATCGCGCCAAGGATCCGAGGGAAAGAGACAGTTCAAAATGTTGCCAGGTTGATATTATCGCTGTAATTTGTATGCAATTTAAAGCAAATTTGACGATGAGTTTTGAAGTTATTGCAACTGTACTACTTAGGGCATACTGAAAGTTTCTGGAACTGGCCACTTACAAAAAGAAAATTGAAAAACCAATAATAGGATTTGAAAAAATAACTCTCCGGCAGTATTTTACTTTTTAATTTGCGAGACTGTCATTTGTTTTTTCATCGTGGCGTGGGATTGAAATTTGGGTGTCGCTGTTGCAATGAATTTAAGTCGTGAAAATTTTCGATCCATGATTTTTTACGATTTGCGATGTGGCTTAAGTCAGTAAGAGAGTTGTCAAAGACTTCTATTTGCATTTGGCGATGAAGCCCCATGTCGTAGCTCTGTCTATTCGTGATTTGGTGAGTTTAGACGAGGACGTGACCATCTCCATGACGATACACGTAAAGGCCGGCCAGCGACTGCGGTTACCGATATTAATATTGATACTGTACGACAACTAATTGAAACTGACAAAAAAAATACATGTCAGAAAATTCGTACTACCTTAGGCATTAGAATGAGCCAGGTGCAAAAGATGTTGCATTTGCATCTGAAGGTTCGGAAACTTTGCACTCGATGGATACCGCATGATTTATCGGAAGACCAGAAACGACTGCGTGTAGAGTGGTGCCGCAAAATGATAAAAAAAATTGACGGAGGACAATCAATGGCTGTATATAACATCGTGACAGGTGACGAAACCTGGGTATACTGCTTTGAACCGGAAAGAAAAAGTCAATCGGCTGAATAGGTCTTTCGTTTTGAAAATCTACCGACGAAAGTAAAAGAAAGTCGAAGCACTGGTAAGAAAATGGTTGCTTCGTTTTTCGTCAAATCGGGACATTACACCACTGTATCACTTGAAAACCAAAGGACAGTAACTGCAGATTGGTATGTGAACACGTCCTTGCCCAAAGTGTTTGACAAAATTCCCGAAAAGCGTCCCCGTAGCAAAATAGTCCTTCATCACGACAACGCGTCGGCACATTCCGCTAAAGCTACGAATGCGTATTTGGAGGCCTCAATGTAGAATTAATGACTCATCCGCCATACAGCCCTGATCTGGCACCGTGCGATTTCTTTTTGTTCCCGAAGGTTAAAGATAAACTCAGAGGTTTACGGTATACAAGCTCGGAAATGGCAGTGAATGCTTTCCACGAGGCCATCAAAGACGTCCCTAAGGAAGACTGGACCCACTGCTTTGCACAATGGTTCCAGCGAATGCAAAAGTGTGTAAATAGGGAGGGCAGATACTTAAAAAAACAATAAATGTGTTATAACGATAATTCGTAGTCTTATTTATTAGAATCCAGAAACTTTCAGTATGACCCACGTATAAGGTGGATATCAAGGGTCGAATTCGGGACCTTAAGTTTTTTATACAGGTTGACTCCTTCTCAGCCGATCCTGAATGACACGGTGTTGACATGAGGAGCCTCATCTTGAGCCGGCCAGTGGGCGTAGAGGGATCACTTCATCATCCCGTGGTGTCCCACAATGACAACGAAGGAACTCGTAGTTTTTAGTGGGCTTCTCCCTCGCACATTCCCTCTGTTGCCTTGAAAATGGCTGGATGCTTTAAAAAAAGATCCTCCAACCACTTGGCTTCCGATCGTCTCAGTTAAAGAACGGCTGGTCTACACCCCTACAATTTTCGCTACGTTTACGAGTCGCAATAATGCTTTCGCCAAAGCGACAACTTGATACATTCGCATTCGATATCGCCTCACTATTAATTCAGCATCGCTTGCGAACGCCCGTAATTGCCCTCGCGAAATATTGTCGACATTCGTACACATATCTTTACCGACCACCGCATACAATTTCAGCTTTATTGAGACAATTATAAGATAGTCAAGGGATGATTACATATATTTTAATGGTAATCCCGTGGCCCAGAAAATAGTGTTATTTAAACTCTATTCCTATAGATTTAAGGGTGTCTCTGGGTACATTTTTGTTGGAATTGGTTGAATTTATAAGGCCGCCTGTGCACGCGCTCACATGTTTATGTGAAAAACACGGCCTTTGTCAAGGACTTGTAGACGATTTGTTAACGTGTGGCTAGTTTTATTACAGCGAAGGTCAGTGAATATCGTAACTTTTAAAAAGCTATCTTGAAATTGTTAAGTTAGTAAATAATTTATGGGTGTGCTTTAAAGTTCAGTTAAGTTTAGATTAAATTTTAGTTTTTAGATCAGGTACGTCTTATGTATACACTAGCTTTTTCCCGCGGCTCCGCCCGCGCGGTATTCGGTTATTGCGCGCTGTTCCCTCAAGAACTGTGCATTTTTCCGGGATAAAAAGTAGCCTATGTCACTCTCGGGACAATAAACTATAGGTATCTATGCCAAAAATTACGACGATCCGTCGCTTTGTTACGGCGTGAAAGCGTAACAAACAAACAAACTCACTTTCCCCTTTATAATAACTAACTAGTAAGGATTAAATATTTTGATGTCATTGAGTAGGTATCCGAAATCGACTTTTCCGGATTTTCCCAAAAACTTTGACATTTCATTTTACCACAGGGGCAAAAACATGGGCACAAACAAGTAATTAATAGCTCATTTGGCAGTCTATTAAATTTACAAAGTCAACTTGCATCCCTTCAGACAGAACTTAAAAAAAATGCTCTGATGAATTGCGCGTACGCACATGCATCTGAATACAATGCGCGCGGGCTTCGTTAGCGGCGCGATCGACGTATCGCCATCTTGACTGTGACGCGAATAATTTGCTCACCTGTTCCAATGGCTTATATGGTAACCAGGTGAGTTACAAGCTCAAGTCTTCTGGTCTCTTCACGTTGAGGTAACACCGTTCACACACAGTCGTGAGAGTGCCACTAAGGTAATAAGGCTTGGCCTACCCTTGAATGTTATTTAGCTGGAAAAAATTGTATTGTTATCTGAAAATTTTCTACAAACTTATTCGCTGGCAGTTTTTCTAGCAGTACTTTTTATTGATCCGCAGTGATGTGGTGAAGATGCCGTAGGGAATACCTATATTTACAGTAAGATGGATTTATTTAAACCCTACAAGAGCAGATCACACAGACAAATTACAAAATCAGTCTTATCACAAAGAAAAGTAATACCAAATTACGAGAAATACTGTCACCGCACCGGTGTCCTAAGATAAAATTAAAATTACCTACATTTATATTATAATACAACATGTTTTCACAAAAAAACACAATGCAATGCACATTACAGTAGAAGACACTAACTAGAAGTTAGTTGTTTAAGTAGGTATCCTAACTTTAGAACAATTACTTCTTGTCACCGTCCGCCTGAGAGGGTTGAATCTTTGATTTCCTTCCTGACCGGTCCAGTTTGAGAGATGGTTACAGCTCTCTCGGTGGCCACCGCCGGGGCTACTCTAGGAGCGATAACTGACAGCACACCATCGGAAGACAGCGTCCACCGTCTCAGGGTTGCAGCCTTCGGGCAGAGCGTTCCGCTGGGTAAACTGGCGGGAAATGTACCCGTGCTCGTCCTTCTTCTCTTCATCTTTCCCTTCGATAACCACGTAGCCATCTCCAGTTTTAACGGAGATTTCTTCAGGCGCGAAGTGCCTGCTATATTTAAACCATCTCTAACCGTTCTTTCACAATTTTTTAATGTGATATAACATTATAACAAATTATGATATAAAAAATTGATTGATATAAAATAAAATTAAACCTGATGAAAGCCTCTCAGAAAGAGAAAAGGAAGTGTAAAAATCCGTAACTGACGAAAGACCGCATGCAATGGTAAATAATCGGCTGTACCATAGACACGCCACAGATAAGTAAAACATGGCTGCCGAACAAAAATCGAGATAGCCCCGATGCGATCGAACAATGCTAGGTCTCATTAGCTGTTGTCGATGGAAATTGTGCAATTCCACGGGAATCGAACGAATCGATAGTCAATACATCGATTTTGAATCTCTAGCTGTTTCCATTACTGGCAGGTAGGTAATGATTTTAATGTCTTAGATTTAAATTTGGAATGGGAATAAAAAAATATGCTGGCTAGTTTTGAGGCTATACGTTTGCTTTTTTAAAGTATTTACTGCATAAAATAGAAACTTGATTTTGACTCTTCATAATTTAATTCGTGCGCTTCATCTTTATAATTAAATAAAGGCTTCTAAGTTACATTTTATTGTTCACAAAGTGTTAATATTACTTAATGATGATCAGAACTAATTATAACATTTGTATTTTCTCTGCCACGGTCGAATGCAAACGGTGATTCATCTTGCTACCTCCGAGGCGCGAATTGCAGAGTGAGTCATCCCGTAGGTGTGAAATGTCTTACTCAAGTATATCGAGATATTCTGGTCTGGCTTTAAGTTTAAGAAATAAAAGATTATCGATGATAGATATTAAAATTTCATTCATTTAATTAATTGCCAGGCACATTATAAGTTGTTAAGAACTACTTTTTAGAGAGATTGTACATTATTAAAATGGTATTAACTAGTCTCTATTATTATACCTTATACCTGATGAAAGTTAGTAGATAAAGACAATAAAGATCAACATATCACTTCGCTATCTTTAATTTCCTCTTAAATCACCCATTAAACGAGCATTCCAAATCAGATCCAACGTTTTTACCAATTTTCCGCGATCAACGATCATAAGTTCAAATGTAGTCACGATATCCCAGGATTCAACCGATCCTTGCCGACCAACCACATCCGTACAATCTTTGCCAACGTTAAAAAAAACACTTTATTACTTAGTACATTGTGTTCATAATCCGTCGTCCCTTTGTTAGTTATATGACGTTCTGTCACGGAACTTGAAGGGTATCCCCGTCGAATAAACCAAGATTGGAACAATCTGATTCGGATTGTTTGTCGGTTTTGCTAAGGTTGGCTTTGGGTCGTGTTGTACTGTGAGCTGTGACGTTTTGGGTTGTGAATGGGTCGGCGCTATCGGCATCACCTTAATGATGTCTCGATGGCGGATAGCCATTGTGTTGGATGTAAATTTGTACCCGTCGGCGCGGTTAATGATGTGAGAACAAACTGAGATCCCGATAGCCCGATCAGGATCACGGGATTGTTCCAATTTTGAATCGCGCTTTTTTAATATTCCATTTGCTCTGGAATATTCTGTCATAAATGGATACGGTCGTGTTTTGTTTTTGTCCCGAGCCGCCGGAGATTGTATTCCTAATTCAGTCTTACGTTTATTGGTGCATTCTTCTTCGTTGGCGGGCATGGACCTGTTTGGAAATTCGATAATTTGTTGCTTATCGCGGGAGAGAAGTTATATGGTATCCTATTACAATTGAATTTGAACTATTCCTGAGATGCTGTTATATAATCTTTTAGATGGGTAATTATTTCTACAAATTAAACGCACTATTTTTTCTAGCTACCATGTATTTAATTCTGAATTTTGGGCTCCGGGGCAATGTATAACCTTTAGGTGACAGTCACTACTATCATTCCATTAAACACGTTACGAACTCGGCCATGAAATAACGACAGCCATTTATTATCTTTACAACTCATTAGGAACTATTTAGGCGAACCTTTTTGCTAAACAAACTCCTTTCTAAAAGCAAAAACCCTTCACGTACATCACAGCACAAACAAAACGCTACAGATTCAAAATGGCCGCGAAAATGGCTCCCATCATGGCGTCATTAGCTTCGGTTATCGCACTATTTTGTCGAATAGACAAAATTTTCAGTCTTTCAACGTGCGGCTACGTAATGAGGGAAGTAAATGGCGTTTGGTAGACGTGATAAATAATGTAGTGGCGTGAACTTGATGGAATGGTATGACGGCAAATTAGAGCGTGCACTTTACCATATAGTACAGGTTATGATTCTAATCACTAATGTGGTTAACTTAACACACCTACTTAAAACAGCCTTGCATTCTACTGCTGATGTTTTAAAGAGATTATTGTGTAGCTACGTTATATTATAAGCTAACCTTGGCTATTGGTGTTAATTTAACATCAGAGTTCTAATTTGTTACAAACGAGATTGGAATGCTAATATATAACTAGGTAGGTACAGATAAAGGAAGACTTATAAAATGTTATTACACTTGTTTGTTACACCACAAAAAGGCATTCAACATCCCAGCAATTCAATTACACATAGCAACCAACAATTAAGTCGCTCCTACAAACCAAAACATCTTTATCGATTATCGATTCTTTTTTTTTTCGATTCGATAATCCGAGTCGAGCGTGGCGCCGGCCGATCTGGTTTATCGTTGAATTATCGCGGACTAATGCACTGCGCGAGATAACCGACATAAGAGCGGGTGCAGATAGCCGGGTGTGGCCATGTTAAAAATAGTTTACACGCATAGTTTGTCTGTGGTTGATTAGGGTTGCCCCCTGTTTCTTGAAACAATGTACCCGTTACAATGTGTTGCAGAAATGGGTAGCCTAGCTGTGGCATGGATTTACTGCGGCTAGGCTGGCCTACGACTCACATCACCTAAGGTAGGTATTAATTAGCTATTGCGTCGTATTAAGACGACGAATTGGGAATTTTGGTCCCAGGGTTCTAGATTTTTCTCAGCAATTACAAAACATGGCAAAGTGATATTTGAAAACCTGATTCTTCATTTTAATGACTTCATTTTGATGATTTCCGAAACACGATTAGTAAAACTTTATAGCATAGAAAAAATTATCAAAGTTACCTCTTGCAAAACAGGAGTTTGCATTTTACAGGCAACCCAGATCAATTTAAGATTCCAAATTTTCATATTAAATTAGTTTTAACCCATACTTCAAAATCAAAATTGAATTTCTTTAAAATTAATTTTAATTTCTAGAGGGTCCAGACGCAAGCGCGGCCGCTTTCTGGCGCATCGCTATTCAGAGTGTTAATGCGGCAATTGTGATGAGCACTTTTGCGCCCGGTGCAACTCGTAGGGAACTTTTTGACTCTACATGAAGAAATTTTAAGTGACACAAAGAATGATATTTTATTATTAAAAAAGTTATTGCTTCTACAAATTATTGTACCTAATCATAATCACGGGAAAGCTAAAATACTGAACACATACTCGTACCGTTTCTTTTCTCCTAAATATTTAGTCAAGACTGATTTATCGAACTTATTATTCATACCTTAATGTCAAATGAAAACGGTAACTAATCATCTGAATCAGATCAAGATACTCAATTAACACTACATATAATAAAGAAAAAAAATCTCGACAACCCTAGCAACATTCTTAAAAACGGAATACCTTCGAATTCCAAATTCAAATTCAAACTTATCGACCGCCGAAAGGAAATACATCTTCCTTATTTAAATTGTCATTACGAACTCTTTCGTTTATCGTCTGAGGGTAGATGGCAATAATAAAAATTATCTATACAAATGGGCTGGGATTATGCGACAACATAAATTCGGATTGGACCAATGGCGGAGGCGATAGGGTCAAAGGTTTTCAGAGTTAGATTCTAGGGTTGGTACTAATTTTATTTTTAGGGCTAAGGTCGGAGTTGCTTAAAGTTTGACATGTCTCAAGGGAGTATTTTGGGGCCATTGTATTACAAAACTTGCAAAACGCTATCGCAATCTGCATTTCTTCTACTAATTGTTTTTAATACTAATATTATAAATGCGAAAGTCTATCATCATCATCATATCAGCCATAAGACGTCCACTGTTGGACATAGGCCTTATTCCCATAAACCTCCAGTTGCCTCGGTAACAGTACCCGCGACTTTAACCAGGTTTTTAGCCGGGTCAAACGAAAGTGTGTGTGTTTGTATGTTTGTCCATCTTACACGTCAAAACGGAGCGACGGATCAACGTCATTTTTTGCATAGAGATAGTTTATAGGTCAGAAAGTGACATGGGCTACTTTTTTTCCCGAAAAAATGCACAATTCTTGAGAGAACAGTACGCGATTACCGAATTTGACGTGATCAAAATAAAAATATCAACGAAACGTGAAACAAATCCTCTCCAAATCTAATTCAACTTTGCCGAATCTAATTACTCGTAGATGCAATAATTTTGACAATCATTATTTCTAAATGTTCGATAGACTTACAATCGAAACCATTTATAAGGACATTGTAAATTGTACCTAACCACCAAGAAAAAAGTCCCAATAGGTAAGTGTAGGCACTACCTATTATACCAAAGTAATACTGGAATAAAACGACCAACCGTATTTAACAACCAGATATTGTAGTCCCTTCGATTTCGTTATACCTAATCGGTTTTGACGGTAGTAACAATGTCTGACCAATCCTTAATTCCAGACGCATTTAAACATGTAAAAAAAATCACGAATTCCTCATTGAAGTATGAATAGGGATGTTGACATCACCAATCAACTGACGTACTTTTTATGAGCTGTCAAAACACAACTCTCCCATAGAGTTTCAATTCTCCCATAGAGTTGCAACTCAATCAACTAACTATTTATTTTGTTTTAAAGCAACAAAAAATTTAATTTTACAGTAAATCGAAAATTAATTTGGTTTTCAGGGCTAAAATAAAACCTTGTTTTACTGGAGTCGTGCCTTAGAATATTTTTTTAATGGCGTCAACATCCCAATTACATTCGACCCCTTTCACCCCTTTCAAATCTCTATGGCAGTGAATAGAGAAATATTTTAAAGTCTGATCCGAAAAAGGAAAAACCGGCGGGCCAGTATCGGCGCAGACACCGCAGAGTTATTGGACAAAAATGCTAATGCTTAAATCTCCGCTAGCTAGCTCGCAATCAGAACGACGCCACTTTTTACTGAGCAAACCAATTTTTAGGGGTCCATAGTCACTATAATTGAAAACGTGGAGTTCTCAACGTCACTCACTACTGTACCTACAAGAGCGTTATTTTCTTTCCTATGTAGATTGCGTTTCCTGCCAGCCAAGTCAATTGTCTATTGGGTGCTGATTTGATATGAGTACGAGGAATAGAAGCATGCGACTTGAAGGCGTGGGAAAATATCAGTTAGAAACCAACTAGATACGGAACCTTAATAACAACATTGCCTATCGCACTTCTCTCTCTACTCTTGTGTACGGCCCCACGCCGCTTCACCTTGGTTTATTTTCAATTCGTGTGTTATCGATATAACGGCCGTGTTATTCGATTAACATCGCATAGCTCGATCCCAATCGCTGCAGTTTTCTTTAATTATACAATTTAAATTGCGAAGACTCCGTATCAGCGCCATCTACCGGGCGCGCTAGTAATTTTTCAAGATCGCGAACACCGATTAAAATGCGAATTTATTAATAAATACCTCGTGTCGCCCTCTAGAGTTTTCTCGCGGTTATGATGCCCGTAAAAAACATGTCGCGTCAATAACGCAAGTTTATTCAATTTATTCATAAATTCAATTGATTTCTTTAGCTGCAATCAACGGATCTGCTGCACCGATGCGTGGTTTATGACGAATGCAATAAAATAAATAAAATCCTTCATGAAACTTGTAACGCTTCGCGTTAGACCGATCCATCAATGGCTCGTTAACAACCGTTTTCTTTTTTCAAACCGGCCAGTGTTGTACCCGTTTTTGTGGTCGTAGAATATCGATTGTCGGTAGTAATTGGTATGAGAGTAGCCGGTGTTAACACGATGTTTGACGGTGAGACGGTTAATTATTTTCATGTCGTAGGCGTTCGGAGATCGTATCGCTGTATCTTACAAAAGAAAATGGATCGTTTTGACGCGATTGTTCCATTGTAACAATGAGTTGTTGGTTTAAAACGGGCGTTATCGTGCGCGATGCAGAGATAGCTCTAGATTTCTGCATTTAATTTCCGATTTCGAAATGTTATTGTTAATTTGAGGGTCTTTGGATGCAAATTTTGCATTCCGCGCAAACGGGGTACGTTATCGTCGCGATCGGTTTTTATCGGCGATCGTTCGGGGAATGTCGTGGATTCCGCAAATCAAATTACGCATTCCATCGAATTTTGTGTCAAAGCGGCCGCGCTATCTGCGCCGGCGCAATCGGCGTATTAATATTCGATCTTGAGGCTTTCGATTTGTATAATTAAAATCGAGATCGATTCGATTGGCTCGGATTCCGTCACGTAGTACATCACAGGCGCCGCCCACTTTTGACGCCTCCGGCGCGTACGCGGCTTTCTTGTTTATTTATCGCGTGATTATCAATCGTTTCGCGCCATATTGGCAGCCATTTTGTCGAAACGGTAATTATTGTTGAGCAACGAAATTTATTGTGGCCTACTAAAGCCTGCCGGGAACGTTGTCTCGAGTACTTTTCCACATACTTAGCTACATATTTTGCTATCGTGCTACCTCTACTTGCTTGTACAAATATGATCTTAATATGAAGACAGTCAATATATATACTTAGGTATCTTCCAAACTACCACAAGCAATGCCAAAAAAAACATTTCTAGGTTATTTTTCTCTGAAGGTTGATTTTTGATAGCACATACGTAACTAAATCGTTCGAAAACCGGTAAAAATCTCTATATTGGGTACAGCAAAAGCGCAACTCTAATAACATTTTAGACAAAGTGAGAAAAATAAAAATTTAATTTTTTACTCCTTCGCAGTGTAGGTAATATTTTTCACTACTTACTCAATTTCATCTTCTTAAAACATATTTAAATGCATTTCTTTTATTTCCTACTAGCTTTTGCCTGCGGCTTCGCCCTCGTTGTATTTTTTCTGTATTTTCTTCCATAAAAACCTTCTCCTGACAATAACGAACATAACAAAAAAAATAATTAGTGAAATCGGACCAGTCGATCCCGGGTTCTGCGGTTAGCAACACATTTTACGATTCGTTTTTAACCGACTTCAAAAAAGAAAGAGGTTCTATGTTCCAATGTTTGTATTTTTTTTTATTTGTATAGATTTTTCAGATAAACAACAGTATCAACCTATCTGAGCCACAATACTTATTTTCACTTTAATAAACCTCTTATAACTCGAGTCCGTAATCAGTCCTTTAACCACCACCTATTAATCAAACGAAAGCTAAGTACTGTAATCGCATGTGTTTTTGCCCCGTGTGCCGCATATCGTCGCGTTTTGCATAGATTTAAAAACTCGATAGTTATGCTAATGTCGAGCGCCGTGTTTACTTGTACCTGAGTTACTGCGCTCCAGTAATAGACCCCTGGTTCAGAATAACACTTTTTAGAGGATTTTTGCCTCTGATTCGATTGCGTGCGAGCAGGACATATGAATCAAATGTAGGAAATGGAGCACGCGAAAGTACGGGACGAGTGTTATGACGGTACTGAAATTACTGGCCTTTTATATGCAATTAAAACACTATGTTGTTATGAAGAAACTGAATAAGGCACAATAAAATTCAGTGGTCTTTTAAAAAATCAGAGCTCTATTTTTATTTTTGTAGTAAAGTTCTCGTTCAAAATATTTTTATGTTTTTAACCCCCGACGCAAAAAGAGGGGTGTTATATATAAGTTTGGCCGCTATGTGTGTCTGTCTGTGGCACCGTAGCTGTTAAACGGGTGGACCGATTTGAAAGCGGTTTTTTTTATTTGATAGCAGGTTTTCTAGCAATGGTTCTTAGACATGTTTCATCAAAATCGGTTCAGCTTTTTTTGAGATATTGAACTTTAAAGTGACAAAGTCGGGGTTTTCCAACTTTTTATTGGTTAGGTTATAATATTGAAAACTTGGAAACTTTTTAATTTCAGTATTAAATTTGACATTAATTGCAACTCGATACTTCTTGACTTGACAGAAAAACGGACAAAATTAATCATATTAATTCCTTTTTCCTTTTGAGGTACGGATCCCTAAAAACTAAGCACTTACGACAGGAGATGGTAACGCGCACTTAATAAAAATATAACAGACGATGACAAATGACTCATGAGAAATGTCCGGTTTTGTGCAGTTCCAATCCATGTTTTTTTTTATACGACTAGAAGGCAAACAAGCAAGTGGGTCTCCTGGTGGTAAGAGATCACCACCGCCCATAAACATCTGCAACACCAGGGGTAGGTATTGCAGGCAGATGCGCTGCCGACCTAGAGGCCTAACATGGAATACCTCAAGTGCCAGTAATTTCACCGGCTGTCTTACTCTCCACGCCGAAACACAACAGTGCAAGCACTGCTGCTTCACGGCAGGATTAGCGAGCAAGATGGTGGTAGCAATCCGGGCGGACCTTGCACAAGGTCCTACCACCTGCAAATATGGAGCATTTAACTACCCTTCTGATTCAAAGTACCGCATTTAAAGTAAAGTTATAATCACAAAGCTAAACCGCGCGAGGGGGCGTGGTCATATTAAAGAAAGAGCGATTATTTCTCACTACTCATGCCATCCTGGTAGCTCGCCTGACTCATAAAATTAAAAACTAAAGCCTACGGACTTAACTTAGTTATTTTGAATTGATTAGTTTTAAGTTTTTTATGAATTAAAAACAATTAAGGTCAATCGGGGCTATGTCGTCTACGGGGCTAATGCGTCCATTCGAATTATCATAAGAAAATCATCTTTAGAACACTCACGCCATTTTTTAAAAGGCTTTGGCACTAAAAGTACAAAAAATGATCACTAGATATCGTGGCAGAGCTCTTTTTTTAATGCGTCTATAAGAAATGAGGTCAATTAGACGCTATATAGCCCCGGATCATCATCATCATCATCCCAGTCCATATACGTCCCACTGCTGGGCATAGGCCTCCTCTCAGAATGAGAGGGCTTGGGCAGTAGTTCCCAAGCGGGCCCAGTGCGGATTGGAAACTTCATACACACCGTTGAATTGCTTCGCAGGTTTGTGCAGGTTTCCTCACGATGTGTTCCTTCACCGTAAAGCTCATGGTGAATTTCAAATGATTCCGCACATGAATCTCGAAAAACTCAGAGGTGCGAGCCGGGGTTTGAACCCACGATCCTCTGCTTGAGAGGTCATAGGTCAAACCACTCGGCCACCACGGCTTACTAAAAACTTGTACTACTAAAAAATATTTTTTGAGCAGAAACTTATTCTTGAATTTTATTTGTTTTTCTTTCATAAGTACAAAAGCCATTATCAAACCTTTTTGTAATTCCCCGCCGTTATCTCACAATCGCACGTGTGTGCTACTATTTTTTAATTACAAGTATGTTAAATGTAAGTGATGAATGAACCTGGCTGCTAGAGAACGGTTGAGAGTGGATGCGGCATTTTATGTTATAAGTTATAACAAAAACGCAAGTGAAACTAGCGCAGGTGGATTTAAAAGAATAGCTTTCTTTATATAACTTCTTTGATGCGATCATTGTATTGTAATTTGTAAATGCTCTCCATTAAATTTGAAAGATAATAAATTCATGTCACTGATTCTGGCTTCTTAGATTTCAGATCTGTGCTCTGGATTGGGTAAAAAAAAAAAACAAAAAAAAAACAACATTTATTCTACATAATAGCGACTGTTGAACTCAGTTTCGTGGTACCAGGCTTCCAAATATTGTCAGAAGCGCGGCCCGCCAAGCGAATGGACGCCATGTTGCCAATTCATTTTGGAATAGGTTTCGACTATGACCGTCAGGTGTTTGTGTTAATATTTTGTTTAATTATTGTTTTTATGGGTAAAAATAAATATTAGGAACCCCTATTTTTTTTATTTTCTAAACTGTCTGATTGACTATGAGATGACTATGGGATTAAATTCTGGGGCAACTCCTCGAACAGAGATATGGTTTTCAAAGGTCAGAACAAGTGTATTCGTGCGATTTGTGGTATTTCATCCACTGACTCATGTAGACCACATTTTATTAAGTTACGTATACTAATCCTGACCTGCATATACATTTTCGAAATATCAACTTACGTTAAATGTAGTAGGAATCAATTTCCGGTTTTTAAAAGTGCTCGCCAAAAAGGTAAAATTAACAAAAGACCATACAAAACAGCATTGCTTGCTAAAAGCGTATTCGGCATGGCATCAAAGATCTTCAATAAACTTCCGAAAAATATACTGATGACCGAAGATATTCACGATATTAAAAAGCAACTGTTTAACTTTTTGGCGGATAAAGCCTACTATTCAATGGAGGAGTATATGCGTGATAGTTTGTCAACTTTTTATAATTTATTTAATGTACTGCATGAGTGAATGTGCTTACCTATAAGATATCTATATTTGTATGCCCTTGGGCGCAGCATAGTGATACAAGTCTATGATTAATGTACCAACTATTTTAACCTATGTTTGACATATAAATTATTTGTATTTGTATTTCTATTTGACTATAGAAATAGAATGGGTGCAAAATTGCCGCGTCCACGTTTTCCCACACCCAAACAGCAAGTACATTTAGAGTTCATGAATATTAACACACTCGACATCAATCATACAGTATTACCACATTAAATCAAAAAGGCCCCAAGCACCCACTTGTCGGGCGACAGAAGGGCTACTCCGAAACACAAAATTCGAAATTCGTATCGTGCCATCCCTCTCACTCTCGTATTAAATAACATAAGCGTAGGCGGGACGGTACGACACGAACTTCGATTTTCGAATTTCGTGGTAGCCTTGCAGTACCCTTAACTCGGGTCTTATGGAGCTGCCATAAGAAAGTGGAAAAGGGTTGCCATAAGAAAGTGGGGTAATATTTTTTTGTTAATTTCACCTCGTTTTCATAGTGATTAGGGAATGTTAATTAGTTATGGATAGGGATAGTTAAGGGCTGTTAAACGCGATAATATAGTAGAAAGGTTTTGGTATAAACTTTTTCTTTTAATTTCAGTCTTTGCGAAAGGTAAAGGCAGCTGGATTTTGGTAGATTGATTAAAGAGGTCCGAAAGTAATGTTTGTGAGAATGATCGTTTGTAGGTAATAACTCTTTTTTCTCTGAATCCAATGGTTGTTCAGAATTGTTATAAAACAAACCTAAACTAACCTATATTTTTCTATAGGATGACCATTCAAAATTAAAAAAAAAAGGTTTCAGTGGTAAAAAAAAAATGACAAACGATGATTCGGACAAAAATTACAGTATGACTAGCGGAGAGTATGCGAACTTTGACGAAACTCGAAACTCGAAGTTTGTGTCGTGTGGTCCCTCTGACACTTATACTGTTTAATACGAGAGTGAGAGGGACGGCACGACACGAACGTCGAGTTTCGAGTTTCGTAGTAGCCCTGCAGCTCGTTAGACTAATCCCGGGGGAATCATACGACCCTCAACTGAAGTGGAGTAACTTTAAGGATACGTTATACGTGACACGACTCTTTTGGACCGTAGGGCAGACGTACTGTTTTTGACCACTGTACCGTTTATGGCCGTTATTGTCTAAATATATGTTTGAAATAAAATAGTAATAAATCATTACAAACTTTATTCGTTTCGGTATAAACTTTTGAAAACTCACTAACATATTATTTTAATACTATAACTGGCCAAAAACGGGCTTAAGGTGGCCAAAACCGGTACTTCTGCACTACGCACATATAGGGCCACATTATAGACTAAGGGCCTGTTGCATCACTTGTCGACTAACGTTAAGTGACGGATATTAGTGATGCCGTCTCTGTCTGTTTTGTCCGAATAAATAAAGACGGCATTACTTTTAACTGACACTTAAAGTTAATCGACAAGTGGTGAAACAGGCCCTTAGTATTGGCAACTTATAAACCCTGATGAGCAAAATAACATAAATTCAAATTGAAAATTCAAATCATTATTCAGTAAAAAGGCCGCAATGGGCTCTTTTACACGTCATTTTTTAAACTACCAACGCTTTCGAAAAGACCATCATTGCCAAGAAGAATGCGCCGCAAGAAACTTGGCAGAAAGTCATCACAGAAAATAACATATTACTTTGTACGGAGAGTTAACTATTGTATTGATCGTCAGTGTATAATAATGGTCTTACTCGTAACACCGGAAGGTGGGCTTCGATAACTTTTTTATTTATATGAACAGCGGCCGATCTCGTAACATAACAAGTTTTAATAAAATCAAGAATTATTATTTCTTAGGTGCTTAGAGCCTACGCGCAGGGCTACCACGAAACTCAAAACTCGAAGTTGATATCGTGTGGTCCCTCTGACACTCATGCTATTTAATACGAGAGCGAGAGGGACGGTACGATACGAACTTCGAGCAGTGTCCCCACCTTAGGATAAGTTACCCTAAATTTAGGGTATTTTTTTGGGGTAGAAAAGTTTTTAGGGTGTTTTTTAGGGTAAAAGTTTCCAAATAAAATGTACGATTTCAAGAAAAAATACTGCAGCTAACATAGAAGTCTATGAATACATTCCAAGAATGTTTCAAAACGGTGAAGTAGTTTAGCTATTAGTTTATTTATATATCGCATTTATCTCCTTTGTTTTTATTTAAAAAAAATTAGGCTAAAAAATAAATAAAAGTGCCTAATTTAGGGTAATTTAGCGTAACGCTATTGTAAAAAAAATATCTGAGGTGGCAACGCTGACTTCGTGTAGGGCTACTACGAAACTCGAAACTCGAAGTTCGTGTCGTGCGGTCCCTCTGACACTTGATACTGTTTGATACGAGAGCGAGAGGGACCGCACGACACGAACTTCGAGTTTCGAGTTTCGGAGTAGCCCTGCTGCTGACGCGGCTTGCACGCAGCGGGTGGACGCCTACTGCTCTGTTCACTAGTCTAGTCATTTAGCACTTATGTCAAAAAACCTACCACCGATTCGGAACAATAGTTAAGAAAAATCCGGCAAGAAACTCAACGACGTTCGCAACGACTCTACCATACTCTTCCAAACTTCTCTTTCCCAAACTTTTACAAAACACCGAAACTTCCCCGTATATATTTAACGAAATGATTTTTCAACAATATTCCATACATTACGTCCGCTATCTTGCGCGGGGACATCGAGATTTATTCGTCATGAGCCAGGACATGCCCACTACAAGGAAATGTTTATCTACCTCGCTCACCAACGTTTTTGCTCGGCGTTTCCACAATACCACGTCGCATTTAAAAATAATCTATAAATTAATCACTATGAGTCTTCAGTTATCCATACTACTAATATTATATATGCGAAAGTGTGTTTGTATGTTTGTGTTTGTCCGTCTTTCACGCCATAACGGAGCGACGGATCGACGTGATTTTTGGCATAGCGATAGTTTATGGGCCCGAGAGTGACACAGGCTACTTTTTATCCCAAAAAAATGCACAGTTCCCGAGGGAACAGCGCGCGATAATCGAATAGCACGCGGGCGGAGCCGCGGGCAAAAGCTAGTAATGTATAAATTAATCACTATGAGTCTTCAGAATTATTTATTTAAATAAATATAAATAAATATCATGGCACCAATGGAATATGGCAGCATGACACCCATTGACCTAGTCCCAAACTCAACAGAGCTTGTATGTACACTATGGATATTAGGAAACGGATAAACATACTTATATAGATAAATACATACCTAATTAAGTACATATTAAACATCCAAGACCCGAGAACAAACGTACATTATTCATACAAATATCTGCCCCGACCGAGAATCGAACCTGGGATCTCAAGCTTCGTAGTCAGGTTCTCTAACAACTTGGCCATTCGGTCGTCAATATTTCAACGTTTAATATTAAGGAAATTGCGTGTGTTCGCTTCATATTATTAATTAATTTAAATGTGGCTCTACCTACATCATATATGGTGCAATTTGCCAATGTTAAGTGATAAAAAGAATCAAAAATTAACCTATAGCCTACAACATACAACAACACCTAACTAAATTTACAACTTTTAGGTTACTTAAATGACTGTACCTATCTATGCAGGTATTTTATATTAATTTCGGCTTGATATCTCACCGCGCTATTGAGGGCCTACTCCGAAGTTCGAAAATCGAGGTTCGTATCGTACCGTCCCTCTCGCTCTCGTGTTAAATAGTACAAGCGTCAGAGGGACCGAACGACATGAACTTGGATTTTTAGAATTTAGTAGTAGCCCTGCAGATTTCTACAAAAAGGGGGGGGGGGGGATCGAGAGTGGAAGTAAGTCAAAACGTCTCTTAGATTCTGCACTATTCTAATGTTAAGGGTTTTAAAGTAGGTATTTACGAAATGTCGTGGGTGAATGGACACGCGACAAAGTCCGCGACACAGGGTGATAGCGGAATCGAACCCGCGATATGTTAATGCGCGTCCGATCGTGACGCACGCCCGTCGTCGTCATCGCCATCTGATACCGGACTAAATATATTTGCTAAATTCTAGAATTGCTGAATTAGACGCTTTCGCATTTTTAAATATGTATTTAGAAAGAAATTTAATAAAATAATAAGGTTTTTTTAATACTAAACTATGGTCATAGCATAGCTTTTGGCCTTGGAATGGTTGTCCGGGATTTCCCAAAAGTTCCCGTAGAATTAAGATTCCGGGATTTCAAAAAAATATTTGCGAGGATTTTCCCAAAAATTTCGTAGTCTAAACGTAACGGTTGAGATTTTGGGATTTTTTTCCGATTCCGCGGCAAAGTTTTCAACTATCTGTGTACCAAATTTTATTCAAATTCATCCAACTTTTAAGGTGAAAGAATAACAAACGCATTATACACACATACAAACTTTCGTATTTTAATAAGTATTAGTAGGATTTTCGGAGTGACAAGGCTGCTGCAGTATGGCTCTAACGGAAGCTATTTAAAAAGAAACAAAGGCGATTGAATTTCGAACATTCTAAATTTGAATTAAACTGTGTCCATTCCTTACCACATGACAGATGAACCAACACGTACAACACAAACAAATCAAGATGCCAACATCGATAATCTACACAGTCTCTCAACCTCTTTGTTCATGTTTTATTTTAAACTGGCAACACTGCACTAATGGCGTCCAAATCGTAGTGACGTTAAGTTGACAGCGTGTAGATTCTTTGTTGATGGTAACTTTGATAAATACTTTCTAAGTTGGCAAGTTAGCTTGATTTGATTTTAATTTAGGTACGTTATTTACATGGCACTAAGATTCTTTCGAGGTTGAGTTATTATGCTTCTACATTTGCTGCGTTTACATTTGTTGTTCGTAAATTAACACAAAGTATTAAAGAATTCTACCTGAAACTAATAAATATAAGCGACATTAAGAAGATCTAGCCAGCCATTGACATGAAAACAATTTTCGGTTTCATTTATGAAATGCAAAGTACGTAATACTCAAACTTTTTACTAGGAGGTATGTCACTGGCTTTTTAGATTCTATAAAACAAATTCCAGATTTAAGAAAGGTATTCCGTCTCTAAGTTTCCCTTAGGTGCCAAATAAGCTCAAAGTCAATGTCAAAATATCTTTATTCAATTTCGGTTGTTATAAACAAACACCTTATGTACTTACTCGTATATCAAAAAAAGCTACCACCGGTTTGGAAAAACCTCTGTACAGAAGAAGAAGAACCCTACTAAAAAACTCAAATATTTGAAGTAGCCCTCTAATCCGTTAAAATATTGTATATTTTTGCTTATTTTCAAAGATAATGAGTTGTACAGTTGTTCTACATAAGTCAGTGTTAGCATTGACCCGCCACTCGTGCTATATCTGCGTAATCAAGATGGCGGATTGGCTCGTAATTATGGGAACGAAACCAATGTACTATCGAACCATTGATTCCCGCCCATCGTAGAATGTTCTTACAGCATGTTTCATAATTGATTCTCTCGTCGGGCAATACCATGTTACAATGATTTTGACTGTGAAAAGGTTCCATATTGTATTTCAATTCAATAAATAAATAAAATAAATAAATATCACGGGACGACCTAGTCCCAAAGTAAGCTTAGGAAAGCTTGTGTTATGGGTACTAAGCAACGGATAAACATAATTATATAGATATATACATATGATTGGTTTTTTGGAATCTTTTTGTATTTTTTATTTCAATTCCAAATTTTTTACTTTTACGGTCATCCCGTGAAACCTAAATATATATATATTGAAGGCTTCTCGTTGAGAGTTAAACAATATAGATGGCGCTAGGTCACTGCTTAAGGGACAAAGTAGTACACAAGCTGAGATATGTGATGCATAGGAAAAATTCGTGTCTATCCCGTGGACCAGCAGTGGTGTAGGGGTATAGCACGCGGCACGGAATGCTGAGGACCTGGGTTCGATTCCCAGTGTTGGTCTTATTTTTCTGGTTTTTCTGTGCATCTATGTTTCGGTTTGTATTTTCAATTTAGATATATACATACTTAAATACATATTGAACACCCAAGACCCGAGGACAAACATTCGTATTTTTCATACAAATATCTGCCCCGACACGGGAATCGAACCCGGGACCTCAAGCTTCGTAGTCAGATTCTCTAACCACTAGGCCATCTGGTCGTCTATTCAATAGGTTGCGATAATGTACCCAGAATTGTGAAAAAAGTTGTAGTGTTCCCGACTGTTTGATTGCAAAACGTATCGGCATACGCATACATAAAAGTTTAAGGTTTTAAGGCCTATAATTAGCCGAAAAGTTTTATTCCAATTGGCAACACTGACATTAGATGGTCAATCCCTCGACTTTCGGCGGAAAAGTTGCCAGCTTCAATATCTGCAGGCAGTGTTAACAGTTTAAGATCAATCACAATAGTTTCACGACATGGCATACATAATGGAATGAATGTTTTATTTATGAACTTTTTATCGGGTCCGTTCCTATCAGGCAATCAATTTCAAGCTTGAGTACATCTCGTTTGACATTTAGGCGCATTACCATTGGCTTTTAATGTAATATATAATAATAATGTAATGTAAGTCTGTCTGCAGCCTATTGGAAATTCCATACATCGTTGACTTCACGGATATACATTAATATATATTGACGACCGGATGGCTAAGTGGTTAGAGAACCTGACTACGAAGCTTGAATCCCGACCGGGGCAGACATTTATATGAATAATACGAATGTTTGTTCTCGAGTCTTGGATGTTTATAAATGTTGTTATACTCTACAATACCACGGCAACGTATATATTGTTGAACAGACGCAATGTCCGTTCGTGGCATTTGACAAACTCTTTGAATTGACAGCGTATTGCCAGCACATATCGGCCGTTATCATAAAACTTGAACAATGCGACACTATTTAATAGGTTATGGGCGCAGTGAAAATATAAAAAGTAACCTTTTGTTTTTGGGTCCAAGTTACAGATCCCTACGCGGTCTGTTGACTGGTGTCATTTATTTATTCATCATTGATGGATTACATACCAATGGTAGTGGTTATCAAGTAGTAGGTGATCGCTCACGCTCTGATGCCTATCAGGCAGATTGTGACGCGACCGATGCACGACTATTTTAATTGGGAGTTGATGCTACAGATAAAAAACAAGATGGCGCCCGAACACGTGTTCGTTAGTTAGTAATACTTTACATGTTGTTTACATGAGTTGGTACAAGCTGCCAAATTTTCGTCGAATTTAAATTTCGTCTGTGAGTTGAACATAATATTTCAGTGTTTCATAAAATAAATTTGATTAGGTACTTCTGTTGGTTGGTGTTAAGTTAGAGTTGCTTACATTGATTCTAGTTCAGTAGTAAATTGGTGTCAAATATCTCGTTCGTTGCTTATACATATTTATTTATGTTATTGTAGTGGAGGTACCTACCTATTACTCTGTGACTGCAGATGAATACTAATAATGACTTAGGTTGCAAGCATTCCCAAGAGGATACGAGTGGCGCAACAAAGCGCTGATAATTCTTTGAGCTGTGTCGCCGAAACTATGCGGGCAAAGCATATGCTCGCATGCTTCTCTCGTTTAAAGGCCGCAGTGCTCGTTTGACATGTTTATAAAGACAAAGGTTACAGATGAATATCATTTAACGAAACGACGCTCAGTTTCGCGAACGCGGCATAAACGACGCCCAGTCACGCCATCTATCTGATTCTACGTACCTTTCACCGAACAATCGCTTTATAACTTATTTAGCGAAGCTCGCTAACGAACGGCGATAACTCGCGGTATGACGTCGCCGGGTCTAACAGCCAATCACGCGTCATTGCGAATCATAAGGACCAATCGGCGCGGGCGACTAGGATAGCGTGACCCGAACGCAATCCGATTCGAGTGGTATTCGTTACCGCGAGATGGCAGTGCCCGCGCGCCCAATCGTCGCGCCCATCGCGCTGTCGTGCCCATATAATGATCTTCACAGCCTGGAGAATGAAGTTGAGCCCCTCATTAATTGGCGTTTTGAGCCGAGATCGCTGCGCGAAAGATAGGTTAATTCCTCGCTCGCGAGAGATCGTTGTCGCTCAAAAAGGAAGGTGAGCCAGCGTTTTCTGGAAATCAGATCCAATTACATGTGCCCGTTAAGTTTTTTTTCTGTTTGGCATGCAATATTGATGCCCTAGCTATCCTTCGGGCTAAGTTTATCTGGAAACATTTCTCGCATTTGTTGAGTTGTGTCGGCCCCACCCACGCGGCGACATTTACATAGCGCGGCCACGTCTCAATTAGGAGAGCTAATGTATGCCTCGACTCGGGCCCTGATCTGAGTGACGCCAGCCGATAGCACGAAACGTGACGAGTGACGACTATCGCCAGTTTCAGCGACACTAATAGGAGCAGATATTGGGCTTTACTTTTTGTACCTTGCACACTTCCATTAGCCTCTAATAATACACCCACTGGTTCCTTTATAAACTAACTACCTACTAGAAAGTTAATCAATTCACAGGATAAAGTAGCCCCGCACCTTCGTTAACAGCTAACAGCGTTTAGATGTGGGATGCAAATTTGAAGTTTACTTTTCTGTTTTCAGGTGAGGACGAGGAATGGGGAAACGAGAGCGAGGCGATGCCAGGAGAACCTCGCACGCCGAGCTCGGGGGGCGAGCGGCCCGCGTCGAGCGGCGGCGCGTCGCCCGCGTCCGCTTCCGCCGGCTCCCCGGCTGCCTCCCCGCCGCGCCTGCGCCTCAACACTTCGCTCGCCACCGACCCTGCGCTCGCGCCTTCCGCTACTACTCTCAAGCGTGAAATCCCTTCACCTTCACCTCCGCCGCCGCCGCCGACGACGCAAGCACAAGCTCGAGACTACCTGGCGCTGACAGCTGCGTTCCCATCGCTCTTCCCCGTCGCCCCTACAGGCTACATGTGCACGCCTTGCGGCATCCGCTACTCTTCTTTGAGCACTCTTCAAGCGCACCAGGAACATTATTGCACTAGTAGGCGACCGAAGCCATCGGAATCGGTGGAACCGGGTGCAGATGCCGTCGCTGATGAATCTAGCAGTGACGCGAAGACGCCACGTCGAGTAGGGAAACAGTACGCTTGTACCTACTGTTCCTATAGCGCTGACAAAAAAGTCAGTCTCAATAGACACATGCGCATGCATTCTTCGTCACCGATCAGCAGCGGAACGCCAGCTCCAGCTCCGACCTCTAACGGAGACACGACGGAGGGCCAACCGTCACCTGATCGCTATTGCACTGACTGCGATATTAGATTTAGCTCCATCCAAACCTATCGAGCTCATAAAACACATTACTGCAGCACGAGGCAAGTTGTGAAGCCAGCTCTGCCTTCGGCAAGAGGAAGCTCTGTGACATCGGGCTCCGCACCTCCCTCTCCAGGTGCCACTCCGCCTGCTCAGAACCAATACGCATTAGCGCTACCGACTAATCCCATCCTCATCGTGCCGTATTCTCTGTTACGAGGCGCGAGCACCCTACCTGGTACGACTTTACCGGACCCTGACACGCCGTGTTTCCTTCTACCTAACGGTACATTTCAGCCTTTGAGCCGAGCTTTACCAAATATGAATTCAGACGGAAAGGACGCAGAAGTTTTGAAATCGGCTAATCGGCCGCGTGAACCCTTAAAAGATGGTGGTACACCGCTTGATCTGAGCGTGAGGCGTACTCCTGAATCGGTAGGAACAGATGAGCATGAGAAAGAGAACCGATTGAGATCTGCGACACCGGAGCAAATTGTGTGTGCGCCTTCGCTGCCAGGGTCTCCGGGTACGCCATCGCCTGCAAGGCGTTCTTCTTCCCCCAGCGGAGAGAGCTCACCGAAACGTCGACGGCGAGACTCGCCGCGAGGTCCGACACCGAAACCCCCAAGTGTCCCATCTCCACCTGAAGGCAAGTTCCCACCAGTGGTCGCTGCGCCCGTCTTACCGCCCGCTCTAGCTATACGTTTAGCTTCAGAACTGCCTCTGGCGGGGGCATCTCCGCAAGTCCTAGTCAAGCAAGGCGTCTCAAAATGCAAAGAATGCAACATCGTGTTTTACAGACAGGAGAATTATCATATTCACAAACGCCACTACTGTTCCTCGAGGGCCGCGGATGGCCGGGCTAGCCCAGCTCCTGCGCCATCGGAACCAGGACCGCCTCCACAGTACCGCCAGCTCTTCTGCTTGGCATGTGGGATTCACTTCAGCTCTCTGGATAATCTGACGACACATCAGTCATACTACTGCACGAAGCGCGAGACGCGTTCGCCGCGAACTGTTCCCGAGGCTCCTAGGCCTTCTTCGGGGTCTGAAGGCGGTTGGAAGTGTCCGTGCTGCGACGTGGTGTCGCCGACTGCGGCGGCGGCGCAGCGCCACATGGAGGCCCACGCCGGCGTCAAAGCCTTCCGCTGCACCATTTGCCAGTACCGCGGCAACACACTGCGGGGCATGCGTACGCACATACGCATCCACTTCCCGAAGAAGCCAGCGGATTTGCAGGTAAGTTTGGTGTCTTTTTATAACATCATTTTATACCCAGTGCTATTCACGAAGACGCGTGATTTTGTCAAAATCAGATATTGATCTGATGACATTAAAATAAGAACCACGGCACGCGTTATCGTGAATGACTCTACCTATAATATAACATTAATAAACACAAAATGATTAATCTTTGACTTTGAAATGGTTTAACTACCCACGACCAAAGGGAATTTGTTTGGGCACAAAAAATAATGTTTTCACTTTTTCACCCGACAACGGCAAAGTACGTAACTTTACGTGAAATCATGTTCACATCCGTCGTAGGTGTTCAAAAAATGTTGAATTTTGTGATCTCTTTACCCATTCTCTTTCAACTCCTTACAACAGCTATGCTGACGTCAATCTCAATGTTACAAGACCTATTTGGCCACATCAACTCAAAGATATCAACCGAAAATCTCAATCTGTTCCAGGAAGAGAGCTACATAGCCTGCGTGCTTGAAAACGACAACCGGGAGACTGCCTCCCCCTCCCCCGCGGTGGGGGAGCGGGTGCACCGCTGCGGTTCCTGCGCTTACACTTCGACATACCGCGGGAACGTGGTCCGTCACGCGCGACTCGTCCACGCCACCGACGAGCCCGAGCCAGAAGAAACATCGCCCATACCCGCGGCCGACATCAAAAAAGAACCAGAGCCGGAGCTAGAGGAAACCCCGAATTACTGCAAATCGTGCGACATATCCTTCAAATACGTTAACACTTATAAAGCTCACAAGCAGTTTTATTGCACGGCCAATAACCAAGATGCCGCGGCGAATAATAACGTATCACCAGCGCTGCCAACCGCCAGAGTCAACGAAGTGCTATGAGCGTTAGGTTTGAAATTAGAATGGACTTCTTTGCTGAGCGCATACTATGAGACCCTAAAACCCTAAGGTTTGGTCTAGGAGATTTATGCGTACTTGGGTACCATACGGAATATACAATTGGGTTTTTTAATGGCTGGTATTCAGACAAGAAACTCAGGTAGATGTTACATCAAAAGTTTTTAAGAGTGATATTATTGTCTATACTTATCTACTTTTGATAGTAGCTTCTACTTAAAATTGCGTGATTGCTAAGCCTTGATATGCGCTCGGTATCTTTAAATTTTGGTATGTATCTAACTCTTTTGGATCTAATCTATATTAATTAAATAATGTGCAATAATTGAATTAATCCGATATACTTGTACTGCATATCAACGCCAAATTAAACTGTTTAAATTTTGACGGCGAGCGAATGAATAATTACGGCTAATGTACATAATATATAGCTCTCAATTGCATAGTTTTTTTTTGTTATAACCTGTTAAAATAGTTAATCGTGTATGTATTAGAGTTAACGTTTAAAACTACCAAATTGTAAATACTATAGTATGTGTAAAGATATTATTACATTGTAACAAAATTTTATTACCATTTGTTCTAAGCAATTGTTCTTGGTTTGTTGTTAATTTTGTTTAATATTATTATTAGGGTATCGAGTATTTGCAATGAATATTACAGGATCTACGAACTATAGTAATAAAAGTGATTTTAAGAGCATCCGTCTTTTTTCGACTTATCTAGTGCGATAGAGACGGACGGTTTTATGAAATGCTTGCTCAGTCAATTGTCTAACTTTATCATGAGTTTTTAAACTGTCTGTGGTTTTACTTGCACCGCCATTTATGGATGATCGATATCAACTTTAATATTCAATCAAATAAATTTCTGAATTTAATTCTTTGTGTATGTATATATATAACAAATTAACTAGACATCATTTCACGAAGCAGTAAACCAGCTCTGTAATAATAATAAACTACCTACTATCATTTAGGTACTTATCCAAAACTTAAACTTACTTTTTAATCACGCCGTAAAACTCATGATATTAAGTTAAAAGCAAATTATTTTTAGTATACAACTTAAATTTTAAACCACTGTAAACTTTAAACAATTCTGAGTGAAACGAAACACTTGCTGTCTCTTACTATGCTTCGCAAGCAACGGAGACAACACCATCCACGTTTCGTTACACGCAGAATAAATTCCGCATATTATTAAATTTTCATTCATACAGTTAAGGATTTAAGATATAAAAATACCATGTTTTGTCAATGCCAAAGCATCGCTAGAGTAATCGTAATGCATTTATAGCTATCTCACTATTAATACTTATAGTTTTAAAAACGCAAGACTTATTCCGTAGACGTATTTGTAAATTGTCATTTTGTGTTTGTCCGTCTCAAAATATGTATAGGCAAAGTTAGTATGCAACTAATATCGTGTATTGCGGCTGTACAGCTTCTATTCCTTTGTCAAATTCAATTTGAAAAAAAATACTTGCTTTATAAAAATAAAGGTATGTGGACTTGGAACGCAGCCGCAACCTTTAAGGCTCTGTTACATTACATGCGTTCTCTCGTCCACTCATTTGCAACTGCAAATTTCTGGCGGGAATACAGAACATAGAAGACATTTAATGTGACAATTCTCTCATTTGTCTACATTTTTAGCATATTGTTTTGTAAGCTAAACAAAACTGAAAGATACAAGCTAATGCGCGAACACGACCAAAAGTATTCAATACTGACTTTGCAATAGTACGAAATAAACGTTTGATCATATTTGGTTATGAAGCTGGAATAAATATAGCTACTTACAAATTTAAAAAAATAACATATCTACAAAACGGTTAATAATAATACCAGTAGGTACCCATAGGTATTTTATGATTCATACAGACAGTTGAAATAAATATAAAAGAGAAAACTCATTACATAACAGATTTAGATTCTGGGGTCACTCTAGAACGGATAAGACAATGGTCCATTTAGAAATAAAAGGGACAAAAGATTTACTGTATTGTTGTATCTCATTCGACGTTGATTTGCAAGCTTCATAACCAACTTAGATCAATAGTTGCATTAAATTTAATCATCCATTGACTAGTTACTATTAAATAATGACGTTATATTTGTTAAATCAATTCGTTCTTGACCACCGTTGTCTTACCGTCTCACAAAGTGTACTTTTGAATAAGTTAAAATAAGTTTTACATTCGCACCTTTAAAATTAAATTGAAACAATGCAAAATATTCACAGTTCCAAAATGAACTTTAAATAAAACACAATCTGGTTGAATTTAAAAATGAGAAAAAGCCGTGGTGGCCTAGTGGTTTGACCTATCGCCTCTCAAACAGAGGGTCGTGGGTTCAAATCCCGGCTCGCACCTCTGTGTTTTTCGAAATTCATGTGCGTGGTAAATACCACGAGCTTTGCGGTGAAGGAAAACATCGTGAGGAAACCTGCACAAACCTGCGAAGCAATTCAATGGTGCGTGTGAAGTTCCCAATCCGCACTGGGCCCGCATGGGAACTATGGCCCCAAGCCCTCTCATTCCGAGAGGAGGCCTGTGCCCAGCAGTGGGACGTATATAGGCTGAGATGATGATGATGAATTTTAAAGATGCGAGCTTTGGGTGCGAGTTGTTCTTTATTCAAAAAAATAGACTTTGTATGTATGTATGTAAATACTTTATTGCACATAAAACACAAAGTAATACAAAAAGAAAACAACAAACCAAAAGAGTACAAAGGCTTTGTCTTTGTGAGACGTCTTTTTAAACTTTTTACATGGTTGTAACAAATTTCTAATAAAGTTCAGCTTAGTTGGGTCGGAGTTCCAATCTACCCAACCATTGGTTTACCTACCTAACCTAACTTTAAAGTTTCTCACGCAACTTGGAACACCAACCTGCCCAATATTAATGTTGAAAGTTGTCCCAACTATGTAAAAAGGGCTTTATATCTGGCCTTATACTTCCGTGTGGAAAATTGGTCCGTATCGTGCTGTTCCACTTACACTTATAGCATTTAATATGAGAGTGAGCAGGACGTTACGATACAAACTTCGGAGTAGCCACACTTTTTTTCGGTGGTCATAGAAATCATGACATTGTTACGAATTACATCTGATAACGTGCCATACTCTGTGTTCTCAGAAATGTGTTAATTTTAGAAGATATCTCGAATAGGCATTTTTACGACCTGGATCTTAAGTGACTTAGCTACGAAATTCTTTTTTTGGATTTCACATCAGTCGAGTACCTACTTACTGTAGTCATTCTTGTAAAAGGGCATCCCAAAACCTATATCTTATATTTTCTTACCTGCGTTAGAACTACACCGCACCTTGAGAACGAGACCGTCACTAAACAAACTATGTCATATCAATTTTTATTTGACTGGATGGCAAACGAGCACATGGGTCTTCTGGTGGTAAGAGATCACCACCGCCCATAAACATCTGCAACACCAGGGGTGAGATGCGTTGCCAACCTATAGGTTAGGCCTGTAGGCCTAAGATGGGATACCTCAAGTGATAATTTTACCGGCTGTCTTACTCTCCACGCCGAAACACAACAGTGCAAGTACTGCTGCTTCACGGCAGGGTTAGCGAGTAAGATGGTACGTTAAAGGCTATGCGTTAAAGGTTCTTTCAGTGTCATTTCGCGAGACGACAAATTTTATTTACTGACTGTCTCGTTCTCAAGGTACGACATACAAAAAAACTTCCAGCCTTTATACTATAACGAAGGTCTTGCTGCCATGAGATCTTGGTCTACTATTCTTTTTCATAAAGTTATAGGTAGTGCCACCAGAGTTGAGGTCATGTACAGTAGGTACATCACCTGTATCGTCAATACTTCGAAAAAATTTCATATCTAAAATCAATGTCAACAAAATTGAACCTTGATGTAATATCTATAAAGTTCACTCAGAAAAATCATCTATTTTGAGCTACGAGTTTTTTTTAAAGTAGTGACGATATGTCATGTAATGTAACGACATTAAGATTTTGATATTAACTCATTCATTCTCCTTTTATGCAATCAGTTATTTTTGTAGCTGTGTGTGTAATTATTCAGTTGAACTCTCGTGGCAGGGCCTAACGGTTTGCATGCCGAGAAAATGTATGTTACATTCAAATTTGGAAACATTGAGAATTCACTAAGAACCTGGTCGATTACACCTTATACTTTATGAATAAATATTCATAAAAATCCTCTCAAGAAATATAAGGAATTGATAAAAAAAATACTTCAAAAACTTTGGATATTCCCATGCATTATGTATCGATTTATTTCACAATTCCACTTTACACAATAACAGGCTTTGAGGCGTCGCAATAAGATGGCTTTTCGGGTGTCGTTGTGAAATAAGTTTTAAAATAAACGTAATTATTAGAATGTTAATATGAGTGGTTCTATAGACTTTTATATCAAAAATTACCATTCATGGTAGTACAGCTCTTTAAAAAAATACCTTTCTTTAGTTACTTATCAAATAACTTTTAATTATAACAGATCGTAATGGAACAGAGAATAACTCAAATAATTAAACTGAAAATTAAATTTTCATTTAATCGAACATTAATCAACATAGGAATTTTGCCAAAAAATGTTTCAGAGCAACATAACAAGTGTTACTTTTACTAGAGTTATGCTTTTCAGAAACTTGTTAATTATAGTTTTTTGCCTTAGCTTAAGGTCTCATTTTGAATGTCTTTTATGTCTAAATAAATAATTTATACTTCGTTTGTGGATCTGTATTTGGTCCCAATACTATGATTGAAATCTGACATTAAAAATAATTCCCACTAAGCTTACAATGTATCATAAACTACTGTGAAAGGTTATAATTTGATGAGGAGTCCGTAGAAACACCCTAAAGTGATAATACATGTAATTATAAATCATTAACATGATGTAGGCATACAATGATATTGTAAAAATACGCAAGACAATAAATTATTTATCACATATTAACGCCTTGTTTTCTTTGCATCGTGATTGAATACATAATACCACTACAGTTGTTGGAACTGAGTCGTGTACCAAGGGAAACCTTTTTCCTGCAAATGCCATGTTTAAATTATATGGATCTACCGAAGAAACTTTTGTGAAATTGATTATGAAAAGGTTCTAGCATACGGCTTTCAGTTTATCGACTGTATTACACGATTGTCCAGGCTTATTTTTTTTTCTCCAGATTTGTGTCATGATGTGAAGAGAAGAATTGTGTACAGTATCACCATCACCAATATCTGATTCAACAAAGAGGACATAAATATCTGACACGACTGTTTCTAGGGCCGGTAGGACTTGTCAGATATTTTTGCGCGCTCCGCTCTGACAGATATTAACGCAGGTGACTGTACCATGCATATTCTCCATTGAAACGAGTCCATTACCATTACTAAAGAAATCAAAGGAAGAAATAAAATACACTATTTCTTAAAAATACTTATATTTAAAAGGCCACCTGAAAACTGGTTCAATCTGGTTCATCACTCGACTCGTATTGCTCCCGGAACTGCCTGGAGTCCTGCTCCTGTCCATAGTAGAAACCCTCGTCGCTGTCGTCCTTGTAACCTTGAAGAGATTCGTTATCCAGCTCCTGCAAAAAAAAACATCAGCATACTGCAAAGCAAAACCAAACTAACCCCCTTATTCATAAAGCATAACAAGCCTATGTTAACTAACAAATGCTTTGTCCCTTTCTAACAAATACAAATGTCGAAGTGACAGATAAGGACAAACGAATTTTAGCGGCATTTAAACTAAAATAGGTTTGATTGTCGTTTATGAATAAGGGGGTAAGAGCTTTACCACACCCAGCAGCAGCCTTACCCAACCCATAACCATTAACCAGGCTCCGAGCAAAAAGGTATGTGATGCGAAAATATAGTTAAAAAAATCTATCATCATCATCATCATCATGTCAGCCGAAAGACGTCCACTGCTGAACATAGGCCTCCCCCAAGGCTCTCCACTCAGACCGGTCTTGAGCTTTTCACATCCACCGCGACCCCGCGATCTTAACCAGGTCGTCGCTCCATCTTGTTGGAGGCCTACCGACAGCTCGACAGCCCCAAAAAAAATTATATTTTTTAAATTTGTTTGGATTGCGCGAGGCCCAATCATTCATAAATTTTGTGAATCTGTTTAAAAAAAAATACCTCGTTGAGTTTCTTGCCGGATTCTTCTCAACGGAGGTTTTTTCCGAACCGGTGGTAAATTTTTTGACGTTCATAAGTGCTTATTGTAGCCTAAATTGATTAGAGAGATTTTGACTTTGACTTTGACTTTTTGCCCCTGCAAGAGCGAGGCGCCGGGCGATTGCCCTGTTCACCACCCCCTAAGGCCGCCGCCGATCACACCGACGATTTGTGGGAGAGTTGAAAGTGACAGATTTTGGAGTGTGCATACTTGTTCTCTTTCACTATAGTAACGTCAAAAAAAACCTCACAATACTAGCGCCATCTAGGGATATTTCACCTGTCTTTTAGTCATCATTGAGACGGCGAGAAGGTACTCATGCTCATTGCATTCCACAAGAAACAGCATCCCTTCAGCATCAAAAACCATCCATACTAATATTATAAATGTGAAAGTGTGTTTGTGTTTGTCCGTCTTTCACGCCGTAACGGAGCCACGGATCGACGTGATTTTTGGCATAGAGATAGTTTATGGGCCCGAGAGTGACATAGGCTAGTTTTTATCCCGGAAAAATGCACAGTTCCCGAGGAAACAGCGCGCGATCATCGAATACCACGCGGGCGGAGCCGCGGGCAAAAGCTACTTAATTGACAACATTTCATATTTCTAAGACTATAATTTGTTTCATTCTCTGTATTCTGCTTGGAAATAGAAAGACGCTGATATTTTTAAAATTTCTCTACGATTATTAATTAATTTATTACAATTTTTTTAAGATGTGCTTATTCGAAAAGGGCTTAACTCCAAAACTACGATATAATAGATCCATTACTTTTGTCTAGCCTCTATTAAAAAAAAGATCTTCAGATTTATGCATGATTTACGCATGCGTAAATCTGAAGTAGACGTTGTCAAAATTATGACAACTCCTTTTTCTGGTGCAAAAGGCAAAGGAAACATATCTATTCTGTCGTAGTATTGGCAAATTCAGATACATTTTTTAATTATTTTGTATTTTTTTAAATATGGAGAAATAAATTATAATAAATATTTTGCCATGTTCAGGAGGCAAAACTCTTTCGATTCCTGTAGTAATTTACAGGTGTTGAAAAAATGAAATCTTGTCAATTATACAATTTTTAGTCTAGATAGTCTTCTAACCTTGACAGTAGTACAATGTACAAAATCTTCCTTCCCTGGAGTGCCAATAACCTTGGCTTTGTAAGCAGCATACGCGGCTCCGTATTTTAAAACATCTTCGTTGCTGAGCTGGGGTGGCTCCTCGTATATTTGGTCTTCACCGGCATCGCTCGAAAGGTCATCTTCTGGAAAAGTAAATGGCCTTTATTTAATAACTATACTTCATTTAATTTAGAATTAGAAACCACAGGTGTACTGCCTTTTTGGCGAAATATTTTTCGCAAAATTTCATTTGGCAACCAACCTTTCGGTGAAGTTTCATTTGGCAAACCAATTGTTAGCATAACCTTACTTCGCATTTTTCTTATTTCGCAACATTTTTATATTGCAAAATTTTACTTCGTCACACTTTTATATGGCAAATAATTATGTAGCAAATGATTGGCTTAGACAAATAAGAAATTGTCACATAACATTTGACCATTTTTTATGTTACAAAGTTCTATATCAAAAGTTGTGCGAACGAGCGAAGCGAGCGAGCGAGACGGTTCAGAGCAGAAGCGACTTGGATAATTTAGGTTCAGAAGGCTAAGGCGGGAGCGAAGCGTAGCGTAGCTCCCGCCTTAGCCTTCGATGTTAGGTTTTTTTTTATAGCAGCCCTTATAACCTGCCACTAGGAAAGTAGGTTGGATGCCATTCAATACGTTGCTAAGTTAAGGTATGCCAATCAATACATTTTGACCAAAACATAAATGACATCTTAAAAAAATCCCAGGTAATAATTTGCATAATAATAATTTGTCAAATGATTAGTTGGGTTTGCTGAGCAGCCCATCTGGCAGCTCGCCCTCTCTCCGGTAAGCTGTAAAGGCCGTCTGAGGCCAACAGCAACAGTCCGTCCGAAAAAAAAAAAAAAAAAAAAAAAAAGATTAGTTGGGAAATGATATCAGTGCGAAATGTTGAGTTGGGAAATAACATTTCGCCTAAATAAAAATATGGGATAAATAGTTTGGGAGCTAATAATTTGCTAAATAATTTTCGCCGATACATTAGTAAACCTGTATTGCGGCTCGTGAACTGTAACCTCTTTACAATTTGTACTAGAATAACAATTGAATTGAATTTTATTTTGCGGCTCCCAGACTATTGTACTGGACTATTTGCTAGGTAAGAAATAGTTGATCAGACGCAATATAATGTTATTGCGGTTTCTAATTCTAAATTAAATGAAGTATAGAGTTTACCCACGGCTTTGCACGCGTAAACTATTCGATCTGGTAGTTACTTCAATTCCGGGATTTTACAAAATTCTCTGGGAAATTCCAAAATTTATATTGTTATCTTCATTGAGGTTGTGTTCAGAACAACTGTCTAAAATTTCAAGAATCTAAACCCAGCAATTGAAATTTCAAGATTTTATCCTTATCCCGTGGGAATACCGGGATAAAAAGTAACCTATGTGTTATTCTAGAAGTCCAGCTATCTACATACCAAATTTCATGACTATAAGCCCAGCGGTTGTTATTTCAAGATTTTATCCCTACTTTCTTTCTAATGCTAAAAAAAATGAAGTACATGTCTTGATGTTGAGGTGGTAGGACCTCGTGCAAGGTCCGCCCGGATTGCTACCACCATCTTACTCGCTAATCCTGCCGTGAAGCAGCAGTGCTTGCACTGTTGTATTTCGGCAGAGTAAGACAGCCGGTGAAATTACTGGCACTTGTGGTATCCCATCTTAGGCCTCTGGGTTGGCAAGTGGCAACGCATCTGGAATACCCCTGGTGTTGCAGATGTTTATGGGCAGTGGTGATCTCTTACCATCAGGAGTCCCACTTGCTTGTTTGCCATCCAGTCAAATAAAAAAAAAGGATCATTGTATTGTTTTAGCGAGAGAGGGCTAACATGATTCTCCAGCTTTGTAGTAACAGGCAGACCTGTGTAACCATACCTATATCAATTCTCTCCACAGCACGCACCATATCCTCCTCATCTATGCTGTCTTCTTCATCAGGATAGTCGTTCCGCCAGTTGTTTTCATCATTGGAGTCATCATCATCGTCTGCTTCGTCGCTCGACGGCGTGCAGCGACCGTTGTCGCGGTATGAGACGAATATCAAGTCTGTTTCGTAATTTTCTATACTGTAATGTAATTAGTTTGGAACTGTAGTAATGGATAACAAAGAAAAATTCTTTTTTTAACTAAACGAAAAAGCCTAAAGTTCCATGTGATGTCAAGTCTATGTTAGGGATGTCACGAATGTCATTTCTATCACATTCGCGAATGCAAATGCGTATGCGAATATTTAGGACGCGAATGTGCGAATGCGAATATTAAGGGAGCACACTAAAAACTCAACTTCAAAAACAAAAGTAATCAAGCAATCACAAGTCACTGTCACAAGTAAGTGTGCTTTCTATAGGTCAAAATTAATCACGAAATACGGATTGGCGCGCTTTGCGCATGCGCGAGTCGGCGTCTCGGCGGCCGGTGACCGGCGCAGGCGAAACACGTCACACCTTGCACACATTCGCATTCGCAAAATATTCGCATCGTTTTATGCGAATGCGAATGTTTAAAATGATGCCAATTATTCGCATATGCGAATGCGAATACAAATATTCGTGACATCCCTATCCCTAGTCTATGTCCATTCATTGCCAAAGATCAGGGATTTGGTTGCCACTCGGGCAAATGACCTATACTCCAATTCAATAGAATCTAACAATCCTGTAGACGGTTCTCTAATTTTACGCAGAAAATTGTTTCGCCGAATATTACTTCCCAACCAACTTTTCGCAGAATTTCATTTCGCCGAATGATCACTTGCCAACTTATTAAAATGTTTAGTTTTATTTCCCAACCTCACACTTACCAACTGTACGTTTGGCTTTATTGTTATAAAGTCACTTTTCAAAACGCCAACTTTCGGTTAGCAGAATGTTTTGGTTGGCGTAATATTCATTTCGTTGTACAATGTTTCCCAAATGTTTTATTGAATAAGGGTTTCGTTTAGTAACTATGTAATATAATAAGTAATGTGGATAAGCGCAACATTTCCGTTGTTTTTGTTTGTGCACTAATAAAGCGTTTGTGACAAACGCCCAGAATTATATAGGTAACAATGTTTAACTTTTTGATACAATGCGGCAATGACCGCGGTATCAATCTTGTACCAAATGTGTGTGTGTTAGATTTCGAAAAACCGGCAATCACTCTCTTCAGACAAATTTTGAAAATATTTATTTACAAGGATGCCATTTTCAGTTCAATATTATTTTTCATCAGACTCATGTTTTGGATATTTAAAAGAAATATATTAAAAAAAATACGATTCTGGCACTCGCCGGCCGCTGCCGCGGCACGCTCGCTTCGCTCGCTCGGCTTCGTGCGCTGTTTGCTCACCGTTAACCTAACACGCTCCTCCTCGCTTCGCTCGTCGTCGCACCTAACTGGACTTTGCCAGTGCCACACAATAAATTTATGTTGATGTACTTATTACTTAACTCTTATTTGTAATTAACATTGCCAGTTGATAAAATGATGTGTGTCTGTTAAGTACTTACTTTTTGTAAAAAGTTGGCTTATGTATAAAAAGGGAACTGTTACACTGACGAAACGTTATTCGTTTAATAGTTGTTTGACCTAGTGAAAGATTTGGCAAATGATAAGTTTTCCAGACGTTTTAAGTCATTGTGATATTCTGCTATATAAAAATTCGACCAAATGACACGTTGCCATATAAAAAGTTGGTAATAGTTAGTTGTCAAAGTGAATCTTCGGCGAAACGTTGGTTGGCAAGTGATATTCGGCCAAATGAAATTCTGCGAAAAGGCAGAACATCCCTGTAGACACTTCCAGCCTTCTAATATGAACACCGGGCTGCCTAGGGCTTTATGATGTGACTATTATTATTTTTTGATTCCTTTTAGATGATAATTGCAACAACAGGGACATATATAATCAAGCGTGCCCACGTTAGGGTGTGTTATATGTGTAGAAAATTGTTAGATTCTATTGAATTGTACTTTACATTATACTAGTGTGGATATGCCGCAGGATTGCGGGATAAAAAATAATACCAACACAGAAATAGCATTTATTTTTTGAACAGTTTAATTGGTATTACAGGATAAACGCCGTATCCATATTACTCTTTCTACTTGACATCATGCAGTATGGAATTCAAATCCCCAATCACTGTTGATTACATAGAAATGATATTATAGAACCCCACTTCAGAACTTAGTTGCATGGCAAAAGAAATGAAAAATTTAAATTACGAACTGAAGAGATGTGTCTAATGAAATATCTTGGGATAATCTAACTTGAGGATATTTACATTCAAAACTGTTTAGAGCGACATCAATAATAATGACATATCGTCACTACTTTTAAAAATACTTGTATCTAAAAATAGATAATTTTCTGAGTGAACTTTATGAACATTATGTCAAGGTTCAATTTTATTAACTTATTCTTTTAGTACGAGATTTTTCAAAGTAGTGACAATATAGGATATAATAACAAAGTTCCAATACTGTCTTATACGGGGCCGGATTTAGAGGTGTGCAGCCTCCCAGCCCCTCCCATCGCCCAAAATATTATCCAAGTAAAATAAGGGCCATTTGAGATTTTGATACCAAAAATAGCACTGGTTATAACATACAACCGACTTTAATGGTTTTGACCTACAAGACCTACACTACAAGATTCAGGGGCGGATCTTGAATTTGTGGGGCCCTGGGCTAATACTACTTAGGGGCCCTACCTAATTACTGAAACCTCATGATCGGATTTTTATAATTCTCGAAATTTTTTATTATTGTCAATATCGTCTATTGTTTACAGATCTAGTTAGGGGCCCTCTGTATCCACAGGGCCCTGGGCTGCAGCCCAAAAAGCCTTTAAGTAGATCCGCCCCTGACAAGACCTTAAGTTTTGGTTCACACAATGACAATAAAATTGTGCAAATTGATACATTGAGGACTTGGAAGATTAAATAATTAGAAGTGTTTGATCAAGATGCTGAAAGTTTTAGGTAAAAAAACAATTAGTTACGTACCTAACTAAGTTATCCAACATTGATATATCAAAATCTTGCTTCGCAGCTGTGTACAAATCATATGCATACTGTTCATTATCTTTCTGGTCTTTCTGTGCCAGGTCTACCAGGTCAAACTGATCAGCATCCGTATCTTTAAGTCCTCGGTGACAGTTTACAACCTCATATCGACTGTCTACAGTAGCTTTTTTCCTTTCCTTACGTATTTTGTCTATAATGTCATTAACGTTGGGTGTTGATTTCAGTTTTATATCTGTGTGTAAGTTTGGTATACTTTTGACATGTGATGTTTCCTGAAACATTAAGAAATTAACTATCAGAAATTGGAATTTTCACAACATTATGTCATTATAATACAGCCCACAACACAAAACTTAATTGAAAACACAGAACAGAAAATATTATTGAATTAAAAACAAACATAAAATAACCTAACACAATATAAACAAAATTTCAAAGAACACAGCAGTAAATTTTACTAGGTAATTTTATTGCTAACAGAAGATCTCTTTCAGATAAACTTTACATATAAGTAATCTGAAAATGAGATTGATAAACCACATCAATAAGAAAACACTAACAGCTCAAAAAATAACACAAAAATTCAGTTCGCTGTTAATTACCACAGACAAACGGACATGCAAGCTATTTCTTTCCAAAAATAAAAGATTAACTCGACTATACTTAGATAAACATTTAATACATCCAAACTTTACTAACCTGATTTTCCACCGTACCCCTAAATACAAACAGGGAAGGAGAAACCTCATCAGCATTAGTCTTCAAGCGTTTACACATGAGGACCAAAGCATCCTGTGGATTATCTTCGAGGCGGCGTTTTACGCGCAATATTGTAGGCGCAGTCATGGCGAGAGCGCAGCCTTGCCTTGACGCGGAAGGTGTTGAATTGTAAGAAACAATAATAGCAGAAATACCTAAATGTTAAATTGCTTGTCGGACCGGACCGGACGAATAGAATAGGTACTTGTTATGTCACTGTCACTTGTTTCGATCAATGTTGCCAGATTTTTTAAGGCTATATCTGTAACGAAGATTTTAAAAATCTGTATGAAATCTGTAATATGTAAATTAAGAATATCTGTAAAAAATCCGTATTTGGCATTGGTATTCTGTATAATTTATCTGTAGTTGTTTTTTATTTATTAACTTAAGTAAAATACATAAAAATAAACATGCATTCTGAAAAAACCACCTATGTGCTTCAATTGTTATATAGGTATATAGAGTTGAATAAATAAAAGTTATGAATACATAAAAATGTCTTTACTGAATTTCGATAACAAGTCATTATCAATGTGTATTTCATAGCAAGGCTTATTTTTCAGTAATTGCTTAGTATGCAGTAACTCCTCTACAGTTTTTGTTTCTAAACGATTTCTTTGTTTCGTTTTTTATTAATGTTGCCAATTTGTTTTTAAAATTGCCATTTCAGGTAATTCTGTATGAAAAAAAATTGGAATGTTGAAAATCTGTATAAATTTCACTCTCAATTTTTTATCGGTATGACATGTTGAAAATCTGTATGGATACCGCGAAATCTGTATATCTGGCAACACTGGTTTCGATGTGCCAATGTCAAAAAATGTATAAAAAGATTAAGGTACTGTGACCATACAACCTACTTTATTTTATTATTATTTTACAAGAAACCTTATCACACTGGCGATTTCCAGGCGAGTTGAAGTCTTAAAGTTAAAAGCGAGGTGAGTGCGTAATGAGTTTGGCACGAGCACGAATGCGCGACGATTTTTCTGCGTTGATTTTACTGTCAGAAGGGCTACTCCGAAACACAACGTTCGAAGTTCGTGTCGTGCGATCCCTCTCGCTCTCGTATTAAATAGTATAAGTGTGAGAGAGACCGCACGACACGAACTTCGAACGTTGTGTTTCGGAGTAGCACTTCTGGTGCTAGCCCCTCCCCTCTGAAAGCTTACAGGTAGACAGAGAAGGCTGAGGGAGGGTTTAGGAGTTCGTATCCTACCATCTCTCTCGCTCTCGTATGAAATAGTGTAAGTGTCAGAAGGACCGAGCGACACAAACTTCGATTTTTCTTATTTCATAGTAGCCCCGCTGTTTATACGTGTGTATACGATAGTAACATAATATAACGTCATTTCATTGCTCCTGTCAGTGTCTATGGGCGAGTATACAAAAAACAGGGACGGTATTTTCCTTGTCGGTATTATCCGGGCCGGGAATGACTGTCACTGCTGTCACCCAAGATTCGCACGTGTGTTTAAAAAAATGCAAAGTGCAATTGTCCTGAGTTTTTCATTATTATAGGTCACAATTATTATTGGTTATTATTAGTTTATTAGTGAATATAGTGTGATGAGAATTTGGTAAATGTCGAATATGTTACTAATATAATTAAGTAAATACTATTCACGAGTTGCACAGGTTATCCGCGGACAAAAACATTCTCAATATAACTTTTAAATTGCCAACAGAGTACATCGACAATGGCAACAACCTCACTAGCGGAGCAGCTGCAGAAGCTAGCTGTCCCACAAACTGCTATATACAAGGATGATAAGAAGAAAGCATCACTACTATTTGACCCGAAAGAAGCAGCTCTCAAAGACCGCGAAACTTTTTACGAAATCGGAATCAGTGGTCTCAAAGAACTTATCGCGATCAACCAAACCTTCCAATTCTACGAAGACACCCTATTCAGTAAGTCTTCCAAAGATTTCGAAAGAGCCATTGAGAGCAAAGAGGTTAATCAAAACTTGGATCAAACTATACAGAAATTCCTGATACAACTGTCTCCATATTTACTGTTGCAGTCAGCTCATAAAGCATTGGAATGGCTTGTGAACAGATACAACATACATCAGTACAATCAGGATGCTATCATGGCATTGATTTTGCCGTACCATGAGACAAAGATCTTTGTCCGAATTGTTCAGTTATTGGACCTAAAGAGAAAGACGCATCGATGGGGCTGGCTTCGATCTATTCAAAAAACGGGAACTCCATTAGCTAAACAAGTTTTATATAACCATTGCGTTTCTTACACTGCCACATTAGTTTTTATATCAAGGAATACATACAAGTGTGTTGAAGAATTTGGTGAAAGAGCTACGCAACTCAATACAGTCTTTGCATTCTTCTGCTCTACGGTCATAGGCACCATTAATTCAAGTAAAAAAGTGACCGAACCAATAATCAATGCTATATTACCAGCGCTTATAAAAGGCTTAGATTCTCAAATACCTGATTTTAAATCATCAGCCTATGTCATCCTCGGCTATCTATCAACGAAGACGTCTTTAAAACGTAACATACTGAATGAGATCGTTGACAAAATTTTAAACTCGGATTTATGTTACGATGCTGTGTTGCTCATAAACTTGATTTACAATACCCAGCGTCCGGAGGAGCTTCTGGATCCAATTCTCTATAATATCTCTGCTCCAATTGTGACTACAATCTGTGAGCATTTGAAGAAGCTGGTTGAGAATAAGATTAATGTACAGGCATTGGTGACAGCGTTCCTTAGGAGCATCCTGGGAGAGCTTCAGAAAGATGCCGAGGAGTTTATGAAGTACAGTGACATACCTGTCATACTAATTGACATGGTTGATTTGTCGAAACAGAACCCTGAAAAGATTATAAAGTAAGTATAAAACAATATCCACTTTGTGAAGCACCAACTTTATAATTAATACCTACCTGGGTTGCATGGGATAGTTATCCAGTTAATTATCAACAATTATTATCATGAAAATTATCAATGATAAATGTCTTCACCTGCATGTTATTTTATGTAAAGTCTTTAGGTATAGAGTATGTATGTCACTTGTATTGTATACTCCAATTCAATAGAATCTGACAATCCTGTAGACACTTCCAGCCTACTAATATGAACACCGGGCTGCCTAAGGCTTTTTGATGTAATAATAATAATAATAATGATTTATTTCACAAAACATATTTTACATAGTTATGAGTCTTATCCTTCAAACCCCGAACTAGGCGAAGCCTGTATCTCGGTAGTCTGCAAAAACACTACATGTGACTATTATTCTTTTTTGATTCCTTTTAGATGATAATTGCAACAACAGGGACATATATAATCAAGTGTGCCCACGTTAGGGTGTGTTAGATGTTTAGAAAATTGTCAGATTCTATTGAATTGTACTAGTATGTCTTATTTAGTCTCACTTAGCATAGCAGTGTGTGTATATCCATAAAAGGAATATAACATTTTAAAAAAATGTTTCGTTATATTGTTAAATGATTCGATAGATTCCTTGGTAAAAAAAATCCATACTAATATTATAAATGTGAAAGTGTGTGTGTTTTTATGTTTGTCTGTTTTTCACGTCGAAATGGAGCAACGTTTGGATGTGATTTTTGGCTGAATGCGGTTTTTAGGGTTCTGTAGCCAAAATGGCAAAAACAGAACCCTTTCGAACCCCAGAACAGTTTCGCCATGTCTGTCTGTCTACCTGCCCATCCGCGGCTTACTTCGCACATACAATAAAAATCTACACACATCTGTTTTACTTTTTTTAGTTGCCAATCCTATTGATCCGATCCGCGCAGCCGTAGGTATAAATTTCAAGAATACGGCCGAGTCGGTCTACTGCCTGTTACTTGTATTGTGCTTTCATTGATTTGTATAGAGCAGTTAAAACCACCACTTACATATTTATTTATTTAGTTTGTTATTTTTCGGAAATTTATTTCCATGGCGAGTCAACTTAATTTCTGTAAATAACCAATCACGGGAAATTGTTTATAATGGATATAAATATTTTGTAAAGAAGCTAAAATTTTTAAGGAATGTGTTGATCGGTAGTATTTTAATAAGGTTCAAGACCGAGTTATAGAAACACCGTTGTTTCTATAACTTGGATTTCGAAAACTACATAAAAAAATAAAATAAATTTAAAGCAGATCAAAAAAATTCATTTGACATACCCAAGAGAAGTAGATACAGTATAACAACAGCTCTATATACTTCCAAATAAAAGTAGTGTCTTAAGGCAGGGTGTTCTCAATTTAAATTAACGATGGAAGAATTCAAAAATGCTGATTTTGTTTTATTTCTATCATAAAAGAAAGTCATATTGTATTAAAATTTAAAAAATATATAAATATGCGTAATATTTTTACAGTAAGGTTTATTTTGTACTGATGGTTATTCTTTACATAACTTTTTACAGTAACTTTGAAAAGTTTTACAAGTTTATAACAGAACAGAACCGCATAACATGATCACATGTCATCATTAATACCCGAAGCATGCTTCTAAAATACGAAGGTTTTTTTAAGAGCTCACATAGTGTACCTCAGTTCTTATCTTATGCAATACGGCTTTACATTAATGATTTTATACTTCTGTCTGTTCCAGAATTGCACTTCACTCCTACAATCCACAGGAGTCAAAAAGCCATGTGGAAGTTGATGATGACATTACAATGGTTGATGAAACATCATTCACATTTAAGGTGCTCAATTGGTACTCCCTTTTTCTGAAAAGCATTGAAACAAAATACCCTGTAGCCTTTGACAAAGTCGTCAAAACCGAACTTACGTCTAAAGATAAAGAATCGATTAAAAGAAACCGGAATCTGACACAAGTTCTAGGATTCAACCCTGCAATTGCTCATAAAATTGGTGGCGCATACCTTTTTGAAAATTTAAACCATGTGAATCCCCAATTACGCATTAAAGCTGTTAAATATATCGACAAAGAGTTTAAAAGTTTAAAGAAAGATAACAAAGATTTTGTCAAAGATGCCATATTGAGTAGACTTCGCGATGATGACCCTGATGTTGTAGCTTCAGTGCTACAAATATCCACTGCTGACCTTAATGAAGTATTTGATGAAACGGAATTGACTGATGCCTTTATTACTATTTTGGCAAGAGGCTCTAAGAAATGGAAGCCTGTTGTTAACGAGGCCATAAACAAATTGTGTTCTTTAGATGCTCTACCGGTTAATCAAGAAACCATATTGGCACTGACACCTTACTTGTTTCCACATGACGAACAAAGCGCCTTAATTTCCTGGAAAATATTATCGTCAAGTTGGGGACGGAGATTTGAATTGACTAAAAATTTTGAGTTGAATGAAACCTTCAGTGACAATAGCGAGGTGCTAACACAGATGATGTACAACGCGCTATTTGTAAATAAAACAATGAATTTCGATTTTCTTGATCCTTTACAACTAAATAAAAACAACATACTTGATATTTCTATGTATCTGCTTCTAAAATCTTGCTCGTTCGAACAAAGTCCTGCCTCAGAACTTGCTGACATACTGAGCTTGCTTCTAGACTCTTTTGAGAATCGAGAAATAGTTCCAGTGACTGATGGAGAGTCATTTTCCAAAGATATCATAGCAAGCTTCATCAAAATGTCTCATAGAGACAAAATAGTCTTTGAAGTTATGGAATACATTTTTACAAGGATTATTGAAGGAATGAACGTAAAGAATATATCAAAACCATGGTGCAATATATGCAAAGATGCAGAATCAGTTCTTGTAAGAAGATTGTTTGAGATTTTCGTTACAGGATGCAACATTGAAACATATGGTGAAATCTACACTAAACTTCTTGAGAAACTGCTGGATAAATTCTTTTCTAATGCAAAAGAGCGATTCGAGTTCGTAGCTAACTTTGCTTGCGGGCACATTTTGTATGCCACTGATCCTAGAGACCTTATAAGTCCAGAGTTACAACTAAGGAGTCTCAAATTATTGTCCAGTTTCATAAATCTGCAGCCACATGCCAAATGGATGTATGAAAGCGATGTCGTCGTCCTCATGATTATTTTCAACTTAAACAATCCTATTACGTTGATTAGGTCATACACCTTGAACATTATTGAACAATTACTTCAAACAAACGCAAATAAAATGCTTACGTATGTACAACTATTAAAAGAACTGTATGATCATAAAGAAGAAGTACTGCTAGATCCCGAGCAAATATCACAAGTTTTACATACAGTTCTTACCAATTCTTCCACGGAAAATAAAGTATTCAGGAAAAATTGCCTAGCGAAGCTGATAGATATTGTTGTCAAAGATACGCCTCCTCACGTATCCTGTGAGTTGCTGAAGATAATGTCGACTATTAACAATTCAACTGCGTTCTCCCTTATCGTTCCAACACTTAAACATTTTGAGCTGGCTCTCAAAGAAAATACTATGAATCCGAAATTTACTTTTGGCATATACGAATCCAAAATCTTCAGAAACATTTGCAGTCGCATCGATTCGACGACCATCTCTACACTTTCCAAAGAAAATGTATGGAACTCAATTGCATTTGCTTTAAAAGAGTATCGGGAATGCATTATGGAAGACGATCGAACATATAAAAGCCCTTCAGTGTTGATAATGAAACAGATAGATGAAGAAGTCTTTAAAAAAGTACCAGAGGAGAAAACTAAAGATTTAGTCCATCTAATTGCTAGTGCTGGAGCGTTCAGTAATAACCCTCTTATTTCTAGCGCAGCTTCTAAAGTAATGCGAAAAATTCATCTTAATTTCGCTGACTTCAAATCAATACTCGAAAACATGTTGAATGCTACTGACCCAGCTGCTGTTGGCCAAAAGAAGAAAGCTACCTCAATTTCCATGTTGTCTTACCAACTAACAGAAACAGATGAATGGCGTTTAGGCGTCACTCTTTTAGAATATGTACAGAATAAGAAGAAAATGACAGTGGATAATAACTTTGTGTCAATTTTGTTCCAAGTGTTGAATAAAAGCTTGCGATTTGAAGAGCAGTCATATGTTGAGTACCCTAAACAACTCGTACTTTCATCTCTCTGGTACTATTGCAAGAAGTTTGTAGATGAGAAAGACAAAGATCAAATGAAAGGTCTGAAGTCCATTTTTGATATTGAATTGGTCGTTCAATGTATCCGAGGCACCCAGAACCCTCAAACGCATCACCACGCGCTGATTCTCATGTCCCACGCAGCCTATATGCTGCCTGAACAAGTACTTCATCACACCATGGAAATTTTCACTTTCATGGGATCCTCTGTCTTACGGCACGACGATGCTTACAGCTTCCAAATTATCATCAAAATTATCGAAACACTTATTCCTATATTAGTTAAAATGGACAAGAGCCTGGAAGAGTACAGTGAAAAAGAAATACAACAATTGCAGAAGCGAGTTGTTCCAGTTTTACGCATATTTGCTGATGTGGTTTTGCATGTACCGGAACATCGGCGGTTGCCATTGTACAAGAAACTTCTGGAAACTCTTGGACCTAACCAGTTCCTTTGGACGTTCCTCGCTTTATTATTAGAAACCCATGTGTCCCATTCTAATGAAGAAAAGGAAAAGAAAAGCAATCCGCAAAGGACGCTGGCTGAGAGAGAATCTCCAATGAATAGACTTGATTTCGGACAAAACATTCTCCTTGAATTTTCACCAGAGATTTGCATGGAAAACTTTGTCAAGCTCATGCTTTATTTAAAGACATTGCCCTTGCAGAAAGATGATAACGCTATGGAAACGGAAGTAGATCCTAGTGAGATATTTAGCGTCAACGGACATAGGGCCATTCAACTGCGCCATTACAAATACATCATCGTTACGTTTATGAATACTTCCTTGGCTTCTTCACGATTCATCGTCCATAGCAGACAGGCAACTGATATTAAAGCGATGGAAAACCATTACAAGACTTACATCATAAACGTACTGACATTCATCCAAAGCATTTCCAAAATCACTGATGAGAAAACAGTGAAGTATTATAGAGTAATGTTGCATCACAGTTATGATTTGTTAGACCATACCAACAACTTACTTTCGGCGCCAATGTTCTTGTCAGTAGTCAGAGGGTTGTTGAAACACACGCTGCAGACAGTGAGAAGGAAATCGATGGAGCTGCTCAACTCCAAAATCCAGCACAGCCCAGAAATGTTCAACGATGTTGATAAGAATTTACTTCACTCTTTACTGCCCGAGCTGCTGGACATTGTAAAAACTATCGGCGGTAACGATGGGGACTTGAACAAAACTGCTGCACAGGAGTTGGAATTGAATCAGCAAATAGCTTTGCTATCGTTGAAGTTATTGGCAAAAATGCTGGCAGCAAACGACCCGGCACTGTTCGGACCTGTACTTGAAACTGTTACTGAGTACACATGCAATCCGAACATATCTGGCAACGTCATGGCTTCCGTTGTACTGACCTTAGCTGAGTTATGTGGAAACATGAAGGCCTATGCTCTAGCAAGTCTACACAAATTCATGCCAGCTCTCATAAAAGTATTAAAAATGCAACGTAAAGCTGAAACTCCGGAACTGGTGCTAATAAGCACAGTGACAGCTTTGTCAAAGATCATAGAAAGTGTGCCACTGTTTTTGAGTCCGTATTTGCAGAAGATCTTGTACGAATACGCGATGTTGCTGGCGAAATGGCAATCCTTTGATCAGGAAAGCGCGAAAGTAGCTGCGATTGTATCTAAATTGACGACGGTTAAGAAGAAGATTGCGAGCTCTATACCGCCTAGAGTTTTGATTCCTATTGCCAACGCGACGTACCAGTTATTGTTGGACAAGGAGAAATACGATGCTGTGGGGCCAGTTATGTCAGTTTTGGCAGAAAGCTTTGCTAATGTTACTTCAGGTGACTTCACAGCTTTGCAGCAAGACTTGACTGCTTTCTTCTTAGCTGCGTTGCAATTGCGAAGTGATGCAGTAGACAAGGCAGACACTGCCACAATAGATGCGGCGGAAGACGAAGTTGTTAATGCTCTTGTATCTCTGGTGCTCAAGTTGTCGGAGACTAGCTTCAGGCCGTTCTATTTCAAGATTTACGATTGGGCGATACGCACCAATGTTGAAGGACAGAGAGACAGAGCCATTACGTTCTACAGGTAAGGACTTTTATGATTTTCAATGTGATAATCCATATTACCGATTGATATTTTTTTCTTGTTGCTTGAACATTTCACAAAAGTGTTTAAAATAAGTTTGATAAATACTATTTTACTAATATTTATGGATTGTTTAAAATGAAATTTTTGAGGAAATAACACCCTGACGAGTATTACATTAGAGAAACTATCATCAGGGAAATGCTCTCTTCATTTGTTTTTATTATAATACGTAACATGTGTCCATAATTCATATTATTGTGAATTCTCTTGATGTAAAATCACTTGTTTCTTACAGAGTAAGCAGCGCCATTGCCGATAAATTAAAAGGCTTGTTCGTTTTATTCGCCGGCCATTTCATCAAGAACGCGGCAGAATTGCTCGATGCTTGCAACAAAAGCAAGACCGAGGACTTGTACTTCGATACGGAGGAGAAATGCGTGACTTTAGTCAACTATATCATCAAGACTCTCCATATTGTGTTCATGTACGACAGCCAGAACTTCTTGAATAAGGATCGTTTCGAAACGCTCATGCAGCCAGTTGTTGATCAGGTAATTTGTGTGTTTTATGCTTGGCTTGGTACTATACTTCATCCGTGGCTTCGCTCGCGTGATTATTATATGTAGCAGATGAGTTGACTTTCCAGGATTTTACTAAATTCTCATTGGAATTATCAAACCTTACTTCATGGTCTTCATTTACTTTGTATGAAGAAGTTGTTCTTATATGTATATACAAAATTTAATGTTTCTCAACTCAAAAAAAAAGGTCCGTTGTCCGGTGAAAACAGCGGATGTCTACAACTCTACAAGCGGCCTTAGAATTCTACTTTCTAGCCAAGTTCAATTAGGATTCTAAAAGACTTTATCAAATGTAGGCCTCATAGAGGACTCGCGGTATACGGGCATTTTCACCTTTTTTTTTCCATACATTCGGTATGGGTGTCACAAAACTGACTCATAAAATTTGTATGAAAATGCTGATACTTAAATAATCAATTTTTCTCTTTTTTTTCAGTTGGAAAATCCACTAGACGGGATAGTGAGCCTTAAAGAGAGAGGCACAGGGTCGCTCATACCCTGCATTGCCCAGTTTGCAGTAGCCACAGCTGACGATTCACTATGGAAGCTCTTGAACTATCAAGTGCTTTTAAAAACGAGACATAATGATGCTGAAATAAGGTGGGTTTGGCAGATCAACTTTTTCTTGTCATTCGTTGCTATTACGGTCTCCTGAGCCACTCTTTTATACGATTAAAATTGGCCAAACATGCATTTTTGTGATAGTTTTAATCCCCTTCTATAATTGGTCATCTAATAAGCATCCATACTAATATATTATGTACTCTGTGCTTTCAGACTCTTGGCTTTGGACTGCCTGGTCGCTATGGCAACGCAACTCGGCAGCAGCTGGTTGCCTCTCCTAGCTGAGAGTGTACCCTTCCTCGCAGAACTCCTGGAGGACGGTGACTCCAAGATCGAGACGACAACGAAGGAAGCCATTCGGAAACTAGAAACCATACTTGGCGAGCCATTAGAGAAATATTTTTAAGAACTTGTTATTATAAGTTGAATTTTATATTGTTTTTAAGTGATTGATTAGAAATACTATAAACTTTATAAAAATGGTTTTTATTACTTGGGTATTATTTATTTATTTATCAATAAAAATTACAGCATTGCAGTGAAAAACCAATGCGCTGTAATATTCAATTATTATACATATAGATATACTAAAGATATTGTCACACAGCTTGTTTCCGCGTATTGAAATATCCAAGATTCGTTTAAAAAAAGTAAATTAGAACCCATTATTGGCTCCACTCTTTTAACTAAAAAAAACAAAAAAGGTACGCTCATTGGGGTTTGAACCTGAAAACTCCAGTTTCGTTGCATGTACGAAACCGCTAGGCCACGCGGACACTTGTTTTTAACGCCCTCTGTACTCAATTACTTGAATCCCATAGCAGCGACTGCCAAGTATTACCAGAATCTAGAGCTAGGCTCCGTAGTTTATGAAAAGTCCGTGAGATGGCAGTGAGCTCATGTTCAAAATTTTAGCACTAGATGGCAGTGTCTTGAGTCATCTTTTCTAAACTAGATGGCGTTAAAATCGATGAGTGTTTCGTCGCGCCATAAACGGAGTGCCAAGGCCTGGCCCTCTACTCCGAAATTCGAAAATCGAAGTTCGTATCGTACCATCCCTCTCACTCTTGCATTGAATAGTATAAGTGTCAGAGGGACGGAACGACACGATTTACGAATTTCATAGCCCTGCCGTGGCCTTAGTGTAGGTTTTCGTATTTTCGGTTACAAAATACGTCTCGATCGCAAACGTTCCGCTAGAGGCGCTGTTCGTGTTTCCATACAAATTGAGAGTTTAACGCAAACGCGATCCAGACGTATTTTGCAACCGAAAATTTACACTAAGGGTATGCCCATATGGGTCCCGACTGTTGAACTTTAAATTAGCTACTTAACAGAGTTCTAGACCGCTAGACTTATTTTCTTCCTTGTAGTTTGTATAAAAACTTCTTTAATCTGAATTAAAATTCAATACATAATAATCCGGCTACTCTACAAACAAGCAACCAAATCAAATATTTGCCTCGAAATTACGCCTGAAACTGGTTTTTTACTCGGAAAGTAAAATCGTCTATTATTAAAGGCATATCGGTGGTGGCGTTAATCCAATTTACAGGAGCCATTTTAGACGTTGCCGGAAGCTGCATAATGGTCATTTTAGAAGTAAAATTACCACTTTCAGATTAAAATAAGTACCTCATTATCCTAAACCAGTATTAGCATGAAATATTTTGCTGCATAATGGTTGGATAGGAAAGCAGAGTTATTGATATGAGTTAGGGTTTTAACAGAGGCGAAATAACGCTAGATGGCGTTAGTCGGTCCATTTGACGTTTGACGTTTGCTTGCGATTGGCTCATTTAGTTTTTGAACCAATCACGAGCAAACGGACCTCACGATACTAACGCCATCTAGCGATATTTTGCCTCTGTGAAAACCGTCATTGAATTGAAATGGCTAGCATAAGGTGTTCGACTCGCTATGTCATTACGTGCGTTTTTAACCGACGAAAGAAGACTGAGGAGGTTCTCAAGTCCACGCGTATCTGGGGGCACGGGAGTGCCCCCGCCAAGACGAGCCAAGCGAAACGAAAGGGCACTACATGGCACTACCTACCTTTTCTCGAAGCGCTTCGTCGTATTTTTGAACCTTCTTAGGTAACTTGGGTTAGTATTATACCAGATAAACAAAATTTTCGGGATATGATGTCAGTGGTTGACTTATTAAAACTATAAAGTTTCAATTGCATAGCTCTTATATTTTAGATTTTATTATTGACATCTAAAATATCCCGATTTCGTCACTGACTCACTGATGATCATCAATATTTTTAAGGTTCTTCCTGAAGTCCTAGAAAACTGAAATTTGGTATGTAAGCTAATAGTAATAGTATTCAAACAACGAAAAAATCTTAAAACTTGAAACTTTTACCCCCCAACCCCTTAAACTAGGGGGTGAAAGTTTGTATGAGACTTCCGCAAATTTTGATGCTAGTGGTCTGAAAATTTGTATAAGGGGTTGTTATCCTTGTCCCTACTAATATTATAAATGCGAAAGTAACTCTGTCTGTCTGTCTGTCTGTTACTCTTTCACGTCAGAACCGCTGAACCGATTTAGATGGAATTTGGCATATAGATAGTTTAAGGCTCAAGGATCAACATAGGATACTTTTCATTTCGATAGAGGGCGCCACCGCGCGATAATCTACATCCGCGCAGACGCTAGTTATAAATAAAACAGAAAAAATACTCGTATAAATATCATAAGCAACTTACAAAAAGAAAAGAAATCCCACAAAAACATTTCATGTTAAATGTTGTCAAGACGGACCATGTAGCTCGCACTTTCAAAAAGTAATCAGATCTCTTGTAAAGTCAAGTTTCTAACCCTACGTGCCCAGCTCTAAATCTATAAGACCTAATTTTATACTAAAGCTGCGACGAAATACTACAGCAGTAGCTCGTAGCGAGTAGTTCGTAGCGCGTAGCAGCGTTTTCTCGCTATTAATCTCGTAGGCGTGCAAACCGTGGACTAAACTTGCAGTTCGTCATATGGGCTTGAACTTAAAAATCTATTCAATCTTTTAAACTCTTTCCGTGTAGGTAAGTTCCTGGTGTAAGTACGTGATTATTTGTGAATATTTTTGTTTTAAACACTTCTTCAAGTACATATTAGTCTACCTACTAGCTGTTTCGTACCTAGGTATGTTTCCTTTAAATATTGCAAGTCTAGTTGTGTTGCATGTGACCCACTACGATGACAGTACCTAGCTTGCATTGTAAACGTCAAAAATAATGATCATTTCTGTACCTTGTCGCTTTCAGTCGTTACACAATTTCGTATGACTTTTCAAACATGTCGTTAAAGTGACATGGTACAAAAGTGATCACGTATTTATGACGTTGACGTATAGTCAGCAAGAAAAGAAATAAAAAATATTTAACTAACAAAAGCGCATTAATAGTATCGTCTCCACAGAACAACGGCCAACCGATAGTATCTTTTCCAACTTCGACATTGGCGTAATTAAATTATCGATAGTATCGATGGAGCTACATTTTTAAAATTACGAGGGTCAAACTGAAAGTTCTTAGAAAATCAAAAACTGAGCAAACTAGCAAGTTATTAGTTTTATTATATCTTTTCAAAATAGTGTCCATTCACATCAATACACCGCTGCATCCGATGGAACCACTGAGAAAAGCACTTAGCCCAGTCGTTCTTAGGGGTCTCTTCGACGGCCTTTTGAAACGCACCCACTGCTTCCTCGGTGTTCATAAAAAGTTTTCCTCGAAGTTTTTCTTTTATTTTCGGGAATAAATAAAAATCGCAAGGTGCGAGGTCGGGGCTATACGGCGGGTGACCCAGTAATTCCACGTTTGACGTCACTAAATAGTCGATCGTTCGCCTGGCGGTGTGCGACGAGGCGTTGTCGTGGTGAAGAAGGATCCTACTTCGAGGTCGCTTCTCCCGAACTTTTTCCAATACAAGTGGCAAACAATTGTTAGTGTACCACTCTGCAGTAACTGTTTTTTGATCCTCTAAAGCAATTGTCGCATAGTGACCTGTCCTTCCGAAGAACGAGGCCACCATCTTTTTTCCCACGCTTCGACCTCTCTTCACTTTAGTTGGCAACTCCTCGAAAGGAAACACCCATTGAGCAGACTGTCTCTTGGTTTCTGGATCATAACAGTAAACCCAGCTTTCGTCACCCGTAAGTATGTCGAAAACAGCATTTGAGTCACCTCCGTTAAATCTTTCAATCATTTCACGGCACCAATCAACCCGACGGAGTTTTTGGGCCTCGGTCAAATTATGAGGTATCCACCTCGCACAAAGCTTCCTGACGGCTAAATGTTCATGGAGGATTTTATGCACTTGACTCATACCGATGCCCATCGAAATAGTAAGTACTCTGGAATGAAGACTCCAAAAACAGACGAGCAAAAACCGACCTAAAAGACATAAACATAAGAACTAATGGGCTCCGGTCCGGGTGAAATAGCAAGCACGGAGTCAGTGTGTCCCTCTCTAACTATTGCCAGGAAATAAATAATAAATAAAAATTAGTAAATTTTAGTTTCGTGAGTGTTGTCTTTTAAAAATATTGAATAAAATTTATACATTTATAATAAGCAATAATTACACGATTTAATATTTTTTTAATGAAATAAGCTTTAGATCTTTTTTCACGAGCTAATTTTAACTTGATGGTAGGTTTTATTAATTTCTCAATGGCCACACCAAACAGTAAGATGGTAGCTTCGTTATTGAGACTAGGGTGACAATCTTTTCACGATGTATCCAAATGGCTAATATGTAATATTTATTATAATATAATATTTTATACCCATCATACGTATTGTCTAATACATTATATTATATTATATTATTATTATAAATTTTGAAAATTTCCAGGGGAATTTGGAAAAATACCGAAAATTTCAATTATAACTACCAGATCGATTCAGTTTACGCATGCGAAGACGCTGGTAAAAGTTAATAAATAATGAATAAGTAAATAATAGTGTAATATATATGTATTGTCACTTAGTCTTCATTCATTTATTAACCTAAATGATAGAGCATCTAATATCGGACGTTTTTTGCAATATCGGTATTTTTTCAATACCGAAAATTCAAATACCGATATTCCGGTATTTTGGTATTTTTTCGATATTCGTATTACTAAAGTAAAATGAATGAGTTTCGCACTTCCAAAACCTTTCCGGTTCCGACAATCTTAAGTACGAGTAGGTAGCTAAGATTATTTCAAAAATGTCTAAGATTATATTAATGAAATAAGTATTAATGCATTTGTGACTTGCAACGATTGAGTGTTGCGACTCTATTTAATAACAAAATAATTGGTATTTAGAGATCAATATCGAAATACCGGTATTATACAATGTTTATACCGGTTTTGCCAATATCATAAGTTTTACCTATTGAAAAGTGAATACTTATGTTACTAGCACCAACGTACAAACCTAAAATTTATTTGCTCTAGTCTCTACCAGCCGTATCATAAGGACTTGGTATACAAGTAATAAAAATTCTGGTTATTGCTACTTAGTATATTTTTCTGACAAAGAAGTACTAGGAGGAAGGAATGTCTCATTAATTGCATAAAATTATGGTCATACTAATAGAGTGAGATAAAATAACCCTGTGGTAGCTATCTCTATCGGCAAAAAGTCGGACCGTGATTCCTGCACAGTGCACATTCCAGGTACTATACTATTTCGATGCCGATGCCTAAGCTTGTCCGAATCTGCTGATACGTCACTCTTTTGTCAGTCTCTATCATACGCTGCACAACACTGATGTTATTTTCAGTCGTCGCCGTAGAAGGCCGTCCCTCACGCAGATCGTCGGTGAGATTAGTGCGACCACGTTTAAACTCATTAAACCAGTTGTAAACGGTCGCACGAGATAGAGCTTCATCATGAAAGGCCAATCGAAGTCTATCATAGCTTTCTTGTTGACTTAAATGACATCGAAAGTCATAAAAAATCATTGCACGAAAATTTTCGCGAGTTAAATTCATGTTGACGTGACACAGACAATTTTCAATTTGCCGCCAAATCGTAAAACTAATGACAAATGAAAGAAATACATACTCAATAATATTGGCAAAGAGTTCCATTTTCAAAATTTAAACTTACTTTTTTATTATATTGTTTACAAGTGGCCAGTTCTAAAAACTTTCAGTGTCGCCCTCGTAATTGGATGGAAGCTCCAGCTTTTGTTTCTCTATTGTAACAATACTATTTATTTGCAACTTCTAAGTCCATTTTTAACTCCGATGCAAAAAGAGGGATATTATATATAAATGTCTGTGGTATCGATCTCCCAAACAAAAGGACCGATTTTGACGTTTTTTTTTAATAGAGATAGTGTTATCGATATAGTTCTTGCTAAATTTCATTAAAAATCAGTTTCTCTGTTTTTGAGATATATATCTGAAATGACAATGTGACATAAAAATATCTGTTTTACTTATTAATTTTTTCCATGTTGTAATAATTAAATGTCGTCTTTATTTCTTTCAAAGTCGGTTTTTTTCTAATTTTCTAAGTTGGTCCGATTGACTTGAATCAAGGTATACTCGTACGTAAGATTACTCAAATAAGTAGTCTATTAATTTATACACAAGTTCATATATCAAATGAATATGTCGCTAAAGTCGAACTTTCAAGTTGACACTTGACAGACACGTCGATAGATACTATTGTTTTATGACAAACGATTATCAACTTTAGAGTGGTACACCAGATATTTGGCTGATGATACCTTTAATAAGTAAATAAGATTTTCGTAAATGTGTTAGAAATACAAATTAACAAACAAAGGTAACGAGATTGCCATGTTTCGCCTAAAATAGGCTAAATAGGCTTTGTCAATAACTTAATTACGGCAATTCAGTTACCTACTGTTTTCCAGGGCCCCAAAGACCTTGTCTGATGCCCGGGCGCTCCTTGATCGCTTTTGCCGTCTCTTTCTACTCTCTACACACCGAACTGAAGGGCTACTCCGAAACACAAAATTCGAAGTTCGTGTCGTGCGGTCCCTCTGACACTTATACTATTTAATACCAGAGCGAGAGGGATCGCACGACTCGAACTTCGAATTTTGTGTTTCGGAGTAGCCCTTCTGGCCCTATACCACGAAGTGCAAAACTTGAACTTCGTATGTTGCCGTCCCACTGGTGCTTATGTCATTTAACATGCGAGTGAAAGGGACGGTGCGATGCGAATTTCTATTTGCGAGTTTCGTAGTAGCCCCTCAGTTCATTTTGACTCACTTTCAGTGGTCGGATTGACTTGAAATTTGGCATGCATATGTAAGTTGGGGGCCAATGCAAGTACAGTCAACTAAAATGACATTTTTAATACAAACTTATTTGACTCTGTAAATAATATCACCTACAGAGCAACAATCATACGAACCTAGGTGTAGCTTTTTGTGTTTAAGCCCAGTTAAATACTATAGTTGTAATAGTTAATACCTAGTTAAATAAATAATAAGAATTGTATTTTTTATATCATTATTGAAAACAAATTCATATGGGCTGACTCCGATGACCCTGAATTAGGCCAGAGCTTTGAATTGGGGGTTTTTTTTTATTCGACTGGAAGGCAAACGAGCAAGTGGGTCTCCTGGTGGTAAGAGATCACCACCGCACATAAACATCTGCAACACCAGGGGTATTGCAGATGCGTTGCCAACCTAGAGGCCTAAGTTGGAATACCTCAAGTGCCAGTAATTTCACCGGCTGTCTTACTCTCCGCGCCGAAACACAACAGTGCAAGCACTGCTGCTTCACGGCAGGATTAGCGAGCAAGATGGTGGTAGCAATCCAGGCGGGCCTTGCACAAGGTCCTACCACCTGCAACCGTCCGTACGTAAAACGAGAAAAATCATAGTAATTAGAAAATTGTGTTAAAAAAAAACAATATTATAAAAAAAAAATAATGCACGACTTCCTCATAACCCGTGCATTATCTTTTGTGACAAACCACGGCTCGGTGTTTCCCAGTTTTAAGTTGACCAACCGCGTAACACAAAAGCATCCAATCGTTTTAAAATGTTGCCTCCAGTTTTAGATAAACAAGTCAAAGGTTGCATAACAACGGCCACGTCACAAACAATCTTTTATTCATGGGGCAATTTGTTTGGATGTTTTGAAAGCAGAGCTAGTACAGTTCCAGTTACTAATAGAAGTGTAATTTAAAAGTCCGAACAACTTAGGTATTTAAAAATCGTGAAAATTTGTCGCAATTTATTTAAAACAAACTATCTCTATGCAAAAAATTACGTCGATCCGCCGCTCCGTTTCGACGTGAAAGACGGACAAACATACAAACACACGAACAGACATACACACACACTTTTGCATTTATTATATTAGTATGGATTGTTTTTATGAGTAGAAACGTTAGTTCAGCAAAATTCGAGGGTTTAAAAAATCCAAGCAAATCTAAAAATGTCGGTTCGTAAGACAGTACGTGCGTGGAGAGTAAGACAGCCGGTGAAATGACTGGCACTTGAGGTATCCCATCTTAGGCCTCTAGGTTGGCAACCCATCTGCAATACCCCTGGTGTTGCAGATGTTTATGGGTGGTGGTGATCTCTTATCATGAGGAGACCCACTTGCTCGTTTGTCATCCAGTCGTATAAAAAAAATCTTATGAGTTATTTTTATATGTATAAGTACGTACGAGCAGTGGCGCAGCTAACGGAGGGCTAGACGGGGCAGTGCCCCGGGCGCCAAACTCAGGGGGCCCCTTGGACGTTCACTTACAAACTATAAATGACAAATCTAGAGTACGTCAAATTCGGGACGCAACGAATAGGTCACAAACGATTTTAAATAGTTTAGTTGGGGCCCTAGTTTATTTTTTGCCCCAGGGCCTTTGGTTAGCAGCTACGGCACTGCGTACGAGTACACGATACGTAAACTACACGAGCTGTGAACTCACAAAAGTCTAACAACTGGTAGCATGGTGTACGGTTGTGTCACTCTGAAGATAAGCTCTGGTTGAGTTCGAAACGCGTCAGTGTGTTGTGGTGGTGGTGATAGATGGGTTTGTGTAATTTGTGTGTGTTCTTACAGTGTGGAGGTGGAGAAAAGGCATGAACACGCATAATTTGCATAGACTTAGCTATCTTAAGGTCGCGGGTGAGCAAAGAAATTCTTTTAGTTCATTGATATGGACCTCCGCAAAGTAACGCCTGATTCAATAAATTACACGAGCTGTAACTAGGGATGCCATCTCTAAAATTTGGCTACCACGACATGACGCGTGAAAACTCCGGATATTGGAGCCCAAAACCCGAACATTTTCCGGAGCACATACTGTTTTTGTGCTAGAAGCAAAAAACTGAGAAAAGAGCAAAATATTCGCGGTTATTTGGCACCCAAAAGTTATGCACCACCTACTGGAAAGGGGCAAACTCGGATTACACGCACAATAGGACCTAATAAATGTATATTAAAACGATTTACAACTTGCTGGAAATTAATTCTTCGAAAAATTCTAATTGCATTGGTCTAAAAATTAAAACATTTTTAAAACCGGACTAATATGAAACCCCGCCCGGACTCTCCCCGGACGGATGGCAGCCCTAGCTGTAAACCACCATCATTTATTTTAAAACCCTAAAGTAAAACACAAGTATTCTTCACTTTATCTAACTAAATCCCACTCTGGCGCATGTTAATTCCATTGCAGCCGCGGTTGCATCCCGGCCATGCATTAAAAAGATTGGACGCGCGGCCGGGGAATTTTAAAACAGCAAGATAAAACTACCTGCCCTGAAATTTAATTAAAAGTTGGCTTTAAGGCACTCGTCCATTGAAACTCAAACTCAAACTCAAACTCACAACATTTATTGACAACAAAAACACACTACATCACAACAAAAACACATTATAAACAGAGCCGGATTAAGTCAGCGCGGGGCCTGTAGCAAATTTTATCATGGGGCCCTTGATTTGCTTCAAGTTTATAGTATAAGTAAAATATTATATTTGAGTCGATCATATTGATACCATCTCTTTCTTTGGCGGTGTTTTGTGTTGGTTTTGTTCTATTTACATTAATTTAGAAAAAAAACATGCTTCTATCTGAATTGACGTTTTTTACGATCAGAAAGCATTGGTCAGCGGGGCCCCTAGACGCGCGGGGCCCGTAGCATTTGCTACTTTTGCTATATGCCTAATCCGCCACTGATTATAAACATAAATAGGAGAAGAGAGAACAATTAGAGAAGTTGTGCTGTAGTGTGATGCCAAAAGGACTCGGCTCATTGCTCATACTTTATTTAAAAAATATGTGTGTCAACGTGTCGAATCGAAAATGAATAGAACGTGTTCATTAGTAAGGGTATTTCTAAACTAAGTATGTACAAAGCCTCATACCAAAAGTCACAGTATTAACGGAGAAACAATACCAATCAAACAATACCAGTCATTACCAATTTCATGATTTAAATTCGGGTTTTGTTCCACATACACACCTGAATTTTAGAGAAGTTCGATATTTCGGCACAGTTGCAAGCGCCATGATTACGAACGAGACGACTGCAGGGCTACCACCAACGAAACTCGAAGTTTGTGTCGTGCGGTCCCTTTCACACTTATACTATTTAATACGAGAGCGAGAGGGACCGCACGAAACGAACTACGAGTTTCGTAGTAGCCCTTATGAGTCGGTCGTCGGTGGTCGGAGTCGTCTCGTGATCATGGCGCATACAACTGCAAGGCTACCACGAAATTCGAAAATCGAAGTTCGTATCGTACCGTCCCGCCTACGCTTATGTTATTTAATACGAGAGTGAGAGGGACGGTACGATACGAACTTCGAATTTTGTGTTTCGGAGTAGCCCTTCTGTGCCGAAATATCGAGCTTCTCTAAAATCAAGGTATGCGGAACAAAACACGAATTCAAATCATAAAATTAACGAAGAAATTACTGATTTACGATTTAAAAAATTCGGATCAGCCTGTATGTAGTATAGATAATAAAATATATTTTTTAATATTAATATTAATCTAATCAAATAATTTTACACTATGTATTAGAATTAGAACATTCCTGAGAAGAAACTCTACTTGTAACGATAATTCAAACGGCACGAGTAAATAATTAACTAACAATTGAAAATCTAGGACTAATTCCCATGGGATGTTTGTAAATTACATTGTGGTCTTTGTTGACGACATTATCAAATTAGCTTTTGTCGCTATCAGATATTTCAAAGCTGCCCAGTTGTTCAAAATATTGGAACATGCCTTCTATTATTAAAGTTCATGTTTCGATATTTTTGATCACCTTGGCCGCTTTTAAATATCTGATAGCGACTGTACTATGCATTACGTCCATATTTTTAACCTTTATGTATTTAAACACGTGCCCGTATAGGGTTGCCAGGTCCTCATACCGAAAAGCCGGGCAGACCTGTGCCCTTAGTGAAAGTTTTCAGTTACAAAATACGTCTCGATCGCGTTCGCGTTCGAATCTCAATTTGTATGGAAAAGCGAACATCGCAAACGTTCCGCTAGAGGCGCTGTTCGTGTTTCCATACAAATTGAGATTTTAACGCGAACGCGATCGAGACGTATTTTGTAACCGTAAACTTACACTAAGGGTACTGCGAGTTTGGCCTGACATTTGAATAAAAAAACCGGACACCTTGCATTTTTAACGATTTTCCATATTCATGTTTAAAAAAAAGTGTAAAACCGAGCTTTTTTTCGCCTAAGATTTGGGTGAAAAAGCCGGACACCGTGCATTTTTGAGGATTTTCAGTCTTAATGTTAAAAAACGCTACGCATGGGAGCGGGCGGGGGCAACAGCACTCGCGCTCCGCTCTGGCTGTGCTCGTGCTGGTGCTCGTTCGTTCGCAATTCGGTTTCGATCCGCGCGAATTTCGAAACATAAAAATTTTATAACAAAAAATAGAACCGACTACAAAAAACCATAAAAATAATTTTCTACCAGTCTGAAGTCGGTGCCTCAGCACGAGCCAGCAGGAGTGGACCTATAATCGTCTACCTCACCTACAACTATACGAGTAAATGGCTTCAATCACTCCTGCTGGCTCGTGCTGAGGCACCGACTTCAGACTGGTAGAAAATTATTTTTATGGTTTTTTGTAGTCGGTTCTATTTTTTGTTATAAAATTTTTTTTCGCGCTTTTTAGTGTAAAACATCTAAGATACAATAGTTTAATGTCAACTGCTCGTCACCTTTTACGAAAAATTGCTTTTTCCGATGCAGAGATGTTCATTATTGAGGAGTCCTGGTGCTTCACCACCCATTCCTTGTCACCATATGCGTTTCGAGGAGCATAAATTGCTTAGCATTTGTGTTAAAGCAATTGAAATTCAACCCATGAAAACTAGTTATTGAGTAGTAACTCCGATGGTCAACTGTGGTCTTCATCATCAGTTCCACTTTACCAAATGATGATTTTCAAGAGCAAATGCACGATTTACTACTAAATATATCAAAATTATCATAGGTGTCCCTACAACATTTGAAGAATTCCCTCGATTTCCTTAGGATCCAATCATCAGATCCTGATTTGGTGCTTATGGGACCTAATTGAAAGCATTCCTAGACGAACCCAAAAAAAATTTTTCAAATCGGTTCATAAATGACGGAGTTCTGAGGTAACAAACATAAAAAAAAATAAAAAATAAAAATAAAAACATACAACCGAATTGATAACCTCCTCCTTTTTTTGAAGTCGGTTAAAAAGCCTAACAAAAGCCTGACAGGCCGGACACCTGGCAACACTATGCCCGTATGTTTCTAAAGGAGACTGTGTTGATAAATCGAAGTCTTAAAACTCGTAAAAGCCATCCACGTGATAGAGTAAAGTTAAAGCCAAGTTCTTGAAGTAGCCGACGAAGTCTGAACCAATATTTGTCCGACCACGGTTCCGGGTAGCGAGCGGCTAAATTGGTCAACATCTTGAGTGTAAACTGTACTTAACGAGTGTACAGTCCGTGAGATCTTAAAAAAACCTTCGGATTTTAGAAGCATGCTTCGGGTATTGACGATGACACGCGGTCGTGATGCGCGGTTCTGTTCTGTTATCAACTTGCAAAACTTTTCAAAGTTACCGTAAAAAGTTATGTAAAGAATAACCCTCAGTACAAAATGAACCTTACTGTAATAATATTACGCTTCTTTATCTTTTTCTAATTTTAATACAATATGACTTTTTGTCATGATACAAATAAAACAAAATCAGCATTTTCGAATTCTTCCATCGTCAATTTAAATTGAGAACACCCCGCCTCAACACAGTACTTTTGTTTGGAATTATATAGAGCTGTTGTTATACTGTATCTACTTCTCTTGGGTACGTCAAATGAATTTTTTTGGTCTGCTTTCGTTTTTTTTTTTTTTTAATGCACTTTTCGAAATCCCCGTTGCTTCAATAACACGATCTAGTACCTTATTAAAATATTTACGACCACTTCTTTCTTAAAAAATTCAACTTATATACAAAATATTTATAAATATATTGTAATCAATTTCCAGTGATTGGCTATTTACAGACATACCCTGCTTAAGTTGACTCGCCATGGAAATCAATTTCCGAAAAATAACAAACTACCTAAATAAATATATGCAATTGGTGGTTTTAACTGCTCTATATACATCAATGAAAACACAACGAGTGCACTCTACGCGTGATGGATTGCTACTGAGTCAAAAAGACAATTGTCATTTTTTACTAACGAATTCTTCCGATTTCCCCCGAAACCCGAATAGAAGGGTTTTCTAAAAGCTCACGGATTGTACGAATATTTACTTTTTTAGAAGAGTGTTCGTTGAACAACAAGAATGAACCCATCAGAAAGATTTACTAAGTCTTTCGTATACAGCGCGTATTTTTGATAGTATATTACCTCAAACTTTAAGGGCAGTTAGTGAAGGCCCTAATAATCACTTTTTATTATGTTTTCATCCTACTAAGGTAAGGTAAACGTGAAAGTTTGTAAGCATGCGCGCGCGCGTGTGTGTGTGTGTGTGTGTGTGTGTGTGTGTGTGAGTTAGTGTGAGTGAGTAACAATGTGTGTGTTGTTACTCCTTCACGCTAAAACGGCTTTGGATGAAATTGGGTAGTACCTATATAGATAGCTGGATGTCTGGAATTACACATGGGCTACTTCATATCCCGTCATTCCCTTAGTATCGGGATAAAATTTTGAAATTTCACCCGCAACTACAGCACAACGTTATTGAAATCCACGATGTACTTACCTTTAGGAAATTAGCTTGGGGAAATTTAGCAAAATCCCGGAATTCCAATTCAACTGCTGAATCTAAGTGATTATGCGTGCAAAGCCACGGCAAAAGTCTAGTTTGTAATATTAAAGAAAGAAAGAAAGAAAGAAAATACATTTATTCACAACACAAGACACAACAATAGCATTAAGTACAAAATAGACAACACATATACTCCTATTCAATAGAATCTAACAATCCTGTAGACACTTCCAGCCTTCTAATATGAACACCGGGCTGCCTAAGGCTTTGTGATGTGACTATTATTCGTTTTTGATTCCTTTTAGATGATAATTGCAACAACAGGGACATATATAAGCAAGCATGCCCACGTTAGGGTGTGTTAAATGTGTAGAAAATTGTTAGATTCTATTGAATTGTACTTTAGGTAATTATGCGTCATTGCGGTTGTGAATCGGACACTGGCTCAGCATAATGCTGAAGCGTTAATATTAGAGGTATGATAACACTAACAATAAAATCATCTAAATAAAATCATAACGTCCACAAATAAAATATCACGGTAACTTTACCGTTAGAGTTACAGCTTCACACACTCGGTCTCATCTCATAGCGCTAGTCATTTCGAGCCACCTTTTTCTAAGCACGGAAGGAAAAAGCGTTTGCTTTTTGTGCCAAGTCAACGAGGAAAAGATTTAGGGCCGAGGAATTATACTGCAGTCGCAATATCAGATAGCTGGAGTAAAATCAAGGAATAAAGGCGATTCTAATGCTTTGCGTGTTGAGAATGTGTTTGGTTTATGTTCAGAAGGCTTAATGCTAGTAATATTTATGTTTTTTATTAGAACAAGATAATTTTTAACCCGCGACGCAAAAAGAGGGGTGTGATACATAAGTTTGACAACTATGTGTGTTTGTCTGTTATCGTAGCTCTTAAACGGGTGGACCGATTTGAATGCGGGTTCTGTAGATTACTATAAATTTGTTCTAATATGGCACACAATTCAAACGTCTCGAACGAATCTCAAAAATTTCTTCATCCCCTTATCCTTAAAAATGAACGAATAAACCACAAAATAAAAATATTTTCTCATGGACGGCATACCTTACACGCGCGTCTTTGTATCTGCGTGTTTAATTAAAATTTTGATTAATTTCAGTGACTGTGTGCTTGCACGTGCCTTCAAAGGAAAGCTCTGGCTTTCAATCAGAGCTCCTTGCATTTACTTCCGCGGCTTTGATGTCGTGAAAGCTGAATTCTTTGACTTGATGACCAGTAGGTCTCGAAAGGTAACTAGTTATTACTGGGATTGGGATACGGGAGGGTGGAACAAAAAAAGAATATGCGTAATACTGGACGGTGAATAATGGTGGACGATATACGAAATGTCGCTGGAAAACACTGGACAAGGAAAGCATAGAGACAACTAGAGGAGCTACAAAAGTGAGTATAAAAAAAGAAAACTATCTAATTTTTTATATTGAACTAAATACTTTATAACTCCAAATTCCGAATGTATCATCATCTGTTCACATTAACAAGTATGTTCTCTAGAGTAAAATAAAATTTCAACAGGTTTAAACGCGTACGCAATTTTTGTATTGACTTTATTACTTTCTGTCAGTACATTCAAAAGGATTATTTTTAGGTATCCATCAATCCGTAAAACTAATTTTACTTACTTTGTGTGGTCGATGACTGATAGCCCTTTTCCGGGAAATCTTCTGCCCCAAATATAATCGATCACATAGTTTTGACGCGATACTTCTTTATTGCGGCTTATGGGACACTTCCTGTACCTTATATAAGCTATATATAATAAATAAACAATATATATACAGCGTGTATTTTTGATACTAGGTACGTCAAACTTTAAGGGCGGTTGGTGAAGACCCTAATAATTACATTTTTTATGTTTTAGTAAAAAATTCAAACTTATTATATTCCTTACAAAATTAATTAGCGCGCAATATATCACTACGCGATACTGCTTTGTTTTTATTCATAACGTCGCACTTGTTGACGTGACAGCTGTCACAGAACGTTTTTCTCTAGTATCAAATTATTGTACGCATTACATTGCTGCTCGGAAATATTTCAAAAATTAATTACGCTCTGGTAGTTTATTCTAAATTAACAATTTGTTTTGATATCGGTTCACAGCTCTTAAATCTTCGTCTTGTTACAGTTTGAGTTAGTATCAAAAGTACACGATGTATTTATGAGCGAGTTAGTTATGGAGTGAGCTATGCTTGGGGTTTCTCTACGGGATCGAATCAGAAATGAGGAGATACATATAAGAACAAGGGTCACCGATATAGCCAAGCGAATTAGCTCGTTGAAGTGGCAATGGGCAGGCCATATAGCACGGAGAATAGATGGTCGTTGGGACGAAAAGGTTCTCGAGTGGTGACCACGAATCGGCAAGCGCAGCCTAGAACGTTTGATTTTTTTAGGTTTAGCACTGACTAACAAATTTGACGGACAAATGTGATGCCATCTCCGTCTATTAGAACAAAACAAACAGAGACGGCATCACATTTATCACATTCATCCGTTAAATAAATTTAATCAATGGATGGTAAAACTTATGGAGAATAAGAGAGGGATGTGTCACACCTACACATCTTTGAACCGAACCTGTAAATAATGCACGCAAGCATGGACGAAATACCTAGAGTATGGACTGTTATTCTCCATAATAAAAAACATATACAAGGTGACCTTAGCCTCTGGACAAATAATGAAACCATGGATAAGACTGATAATACTTAGGAATATCTTAAAATGGTTATTTGCTTAATTAGACAAGAAAAAAAAATTATGAAATTAGATCTTCCAAATACACAGGCTGCTCCAAAGTGATACATTGAAAACCGTTAGTTTTTCGGTAAATATTGTACTGATTGTTATGATACTTTGCAGTTTGGTTTTAAATATCTTGCTAAGCCAGTGGTATTCGTATTTGTCCAGTGGCTAAGGTTACCCAGTATAAACGCCATCTGGATATATATTACGTTCTACAACGTAACGAAAGCTAGTAAACTCATAGAGGTGCCTAAAGAGTTGAACATTATTGTCGCCGTGCTACATAGCGCAATGTCACCACTGAAATTAGTTTTAATCACTTTTTAATACATCTGACGACATCTAGTCAAAGTCAAAGTCAAAATCTCTTTATTCAATTTAGGCTATAACACGCACTTATGAACGTGAAAAAAATCTGCCACCGGTTCGGAAAAACCTCTGTTGAGAAGAATCCGGCAAGAAAATCAACGAGGTATTTTTTTTTTAAAGAACAGATTCATAATGTTTATAAACGATATCTATAACTGAGCACGAAACACTAATTTTGTATGACGTAAAAGATTTCACCCTGTACATTACAAGCTTTGATGAACAATACCTGATTACAAGTATTAAGCAACAAGGAACTACCGTTTGTATGGAGATTGCAGGTAGGTGTTTACTATGCTTTGTCTATGACGCAAGGAAGCACATACGACTAAAGTACAGCTTTCTTTTACGACTTTCGATAATCCATGGTAACTCAAGGGCCTGTTCTGAGGCAAGATACATTAAGGGGATAATGAGTCGGCACTTATCTGAATATTTTAGCAGCTCTTAGGACATCGTCAAAGTGTTGGGGGCTGTAATGTGTGCGATAAAAACTACAGAGTACAAAGTTGCGCCTCAAGGAAGTCATGGTTTGGCTGCCAGCGTTTTCAAAGAAAACTTTCTCCCTCTCGATATAGGTAGAAATCATTTAAAAAAATATTATTAGGCAATTAATAAACGATTTCTACTTCAAAACCAATTTATCGATGTGCTCATCTTTTATGAAAGAAATAAAATAAGTATAAGTTTAAACTGCACCACGCTGCCATACTAGCTTCAGTTTTCCTTTTCCTTTTCTCCATTCTCAGTAAGGTGTTGAAAAGAGACGGACCTATTTGTTATATGGCTAGTCAGCTCATAATAGCTGCGCAGGACAAATCGGATTATGAGATAACTACTCCCAGGTCTGTAATTAAGAGCTTACTCTTCTTAGTTGACTGTCGAGTACCCGGGAAAATGACGGAAAAATCTAATTAAGGTTTATTATAGGTTCAGGTATTTTTAACCCCCGACGTAAAAAAAGGTGTGTTATTAAGATTACTTTTTGGAGTATTTTTGTATTTTTTATTTCAACTCCATGTTTTTGTTACTTTTACGGTCATCCCGTGAAAGTCTATATATTTCACACCGCTGCCAGCGGTGGTGTAGGGGAATAGCGCGCAGCACGGATTGTTGACCTGGGTTCAATTTTCCTGTGTCGGTCTATTTTCTGGTTTTTCTGTGCATCCATGTTTCAGCTTGTGTTTTGATGTGAAATATATAGGCGTGTTATGAGTTAGACCGCTTTGTGTGTAGTTCTTAGATAGGTTTCATCAAAATCGGTTTAGCCGTTTTTGGTATTTTCTTTTGATATATATTCGACCAAGAAATTGATTTACCACCTATGTTTTCCAACCTAAGGCTTTGTCATTTGTAGCGCTTAAAACGTCAAAGTCTATATGCATATAAGCTAAAGCAGTTAGGAAGCTACGAACAAATAGGTCGAAACGAACACACTCACACACCGCGCGCCCTACAGGGCCTCACGCACGGTCGGGCGGTACCGCGAGATCCCCTTAGAGGCCGTGTAGGGCGCTTCTGTGTGAGTGTGTTCGTTTCGATCATTTGTTCGTAGCCTCCATACTACTTTAACCTACATGCCCTAAGAAATCACATTATAATAAATTTGATACAACAGCCTTTAGACGCAGCAATTAACTTTAGTAAATGCATACTTAAAAAGATACAGAGGTTTCGAAAATGTTACACTTTTTACGCATGCCAGCAAATTCAAAGGTGAAATTTAAACATTTTCAGCCGTGTAATTGAGGCGGTAATTGCCTAAAGCAACACGTGTTTAAGCTCCTAATTTACTTTTTTACGCTTTACTTACCTTAGTTTAATTTTTGTATGTTCGTCGTGCTCATACAGGCTAGCCGCAAATGGTGAAGTTTTTTTCCGTAATGAGGAGTTCGCGGGTTATTCAGGTTTCCTCACGGTGTTTTCCTTCACCGTGAAGCTCGTGGTTTTCAAATGTAATTCCGCACGTGAATTTCGATTAACTCTGAGGTGCGAGCCGCGATTTGAACCCACGACCCTCTGCTTGAGAGGCCACAGGTCAAATACTCGGCCAACACTGTGTGGGAACTATGACCTAAGCCTCTCGTTCTGAGAGGAGACCTATGCCCGTATTTACCGTGGTCTGATAGAACTGTTCTTAATATATAAGTTAATGCGTCTACTGCAATAATCATGCGTGTTAGACTTTTATTTTCTTTAAAAACCGTTAATGAAAATTTGTTCGTTTTAAAAGAAAATAAAATTATACCGTAAGCGACAGGCTAGCAACCTGTCACTATAGTATCTTTTTTTCATCAAACTTTAAACATAAAATTGCTAAAAGTAGCTCCGAAGCAGTAACGTAACGTTTCGTGTGCTCTGCCTACCCCATTTGGGAATACAGGCGTGATGTTTGTATGTGTGTGTGATAAACATAGGACACTTTTTAATCCTGTGATATATTTACCTAGTGCCATCCAAGACGACGAGTGATTTTGTCAAAATTAGATTATTAATGACATTGTAACAAGAACCACGGCACGAGTCATCGTGAATGACTACCTATAGTAGATAGAGTTCCCGCTGAATACAGAAGAAATTTCAGACAACAGATATTATAAAATATTGTAACGATGGAAGATTCAGGTCAATGTGTAATTTAATAAAATATGAAAGGTCTCGATTTTACGGCAATATGGCTTTCTTTGACCAATCTGTCGTGATTACGGGACGTTATTGCCAATTTAATGAGGAAACATTGTATCTTGTACACAATTTAATAAAAGTTTTTCAATCTTTTTAAAAGTTTTGTTAACTTTTGGAAGTTCGCTTGTAGCTAAAAAACATCATATTATCATCATATTCACATCAGAGTAGCTAGAAAGAAATTTTCCAACAGTCTAATGGCTCTCATAGATAACTATCAAATAAGAAAGTGGCTTAATGTTCCTTCAACAGATTACCATGTAGCAGAATCACAAAAAAAACAGTCCATTTAATTTTCTTTCATTTTCATTTAATTTAATTTCATATCCTTTTCATTCATATTATATTGCCGGTAGACGTTGTATGCTGTGCTTGCTGATTCTCGGCGTGTTGCGATACTTAACAATTACGCGAGATAAATTCTGATTCTGATATTTTAATACTTAAGTAGGTAGACGAAGATTTGGTTTCATCTAATAATATTTATGGGTATGAACAAGACACCGTTACGGTATCTCATTTCGCCCGTAACCCGATTATTAAATAGTTCCTGGAAGCCCTATAAACCACACCAAAACGTTTAATTAACAAGTTATCAAGAAATTTCACGTTGAGACCAATTACAACAAAAACCGAATGGAAAGTTTAATAAATTTAGCTGATCCCGCGATGTTTTGCCGGGATCCCGGGATTAGGAATTGCAAATCCGGACGTATTTTGGAAAATCCGGATTTTCGGATTTCCTACAACTTAAATCCGGATTCCGGATAAAATCCGGATTTTCTATACAAATTTATGTAACTTATTTCAGGTGTAAATATTTAGTTTTAAAAAAGGTTAAGTACTTATATAGTTGCTATACTAGTAAAATAAGTTTGTTTTATTACTGGTCTTGGCATGTGTTTGTTAAAAATGACAGAAATTCAAAATTTAAAACTTCTTTATTGAAAATAAAACAACAATCCAATAACAACCAACAAACAAAAATTTTAACAAAAAATAGAACCGACTAGAAAAAAACCATGAAAATATTTATCTACCAGTCAGAAGTCGATGCCTCAGCACGAGTCAGCAGGAGTGGACCTAAAATCGTATAGCTCACCCTTTTTCTATAAAAATAGGCTTACGTTTGGCCTCAATCTCGCTTGATGGAAGGGGAAGATGAGGCCTCAGATGGTACACGTTTGCCTAGTCGTCGTTTATCTGTTCACCTTAAAGATGTCCAGATTATCAGTTTCGGAAAAACTGACCTCCGCAGAGAGTTCCACTCCTTAGCCGTCCGCATAATGAAAGAAGAGGCAAACCGCTTCGTGCCTAATGGAGGAATTTCTACAACATAAGGGTGAAACTGCTCGCCGCACGTAGTCGTTCGGTGACGGAAAGGGGAAGGGGGTATCAGGTGATCAGGTTACATAAAACCTCAGCACAGTCACCGAAACGTAACCGATAAAAAACCAAAAGGCAAGCCACTCGTCGACGATTTTTGAGGCTCAGAAGATTTTCCCCCACGAGTGAGTCACTGCCTATAATCCTCATCGCTCGGCGCTCCGACGAGTCCAAAGCATCCAGCTGATATCTAGCAGACCCATCCCAGAGATGGGAACAGTGTTTATTGAATCAGGCGTTACTTTGCGGAGGTCCATATCACCCGCGACCTTATGATAGCTGAGCTTATGCAAAATATGCGTGTTCATGCAGTTCCTCCACCTCCACACTGTAAGAACACACACAAATTACACAAACTCATCTATTATCACAGTATTACATGCAAGAGCGAACTTGAGCTCTGTAAAGATTTAAGAGCTGCTCCGAGGTGAGTCTCACCCTCCCTCACCCTGGAAAAGATACCTATTTTTTTAATAATAATAATAATAATAGCATTTTAGATTGGATAAGAGACCTAGCCCTAAGAGCTCAAGACGGTCGTTAATCGGGACGGGGACATTCCGGAAAGTCGGAGTCAGTTGGAATGGACTCCGTTTCGCCGAAAAAAGACAAGCCTGTGTTTTTGAGGGGTTGAATTCGACCAAATTGGCATCACTCCATTGGAAAACAGCCTCCGAGGTCGAGTTCACCCCCTCGATCATCGACTCCCTGAAACATTGGAACTTTGATCCAGACTTCGCATCGGACAAGTATCTCACCAAGACTGTGCTGTCATCTGCATACCCAAGGATACCGGGTGCTACCAGCAGGTCGTTGATGTGCAGCAAAAAAAGAGTCGCGGAGAGCACAGACCCCTGAGGGACACCGGCATTAATACCAAGGAGATCGGACGAGGAGCCAATAACGACAACCCGAATCAATCCGTTCCTCAGGAAATCTTCGATCCAGGTGCAAAGCCCAGGAGCAATACCGTATACCGGAATCTTGCCAATGAGACTTGCGTACCAGATCTTGACGAAAGCCTTAGAGAAATCAACAGACACGACAAGACCCTCACCATGTCTCTCATCAGACTGGTAGAAAAATATTTTCATGGTTTTTTTGTAGTCGGTTTTTTTTTTTTATTCTTTTTTTTTTTTTTTTTTATTCGACTGGAAGGCGAACGAGCAAGTGGGTCTCCTGGTGTTAAGAAATCATCACCGCCCATAAACATCTGCAACACCAGGGGTATTGCAGATGCGTTGCCAACCTAGAGGCCTAAGTTGGAATACCTCAAGTGCCAGTAATTTCACCGGCTGTCTTACTCTCCGCGCCGAAACACAATAGTGCAAGCACTGCTGCTTCACGGCAGGATTAGCGAGCAAGATGGTGGTAGCAATCCGGGCGGACCTTGCACAAGGTCCTACCACCTGCATATTCATTTTTTTCACGCTTTTTAGTGTAAAAGATCTAAGATACATTAGTTTAATGTCAACTGCTCGTCACCTTTTACGAAAAATTGCTTTTTCCGATGCAGATACGTTCATTATTGAGGAGTCCTGGTGCTTCATCACATCACCCGTTCGATTTCATCATATGAATTACGATGAGCTTAAATTGCTTAGCAACTGCGTTAAAGTAATTGAAATTCAACACTTGAAGTACTTGTTATTGTTGTTATTGAGTAGTGTCGCTCCATTGGTCAAATTTGGTCTTTATCATCAGTTCCACTTCACTAAATGATGATTTTAAGAGCAAATGCACGAGTTATTCCTAAATATATCGACATTGGCATAAACAGAACTCTTCAAATATTGTAGGAACAATATTTGAGGAGTTCCCTTCCCTCGTTTGGCCTAGGATCCAATCATCAGAACCTGATTTGGTGCTTATGGGACCTAATTGAAAGCATTCCTAGACGAACAAAAACAAAATCAAATCGATTCATAAATGACGGAGTTGTGAGGTAACGAACATGAAAAAATTAAGGTTGATATGTAGGTAAATAAAAAAATCCGATTATCCGGATTTTTGAATCGAAAATCCGGATTTAAAATTCACGCTCAAAATCCGAAAAATCCGGATTTTCGGACTTCGGATTATCCGGATTGCAATCTCTACCCGGGATTGGGATCCCCGTAATTAATTTGTTCCCCGGCTAGCTCGGGATTGATAGGCTAACTTGGACCCAATGTTATTTAGGAAGTCGTAAAAGTTTGTAATGATTGTTAAGTTTTCATTTTGCGCTGTTTTGTAAATGGATTCCGTTGTTTATCTTGACACGCGGCAGCGTTTCAAGCCAAGTTCAAGACAACAGAACTGGCGAGCAGCACCGTGTGTAATTTTACCCGAACCACAGAATAGATAATAGTACAAGTACAGAAGTCTCTCTGTTTTGATTTTCACAAATGCCGCCTTTTTATGTGCCTACATAATTATTATTAACAAACGGACCGCACGCGAGCAGCCGACATTGAGCTCTCTGGCGCCGCGCGAAGGTCGACATTATTCCACACCTTGTCAGATATTCCGAAAATAGGGTTGTCAATACTTTAATTAAATACCTGTTATACTATCAGATTTTTGCTGTTTTAGTACAACATTACTGCAGAGGCCATGAAGTAAGGGATTGATGGACGAGTTCGGAATAGACGGCCGAGTCGTATACGAGGCCGGATAAAACGAGTCCAGCAATCCCTGTTCTGGCCGAGGCTTGTATAGTGCTTTTCTCAAACAATGTGAGGAAATATTTCATCCATCCATCCATCCATCCATCCATGCATCCCTCCATTCATCCATCCATCGTATCGCATCGCATCGCATCTCATCGCATCGCATCGCATCGCATCTTATCGCATCGCATCGCACCACATCGCATCGCATCGCATCGCATCGTATCGCATCGCATCGTATCGCACTGCATCGCATCGCATGGCATCGCATCGTATAGCATCGCATCGCTTCGTATCGCATCGCATCGCATCGTATGGCGTCGCAAAGCATCTCATCGTATCGTATCGCATCGTATCGCATCGCATCGCATCGCATCGCATCGCATCGCATCGCATAGCATCGCATCGTATCGCATCGCATCGCATCGCATCGCATAGCATCGAATCGCATCGTATCGCATCGAATCGCATCGCATCGCATCGAAAATTCTACAAAGTAATAATAATAATAATAAAAATAATAAAATCATTTACTTAGCGGTTGCACTTTTATTTATATGGCGCGGGGTCGAATATTATGTAAGAATAAGCTAGGTACCAGTCTAGTCCAGCGCAACTATGCTTAGCGACTCTCGTTGCGAGACGTCACCCGTCACTTTCTCACAGTAGTGCACAGAAAGAGACAGGTAATATGTACATCTCGTGCGAGAAATAGTCACATGTTACAGTTGCTTCAGAATGGCTGGTAAGTGTTTTACTCTAGGAGCTAGCAAACAGTTATTAGGTACGCAACAGAAACAAAAACAATATATTATGAACTGATTAATTTTTATTAGTCTAATATTTACAAAATTGTAAGTGGCTAACTTTTAAATATGACACGCGTTAGCGACGTAAAGTGAGTCACGACGTAAAGAGGCGCGCGCGTGCGCCACGGGTCAGTGCGCGGCAACCACTGAATCGCCTCAACGTTGGGGAGGCCCGGTACGCACTTTTAGCTCGGCGGCGGAATGGCGTAGTGACACCCCCCTGCCCGAACCATTTGGAGCCACTTTTGACCCCCTCAATATATTATATAATTTATGGATATCATTTATTAATATTGTAAATCTGTTTTAAAAAAAATACCTATACCTCAAACTCAAAGTCAAAATATCTTTATTCAATTTAGGCTATAACAAGCACTTACGAATGTCAAAAAAAAATCTACCACCGGTTGGAAAAAACCTCTGTTGAGAAGAATCCGACAAAAAACTCAACGAGGTATATTTTTTAAACCAATTTACAATATTATTAAATGATATCTATACATCACAAATATTCAACACAGTAGGTTCGCTATTTGGAGGGATCACGCGGATCATGCGGATCGGAATTATTTCCAAATATTCCTGTCCATGATATTATTATTAACTTTATAATACACCTTAGATGTACAATAATGTACATGGTATTAAGGTGTTTTCTACAAATATGCCTGATTTCGAATTTGAAATTCTCGGCATGTGTGTACAAAATTCCAGACTTGAAGTATAAGTAAATACGTATACCTAGTTTGTCTGATCCATGAATAGCTTGATGCGTTCAATAATACTAGCACAACAAACAGTAAGCGTACAGTCTATCAATTTGATTCCTGTGCCATTATAGAACCTTAACATAGTATACAATTTTATTTTTCTATGATTTTCGAAGGACGTAACAACCTTGTGTGTTGCATGAGAATCTATTTTATTTTACTAAATAAAAATGTGTTTTGTAGTGTTTTTTTTCTTCTATATTTTATCTATTTGGCCTTTTGGTACTTTCCTATTTTTTTGGATATGCTTTTTTTAGAATTAACGAAAAATCAATTGAATTTTAGATACAAAAGTTTACCTCGCTCAAGCCGGTGGGTGCAGGACGCTTCCAACCGAAGCAACTGAAGTTGTATGGGGTAAGGTCTGTGTCCAATAGTGGACGTCCTACGGCTGATATGATGATGATGATAGGCCGCTGTTCAAGAATGTTGAAATACCTCGGCTTTAAAGGTTACAGCTCATTAGAGCCACCCGGCACCCGACCAGCACCGCTTCGGCTTTCGGGGTCCACTCGTTGACAGGTGGTCTACGAGCGGACAGCGCGTTGACAACGAGTGCACCTACCTCGCGCGGTCCACGAAGCTCTGAGTAGAGAGGATGAAGGGGGGGGGGGGGGTGGAGAGCGCCATATAACAAGTGTGCGGGCAGCGAGTGGCAACATTGCGAGTGAGGCGATCCGGTGACGCTACGGAGTTGATGTAGTGACCGCATGCCCATAAAAATCCATGTGAAGAATACTAACCGTTCGAGGCGAGGCGGTGCTGGTACTGCTGGTCAAGTGCCGGGTGGCTGTAATGAGCTGTGACCTTTTAGATGACGTGTAAACTTCGCCTGTGATCAATATAATTAATATGGCGTTAGCGAAGCGGACGTTGTGTTTTAATAGTGTCACCAAAACTTTTTTGGACCGAACTTTAAGATTGTCAATGTTTTTTTTTAACGTATTTCAAAGGCGAGCAAAGCCAATGTTGAATCTTGTTTGAAATAATGCCATAGGCTCGCAATGTTTTAGACTATCGCGTTCATTACTAATTATTTGATTTGAATTCGAGTTTTGCTCCGCTTACCTTGATTTTAGAGAAGCTCAATTCTCCAGTAGTCTCCGTCTCAGCTTCTCTAAAATCAGGTAGTTATGCGGAACCGAACCTAAATTTAAATCATAAAATTCCAAAGATTTTCTACTATCCACATAGTACTTACAAGTAGGTAATCTTTCTAAGCTCGACCCACAGTACAACTTTTTCCCATTAAATGACTCAGTGTCTCCTTTGATAAGTATAAAAATGGCTTACTGCGCCAAAGTTTAACTGTGGTTCGACCTTACCCATAGTTTTCAATCTAGACAGAGTACCTGCTACAAAACGAACTTTTCATAGCAAAACAAACCTTCCTTCCAAAGAGTTTAGTTCAAATTTCTATGGTAAACCAATGTATACGTTGAAAATATCCAACCAGCTTGGAATTGTAGTAGAATGGGATTGGAAATAGGACTTTGACTGTAATAGATATGATACTATTTGCTACGTCGGTTTGTCTATAGCTTATTGAAAAACATCGCGGTGCCCGTATTTGTTAGGACGTCTTGTTCTGCCGTATCATTTCATATCCAACGTATCTGTTTGAGAGATAAATGGAAATGTTACGTATTTATGTTCTGTTGATTAGATTTAGAGTTTGTTTCTTATGTTTATGTCTTATATTAGCTGCGAGTGATGTTGGTAGGAAATTTGATTAAGAAAGCTGTGACATAAATTAAGCGTAAAGTCTGGTAATGATTGACTTTTGACGCTCAACATGGATTGCTCTTTTTTATATACGACTGGATGGCAAACGAGCAAGTGGGTCTCCTGATGGTAAGAGATCACCACCGCCCATAAACATCTGCAACACCAGCGGTATTGTAACCTAGAGGTCTAAGATGGGATACCTCAAGAGTCAGTCATTTCTCCGGCTGTCTTACTCTCCACGCCGAAACACAACAGTGCAAGCACTGCTGCTTCACAGCAGGATTAGCGAGCAAGATGGTGGTAGCAATCCGGGCGGACCTTGCACAAGGTCCTACCACCTGCACAGTTGTTGCTGCTGCAATTGCTCATGGCAATGATGAGGATTGTGATACAAATTAAGATTTAAATTTGGTAATGATATGGTCGACTTACGATGCTCTACATCAGTCTACGTGGATGATTGCCCGTGGCAATCATAAGAACTGTGATACGAATTAAACTTAAAGTTGGGTTAGAATAAAACGCAAAGCAAAGAGGAAATAACGGAACGGATAAAGACAATCACAGATCTTTTGTTTAAATTCGGTTAAAGGATGTTCTGCTACTATAACGGCAATTATATAATTTTTCTAACTTGTGTATTATGTGTTACTTTTAATCATAAACAAAAACATCATTGATACTAGTTCCTGGAGTAGCTGGAGTTCGAACGGCACACACCACGGTCCGCGGCACAGCGCGGCGGAAATCGGCGCAAATCGGCGACACTCCGCGTACAACGGCGCACTCCTCGGTCCGCGGCGCGGCGCGGCGAAAATCGGCGAATATCAACGCACACCACGGTCCGCGGCGCAGCGCGGCGGAAATCGGCGCAATCCGCGACACTCGGCGTACAACAACACACTCCACGATCCGCGGCGCAGCGCGGCGGAAATCGGCGCAAATCGGCGCACAACGTCGCTCACCACAGTCCACGGCGCAGCGCGGCGGAAATCGGCGTAAATCGGCGCACAGCAACACACACCACGGTCCGCGGCGCAGCGCGGCGGAAATCGGCGTAAATCGGCGCAATCGGCGACACTCGGCGTACAACAACACACTCCACGATCCGCGGTGCAGCGCGGCGAAAATCGGCGCAAATCGGCGCACAACGTCGCTCACCACAGTCCACGGCGCAGCGCGGCGGAAATCGGCGTAAATCGGCGTAAATCGGTGTAGATCGGCGCACAGCAACACACACCACGGTCCGCGGCGCAGCGCGGCGGAAATCGGCGGAAATCGGCGTAAATCGGCGTAAATCGGCGGACAGTTCCTTGGTTCACTCCCTCAGCACGTCACAACTCTCCAAGTATCAGCCCTCGACTGCCAACCAGCTCCACATCAATGGCGAGACCTCCAACACCTCGAGATGCTCCTCAGGCCGACAGACAGGAAAAAACACACGAAAAGCCTCAAGCAGTCAATAACAACCATAAGTAAGTGTACCAGGTTAATTTCCAAGTTACACTTACGAGTCCTGTATAGCGGTTAAATGTATACAGTATCTTCCATGTGTACCAAACAGATCAGCCAGGGCGGTCAACAGTTTGTTATATGGTGGAACCATTTGCTCTAGCCGCCCCAAGCACAACTTTCATACAGTATTCGAGGTAGATTGGCCGGGTCCGGTCGCCATCTATTAAGTCCCTCATGTTGTCATGCGTTATGGCAAGGCCCATTCTGCACTCGCACTCGTACCTATCCACCGAGTACCTAGGGCAGTCGCAGATGATATGACGGACCGTTTCCTCCGTCTCGTCATCGCAAGCGCAGAATGGGCTACCTGCTAAGCCAAATCTGTGTAAGTAAGATCGGAAACCTCCGTGGCCAGTAAACAACTGGGCCCTGTGGTTGGTCGCCAGCCCACACCCTCGAAGGATCTTGTGTGCCCTGACGACATCCCCAAAGAAACCCCTGGTCACCGATCCCGTCGCAGATCGATCAAATCGGAGTTGCCATTCCTCCAGGCTTTCCCTCCTGACACTCGCTTTCGCGAACGACAGAGGGAACCTGTCGTAGGCCGGTGCCGTCTTTTTCTTTAGCGCCGCGTTTTTAGCCAGCTCGTCAGCTCTCTCGTTGCCCTCAATTCCTACATGGGCCTTAACCCATAGCAGTTTGATGGGGCGGCCAGCATTCTCCGCTCTCGCCAGATTATCCCTTATTTCGGCCGCTATAGGATTTAGGCCACCAGGGTCTGCAATTGCCTCAAGAGACGATCTGGAATCACTTATTATGCTAGCCGCCTCTCTCCTTTTTAGGGCAGCCTCTGTCGCGCGCACTATGGCCATCATCTCTGCCTGGAAGACGGAACAGTAGCGCTCCAATCGGAAATTTGCGGATGCTACCTCCCTCCCATCCTTCCAGATCGTGAGAGCCGCGCCCACCTTTCCCTCCAACTTGCTGCCGTCCGTGTATATAGCTACAGTCTCCCGTTGCTCCGCGTCGGCCTCTTCCTGGCTATTTATCATACCAAAGCTTATCAAACGCCTATCCGCTGGATGTGGTAACTGGGACGGGTGCAGCGGTCTCTGGAGGCGTCGCCCCGGCAGTATCTCCAGCTCTTTACCCCTTTTCACGGTGTATATGGCCAGCTGTTCCCCAACTCTGATGTCCAAGGGCAGTATCCCCGCTAGCAGGACGCAGGAAGTGAGGGACGCCGTGGAGTGGGCTTTCGCAATCTTAATGGCGAACTGACGTGTTATTCTGTCAAGCCTTTTCCTTGCATAAACCCTTCCCACCACGTGTCCCCACGCTCCCGCAGCATAGAGCACGGTCGGTTCGACAACTGCTTGATATATGGTTTTAATTATGGCGGAGTTCAGTCCCCACTGCGCTCTCGCAGCCCTCGCCATCATCTTAAATAGGGAAGCTGTTTTCGCCCCGACGCTCTCCAGGTGCGGAACAAAGTTGAGCTTCCGATCTATTGTTAGTCCTAGTACTTTTATGGTGTCCGATAGCTGAATTTCCTGTCCTGATATTTTAAAAGAGGGCAAGTCATATTTCATTATCAGAGGATAAAACTCAAATAGCCACTTTGAATTTATAGATAGCTCTTTGTTATAAACCAAGATTTGGAAAGCGATTGTAGTTTTTTTACAAAAGTTCAGGCTCAATCAATGTATATTTTTCTCGAAAAGTTTTCGAGCATTTAAAAAGTATAGTGATCCCTTAGTTCCTTCTTTTAAACATTCGACGCCAATCGAATGGACTTTAGTGGAATCTAATGGTTATCCTTCAATCCGACGAGCTTTTATCCCTATCCCAAGGGAACTTTGCACTTATCCCTCGGGTGAAAAGGAAAGTCCACTTTTGTTAAGGATATGAAACAATCTTTCAATTGTTTAGTTGTTTTGAGTTTGTAAAGCGCTATTGTAGATTATTATTTATTATTATTACTTATTTAGTCGTAGTAATAATAATATTTTCTATAAAACAGCATAAAAATTGACAGATATTGACAAGAATTCAACGGGATGAACTTATATAATTCCCAAAAATTATATCGTGAATTTCATTACCGTTGCACCAAAAAATATTCGCGCCCAATTTCAGTCTGTAACCGTAGGTAGCTGTTGTCTAGATTACTATTTGGAGTCTTTTTGTATTTTTTATTTCAACTTCAAATTTTTCTCAAAATTCGTGTCTAGTCTCCTGTCCAGCGGTGGTGTAGGGGAATAGCACGCAGCACGGAATGCTGAGGAACCTGGGTTCGATTCCCAGCGCTGGTCTGTTTTTCTGGTTTTTCTGTTTATTCATGTTTCGGCTTGTGTTTTCGTGTGAAATATATAGCTGTTGTCTTGACGTGGACTGGACGTGGATATCTCGCAGGAATATAGGGATGAGAAATAGCCTATGTGTTATTCCATGTATTAGTCATTTGCTTATCAAATCACATACAAATCTCAGGTAAGTACTGTCGTTTCAGTGTGAATGCACGCACACTTTCGCATTTATAATATTAGTGTGGAATATCTATTCCAACTACACCTATAGCAGATACCATTTATCAGAGCCGCCCACGCATGTCGACGGAATGCCAAATAGAAGAAGACGTGGAATAAATCAAAGGGCGCAAGCTACTCCATAAATTACGGAACGTTAAAGGTCTCGTAAAAATCTCGTTTGTTATCTTATATCTTTAAAGGAGCGATTCTATATATTTTGTTATACTTATTTACTAGCTTTTGCCCGCGGCTTCGCCCGCGTGGAATTCGGTTAACGCGCGCTGTTCTCTCGGGAACTGTGCATTTTTCCGGGATAAAAAGTAGCCTATGTCACTTACTGGCCCATAAACTATCTCTATCCAAAAACCATGTCGATCCGTCAGGTTTAGGCTGAGTTTCCACCAGAGTGTGTTGGTCATGAACGAATAGAAACGCTTCATTTACCTATTCTCTTTTTTTTATTCGACTGGAAGGCAAACGAGCAAGTGGGTCTCCCGGTGATAAGAGATCACCAGCGCCCATATAAACATCTGCAACACCAGGGGTATCGCAGATGCTTTGCCAACCTAGAGGCCTAAGTTGGAATACCTCAAGTGCCAGTAATCTCCGCGCCGAAACGCAACAGTGCAAGCACTGCTTCTCGTTCCGCTGAGCTGTTTCCATTAGAGCTGCGCTGAGCGAAGACAGGTAAATGAAGCGTTTCTATTGGTCATGAACCAAAACATGAAACATGAATCAAACAGATTTCTCGCAACACTCTTCGCACGTCTCTGATGAAAATGCGGCCTTTACGATTTCGATGAAATTTGCTATGTGGGGAATTTTGGGAGCTAACAGTAAAGTAAAGTAAGTATAATTATACTTACTTTACTTTATTTTTGATGTCACGTGTAATAAGATCGGTAATTTTGATAGCTCTGTCATTAGCGCGGAAGAGATTCAGTTTTTTTATACATTTATTTTATTAGTCGTCAAATATCCAGTTGAGTAAATTTCAGCAAGCTAAAATTTACTTATAGGTAATAACAATTGATTTACTCCTTAAAATAAAAATAATACAAAAAAGTCTTAAATATTTACATTAGGCAGAATTATTTCACCCTAAAAGCATCTGAAAGGATGCAATAGTTTAATAATAATGCTTAATTCATTTAATAAGTTAACTTTCTAACTTTTTTAAATCATCTACGGCCTATTTACGATCCACTGACAAAGACCTTCTCTGAGTGAGAGGACTTGCAATTCCCACGGGGTACTGGGACTATTCTTAATGCCATAACCAAATCATTACGTATATTCTATCTACCATTAAATTCATAGCTTTTACGAGTAAGTCCCAGTCAAATCTGACGTTGAGAATTATCTAATATTATCCATTTTATCTCTGACGTCGTCCTTTGACCTTAATTCAGGTAAGGCAGGGCTGCCAACAATCAGGGTGAAATCAACTTTGTGCCAATTGTGCCACTCGCCGGGCGGAAATTTGCAAATTTGGGACGCGGTAAATCACATCGGCAAACATAAGAAATTGTGACGTTTCGAGATACCTTCGTGTTATAGATCAGCGGGCAATCTTTTGGTAGGCATGGCGTTGGCTGTTGCAAATTGAAATAAAGGCGGGTACATGTTCATAATTTTGTTAATAGGTCATCATCATCATCATCATCATCCCACAGCAGTCCACTGCTGGACATAGGCCTCTTCCATGGCGCATCACAACGCTCTGTCTTCAGCACCTCGCATCCATCCGCTGCCAGCGACCCTCTAAAGGTCGTCCATCCACCTTGTCTCAGGACACCCTACACTACGTTTTCCCGTCCATGGCCCCCATTCGAGGACTCGTCTACTCCACCGTTCATCGGTCCTGCGACAGACGTGGCCAGCCCATCACCACTCCAGCGAACTAATTTTCTGAGCAACGTCGGTGACTTTTGTTCTTTGTCTGATAATATGACTTCGGATTTTATCATTCAAAGAAACCCCTTAGCATTGCTCCCTTCATAGCTCGCTGAGTGACCTTGAATTTGTGGATTAGCCCCGCAGTCAAGGTCCACATTTCGGCTCCGTAGGTTAGAACGTAAAGGTAAACATTAAGATAGGTTTATAATAGATATTTGTGATAATACTTGGATATGGAATCGTAAAATCTGTTATTAGACTGACTGTTCATAAAAAAATATTTGGCGCAAAAATGTCATTTTAATAATCTGACCAACTGAAAAGTAGAACAAACTTCGACATTGTCATTTCAAACTTAATTATCTCAAAAAGGACTAAACCAATTTTGATGAACTATAACTAGGAACTAGCACAAAGAAACTCGCTTTTACGTATAAAGCCTGTATTGAAATCGCTCCACCTGTTTAAGATGCCACAGACAGACATTACGGTCAAACTGGTTCATAACTCTTTTTGCCTCGGGGGTTAATAATAAATAGAAACAGATCACATCCCGTTATTTTCGCAATGTTAGATTACTCCTCCAGCTGTATGAAAAGTCCGAGAAATATATCAGTTATGAACTCGCGGCGATAAATCAGGCGACAAAGAAAGTTCGCGCCGCCGTTTGTTCGCTCTTTATATTTATTGCGCAAGTTACTAAGATACACGGTGTTTAGGAGTAAAAATACTATACCGGGCTCGTAGTATCGCGGAGTTAAATTTTGTCGGGTAACCCGGGGCACAGAATAAATAATAGTATAGGAACAGAAGACCCACTCTTTTGATCTGAATGAAAGCCGCTGTTTTATTAGCCTACGCGTAATGAGTTATGGCCGCTCTAGGGCCGTTCCAAGGTCGTCCTGGACTCCAGCGCAAGCCAAACGGAACGTTATGGCTGTGTAATAACGGTGGAAATGCATTGTTTCAGTTGCTCTAAACAGTTTAAACAGGTAAATACGTAAAAAAAACACTCGAAAAATGGGTATTAAAATAAAATAAGCCCGAGTGCGTCACGCGGGTGATCCGAGGCAACCGCTGAATAGGCCACTCCGGAGTGGTGCCCGGTATCGACAAGTACTTGTAGCGGAAAACGTAAATCGTGGAGTACGCCATGCTTGCTCGGATAGCGAGAGGCGTGAGTTTGGTATGTCTTTGGATGCAACATCTCGTATAGTACCTATTTGCGTGCATTCATGTCCATCTTGAGGAATGCAGTACCTATAACTTATCAAAAAACATTTATCCTCAAATCTGAAGTATTATGAATACAACTGACTGTTGCTCGTGACTCCGTCCGCGTAGAATACCTACGTTCATTGCTATCCCGTGGGAATTATGCAATTTCCCGGGATAAGAACTATCCTATGTCCTTCCCCGGGATTCGAACTATCTGTGTATCAAATTTCATCCAAAACGGTTCAGCGGTTTTGACGTGATGGAGTAACAAACAAACAGACTCATAAACTTTCGCATTTATAATACTCGTGGGAAACAGGCTTATTTCTAGTTCTTTTTATACGGAATTCTCAGCGTTAGTTACACCCGCATCTTATCGGTTCTGTTCAAACTTTCCTCTTAATCCGTAGCCACATGACTTGGAAGTATAACAAAATCATGTTTACACACCCAAGAGCATTCAAATCGGTTAGTTTCCTTATGCCGTTAAAATACTAAGCCAACTTCAACGACTTTGTCCCGCCAAACATATTTTAATTAAACGGCGATGATCGGAGCCTGAATTGAAACTTTGCTCATTAAAAACTAATTATAAAACTGCTTGGGTGGCTCACAGCTGATTTATTCTGTTGTCAAATGTTGTATTGGTGTCTGTGCCATTGAAACTGTACACGAGTTTAAAGACTTGGACTTTGTTAACATGCAACCATACAGTCATTCGTTATTATAGCTTCCGCCTCCTAACATTGCCTAAAAGCTCATTGCGATGACTACTACCACAAAAATTATAAAGGTAAATACCAATAATTGAATAGGCACTATACCCTATACCGTTAAGTGATTGGAACACAATCCAGAAATAACGTAAAGACGTCGCATGAAAAATGTATCTCAAAAATGCGTCAAAAGTCAAAACTGAGTATTACCTAAGTAATTAGTTTTTAGGTAGATTTATATGGTGCGTGGTATAGTCTGTTCTTTTTGGACAATCGAGCAGTCAAAAAAGGAAAAGGATTATTAAATGGTTAGCAATCTACCGCCCATGGACATACGAGGTTTGCGTGGGCAAACCCGATAACTTAAAATGATTGGCTATTGAAAAAATAATACTAATAATACTTGTGGTCTCCACCCACAACACCATGCCATGACCGTAAGAGGAGCGTGTCAGGACCGGAAAGTCAAGCGCATTAGTGATGTAACGAATGTCCTTTTTTGAACATTCGCGAATGCGAATGCGAATATTCAGTTTTTCATTCTGGCGCCAAATTGTCTACGGCACTCTCGTTCGAAAGAAAAGCGTTCTCTTTGTATTTTGTTCCGAGAATTATCGAGTTTATACGAACGCATCCCGAAGTAAATAAATAAATTCTTAATACCAAATGATTAAATGAAGACTGATAATGTGATTACAAGGTTAGGTTGTTTTATTGTATAAAAAACATAAAAAAATAATGTATTTTGATTTTATTAACCTACTACCTATTATCTAATAACTGTATTTTTTCTGATATTCATATAAACATTCGCAGAAATTTCGCGAATGCGAATATTCGTTACATCACTAAAGCACATACATGACACGCGACGACGACGGTTGGTTAGGTTAGGTTAGGTTAGTGGTAGTCTCATACTTTTCAATTCAAAGAATATATTTTTCCCTGACACGATGCTCAGTGGCGATCCTTACATAGAAGCCCAAAAGCCAGGCTTGCCTTATAAACCGAACAATGTCCAAGCGAAAAAAAATAGTTCTAATAAAATCACTTTAATAATTTAGCGCGCTTTATTTTACGTAAAATAATAAGAATTGCATAAGTAATCCGGTGCATGGCCATGATGGCCAGTGGCGCCAATTGCGACCGGGCAGCGCGCGGCGAGTCCATACAACGCGGCGATAGTGGTGTACGTTGTAAATAGCATGACATCTCGCTCGCTCTCGTGGGCTTTTACGGGGCTTACAAACCACTTCCAAACGCTCTCTTCACACTTAGGAAAAGGTTACCTTTGCAAATATCGATGTATAGCTGCATAAATAGCATTTTCTTTGCAATTTTGAAGCTGGCTTACGGTGTGAAGTTTGTTGCGTTTGGTTTGGAACACGAGTGCGCGGGCGAGATGAATAACTTCTATCTAACTTCATGTTTATTTCGAACCGTGGCGTTGAGTTGTAATTTGATGCAACATTTCAAAAATAAATAAGTGCTTAGGTATTCTGGTTTTAGTGCGGTGTAAAGTGCGGTGCCTGTGAGAGAGAATGAGTTCGGAAACGGACTAAATTGTCCTTGTGTGGACTATTATAAGTGTATAAAAGAATTAAAAATCAGTAGAAGGGTAAATACATTAAGTTTTATTGAAAATCAAGATTTAATTGCGTCCCAAAAGCTGTCTTCTGACTTGTGTATTTCACAGACTAGTAAACATTGAAGAGTAAAGTGACAAGCAGATGGATTTACCTACATTAAATGATAAAAAATACTAAAACATATCTCTCGGCTTGCCATAGTCTGATACCCTAGGCACGCCACTGACGATGCTATTACGGTTATGGTATGATACGGTATAATGGGTAAACCTTAAATATTAAAAAAATATGAATTATTAGATCGAGTTTTGGTTGGTTGATTCGAGGTTTTGGGTCGAGGTTGGGTTTGACTACAGAGCCCTTAGTAACTCTGTGGGAATTATTAATCAATTTTGCGTCTCCTTAAATTTCCACAAAATTAAAGAGCCGCACGGCACTGGCGAGATATAAGGATGTACCAAGAGTTACTGGCACGGAACCCTATAATAGGCAGAAAGTAATAACCCATGGGACATGTGGCGAGGCGTTATGAAAAAACTTGAGACGCGTACGATGGCCTCTACCTTCGATAAGGGAATTCGTAGTGCTGTTGCTTGATAGAGCTTAGGACTATCGATGTCGATGTCGCACAATTGGATCACGATTTATATGGATTTTTGTTTGTGATTATATATTTTGTGTGGTTTTGTTTTGAAAAAATGACTTTTTCTCAAGTTTCTTGCGGCCCATTTTTCTTGACAATGATGTTCTTTTCGATAACGCAGGTAGTTTAAAAATGTGAAATAAGTCGCAAAGAGCCCTTTGCGACTTATTTGCCGTTTAATTTTAGATTTTTGTTATAGTGTAGTAGAGCGTAGTTTTTGGCAAAGAGTATAGAATTTGTGTTAGTTACTTCTTTACGCTAATGCGGCAGGACGAATTTGATGAATTTTGGTATGTAAATAGCTTGACGTCAGAAATAACATAAACGCTACTTTTTATAGTAGTATACTAGTAACTGGGCGCGGGTAACGTAACGTTAAATTCACTTTGTAAGTTTTTGATTTCCCATGACAATCTAAATATATATAATACTCAAAGGTGACTGACTAACTGACTGACTGACATAGTGATCTATCAACGCACAGCCCAAACCACTGGACGGATCGGGCTGAAATTTGGCATGCAGGTAGATGTTATGACGTAGGCATCCGCTAAGAAAGGATTTTTGGAAATTCTCACGGGAACGGGAAAAATCGGGATTTATATCTTCGATTCCAAATGACCCTATCTCAGTAACTATAATAACTAGACTTCAAATTTAATACATAAGTAGGTATTACATTAACTAAAACATATATTTCAGGATTTTTAGAAATTCCCGCGGGATAAGGAAATAACGGGATTTATATATTTAGTTCAACGGAATCCCATGAACAAAAATTACTAGATTCTTTAAAATTGGCATAAAAGTAGGTGATTACAATAGTAAAAAACGATTTTAAAGGATTTTTAGAAATTCCCGCGGGACGACCAGATGGCCCAGTGGTTAGAGCACCTGACTACGAAGCTTGAGGTCCCGGGTTCGAATCCCGGCCGGGGCAGATATTTGTATGAATAATACGAATGTTTGTTCTCGGGTCTTGGATGTTTAATATGTATTTAAGTATGTATTTATCTATATAAGTATGTTTATCCGTTGCCTAGTGTCCATAACACAAGCTTTGCTAAGCTTACTTTGGGACTAGGTCAATTGGTGTGAATTGTCCCGTGATATATATTTTTTTTTTTTTTTTATAAGGAAAAAACGGGATTTATGTTCAGTTCATCGGGATGGATTTTTCGTTTTAATGGTCGTAGAAAACTGAAATTTAGCATTTAGGTTCCTTGAGAAGTGTAGGGGAGCAGTACAAAAGGATTTCCCGAAATTCTGACGGAAATGAGAAAAAACGGGATTTTTCGTTTTACTAGTCGTAGAAGGCTGAAATTTGGCATGTAGGTTGCTGGAGGAGTGTAGGGAAGCATTAAAGAGATAAGTTCCCGAAATTCCCACAGGAAAGAGAAAACACGGGATTTTTTTACTGGACGTAGAAAGCTGAAAATCGGCATGTAGATTGGTTGGGGAGTTTAGAGGAGCAGTGAGAGAAAATTCCTACGGGAATGGGAAAAAACGGGATTTTTTGTTTTACTGGTTATAGAAAACTGAAATTTGGTTATTTGGAGAGTGTAAGAGAGCACTACGAAACAATTCCCTGAAATCTGACGGGAACGGGAAAAAACGGGATTTTTCGTTTTACTGATCGTAGAAATCTGAAATTCGGCATGTAGGTTGCTTGGGGAGTGTAGAGGAGCATTAAGAGTGGAGTTTCAAAATTCCTACGGGAACGGGATAAAACGGTATTTTTCGTTTTACCGGTTGTAGAAAACTGAAATTTTGTATTCAGGTTCTTTGGGCAGTATAAGCGAGCATATTATTTATGTTTGTACTGTGTTTTTGTTGTGATGAAGTGTGTTTTTGTTGTAAATAAATGTTGTGAGCTTGAGATTGATAAAATAATTTCCCGAAATTCTGACGGGAACGGAAAAAAACGGGATTTTTCGTTTTACTGGTTGCAGAAAGTTGACATTTGGCATATAGGTTCCTTGAAGAGTGGAGGGAAGCATTAAGAGAGAATTTCCCGAAAATTATTACGGGAACGGGAAAAACGGGATTTTTAATCCTCCGAAAAATCAATTAAAACACGAAAATAAAGATCGTAGAAAGTAAATCTGTGTACCCCAAATTTAACGCGAGCGAAGCCGCGGGCAAAAGCTAGTTTGTAGTATAATAGTGTTTATCACTACCAAAAGACTATGATAAAACCGTCATTTTAACCTAACCATCGATATCGAGATAACGACGTCGATAATGTGCCATCACTAGAAATTTAGAAGTTACGTTGTCAGTCAATGACATTCAGTGTTAGGAAACTCGGGAAAGACGTGTCTAGTAGCTTGATATTGGATTAAAAATTCGTGAGGTGGGTAGACTGGTTTCGAACAGTTGGAGGACAGATCAAACTTAGCAAGGTAATTAGGGAGGTAGAGAAAGTAAGTTTATGAAAGAAACTGTGACACTCGTCTTGCCGGGCTTTTATTATTTTTCTTTTTGGTACTGAAATTTCGGGTAGTATTTTTCTGTTTTTAAAAACATCTTGGAATTATTGTGAGGTCGTACACAATTTGGACTTTATTATCACAAAATTATCGTTTAATTCTATATGTAACATAGTCGCTACGCATTAGCACCTGGGTACATTGGTTGCCTGTTCTAACTTTGAAAATCAACTCGCAATGTTGCCACCTCAGATATTTTTTTTACCCTAACGCTACGCTAAATTACCCTAAATTTTTTTGAAATAAAAACAAAGCAAATAAATGAGATTTATTAATAAACTAATACCTAAACTACTACAGCGTTTCGAATCATTCTTGAAATGCATCCATAATAGTCTTGGCTTCTATGTCAGCTGCATTTTTTTTTTGAAATCGTACATTGTATTCGAAAACTTTTACCCTAAAAAATACACTAAGTATTTTTCTACCCCAAAACTACCCTAAACGCATAAAAATACCCTAAATTTAGGGTAAATTATCCTAAGGTGGGGACACTGTCAACTCGTTAAATTTGGAACGCGTTAGCATGTGTGTTGCGAATAGTTGAGTGTGTGTCATTTTTTGATTTTTGTAAGTAGAAGCGGTAAAGGGCAAATTTTTCGTGTGATTTGTGTAGCCATTTCACACGAAGGTGACAGCATAAGAGCTCCATTTAACCCTTCGGGTGCAGAGCTCAAAAAAGGTTCCTAATTCGAATTTAAAAAACACTATTTAAGATCAAGGAGCAAACAGCTGCGTCCTGACCGTTCAATCAAGAAAAGCAAAGACATCAGTCTGGTAAAGTTGTTTGCCGTCTCGGAGCGGAGAGGAAATATATCTTTCTAGCGTTTGTTGCGATTCTTGGCGTTGATGGACGGGAGATAACGCTCCATTTATACTGAGAGAGCGGTACGACAACTGGACATGGCGCGATTGGCGCGATTAGGCGTTATTACCGTAGCTTATTACCTAATTATGGGACCTCCCATTAGCACCAAATCAGGATCTGATGATTGGATCTTAAAGAAATCGAGGGAAGTTTTCAAATGTTGTAGGGACACATATAGTCCTTAAAATTAGGATTAAGGACTCGCTTTGAATGTTCTATGCTTTTTTTTGCTTGAAATAAACAGCTTAATTTTTTTTTTAATTTTTAGTAAATTGAATATATCTATTTAGTAGTAACTCGTGCATTTGCTCTTGAAAATCATTTGGCGAAGTGAAACTGATGATGAAGACCACAGTTGATCATTAGAGTTACTACTCGATAAGTATTTACGGGTTGAATTTTAATTACTTTGACACAGTTGCTAAGTAATTTAGGTATGCTTAATTTACCTATTCTTAAAAGTAATTATTTTAAGTAATTTATGTCAATACAAAGTGCCTAGGTGAGGTAGATGACTGTAGGCCCCGAACGACTTTACGAGTAGACTGGTAGAAAAAAAAACATGATTTTTTTGTAGTCGGTTCAATTTTTTGTTTCAAAATTTTTGATCAAATTTTTGCTCAAATTTCTCACCGTCAAAATTTGATATTCCTGCAGCTATCGCCCTAAATTCTCGTAGCAATGGCTACGACGTAGCACTCGTAGCAGTGCTACGCTACCACGTTAAGTTGCTACGAACCGATAAATCAGTCTTACCTTTCCCAATCCGTTAGACGGAAAGACTATAATGGATTAATTTTCTTTTTTACTCGACTATGGCAAAGCCAAGGAAGAGTAATGATTTTAGCAGTCTATGTATGTTTGTATTTCTTAAATAAAGTTGTAGAGAGAATGTATGTTCCACTGTAGAGAACAATGGACGCCATTTCTAAATTATTATCTTAATTTTCGTTACTTAAATAATTTTGAAATGAACTTGTATTTATTATTCTTACCCTTAATACCTTTTTACAGATATCAAATGAAGGTTCTATGTTCATAAATTTTGCAGGGTTCCGTAAAATTCAGCAGAAAAAAACGGAACCTTTCTAATTTCGTCACTGCGATTATAGGGTACTTTCAGTTGTCCCAGAAACTTAAAAATTAGTATGAAGTTAACTCTTACAGCACAATCAATAAGAAAAATAAGAAAATCATAATTTTTCGTGTCTGCCTATCCATGTTTAACTAATCGAAGATGACACTGCTAACACTGGATACCTATTCATACTCCTTATTGCGTCGTATTCCTCAGTATTGAAAGTCGTGACTTTCTGCATCCCTTTCTTTCACACGAACTTTTTCCATCTCCTTCTGTCTCGGGCGGTGTGGAGGGAATTGTGTACTGTAGAGTCAAGAGTGGCGCGGATCTGGGCAGAAACACCCTCAGTTCTCTAGTTCGATTCGCACTTGACCAGTTTTTTGGAGCACTGCATCACTTACCCGTAGAACACTAAGGGTCTGTTTCACCATCCACTGATTAGCGTTAACTGACGGTTAAATGTGATGCCGTCTCTATTTGTTTTGTTCGAATAGACGGCATCACATTTAACCGCCAGTTAACACTAATCAATGGATGGTGAAACAGCCCCTAAACCTTTTGTTCCTCGCGTTATTGCGTCCCCACGTTCGATACAAAAACGGGACATATTTATTACAGCTCAATGTGACGTATTGGGCGGCCATTAGAGACTGGCCCGATATTGAGGAACACATTTATCATCCGGGGGTGACCACACTGAAGTTTTAGTGGGATTAAACGGTACAGTGGACAATTAAATTAGGCGCGGCATTGAGGAAAGAAAATAAGTTGTTGTAGAGAAAAAAAAATATTTAGTTAAAAAAAATCCGGACTTCCTTAAAAAAGATTAAAAAGGAAAATAAATCTAGTAGCCTAGAATCTAATAGTCCCTTTCAAAACCGTGACTTACTCTAAATTTCTTAGTAATGGATTCAAATCAGCCCACATCCACCCACTGCTGGGTAAAGGCCTCTTCATTTTCACGCCACTTTGCCCGGTCCTGTGCTAGTCTCATCCACAGTTTACCAACCGACTGCCAGATGTCATCCGACCAACGGGCCGGTGGTCTGCCCACCGTTCTTCGACCCAGTCTTGGCCACCACTCCGTAACTGCTTTTGACTACCTGTTGTCAGTGCGCCTAGCCAAGTGACCCGCCCATTTCCACTTCAATTGTGTTATCCTCTTACCCACATCCACAACTCCAGTCCGTTTCCGAATTTCAGAATTGGGGACGTGGTCAAGAAGTGTGATGCCCAGCATAGCTCGCTCCATGGCTCTTTGTGCGACTTTTATTTGGTGCACGTTTGCCTTCGTGAGCGTCCATGTTTCAGAACCGTATGTTAGGACGGGCAAGACACACTGGTCAAAAACTTTGGTCTTAAGACATTGTGGAAACTTGGCTCGAAAAACAATCCCCAATTTTGTGAAGGCGGCCCATCCGAGCTGGATCCGTCTTGTAATCTCCTTCGCTTGGTCTTTGCAGTCAAAGGATAAACAATGACCAAGATATATGTAGTCATGTACCAGTTCCACAGTTTCACCACCAACCTTTATGTTAGACATATTTACTGTGGCACTAGTCATGACCTTTGTCTTGGTCATGTTCATTTTAAGACCGACCCTTAATGATGCTGTGTAAAGGTCTTCCAGCATGCGTTGGAGATCCGCAACGGACTCGGCTACGATGACCAAATCGTCTGCAAAACGCAAGTGCGATAGCCATGCGCCATTAATGTTGACACCACTTCTTTCCCACTTGAGTGTTTTCATCACATCTTCCAAAACATTTGTAAACAACTTGGGTGAAATGGTGTCTCCCTGTCGCACACCCCTGCCAAGAGGCACGGGGTTGGTTTTTTCATGCATACGCACCTGCATTGTCGCGGACTTGTAAAGCTCCCGGAGTACATCCACATAGCCACTATCAACCCCGCAACGATGGAGAGAGTCAAAGACTGCCCAGTGTTCGACACTATCGAAAGCCTTCTCGTAATCGACGAAGGCGAAGCACAAGGGCCGGTTGAATTCCTTACATTTCTCCATCAGTTGCTTGACCGTATGGATATGGTCAGTGGTAGAGTACCCGCTCCGGAAACCTGCTTGCTCCACAGGTTGATATTCATCGAAGAGACGTGTTAATCGGATGCATATTATTTTTGAAAACAATTTGTATACCTGAGATAGCAGACTAATTGGACGATAATTTTGTAATTTACATTTACAATTTAGTAATGGATTCCAAGTGCTTAATTTTAAGTTGCTTAACGGATTCTGGACCATTAAAAATATTTTTCATTTTTTAGTCTTTCTTTAAAGCAGTCATATTTTAGGATTATCTTAGTTTATTATTTTATTTTATTTTTCTTTAGTATTTCTGTTAAAATGGTAGCTTAAAAGTACGAGTATTATATAATTAGAATATTTTTTATATTTAGAATGAGCTTATTTTACGAGTAGCTTTCATTTGGTACTCATATTGTTACAATTCAATTTTATTTTAATTCCACCGCCATATTTTTTGTTTGCGTGAGGTTTTTCGTTATTTAATTAACACGTATAACTAAAGTGTAAAGCACCCTTTCAATATATCGTCAAGTCTAACGTCACTCGCAACGCAGCGCTCCTTCCAGTACCAAATTAACTGCACGGCGGTGCACTGAAGTTCTGTAAACAGAAAAACGGGACATTAATAGTTACTTTTTATTTATTTTTTTATTTGCAAAGGTAGCTTAAAAATACCTGAAATATTTATTGAGGAACAAATAATACATTTAGAAATGATTTAAACTATAAAAACTTAATAATAATAATTAAAAACTAATATAACTCTAAAAAAGGCCCCTGTGGCATGGTTCCAAGAATGCTGGCAGCATTTCCTCGCTGTATGGAAATTTGAAAAAATTTAATTTTTATTTTGAAAAAAAAAACATTACATAATACAAAGTTTCCATCAGACTTCAAACTAAGTATAATAGGCTAAACTTGTATCTTGGTAGTCTGCGGGTGTGATTACTAATTAAAAAATATATATATGCCCTGTTATACACAAAATAAATTACATTTAAAACCTACAATTACAGTTATTCAAAATTTTTTATAGATTTTGGCCACTTTGAAAAAATTTTGGTGGCTATTTTAAAACCAATCAGGGAATCTGAAGTTAGAAAAAAGGTGCGTTGTGTAAGATAATCTGAGTGTGTTTGTTACTTTAGATATTTAGGTATTTAGATATTTTAATTTATTTTTTAGTATTCGGAATAGGACCTCGAATTGTTTTATATGTTAGATAAATTGTTAAGTTACCTGATATTTTAATAAGCTTTAGATATTTACCTAAAACTCGATTAGATTAGATTAGATTAGATTTATTTATTACCCTTTGAAAAAATACATTATAAACACAAGTTAATTACAAGAAATTCACAAAAGGATCGTCGAAAGTATACAAAAAAATAAATCTTATTACAATAAATAGTCAACCGAAAAAATAAAAAATATAATTTAGAATGTAAAGTTAGAAGTTCAATTCTAAAATAATAATTAAAGCTAAAAGCAAAAACAAAAATAAAAAACAATAATATACTTAAAATCTAAGTCAAATTCATGCAAAGAATAGAACAAGCTGAAAATATTGACATGATATTTTGCAGTGGCTTCATATAATTTCCCACGGGAAAGATTAAACCCGACGTTTAAATTAAGTAATAGCCAAACATGGGCATAGGCTTGTGGTATAAATAAATATCTTTAACTGCGCCTGTAAAATATAATTGAAACTTATACATGTTTTGTAATTACTAAAGAATTTTATTTAATAAATAAGTTAATGGTTTTATTGAAGATATTTCCATATCAAAGACTGAAACATGCTTGTCGAACTAGAAATCTCATCATTCTGAGAGCTGAGGCTGAGATAATCGTGATGAGCATTCTAACAAACGAAAAATACACCATCAGTTGCAAAAACATTAATTACTCCATTAGGTAAAAGTTTAGCAACCAATATTTCCCAATAAAGTCCCCACAGTGTAGTCGACATCGTGACATGAATGGCGCCGGCGCCACCAATGCACCTGTCGTCTTGCGAAGCTAATACGAGAAACACCGAATAGCTGGAAACTACGAGTAAGAACCTGTTTCACTAATCATTGACATGTGACATAAAATCCATACTTACTAATCCCTACTTAATATTATAAATGCGAAAGTAACTCTGTCTGTCTGTCTGTCTGTCTGTTACGCTTTCACGCCAAAACCGCTGAACCGATTTTGATGAAATTTGGTACACAGATAGAATAGACCTTGGGAAAGAACATAGGCTACCTTTAATCGCGAAAAAGAGGCTTTAAGGGGTTGAAATAGGGGGTGAAAGTTTATATGGTGGAAGTTCGTCGCTGTCGAAAATAAAACCATGAAACTTGGCATTGAAGCACTTAATAAGAATTAAGTCGGTTTTTTCAACATAGGATACCTTTTATTCCGGTAGAGGGCGCCACCGCGCGATAACCTAGATCCGCGCAGACGAAGTTGCGGGCATAAGCTAGTATTATATATTCGAAAGTGTGTTTGTATGTTTGTCTGTCTTTCACGCCGTAACGGAGCGACGGATCGACGTGATTTTTGGCATAGTGATAGTTTATGGGCCCGAGAGTGACATAGGCTACTTTTTATCCCGGAAAAATGCCCTGTTCCCGAGGGAACTGCGCGCGATAACCACTTTATACTGTTCGATGTTATTTTTTAATTCTTTCCATCTAATGTATTTTTATGTGTATTGAATATGAATAAAATAGTATAAATAAATTTTTCTCTCTCTTTCTCTCGCTCTCTCGATAACCGCATACCAAGCGGGCAGAGCCGCGGGTAAAAGCTAGTACACAGATAAATGTAACGCCATCTCAGTTTATTCGTACAAAACGCACGACGCTCATGATAGGTAAGTAACAGCTTTTTAAATAAGCACCGAAGCTACTGGAGGTCTACGGGGGAGAACTATGTCCAATAGTGGATGTTCCACGGCTGAGATGATGATGATGATGATGATGAACAGCGCTTTCCCCCTTTGTAGCAACAACTGTTCACGATCAGAGAACCCGATTGTCGGGTTCTTGGCACTGAATGTGTAAAACTCTTGTGTGGAGACATTTTTACTAATACTATAAACTACTTTGCTTTGGACGCAAATAGTCCCCACTGCCACCCCATAGACTTCCAGTTGCGTCGGTTGGAAGTAGCCTGTATTCATGATGAGCCTGCGGTTATCTATTCATCTCGTTGGTCGACGTCCTACGCTGCGCCTACCGGTCTGCAGTCTCCACTCGAGAACTTTTCGGCCCTTACGACAATTCTGTTCTCCTTGTTATATGACCTGCCCATTCTGACCTCGTTATTAAACTAGTATTATCTAGCCTGGATTGATGTCCCACTACTGGGCAAAGGCCCACTATGCCCTCCGTTCCTCCCGATCCAAAGCACCCTGAGACCAGTCGTCCAGAAATACGTTCAGATCGTCCCGCCATCTCTGTTGGGCCAACCCCACCGTCGGCATCCGTCTTGTGGCATCCACTCAGTGGCAGTTTTAGCCTACCGCAGTGGATGAATTCGGCTGACGTGGCCACCCCAGTCCTAATTCAACCTGGCAGTCTTTGCACCGACATCGACAATGCTTGTTTTAGAACGCAGCAACGTGTTCCAGATTCAATCAATCTCTATAGCTCTAGCAAAGCTATTAAAGTAGTATGAAATTTAAATTGCTACCTAAATCAATGCTGTGTATTTTATAGGACGTATTAGCACTATAAAATTACCTACCCGCATTTTGAAAAAATGCTGTCATCATCATCATCATCATCATCATCATCATCAGCCGAAAGACGTCCACTGCTGGACAAAGGCCTCCCCCTGAGAACGCCATAATGAACGACAACTCTCCACTTGCATCCACCGGTTTCCCGCAACTCTCACGATGTCGTCAGTCCACCTGGTGGGAGGCCTGCCAACGCTTCGTCTTCCGGTTCGTAGTCGCCACTCGAGGACTTTTCTCCCCCAACGGTTATCACTTCAATTTGCATATTTTTCCAGCTATGTGTATGAAAAAATGCTGTACGTAATCAAAATATCAGAATCAAAGTATCAAAGCCAACATAAATAAAAACCTCACAAAAATGACAATGATTAAAAACAGGCTTTCAAATTTCGAACGACACTTTTTTCTTTTGACACCATGCACGCACAACGGGAACCCATCGAAGTATGAAGCTAGACCTTTGTTTCTTTGTATGGCTCTACAAAATTACGGTTTCGAGTCACGGTAGCGCTACTGTCTATGTAAAGACGTCAAATCGGTATGTGAAAGCGTTAGTTACAAATTCAGCCACCGGCATTGATAAGTTGGTATTTTCACTCACTACTTTTTATTTGTACCTCTGTGCTGACTTCTTTTATAAGACACCTTTACGGCGTATAGTAATGAGGACGGTCTTAATACGGCACGTCTCATCTTAGCAATGCTTCGAGTATAAAGGCTTTTATACAACTGTTTGCTTGGGTATTTTGAAATATTTTCTTTGGAGTTGGAAGATAAAAATCTTGTGCGTGCATGTGAGGGTTCGAAAAAAAAAACACATGACAGGCGGCAGCACTGTCTATGACAAAGTATACATAATACAAGGTACTATATTTCAACAGATGGTTAAATAAGCTGGACTTGCCCAGTTAAATTTTGATCAATCCTTTGATTCCATAAAAAATGAATAAATACTAAAAAACGTTTACACAGATGTTGTATTGTATACTATAACTCTTTATTGTGCATAAAAATACAGTTTACAATTGAATTTGAAGAAACAAGAGTAGAGACGTCAAGAATAGGTAGTTAAAACAGTCGAAAGCTTATACACCCTGAGAGGCTTAAATCATCTGTTTAAATAAATAAAACTTTTACAGTTAAAACAAAAATAATTTCCAATTTCCAATTCCCACATTGACATATTATTTCCGTCCGAATTACGAAACAATCGGAGATGCTCCCTGACTGACAGCTGTCATTGTCGGGCCGCCATTTTGACAGGTTCAATCGAAACAACACCAGACAGGCAAATGGCGTTGCTACGTAATGTACATGTTTTACGATAAACCTATGTTTAGAATAAGCCCGGAGCCCGAACTTTTGATGCCGATGACATCAAATTGACGCCTCACTGCATAAAGGATGATTCCAATTAGTATTTAGTCATAATTAATCATTTGTCAACCTGTCAAATAGTACAGGACGTCTTAGTAATTTTGGGAATTCCCACGGGAATTTTTCAAAATCCCAGAATTTCAATTCAGCTGCTGCTGCAAATGTATACCTATGTATACATACATACATATATATATATATATATATATATATATATATATATATATATATATTTATAGCAGCTGAATTGAAATTAATATAATAATGTGTCAATGTGGGAATTGGAAATTGAAATTATTTTTATTTAAACTAATTATTTTTATTTCACATTTATATATATATATATATATATATATAAATGTGTGTACTTATATTGACATGTATCTTTACTTAGTGAAGTATTATTTATGAAGTATTAGTTCCTGCGGGATGGTTATAAATTAATTATTCGCCGGCAGGATTACGAGGAACACTTTGTTCTTATTCATATCTTTGATTGAGATCTTGCCAAAATTTAATTTTACAAAGCTTTAACTTTTCTACTTGTATTTAAAACCTCCAAAAACGTTATTCATATTTCAATGTAAATTATTATATTTAGCCCATAACTGTGTCCCACTGCTGGGCAAAGGCCCCTCTTGACTTACCTATCCAGAGCTAAATGAAAAATAACATATTTTATCTGATAAAAAATAACTAAACTAAGCTAAACTAAAAAAAGAAATGTTTTATATTTCTTACGCAGCCACTTTTCGTGTTTAACCCTGCCGCAGCTGCATTTACAGTTGCCTCACAAAGGGAAATTTAATTAAAAGCAAGTTATTTCTGCCAATTAAGACGAACGCGCTTGAGGACCCCTTGCCAACCTGCGCAGTAGAATGCCCAGGCAATAAGGTTAACGAGGTAACGTTAAAAAAATGCAAAGGCGTAAAGAAACTGCGAAACTGGGCTCTTTGATGTGATTATGTCGACGATACTGTGACACACACGCTCATCCGCTCACACACGTACATGGTTCTGCTATTTGTGAAACCTAGGATCTCAAGGAATCAAGAAGTTTGTGTCAGCGAGGTGCTCTAATTACACATGGTCACGGATATCTGTGTATGAATCATCGTGAAATTATCTTTAGTAATTCACTGTACCCATATTATTTATATTTTCATCATACTATTGTAAGGATACTAGCTTTTGCCCGCAGCTTCGCCTGCGTGGAATTCGGCTATCGCGCGCTGTTCCTGCTGCTGATCGAAATGTAAATTTTCCGGGATAAAAAGTAGCCTATGTACTACTCTCTGGCCCATAAACTATCTCTATGCCAAAAATCCCGTCGATCCGTCGCTCCGTTTCGATTTGAAAGGCGGACAAACATACAAACACACACACTTTCGCATTTATAATATTAGTATGGATGGCAAATGTAAATGTGTGGGTGCAAATTCAAAATGCAAAAAGCGGGTGAGGATATACAAATATTTGCAACTACCCTGCTACGTATAAAAGAATTTAAAATATACTGTGACAGTTATATGAACAGTGACACTCTCATATAAAAGTTACTCTATGTAAAATTTCTACGCATTGGACCCGATTCTACAGCGGCCGCTAAAATTCCTAATTTTATTTAGACGTCGCTAAATCACTTTGCTATTCTATGAGCACCTGTCATAATCAAATGACAACGCTAATTTAATCTGACGTTTCTTATTTTAGCCGATCTATCTAGCCGGTCAGCGTGACTTTCTGGAATAGCACTTGTTAAATCAGCCGTCTAAATGTCAATTAAAATTTAGAAAATTTAGATTTAGACAATTTAGCCGACGTGCGCGTAGAATCGCATCCATTGTCTACTTATCTTTATATTATTTATTAAAAAGACACTTACGTTTGAAAGTGTATTCAAAATCTATGAACTTTTCTACAACATAAACTCATGAAAAAACCTTTAGAAAACTCAATTACGGCTATATAATTGTTCGCACCATAAAATCCTTTCTCATTTATTCAGCTTATCAATGTTACCAGGTGCTATAAATCTGGATTACACGTCCCGTAATTCCTACATTTTTACCATGGCAACCTCAGGCGGTGTACAAAAAAATGACACTAGATCGCGCCATTTTTAATTGACTTCAAGTTAGGATTTAATGACTAGATCCCAGGAAAATCGGAGAGCACGTGTAACTTTTGGTAATTCCCATGGTGACTCATTAAACCCCAAAATTTTAACTCTATTGCCAAATAAAATAGTTTACTTGAGTGAATCTGCTGGTAAAGTCTAGTTAATATAAGTACAGTCACCAGCATTAACATCTGACACTTCCTTCCGGCCTTAGAAAAAGAGTCGTATCAGATATTTATGCACGCTCGTTGTGTCAGATATTGGTGCTGGTGATTGTATCGTGAAAAGAAAATAAGAGCCACTTGAGTTCATGATTATATATCAAAAATACGTTTGCGTTTCATATCTGAATACATTTCATTGAATCAAAAGTATTTGTGTTTTGTCAGGTATGAATAAGATCCTAATATCTAACATCTGGTAGATCTGGTAGCATGGTGAACGGCTGTATTGCTCTGAAGACGAGCCTGTAGAATTGTACAAGTATTTAATTTGTATGAAAAAGAGAAAATTCAAAGAATCGCCATTGGGATCTCCCAAAAAAAATAACATATAGTTTTTATCTTATTTTTGGAAAGAATAGGATATTTTAAGATACCTTTTTCATCGATTTTGAATTTGGATGAGTATTTAATTTTTTATAATTTTTTTACGAAATAAGCTGGATGACGTCACAGTGAGACAGCCACGTTCCATTGCCTAGAAAAATTCAGTTTGTACATAAAATAATCTGTGGCATTACTGAAAGTCAAGTGACAGTCAACAATCATACAAGCACGGCACGGTCCTAAATGAACCATGACAAATAGTTTCATTTATTTCTCTTCTTTTAGCTTCGATTATTCGTAGGTTTGTTTAATGGTGTGTTTAATTTAAATTCTTTTATATTCACTTTTAACGTAGTTATTTAATACTTTTATTTGTGAAAATACATTGGTAATACTCGTACACATTTCGGACTTTACGATAAAATGACAACTGTTTAAAGCCGAATGCGCATCATGTGATTAAATTTCCATCTTTGTCACTCTTTGCTATTATAAGCAGGACAGCAACATTTCAAACTGTCAATTTGCTTTAAAGTGTAGACTTTCCTTTAGACCTGCATTTGTGACGTAACACTGCAGGGGTCAAATGAAGGTCATTACTTAAATTTTATTTATTTAATTCAGATTATCATATTTTTGGAATCTGATTTCTGAAAACGCTTCACAAAGCCTATTTCTCCAAATGGTTTTCGATTTATTATACTTTGTAAAAAATTGGGACATCCCAATTATTTTAAAAAGTCGCTGCACTAATAGTATTCGGTTTGACGAGGACAATCTACGATATTTATGAGTATTTTCGTTATAAAACTCACGATGGCCATTTCTTTTAGGTAATAGAATACAGCGTCAATACATTCAATATCCGCTGTGGAAATATCACGCGCTTAACAATAAACCTATCGTTATCCTCTGGTATCGTTTCATATCCTCACTAGAGTATGCCGATATCGCTAGCTTTAGCGGCCGGATAAGCGGTGAGATTAAATTGAATGCTCGTCTGGACCGTAATATAGCAAACGGGAGGAAAAAACTACTCACAACTAGATAAGGTATAGTAGGGATAGGGATACTGTATCTCGTACTAGGGTGGAACTTAGTCATATTATTATGATCCATACTTACTTATTTACTTACTTACTAATAATTATTATAAATGCGAAAGTGTGTTTGTGTGTTTGTATGTTTGTCCGTCTTTCACACCGTAACGGAGCGACGGATCGACGTGATTTTTGGCATAGAGATAGTTTATGGTCCCGAGAGGGAAATAGGCTACTTTTTATCCCGGAAAAATGACCAGTCCCCTAGGGAACAGCGTGCGATAACCGAATAGGTACCACGCGGGTGGAGCCGCGGGCAAAAGCTAGTGTTAAATAGATGACACTTTTTAAATCTTCTTATTGAAAAGGTATCTATACTGAAAACAGAAAATAAGTTTCTGCATACAACAGACTAAAATAAAAATCTACTTTGGCTATGTCAATCGCACAAATACCCCCAGGAATCGAAATGCGCAGTTCAGGAAATTGTTACTATCATAGATTTTTAACTGTATATAAGTAGATAGGGTTTTTTTTATGCGAACAAACGAGCAAGTGGGTCTCCTGATGGGGAGAGATCACCACCGCCCATAGACACCTGCAACACCAGGGGGATTGCAGATGCGTTGCCAACCTAGAGGCCTAAGATAGGATACCTCAAGGGCCAGTAATTTCACCGGCTGTCTTACTCTCCACGCCGAAACACAACAGTGCAAGCTCTGCTGCTTCACGGCAGGATTAGCTGCAAGATGGTGGTAGCAATCCGCACGGACCTTGCACAAGGTCCTACCAGGTAGGTATTTTGTTTATGGAAAAAATAACCGACTTTTGATTTATGTCTATTAATATTCCAGATTCTTTTTAAAACACCTTCTTTTCACAGTCTTTCTTCTTTCACCTTTCGAACTCAAATATAATTAACCTGAAAATAGAAATAGAAATAATATTTATTCACCTGTTAATGTTTTTATTATAATTACCGTGTCGCTGCCATTTTATCTTTCAACTTTAGTATAAAACTAGAGTTTACCGCGGCTTCGCACTTGTAAATCATTAGATACAGCCAATTGAATTGACATTTCGGGATTTCACACAATTCCCGTGGGAATTACCGAAAATTACATCGTGGTTTTCATCGACATCGCATTAAAAGCCACTATGCTAAATTTCGTGACTCTAAATCCCAACGGTTGTTATTTCGAGATATTAACCCTATCCCATGGGAATATCCGGATAAAAATTATTACTGATGTCCTGCTATCTACGTATCAAATTTCATTCAAATCCGTCCAGCCGTTTTAGGGTGGAGTAACAAGCACATACACACACACACACACACACACACACACACACACACACACACACACACTCACACACACACACACACACAAATTGACAAGTAGGATATTTAGGTACTTACTAAACTAAAAATAATATTCTCATACAAACCGAAAGTATTCATTCAACAAACTGAGCTATTTAATTTTCCATTTTTGCAGAAAATTCCGTTAAAATATTGAAAATGAAGTAAATTGAAAAATTCCAAACCCCGTTCGAGCAAAGGTACTGTTTACAATATTCTCCAATCGGGTTAATCTGGGATTAAAATTAAAACGGATTTCCCTTTGTTTTTTACAGTTTTTACACGTTTGTGTTCTGTATTCAATTAAATGCAAACATTTCGAAATATTTCAATTGATTTTGAGTAATCCGAGTGGTTTTGCTGTTTTCGGTCATTATTTTTTTATATATTTTAAGATTGATCGTGAATGTGTAAAATAAATCTAGCAAATATCATTTAATTACAGGGTTCCGCACCTCTAAAGAAAAAAACAAAAACTTTTTGGAGAATTTAGACATAGACATAGACATAACTTTATTTCGACATTATACTTAAAATAATACTTAATTTACGGAAAAGATAAATAATTCGTGATGTCGAAAAGGAATTGACTCAGCATATGCTGCAGTAAGTATATGCAGTAAGTGTATTTCATTTCCATCTTTAGTCAATGTCTGTTCTGTCTTGTCTGACTGTCAAGGTCTTATACCTTCACTGTATACGTATATCTTGGAAGCGGCTACTAGTATTATTGTAAGGGAAAATTCACACTTGTTTACGAAGCAGGTAGTCAAATCGCAAAGAAGGCAAAATGAAAATAAACTGAAGTTACCGGCAACGAAATTAGCGATGTACAAAAATAGTCCTTATTATAGATGTATGTATGTAAATACTTTATTGTACATACAAAAAGTAAAACAATAATGTATTTAAGGAAAAATTAAGAGAATTTATGATCAATAAATGTTACTACTCAATAGATGAGTACAATGATCAGTAGAAGATGAATAGAAGATCTTCAGAATCAATTCAAGATCAATAGAATGGTACGTCAATTAAATGAAATCGTAGGTACGTAGGGCAATATATGAAATTCAGGCAAACGATAGTGAACCGATCATCTCATCACAGTCACTGTCGTCAATACTGTCGTAAAAATAATCGTAATCTGATTCAAACTGTCACTCATAGAAACAAGATTATTTTAAACTTTATAACACAAAACTTAGGAACTAAGTAACACTGGCAGTTTAAAATTAAAGTTTGTAAAGTTTTAAAACAAAAACGTCTCCTTGCTTAAGTTACAGTAAGTTACAGAAAGCGATCCTTTTCAACGTAATTTATTTGAATTAAACTATTTCAGATTTGACAGATATTTTAATCTGCAGCCATGCGCGGGAGATTGTATAATTAAGTTAAGAAAGTGCTGAATAGGCGTCATGGAACCACAGCTCTTAAGGAAACTTTCATAACGCCTTCGATGGATACACACGGACGGTTTAATATGAATTAGACGACGCGTTTTAACTAACGTTACTTTGTTGAATGCGGATTTTTTATTTGATAGCAGGTTTTCTAGCGATGGTTCTTAGAGAAGTTTCATCAAAATCGGTTCAGCCATTTTTGAGATATTGAACTTTGAAATGAAAAATTTGGGGGTTTTCCAACCTTTTGTTGGTTAGGTTATTTGTAGTCGGTTAAATTTTTTGTTATTTTTTTTAACGTACATCTAGGAAAACGAAAATTTTAGAGGTACATTATAAATGAAAAATCAGTTTTATTTACATCTCTTTAAGTATTTTTCTTCCGTCCGTCTATTTATTTTTATGAGAAAACCTTATTTTTCCGAGGCACACCAACTAACAACCACGTTTCACCAGTTGTCAAAGTCAAAGTCAAAATATCTTTATTCAATTTAGGCTATAACAAGCACTTACGAGTATGAATGTCAAAAAAAAATCTACCACCGGTTCGGAAAAACCTCTGTTGAGAAGAAACCGGCAAGAAACTCTACGAGGTATTTTTTTGAGGAACACTGTAACTACTATACGACTCAACTTAAATATTATCTGTTTCATATTTTCCAGCGTTTCCGCCGCAACTGTGCCCTCGTACAATCCATACCACCTAGCGTTTAGACGGTGTTAAATAATGCCTCTTTGTAATAGAGTTGACGTCTCCCGCTGCTCGTTATTAATCGATTCCGTGAAATGAAGGGGAAAATATAATGTTTCGTTTTAGTTTGAAATTGCTGTAAGGGTCGGAGGGATTAATGTCGATTCAAGTAATGTTTTTAGGACGGTACAGTCACCTGTTATTATCTACCGCAGCGGGGCGTAGGGATGTCGAAAATGAAAAAAATAAATCGTTATATCGATATATCGATATTAGCGTCGATATATCAAAGGAAAAATATCGATATATCGATTAAATCTCAATAAACACTTACTAAAGTATTTTACCAGTATTCCTTTTTATTAGACGAAATTACAAAAATATCAAGAACTAAAAGGCTACAGTCATAGACAATATAGTTCTTTTTTTTCGTTCGTTCCTATCTTCTACAGTTTCAGATTTCAGCGACTTCAGTGCCATTTTCGATACTGGATATTTTCTATCGACATATCGCCCAAAAATATCGATATATTGAATTGAAAATATCGATATTTATTCGACATCCCTAGCGGAGCGTGCGAAATTATCTGACACGTCCTGATGGATCTAGAAATAATAATTTTATGATTATTATTATTTTTTGTTATTTTTTGTTTAATTGTTTACTGTAGTTTTTAAATATTTTATTTGTAATTATATTACTTTGAAAAAATTACTTTCTGCCAAGTTTCTTGCGGCGCATTCTTTTTGGCAATGATGGTCTTTCCGAAAGCGCTGGTAGTTTAATAGTTAAATGACGTGATTGACGTGTAAAAGTGCCCATTGCGTCCTATTTACTGAATAAATGATTTTAATTTTTAATTTAAAATTGGGTTTTGTTCCGCGTACCTTGATTTTAGAGAAGCATCCTTAGCTTAGTTTTTTTTAGGTTTTAGGAGATTGCATACCCGCAACTCTCTAGTCGTCTCGTGATGCCGAAATATCGAGCTCTCTAAAACCAATTTATAAATTTAAATCATAAAATTAGTAATAACCGCGATAGTCTAAAACATTCAGTCTAGAAATAATAGTCGTATCAGATGTATGCATGCTTAGTTGCGTCAGATATTGATACTCTGGTGACTGTACTTGAAGGTCATTGAACTGGCATTGGTCAGGTAGATCTGAGTATAGATAAGTCAGTTGTCTAGACAAAATATTTCACTTAGTAGAGTATAAAAAGTGTGACTAAGTGCCAGGTGTGTCAGTAATTACAAAGCATCTGTATTATACAGAGTATGGATAGAAGATTATTTGGCTTAAGACATAAATGAGTGGGAACGCATCAGAATATCGAATGTTAAAATATCGAATATATTAAAATATCGAATGGGTCATAATGTCGAAAGGTTTATTTTCTGAAACCGTATACTTCTCAGGATTAATTAAAACTGCATCGGATAGAACCCCATAGGTTAGGTTAGAGGTTTATAACAATCTAAAAAAAAATACAGTCTTAAGAAAAATACCTTTTCGATATTATGACCCATTCGATATTTTAATACATTCGGTATTTTAACATTCGATATTCAGGTACGTACCCAAATGAGTGTGTGCTTCCATAGCGTCCGAAGCTGTATAAACATTCGTTCGCCGGAATTCGGTTTTTTGATTAGAACTGGCTAAAACCGGCTACTACTTTTGATTAAAGTTTCACGCTCTCACAATACTGTATACGTCACATTGTATACACAAACTCTATGCCCTTTCAACCGTGGTTATGGCACACCTTTGTGCTCGGACGTAGCACGCGTACACAGGTTAAATCACCTCCCCTATTGTGAAACATACAAGTACGAATAGTCGTGAATACATTTATGTTTCAAGATAAAATGACGGACCATTAAGTCGGGAAGGAAATTACGTTACATTCTGTAATTAAGAACGTTAATGTGGGTGTTAACGTGAAAAAATGTTATGTGTCCCGTGTTCTGGGAAATTTAGACGTATTGCGCTCACAATTCACGTCACATATATGTTGTTTTATTAGGTTAGCTGGAAGAGATCCTTTTTTTGGGGTTAGCTCGCCTTTGTTCTCCTCTCTGTGTTTTTGTATTTTTATTTTTATGTGCAACTAGCTTATGCCCGCAACTTCGTCTGCGCAGATCTATTTTATCGCGCGGTGGCGCCCTTTACCGGAATAAAAGGTATCCTATGTTCACCCTTGGGGTTCAATCTACCTATATACTAAATTTCTTAAAAATCAGTTCAGTGTTTTCGACGTCAAAGCGTATCAGACAGACAGACAGACAGAGTTACTTTCGCATTTATAATGTTAGTCGGGATTAAGAGTTTACATTGTTTTATCCTGATTCCCGACAAAAAATTCACCCTTGAAGTTGAAAGTCCGCGAACAATGTGTGTTACCTACTATTATGTTTTGTTACCTATCATATCGCACGCTTAATCATATTAACCTAACCAACAAAAAGTTGGAAAAACCCCGACTTTGTCACTTCAAAGTTCAATATCTCCAAAACGGCTGAACCGATTTTGATAAAGCATGTCTAAGAACCATCGCTGGAAAACCTGCTTTCTAATAAAAAACTGCATTCAAATCGGTCCACCCGTTAAGAGCTACGGTGCCACAGACAGACAAACAGACACACATAACGGTCAAACTTATAACACCCCTCTTTTTGCGTCGGGGGTTAAGATCTTAAAAATGATAGTTTTTGGGAAACGACGATCAAATCTTTATCTCTACTCCTTTATTTTACTCATTAATTTGAAAAATACGAAAGTAATACTTTCTGATTTTATCCCGCAGAGAAATCCCGAGCATAGCCCTCTCCCTTTGGGTGAATTTGAGCTTCCTCATAGGCCCACGTTGATGATGTTTATAAATAAAAGTATCTACTTCTCTTTACATTATTATCTCATTATTGAGAAAAACAAAGCTTATTGGATATTATGTTGATACTAGGTACTATATATAGAACGTAACCCCCTTGTTTCGCACGATAGCGCCTCAGGTGTCAACAACATTTTTCCCGGCTCGAATATGCAAATGATTTATAATATCAAAAGGCAGATGTATAAAACATTTTACAACGGTTGCCGTCAGTCTGGATGGATCGTAAAGCTGTTTATGTACCACGCGTTGTACGACTTTGTCGTGTAGAGGACCCTTACACTGAGCGTTAAGGCAGTTTATGGGATCAAATGCGAGATAGTGAGATTTGATATAGCCATAACAATGACGACACAGCTATAAAAATGGGATGGAGCGGTATTTAAAGTCTCAGTTGTTCGTAGATTGTTTTCAGTTATTTGTCTATCATCATCATCATCATTATCACCTCCTAATGCTGGGCATAGGTCTCCTCTTAGAATGAGACGGTTTGAGTAGAGTTCCCGCGCGGGCCCAGTGCGGATTAGGAACTTATTGAATTACTCCGCAGATTTGTGCAGATTTCTTTTTTTTTTTTTTATATTTATTAGACTGGGTGGTAAACGAGCAAGTGGGTCTCCTGATGGTAAGAAATCACCACCGCCCATAGACACCTGCAACACCAGGGGGATTGCAGATCTATGCGTTGCCAACCTAGAGGCCTAAGATGGGATACCTTAAGTCCCAGTAATTTCACCTGCTGTCTTACTCTCCACTGCTGCTTCACGGCAGATTAGCGAGCAAGTTTGTGGTAGCAATTGGGGCGGACCTTGCACAAGGTCCTATATACCACCTGCGAAATTTCGCCATATTTTCCTTCATCGTAAAGCTCATTAAATTATAATTGCGCACACGCTCATTAAATGAAATGGCCATTCCACGATATGCCTAGGAATTTCATGATCTGGCGGATTTTACGATCGGCCGCTGACATAGATGACAAGACAACCTGTATAATCAAGAAACAATTCAGTCGGTAAAAGTTAGTTCCAAAAAAATAATTTTGTGTGTTTATTTAATATGATTCAGAAGAGTCCACCCAACGACCCTGAGAAAACGGACAGACCGATGAAACGAAAAAAGAAAAACGGTTCTCTTCCGTTTGAACCCAATAGGTACGGAATTCTACTAAAAAGATTTACGAACATTTAGTACCTGAATGCTTATATTATATCGTGGCCGTAGCAGAGTCTTATTTCATTTACTTTTATGCCAACAGTTTTATCTGGAAGGAATGTTTTTCCTTTATCTATTTTTTGACGTTTGGTTGAAGTTGAAGTGTTGTGACAGGGAAAAGGAATTTGTTATAATATGTTGGTACCAGGGATTCGATTTGTAGCATTCGAACATGGCGGATGTAGACAATATCTAATTTTGCTATTTCTGTTTCTTTGGCTAGGTGAAGTATAGTTTTGATAGTGTTTTATGCGGCGATTAACCTTAACAGTGAACAGTGATCACAAAATTCTATATTGCTCTCGTGTCTGACATTTTTTGCGCAAGTTGTTTCCACGTGGTTTCTGGAATTTTACTATCAAGTTGCAAAAACTACAATCATCGTACAACGTCCCTCTCAAAGAGAGTACTTTGACACTGGCGATGTCTTATTAATTAGGACAGAAAGACATATTTTAAAAGAGAAGAACATGTTGGTACCAGATTACTGAAAACTGCGGGATGATCCGTAAGAGGAGACGTAAAACAAAGACGATGTGTTCTCAATTATATGTATTTTCGAACTGAATATATATGTACATAAAGGTGACAAGAACAGAAGTTCAAATCTACCCGCTATTTATGTACATAACAGAATTAAGACAAAGAAATTCTCTTTTCATTCGCGCTGTCTTCGTGCAGGTATCCACCATTACCTAACCTATACCATAAAATATAAATATTCTTTATTGCACACAACAAATCGGTACAAAAATTTCAATTTATCATGTTTCGTTTCCTAGTTTCTTTTTTAGAATAACTGTAAAATCTACAAGTCGCCGGCAAAACTGAATTGACTTCTGATAGGCGGAGCCATATTATTTTTAGTAAAAAAATAACTAAGTATATTCTTAAAATACTACAGAAGTCTAAGACAGAAGTGTATGAACTTAGTCTAGTTGGTTACTTAAAATCTTTAAAAAATAAGATTGGAATAAGTGGAACATTTTTGTCATTTAGTGAAATAAACATACATTTTTTTAGTTCGGTTGCAGTTCAACAGTGGACGCTTGGATGCCAAAAACATCATGATTTTGATGATAATAATCAACCTTACTAATCCTATAAATGGTTTGCTGGCTTGTGCTAAGGCGCCGACTATTATTTATTCAACCACGACGGTTTCACTAAAACATAAAAAAAGTTCTATAAAAAGGCCTTTCCTAATTTTCCTCGCACGTTCCTAGATGCCCCCAGTGTGGTTTCGAGACGCAACCCCTAGTGGCATCTGAAAGGCGCACGTGAACTGAAAAACTGAAATATAGGCTGCGGTTGTATTTCAGTTATGCGGCTGACTTAGAGTAGAGAAAAAAATAGAAACAGCTATACAATCTTCGTGTACTGTGAGAAATGGGTCCAGACTTCCAGAGACAAAACGAACCAATGGAATGAACTAAACAAAAGCAGGTAGTAGGACCTTGTGCAAGGTCCACCCGGATTGCTACCGCCATCTTGCTCGCTTATCCTGCCGTGAAGGAGCAGTGCTTGCACTGTTGTGTTTTGACGTGCAGAGTAAGACAGCCGGTGAAATTACTAGCACTCGAGGTATTCCATCTTAGGCCTCTAGGTTGGCAACGCATCTGAAATACCCCTGGTACTGCAGATGTTTCAGCGCCGTGGTATTCTCTTACCATCAGAAGACCCACTTGCTAGTTTGCCATCCAGTCGAATAAAAAACAAAACCGATGTGACAATGTGTGATTATCCTCTACCCTCATCTTCGTAATATTAAACTACCCAATATCTCCTGTACTCTACGACAAGCGCCGACCCACTGTGCTTCCGAATACCAAACTGAACGCGCGCGTCATGTGACTGAGTCAGAAATTTGGCCAAGTTCCATGATTTGTGAACTGCCTTGTGAATAGTGTGTGTCCGCCGATATACATCAGCCCGGGCCCGTGACGAGACCACGAACTGTTTTGGATAATTGTGTGCTGGGACTGACCCACATCAGCCGTGAGTACCACCCTGATCCTGTCTTTTATGTCATCCAGTACACCGAGCAAATGCTTTAGGGCAAGTGCAGGTCTAGGATTCATCATCGCCCCAGTTTATATAGATTATATATACGTCCCACTGCTGGCCATAGGTCTCCTCTGTGAATGAGTTCCCACGCGTGTTCATAGCAGATTGGGATACGCTCTCAGTACCTTGTCGCATATAGCCGTAAATTTTTTTTAAAGCGATAGTGCGATTGTGGTATTTACGGTCTCATTTTGCTGTGTTAAAATTTCATACTAACTGAGGCTCATTTCTTCAATAATGTGGGATACTGCATACTGTTAGCTGTGAAACGCATGTATGTAGCACTACCTAGTGTAGATTTCTCAACTGCATTCATTGAATGGCGTGGAAATGGAAAGTCACAATTTTTTGCCTTAATTTTTGGCTCAGTATTTTATTGTTTCTAGAAACAATAAATTACTAGTAATTAGTTATCTTTACTACTTTTGAAAAAAATCCACTAAGTACTTAGATAAGATACAAAGTTATAGGCGTATTCGTAGTCATAACTCATAAGCATTGATTCAAGAATGGTGCATAATTTTAGACACGGGTTTCTGTTTTATTCTATACTCTGGCTGTCGACGTGTGAGCCGTGGAAACATCGCGACCTGGCTTTACGTTGTCATCTGATCTATTTATCATCACCATCATCATCACCATCATAATCTCGGCATATGTAAATCTCACTGTTGAGTACAGGCTTTCTCTCAAAATTAGAGGGCTGGGCCCGTACGGATTAGGAATTTCACTCAAAACAATTTATTTCTTCGTCGATGTTTTGCTTCACCGTAAAGCTTAAGAGGTGCGAGCCCGGGGTTGAACCCAGGGCCCTCTGCTTGAGATGCAGTAGGCTTTTATGATTTTTTTTTGCCTTTTTTTAGTTAATGTGAATGTTAATTCGAATGTATTCTAGTAGTTAAAACGTCGTTGGTACTCGTATGTCCAATTTCATTTACCTCCTGTTTATTTTTGGTATACGCAAACTTTCGTTTCAGTCATCCTCATTTTAGTGTGCACCCATCCAATTACTGTTTCACTTTTATTTCATGCAAAAACGACACGGCACTGAGACTGCGTGCACATCTATGTAGAAAAAGGATGGCTGCCAGCTACATTTATCTGTGCACTTAAGTCTAATTACCGTGTCACTAGTGCGAGAAAATCGGTACGGTAATTAGATAGGGGCACAGTAAAATGAGAATGGCCGAGTTCAATAAAGCAAAAAAAAGTTGAGACCACTATAATATAGTGACCCCTATGCTCGTCTGCGTATTATACTGTAAATTATCTACAAACTATTAATCTAGCAGAGTTTATCGGTAATCAATCATTAAAGGTTCATCTGTATGGGTTGTATGTATTCTCTAATACGTTACTAAAACTATGGGCCTTCATAAAGCGCACAGACCGGCTTTTGGAGGCTTGATGAGGCTATATAAAGGCACCTTTGTAAATGAACCTGTACGTTTTGTGATCCAGAATCCTATCTGCCTTTGAAACGTCTATACAAGCACCAAAACCAAGATATAAATGCAGTTGGCGAGCTCCAGAACTACCACTGTGGAATGCAAATTCTACGATGAGTGTTGAAAGTGGCGCCAGATTTGCCGGAATAGTTAAGTTTGTTTGACGTAAAACTCGATGTTTTTCACAGTATTGCCGTGCTAAAGTTTGAATTAAAACGTAAAAACTATTCTATGTATCTGGAAAGTTGAGTTCATACGATCGTAATACTAATTTGGTATAGGTATACTTGATGAAATATGTGCCAATTTGTTTTCAATTAATTAAGTATTAGCACATTTTAGGTACTTTCACACAATTTAGTATCGGTCGATAATATTCTGGGTATAAACAATGTATTGTTTTGAAAATTTAAATTTTTATTCAAATCAAAGAGACGATGTGCGTTGGGTCGATCTGAATCTGAATCAATTAATACAAGAATTTAAGAAAAAATAACCATATAAAACTTAACTATAAACTAACTACCTAACTTAAAAACTTAATACTTACCTACTAAATTAAATCTAATAAAGGCCCCCGTGGCATGGTGCCCAAGAGCCTTGCAGCATTTCCTCGTTGAATGGCGATGGCGATTCGTTGAGAGAGATAGCTGCCAGCCCTTTGGTCTCTAGTAGAGTCAATTATTTCTACTCTTATCGGAATTAAGACCCATTCCTCTATAATCCAGATCTTTTAATGTTCTTTACTTACAAAACTAACAGGTTTAGTAAAAAATGTACCAGACTTTTTTGCTGCTTTCACAATTCATCCAACCCACATATATAATATTTAAAACTTCAAGTCAATACCACCAATGATAGAGGGTCAAATTTAACTAGCAAGATAATTATAACGGCGCGACGTGCCCCGGCTACGCGCTGGTGTATTTTTAAAGGGTATTTTTTTTAAGTTATAATATTTAAGACGAGCTAGTATGCAATAAATTACATTTCTAAAATCTTTAGTTTCTAGTTAAATTATGTAGCTGGCCACTCCGATTCCAGTCAGCTTCACCCAGTAACGATGGCCTGTAGCAAGCACATAGTTCCAAAATAGCTGTATTTCTTTGTGCCGATACCATCGGTTCTTGTCGCTAATGAAGTCTGAATACGTTTGATGTTTGTATTGGACGTACTTATAACAGTCAAAGGAATGGATGCTGCAAAGGTTGATAAGGAAGTATTGAATAGAGTGATATTAGTTATGACGATACAACGTAATAAGAAGATATTATAAAATACAGTGTTTTTATTCAATAGAGTTCAGTGTAGAAAGGTAGATAATGTATGGAAGTTTTAATGTAGTAAAAGGAGTAAAAAACAAAAACTAATCAAGTAGGTACGAGTTGGTCATGAGGAAGACGTCAACTGCTGAATAGAGGTCTCCCCAGAACACCACAATGAATGATGAATTGTCACTTGCATCCACCGGTTGTCCGCAACTCGCGCGACGTCATCAGACCAGCCAACTCTACATCTTTCAGATCGTGGTCGCCACTCGCGGACCTTTCTTCCTCAACACTATTTTTGGAGCGATGTGGCCCGCTCATTGGCACTTCAACTTGCATCTACATGGTGTTTTCTAACTAATTTATGTCTTGGTACCTATTTAAGTTTGTTTTGGAATCATCAAATGTTCCATAAATGCTTCAATTCACTTCCAAAACTCAATGCACTTCATTACCGATGCTCCCGAAAACTTTACATGGAAAAACTCGTTCCTACACATCTAGAACATTCCCGAAACTAAGTTAAATTCATTTAGCTCGATCCGTCTGCAAATGGCCGTGTTGAACGAACGTGTGTAAACACAAGTAGAAATTACTTAGAGCTGTGACTGACGCGATTGAGTGGGTGGGTTTTATTAGGTTTAATTTTGGAATAGATATCCCCTGAGGAAAATAGACGGATTGTACTTGCTTTGTCGTCTAAACCAAACTTCCGTGTAGCGCCGGGCTCGGATTAAAGTAAGATTATCTACACCGATTTTACGTATCTCAAAAAAAAATTAAGAAATAGAGCGAGCGCCTGGAGCAACCACTCTTCTTGTCCTTTTCTAGGGTCGGCGTTGCTTCCACGCTAGATTTCAAATCGACGCCATCAAACGTTGAATAGTTCCGTTCTGCGGAGACGATCATGGCCGGAGAATCAAAATTTCACCACCCAATTATTGTGGTGTCACGGGATTTGTGTACAGTCAAATGCGAAAGTTAAGTATCTATTTGAGCCACTCAAAAATATGTTACTACGGCCTTATTGTCTCGGAGTAAAAGTCTGCGGTATACTTATTTTTGAAACTTTGAATAAATTCATATTTATATACTTGACTGTACATGAATAGGTACATACAAGCAAGTGCTTGAAAAAAGACGTGAAAAAAATCGGACGTTGCGAGTTAAAGCTTGTATAACAGATTTCGATACCGGTGTGAAGTTAGCGGCCTAAAGTTAGCGGCCGACTATAACCCGACCAAATGAAAAAGGCAGAAATTAAATTGAAATCGATGCGGTTTCAACAGGCGAGGAGGTTTCAACTTTTCTAAGTTGATTAGGTTTTTTTAACTTTAACTTTGATTGGAATTTGTTGAAATACATACAATTTGTTGCCTTTACCATAGATGAAATATATAGCTTTTGCCCGCGGCTCTGCATGCGTGGTATTTGGTTATCGCGCGCTGTTCCCTCGGGAACTGTGCATTTTTCAGGAATAAAAAGTAGCCTATGTCACTTTCGGGTCCATAAACTATCTTTATGCCAAAAATTACGCCGATTCGTCGCTCCGTTACGGCGTGAAAGACGGACAAACATACAAACACACTTTAGCATTTATAATATTAGTAAGTATGGATATTTCGTCTATGCCTTTACGCAGTAATTTCAAGGGCTTTTGTAATAAAATGGGTGCACTCTTTCCTTCCTTGAATAGTTGGCTTATCCTCGAACATTCCAAAGTATACCATGCACGTCGTATGTCCCGTAATGCCTACGCCAATATATCTAGCTCGATCTGATTCGTTTGCATAATGCATGAGCGCCATATGTATCATACACAGAATGTCTTGGGACATGATTGAAATTTCATACAATAGTTTGATTTGTGTGTATTTGTATGACGTAGGTAGGAATGTGTTCTATAGGCGTGGGGCTGAGAATCGAACTATTTGTACTTTGTGTTTTGTTCGGTATTAATTGAGGACACCTTTCCATCTTATTATATCCCATGCCAAAGTTGGTAACTCTTTTATTGTTTAGGCTACTGCATAGTGTTTTCACATTTAATTCTCAACTTCTCTCATCACGAAACCGTGCTTAGCAGTAAAAGTGATACCATTAAAGATTTTATTGGTCAAATTCTCACTGTTAAAATTTTATTTCCCCGCATATTACTCGGTGAAATACTCACCGAAACGCCACTTTATGATAAGGAGGTCATAAAGGAAAATTAGTTGGGAAAAAAGTGTCACACCAGCAATATAAATGTAAAGCACCCAGTCATTCGAGACGAGCAGAAAGCTAATTTCGTCTTATGTATATTTCATGAAAACTGAATAACATACGGACACAGATTATCCCCCGACTGCGGTGTACTTTGCATCTTTTTGTACTTTCTTCTTATGGTTTCTCGGCTGCTACATAAAATATGAGTGTTAATTTGGGCGTAAATTTCGACCGTGGAAAACCTATTTTGTGTGATGTTTTCTCGACCTCGTTTGAACTTTATCACGGGCAGGGCGAGTTTTTTAGCAATTAAAAGTTTACAGGGAATATAAACTAGTTTTTTACCTGACTATTTATGTTTGTATATTATGTTTTTGGAGCATCTCTTTGGATTTCTATGTAGGCCAATTTAGGGCCTTGCTTCTAAGTGAAATGTATGCATTGTAGGAACCTTTATTACTGGTTGTATGGTTTTTTTTCGAAGTTTTTGTATTTTATACATTATGTATATGTATATCAAATATTTTTGACAGACTTAAAAATACGACGAGTCTATGTTTCACTACATATTTTTTCTTTAGCCGTCAGTCTATTACTGTTCTTGAGATAAAGCCCTGTGTCAGACAGACCACACACACATACAGGCACACAGCCATACAGATCAATAGGTAGTGTAGCAACATTAAAAGGGTTCAGTTTGTCAACCTTTTCGTACGGAACCGTGTAAAAACTGATGAGACGGAGTAAGAGCCCGCATCTTGTGAAAGTATAGCGGGAAATGCGAAGATTTTAGTGGTGTAATCAGTGGCGGATCGAATAGCCAGATTGATGATGGTGATAGAACTTGCTACGAGAAAAGTGAACTTAAGTAGGTATCGTATTTTACTTCATAAGTTTCACAACTCTTTTAATATTATGTACTTACTTAGACCCACTTGCAGGTAAAAATAGATCTAGATTTAGTTGTTAAGCCTGGCTTAAGCTTGACAGTTCCATACATTTTGACACTACTAAACTAAGCTTAACGCTAACTCGAGATTTATGTGTTTCCAGCAAGTGGCCATTAGAACACAAAGTAAAAGTGAAGTAAAGTAACTAAGTTAAGTAAGGTTTCGAAAGGCGACAAAACGTACAATGACACAAAACATTGTATTTAGTAGGTACTCGTATGTTGTTGTTGAAATAAACGTACGTATCGGTCATCGTGAACTCCTGGAAGGCTACTCCGAAACACAAAATTCGAAGTTCGTGTTGTGCGATCCCTCTCGCTCTCGTATTAAATAGTATAAGTGTCAGAGGGACCGCACGACACGAACTTCGAATTTTGTGTTTCGGAGTAGCCCTTCTGTCAGGGGGGTGTCACTACGCCATTCCGCCGCCGAGCTAAAAGTGCGTACCGGGCCTCCCCAACGTTGAGGCGATTCAGTGGTTGCCGCGCACTGACCCGTGGCGCACGCGCGCGCCTCTTACGCAGTACGACTCAATTTACGTCGCAAACGCGTGTCATAATTTTAATTTGCAATATGTATCCAAAAAAATACTGCATTGCAGCCGATTGTCGGAACAATGAAAAAAGTAGTAATTGTCAGTTTTTCTCGGTTCCGGCAAGTGAGAAAGATAGCGAAAGGTACGGTATTCATTACTCATTTATATCTACTGTCATGGTACCTAAGTCTGTAACAATAATTAATAAATATACACACAAATGTTTTATATCATATACTTATTTAAAATAGGTGGTAGGTAGCTACATATACATATAATCCATACCTACATCAAAAGAAAATCACGTGTCGTGTATACCTGTGTAAACTGATTTATATGTTCGGTATTCATTTACCTAATAGGTAGGTATAACAGTTTCTACATGTGTACCTTGCGTGGTATATTTATACTTATAACACTTACCAGCCATTCTGAAGCAACTGTAACATGTGACTATTTCTCGCATGAGATGTACATGTCGGCGGCCGATCGTAAAATCAGCCAGATCACGAAATTCCTAGGCACATCATGAAATGGCGCCATTTCATGATATGCCTAAAAGTTGTCTAGGCATATCACGATGTGCCTGAGAAACAATACGGCAGATCGTTTAGAGCAACGCATTCGACGATATTCCTAGCTTTATACCGGGCATATCGTGATATGCTGAAAAAAAGAATAAAATAGGTACGACGAGCGAAGCGAGGAGTGGTTAGTATGAATTGTGACTACTACGCACGAGCCGAGCGAGCGAAGCGAGCGTGCCGCAGCAGCGGCCGGCGAAGTGCCAGAAACGATTTGCCGGCATTTCATGATATGCCTAGGAATTTCATGATCTGCCTAGGAATTTCATGATCTGCCTAAACTAGCCAAATCATGAAATGGCGGCGTTTCATGATATGCCTAGGAATTTCATGATCTGCCTAAACGTCACCAGGCAAATCGTCAAACGGTGAGTTTTGAACGATATGGCGGATGTCCCTTAGCCAATTCATGAAATGGCGCCATTTCACGATATGCCTAGGAATTTCGTGATCTGGCGGATTTTACGATCGGCCGCCGACATACATATTACCTGTCTCTTTCTGTGCACTACTGTGAGAAAGTGACGGGTGACGTCTCGCAACGAGAGACGAGAGTCGCTAAGCATAGTTGCGCTGGACTAGACTGGTACCTAGCTTATTCTTATATAATATTCGACCCCGCGCCATAGAATAAATAAAAGTGCAACCGCTAAGTAGATATTATAAACAGCATAAATCTGATAGTATAATAGGTATTCTATTAAAGTATTGACAACCCTATTTTCGGAATATCTGACAAGGTGTGGAATAATGTCGACCTTCACGCGGCGCCAGAGAGCTCAATGTCGGCTGCTCGCGTGCGGTCCGTTTGTTAATAATAATTATGTAGGCACATAAAAAGGCGGCATTTGTGAAAATCAAAACAGAGAGACTTCTGTACTTGTACTATTATCTATTCTGTGCTTCTGTATCGTTTTCGCGTAGTGCGTTTCATTCGTGGTACGGGGTGGGGCGAGCGACGCTGTCAGTTACAGATAAATACCTACCTGTTTGGACATGTTTAAAATGAGTATAATATTCTTTTATTTCATAATATTATGTATTGATACGAGTGTCAATTTGGAACCTAACAAAAATACAGAATGTAGTTTGTTCTAGTGACTCGGTATTGGTCCATCTATTTTTGCGTTTAATACTTTTAAAATGCCGTTGCTCGCATGCTTAAGCCTCTGTAAAACAAGCAACACCGGGGTTAAATGCTTGTCCTTAAGTAAAAATAGCGCGAGAATGTTTATTATATTGCTATGTTGGGACTCGGAACCGATTTTTGCTGGAGACAAATATTTGCGTCGTGGGAGTGTTTGATTTGTCACAAAAAGTATTGAAAATGTGGGGCTTGCCTCGAGAGGAGTGTCAATATAATATTTTTATGGGTACGTTTAGAGTGGACTTTTATAAAATCTTCCTTAGACGTATTTTCTGAAGCGTTGATAGATTCGGTACTATGTTATAATGTCAACTAAATAAAAATAATGATGTAAGCAGTGTCTCCTTATTATAACATCTGTAAAAGAGCACGACCGTTTATGTAGGATCTAAACATTAGATTGTATATGTTTGTATACAATAATATGATTAACTGTTACAGTTTAATCATAAAAAAATCATACTATTTAAATAAATAAACCTGTAATAGCGTGTAAAAGTCTAACCCGTTGAATGCAAATCCTGATCTCACTACCAATTTTATTTTAGAGCCATTACAGAATACAATCACAACGCTGTCACTGCTGGCTGTCTACAGGTTTCAATTACATACCTAAGCCACAAATACAACAAAATTTTAAAATAAGAATAAACAACAAAAAAAAAACCTGAAAATACATAAGTACACGATTTTGTGTGTCCAAAAGTGAAACGGTCGCTGACTCAGCGATATAGCGAGTGATAGCTGTTTTTTTTAAATGTTGTTCTGATTAAAGTCCAGATGAGGCCAAAGGTATCTCACTGGTTCAGTAACAGCCTATTCAGCACAGCCGGCAGGATATTTTCCAGGATGGTGCATTGCGTCTTGTATCTGCATACAGGCACGTGTATTTATAGTTTTCATATTTTGTTTTAGTTTTGTTCTACATAATATTTTCTCCTACGTCACGGGGGTGCAAGTGCCATGATGGGGATGCAAAGGTGTCCTTGCACCCCATTCCATCCGCAATGAGCAGAAATGAAAATGTATGGGTGGTCAGTAGTTGCGATCATTTTCAGGTTAGAATTCAGTTCGTTTATAACAAGTCTAAGAGCTTTTAGTGCGTGAAGTGTCGGACGCACATATTTAGTGGAGAAAAAGTAGTTAGACCAGAATGCTCCGCTAAGTATTAGTAACAGTTTATCATTATCATTTAGTACACAAACCTTTTAAAACCTAATCACACTAAACCCCCCAACTGCTTATCATAGACGGGTAACGGTCAGATAAACGTGGGTCATTACGACCATAATGCAAATTGGGGTTACCAGCACGTGCAGGGTTAACGTGAGGCTGTTTTTGTCCCGTCATTGGACTTTAATTGGGGTCAGTTGTCGTTTGTTTGTGCCGCGCAATTGAGCGCAGTGCAAGGGTTGAGGGGAGCGCGGGGCTATCATATTTTTGACTTATACTTCGGGGATTCTTCGTGGAAAATGTTCTGAAAAGTGATAAGTTTTAGGGTTTGTCGTACAATTTTTTTTATGAATAATTTGATTCGGATTTAGTTTACAAAGTTAAATAACCGAATAAATGCGAGTTAGTGGAGAGGGTTTCGTTTTAGACATTGCGAAAATTTCCTATGTTAGTTTAATATCATAGTAGACTTCTTATCTAAGTTTTTTCTGTATTATTTATATTTTGGCTCAGTAGAACTTCAAAAGTATTGTGATATCACGTTAGACAATGCAGTTTCGCAATATAATTTTTTTTAACTAATAGTAGATTGTACACCAAGAGCATAAACGATACATTTTACTCGAGGCGTTAATATAGCCACTCGAGCCGGTACGGCGAGGGCGGAGAGACACGTCGAGGGGAAAGTGGGTTTAATGCTTGGGTTTTACACTCTGCTTTTCACTTCGATTTTCGACGAAAGCATTCGTTTTTTTTTAACGTTTTTGCATCTTAGGCCTCTAGGTTGGCAACACATATGCAGTACCCCTGGTGTTGCAGATGTTTATGGGTGGTGGTGATCTCTTATCACCAGGGGACCCACTTGCTCGTTTGACTTAAAGTGGAATAAAAAAAAATCTAAGCAGCGAAATACTTAATTTTATTTTTTGCTCGCAGTAAAGATTTATTGGTACGCGACCTCCCACGCTTCGGCCCAAATAGTTCAATTTAATAGGTTGCGATATTAATTATGGTGTATTGAGTCCGCATGTGGGGGGAGGGGGGGGGGGTTGTAAGGTTACGTCCGTGCGATGTATTCCATTCAAATGGGGTATCCCGAGATGATCGATGGTTACTAAGATATACTCGTATGTGTTTGTATTTAGTAGGTACATAACTAACTGGGTATACCGTTATGTCATTAACAGGTGCCTCTAAAACCAACGAAATATAAAAGGGACGATAAAGTAGCAAATTCAAATTTATTCAGTAAATAGGCCGAAATAGGCACTTTTACGCGTCATTTTTTATACTACCAGCTCTTTCGAAAAGTAACCATCATTGTTAAGAAGAATGCGCCGCAAGAAACTTGGCAGAAAGTCATTCTTTCATAATAAAATTAAGCAGCAGTAGCACTAGCGACATCTATGTTTAGCTCTCATCGAGAGACGTCACACTCTTTCGGAACTAACCACTCACCCAGACAAGAGATGTCGCTTCTAAGCAATCAAATAAATCCATATCTCAGTTTCCACTTTCGATATGGTTTTCACGGGATAATGGATAACCGTAAAAGTAACAAAGGAGTTGAAATAAAAAATACAAAAAGGCTCCAAAAAACCAATCAGTATTGTGTTTGTATGTTAGTCCGTCTTTCACGTCGACACAGAGCGACGGATCGACGTGATTTTCGGCAAAGAGATATGTAGTTTATGGGTCAGAGAATGACATAGGCTACTTTTTATCCCGAAAAATTGCACAGTTCCCGAGGGAACAGCGCGATAACCGAATTCCACGCGGGTGAAGCCGCGGGCAAAAGCTAGTACCTACATATTCTATTAAACCCAGTTGCGTTTCTTCCCCAACTGCCGTTATCTTTGCGCGGGAAAGAAAAACAAGTATAATATTCAGGAAAGTAATTACTTACCTTATTAATAGAAATGCCCTATCAATCACGCGTAATGCGGAAACAGACCCCTTCTACGTAAATAACATAAGTACGAAGTAATATGCTATTATATCCTTGTACGATATATCATACATTGTTGTCTAATTACTACTAACGTCAAACTTGATGGGTTTAACAAAGTAGAGCTGTTGAGAGCACTGTAAAGTTACAAAAAGTAGCTTTTTCATACGACTGGTGGAAACGTTTATTGCCGCTCGCCATTTCAACCTTTGATATTTTGTATGTACCTATTGCATGTTGTATGTACCTTGTATATCAGGGGTTCTTAAACTTTTTGCAATAACGGACCACTTTCACAATTAAAACAATTCCACGAACCCCTGTCAAAAAATATTTTTGGAAATTTCCAAGTAAATCCCCTTTTTACATCTCTTTTTCTTGTTAACTGTAATTTTCATATGTTTTATGTAAAATAAAGAGTTATAATACAATATATGTTTACAGACTGACCTACGGTGAACCCCTGATAGTACATGCTATGGACCCTAACTTAAAAACCCTGTTGTATATCATGGGGGACGCCTCAATAGAAAGATGTTTTCACTTCAGGTAGATGTCATCCCTGTAATACCAGTAGCAAAGAGTGTGTATATTTTTGATAGTCAACTCAGAGAGTGAGAAAAGCGTGAGTTAGGTGTGTCTGCGGAACTTCGTTTGTTGCGTACTCAAAGTCAATGGAGCTTAAAAAATCGACTTTGAAGTCAATGGAGCGCCGCAATGTAATACAACTTGCATGTTTTTTCTTGCATGTTTAAACTGGGCTTTATACCATGTGACAGAAAGAAGTGCTGACAACGATTACGAGTCCAAAAGTTTTAAGCCGAGTTTAGACTTGCAAGAAAAATTGTACAGGTTGCATTTCGGCGCTCGATTGACCGCTACAACCTCAATGGCTTTACGGCCTCGCAATGTAATGCAACTGGCAGGATAATAAGGCCCCAGAGGCCGTATTGCCTAATGTTTTTAACACTCGTGATCGCAATCAAATGACACATTTCGCATACAAAAGCTGTCATTTTATCATATTTTATTGCGATCGCGAGTGTCAGAAATGTTAAGCAATATAAGGCCCCTGGTGAGAAGCGAGTTGAAGCGGTGTCATGCCATGGCATGTAAATCTTTTACTGTACAAAGACAAAAAAACAAATAAGTACGGTCACCAGCACCAATATCTGACACAATGAGCGTGCATAAATATCTGATAAGACTTTATTTCTAGGGCCGGAAAGACGTGTCAGATATTTTTGCACGCTCCGCTGTGGCAGATCAAAGTCAAAGTCAAAGTCAAAATATCTTTATTCAATTTAGGCTATGACAAGCACTTATGAACGTCAAAAAATCTACCACCGGTTCGGAGAAAACCTTTGTTGAGAAGAATCCGGCAAGAAACTCAACGAGGCATTTTTTTACATATTATGCTAGTGACTGTATCTACTTTGTTTTGTTTCACATTTTACATTTGGCTAATAAACTTTGTATGTTATACGCAGTAAGTGTGTTTATTGTAAGATCAACGAACTTCAGGGGCTGTTTCACCACCCGTTGATAAATGTGATTCAAACAGAAAACAAACAGAGTCGGCAGCACATTCATCCGTCAGATAAATTTAATCAATGGATAGTGAAACAGGGGGTTAAGCTTCTAAAAAGTTGTTTGCTGGAAAAAACACTAGCCAACTCAAATGTTGAGCTCCAATTTTTTTTAAAGAAAGAAATAAATCATTTATTGCCACAAAAATAATAATAATAAAAAATAATATTTAAACATTTCGAAAAGAAAAGAACATACCTACATTAAACCTAATCACAAGGCAGTTTTTTGTGGCAAAAGGAGCGGACTCAGCATTTGCTGCGAATGCAAGCGTAAGCCTGCATTGCGCAGCGCTGATTTTCAGTCCGCAATTTATTCCCAAGTTATTTCTTTTGTCTATTCAGGATTATCTACAGAACTGAGCTCTTGGTTAGACCTTTAATCTTTTCAAGATTACTATTTGGAGTCTTTTTGTATTTTTTATTTCTTTTACGGTTAACTCCAAATTTTTGTTTCTTTTACGGTCATCCCGTGAAAGTTTATATCACGAAAACACAAGCCGAAACATGAATGCACAGAAAAACCAGAAAAAATAGACCAGCGTCAGGGCAGACAAAAATTAGGAGTTGAAATGAAAAATACAAAAAGACTCAAAATAGTAATCTTGATTCGATTGCTTAATAGAGACATCTCTTGTCCCTGGTGAGCGGATACTTCCGATGGGAGTGAAAAATGTTTCTCGTTGAGAAAGTAATTCATAGATGGCGTTAGTGTCGCTGCTAAAGTGACTATGAAAAGAATTCAAGTTAAAATATTGGTGCATAGGAAAAATTCGTGTCTAGTCTCGTGTCCAGCGGTGGTGTAGGGGAATAGCACGCAGCACGAAATGCTGAGGACCTGGGTTCGATTCCCAGCGTTGGTCTATTTTTAGGGTTCCGGAGCCAAAATGGCCAAAACGGAACCCTTATAGTTTCGCCATGTCTGTCTGTCTGTCTGTCCGTCTGTCTGTCTGTCTGTCTGTCCGTCCGCGGCTTTGCTCAGGGATTATCAATTCTAGAAAGCTATAATTTTGCACGGATATAAAGGTAAACTATGCCGACAAAACAGTACAATTAAAAATTCAAAAACAATTTTTTTTAGGGTACCTCCCATAGACGTAAAGTGGCGGTGATATTTTTTTTCTCATCCAACCCTATAGTGTGGGGTATCGTTGTATAGGTATTTTAAAACCATTAGGGGTTTACTAAAACGATTTTTCGATTCAGTCATTTGTTTGCGAAATATTCAACTTTAAAGTGCAAATTTTCATTAAAATCGAGCGTCCCCCCCCTCTAAAATCTAAACCGGTGGGTGGAAAAATTTGAAAAAATTTAGGATGGTAGTCAGTATATCAAACTTCCAAGGAAAACTATAACGGCTAAGTTTGCTTGAGAATTATTAGTAGTTTGTGAGTAAATAGCAGCGTAAGGTATAAAATATACCTAAACTTGGAAGATTCCGTATAAAATACGAAATCCTTAGAAAAATATTACTTAATTTTTTCGTAATGGCTACGGAACCCTATTTTGGACGTGTCCGACACGCTCTTGGCCGGTTTTTTTTCTGGTTTTTCTGTGCATTCATGTTTCGGCTTGTGTTTTCGTGTGAAATATAATATAAACTTTATTCTTTTGTCAGCGAAGTCGACTACTACGGATAAGTACCTATTTATTATGTTTTGAAAGGTTAAAAACTCATAATTTTTACCTTTGAATTATATTTTCACGTTTAGACTTCGGGTTTGGTGGACGCAAAAAGTGCATGGCAAATTGCTTGCCCTGGTCAAAATTTTCCCGATCATCCAAATTTTCAAAGGTGCTGGGATGACACAATTTGCAAATTAACCGCTGACTCCCTTCTTGTCCAGTGTTGTTCCGCAGATCGAGCCAGACTTCTAGCCGTAAGAACAAAAGAGGCTGGTTTCTGGCTCCACGCACACCCATCTGCAACCACTGGCACTTTTCTCGACCCCAATACACTCCGTTTCGCAGTTTGCCTTCGTCTTGGGGTCCCGGTCTGCGCTCCACATCGTTGCCCCTGCGGAAGCGACGTAGACCGGCTTGGACACCACGGACTCTCCTGCCAGAAGAGCGCGGGCCGCTTCGCGAGACATGCTGCCCTCAACGACATTATTCGTCGGTCTCTTGCGTCGGCTAATGTGCCGGCTCTCCTGGAGCCGTCGGGTATTTTTAGAGACGACGGTAAGAGACCAGACGGTATGTCTTTGATCCCGTGGAGTATGGGAAGGGTCTTGGTGTGGGATGCTACCTGTGTAGATACACTAGCCCCTTCGCATCTCCACTGGACCTCCACTAGGGCAGCAGCCGCAGCAGAGGCGGCCGAAACCGCAAAGATAAGCAAATATAGTGGTCTCGGCGCCGAATATAATTTCGTCCCTTTCGGTGTCGAGACCCTTGGTCCGTGGGGCCCAGGAGCAATAAGCCTCTTCAAAGAAATTTCGAAGAGGCTTATCGATGCCACCGGTGACCGAAGAGCTGGCAGCTACCTCGCTCAAAGAATTAGCATAGCAATTCAACGAGGAAATGCTGCCAGCATTTTCGGCACAATGCCGCAGGGGCCTTTTTTAGATATAGTTTAGTTTTTAAAATAGTTTTAATTTAGTTTGTAATACTTATTTAGTATTTTAGTTAAGTTATTTTTAGGATATTTTTTATTTCATTATTTCATATTTGTACCAATAAATATTATTTTATAAAATATAACTCTAATAAAGGTTTTTTCACGTATTCACATAAAACTGCAGTTTAAGTCAAAAGTTTTGTCCCGTCCTAAATTCAACGCAAGAAGTTAAAGCCATACCTTTTAACTTAAATCTTTATGGGTATACTAACTTCGTATGATATTATTACTTTACTCTGTGCGGAGAGAATCTAAAATGAAATATGATGCAAATAAGAATTTGATATAAAAGTTTACTTAAAAATAAACCGGGATAGTTTCACGATTCAAGTCTGCGAAGTTTAAATTAAATTCTGAGATTTTTTATCTCTTCACTTTATAGGGACTTGAAGAAACAGGATTTTTTGGAGTAAATTGAATATTATTAAGGACATGATTGTATCCCCTTATTAAAGGGAGTTACTACTTAGAAACAAAAGAGAATCGTTAACGAAATATCTGGCAAACTGTACTTTTAAAATTTATAAACGACAGCTCAGAAACCTCCGCTGAATTTTACTTATTTTCTGAAGGACGAAACCCGGACATAATACTATGGTATTAGTAGGTACTTATGTACTTTAAACACCAACATACCAGTTGTGTTGGGTAGACTGCCAGTTTTGAGGTACAGTCGCATCCAGATATTTCAGAGCGGTCAAGGTGATCAAAAATATCGGAAAATTAACTCGAATGCCGTGCCGATATTTTTCACTGTATACCTCGGTTGCTTCAAAATATTCTGATGGCGACTGTGCCAGAGCCAGTATTGTCCAACTAATGCACTGATCACTACCACCATCTACCACCATCATCTTGCTCGCTAATCCTGCCGTGAAGCAACAGTGCTTGCACTGTTGTGTTTCAGCGTGGAGAGTAAGACAGCCGGTGAAATTACTGGCACTTGAGGTATCCCATCTTAGGCCTCTAGGTTGGCAATGGATCTGCAATATCCCTGTTGTTGCAGATGTTTATGGGCGGTGGTGATCTCTTACCATCAGGAGACCCACTTGCTCGTTTGCCATCCAGTCGAATAAAAAAAGCTTGTTACTCTCTGGCCCATAAACTATCTCTATGCCAAAAATCGGAGACGCAAAAAAGACGGAAACGTACAAAAATACCAACATATAAACACACACTTTAGCACTTTCGCATTTATAATATTAGTTAGGATATGGAAGTATGGATGCTTTACGCACTCGGAAAAATCATCTTTTTTCGCCACTTCTTCCTGTCACACGGTGTAGGATGAGGTTAGAAAGAGATGGTGAATCCGATTGCGGGTGCCTGTGGTTAGACAATATGGCCTCAGGTGAGAAAGGTGAACTAACCTTAAGTAAGAATAACTTAACCAACTTCGAAAAATTGAAAACCCCCAACATTGTAATTACATAGTTCAATATCTCAAGAACCGGTACGGTATCTCAAGAACGGTAAGGAAACTCGCTTTCACGTAAAAATCCCGTTAAGATCAATCCATTCGTTTGAGAGTATGCCTCAAACAGACAGACATTGGCGTCAAACTTGTAATACCTACTCCTCTTTTGCGTCGGAGGTTAAAAATATTATGTCTCCTTAACTTGACGTTTTATGGTTACTTATCTGAATATCGAATGTTAAAATAATGAATGTATTAAAATATCGAATTGGTCATAATATCGAAAAGGTATTTCTGTTAAGACTGTATTTTTTCAGATTGTTATAAATCTAACCTAACCTAACCTAAGGGGTTCTATACGATGCCGTTTTAATCAATCCTGAAAAGTTTTCGGTTTCAGAAAATAAACGTTTCGATATTATGACCCATTCGATATTTTAATATATTCGATAATTTAATGTTCGATATTCAGATGCGTACCCCTTTTTATGGCTGATTTTTATATACTTATACAGCTCCCTCCCTCCACCTTGTTCAACTTCCTCCAGTCATCGCCGTCATTTGTCACGTGACCACATCCAATTTATTTGGTAAACGAAGCCATATCCCGTAAATCGGGCAGCATAAACTGTACGATAACACTTATTCTTAGTTATACGCGGCATATCCACGTTATTTTGAGGGGATTGAGCATGTTAAAGAATATTTAAGACATAGAGATGCCACTTTCTTCACTCACATAACTAAAATAATATGTAATGCTGCCAGCCTCCTAGGAACGGCCCCCCAAAGCAGAAGCCTTGAAGACATTTTCTATTTAGTATAAGTTTTGTAAATAGTAAGTAGATAGTAGTTGTATTTTTTTAATTTTGTACATATATGTTAACACTGTGCTTTTCTGTTATGAAATAAAGTATTGAAAAACTGATATTTAAAATCGGTCAAATGTGAATCAGAATGGTTCCATGCAAATTGAAAAGTGTCTATAAATACCTACTCAAAAATGAATATCTAGAACCTACATCTAGTCCGAAGTAGCTGGAGAAATATGCAAGTTGAAGTGGATGGGCGGGCCATATCGCTCGAACAACAACAGATAACAGTGTGGGGGAAGAAAAGTCCTCGAGTGGCGACTACGAACCGGAAGACGAAAAGTTGGCAGGCCTCTCACTAGGTGGATTGACGACACCATAACAGTTGCGGAAAACCGGTGGTTGCAAGTGACGAGTTGTCGTTCATTGTGGCGTTCTAAGAGGGAGGTCTTTGTTCAGTAGTGGATGTTTCCCGGCGGCTGCTGTTGATAATCATGATGTTGAATATCTAGTGTTAACAGTGCCCTGCTACTAAAGTAAATAGACGCAGTGTATGGGGTTTTCGAGTGGTTACAGATATGCAGACAGATAAAAAAAAAACTGTTCAAGTTTCTTCTTATTTTTGAAAGAAAGAAAGGAAACAACCGTGTTTTCAAGACAACCTGAAGTACCTATTTACCCTGATAAGTGAATTCCCCGGAAAGTATAGAAACACCTTATAATGACTGTCGTATCTTTTGATTACGATGACTGAGAAGTTTGATTTTTCTCTGCTTCAAAGGGGTAGCAGACTTGAGTATTTGATATTAATTTCAGCTTAATCCCTCCATGCGTTCCTAACAAAAAGGGTCTTGACAAACGGACAGATAGACGGACAACAAAGTGATCCTATAAGAGCCCCGGTTTTCCTCTATGAATCAGGGAACCCTAATCATCAATATATTATAAGATTAAAAAGTATTACAAAGGTTAATCTAACATGCAATCAAAAAAAATACATTTCGGGGGTCGTTCCAAATAATACAATCCAAGCTTTACATTGTCGTATCTACATATTTCTGGCGCTTCTATTCTATCACGACGTATATTTATTGTAGATGAGATACCCATGTAAATTTGTATGAATATTGCACGCAGCGTCCCGTTTATACAAAATGGCGGATTTTGTAGAGTGATTTTTGCCGTGATTGATTTAAAATAGACTGCGTGAATGGCCTTATTTGCATGCGGTCGACCGTTTTTTTTTGCATTCTTAACATAGCCCGTTATTCGAAATTGTTTTTAATAAATGTGTCAAAGTGTTGTGATAATTTTTTGGCAGTTATCCTATATCGAGGGTATTCTGGTACCTAAAACAGAATAAGTGCAAAAATAAAAGTTACCTACATACATAGACATAAATACTCAATTTTTTTATATATATTTTCAATTTAACTAGGTATTTCAATTCAACTGCTGGATCTACTGATAGGTATGCGTACGAAGCCGCGGGTAGTACCGATGGTTATGCCAGCATAATTATTTGTGCAGGCAGGCGTACGAAACCAAAAAATATCAATTTGCATATTTAAAAATTTGCTTGCGCAGACAAGGAGTCATTAATGCCTGCACAAATGAACTGATTTTACACATCGACAATGTACGAAAAAAAAGCAAGAAAAAGTGAATCAGATCATTTTTTGGAGTCGACTTTACCCATGTCTACGTCCAACGCAGGCTCATTTGTCTGGTACTATTTGCACTCTCAAAATTAAACTTTATTACGGTATAAGTAACAGCAACGTGTTTTATTACCGGGTTTCAACTAAAATGCGTAGCCGTCGTAAGGACCATTGCATAGCTTTTGAGTTTATTATGTTTTCTATGGTTGGTTCCGACAAAAAATTCCTTGTTTTGTTGTGCGTACGAGCGTACCGCGGCCCCGCGTTTGTGTGTGTGTGTGTTCATGCTAAAACGGTTCGATGGATTTATACATGCATTTTTACTTACTTATATGTACCATCAGTCAAATATGTGGTCTACCAGCCTAAAGTTGATAATCGTTTGGATGTCATAAAACAATAATCCCAAAAGACTTGTCTGTCAACTTGAAAGTTCTACTTTAGCGACATATTCATTTGATAGGAACTTGTTTAAAAATTTATAGTGCAGACGGATTTACCGCTTCAGAGCATCTAAGCCAACCTGTACAATAGACGGTTTCTATTTTAGCAGGTGGTAAATCAAAAACCTGAAAACCTGCTCGGTTAAACCGATTTTGATGAAACATGTCTAAGAACCATCGCTAGAAACCCTGATTTCAAATAAAAAACCGGATTCAAATCGGTCAATCTGTTTAAGAACTATAGTGCCACAGAATACAGACACAAAGCGGTCAAACTTATAACACCCCTTTTTTTGCGTCGGGGGTTAAAAAAATACATAAAAGCAATATAAAAGCGACGGGATGATAAGTATCGTTTTATTTATTTTAATCTACAATACAATACAGAATCTTTATTGTAGGTACACCAGAAATAGTAAGCGATACATAAAGCAGATACAAAGAGAAAAAAATTACAACTTAAGCAATAGGCGGCCTTATCACTTAAAAGCGATCTCTTCCAGGCAACGTTCTACTATCTACTACTACTTATTAGATTGCATGTAAAATTTAACGGCGATCGGTTTAGTAGAGTAAAGACGTTAAAATGGAACAAACTCACTTTGGCATTTACAGTATTTATGAAGGGGCGGGTTTACGAGCGTTGTTGGTATAGGGTGTAAGGTTGCTAAGGAAGACGCTGCTGCCCATCTGGTATTATCCCTAAACCGGTAAATTTCTTTTAGCCAGTTAGTAAGGATACATACTTATTTATCCATACTTCCATATACTAATATTATAAATGTGAAAGTGTGTGTTTATATGTTTGTGTGTTGGTATTTTTGTCCGTCTGCGTCTTTTTGCGTCTCCAATTTTTGGCATAGAGGTAGTTTATGGGCCACAGAGTAACAGGCTTTTTTTTATTCGACTGGATGGCAAACGAGCAAGTGGGTCTCCTGATGGTAAGAGATCACCACCGCCCATAAACATCAGCACCACCAGGGATATTGCAGATGCGTTTCCAACCTAGAGGCCTAAGATGGGATACCTTAAGTGCCAGTAATTTCACCGGCTGTCTTACTCTCCACGTTAAAACACAACAGTGCAAGCACTGCTGCTTCACGGCAGGATTAGCGAGCAAGATGGTGGTAGCAATCCGAGCGGACCTTGCACAAGATCCTACCACCTGCAAACTACTTTTATCCCGGAAAAAGGCACAGTTCCCGAGGGAACAGTGCGCGATAAGCGATTTTCACGCGGGCGAAGCTGCGGGAAAAAGCAAATTCAAGAAATCTGATCACCTTGAACTTAATCCGTAAGCAATGAATACCGACTTGTTCTATCTAACGTCTGCCAGATGGCGGCACAATGGCACAGTGGCTGACCGGAGACAAAGGCGGGAGATAATGTTTTTCACAATGTTGCTGTCTTGTGGTTGAGTGCGAGCGAGACAGTGGCTCACGCTTAGAAGATTATAATTATGGGTGAAGATCAAAAAGTTGCACACCGTCAAAGCTGCGTTAGCAGGTAGTTATAATTTCTATTAACTTTTTCCATTCAAAATAAAACACAAAAGATATCACATAAAAATCGTACCATATAGTGACGTCACTCAAAACTTCTAAGCACTGTATCTTCGTCATTTTTTGTTTGTCAAAGAAAAGAAGAAATATGAGCACAATATTTTTAAATTACCTATCTGACGGAATAAACAGTTTTTTTAGTCATCTAGCCTATTGTGTGTCACAATGGAAAAAGTTAATTAGAGCTTTTCTGATGCAGAGACGTTCATTATTGAGGAGTTCTGGTGCTTCAACATCCGTTCCATTTTACTATACGCATTACTACGAGCATACCTAAATTGCTTAGCAACTGTGTTAAAGTAACTGAAATTGAACCCGTGAAGTACTTGCTTGTTATTGAGTAGTATCTCTGTTGGTCAAATGTGGTCTTCATCATCAGTTCCACTTCACCAAATTGTGATTTTCCAGACCAAATGCCCCGAGTTACTGCTAAATTATCCATATGATGTTCAAGAGCAAATGCTTAGGTTACTGCTATATATGTCCAAATTACCATTATGTGTCGCTACAATGTTTGAAGAGTTCCCTCGATTTCCTTAACATCCGACCATCAGATACTGATTTGGTGCTTATGGGACCTAATTGCTGCGGTGCTGGCTGAAAATTAGCACTGGGGTGTTTATTATTAACGCTTCAGCATTATGCTGAGCCAGTGTCCGATTCACAACCGCAATGACGCGTAATTTCCTATGTGTTGTCTATTTGTACCTAATGCTATTGTTGCGTCTTGTGTTGTGAATAAATGTATTTTCTTTCTTTCTTTTTCTTTCTAATTGAAGGCATTCCTAGACAAACGCAAAAAAAATTTCAAATCAGTTCATATGACGGAGTTTCGAGGTAAAAAACTTAAAAAAAAAAATACAACCGAACAGAGTACCTCCTCCTTTTTTGAAGTCGATTAACTCCATGTTAGAAAACTTAAGGTATCCACTTGTATAGTATTAAGTCTCGGTAGTTAAGTTAATTTAACAGTAATCGCTCGCACTAACGCCGGCAGCTGTTTACAGTGACTCGCGGTTTACGGAGTGACTTAACGCTATTCATTCACGGGCACAATAGGGGATCAAGATAGCGCCGATTGTGGACGCATTCGCTATTCAGCATTTTAGAGCGCACTTTGTGTACGCCATTACGGGAATCGACAGTCATCCTTGTAAGCCCTGTAATGGCTGAGTATCGGCGCTATAGTATATCCGATGTATCGTTTCGCTTAATGTCTGGCGTAAGGCTTCGTTTTAAGTCGACGTCACGTCAGGAAAACAGGGTCAGATGTAGATTCCAACTACTGTAAAGCTACTGTTACACATGCTCGTTAATAGCACGAGAGCATGCTACTATCGAGCAAATTGTACCTACTATCATGTGTTCACAGGACATGATACTATCGAGCATGCTAGTTGATGCGGGGGTGAGGTAAACAAGTGTGAACGCGTTTGCTTAATGAGCATGCTAGTATTGGTAGTAGTATTAATTTATTACCGTTGAATTTGTAAAAAGCCGTAACGGCCACAGGGTTGCAGCCGTAGGCCATGGATTTTAAGATTTTTGGCCTGGGAGCCGCGGAACACGGTAATAGCCGTGGCAACACTGACTGAACTGGCAGAGAGCATGTTATCAAAAAGCATCAGTATCGGAGTGTTTGTTTCGAGCATGCTTATTTAGAAACATACTCAAAACTATAGCTTGCTTATTGCAATGGAACTAGTTAGAACACACCAATTACGCATAGTGTACAAACTAGTATGTAAATTTATGGCGTGACATATCCAATATAAAAATAAGATACTAGTTTGTACACTATACGTAATTTTACCGTCCGACATTTTGCTTTTCCCAATCCAGCCGTTTTTTCACTAATAATAAATAAAATTCTATTCTATACTTTTCTGATTCGGTCCTTGTAGTGCATAAGCGCCTTAACCACAAGAAAAGTCCGCTCGGTTTCGTGACTTGCGGGAACTATAATACTCAGCAAAACGGCTGGGAATCGCAAAAGCAAAAGTATTAGTATTCGGTGTGCAACTACCCTCAAGGGAAAACTTTATTGTTATACAGTACTTTGATGTTGTACTTCGAAATAGTTCTAACTTTACAGGAGTTTCGAATAGAAGCGTGTGATAAAGGGGTGTATGTTGAGTAGAACTGTTATGATAGTGAGTGAAGTTTAATTATGTTGCAACATGTTTTTATACATTTATAGCTTTTGCCCGCGGCTCCGCCCGCGTGGTATTCGGTTATCGCGCGCTGGTCCCTCGGGAACTGTGCATTTTTCGGGGATAAAAAGTAGCCTATGTAACTCTCGGGCCCATAAACTCTCTCTATGCCAAAGATTACGTCGATCCGTCGCTCCGTTATGGCGTATAAGACGAACAAACATACAAACACACTTTCGCATTTATAATATTAGTATGGATGGTGTTTTCAGCAGATGGCCGAGTTACTTTAACTGTTTCGGCCTTTAAACATCTCACTGCAGGGTCCAAGCCTCTTCTTAGTATAAGAGAGCTTGGGCTTTAGTTCCCCACGCATGCCCAGTGCTGTTTGGGAACATCACACACGTTCTGGAATTTTTCTGCATGCATGTGCAGGCTTTCTCACGAAGTTGTCCATTACTTAACTCAAAGGTGCCCTGGATTACGTACTGAGCTATGGTGACACACAGACAGAGATCCCTTCGCATTTATAATATTAAGCTGTTATTCACGACTCTTTCAGCAAAGAATTCGTTTATTGATCTAGCGGGAACTTCGCGAAATTTTCTTAGTTATTCACTACTAGCTTTTGCCTGCGGCTTTGCCCCGCGTGGATTTCGGTTATCGCGCGCTGTTTCCTCGGCAATTGCATTTTTCCGGGATATAAAGTAGCTAATGTCACTCTCTGGCCCATAAACTATCTCTATGTCAAAACCACGTCGATCCGTCGCTCCGTTTTCACGTGAAAGACGGAGAAACATTCACACAAAGACACACACTTTCGCATTTATAATATTATATACCTACGCCACCTTAGAAAACTTATTAATTAGGTAATTTAGGGATTCTCATGGTTTAGCTCTAATAGTTATCGCGTGCGAAGCCGGGGGTAAAGTCTATACCTCGTTTTTTTAGCATTAGAAAAATGGTAAACAATCTTGACGAGACTTTTTATTGAAAAACGTATTTAAAAAAACAGTTAATATTACTTATGATACCGAAAGAATATAAACGATAATATACTCTTGCTAATAATGATATCCGCAGTAGAACTAAGGTTACTGACATAGCCCGAAGAATTGCGAAACTGAAGTGGCAGTGGGCGGGGCACATTGCACGCAGGACTGATGGCCGATGGGGTCAGAAGGTTCTCGAATGGCGTCCGCGGACCGGGAGACGAGCTGTCGGTAGGCCTCCAACAAGATGGAGCGACGACCTGGCTAAGATCGCGGGATCGCGGTGGATGCGAAAAGCACAAGACCGGTCTGAGTGGAGAGCCTTGGGGGAGGCCTATGTCCAGCAGTGGACGTCTTTCGGCTGACATGATGATGATGATGATGACTCTTGCTAATTGCTACATATTTAGTCGCTGTGACTTATTTTTCAAAAGTATTTTTCAAAAATATCAAAATTGCTTACCTTCTTTCTATTCCTAAAAAAATGAAGTATAGTTTTCTATTGAAAACTATTATTGATGTGGTTAATAAACCACTGACGTTATTCGACGAATACGTTTCCTTACTTCCGAGTTTCCCGTGTGGTCTATGGAGCCCTGAATCGCGTTACCAATTGGCCACACAACTCACACAAAGGGGTTACATGATGCATCCCAGCCCGCTATCTGCTTAAATCACGATTCAATTCGAGCGTCGAAACGCAAACTCGACGTGAATATGGAATGCCATATGTCGGCGGCAGATCGTGAAATCTGTCAGATCACGACATTCCTAGGCATATCGTGAAATGGCGCCATGTCATGAATTTGCTAAGGGACATCCGCCATATCGTTCAAAACTCACCTTTTAACGATTTGCCTAGTGACATTTAGGCAGATCATGAAATTCCTAGGCATAATCATGGAACACCGCCATATCAGTCCTGGCACTTCGCCATCCGCCGCCGCGGCACGCTCGCTTCGCTCGCTCGGCTCGTGCGTTGTGGTCGCATTTCATACTAACCACTCCTCGCTTAGCTGTCGTCTATAACCGGTATAGAGCTAGGAATATCGACGAATGCGTTGCTCTAATCGATCTTCTGTATTGTTTGTCAGGCACATCGTGATATGCCTGGCCAACTTTTATGAATGACTGTTTTACTGATTAGGTTTAGTGTATGTATGTTTTTCTTTTTTAACTGTTTTTAGGGTTCCGGAGCCAAAATGGCAAAAACGGAGCCTGTTATGTAAAGTTACGTTATATTTGTACCGTTTTCTTAATTCAAACGCAAAAAGTTTACATGTCTCCGGATGTCACCTCTTTAAAAATTAAATGAAATATGCACATTACTATGTACTTACTGGAAACATCAATTTTGACTGCGATATCTTTGCACATAATTTTTTTTTTAATTTTTTTTTCAGAACGTGTCATCACTGTTTAAAAACTGATTTTTTTGAAGTATGGGTGAGAAACCCGAAAGAATTCCGAAATGACGAGCTCTTTCGCTTTGTGGTTTTAGAATATGACCTAAGTGGAGTAACTGATGAATCCTTGAGAAATTTAAAGGTGAAAATTTTCCAAATTTCCAAAAAAATCGCGGAGAAATGGATAAGTTGTGGTAAAAACAAGGAACGCTTTTTAGTTAAGTTTTCTGAGTGGTTATAGAGGGATACATCGTTTACACTTACTAAATTACACGCTGTACCCTCTGGATCTAGACTTTCCAAACCAGGTAGACCACAAAAAGAGTTCACTCACTCCAGCGTCAAAACAAAATGACGGCGGGTGGCCGACTTAATAAATGCAAGAAGTGCCTCGCAGCTAGTATACGCTGCTGAAGTATCTACGCGTTCTTCTGGAAATAAAAATGCAGCTCAAATAATTCAAAAAGTCGGCGACAGACCAGAAATGGATAATGAAAAAAAAAAGGTTCTGCAGATAGTTGTGAACCAAGGTGTTTATCGAGTTTGGAAGCCTTAGCGTACTATGTCGATAGCAAGTCAACTACTTACAGCTATAATCAGACTCGAAAATGGAGCAGCCTAGTTTTGACTCAGATTGATTACCTATTACTATTACTTTCATTTGTAAATAAAGTTACTCTAGCTGAATATACTTATTTTTAATGAATACCTACATACCTACCCACTAAAATTATCGCATATATACTCTTAAATAATCTAAATCTTGCGGGTATACGATAAAACATTACGATTTAATCATTTACATCAGCAAAATCGCAGTTCAAAACAAAAAATACCAACCAATTTAAACTGACCCCAGTTCCAATAGTAAATGGCGGTGAAAAGGGGTCAAGTTATGTTGGTTTATTTTTACAAGGCTAATATAGCTAATTTCGTAATTTAACTTATATATGGTGATAAATCATGAAGAACCGTAACGTTTAAACTCACTAAAAAGACTCAAATAATTTTGTCCATCTAGCTTGTTCTACACGAATCACTGTGCGAGCGTCCCCCCCCCCCTCTAAAATCTAAACCGGTGGATGGAAAATTTGAAAAAATTCATGATGGTGGTCAGTATATCAAACTTCCAAGGAAAACTATAACGGCTAAGTTTTCTTGAGAATTATTAGTAGTTTATGAGTAAATAGCAGCGTAAGGTATAAAATATACCTAAACTTGGAAGATTCCGTATACAATACGAAATACTTAGAAAAATATTACTTAATTTTTTCGTAATGGCTACGGAACCCTATTCTGGGCGTGTCCGACACGCTCTTGGCCGGTTTTTTTTTATTTTTTTTGTGGCAATCAATTATTTCTTTCTTTCTTTATATGCCTAGGAATATCGTGATCTGACGGATTTTACGATCGGCCGCCGACATATACTTACATTCAGGATATACAGTCAGCATCAAAAGCTATTCATCAAATGCAGTTTTAACCTTTGACAAAAATACGTAGTCAGGTCATAAGTTCTGTCACACGGTTCGAATTTAAAAATTTGAATCCTGGCTGGAAAAAAAAGTATCGCATTTCATTTTCGAATATTTTATGAATTAAAAAAAATAAAATATCTGACATTCCCGCCATTTTCAAACATGGATTGGACGCAGAAGGAAGACCGTATCGCTGTTATCGCATTACACCGCTGTGGTTACGCACCAAACCAAATTTTCAAACTTCTACAAAATTTGAAAATCAAGCTTAGGTTCGTATATCGTACCATTAAGCGATACCGAGAAGTTGCTTCTGTCGAGGATAGAAAGAGAAGTGGGCGACCACGCTCGGTTCGGACTACAGCCGTCATCAAAGCCGTGAAGGAGCGAATAAGAAGAAATCCTGTGCGCCAGCAAAAACTTTTAAGTCTTCAGATGGGTATAAGCAGACCCACAATTAAAAGAGTACTAAATGAAGACTTGGGACTTCGGGCTTATCGGAAAAAAACCGGGCATCTACTTAATGCTCGTTTAAAAAAAATTAGGCTTCAAAGATCCCGAATACTGTTAAAGCGGTACGCGGGTAAAAAATACCGCGAAATCCTATTTTCGGACGAAAAGATTTTTACTGTGGAGGAAACTTTCAATAAACAAAATGATAAAATTTACGCAACTAACAGTGAAGAAGCGAGCAGGCGTATCCCCCGTGTCCAACGTGGCCACCACCCGTCATCAGTCATGGTTTGGCTGGGAGTGTCATATTCAGGCCTAACTAAAGTGTTTTTCTGTGAAAAAGGTGTGAAAATTAGTGCCAATGTATATCAAAATACCATCCTAGCAAACGTTGTAGAACCTCTTTCACGTACAATGTTCCAAGACAGACACTGGGTATTCCAGCAAGACTCAGCACCGGCTCATAAAGCAAAGAGCACGCAAGCCTGGCTCACTAGCCGTAAAATTGACTTCATTCGGCACCAGGACTGGCCCTCCTCCAGCCCAGACCTGAACCCCCTCGATTACAAAATATGGCAACATCTAGAGCAGGAAGCATGCTCTAAACCTCACCGCAATTTGGAGTCGCTGAAAGCATCCATCGTCAAAGCAGCGGCACAAATCGACATAGAAGTCGTGCGTGCAGCGATAGATGACTGGCCGCGAAGGTTGAGGGCATGTATCGAGAGTCACGGAGGACATTTTGAATAAATATTTAGCTTTCAGAAAGATAAATTTATCACCTTTCGATTGGTATATATATTATAAAACTAATTACTAACTAGTTGTTTTTATTTCATGTTTTATCAGTGACAGAACTTATGACCCGACTACGTAGAGGGATGTTAATAACACAGTTCGACGGCAATCTGTCAGTCTATGGCTTCGTAACTCTCAAGCTGATAGATACCTTCTAGGAACCAGTACGGAACGATTTCTGTTTCGATGCCCAAAAGTCGTAAATACTGTTAAAAAATTCATTTTTAATAAAAAAATATGTTGCTGACCGTAAATTTTAAGTTTTAAATTGTAAATATTGAATAAATAAATAAATATTATTATGATCCAAACTACATTTGCGCACCAAATTTCAAGTCTAACTATGCCACTATACAAACTATATGCTGCGACGATCCTGGCCGGACCACCAGAATTTCAAAAACTTTGTTAGATGATATCGCTTATTGCAGATAGGTAATTTCGCTTTTTACTACTTTCCGTCTACCAGTTGCATTTTTAAATTTTTATGTGTAACAAAAAAGATACATATAACTTATTGAATCCGGCGTTCCATTGCGGAGGTCCATATCAATGAAACTAAAACAATTACTTTGCTCACTCCCAACCTTCCGCGGGTGAGCAAAGTGTGTAACTGTTTTGGTTAAAAAAAATACATACAATGCAAATAATAGAACAGTTCTCGGACTGACCGTGACACGTTTTGGAAGAGTGACGCTAAAAACTTGTTTTTGGAGTTGTAAAAAATTTTAATGAGAAAGTTAATTAGTCGCCTAGCTTTAGTGTCATTTCCTCTGAAGCCAGGGATTTTCATCGAAACGTTGCGCTTTGCAACCAAACCCCTGCATCCCAGCTTTATTACGGAGCTTTTTTGCGGACGTGGTCTGCGGGGAAAAGCGTCGGAAAGCACAAAGCTAAAAGCTTGTATTGAATAAATAATGATAGTATTTGCAAGCTTCGCGGGGTTTCATTGTGTCACTTGCCTTTTTATTTCGTTCCGTTCCACGTACGACGTATTTTGTTTAGTTATTTTTAGGTTTTTTTAGACTGCTTCCGCAATACTAACAAAAAGAAGAAGAAGCCGTTGGACTTACCCTTATAGACTTAATAGCTTTTGCCCTCGGCTCCGCCTGCGTGGTATTCGGTTATCGCGCGTTGTGACCTCGGGAATTGTGCATTTTTCCTCGATAAAAAGTAGCCTATGTCACTCTCGGGCCCATAAACTATATCTATGCCAAAAATCACGTCGACACGTCGCTCCGTTACCGCGTGACAGACGGACAAACATACACACAAACACAGAAACATACAAACACACACACTTTCGCATTTATAATACTAGTATGGATGCGTATATATACATATATATGTGTATATATTAACCACGCAGAAATATTATACAAAAAGCGGTGCTCTCTCCCTCAAAAGTCGTATGCAAAATTCCGGGCCCCAGTTATTAACGAATCTATGATAACACATAATGTCTTGAAAACTGTCCAGATCCAGCCAGATACATAAAGGACCAAATAAATAAACATACATACGCTCTACAAACATAACCCTCTTTGCGGGCAGTGAGTTAAAAAAACAAAAGACAGTATCACGAACTAAAAAGTAACTTATTCCCAGAGTTCCTTTTACGAGTGCAAATTTCGTACATATTTTTTTTCTAGTTCCAGAATCTTTCAGGATGTCCAAGTAATCCATCGTAAATAAACAATTGCCAATCCCAAATCGGACAGAGGCCCACAAAATGGCCGATCGAACCCTCTCAATTCGCAATTCTTATTGTGTTAAGGCCCTTAATTAATTAGTTTGCGGGCTTGTCCTTATTGGCAAAGGAATGAGGGCGTTTTCGTAGCCCTTAGGACAAGATTTGGTTAAGAAGCTAATTGAAGCACCTTCAAAGGAAGACAGGAGGTTCCATTTGGATTAAGCGACAAAGTTGATTATTATGTCTACTGCTGTATGTCTATAATGGGGCACGTATTTGAATATCGAAATTTAAAATATCTAAGGTTAAAACGTCGATGGTCAAAATATCGAAAATCAGAATGTCGAACGATCATAAGGTCGAAATTCAAAATGTCGAAAGTATAAATTATCGAACGGTACAATTATCGAATGCTAAAATTTCGAAAATCCTAATATCGATGGATAAAATATCGAAAATTGAAATTTCGAACGATTCTAAGGTCGAAATTCAAATTATCGAATGTCTATAATACCGAAGGGTACAATAATCGATTACTGATACGAAATTTAACTTGGCCACAGTTGAACCTAACACGCTCCTCCTCGCTACGCTCGTCGTCGCACCTAAACTTTACGGTTGAATTAATCAGACTTCAGTTTTAAATTGTAGCTAAGCAATCTAATCGAAAAATTAGGTGCGACGACGAGCGCAGCGAGGAGGAGCGGTTAGGTTCAACCGTGACCAAAACAAGCACGAGCCGAGCGAGCGAAGCGAGCGTGCCGCGGCAGCGGCCGGCGAGTGCCAGAATCGAGTTTTATGCATTTTTTTTGATATAAAGATACTTCGCTATAAATTTTCGATATTTTAACATTTGGTTTTTTGACGGTTGATATTTTGTGTTTCGATATTAACATATATCGATCATTCGGTTGTAGATATTTTGGACTTTCGATATTTTAGCCGTTCGATATTTCGGTTTTAGGAATTCAAGACGTCGATATAATCATAGTAGATATTTAGATCATTCGATATTTTGATTTTCGATATTTTGACCGTCGACTTTTTAGCTTTAGATATTTTAAATTTCGATATTCAAATACGTGCCCCTATAATGTCGGCGGCCAATCGTAAAATCTGCCAGATCACTAAATTCCTAGACACATAGTGAAATAGCGCCATTTCATGAATGGGCTTTTATTTAACCACTAGCTTTTGCCCGCGGCTCCGCCTAAGTGGTATTCGGTTATCGCACGCTGTTCCCTCGGGAACTATGCATTTTTCCGGGATAAAAAGTAGCCTATGTCACCCTCAGAACCATAAACTATCTCTATGCCAAAAATCACGACAACCCGTCGCTCCGTTACAGCGTGAAAGCGTAACAAACAAACAAACTCACTTTCCCCTTTATAATAGTAAGGATTTCTTGTTAACAGACGTTAGTGATACCATATCGTTGCGTCGATAGCTCTACGTCGTACTTGTACTAAATATTACCTTTTCAGTGGCATCGGTGAAGCCCTGGCAATTGCTCTGCGTCGGTGACGCAGGGTTAGTGGCTCTGCGTTGGTGATGACGCCTCATTAATTTTGCGTCAGTGACGCCTAGTGATGCCCGTCTGTGACGCTGCCATCTGTCACGCCGGAACAGCGTATACACGCTTTTATTTGAATAGTGTACGAGTTAGCGTACATTGACCTAACGTTTAATATACCTAAGTAATTACCTAATGTAAATGTGTTGATGCATGACCTAGATTACCTATTGACGTGTGCCAAAAAAGTACAATAAAGTTACTCATTAACGCCGAACGTGTGTTGCTAATTTTGACATTATTTCTGCATCATCTGACATACATCATCATCATCATCATGTCAGCCGAAAGACGTCCACTGCTGGACATAGGCCTCCCCCAAGGCTCTCCACTCAGACCGGTCTTGTGCTTTTCGCATCCACCGCGATCCCGCGATCCTAGCCAGGTCGTCGCTCCATCTTGTTGGAGGCCTACCGACATACATACATTTTGACATTTTGACAGTACGATCTATACAGAAAGTACAAATAGCATAACCCACTTCTAGTTCTAGTTTAAGAACATAAAATAACAATCCATCCATCCCAGCCTATATACGTCCCACTGCTGGGCACAGGCCTCTCAGAACAAGAGGGCTTGGGCCATAGTTCCCACGCGGGCCCAGTGCGGATTGGGAACTTCACACGCACCATTGAATTGCTTCGCAGGGTTGTGCGGGTTTCTTCACGATGTTTTCCTTCACCGCAAAGCCGCAAATTTCGAATGTAATTCCGCACATGAATTTTGAAGAACTCATAGGTGAGAGCCGTCTGTTTGAGAGGCGATAGGTCAAACCTCTAGGCCACCACGGCTTTTTAAAATAACAATGCAAGTACAATAATAAAGAAGTACAGTCGACAAACAAATTTAAGTACTTATACTTATTAATTTTTGTGAAAATCTTATTACAAATGTCATCAACACAAATTTAGTCGGTTTTTCATTTAATCTAATTCAGACTTGTTATAACATGTTGATAGTCTGCGGAACCACGGATGCGGAACAGTATTCGTGGCCGTGATTGCATTTAGATGGGAATCCTTGTTAATTAGTTTTGGTGCAACTGTACTTAATTATAGTTCTAGGTACGCAGCACAGTCAATTACTACGTACGTACGTTCCATGGTTTCTGTTCCTACTAATATAAGCTTAGAGTTAAATAATCTGCAAGTACCTACTGAAGACGTGAATTGCCACTTTAAAAAAAAGCCCAATTGTGCTACCCTTGCGCTCCGATGGTTCAGCATTTTTTTTAGGTATTTGTACTCGTATAAGGTTTTCATTGCACAGTGGGTACAATACAATAGTATTGTATTGTAACTCTTTATTGTACATAATATGAAACATATGGGTTCTGATACACACAATGAATAAAGATACAAGTTTTTTTGCTGACTCCTGGTCCTGTCCTGGTGCTTCACCACTTGTTCCATTTTACTATATGCAATACGATGAGCATAAATTGCTTAGCAACTGTTTTAAGGTTATTAAAATTCATCCTGAGAAGTACTTTTGTTATTGAGTAACTCTCCGTTGGTCAAATGTGATCATCATCAGTTCCACTTCATCAAATGATGATTTTCAAAAGCAAATATGCGAGTTACTACTAAATTATACCCAAATTACCATACGTCTCCCTACAATATTGGAAGAGTTCCCTTGGTTTCCTAAGGATCCAATCATCCGATCCTGATTTGGTACTTAGTTGACCTAATTGAAGGCATTCCTACACGAACGAAAAAAAAAATTCTGGTCGGTCCATAAATGACGAAGTTCTGACGTAACAAACATAACATAACCTTTTATGAAGTCTGTTAAAAACTAGTTTGTCTACTGTAAACCCATGTTAAACCTTCCAACATACAAAACACTTCTACCTATATGCTTTACTAAAGGAAACAACAAAACGTACAAACGCTTTTAGCCACTCTCTGTAATCCTAAATATTGGCGTCCCTTTCGCCCTCAGTTTGTGTTATAAGAGGGAAGGGGACGGCTTATGTAAAAACAAATGTATCCGTTGAGGATTGGCGATTTTAAACTATTTTCCGCGCACTGTTTGCTGTTTGGACGTAATTCTATTGAATAAATTTATCGACTATAAGCTGGTTAGTGTATTCGAAAGAGTTTCTCCCAGCAACTTTGTGTATTTAATAGTAAAATTAACTATTATAGTAAGTAGTGTTATAATAATTCCAAGAGACAACTGGACGTTCGTTAACAAAAAGGATCCAACACTCAACAATTTTTTTTAATATTTGGATTCAGTTTCAGTAGCAACAAAGGCAAAATTAAAAAAATAACATGACAGTGCTTTGGATCCTTATTGTTAAACTACGTCCAACTGACCTCTAATTAAATTAAATAATAAAGAAAAATTGTCAAAAATAAAACTGACCTCAAAAAAATTTAAAAGTTAAAAATAACTAATTATTTATTATGTTATGATAATTGTAAGTCGTTATATGTTAATGTTTAGCTACTTTGTCTGGCACCCGCTGCCAAGTCAAAATGTGAATTAAAAAAAAGTTGGTGGAGCTTTATGGACACCACTCGGTAGTTCAGTACTGACTAAAATAACCGACTTGGTATAATCATCTCAAAACTTTTTTAATAACGTAATATTTTTGAACTTATTCATTGACTTACTTGACTAAAGGTCCTATTATGTTCCCATCAGTGTTGCCATCTCAGATATTTGTTTTACCCTAACACTATGCGAAATTACCCTAAATTAAGCACTTTTATTTTTTCACCCTATAATTTTTAAAATAAAAACTTAGCAAATACTTACATGCGATTTATTAATAAACTAATAACTTAACTACTACATCTTGGCTTCTATGTCATCTGCAGTTATTTTTTTCTTGAAACCGTAAATTTTATGCGAAAAATTTTACCCTAAAAATTACCCTAAATATTTTTCTACCCCAAAAAATACCCTAAACGCGTAAAAATACCCTAAGTTTAGGGTAAAATACCCTAAAGTGGGGACACGCTCCCTGGATAGGGCAGAGGGCGTCCACAGTTCTTCGTCAACTCGAACGGTCGTGAGCTTCGTCCTTTACTTGCTTCAAGTCATTCTCTTATTCATTGCCATTGTTTTAGGAGTCGTGTTCGATGAAAGTATCAGAAACTCAGAAGCTATTTACTACGACGTAATGCAAATATGAATATTTCAGTGTTACTGCGCTACCATTGGCTAGCAACTCGGAACAAACTCGAATTATAAGAGTGAGAGCAAAACTTAATTTATTACCCGACTGCAACGAGAGGTATTGTTTTTTTATTTTAAGTTGGGAGTCGCGTATTTTCAGTTACGTGGTTTTGATTTAATACAAGTCCTTGTGCAAGATATCCTGATTTTTGGAATCTTTTTAGTTTTAGAGTTTATTTTAAAATTAAATAAATGGGCGGTAGTTTTCGGTGACAGAAACAAAAGTATAACCAAAACACAAATCATAGACAGTAAAAAAATAAATACCTTAATACTAAGAAGGCATTAAAAATTGGGTAATCTTGTAAAACTCTTTTTGCGTCGCCATGTGCGTGTGGCAGAATCAATAACTCGACCGAAAATACGCGACTCACAAACTCACAAAACTTGAATGAACCTGATGTCAAATAAAAAAAACCGCATTCAAATCACTCCACCCGTTTAAGGGCTACGATGACACAGACACATAATAGCGGTCAACCTTATAACACCTCTCTATTTGCGTCGCGGGGGTTAAAAAAAAACAAGTCCAGTAGGCTATTACAGAACTCTGTTCACTAACAAACTTGAACAGTGGTTCATCATTACGCGCTACTCACCAAGCTGTCAAATCCTTAGTAGCCCCGCGACAGGCTATCAACGAGACCGTTAGGCCCCGATGAATTATGAAATTCGAACCGAGTTAATGGCCTGTTTGCACCCTTATTACCTTTTTCCTGCTTGCATTAATAAGCAGATTGTTATGCGTCTTGAGCATTATCTATTATCTATCTAATATATTTAAACGAGCAATCCATGCTAATATTATAAATGCGAAAGTTTGTTTGTGTGTTTGTCCGTCTTTCACGCCGTAACGGAGCGACGGATCGACGTGATTTTTGGCATAGAGATAGTTTATGGGCCCGAGAGTGACATAGGCTACTTTTTATCCCGGAAAAATGCACAGTCCTCAAGGGAACAGCGCGCGATAACCAAATACCACGTGGGCGGAGCCGCGGGCAAAAGCTAGTTCTTTTATATTATATAGGTACATATTTATATGTTTTGGGGATCTCGGAAATGGCTCCAACGATTTCGAGGAAATTTGGTATAGATATAGGGGTTTTCGAGGATAAAAAATCGATTTAGCTTGATCTTGTTTTTGAGAAAACGCTTGTTCTTGAGTTTTAGCCCGAGCAAAGCTCGGTCACTCAGCTACTTAAGTTTAATAATAATAATAATAATCATTCATTTAAACTTAAGGTCGTACAAACACTTGAGGACAAAATCTGAGACTGCAATCTGCGCTTGAGGGGTGGGGTAAATAGAACCGGTGCGGGGCGGAGCGTGGCCATTCTTTACATATATTCTGTGTTTTGTTTTTTTTTGCACAAACCATGCAAGAAAAGGCCGGAATGAACACCAGGCAACTTTATAGTCACTAAAGTATGACCGCGCGAATCCCGTAGGAGCTTGTTAGCGCCTAACAAGTAATATTAGTTAATTCTACTAACCAGAACTGCCTATTGTCTTACCTACTAAGTCAGCTCCCCGCGGAGCACGGCACAAACAAACCGGGGTGAAATTGTATTTGTTGTTCATTGGAACATGAACAAATTGAATCAACATTAAATGAAGGTAGGGAATCAAACCAAAAGCGGGAGAATACCGAACTAGCGGCCATGTCAATATTGTGAAAATTTGTTAGAGAACAACGTTTATTTTGCGAAAGTTTTTGCGCGAATTGGTTTGCAATCGTAATAATTTTGCGGTAAAGTTAACTGGAACAACGTTGAATAAACAAAAGCTTTCGTTTATTTATCAAACAGCACTAATAATATGAATCGAGCTTTGCTTTAAGAGTATTCACTGTCGCAGGTGCTTCTTCATACCTACGGTAACAGAAATAAATTGCCAATTTTAACAAAAAAAAATCTAAAATTTTCATCATCATCATGTCAGCCGAAAGACGTCCACTGCTGGACATAAGCCTCCCCAAGGCTCTCCACTCAGTCTTGTGCTTTTCGCATCTACCGCGATCCCGCGATCTTAACCAGGTCGTCGCTCAATCTTGTTCCATGTTCTTGTTCCATTTTGTCTAAAATTTTAATTACTTCAATTACTCTTTCAAAATGACAAATACTAAGCAAATTATAATTACAAAATTCCAAGAGGACTCTAAAATAAATCTAATGCGTTAATTTCACGCTGCATTCGCGAAAACGTTCTATTTTTAAACGTAAGCATTTTTTTTCATTATCTGACTTCTGGCGCCTTTTCATAATGACATAAATTAAGGCAACCTCTTTGAAACGGCCAGGGAAAATGTTTTCGGCCAGTCCTCTGCCTATTGTGGGAGCATTTAAAAAACGCCCCGTGACACGGTAAGCGATGATCGCAGGCATCCATTTGTAAAACACCTTTGTGAGCCAGAAATCTTGGAGGAATTTAACTTTTCGCATTTTGGGAATTTTAGCCAGTAAATAATAATACTTTTGTTTTAACAATGTCATACAGAGATTTTGAGGATTGATTTATAACACTTACATTGTTTATGTGAAGTTTTATAATAACATCACAAGAGTTTTTCAATGTGTAGGTAATGTGTGTAACAGGTGTAATGACACTGATTTATCTTTACGCATATTTTAACCGAAAGAAATTGTTTCGGTTAAAATATTTTGCAACAAGGCAAACTGAACATCGAAAATCATGGAAAATGAAACTGTATTTTTTTTTGTTTCGTTTGTGATACCAATTACGTTGTAACACCTTGTGTATAATTATACGTAACCACCTTTGTTGACAAATAAAGATACTATGACTTTTTCTTTTGTACAATAAAGAGTTTATTACATACATACTTTTCTGAGGTAGGTATATCACGCAACCGTACCTAGTGTTTTTTTTTTTAAATTCAGAGACACCAGACTAGTCGATATTTCGATATCAAACGAACTTTGTCAAAATTGAATTTCGATTAAAACATCCTTTCAATTTGCTTTGTTTTGAGAGATGTTCGAAATGTGAATGTTATGCAATTTTTGGAATGGAATCGATGGAATTTTTGGATAATCCGATGGGTAAAATACCAGAATTTAAATTCGAAGTGCCGGCTGTAGTGAACAATGATATACATTACATCCATCAAAAGTCTTCCTTCGTATGGAAAATATCGTCAACCATTACCACTTTAACCCAATAAACGTCTACACGTTCACCCGGCCACGAGCTGCTCAGTACCTAGTTTATAACAGCTACGTGCTACCTCCGCAGGAATTTCTATCTTATAAGAAATTCCTCAAGTTTGCCGGTGACAACGTGAAGTGGTAATTACAATAAATCGTCGGGAATAAGGCTCTGCCACAATCACTAGTGGCCAGCGGCGCGACAAGCGAATTTTCAGCTCGCATTTTTAGCTAAGTTTTTAACTCAATGGTATTTTTTGTTTGTTTCGTTTGTTAATTATTAAGCCTTCTTAATTAGTTGAATATAGCACTAGTTAGGAATCTATGGGAGTTACCAACTTTATTATCATGTTAAGTAATTTACAATAAAAAAAATATATAACTGTACGCCTCCTTTTGTTTTTCTTTTTATCACGGTAAATGGCGAAATTCTCGCGGGTTACCGATAAATTAATTCTTTGTAGACGGAGTCACAGGCAACAGCTATTATGCTGTTTAGTAGTTTCTAAAAGATACGCGTGCTTCCGCGTAATGATATTGTATACATTGAAAGAGGCAGACATGTTATTAGCGCACCGAAAATGAAAGATAAAAACCGGCCAAGAGTGTGTCAGATTATGCCCGAAATAGGGTTCAGTGGCCATTACAAAAAAATTAAGTAATATTTTTCTAAGGATTTCGTATTTTGTACGGATTATTCCAAGTTTAGGTATATTTTATTTTAGGCTGCTATTTAAAGAAAGAAAGAAGGAAGGAAGAAAGAAAGACATTTACATACCTACACACATTTACACTTATTCACATTGGCATTTACATTTACTCTTAAACTACTAATAATTCTCAAGAAAATTTAACCGTTATAGTTTTACTTATCAGTTTGGTAATACTTACTACCATCCTGAATTTTTCCTAATTTTTCCACCCACTGGTAGAGATCTTAGAGGGGGGGACGGGTGGACGCTCGATTTTAATGAAAATTTGAACTTTAATTTTGAATATTTTGCAAACAAATCACTGATTTGAAAAATCGTTTTGCAAGCCCCTAAAACCACGTTATGTCTATGGGAGGTACTCTAAAAAAATTTCTTTTCAACTTTTTTACTGTATACACCATTTTGTCGGCATAGATTACATGTATATTCGTGCAAAATTACAGCTTTCTAGCTTTGATAGTCCCTGAGCAAAACCGCGGACGAACAGACAGGCAGACATGACGAAAGTATATAAGGGTTCCATTTTTGTCATTTTGGCTACAGAACCCTAAAAAAGGCAACAATTGGAGTCTCTAGCCTCATATGAAGTCGAAGAAAACGACAATCGTATGCTCTTCATAACGTTAGGTGAAGCTAAAAGTGATAAAACGTGAACGTGTGTATACTGCTCGAAGCTTTCGGAATATGTTTATCGGTTGTTTTGTGAGCGTATGCCGTTTGTAACTTATAAAATCATTATCTGCATATAAATTTCTGTCTTATAAGAATTTTCTTAAGTTTGCTGGTAACAATGTGAAGTGGTAATGGTAAAGAGGGATCTGGCCGCAAGTATGAGCGACAAGCGGGGCGGTGAGCGATTTTTCTTGTAAAGTGTTCGCCGCTTAGCGATTACCTGCAAGTAAATACCGGGTTACTAAGTTAGTTCTTCCTTTTTCATGCAGTTTTACTCATATTCTTCTAAGATTTATTTCGAAAGAAAAAAGAAAGAAAATTTTCTTTCTTTCTTTCTCTCTCTCTCTCTCTCTCTTTTTCTCTCTTTCTCTCTTTCTCTCTTTCTCTCTTTCATTCTTTCTTTCTTTCTTTCTTTCTTTCTTTTACATTACAAATTGTCAGATGCGTCGCACGGGTTCGCACAGATCTACTTACTTTGCTCTTATTCGAAACGTATCGCACTCGCTGACGTGACAGCTGTAGCACATCCGCTTCTTTATCTACTCAAAAAACAAATGCTCCTCGAAAAAATCGGTAAACATTAAACTTCCAATTCATTGCAATATTATTTATTTATTTATTTATTTGGACCTTCAACAATAAGTACCTACACAGTTTCATTATCACTAACATTGCGTAACAACTTAAAAGCTATGCGTCTTATTAATTACAGAAGATCACAGCATGCATTAAAGAATAATTAATACAGGTTGCACGAAAATAAAGTTAAAAAAAAACTCAACTTAGTTTGCTAACGGTTAAAGTTAATTTTCTTGAGTTAAAACTACTATTAAAAAAAAACGATATAAAAAGTAAGAAACAAAAAGTTAGATATTAAGAATTTTCCTCCTAATCATTGGGAACGGAGTTATGTTGAGATCGATCTCGCTTATAACTCTAAACCCTAGACTAAACTAAACAAAACTAAACTAAACTAGATCTTTTTATAGATATTGCTTTATAACTCTTAACTCTAAACCCAACTTCTGGTTTCTATTTGTGTTAATACAAAAAATACTTCTTACAGACCATTAAAACTAGGTTACGAAGTTTTAAGAAGTCCTTACTAAGGACATCACAAAATATCAATTTTTATCACCTAAAATATGCAAGTGTGCTTTTTCCTTTCCCGCCGATTTTCAGCCGGTATGAATTATTCACGTTTTCTGCCAAAGCTTGTCCTCAATTAATGGATATAATGGTCACATTTTTTGGCAATTTAAATTTTAGTCTCGGGAGGAATGATACGAAAGTGTATGAAGGTTAATGTGAGGTTGTGAAAAACGTGGATTGTATTATTTTTAATGAGCCTTTGTCAGATACTCCGTTTTTTTTTATTCGACTGAATGGCAAACGAGCAAGTGGGTCTCTTGATGGAAAGAGATCACCACCGCCCATAAACATCCGCAGATGCGTTGCCAACCTAGAGGCCTAAGATGGGACCCCTCAAGTGCCAGTAATTTCATCGGCTATCTTACTCTCCACGCCGAAACACACAGTGCAAGCACTGCTGCTTCCCGGCAGGATTAGCGAGCAAGATGGTGATAGCAATCCGGGCGGACCTTGCACAAGGTCCTACCACCCGCATCCTGTCTTAGTGTCTCTGTCCTACCTAAATTATATTATACTAGTCCCACTGTTCTGCACAGGCTTTTTTTGAATATACCTATTAAGCCAAATTTCAAGAAATGACAACTTATAAATATTTTCGCCAAACTGCTAAGCAGTTTGTTGACGAAGACAGCACTCTTTTTGTCCCAGTGCCTCTCTTTTTCCAGTATGAAACGGCTTGGACTGTAGTTCCCTCGCCACCTTATTGCGGATTAGGTAGTTCACACACACTATTAAATTTCTTCACGGGTGTGTAAAGCTCGTTGTAAATTGAAAATTTTGTTTGGCATGTGATATGAGCGCCAGTTCGGGTTTGAACCCAAGATCCTCTGCTTGCAAGACAATATAGACCCGTAGCAATACGTTTTGAAGTTTAAAAAATATTAAAGTTTTTTATTTTTCGCATATAGCTTCCGGAGCATTTGCCCAACCTAATACAAAAAATTGTGTCATTTTGGGTAGCTGCATAAGTAGAAATTTAGGTATTAGTGTTTTTCATTAGTACAGGATGAAAAAAAAATTAGAGACGAAAATTTTACTTTCTTATTAATATCTGAGCAGTAACTGATGTACATAAGCATTTTGTGTCATATCTGTCCACGGGAATCCTGATTTTTAACCAGTACCTAAAATGTCGCCGAACTAACTCTAAAAGAATATTACAGTTTGTTAAAAAGATGTCAGACGTTTAAGAATACTGATATCTGTTATCCAAAATATTTTGTGTCAAATTCATCCACGGTATTTATAAATATTTAATTTTTTTAATACAATACCCTGTAAAACCCACAAAAGAAAATGCAAGTTTTTAGAGTTTACGTATTTTGATTATTAACGGTGTAAAAAAACACTATTCATAATTTGTGTCATTTTCATCCACGGATTCTCATTATTTGAAAAAAATGTACTTTGCACGAATGCCGAGCGCGGGGAAGAGCACATCGGGTGCAGGCGGGGGGGGCGGCTGACAGCGTCCGTTTGTTTATATTACCCGCGGCGTCACACGCGTAATCTATTGAAGAATGTTAATAGGTGTGCAAAATCACTTGAAAACTTTGTTCTAGTAAACTTTTTATGTTCACAAATACATTTGTTTTTATTTCATTGAAAAATACCAAGTAGTTATGATTTGTTATGTATTTGACGCCAACAGCCACGTGACAGCGTGTGACGTCATTTTCCAACGATACGCGCTCCGCGTAGTCGAGTACCTGAAGGGCTACTCCGAAACACAACGTTCGAAGTTCGTGTCGTGCGGTCCCTCGCACACTTATACTATTTAATACGAGAGCGAGAGGGATCGCATGACACGAACTTCGAACGTTGTGTTTCGGAGTAGCCTTCTGTTATCAACCGTACATGCCAGAAGGTCCAACGCGCCGTGTTTTGTTTTGTTTCATCGCTTCCAGACCACCCAGTTGTGTATATTTAATTTAAAAACCGGTCAAGAGTATGTCGGGTCTTGCTCAGTGTGGGGTTTCCTAGTTCCCGACCGTCAGTCCTGTCACAATAGGTAGAATTAAAATACGATTTTTTTAGTTATAGATAGGTAATAACTTACTTAAGTGTAAGTTTGATCATAAAAATTGAAAACTGTTTACTTCACAATAAAAGTAGGTATAAAAACAGAGACTAAGTAAAATAACTAAAACTAACTTAAAATAGCTACTCAAAAATTAAAAATTAAATTGTTTAATTTACAAAAACTTAATACCAGCTCAACTGATTAAGCAGAAATCGATTTGAGTAAAAAAAAAATATTAAGCTTGACATCCGTATATTTCACACGAAAACACAAGCCGAAACATGGATGCACAGAAAAACCAGAAAAATAGACCAGCGCTGGGAATCAAACCCAGGTCCTCAGCATACCGTGCTGTGTGCTATTCCCCTACACCACCGCTGGACAGGAGACTAGACACGAATTTTTCCTATGCACCAATATTTCAACTTGCATTCTTTTTCAGTAGACATCGATAGAGTTTTTAAAATTCAGAAGAAATGCATCAGAGTTATTTGCAACGCGAGACTAGATGATAGTTGTGTTCCCTTATTCAAGAAATTACGAATTCATCCTTTGCCATGCTTATACATAAGGGAGGTGTGCGTTTTTGTGCACACTCATTTGTATCATTTCCGAAAGCGAGGGAAAGCTACGCAAAGAGAGACGAGACTGAAAGGGAGGAACCTTCTACTAAAACCGCGATGTTGCAAAGTAATTTATAAGCGCAATATCTTTAATATGTGCATAGATTTATATAACAGAGTACCCGAAGAGATACGATCTCTTCAGGGGAATTTATTTAAAAGCAAATTAAATAGCTGGCTTCTTGACGAATGTTTTTATAGCGTGAAATATTTTCTCGAGACATGTAAAATTAGATAATTTGTAAAATTTTATATTATTTTAATTATTTTTGACTGGTTAATTTATATTTTGTGTAAATTTCAATTTTAATCTAAATATTTGCACGCCTGTATGTGGGCTGAATACATGACTGAGTACTGGACAAACAATAATAACATCCATTTGAATACTGTATTCTTAGCAAATAAATTCATTTCATTTCATTTCACAGTCACTTTAGCAGCGACACTAACGCCATCTATGTACTAATTACATATCTATGTATCTATATTATCTATGTAAAAGAAACAAAAATATGGAGTTGAAATAAAAAATACAAAAAGACTCCAAATAGTAATCTTGACTTGACATCCGTGTTTTTTTTTCATGTTTTTTAGACGCGCGGTTCAAAAGATAGAGGGGCTCACCCCTGGACACATTTTTATGATCTTACGGAGTGAATACCGTAAAACGGGGTGAATAGAAATTGCGGGGTGATTAGAAATATTCTCAGGATTTTCTTTGTATGGCTACACAAAACACCATTACCACTAAAGCCAATTACTTTAGTTTTTAGTATTAAGTTAAATATTTGTTTATTTTGCTTGCAACACTCTATAGTCATGAAGTTAGTCAGAAGTATTACATATTTCAGTGCAAAGAGAGACGTCACCAAGGTAAGAAATAACAGTTGTAAAAACTTTTTTATAATACCGATTTTAGTGATAATTATAGTGTAGTGGCATTTTCATCTAGTTAACCGGTGTCTGGACTGTCTAAATAATGAAAAACTTTACCGAGTTTATTCGTATTCACTTGTAATTGTACAAAAGTAATTTCATAACCGTTTCGGATAGAAATTGAGGTGAATAGACACGGCATACGGGGTGACTAAATGCGCTATATGGGGTGATTAGGCACGATGTATGAAGTGAGAAGACACGACAGTGGGGGTGAAAAATAACGACGGAAGGGGGTAATAGAAATGGTTCTCAAAATTTCCAGGCCTCTACAGTAATGTACTATTATTCTTTTTATTCCTTTGACAAGGTCCTATCACCCGCATATTTTATTTTTCACAATTATGACAACCCTGACGGAATTTGAGTGAATTCTCTATTCACCCCATATGTCGTGTCTACTGACCTCGTTTTACGGATTTGTAAAAATCTTGTGTTTTTTTTTTAATTTTCGCTATACTTACCAAGAGCAATAAGGCTTATTTTTCTGAAGCAAACTCGGAGAGCTTGTTGGGACTCGCAAAAGAAACACAATCTTAGGTCCTTTACTATTTAAATTAATTCTTAAAAATAGGTTGAAAGTTCAAAATCGTGTCTATTCACCCCGTTTTACGGTATCTCCGAAAATATTCACTTTATCAAAAAATGGTTTTCGCAAATCTGTATTCATTTTCAAATACCTATCGAACAATACCCTACAACATAGGGTGTAAGTGAAAAAAAAAACGTCCTCTCTTTACGTGTAGGTATGGGAGGTACCCTAAAAAATTGTTTTTTATTTATTTTTTATTTACCAATGTCCGCGTGAATGAATGATGTGTATATTGAATATTGAAAGGCCAAAGTCGGGTTTCCATAATAAGTCGGCCCTTACATCAAATGGGCTTGTTTTTTTTTAAAGTACTTCTTATAGTGAAGAATATTTATGTTGAATATGAACACCCTACTTGTGACGGGTGGATTTTTGATATGAAGTACTGCCTGGAAAATTTTGATATTTAGGCAAGTAGTAGACCAATACCGTTACCGTATACCATTCATGTTTTTTTTTTACTTACTTAAATTAATCAGTAAATAGTGGTAGCTTTATTGGTTTATGTTAAATGTATTTTCTCTATTTTTAAGAACCATGTACCGTTTGTGCCCAAACAAACATTAAAACATGAAACAATATATGGTCTATTTTGAGAAAAAATCTAGAGGTCATTACTTCACAATCACATAAAAAAAAACTTTTGTAACTAGTATTAATTTTTTGCAAATCTATATAAAGAACATCATTTCAAAATGTGAAGTAAATCGCTCGAATATATACAGAAAAAAAATACATTAAAAGAAATCTTAAAAATAATCTTAAATCAAATACTGCCATAAGAAGGATGTTCATCTCTCTATCTGTATATAGAATACAATACTCTTTATTGTACACCAGAAATAGTAAGCGATACAGAAAACAAATACACAGATACTTTATTAATATGATTATGCATTAAAGCTTTCAATCAAACGTGAAACTGCCTATAACGATTATGAAAAAATTGGAGAAGTAATTGATGACCTTATTCCCTCGAAAACGATTCATACTAGTAATAATTATCCAACATGGTATTCGCGTTCATTGATAAAATTGATTAAGAAAAAGAATAAGATACACAAGAGGTGGAAAATTTATGGAAGGACTTCTGATTATGACGCTTTCTCAGATCTGCGTTCTACAATAAAAGAAATGGAGGTTTCCTGTTATAACTTATTTATAACAAGAACCGAGGAAAACATTCGTCATAATTCTAAGGCATTTTGGACATATATTAAATCAAAAAGTAACAACAGTGGTATTCCCGATACAGTTTTTTTAGGAGATAGGGTTGCTTCTGATGGGCAATCAATGGCATTCCTTTTCAACAACTTCTTTCAATCGGTTTTTGAGAATAACGATGCCATTCCTGAGAACCTTGCTACTATATCGGAACTTAGTGCCTCTTGTCCAGTTAATCTCATTAAAAATATTAACGTGAATTCATCACTAGTGGAAAAATATCTTAATAATCTTGATGTTACCAAGGGAAGTGGCCCTGATGGAATTCACCCTGTTTTTTTGAAGCGATGTAGTAAATCTTTAGCTTTTCCAATTTCTTTGCTTTTTGCTCTTTCATTAAATTCGGGAATAATGCCTCTTACTTGGAAGCGTTCTATGGTTGTTCCTGTTTTTAAAAATGGTGACAAACATGACGTGAAAAATTATAGAGGGATCTCTATTCTTTCAGTGATTCCGAAAATTCTAGAAAAGATAATCTATGACACATTATATCATGTAATAAGACCACTGCTCACTACTCAACAACACGGCTTTGTTGACAGGCGTTCGACAGAGACTAATCTCTGCGAATTCCTTGATTACGTTCAGAGGGCTATGGATGGAGGTTTTCAGGTTGATGCTATTTACACAGATTACTCTAAGGCCTTCGATAAAATTTCACATTCTATGTTAATAAAGAAAATTATGAGTCTTGGTATACATGGGAACTTACTAAGTTGGTTAATGTCCTACCTACGTGATAGATCTCAAGCTGTAACGGTCAAGGGTTATGTTTCCAGCTTCATTAATGTCTCTTCAGGCGTACCTCAGGGGTCCCATCTCGGTCCCTTATTATTTAATATTTTCATTAATGACGTCGTGTCCTGTTTTCATCACTCAAAAATCTTACTGTTCGCTGATGACACAAAAATATTTACTCTAGTGAAATCAGTCGATGATTGTATCAATCTGCAACATGATTTGAATAGGCTGGGAAGTTATTGCTCTTCTAATATGCTTCAACTAAATGTCGACAAATGTTGTACAATTTCTTTTTCAAGAAAGCGGGATCCTGTACATTTTAATTATTCAATAATGAGTAAGTCTCTCAAAAGGGTATCTGAAGTTAAGGATTTAGGAGTGTACCTGGATAGCGAATGTCAACTATCTTTACATGTTGACAAAATTGCGTCAAAAGCTTACAGAATGCTTGGCTATGTCTTCAGGCAGAGTAAAGATTTTAAGGATCCACGGACCCTAATCTTATTATATAATGCATTTGTTAGATCGCATCTGGAATACGCGTCTGTGGTTTGGAGTCCTCATTATTTGGTGCACATCAACACTATTGAGCGCATACAAAATAAATTTAGGAACTGGTTGAAGTTTAAGTACAAGTCTTTTAACTGTGATGGTCTTGTGAGTCTGCAGTTGCGAAGGGAAAGGAAGGATCAAACGTTTTTATTTAAATTGTTAAACCACTCAATTGAATCGCATTACCTTCTAAGTTTAATCTCCTTCAGATGTCCTACCTTCCGTACTCGATCTAACCACTTGTTTGCTGTTCCTTTCTGTCGCACTAAATATTTTAAAAATACATTTCTCAATAGAGCGTGTCTAACCTACAACAAGAAATATTCACATGTTGACTTGTTTAATATGCATCTGAGCAAATTTGTTTCTACAATCAATGTAATTAACAATTAAGTAACTAATAATAATTTTACACATGTAATTTTTTTTTTTTTCGTAATTTTCTAATGTTCGTTTGTAGTCGTTATGCAGTGACATTGAATGTTTAAGTTAGTGTGACTTGTGTTCATCTCTCTATCAGTATGAGTTGTGTAAGACCGCTGCATATACACCGTGGGCCCGAAAAACCCGAGGGATTTTAACAGGGTATTTCTGACGATAATACGAGTAAAAAATGTTATATGAACATAGGTTCAATTATGTACTTTAATTAAAATTATTTTTTAGAACAAAATAATTCAATTAAGCTTAGCACGGCCTTGTGAACAAGTCTTTAGTTAAGAGAGTGAGTAAGAGGAACCAATCTTTAGTAGAGAAACAGAGTAAGCGAACATGACACTTCACGAGTCGCTCCGATATCATACGATGCCCGAGTCAATGAGTGCAGTGTGGTTCATGTCATGTGACATGTTATTGTTTACTAGTTTGTGACAACAAATGTCATAACATGCTTGTATTGAACTGAATTAAATGAAAATATCTCAATTTGTTCATTCATAACCCACAAATTTAAAAAAAACTTTATTTTTGGTGTTTCTAGAAAAATACATTTCATTCTCTTCACCATAACCGGTAGAATAACCGTCTATGTGTATCCACGAAGGTGGAATGGTGCGGTACGCGACGAGTGGGAAATCTTCTCCGGTATTCAGCAACTGCTCTTTGCGAGTTGCCGTTACAAAACCCATAAATGAAATGGATGTCCGCTAAGTGAGCAGGAGGATAATTCGGCATAGCTATTTATTATTTATTACACTTTATTTGCAATACCGACTGTTCTAGCAAAAATAGGATTTAACACCGACCGTGATTTGATCTGACGTGACAATCAGTAATCATTTTTAACGTTGACATTTAGTAACATCTATTTCATGATATCGGCCAGTTATTATAGCATAGGTAAATACAAATAGTTTGCACTCTCGCAACTCGCGATTCCTATCGCGATAGAAACAATCTTAAGTTTTAGCGATAAGTGCGGAGTACTAATTGTGATTAAGTCAAGAAAAAGATATTATAATTACACGGCTATGCAGCAGTCTGTTACTCAACTCAGTTTTAAGTCGCATCTTCAATATCGGTAGAAATAACCATGATAATGAAACCTACTTGTAGTTGGATATCAAACTTAAATACTGCCAACTGGCCAGAAAGCATGCCATTAGTATGTCTGCGTTTAAAAATATTAAGTGGTTAAACATACTACGTCACATACTTAGGGTGTATTACACTTGAGATTTTTCTACTTATGATTTTTCTTAAATAACGATTATCTCAAAAACGGGTTGTTATAGGACTATATGTTATACTACTTTATATACTCCAATTAGGCTCTAAAATCGATGGTTAAAATCCCTCGGGTTTTTCGGGCCCACGGTGTATATTCTGCGTATATTCTTAATATCTAAATATTTTCATCTTTAACTTTTAATTTATATCTAGTTAGTTAATCTATCCTCTCTGAACAAATCTGTTAAACCTATTAGTGGAAACTGTTTTTGGCTTTTTTGATAAAAATGTGTGATAGTGTATTTTGTAATATTTTATGCTGTTTGTTTCCCAATAAAGAAAAATAAAAAAAAAAAAAAATAACCGACGTCTAGTACGGGAGCTATGCCTGAATAAAAGTAGGCGGCCGAAAATTTTTTCAGTAATATGACAAAACCACCAACTTGGAAATGCGAACCTCTTTAAGTCTTTCCGTATCATAATATAATACTGGATACAAAGCTGCAAGAATTTATTAACCTCATCTAGTTTAGGAACCATACCAGATTTAAAGAAACCGGCGTAACTTTTTTTGTAATAAAATGAGAATAATAACATGTTGGAAATGCAAACCTCTACAGTTTTTTGTAGCATATTATTACGCACTACGCCTACTTTTATCAGGGCGTAGCTCCCGTACTAGACGTTGGTTATGATGAAACGTGTTTTCAAATTGATTTTTTTTTTGTTATGATTTTTTTTCAACCGACCACTTTAATTCTACTATTTCTTCTAAACTAAACGTGCGTAATAACATGCTTTAAAAATCTAGAAAGTTTCGAATTTTATGTTGTTTGTTATTCTCGTTTTATTTTAAAAAAATACACTGCTTTCTTTAAATCGGGTGTGGCTTCTGAACTAGATGAGGTTAGTAAATTCTTGCAGCTTTTATCAAAAAGCATTTAGTATCTAGTATTGTATTATGGAAAGACTTAAAGACGTTCGCATAAATTTCCAAGTTGGTCGTTTTGTCTTATTACTGCAAATTTTTTCGGCCGCCTATTTATATTCAGGCGTAGCGCCCGTACTAGACGTTAAATAAGATAAATTAATAACACGGAAGAAAACTTTAATCGGTGATTTATAAGAAGAATAAATAAATTAATAAAGAAAAACCGGCCAAGAGCGTGTTGGACACGCCCAAAATAGGGTTCCGTAGCCATTACGAAAAAATTAAGTAATATTTTTCTAAGGATTTCGTATTTTATACGGAATTTTCCAAGTTTAGGTATATTTTATACCCTACGCTGCTATTTACTCATAAACTACTAAAAGTTCTCAAGCAAACTTAGCCGTTATAGTTTTCCTTGGAAGTTTGATATACTGACTCCCATTCTGAATTTTTTTTAATTTTTCGTCCCACCGGTTTAGATTTTAGAGGGGGGGGGGACGCTCGATTTTTATGAAAATTTGAACTTTAAAGTTGAATATTTCGCAAACAGATGACTGAATCGAAAAATCGTTTTAGCAAACCCCTAATGGTTTTACAACACCTATCCAATGATACCGCACACCATAGGGTTGGATGAGAAAAAAAAAATCACCGCCACTTTACGTCTATGGGAGGTACCCTAAAAAAATATATTTTTGAATTTTTAATTGTACTTTTTTGTCGGCATAATTTACCTATTATATCCATGCAAAATTACAGCTTCCTAGCACTGATAGTCTCTGAGCAAAGCCGCGGACGGACATACAGACAGACAGACATGGCGAAACTATAAGGGTTCCGTTTTTGCCATTTTGGCTCCGGAACCCCTAATAAACGGTGAAACGGTATTATGTCTAGGCATTTTCACAGTCTTTCAAAAATAAACCAGTAGTTAGGCACTCCAAAAGCAATAACAATATACATAGCATATTTGTTTTTTGTCAACTGTATTTTACTTATTTTGTACAATAAAGAGTTTACATACATACATACAATAAGTAATAACAAAAACTGGCCAAGAGCGTGTCGAACACGCCCAAAATAGGGTTCCGTAGCCATTACGAAAAAATTAAGTAATATTTTTCTAAGGATTTCGTATTTTATACGGAATCTTCCAAGTTTAGGTATATTTTATACCTTACGCTGCTATTTCCTCATAAACTACTAATAATTGTCAAGCAAACATAGCCGTTATAGTTTTCCTTAAAAGTTTGATATACTGACTACCATCCTGAATTTTTTCAAATTTTTCCACCCACCGGTTTAGATTTTTAGAGGGGGGACGCTCGATTTTAATGAAAATTTGCACTTTAAAGTTGAATATTTCGCAAATGCTTTACTGAATCGAAAAATCGTTTTAGCAAACCCCTAATGGTTTTAAAATACCTATCCAACGATACCCCACACTATAGGGTTGGATGAGAAAAAAAAAATCACCGCCACTTTACGTCTATGGGAGGTACCCTAAAAAAAATTGTTTTTGATTTTTTAATTGTACGATTTTATCGGCATAGTTTACTTATATATCCGTGCAAAATAACAGATTTCTAGCATTGATAGTCCCTGAGCAAAGCCGCGGACGGACAGACAGACAGACAGACAGACAGACGGACAGACAGACAGACATGGCGAAACTATAAGGGTTCCGTTTTTGCCATTTTGGCTCCGGAACCCTAAAAATCAACTAAGTACTTAAAACAGTAACGCAACAATGAACAATAACAAAATGAACAATAACAAAAATCAAACTCGCGACGCAAAAAATAAAATATACTCGCGGCGACTGTAGTTTCCACTCATGAACCAAACGTGTGTTGCTTAGAAGCACTCGGCGCACACAGGCGCACGAATAAACATGGCGAGCGCGGTGAGGCGCAATGTGGGTGTACTCTCCCGTCCCTACCTGCTCACATCCCGCAGATACCGATAACGCGCTACTGGGACGACAATCGTCTTATGTTGAGAGCGAGCTAAAAGTTTGTCGCGGGCGGCGCGGACTATACCTACAGTCAATTCAATCAGGTTATAGGTATCAGTTATTTTGTTAGAATCTCGGACTTTTTTTAATGTACCCATCTGAAATAGTTCTTGGTGTTTTCGATGGAAAATACACATGCAGTTTTTTATAAAATTAAATATCGTAATACATTTTGAGAAAATGTTTATATTAGTCTCGGCTGGAATAGCGATTGCTGGCTTTGTATAGTTAAACGGAGTCGCAAGTTCGTTCGTTTAATACTCTCACTCAGCCAGCAAATGCCTACTTCCATACCACGACAATACCTGTATTATCTCATATGAACGCTTCCCATACATGAAATCGTACCGAACGAACGTGTTTGCGCGCGTAAACACCCGTGCGTGGCCCCCGTCCGCCGCCGCTCGGCCGCGTCTGCACGTTTCGACCACAACCATTTGTTTTTATGTTTTATTCCTTTAAATATCGTGGGCGAAAATGACACAAATTTACAATGTCGATTTATCATGCATTTATGATATAGAATATGTGAACTGTAATAACTGTAATATTTTTTTAAAGCATTTGTAGGTTAAGAAAACAAAATAATTTGAAATCTTAAAATTGCGTGGTCTAATTTGACACAATTTTTTTTAATGGGCGTATGTAAGTAGTCTGAAATAGGAAATAAATATTTCATAAACTGTAATTTTTTTTTTCACACTTTTTTTACATACTGACTCTATAACAGTTTGCACTGGACGAAAATGACACAACTTTGGTTTACAGACTCCAAAGGCTATCCTAGATATGATGCCATAATTATTTTTAACTTTAAATTTATTTTGGGAGATTTATTCAAATAAAAAAAAAACAAACAAAAATCTTCGAATTGCTGAAAATGCAGGCGACAAAAATGACACAAATCGCTATAATAAGCTTTATAGATACAACTGTACCCACAGGCAAAAAATAAGAAACTTTAGAATTCTTGAAACCTGTCACCTCTAAATAATGTACTCCTGCCGGCCTAAATAGGCCCAACCACTAGCACAGTCATGGGCAAAGATATCGACACGGCCAAATTTGCAAAAATATGTATACACGGCCTTAATATAATATAAAGTACATAAAGTCGTGTATACATATTTTTGTAACTTTGGCCGTAGCTATATCTTTGCCCTTGACTGTACCTGTACCACGGCTAACTATCTCAATAATGTTTTGGTGAACGTTTCTCAAGGGCACTAAAATAATAATTTGATCATAACGTATGTAATATTTATTATATTTCAAAAAAAGACTGACAGATTCTTTCTTGTTATCATGCTCACAAAGAGTTTGGCGCCGTTTCTGCTTAAATTATAATAAAATTCTAACATAGATCTGTAGGTATACACCAAGAGCTAGCGACACTATTGTAGAGTATTTTTATGGTGATTCTTATGACACCTGTAATTATAGCTGAAAATGGTATCAAAACAGTCGACAATGTCTTTAGACACAGGTTTACAAGTATAAATAGGTATCACGGGGCAATTGACCTAGTCCCAAAGTGAGCAAAGCTTGTGTTATGGGTACTAGGCAACGGAGAAATACGAAGAAAGAAAGAAAGAAATACTTAGAGAAATACGTAAATATACATTCAACACCAGAGAATACAGAATATTTTAATTTCATTAAAAATCTGCCATAACCCCAAACGAAACCTGGGACGTAACTAGCCAATTCGACGAGAATATTTGATCAGCAAAATAAATCATTACATTAATTTAGCATTAACTTCTAAGTATATTATTTTTTCCGATGTTGTAAATACGAAAGTAGGTATGTATTTGTTCGTTACCCTTTCAAGTTAAGACGGCTTGACGAACACACTCACATTACTGGAATAATCAAACTGGAATAAACATGGGTAACTTTTCACAATCAGAGTCGCGAAAGTAGAGTCAGCAAAAATATATTTTTTTTATAAACATTTAACCCGTTCGCTCTCGGACTAGGGGTATTAAGGGTGTCTGGACGGGTATATTTTAGACAGCCCCAGGGGTGTCGGGTAGGGAAACTCATTCCTATTATTTGGCAGTATTTTGCGGACGGGAAAAAATGATAGCGTAATTTAAGTTGTATATGCGAGGACTTTACTGACTTTTACGAATGTATTTTTTGCATTTATACCTTTATTCATACTAATTACAAATGAGAAAGTCTGTTGTGTCTGTGCTTTCTGTTTGTTACCTCTTTACGGTTAAAAAGTTGGTCAGATTGAAATGAAACTTGGTATGGAGATAATTTGACACCCTGGGAAGGATATCGGATAGTTTTCATCCAAGAGAATGGTACAGCTCCTGCGCGATAGCTGTAAACGTATTCTTTCTTTGAATAAATGTTTTCTTTCTTTTTCTTTCTTTGCAGTAGAAATCGTAGGTAGTTAATATTAGCAGACAACAACTATATGTTATAGTATCAATACCTATAGTAAGGAAGATTTTAGTCGTTCATATGAACATAGGGGCAGGTTATCTCAAGAATAGCTGATTTTTTTTAAGTTCTTACACTAAACTCTACTATTTCAGAATAACAGGCTACTTTGTATTCCGTAAAACGCGCCAAGTTCAAGTGGGATTCTGACTTAGTTGCGGGCAACAGTTAGTTAGTTATGACGTTAGAGGTGTTTCCTCACTTTGAGCATTCTCTAGCATGTAACATTTAACGAGCACATCACTGATTGAGGAGAACCGAGCATTACAGTCATTAAAGTTAGTGAGGCAATATTGTAACGTAATAGGTACTCGGAATCACGTTCCTATTGTTACATTGCAAGTGAATGCGGGTGATGAGGGAGTACCTTAAAAGGGCTGTGTTTATGGGTCATAACCCTCATTTGTCATAATAGTTCGTGCTAAACAATCGATCGAACGAATTTTAAAACTCAAGAGAAATCGCTCTACATGCGGGTGTATGTATCCCTGTAATATAACGCGAAATAAGGATACAATAATGCATCCTTATTTCCCTTGGTCACGCTATTTGAGAAGACTAACGATTTGATTCATCTCTTAGTAAGTTTTCTAATTATTACGGAAAACTAAATTCCGAAAGTTGCGTAAAAAATTTGAAAAATTGAGATTTACACAAAACTTTTTTCTTTTTATTCGACTGAAAGGAAAACGAGCAAGTGGGTCTCCTGGTGTTAAGAGATCACCACCACCCATAAACATCTGCAACACCAGGGGTATTGCAGATGCGTTGCCAACATAGAGGCCTAAGTTGGATTACCTCAAGTGCCAGTAATTTCACCGGCTATCTTACACCTTTACTCACACCACACAAGGTTCAAGGCAAAAAAATATACGATATCATTATTATGCCAAACGATACTATGCGATAAGTAATCATGATAAAAAAATTATACCAAAAAAGGTAGAAACGTGAGATAAAGATAATTGCTTGGTAATAGTACTTTATTAATATCCACTACTTTTGTTCTAAAACAAACACAAATATCAAATCAGATGTGAGATCCGACGAACTTTGTTACAGGGTGTTCCGGATACGCCAATTGGCTTCAATCACGGTTCGGTATCCGAGTTAGCTCGCGTTCACAGGATGTTCATTAGAACACAATCAGTGTAATGAACGTTGATTATAACCTTGTTTACTCGCCATTTATATTCCGGCAATGCAACGCATACTTTCGAGCAGGTTTTATATGTACTGTCCTGAAATAAGCCCAAGTTTTTATATTCTGAGCATGAGCAACGGCGAATTTTCAAAAATGTGATGTGTGAACTCTCTTTATTTAAGCTCTGAGAGTCTAGGGAGTCGTGACTACTTTTATAAAAGCGCGTCGCTCAAAATCGATAGTTTTTCTGAGTAAATTTTATGAACATTGAAAAATGAAGATGAAATGAAAAATATTTGAAAAAAAAATTAAGAATATTAATTGCTGTTAATTAAGACATCTTATGTCTACTAACCTGTGAGATCTTCTATTAAGTTTACAAAGAAACCTGTGCCAGGAGATCCCGCTCCTCCCCAGTCAGACCTTTTAATTTTATCTAATATGCAATACATAAAATACAAAATAATTTAACAACAAAAGTACCAAATAGAAACATATATATGTGTGTGCTAGTGCGCGTTCGTGTGCGTGTGCGTGTGTGCGCGCGCGTGTGTGTGTATGTATGTAAGTACATGCATAGTTGTTATAACATTAAGTATTTCAAAGGTAAATTTTGTTGACATTTGATTTGAGATATGCCAAATGTCAAGCAAATCCCTTCAGTAGTTTTTGCGTGAAAGAGTAACAAACATCCAAACGTCCATCCGTACAAACTTTCTCGTTTATAATATTAAGTAGGTAATAAGATTTTTCACCAGTGCCGGCACATTTTACATTCAACTTGCATTACAATAGTAACAACAATACCAAGGCTGTTAAAATTAATAATTCTTCCCCCACGTCGCAGCAACCGCATCGTGCATTACAAATTCACATCCAAACAATGCTAACGAACGTTGCAGCAGACAAACGTAAATAGAATATGTCTACTTTGAACATGCAGTTGAATAATCTAATACTGATGTAATTAGAGCTAGATGAACTAAAAGAATTTCCTTGCTCACCCGCGACCTTACGATAGGTAATCTCATACCAAACACGCGTGTTCATGCAGTTCCACCACCTCGACACTGTAAGAACACAAACAAATTACACAAACCCGTCTATCACCACCACCACATCACACTAACGCGTTTTGAACTCAACCAGAGCACATCTTCAAAGTAACACACCGTACACCATGCTACCAGTCGTTAGACTAAAATAAGAACATAAAATTAGACGTTGTAAATAAGAGCTAGTAATAAAAACAGTAAATTAAAAATATCAAAAACCCGACTTCCTTAAAATTACTATTACAGAAATTTGTTGTAGCTAACTTAAAGTTCAACAGTCAGGACCCACTTAAATCGTGACGCTCAAAAATTCTTACCTACTGGGGTCCCGACTGTTGAACTTTAAGTTAGCTACAACAAATTTCTAGCTTACTAGACTTGTTTTCTTCTTTTTAGTATTTTTAAGGCAGTCGGGTTTATCAATTTTTAAATTTATTGTTTTTAAAAAATCGCAACCTCATATAAGTATACATCCAATTTCACATATAAGAATAAATAAGTATACCGTTTCCACAGAGAAGTAAGGCAAGTCCATCATTGACTATCTCCAGTTCATTTCATGTTCCTAAGTTTGCAGCAAATGAACTTGATATTCTCCACCGTTCATGTTCTACGTGCATAATTAATACTCGGATGGTAGAGGGGGAGGGGGGGAGGTAGTGGCAGATGTAGCGGGTAGAACAATGCTAACATGTGCTGCATGCCGTGTGCACTTCCTGAATTTAGAGGGCTCTTTGTCATTAGGGCTACAAGAGCAGCGATTTTTGGCTTCGCTTCAACCAGATATGTGCGAGAATGTGTTGTGAGGAAAGTGTTTTTCATAGACCAATAGAAACGCGAGGATAGGTAAATGAAGCGTTCAAAGATATAGATTACACTAGATAACGCAAACACCTCAATATGAATGAAAACCAATTGCGTCACTTTTTATATCTAATGTGATGTCTCAAGCGCGAATTAGCGACGTGAATTCCCAGATGTCCGCGCAAAATCGATTCAATTGCGCCACCCGCCCTCGCCGTGGGGCTCGAGTCAGTCACTAGTCATGATTAGTCAGTAAGCGGTCAGTCTTTGTATGGGGCCAACCCCTACGTTTGGTCGGTGTTCGGACACGCGGAGTAGATGCATTTGCGTAACCTAAGTGTAATCTATATCTGTGGAAGCGATTCTATTGATTCATGAAAAACTAGTCGCAATAACCTCGCACATCTCTGGTTGCAATTGCAACGCAATCAGTGAATACGATCGCAAATATCAGCGCGTTAAGCCGGGTAAACCCTAATCTAAAGAAAAGAAAAAAAAGAAAAAAAAAAGAAAAGAAAAGTCGTGCAAGTTGCAATATACGAGTATTTAACTATTTAAATAACGAGTTTGAAGTCGTCAGTCCAGCGCCGCAATGTAATGCAACTTGCACGATTTTTTTTGCTAGTCTAAACCAGCTTTAGACAGTACGACCCCAGTTTTCGTGGCCATCTCTTTCACACAGGTTAGCAGTCAGATACCGTCACAAAGGGTTTGCGATCTATTGCACTTTTTTCAACACAGTGGGAACGCTATTTCACTTTTCATGTGTTTTTTAAAGCCTAAAAACGTCGACGCCTTTTGTCTCGATATTGGAGTAGAATTCTAAGCCCGGATGACTCACGTTTTACGAGTAAATCGAGTTTAGCTCGACACAATGTTTGTTAGAATGTTTAATCCTACTTGTTAGCAAATGTGAAAGTGATTTTTTTAGATTATTTTGTATTTTCTAGGTCTAAGGGTTTAGATCCTAAAACCCCCATAAATTGGTTTATTTAATTAACTACTGATTTTATTGACATTAAATTGGGTTAGTATCATTTCGTCTAAAAAAATAGCTGGTCTAAGTAGCAAGTGTTCTAAAAAGCAACTGGTCCTAACTTGTTTTTGTCGACAACTTGAAAAAACACAAGTAGGTTAGGTTAGAGTTGCGTCAAGGCGCGAAGCACCTCAGCCACGCGGAGTAGGAGCTCCGCGAAGCGAAGCTCCGTCGATTTTGAGTCAAAGAATGTTTCGACCTCTTGCTACTTAGACCAATTTGCTAATTTGCTACGTAGACCAGCCTTTTAGACTAAATGATACTTACTACGTTATCCCCTAAAATCTCCTTTTTAGGATTCCGAATCCGAAGGGTGGACAAATGGAGCCCTATTAATGGGAATGGGAAAACTAAAATGTGCGAGGCCGTGTTTGACTCCATAATTAAATATTCTACGCCACAGGTCAAACCACCGCCATAGTTGTGTATTTGCTATCGCATTTTATCATACCTTTAGAAACTTCAAAATTAAATTCAATTGAGTATTCAGTAACAGAGTCAAAAGTGTTAAAACCATCGCCAGCAAATTAAATATTCATAGCAACGAACGACTAGAATTGAATTCTGAACTACAGTGAACAGCGGAGCAATTTGTTTTCGGGATAAGCAATAAATATGATAAATTTCTTCAAATAGTTACGAGGAAAAGCTACTTGAAAGTAAAATGTAATTTTAGTAATGTAGATAACTAGAATTACTTTTCTTTAGAAGTTATCTATATGTGGATTGATTTCGGATTTGGAAGCAATTATTCATTTATTTCGACGTTCAATATAGGTAACTAATATTAAAACATAAGGAACTCAATTTTATAACCCGCGTCTAATCGCATAAAACATTATATTCAGCAGGTTTAATTTAAGTTTTTCACTAAATTTCCCAAGTTTTGTCAAGAACAGATTTTAATAAATATAATTTTATGAGAATTTCTAAAATTACACCATGGTCTTCATTTACGTTTCGTGAAAAATACTTGTGCAAGGTTTCATGTCTCTGATCTTGTGATTTACGTGCCTAAAACATCAATTTCGTATGAATATCAGGGCAAAAACTAGGCTGTGTGTTATTCTGTGCAATTCATTTATGTGTGGGCTTTTTCTTGGAAACATAGTGCGATGGTTTCATTATGCGAAATGAATCTTATGCCAAGTATATTTTATGCGAAGTAACTATTCGGTTAAATAAGTTTATGCGTGTTCTGCTAAGCGAGTTTCGGGCAACCAAGATTGCGCCAGGTAAGGAGGACCCTAGCAGGGCTACTACGAAACTCGAAACTCGAAGTTCGTGTCGTGCGGTCCCTCTGACACTACTATTTAATACGAAAGCGAGAGGGACGGTACGATACAAACTTCGAGTTTCGTAGTAGCCCTGCAGTGCTTAGCTCGATGAGTAACCACTACCAGGACTCGTTGTTCACCGGCATAGTAGATAACATCAAACGTATAATGATAATAGACCTTATTTTTCGGAGTAAGAGCTTAAAATCAAAATATCTTTACTACGATAAGGTAACTCAATTATTCTTCATTGCTCGATCTCAATGGAATCCATTTACGGACCGCGAAAGATTAGTTTCAATTGAAAAAAAAAATGCTCCAGTCTTCACTTCGAAACGATCGCACGTTCAAATTGTTAGTTGTAAACTCAAGAGACCAGAATAAATGGCAATTTTGCTTACACTAACTGGCGAATATAATAAATCAAATCATTCTGAATCCCAATAATTTTTAATGTAATCTAGGCTTGTGGAGTAATTTTTGTTGAGCCGTAAATATTTCATTCAGTATTTTTTTAAGTCTTAAAGTAGACTGAAGTGTGGGGTGTCGAGTCTGCCTAGCAGCGCGAGTCCTTCGAACTACCCGCATTTGATCACAAAAGTACCGTCATTCGTATCTCAAATACACGCACTTGGTCATTTATTTGGTCGTTTGTGGTATTTTGACTCTGAGTGAAAATCACGAAAGTTTAAAACGTTAAAGCGCTTATTTGCCAAAAGCCATAGATAGAATCTAGGCCATTTATTTGATTCAGACAAAGCAAACATTCGTACTTTGGGACTGTTTATACAGCGTACCCTACGTTGGACTCATAGAACAGTTACTTCAGGAGCTGGTAACGCATGGTCCCTTCAGTCAAAGAATGATTAAATCGTTCAAAAGGACGTATTTATCTAGTACTAACTGTTACGGTTCGGTTATCGCTATCCCGCGAGAACTATGCAAATTTTCCGGGATAAAAAGTATCCTATGTTCTTCCCCGGGACTCAAACTACTTACGTATACTTACAGAATTTCGTCTAAATCGGTTCAGCGGTTTAGATATGATGAAGTAACAAACTCACAAATAAACAAACAGACTTACAAACTCTCGCAAATATAATGTTAGTGGGACAGTGGTATGAGATCATACAGTATGATTGATTAAACGGAATAGAAAAATCAAAAGGAAGCGAGTACCGAAAATACCAGTAAGTACTAAAACGGTACACTTACATTACTCTTTTTGTGTAGTTAGTTGTACCTAGTAATGAGTTAGAGGTTCATACTGAAAACCAGTTTTGTGGCTTGTCGTGACAGCATGCTGAGTATGGTTATTTTTGCTTCTTTCGGCAAAATGTTTTCTTTTCTTTCTTTCTTTTTAAAATTATGTAAAGTTATCGTATTATTTTGTTTTTATTTATTTTTCTTGTTGTATTTTTGCTACGCAGAGCCCTGGTGCCAGTTCTCGTTATAAGTGCTCCATGGTTACACCCAATTTTTCCGACATCAAGGTTAATTTAACTTTACCCAAACAAGGCCCTTTCGGTAAGATTTAAATCCCGGATAGAATTATGAATTCGGTTAAAAGTTTTCTTTTTATGACTCTCAAAGGAATTAAGCATACAAATTATTTTCGTACACGCTGTGAGAGATTCAATGAACAGAAGCGTTGTCTCGAGAGCCATTTGCTTTGAAATATGTTGATGATAATGGTTCTTATTGTTATGAAGTATCGACAAGATAATATACTGAGCGGCAAAAAAACTGGCACTCAAATGTATGACGAAATAGGTAATTTTGTATGAAGAGTGGGCCAAATTGCTTAAAGCTGTTGTTGTTAATATAAGCTGCAAAAAATATTAGAAAACAAAGGAATTCAGATCGAAGGTCACTGGGGCATGGGATCCCCTTAAGATACTTACAAGGAAAGTAATACCCAACTGAAGTTTGTAGGGGCACAGCAATTTATATTACATTCTTATGCATTAATTTCTTATACTACATTATACGTGGATTTCATCATATTATTATACCTTTAATACTACGTGCAAAGAGATACAAGACTTAGATAAAATAAAAAAAGCAAATTAGTTAACATTTTCGTGTGACAGTAGAAAAATTGAATATTTTTGAAAACCACTGTTATCTCTTATTTACCAAATCCACTTTATTTAGTTATCTATCTAAAATCGTACGCTTAAACTAAATCGTTTGGCCTGTAGAAAATCAATCAAAAAGTTGGGACCTCTTGATTTTGTTACTGTGATTAAGCAGCGAAAATTCTCCACAAAATTTACAAGTACTACAAATTTCGTGTAATTTGTTCGTAAACAAACTTGCTTGAATAAGGTTACAGCCATTACCAAGTTTCGCTCATAAAAGTACTCAAATGTAAGGCAAATGAAGTCAGTATTAATTTCCATAATCTATTGCGCTCGGTCATCAAAGAGGCTTGACGTTTTGTCGTGAACATTGCCAAGTTTTTTTACTTGTTTAATTACGAGTATTGCAGTGTCTACTATTTGATTTGATTGATGAAACGGGCTTTGTTGTAACTTTAATTTTTAGTTGCCAAAAATGAAACCCTAAGTAAGATGATTTTTACTGTCTGCCTGTATGTCTGTACGTCCGTCCATCAGTTCAGTCAAGACCCTTTCCTCAGGAGCGTGGTGATGTGTCAAGCTAAAACTAAAATTAATTACTCAGATCAATAGATCTAGATTGTAATAACAATACAATACAACCAAGGACAATTACAAACAACTAGGGAGTTACAGTGACAAATTAAAAACGTTTGTTGTGGTTTGTTAGTCTACATCTGGTAGCATGGTTGTGTTGCTCTGAAGATAAGCTCTGGTTGAGTTCGAAACGCGTTAGTATAGTGTGGTGGTGATGATAGATGGGTTTGTGTGATTTGTGTGTGTTCTCACAGTGTGTAGGTGGAGGCATTGCATAAACTTAGCTATCATAAGGTCGCGGGTGAGCAAAGAAATCCTTTTATTTCTTAAGTTAGAAATATATCATGACTGCTTAAAAATCCCTACAACCACTTTCATTTAGTATATACCTAAGTTAAATAAACATTGGTTTTTTGGGTGAGCGGTTAATTCCGACGGTGTGCCAAAAGTTTATCGATGAGGGCTACGGCATAAATGTCGCTAGTGTCGCTGCTTAAGGGAATGGTGCATAGGGGAAATTCGTGTATGTACCGTTGTCCGGCGGTGGTGAAGCGGTATAGCATGCGGCACGGAAAGGCGAGGACCTGGGTTCGATTCCCAGCGCTGGTCTTATTATTCTGGTTTTTCTGTGCATCTATATTTCAGTTTGTATTTTCAATCTAGGTTAAATAAACAAACGTATTTTTGCATTTCTATAACACTGACATTGACTCACGAATAGTCCGTCCAATTTAATTAACATACCGGACCAACAAAATAAGAATGTCTTCGGTATTCAATAAAGACTTCTTTTCGAACATCAAAGATGTAAGGAAATTACTTAGGTACTTTAATAACATGATACGGATCGCGTACAATTGCCTTCGTGATTGATTCAACGTTTGATAAATATTCGGTTAGAGTTACTGACGGGCGCTACGGCCTTCTATAGTTTCATGGGGTATAAGTTATGTCAGTTATTTGTGGGTATTGTAACAATAACCATTGTCTCTTGACGAGTGTCGTGGTTGGAAAATTTTTGTTAGGAAATCCCGAAATAAAAAAGACACTTGAAGCAAATGAAGAAAGGGCGAATGAGAGATACGAGTGGTGAAAAGTTAGGCAAAAAGCAATCCATAAATCGTAATTATCTTACAATCTCATTGACCACAACGTAAGATCCAGGTATAAATGTTACAATTAGGTGCTTAGGTACAATAACTATTATTATTAATCAAAAACAAAACATTCAAATAGAAATTCATAAAAAGAAATGATGTAGATACAATTGTTTTAATGTTATTTTGTTTTTGTCAGCACGAGTTTGTTCAGCGTAACTCAAAGTAAATTGGCAAGAGTTCGTATGAAATAACTACCAATTTTCAGTACATAATACTGGGAATACGTCTATATCTATCCGTTGCCTTATAGCTACCCTTACAAGCTCAGCTTAATTATTTGGGACCAGATCAATTGGTGCAAATTTTTCCACGAAATTTTTATTTTCTAAATCCATACTAATATTATAAATGCGAAAGTAACTCTGTCTGTCTGTCTGTCTGTCTGTCTGTTTGTTACGCTTTCACGCCAAAACCGCTGAACCGATTTGGATGAAATTTGGTACAGAGATAGAATAGACCTTGGAAAAGGACATAGGCTACTTTTTATCCCGATATTCCCACGGGATAGTGATAAAATCTCGAAATAAGAACCTCTGGGCTTAGAGTCATGAAATTTGGTATGTAGGTAGTTGGACGTATGGAATAACACATAGGTGACTTTTTGACCCAATATTCCCACGGGATAACTAGGGATAAGATCTCGAAATAACAACCGCTGGGCTTAGAGCCATAAAATTTAGTATGTAGGTAGCTGGACCTCTGGAATAACACGAAGGCTACTTTTTATCCTAATATTCCCACGGGATAGGGATAAAATTTCGAAATAAGAAGCTCTGGGCTTAGAGTCATGAAATTTGGTATATAGGTAGTTGGACGTATGAAATAACACATAGGTGACTTTTTGACCCGATATTCCCACGGGATAACTAGGGATAAGATCTCGAAATAACAACCGCTGGGCTTAGAGTCATAAAATTTAGTATGTAGGTATCTGGACCTCTGGAATAACACGAAGGCTACTTTTTATCCTGATATTCCCACGGGATAGGGATAAAATTTTGAAATAAGAACCTCTGGGCTTAGAGTCATGAAATTTGGTATGTAGGTAGTTGGACGTATGGAATAACACATAGGTGACTTTTTGACCCAATATTCCCACGGGATAACTAGGGATAAGATCTCGAAATAACAGCCGCTGGGCTTAGAGCCATAAAATTTAGTATGTAGGTAGCTGGACCTCTGGAATAACACGAAAGCTACTTTTTATCCTGATATTCCCACGGGATAGGGATAAAATTTCGAAATAAGAACCTCTGGGCTTAAGAGTCATAAAATTTGGTATATAGGTAGTTGGACGTATGGAATAACACATAGGTGACTTTTTGACCCAATATTCCCACGGGATAACTAGGGATAAGATCTCGAAATAACAACCGCTGGGCTTAGAGCCATAAAATTTAGTATATAGGTAGCTGGACCTCAGGAATAACACAAAGGCTACTTTTTATCCTGATATTCCCACGGGATAGGGATAAAATTTCGAAATAATAACTGCTGGACTTAGTCATGAAATTTGATATGTAGGGAGCTGCACGTCTGAAATAATACATAAGCGACTTTTTGACCCGAAATTCCCACGGGATATCAAAGGATAAAATCTCGAAGTAACAACCACTGGGCTTAGAGCCATGAAATTTGGTGTGTAGGTAGCTGAACCTCTGGAATAACACATAGGCTATTTTTTACCCCGATATTCCCACGGGATAGGAATAAAATTTTGAAATAATAACCGCTGGGCTAAAAGTCATGAAATTTGGTATGTAGGTAGCTGCACGTCTAGAATAACACATACGCTATTTTTTATCCCTATACTCCCACGGGATATTTCAATTGCCACTACCAGACCGATTAGTTTACGCGTGCGAAGCCGCGGGTAAAAGCTAGTTACTTATATACAGCTATGTATGTTTCTATAGGCCTTATGAAAAGATACAAAGTTGCTCAACGGGCTATGGCGAATTCTTTGTTCGGAATTTGTCTACGAGATCGAATCAGAAAAGAGCAGATAGGTAGAAGGACAAGGGTCACTCTCAAAGCCCAGAATAGAATAGAATTAGCTCGTAGATGTGACAATGACTAGGCCATATCACGGAGAACAGGATAGCCGCTAAGGTCGAAAAGTTCTCCAGTTCTCCAAAGGAGATTGCGGAGCGATAAGTGCGGTGTATAGGAAGTTCACTGTCGATATGGACGGATGACCTGGTTGAAGCCAGGTACATGGTGGACGCAGGGCGCTTCCAGCCGAAGCAACTTGAGGTTTGTGCAGAAGGCCTATGTCCGTCCAACAGTGGGCTTCTTACTGCTGATGATGATTATACATACGAGAACATTCATATTATGCTGGTGATAACGTCCCAAAACGACTGATCTGTTCACAAAGAAACATGAAACTATGTTAGGTTAATTTAACTCGGCGATAGTATGCGTCTCACGAACGTGCAGATTTCCATTTTATTATTACAAATAGGTAAAGTTTCCGCGTCTCAGGACCCGAGATAATGTCTCGCCGTTACTCAACGTTCTATCAGAACTGATACCTACGACTTTCCCATTAGTTAGTAAGTCAGCTAGGTTATTTTCTTTTCTGAAATATTGCCGAAATTGACCTCAATATACTATTTTATCGTATAGGTACAAAAAATGGTTTGACTTCTTGATATAATATATGGTTTGGTTTCTTGATATTATCGATATATATTACTTTTGATAAGTATGTATAACGGGTTAAAGTACGTGTAAGTTTTATGGCTCTGAATTTAATATTACACATATAATTTGATGTGGATGTAGGTACTTAATAAATAAATGGATACACTGTCGGCGGTTCCTCTCCTGGTACGACACATGTAATAGCTGTCTGTGTAACACACAGACTAGTTCACTTTAAACATCCGACAGTTCTGTCAGAACACATTTACGTATTGTCGTCTGATAACAATAAACTATCAAAATGTGGTACGTAACTCTCCTCGACAGGTAAAAAGTCGCTTTGAAACGGCAGCTGCAACAAACTAAATATCGTTTTATTTCAAGACCAACGTCCGCTGGTATCCTTGCTCGTGCCTGTTTTACAAATAACTCGTTCTAAACAAAAGCGGCACTTTATTGGCGGACACGACTTTTTAGGGTAAGATCCCACCGTTAGATTCTGTTCTGTACCTGACTATTTTTTTTAACCCCGTCTGTCTGTGACACCATAGCTCTAAAACGGGTGGATCGATTTGAATGTGATTATTTTTATTTGATAGCTAGTTTTTTAGCGATGGTTTTTAGACATGTTTCATCAAAATCGGTTTAACCGTTTTTGAGATATTGAACTTTAAAGTGACAAAGTCAGGGGTTTTCCAAATTTTTGTTGGTTAGGTTATTTCAATTAGGTAGGGTATTTTGGTGATCCACTGCCTGGCAAAGGGGTCATTCTTTTACTGGAGGTCAAGATCAACAATCTCCCGGTCTGGCGTTATGTCAGGGCATTAGTTTATGCAAACGTCCAAAATTGTTACATCTTCTCTCTCTCGATCTGCCTCCTGCTAGTGGTTATGGGTTATGTTTATGGGTGTATGCGACAGATGTATCCAGAACTCGTCCTATTTTAGCCTAGAAGTCTTTTAGCAGACTATGCCAAAGTTTTAGCAGCATAGATACTCCATCGCATCGAAAAAATTTAGTACTATAGAGACGCTATGATGCGGTAGGTACTCAGAAAGTAGTGCCATCTATTGTTTGTCTTAAGGTAATTTTACTGTCACTACTCCTTTTGTTATGATTCCAAAATATGAGCTCACTCATAACAAAGTTGACACATTTCGGCACGGTTTAAAGTATACTAAACTTTTAAATCTTTGGGCTATGCGTTCCTGAGGTCATAAAACGCTGAATGATTGACTAGTGAAATCTTGCCGCAAGACCCTTGTTTCGTAATTATTTTTAAAGAGGTACATGCGGAAGAATTTCGTCCTATTTTATATAAATTTCGTTTCGATCAAGTAAAATGCAGGTACAACATTTTATGGCGGGATCTTAGGCTATTTGTAGAGTTCTTTTGTTTGTAGTTCGCTGGCCATGTGACGGGGTCAATTGAAGCTGCATGGAAAATTGAAAACATAGGATAATCGAGATTCAGTGTATAGCTAAATCCAATATGCTTTAATAGTGGATTTTCTAAGTTCGTCAAGCATGATACATGTTTATCGTACGACAATACACAGCAACACTCCCGTGTTGTCACAATGGGGGCTATCGCGAAAGCATTTTCCGCTAGAGGCGCTAGTGTAGCGTGAGGTCAACGAAATGTCAAATCTCATAGTTTTTGGGTGAGCTACGCGGGTTTATTTATAATTAGAAAAAAATTGTGAATATTTTGCATAACCTGAAATTAATTATGGCAATTATGCGATAAGGGGCAATGAACGTCTGTAATTTGAGACAGTTTTGTCTTTCGAAAACTTTTGCCTTCCCTTTTTTCCGAACAAAATGGGATTATGCAATACTGTGGTTGCTCAATATGTTTATGGTACTGTTTTACGATGTCTTAAATATGATTTTAATCTAAACTTTGTTTTCACGGCCGTTATAACAGACTTTTAAAAACCTCACGCAACAGTGGCGCCATCTAGTGAGAGAAAAAACGATAGCCCTCATTACTTAAATGTTTTAATTCTTTCGTTCTTTCACTCAGAATCGTTTAGAGCTGCATTTCCCTAACTTTTTAGACCACAAAACCCTTTTGAAGAATTATATATTTTCTCGGAGCCTTGGAATAATCCAAAAGTGGATTAACAAGTACCTTTATCTATTACTTGGGTCGACTTGAATCTTGTCATTGTAATTTTTATTTAATAAGAGGTTTCTGCAAAGTGCAACCTTATAATAGTTTTAAGTAGTATTGACGTAATTATGGTCAGTAATTTTGCAGAATCTTCCCGGAGCCCTAGAAACACCACTTGAAAAAAAGTTTACACGACATGATTATCCATGGCGACCACTTTCGACGCTTAACTATTCTGTTGGCGCTCATGCGCTCTAAAATGGCTTAAGTGGACGGTGTATTAGTTTAAACTTTAGAGTAAGACCTCTAGACACCTCCAGAGGCAATATTTTCACCGTTGATGAAAACGCACCTATGTAGTTCATTATTTTCTGTTAAAACTGCCAAACGTGACATGAAATGCCACATGCGAATCGGAAATTTTACGTTAATAATCAAACACTGTACCAAACCACAACATCAAAGCATATTGAGTCAGCAAACAAACCCTATCGGTGCAAAACGGCAATCGCACTGACGCCAATGCACTCAACATAATGACCACTCCCTGCACAAAATGGCGTCTCTATCGCAGTAAAAGTACTTAAAACTTTATGATGCACAGATAAGGTCGAAATTTGGTGGTATGTCTAACAAATATGCGGGACATTAGTCAGCAAAATGAGTGGAGGTGACAAGATGGCCGCTATATTTCAACAGAATTATGCTTGAGTAATCTGATTAGCTGGTTTTTTACAAGGGGTTTGTTGAAAATATGCGCTTGTTAGTATCATGTCGGAGTTCGAGAGCAGTATTTATTTATACGTATTTAAAAGGGTAAGAAATTAGAAATAAAAATGAAAATGTTTGCTTTCTCGCATTGTTTTTCTGATGCCAAGCAGCCTCTATATATCCGTGTGTTCTGTACTGCTTACTATGTGTTAGTGTTTAATAAAAAGTTATTGTATTGCCCTGTATTGTATTATATATATCTGTGTACTATGTGGAGACAACGGCAGCCGAAAACGCTACTGGTACAAATATTCTATCTAGCTCAGCAATCAACAGTGATCACTGATAATTTGTGACCATCAGGTCCTGCACTTGTTCATTGACGTCCTTCTCTCTTCTAAATCGCTACACTCTTGACCAGTGGTGAGTAAAGTACGGCCTGCGGGTCAGTTCCGGCCCGCGAAGGAATTTAATCCGGCCCGCCGACGTTCCTTCGAAGTGATTAGTAACTAGGATGCCATCTATTTGGCATACTTTTTAATGTCCGAAACTGATTACGCATAACAGATTTGGCAAAATTTGTTTACGCCGAATCTTAAACTTTTAAGTAAAAAACTTATTTTACAAAGCGTTCCTTGCAAAAAATAGTAGCGTACAAAACTAAAAACTAGTAATTTATAACTTGCACTGATGTACAGGTTTAATCTTAGATTAACTTAAAATTTGACACCTGTAAACAATAGGTTGTAAGTTGGATGGCAATACAAGTACAGTTTTCAAAAAGACATGTATGTATTTAAAACATTTTTCCTAACAAAAACTTGTTCTCTTGTTTGTTGTTTTGTTCATAAAACTTGTTCTTATTTAGAACGATACGTTACTACATTAAAGAGGTGATGTGATTTTTTCCGACTGCGATAATAGTACCTACCAAAAGTAGGTAATGTTAATAATCTACAGATTGAGTATTATAGTGTCTATACAGAGAGTCAGGAATGGCATCAATAATATGATTGTGAACCGCGACACAGAAGCTTTTAACCCGAACATTATGCTTAGTGCTCCCACTTACAAGTTATAATTCGTATAGAGCTAAGTATAATCAGGGGGGTGTCACTACGCCATTCCGCCGCCGAGCTAAAAGTGCGTACCGGGCCTCCCCAACGTTGAGGCGATTCAGTGGTTGCCGCGCACTGACCCGTGGCGCACGCGCGCGCCTCTTACGCAGTACGACTCAATTTACGTCGCAAACGCGTGTCATAATTTTAATTGGCAATATGTATCCAAAAAAATACTGCATTGCAGCCGATTGTCGGAACAACGAAAAAAATTGTAATTGTCAGTTTTTCTCGGTTCCGGCAAGTAAGAAAGTTAGCGAAAGGTACGGTATTCATTACTCATTTATATCTACTGTCATGGTACCTAAATCTATAACAATAATAAATAAATATACACACAAATGTTTTATATCATATGCTTATTTAAAATAGGTGGTAGGTAGCTACATATACATATAATCCATACCTACATCAAAAGAAAGTCACGTGTCGTGTATACCTGTGTAAACTGATTTATATGTTCGGTATTCATTTACCTAATAGGTAGGTATAACAGTTTCTGCATGTGTACCTTGCGTGGTATTTATACTTATAACACTTACCAGCCATTCTGAAGCAACTGTAACATGTGACTATTTCTCGCATGAGATGTACATATTACCTGTCTCTTTCTGTGCACTACTGGGAGAAAGTGACGGGTGACGTCTCGCAACGAGAGTCACTAAGCATAGTTGCGCTGGACTAGACTGGTACCTAGCTTATTCTTACATAATATTCGACCCCGCGCCATAGAATAAATAAAAGTACAACCGCTAAGTAAATATTATAAACAGCATAAATCTGATAGTATAATAGGTAAGTATTCTATTAAAGTATTGACAACCCTATTTTCGGAATAACTGACAAGGTGTGGAATAATGTCGACCTTCACGCTGCGCCAGAGAGCTCAATGTCGGCTGCTCGCGTGCGGTCCGTTTGTTAATAATAATTATGTAGGCACATAAAAAGGCGGCATTTGTGAAGATCAAAACAGAGAGACTTCTGTACTTGTACTATTATCTATTCTGTGGTATAATATGACCTGCTTTTTGTCAGCAGTACTCTTAACGCTCAACAAAATTTTTATAAAAATTAAATAACTATCGAATGCGTCAGACGTATTTCAAACTAGCATTTCCTAAACGAATAAAAATCTCATAGCTGTACGCGCCAAGTTTCCAAAAAAGCGAAGAGTGAAGCGTCCGACGCATCCGAAAAACTTTTTGTTTTTATAAAATCTTAGCAAATAGCCGTGTAGGGGCAAAATACTGAGTCCGTTCTTATATGTAGTCAGTTTTATGGTGTTCCTCTGATGGGTAAAGGTCTCCACTTTTTCACTGTATCTCTCACTCTTTACAAAGTTTCACATTTAATTTTGCATCTTTTAGAATAGCTTAACAAACGTAATATCCCTTTTGGCGTTATCTTTCTTAGAATATTTTGTAACACCGCCTTTGCCTTCATGAATAACTTAAAAAGCTATTCTAGTAAAAATTGGAAGTCAGAACATTTCGGGTTTAGTACCCAACGAGTGCAAACGGAACCTTATTGCTAAGACTTTCTTTAAGTTACAGGGCCATGTGTATTATGAACCATAAAAAGAATATACTTGAAATTTTCGCATGTTTTGTAGATAATTATCTCCAATGGTCAAATTGAAAATTCAAAATTTACTAAAATCGCTTTTTATCGCTGATAAGAGATGCTTTGGTAAGAAAACACCACCGCCCATAAACATATGCAACACCAGGGGTATTGCAGATGCGTTGCCAACCTAGAGGCCTACGATGGGATACCTCAAGTACCAGCAATTTCACCGGAAATCTTACTCTCCATGCCGAAACACAACAGTGCAAGCACTGCTGCTTCACGGCAGGATAAACAAGCAAGATGGTGGTAGCAATCCGGGCGGACCTTGCACAAGGTTAGATACAGTAAATCACTTAGCCTGAGTGGGCGCTTTAATATTTTTAGCTTTCCTTTAATCATTGCAATAAAGTGAAACTTTAACAGCTAGTGAAATAACAACCTAAACCGGGTCACACCTCAGCAAGAAAATCAGCGCGACCGCGACCACGCCGCCGGTCGCAATGACTAATGCGTCGCGGTCGACCCTCGCAACTTTCGCGGACAGAATCGCAGCCGCTACTGAGAACCGCACAACTCAGAAATGGGGCAAATGCTTGGTTAAATATCATTATCATTCCATGGTTATTATCGTAACAGAATGGCAAGTTGCAAGAGCTTTGAACAAACTAGATTTGATGATGATACTATAAGTACTAGGAGTCAGTGGAGTGCAGGGGGACTAATGCAGACGTGGGCGAAGTCGTATCAGCGAGACCCCTTTTTTATCATCGTTTCACCTGTCCCGTTGTCTGTCTGTCTGTCTATCTGTCTGTAATCAAATCTTGCAAGTTAAATTTGTTTAACTTCAGTCAGATTGGAAATTTGGAATACTTATGTAAATCGCATGACAATAATCTGGTAGTGACATCATGGTAGTCCTGGTCCTGGTAGTGAAATTGAACGAAAATACAAACTACCACAAAAAGAGACCAGCGCTGGGAATCGAACCCAGGTCCTCAGCATTCCGTGCTGCGTGCCATACCCCTATACTACCACTGGTGGCTACCACTCCACCACCACCACTACCACCACTTGTTGCTATTGTCGCTGCTTAAGTGACTAAGAAAAAAGCAGGTTGAAATTATATGGTGTATGGGAGAAATTTGTGTCTATACTCGTGTCCAGTGGTAGTGTGCTATGGCACGCAGTATGGAATGCTGAGGACCTGAGTTCGATTTCTAGCGTTGGTCTCTTTTTCTGTTTTTTTTTGCATCCATATTGCAGTTTGTATTTTTGTTATTATAATGGTTCTTTTACATCACAATCATTCTTAATTTAATTTCGACTGTACATAATTATCGCATTATTTCAGTTACCTATTCTGCCTCTCTGCCGTGATGCGGGTCAGCAATCCGCGGCGCACATTTTTCCGACCACAACGTTTTGTTCAACTCCCCGTCCAAATGTTTCTGTTAGCTATTTTAAATTCATCAAGTTTACGAATTATTCATGATTCGGAACTGAGATTCTTTGAGGTCACGTCAGATGTTTTTATTTGCATTTAAATACGTATTTTGTTTATAGGGTCTGGAATTTTTATGAGCATTGTAATAACTGACATAGCTCGAAGAATATTCAAGCAATGGGCGGGCCACATCGATCGAAGAATAGAAAACCACACGTTGATGCGAGTTAAAAAAAATTTAGACACAGCTGAGCGCAGTGAGGATGGGTACATAAAGCGTGGTTCGTGAAAAATACATTCCTCTCAACACATTTGCAGGTGGTAGGACCTTGTGCAAGGTCCACCAGGATTGGTACCATCTTGCTCACTTATTAAGTTATGTTGTTGTAAGATTAATTAATTAATATAGGTACAAAATTACATAATTGTAAAATAAAAGATTTTAAAATAGTAAATATGTAGATAATATCAATTATAACAACAAATGCTATACCCTACCAGGGTTCATGTTAAGTTTAAGAGCTTACGTTACATGTACGCAATAAATAAAATAAAAAATAATAATCCTGCCGTGAAGCAGCAGTGCTTGCACTGTTGTGTTTCGGCGTGGAGAGTAAGACAGCCGTTGAAATTACTGGCACTTGAGGTATCCCATCAGGCCTCTAGGTTGGCAACGCATCTGCAATATCCCTAGTGTTGCAGATGTTTATGGGCGGTGGTGATCTTTTTCCATCAAGAGACCCACATGCTCGTTTGCCATCCAGTGGAATAAAAAAAACATCCTCACACACCTCTGGTAGAAACGCAGCCTTAAAACATTTCAGTTTAGTTCTGTTCACGATTTTGAATTCACCCTGTATGCTAATAACAATTATTATAAGCATCATACAAATTATTATATAATAGTCCGTTTTCATAATTACAATATCCTTTACATTAGAAATTTAATTTACGTAAAGCTTTCAGGAAGGTTTCAAGCGCGGCAAGGCATGCTCAAGTGGCAGTTAGTGGTTCCTTCAATGGCACCCACTTACCTGTTTAAGATAAGGCGGAAGTTATACAAGGGCGGATGTGTATATTTATAAAGATCCTATATCGCTGAGTTTTACCCCGTAGGTGCGTAGATATACCTACGACATAGATAAACACACACAAAAAGAACACTTCTGAGTGGCCCGTCTGGCTGTTGACTCTGCTATCTATCACAGAGACTTACACATGGACCCAACCTTGCGGGGAGGCCTATGTCCAGCAGTGGACGTCTTTCGGCTGACAAGACGATGATGATGATGGACCCAACTATCATCCCACCCATACACACTAAGTAGGTACTTACAATATGCCATCCCTTTTTAGTGTTGGATTAGTACAAATTCTTCTGTTGTGTTCCTTTATAACGGGAGAAAGCTTTGTGTAAAATTTCAAGCTCCTCTGTTTAGTATTTTGGGACTGCACTTTGATGTAAAAAATACTCGTATAAATTATCATCATGCTGAACAAAGGCCCTTTAGAACGCCACAACGAACGACAACTCGCCACTTACATTCATGCAACCATGTTTGTTTTCATGGGGTGTCCGGACAAGAAATATCCATACTAATATTATAAATGCGAAAGTAACTCTGTCTGTCTGTCTGTCTGTCTGTTACGCTTTCACGCCAAAACCGCTGAACCGATTTGGATGAAATTTGGTACAGAGATAGAATAGACCTTGGGAAAGGACATAGGCTATCTTTTATCGCGAAAAAGAGGCTTTAAGGGGTTAAAATAGGGGGTGAAAGTTTATATGGTAGAAGTTCGTCGCTGTCGAAGATAAAACAATGAAACTTGGTAATTAGGCATTTAATATACTATCCATATCCATACTAATATTATAAATGTCAAAGTGGTGTTTGTATGTTTGTCCGTCTTTCATGCCGTAACGGAGCGACGGATCGACGTGATTTTTGGCATGGAGATAGTTTATGGGCCCGAGAGTGATATAGGCTACTTTTCACAGAAAAATGCACAGATCCCGAGGGAACAGCGCGCGATAACCGAATACCACGCGGGCGGAGCCGCGGTTAAAAGCTAGTAAATATTATAAAGCAACGACATCAATTGACCTAATCTCAAACTAAGAAAAGACTTTTGCCTTTGACTTTGGTAATGGCGTTCGTTGTAGTGGCGTAACCGATATGCTTCTCTTTCTACTCCCCTGACCCTTCCGGTCCAGGGCGAAGCGTTAGCATTAATAGTTCGCAATGTTATTAATAGAGCCTGCACTGATTTATCCGGCCCTAAATAACTGATCAGTAGTTGCCAGCGCCAGACCAATGACGAGGGTCGTAGCCGCTTTACTTTTTAATGTCCGGGGTGGATTATAAGACGCGAGCGAGGAGCGACTTACGTGGAAAAGTTTTTGATTAAATTAATTTACTATAGGTAGAAACTATATGGGGTTGAGATGTAGAGTGTACAACCTTATCCATCCATATCCATACTAATATTATAAATGCGAAAGTGTGTTTGTATGTTTGTTTGTCCGTCTTTCACGTCGAATAACGGAGTGACGGATTTACGTGATTTTTGGCATAGAGATAGTTTACGGGTAGGGTTGCCAATTTTTTTTACAATAAATAAAGTATATTTAGGCCTGAGAAATAAAATAAACAGTATTTTGGAAATATGAACAGTATTTTAGGACAAAACAGTGTTTTATTGTTTTAAAGACGAATTTTTAATCTTTTTCCAACAACTTATTAATTTAGCGACAGTTAAAATGAAATAAATAAGGAGCACTTTTTTTGTATATATTTATATTGACAGATTCCTCCTGAAACGCCACTTCTGTGATTGACTAAGTAAGAAGGTGCACTGACTTAGCGTGTGCTTAGTGCTATACATTTTGATGCTGAAAACAGTAAGTATAATGTATACTTTATTTTTGTTCAATAGTTAAAGTATAATGTTGTGAAAAACAGTATAATACTGTTTTTAACAGTATAGTTGGCAACCCTATTTACGGGCCAAAGAGTGATATAGGCTACTTTTTATCCCGGAAAAATGCACAGTTCCCAAGGGAACAGTGCGCGCTAACCGAATACCGCGCGGGCGGAGCCGCGGGCAAAAGCTAGTAATTATTATAAATGCGAAAGTGGTATATTTGTGTGTTTGTTTGTCCTTCTTTCACGTCGAAATGGAGCGACGGATCTACGTGATTTTTGGCACAGAGATAGTTTATGGGCCCGAGAGTGACATAGGCTACTTTTTATCCCGGAAAAATGCACAGTTCCCAAGGGAACAGCGCGCGCTAACCGAATACCGCGCGGGCGTAGCCGCGGGCAAAAGCTAGTACTAATATAAATGCGAAAGTGTATGTGTTTGAATGTTTGTTTGTCCGTATTTCACGTCGAAACGGAGCGACGGATCTACGTGATTTTTGGCACAGAGATAATTTATGGGCCAGAGAGTGACATAGGCTACTTTTTATCCCGGAAAAATGCCACGGGGAAAAGCTAATATGATAATAAAATAAGTCAAGTAGTTGGATTAAAAAAAAACATGCTTTGTCCATCAGAGGGCAGAGCGTCTAGTGTATACTTATCCATGTCGTACGGCGAAAAATTCTAGAAAACAGGATATGAGAGGTAATGGTGCAATAAAGAGTAAGTGAGTTAAAAGTGTCCTTGCTTCTTTTCGTTATAAAAGTTTGCCTAGAAAAGCTCGCTGTTAAACGATATGGCCGCTTTTGCTTACCTGGTGATTATCTTTCCGTGTGTGTGTGTGTTATCTGTATTGCTTACTATTTGTTGTGTACAATAGCTAGTCATTGTATTGTATTGTGAAACTAACAAAAGCGTATTTTTACGGTAGTTGTTTCTCCGCTTTTTCCTCCTAACTTAAACATTAGACCTTTCTGTAGACGAGGGTACAGTCCGAGCAGTTTTTAGACTCCGATGACCTCTGGATTGTCAATGAATCCGTTGATACTGATGAATGGTTCTCGCGATTGTAAAATATTCAGGTCTCTCTTTTTTTGACGACAAAACTTGGGTGCTGCCACAGAAGTGATAAAGAGGCATAGAAATGACACGTAGACTAAAAGCACGTAGCCATTCTTTGTTTAAAAAGTCATAAATCTATGTGTTTCCTGGGCAAAGCCTGGTATATTCCCTTTTTTTTTTATTCCACTGGAAGGCAAACGAGCAAGTGGATCTCCTGGTGGTAAGAGATCACCACCGCCCATAAACATCTGCAACACCAGGGGTATTGCAGATGCGTTGCCAACCTAGAGGCCTAAGTTGAAATGCCTCAAGTGCCAGTAATTTCACCGGCTAGTAATTTCCCTTAAAATATAGATGTCAACTAACTTTTTATACTTACAGATTTACTACGCAATAAAACTTATTATTATGAGTGTTCTTAGGAATTGTCAGTGCTTTGAAAGGAAGAATTTGAAATACCCATTTTATTCATACTCGTAAAAGCTTACACCTTATGAATACCTAAAATAAAGTTCTAGATACATTCCAAAGGTTAATCGTTCAAAGGTCAACCGTTCGAAGATTAACTGGAAGGATTCTTTTATGGAAAAGATTTTCTCGTCTCTTTCTCTTGTTGATTGTTAATATCATGTGCTCAATATACAAGCTTTTGGTACTCAAAATGTAACCAAAGACAGAAAAATTCGACCTTCGATAGAAAAGTTCTGACAACCTAAAACGCGATGGTGGGCCAATCAACTATTTTACTGACACTTTGGGCGTCTCCTACGTTACCAAAATTGTCTCTGGCGTTACCAAAAAATCGTACTTCCGACTTTGAATTTACGTAGGATGGCATGGAAATAAACCAATCTATTAAATTACAGAAAAAAACATGTTTACTTACAAAAATCTGAATTGTTTGAAAAATGTCGCGGACAGATAGATTAGTGTCGGTAAAAAAGTTGATTGGCCCAGGTCAGTCAAGTGCAAAAATAAGTCTCTAATCGAACCACTCAAAAATATGTTACTGCCGGCCTTATTGCGTCGGAATAAAATTCTGTGGTACTTATTTTTTTAAACATTGAATTAGTTCATATTTTTACACTTGACTGTACCTAATCGTACATATAAATCGTAAAAATCGAAGATATTTCGCCGCGCCTTAACTTGATTACCCAAATTGGGCGTCATTTCTCTCAGTGGGCATGGCGGACGAAATGATCTGTCATTTCCCTTACGCAGCATTGTATTATAAATATCGCTGATATCTGGGATTGAAGTCATTCCCGAGACTTTTGAGATGAGTGCCGTTAAAATTTGCTTTCGAGTGTTCCTTTTGTCGAATACAATGAAGCCAAATCGTGTCTGTACTCTTATAAAATCCAGCTATAAGTATTTTGCACGTGAAACGCTAAAGTAGGTATATTTTTTAATGCGTAGGCATTGTTATTCCGATATACATATATGAATTCAAGGTGAAAGCATTTTTTTACGTAGGAAAATTTAAACTACATAACATATCTATTAAAAAAAAAACAAAAAAAAAGTCAAGCGTGTTGGGCACCTTTGCGTCAGTAACGATTCGAGGCGGTCTTTTTATAATATAAAATATTATTTAAGTTAGTAGTATTTAGCTCATTTGTTTAATTATTTTATATATTGTGTGTTATTTATTAAGAAGTAAATTAATCTATTACTAGTAATAGATATGTTATGTTTTGTATTTTTTATCATCCGGTCAATTAGCAAGGCATTTTTTTAAACTTTTTTAAAACTGACCGTGATCGACGCCTTTCTTACCTATTGTTAAGTGTAGAGTATAGAGTGTGTAATATACCTAAACTTGAAAGATTCCGTACACAATACGAAATCCTTAGAAAAATATTACTTGATTTTTTTGTAATAGCTACGGAACCCTATCTGAGGCGCGTTTTTTTAATAGTGTTGCTGGCTAAAATAGCATGGCTTGCAAAAATAAGTGAATCCTGGCATTTATTTTTCATAGAAAAAATAGCCATTTTGTTGACCAGTATCTCTATGAAATGTGATCGTCTTTCTTATAAAAAAGCAATCAACATTTTCGACGATGTTATTAAATATTTCATGACAGATCAAATTTACGGCGAAAGTCAATTTTCTCTAAATTACAAAACCTTGTTTTGCTCAAATAAATGACGCTACAGCAGATATCATTTTTCGTTGAAGCCAAAAATATTGGTACTCACTGCCTATTCTCTAGGGTATAGTTTAATTGCAAAAAAGTAAGTTTTCCCATGGGCATATGTCTTAATTTCTGTTTTACTAGCTGTTGTCCTTAATCTTGTCTACTTCCTGCGAGAACTTAATTATAGAGTCCAAAAAAAAAGTCAAAAACACAAGAATTATCATAAAGCCAGACTTTAGTGCACGTCACCAAAGTAAGAATTGATGAAAATATACTCAGTGGCAAAAATTTGGCCCACTCTACATACAAAATTACCTGTTATTGCTTACATTTGAGGGCCAGATTTTTCGCCGCTCAGTGTACCTATTAAGTTAGCAAAACATTATACAACTTGAAAGTACAATGCTTCATTTAATACATCTCTCATCTACATAATCTCAAACAATCGTTAAGCAATTAACTTAATTATCCATTAATTGACTCTAAGTTTGTGTACTTTAATTTTAATTATTCAAGACACACAATAACAATAACAATCTCGATAACACAGTAATTAAAGCAAAGACACTTCTGGCATTATCGATCGTAAGCCGAATTTTACTTTGGTAGTCCGTTGTAGTTATTCAAAAGCATAACAGATGGCGCTGCCCTTGCCTATTCTATGGAGACGAAAGGGCGTCGGTAGTAAAAACGTAATTTGAAAGCAGTATTCTTATTTAAAAGCGATAAATTTCCGCATATAACTCCAGAATAATAGTGTATCTAATGATATTGCTAGTAATATAATATCAAAAGCGTCTCGCATTACCAAAACATAGAGTGTAACGATCGTCATTCTACATCGCGCTTACGGAGTTTTGCCGTCCCTTGAGTATATATAGAGTATTTACGACCTACAGTATGAGGGTCCGTATCTACACAGTGAAGCAGTACCCCGGGGCTAGAGCTGCCTTTAATCTAGCCCCACTGTGGTGACAAGTATTTGGGGGTGTATTTGTCTACCAGGTTCAGGCTCACACGCCTCGTCCGAATCCCAGGCCCATGCCTGTCCTCTGGCCTTGCGCCATTCAGCCAGACCGAAAGGTTTGCGCGTCCGATGCCACTCAATTAATGAGGTGAAAGGGGTTCGTACGAGCCTCAGGATGTAATCCTACCCACACTGTAGTAGATAATTTGACTCTCTTTTTTATTCGCTAGTTGTTTCCCGCACCTTTGCCTGCATTTCGTAGTAGAGTTGCACTTTCTAAAAATAAAAGGTAATATAAAAACCCACACTAGCAAATAATTTGACTCTCTTTTTAGGGTTCCGGAGCCAAAATGGCAAAAACGGAACCCTTATAGTTTCGCCATGTCTGTCTGTCTGTCTGTCTGTCCGTCTGTCTGTCTGTCTGTCTGTCTGTCTGTCTGTCTGTCTGTCTGTCCGTCCGCGGCTTTGCTCAGAGACTATCAATGCTAGAAAGCTGTAATTTTGCACGGATATATAAGTAAATTATGCCGACAAAACAGTACAATTAAAAATTCAAAAACAATTTTTTTTAGGGTACCTCCCATAGACGTAAAGTGGGGGTAATTTTTTTTTTCTCATCTAACCCTATAGTGTGGGGTATCGTTGGATAGGTATTGTAAAACCATTAGGGGTTTGCTAAAACGATTTTTCTATTCAGCTATTTGTTTGCGAAATATTCAACTTTAAAGTTCAAATTTTCATAAAAATCGTGCGTCCCCCCCCTCTAAAATCTAAACCGGTGGGTCGAAAAATTTGAAAAAATTCAGAATGGTAGTCAGTATATCAAACTTCCAAGGAAAACTATAACGGCTAAGTTTGCTTGAGAATTATTAGTAGTTTATGACTAAATAGCAGCGTAAGGTATAAAATATACCTAAACTTGGAAGATTCCGTATAAAATACGAAATCCTTAGAAAAATATTACTTAATTTTTTCGTAATGGCTACGGAACCCTATTTTTGGCGTGTCCGACACGCTCTTGACCGGTTTTTATTTGGTAGTTTCGTTTGCTGCAACTTTGCTTGCATTTCGTAGTAGAGTTGCACTTTCTAAAGATAAAAGGTAGTAAGTATAAATGTTTATTTAGAATATTTAGTACTTTTTTTATTAGTTTTTTTTTTTATTTTATTTAAAAGTATATCATTTCTATTTTGCTTTAATTCGCTAGCTTTTTTTGTTGTTGCTATAGCGAAACAGCCTTTTTATTAAAATTAGCAGGTTATCACATTCCACACTCTGTGCTTTGTGCACAAAAGTGCATTCCACAATATGAGCAGTTTTCAACACAAAGTGCATCCTGTTATATGCATGCTTTGTTGGAGGTTATTTGAAGGAATGTGGTACGCCAGTTTTGCCTTTTTTTATTGAGAGAACCAGTTTTTGCCTACGAGCTTGTCAATGGCATCTTCCCTCTCAAACGAATTAATGAATGACTATCGAATTGTGGGAATTTTGTAAAATCTCTCTGTTTTAATTCAACTACAACAAATAGGTATTTAATGGTTCAAAACTTCATGGGTTCCAGCTTTTTTGGAATAGTCTCACAAGGCATGGCATTGTGTCACCGAAACTCATATCGCATAATCTTATTTGGCCTAACACCTTGTGTTCTAACCTAACTACTATTATTTAGTAATTAATTTCTGTGTGTGGTGGGATTTTTCTTGGGAACTCAATGTGATGGTCTCGATATGCGAAATTATTTAAAATAACTCTTATGCTAAGCACATTTTATGTGAAGTAATTAGTCTGCTAAAAAAAATGCGATGCGATAGGTAAGTGTGCTAAGTGAGTTTCGGACAAATAAGATTACTTCAGATGTATAGTGTGCATGCAACAAAAGCCTCTAATAAATAAAATAATTGCATTAAGCTAGCAAACAGTCTAGTTCTCAAACAACGGGAATCGTACAAACTATCCAATTTCACATACGTTCGAGTGCAAGAGAAGTTACAGCCACTGCTTTTCATTCTATACAAAGACGTCACCCCTAATAATTTCCCCACACTCGTATCTTGTTCGATAATGCTGCAGCAAAAGTAGCCTTATGCCAAACCGTTATGTTTCTAACTTCAAACGAAAACGAAATTGGTGTGCGCGTATGCTAAAGTTGTATAAAATGCAGTGCAGTAAGGTTTCACCTGCGAAGTAATTTCAGCTACATTTTGTTGGGAGTTCACATTTTCCGGGTATTGTCTGAAACAAAGAAAGGAAGAATTTTGTTTACCAGCTTACTTAATTCTACTAACTATTTTTAAGAGGAATGTTTTGTGTGTGTGTGACGAAATTTTTAAATGAGTTTAAGACTGTATATTTATAATACTAACAATAATACAGAAACATGTGGCTTATATAGTCTAACTAGCTAATTGTGGCAGAAGTAGGATTTAATTTACAATCGAAATAAAAAGAAAGTAAAGTAAACCTAGGCTAATTTTATTCCAATATTTCCGGAGATTGAGGTACCTACGCGTGAAAAGTCCTGAAACATATTATAACTGCTTTAGCTAGACATATATGCATACGAAAGTTTGCACTTTTAAACATCATTGTTTACCATAAAGAGTGAAGAATTTTCGAAAATCCTCATAGTTGTTTATTAGCTAGATCTAATATCAACCGAAGCAACTGGAGGTCATGAAGCTTGATGTCCAACAATGGACGCTCCAAAGCAGATATGATGAAGAAATTTCGAGAATGTTTGTTCAAAATCATTCACATTGACACTTTCAGTTATAAAACTTTATGTTTGGGGGCAAGGTAGTGCCCCCGCCAAGTGGAGCAAAACAAGGGCAAGGCTGTACCTGCCATACTTTTCTCGAAGGCATTCAGGCAATTTTCAACCTCCTGGTTATGTTATATCTCTTTTTCACGAGAATATCTTTGGATTATCAATAAACACGATTTTAGCGAAGATATGAGAAGTTGGAAAAGGCAAAGGGGTAAATTTTGACAAGTTGCACGATTCACAGGATAGGTCAAAAGGAATGTGAACAGAGCTCGTCGTCATCCGACCGAGAAGGCAACGGTTATATGCTCATACACATCACTCAAACACAGTATACTTAGTAGTAACAGTACTCTTACAAAAATTCCAACCATTTCACCTAATAATTCAGCCGTCAAGCCACTACTTGTGCTGCTACGTCACTGTCTCCGCGGCGTTAGTACAACTATATTCTTTTGACAGCTTTTCTTTGCAAATAGAAGTGGCCCAGCTAAGCTAACATTATCTTTATAGTTATTATAGTTGTAGACTTCTTAGGTATACCGTATATCAGCGTTCAAAAGAACGGCAATATTCGGCCGGCATTCGCACTCGCTGGATAAACGAATTGGACCCAGCCAACAAAACAGTTTATTTTAACTGTGGGCTGATTTACTTTCATTTCTTACGCTTACTGTGGGCCAGCTTTAGTGGTAAAAGCACGGCAATACTCGGCCAGCATCGCACTCGCTGGGCCAACGGAATGGGCCCAGTCAAGAAGACATTTTATTTTAACGATGATGGGCTGTTTTACTTTAATTTCGTACGTTTACTCCAAGCCAGCTTCCGTGGTGTAAGCACGGTGACACTCTACCGCGCATCGCACTCGCTGTACCAGCATAATGGGGCTAGCCAGCCAGACATTCTATTTTACCTAACTGTGGTCTGTTTTTCTTATGTTTACTGCGAGCCAGCTTTCGCGTTGTACCAAAACAAGGTAAAACTCGACCGAGCATTGCACTCGCTGGAACAATAGAATGGGTCCAGCCAACAAGACATTTTATTTTATCTGTGGGCAGTTTTACTGTCATTTCTCATGTTTACTGTGAGCATGCTTCCGCGGTGTAAGCACGGTGACACTCGGCCGAGCATCGCACTCGGTGGGCAAACAGAATAGGCCCAGCGAGCCAGACATTACGTTTTATCCCGCACAATATCGGGTCGAAGTTCCTGGACAGATAGAACTTACAATGGACTTATGAATAAGAAACCTATATCATTGTCGGATATAATTTGTGAAATTGGTCTAGCTAGTTGATTAAAAATGTATTTTTCTACTCGTAAGTACCGTTATTTTGTGATTTACTGATCATGAACACTAGTATCGTAATGTTGGTAAGATGATACCCTGTAGCCACTTACTTAATCAATGGGTTTTATACAAAAAAATGTTCCGAACATAATGCGTAGCTGCCAACATACATTAAAGTAACACCTATTTTAAATGTCGTCACTGGCACTTAAACTTCAATTAAAAATAAATTATACCACAGACATATTTTGTCATTTTCATATTTCACACTCATTTATTGTTTTTTTTTTTTGGATGGACTGTTGCTGTTGGCCTCAGACGGCCTTTACAGCTTACCGGAGAGAGTGCGAGCTGCCAGATGGGCTGCTCAGCAAGTGGGTTTATTTAGCTTAGCATGCCAAAGGGTGCTCCTATTGAGTCGACCTCGGTCTTTGGACGCTAAGGGAGAAAATGCAAACAATGGGATTTTTAATGCTACGTCGTTTCGGAAGGACTACGTTAGTCCCGACTGAGAAGAAACGACAAGAAACTCAGTCGGGTTGAGGTCAGATCGGAGAGAACCTACCCGGTATATGCCGGTATCGGTTGAAATAGTGGGGTCGCCCACGTGTGGTGTTCTGTGGGGGACGGCGTCGTCGCCTCCTCCGGAGGGGGCGGTGCGGTGAGTTGAGAAAGCTAGTGTCGCCCTGTGATGTTCTTGGGCATCTGCTATCTATGTCGCATCGAGCTTGATTTGTGACGGTGATGTCGTCGTCGGGGTCCGTCAGGACGTGACGGGGCCTCCGGAACCTACGGGAAACATCTGGAATCGGACGATTCATTTATTGTTGTTAACATTCTATTTACGTTTGCCTTACTTTGTACCAAAATATCAAAAAGTTTAAATTTAATTTTTTCTCAAAAGTTTGTATTTTATTTAATAAGGACCTAATCGTAGAAAAAGTATAGCAGACAACGTTGTATATGTAAAAAAAACTCATAGCGTCTTCATACGATGTTCGCTGCGCTCCAATCGTAACTCCCGCCACTCGCGTTTTGGACCCCTGTTGCTCAAAACACCATTATTTACTGTGAGTTACTTAGCCCCATGCAAAAACGATTGCTTGCATTCACAAAAACGCTTTAATTAAATCCCTAGCAACAGGTATCGATGTCCTCCAACAAACTTCTTACTCCCCGGTTTGGCAGACAGTAATGCGTTGGTATTAACGAGCGAAATAATGGCTGCTTGTTCCGGACACCGCGGCGATTAATCAAAAAGTTGTGGCCTGTCAGCGCCGGCTACAACAGACGCTAAGAAACCTCGGGTTAAGTTGACGCGGTTAATGAATGGGGACCGCCTTACATGTATGCGAAGGTACAGTCGAGCAAATAACAAACCCCCTTATTCATAAACGACAATCAAACCTATTTTAGTTAAAATGCCGCTAAAATTCGTTTGTCCTTATCTGTCACTACGACATTTTTATTTGTTAGAAAGGGACAAAGCATTTGTTAGTTAACATAGGCTTGTTAAGTTTTATGAATAAGGGGGAAAATGATTTATTTGTGTTAGTTGTAACGTGATTTTACCTACCCGTGATAAGAATGCATGCAACTGCAACTAAATTTTAAGGGGGCACCGAGTTCCTAGCGCTAATCAATTTAATTAGCGCTAATCAAAATTTATATTTTTCAGCATATCACGATATGCCCGGTACAAAAAATATCGACGAATGCGTTGCTCTAATCGATCTGCCGTATTGTTTCTCAGGCACATCGTGATATGCCTGGCCAATTTTTAGGCATATCGTGAAATGGATATTAATTTCGTGATCTGGTCGCCGACATGGATATGCGGAAGGCGGGAAGGTTGATAGGGGGAAGCGCGGCGGCTCAAGATTGGTTAGTAAACGCAAAAAAACATCTACTCATCATCCAAAAACTCATGACCTGCCGTGCAATATTTACGCCGTGCGAAGGGTTTACTTATTGTATTTTTTAGAGACGACTATGAAATGAACTATATTTAAGTAATCGTGTTTCTGTAGTATATAATTTATAAGAGTAAATCCTTACGATATCTTACATATGAGTTTCAAATCTAATGGTACCTAACGATACCTACAGGGATTAAATTAATGCAATAAATGCACTAGAAAGAAGCTCGGCGCACCCTTAAGACCTCTTTAATAGTAATTAGAGTAATCACGGTCTAAATCCTGTAAAAAAATCCAAGGTGCTAGTTAAGTAAATAACTGGAAACCTGAAAATCACAAAGAAACTTTTGTTCAGAATCTAGAGTTTAATTTTAGCAAAATGAACATATAGAATAACCTAACCAACCAAAATTTGGAAAACCCCCGTCTTTGTCACTTCAAAGTTGAATATCTCAGAAACGGCTGAATCGATTTTGATAAAACGTGTCTAAGAACCATCGCTAGAAACCCTGATTTCAAATAAATATCGATCCACCTGTTTAAGAGCTACGGTGCCACAGACAGACAGACACACATAGCGGTCAAACTTATAACACCCCTCTTTTTGCGTCGGGGGTTAAAAATGTTACCTAATAGGTGAACGTGGGCAATTAAAAAACATTATGGGGAAAGTGAAATTGTTATAAGAAACAAAATATTAGTCAAGTGTAAAGACAGAAACAGGATAAAAATGAAACAGAATAAAAACTTGTTATAAAGACCACAAAGATCAATTAATAAACAGTATATATACCCAAGCAAAGACACAAAATGTAAAACGAAGTAAGTGCACAGTAATAAAAATTAACCATCTCCGCTTCCTATTGAAGAAAAATAAAAATATTAATTTATGAAGTTCCACAGAGCCGAGTTGAAAGTTAAATCGTACAATTTCATTATTGGAAAAAGATTCAAGAGCAAAGAAAAGAAATCCAGGCAAAGTTGAGCATTCGCTGAGAAATTCATTACGACGTCAGCCGGCGAAGATTTGTTTATTGCTTCCTAGGCTTAACATAGGTAATAATATTGTTTTATTAGGACTACTCCAAGTACAGGTGTCAAAGCAACAACCTTGGATACAGGGATGCAGAGGGGGGCAAATCATCCCTAAAATAAAAATAAGACTCTGACTTGATGAAGAGAAGATGAAATATCCGGGATAGGATATTGATAGGATAAAGAAAAAACTTACCTGGCCATAAAGATGTTGTTGAAACCCCCCAAAACGTTAAATTGTATGATGGCATCCATAGGAAAAAGAGGGAACTATCCTTTTTCTAATAGTTGCAACAACTCTCTATAGATATCCGAAGTTTACTTGTCATAATTTGACGTAAAATAAAGTCCATAAAGGTGCAGTATTTGCTTGAGATTGCAATATAAAGCGTCACTTAACTAATACCTACGATGATTGATGGACGGTCACCAGTGTTCGTAAATCGTCGTAAACAGCCAATTGTTTTTTCCAAAGACCGATGTGTAATCTTTATCGTCGTGTACTGTATATAACTATTACATGATGGCACTGACAACCGGATGGCCAAGTGGTTAGAGAACCTGACTACGAAGCTTGGAATGAGGTTGCGTCGATAGCGTGTATTCTAGATATTCTTACAGCATAGTACAGTTAAAGAATCAAGTCTGTAAAAGAACTCCAGAATTACGTGAAATGAAATTCTTTGTACCGCGCCAAAGGCCGGATGCTCTTGTGCTTGATTGCTTCTAGCTGCATTTGTAATGTGACATAATTCTGCGAAGAAACGCGCTAAGGAAATTTACTTGCAGTTTTTCGCAATCTTTTCGCCCCGTGAGGTAATAATTATAGCCTACCCAACGAAGACCAAAAACTACCTCTCAGGGGAAAAAACTCTTGTGTAAAAGCGAATTTTAGCATAGTTGTAGGGAATGGTGTTTTAAACTACATACTAAAAGTACTGATAGGTGGGGATGGAGCTATCGGGTGTGTGTGGGGGGGGGGAGGGGAGTGTAAAGTTCCCATTATTTAGTTTTTCGCAAATAAGTTGTATACGCTGGCTCCCAGAAAAAAATGTTTTATAACATAAGTAATCTACATGAAATTTTCTACAAAAAAAAAAACTATACATTTTTTCTCTGATATCAATATTTCACGAGATATGGCGAGAAGAAGATGGACAATAAAAAATAGGCACATTTCTTTAAGTATGGCGATGGATGGATGTTTGTTATTCTTTCACGCAGAAACTACAGAACGGATTTGCGTGAGATTTGCCATACAGGTAATAAATACCCTGGATTAACATAGTTATAGGCTACAACAACTAACAAATCTTTACACGCATATTATATAGGGATAATCTGGAATATTATGTAATCCTTGTAAATAAGATTAAAGTTATATCTATAAATTACATTCCATCGAAACCTTTGAATGCCATTGTTTAGAAAATTATAAAATCTTAAATATTTTTTTAATCAATTGAAATTTCAAGAAGACATCTGTCCAAAACATTTGTCTTGTAATTTGTAAATGAAAGCTTCCTTATTTTTACAATAAATATAAAATAAATTAAAATCTTAATTATCGGCGTCTTTATCCAGGCCGCTAATAAAAAAAATTAAAATTCCACGAAAAACAATCCTCTAATTCAATACCTTTGAAGTAAAAACAAAAACGCTTTCAAGTGCCTTTTCAATTAATTAAAAAAAATCCGATACACTTTTGCCATTTTGAAACAAGAATTCCTTTAAAATTAATTAATAATTTTCTTGCACGAAGTAATTAAAGTGAAACCTTTTGGAATCAGCGCCTCAAAGGTTAATTAAAATTGGATAGCTCTGAAATCGGATTAGCAGATATGACTGAAAAAAAAAACTACAAGAACTTAACGCTTAAAAACAACTGAAACCGGGGCAACTGAAATGATTTTCAAGTCACAATTAAATATTCTCATAGAAACCTAAGCACTTTTAAAAAATATATAATAATAGTAATAATATTTCTGTTTTAGCTACTACATACTTAATTGGTATTTTCATAAATATAAAAACAAAAAACTGATTAGCGTTTGACCCCCTATCCCATAGGACGGAAAGAGTAGGGTAGTAGTGTCTAGCTGCTAATGGTATCCTTCACTAGGTTCTTTAGGCTACGCTATCTGTCTGGATGGTGTACCTTTTAGTTAATAGACCGTAATAAGAAGAAATTTGAATTTTTCAAAGTACTGCGACTATGTTCGCATTAGAAAAAAAACATTTTTAATACAATCTTTTTTTCCTAACTATTTGTTAATTTACTTGGATTGTCAACCAAACTACATGTGCATACGTAATTTCAGGTCGATGCCATTAACCGTTGAAGATTCCCGTCCTACGGAGACGCTGCTGACTGGTCTACCAGGATTTCACTACTAGATTAATTGTATTGTCATAGACCTGAGATACAGGAATTTTCCTAGTTCAGGGTAATGTGTGTTATTTGACCCTTTTAATAAGTGTAGCCCATAAGTTTGTTAAAATTGTATTTTATGAAAGATAAATAAAGATTATTATTATTATTATTATAGATAAGAATGCCAAATTTCAAGTTATCCCGACTACTGGAAGTGTCGTTGAATTTAACTAGCAGGATTTGACTACAGACAGACAGACAGACAATTATACAAGTCAAACTAAATAAAAGCTTGTAACTATAGACATTTTAATTTTTTGAACAGTAAACCCGTGACAATAAGCTAGTGCTCTCCTGCAATGGTATTATAATATATAAGTAGGTACCTATTAGGTACTTATAGAAGTAATTACACCTCCAAACTCTCGAGACAAAAGTATTTCGATTATTTAAACCGAAAGCAATCCCAGGAACTTGTTCTGCGCATCACAAAGACTGGGCTTTCAAAGAAATTTCCCGCGTCGAAATATAATCTTGTCAAAAACAGGTCGTCACAAAGTGAAAGCAATATTTCGGCTTATTCCCTTTTTGATACCCGCTTTTTAGAACTAGTTCTCGAGAATGGGAATTATAATACAGGCATCAATCGTTCGAGGTATTTGAGAAGCTATGCTGTAGGCTAGGATCTGGAATTTTTTTGGATTCGTATTCAATATATACAGAGTAAATATAGATGGAAAATTGTAACAAAATACCTTAGATCAAAATACTGAAGATTGAATAATTTACTGAAAGCAAACGTTCATTTATTTTTAAAAAGGAACACAATTGTTATAAATGTTTTTTTATTATTTTTTATGTTTTAACGTTTACCGAAAATACAAACTATATAGATGCACAGAAAAACCAGAAAAATAAGATCAGCGCTGGGAATTGAACCCAGGTCCTCGGCATTCCGTGCCGCGTGCTATACCGCTACACCACCACTGGACAGGAGTAAAACACGAATTTCTCCTATGCACCACATATCTCTGGTTTGCTTGTTTGTTAAGTAAAAAAAATTTGGAGTTGAAATAAAAAATACAAAAAGACTCCAAAAACCCAATCTTATTTTTTTTAACGTTTACTCAAAATAAAATAAAGATAAAATTTGTGTACAATGTTCTTCTTTTTATTTTTTCACCGTGTTTTGATTTGAGCCTTAAGAATTAATTCAACTCATGCCATAAAAATATACGGTGTGTTTTGAGTATTTACTGCAGTAGATGACAAGAAAATTTACAAAAAAAAAATTGAATGCTGTTTTTTTTATAACGAGATTTTTCCTTTCAGTAAATTTCCTATCTTCAGCATTAAGATTTAGATTACTTTCCTTCCTAGTAGTAAGCGTAAAAAATACTATTAGGAGTTTCTTATGCTTGTATACTCAATTATAGTGCTAGTGAGTGCTAACAAGCAAACTAAGCTCGTTATCTACCCAGTAAATAAACACCTAAGGTCCAAAAGAACTTGGGCTGCTCTAGGAGTAAACTCCTAACTGCTAATTGCGGGATAAATCTCCGACAAGTTTGTATTCCGTGCAAACTGGCACAGTAATTAATGATACAGTATGTTCATTAAAACAATTAACTATTTTTTTTGTTCGGGCAACCAGATAGCCTAAGACCCTGTACGCACAATGCGGCTAACCGCGCGGTTTTAGTGTGCTGTCCCTCTTCAAAATATCGCTTAAGAAAGAGACGGTGCGCTAAAACCGCGCGGTTCCCCGCATAGTGCGTACTCGGCCTAAAGCTTAGAGTGTCTGACTACAAAGCTTGAGATCCTGGGATCGATCCCTGGTCGGGGCATATCTTTGTTTATAAGTGACTAGCTTTTGCCCGCGGCTCGGCCCGCGTGGTATTCGGTTATCGCGCGCTGCTCCCTCGGGAACTGTGCGTTTTTTCCGGGATAAAAAGTAGCCTATGTCACTCTCGGGCCCATGAACTATCTCTATGCCAAAAATTACGTCGATCCGTCGCTCCGTTTCGACAAACACACACTTTCACGTTTATAATATTAGTTTGGATATGTAAATGGAGTAGGCGACAGGCTGGCAACCTGTCACTATTGTACCGTTTTTGTCAAACTTAAAACCTAAAATTGCTGAGAAGTAGCTCCGAAACGGTGTGCCAGTCGTGTGCTCTACCTACCCCATTTGGGAATACAGGTATGATGTTTATGTGTGTGTGTAAATAGCGTTTGTTTCTCTCTATTAAAATTTACATACATACATACTAAAAAGGGTAGGGCCAGAGAGTATCATAGGCTACTTTTTATCCCGGAAAAATGCACAGTTCCCGAGCAAAGAAGTCGCGGGCAAAAGTGTTAAGATGTAGACAAGGGCAAGGTTTATTATTTTTCTAATTTTGCTGTTTTTAATGACAATTTCTATTTGCCTTACTGTTAGCTTCCTGCCTGTGCTGGAACAACCTTAATTGGGGAGCGGGTTGGTCTAACCAGTACGAACAGCCGTCGGTCCACCGTTTACCTTGTTTTTAGAAATTTATCACTGCAGTAATATTGTCGTCACTACAGGGTGTCTCTGATTATAGGGCTTAAATTCAAGGTTCGATTCTACTCAGAAAACTAAACTATTGTTTTGTAAAATTTTCAAAAAATTTAAATTTGGATTTTTTTTTCATCCTCGAAGTTTAATCGTTAAATCAGTGTGGGACATGGCGGTGTTATCGCTGTCATTTGGTACGGGGGCTTGTAGTTGGGGGGGGGGGGGGAGGCGTGTAATATGAGCAAATAATTAAAACATACATCATACTCCTCAAACTGAACAACATTAGTTCAACGACTTCTAAAATTGATTAGTTCTTTAATTTTTATTACACTTTTAATCACCAAAGGGGGGGGGGGGGATCCTTTTCTCTGACGCTTACTGTACCTATGCTTAGATTTTTTAAACTACTCAATTAAATTTAATGCCGTTTCCATCAACGAACAGAATATTTTACGAGAAACATACATACATACATAAAATCACGCCTCTTTGCCAACCGGGTAGGCAGAGACTACATCCTTCCACTTGCTACGATTCTGGCATACAACTCTCGCTTCCTCTACATTCATCAATCCTATCATACATACACGTCGGGTTAGAGTACTCCTGACCCGACCTTTCTTCAGAAATATATATTTATTTTATACGGAACCTTGCACTATGCATGGCCCGATACGCAGTTGGTCGCTTTTTTCCAAACTATATCGTTAATATACATTTACTCTTTCTGACAGTAATTAAAATCTGCTACAATTAGTACTTACATGGTCTGAAATTATTCCGCATTTCAATCCAACTTCATACCTCACACAACTCATTCCAACTTTAAAGTAATTGGATTTAATTCGCGAACGAATGGAATGAACGAGTGAGCGGATCGTTCGCACCTGCACGCTTAGATAACTTCCATCTTAATTACAGAACTCGATTAGTTGCCTTTGTTCTGAATTAATTATGGTTCACTCACATCACATGATGAACGTGAGTGAATGGGATAGATTTTGTCTAGAGTTGAATAAAAATAATTAAAAAAAAACGTGAAAAGCACAGCATTATTTCTAAACTTCTTTAACTTCCAGACACCAAAAAATATTTACCTAAAGTAATTTTCCTGCTTTACCTATCCGTACTTACCTACCTTAGCGTAGGTAGAGTATGATCACATAGAGCAGCGGTTCCTAACCTTTTTCAGCCGCGGACCCCCAAGGAAATCAAGCATACTGCCTAGGACCCCTGAGTGACAATATTATCTTTCTTAATGCTCTAAGTAAGATAGATGCGTATGGGACCGCGGACCCCCAAACCTATGCTCGCGGACCCCCAGGGGTCCGCGGACCACAGATTGGGAATCAATGACATAGAGAAATCTCTATCTAAGCCGATGTGTCAAACAATAAAACTTAGCGTTTTATTACATTCAGTTACTAATTTGTCTTTTTTTACCTACGTTTTTTTTCTAAGTACCAAGGCTTTTTTTCATGTGTATGAAAAACAGTATGAAGTAAAAAAAAAATATATTATGGGACACTTGACACCAATTGACCTAGTCCCAAACCAAGCAAAGCTTGTATTATGGACACTAGGCAACGGATAAACATACTTAAATATAGATAAATAAATACTTAACACGTTCGCGTGACCACCGTCTATAGCCGACAAATAGGGTACTATGCGTTGTGGTACATCGTCTAATCACGTCAGACTTTATAAAAATGTTAAAGGAACTACGTGGTCGGACGCTCGCTGTCCATAATAAATTGCGGTAGTTCCATCCTTGCGCCGTATCACATTAAATTACCAAAAATCATGCGCCACATAGTATAACATTTTTTGACTCCAAAAGAGGTGACGCACACACTCTTAAATGTGACTACTCACAGACGCACAACGTCGATAGACGCTGTATTTTGTTCCCGCGTCCATACATTCAGTCATCCTGTTCACGTGACAGAGGACGCGCTCGCCCTGGTCGCGGTAGATTGATTCAGGAACGAATTTGTCCACGCATCGTTAGTATTATTTCAATATTTTTGTATGAAAAATAGTATATTTTTGTAATATGTTACATTCTTAGTATTATAAACTTTTACTCGGATGGGTTTTTTATTGTATTTAGTGAGTTTTTAGGGAATTTAGATGCTATGGTTCTAACTCAATTACCGACTTATTTCTCACGTCTAAACGAGTAATTACTTGGAGTATCTGTGGGTAGTTCTTGCTGTAGTAATATTATGAATAATACTGCTAGATATTAAATATTATCCTCGATTGATTCGAGAGCTTTTTCTTCTTTTACATTGATAAAAAACTACGAGCATGTAAAAATGCTTCTATGCAAGTCTTCGAGGAAGTCTAATCATCTCGAGAAACATTACCTGACCCCTATAGTGATGATGGGTAATTTTAGCTTATATGCAGACTACAACCCAAGAGGAGACGAAGGTTCCAGCGTGAGCAGCGTTGGTAATATGTCCGTAGGTGCACCAATCATAGCAACAACTTTCCAGCAAGTCAGCCACAAACTACCAAAGCAGCAAAAACTCTGACTCAGCTAGAATGTCATAGTTGAGACCGTATATGCATCTTCCAGTTCGGACAGTATTTTTGACACTCTTTTGGCGCTGAAGCCGAACTAAATATCAAAATAAACAACAGCCCAAGAAGCCAAGGCATGAAGTGCTCGGTAAGTGTGAGGATGAGCTAACTATATCGGTATCATCTGATATTTTAGATAGAGTCTTAGGAAATGACTTTAGCTCAGAGTCTATCTCACTACCACAACACCCAGCTGAACTGCAACCAGACATAGATTTCGAAAAAGCTCTTACAGGATAACTTTGCTACCTGAACAGGAATCAAACTCTGAAAATATCCTAACAGCTTCATTCTCATTTCCTGAACAAGAACCAAGTTCCGAAATTATTGATGGTAGTGAGGTTTCACATTGAACACCACCATATACTGGAAATATAGAAGGTAGCCAGCTCTATATTTTTATTATCGGTCATTCTAGCCATCTTCTTTTACTAGATACTGCAGAATCATGCTCACAGCAACCTGTAACGACAGCTTTCCAGTATCAGTGTCGCACCCTGAAATGATGGAAACAGATCAAGGATCTCCACAGGCACAAACTCCGGCGGAAGGACCGAGCTCAATTTCTCTTTATATTTCATTAATACAAGAAAAATTGGCTAAGCTACAATTACAACATACATCTCGTAGTATCAGTTCGTTACCGTTCATTACCAGTTGATGAGAGCATGATGCTACAGCTAGATACTGTAGCATCATGCTCTCAGCAACCGGTAAAAGAGGATGTCTAGGATGATCTCTCGATGATAAAAAATAGAGAGCTGGTTACCCTCTTTATTTCTAGGATATGGTGGTGTTGGATGTGAAACCTCACTATCATCAATAATTTCCGAGCTGGTTTCTTGTTCAAGGAGTAAAAATGACGCTGTTAGGGTATTTTCAGTTTGATTGCTGTTCAGGTAGCAAAGTTTATGTGTAAGAGCTTTTTCCAAATCTATGTTGCAGTTTAGCCGGGTCTTGTGGTAGTGAGATAATCTTTGACGTAAAGTCATTTCCTTATATTAGACTCTAACTTCAATCTCAGATAATACCGATATAGTGAGTGTATCATCATCACACTTACCGAGAACGTAATGCCTTGGCCTTGGCTTCTTGGGTTATTGTTTATTTTAATATTTGTTAGGCTTCAGTGCCAAACGAGTTTCAAAAGTACTGTCCGAACTGAAAGATGCATATACAGTCTTATATATAACATTAGCTGAGTCAGAGTCTTCGCTGCTTTAGTAGTTTGTGGCCGACTTTCTGGAAAGACGTTACTGTGATTGGTGCACGTACCTACGGAGCTATTACTAACACTGCTCGCGCTGGAACCTTCGTCTCCTCCTGGGCTGTAGTCTGCATCTGATCCAAACTACCCGTCATCAATATAAGGGTCATGTAATGTTTCTCGCGATGATTGAACTTCCTCAAAGACATGCATAGAAGCAATTATTAGGTGCTTGTAGTTTTTTATCCATCTCAAACAAGAAAAATCCATTTTCCAGTTTGATATAGCTGCCGTAATGTGACGTTGATATATTCTTATTTTATAATGTAGCGTGATATTGTGACACAACGTCATTTAACGGTTCGATCATGTTGCCATAATATGACGTTGCTTTATTCTTTTAGTATAACGCTACATCACATTGTGACACAACGTCAATTGACGTTTCGATCATGTTGCCGTAATATGACGTTGCTACGATATTGTAGTATTTTTTTACATCACTGTGTGACACAACGTCACTTGACGACTCGATAATATTGTCGTGATATGACGTTGTTACGAATAATGTATAACACAATATCAGTTGTACGGTAGAACGTCTATAAACGGTGACGGTTAATTCCGCATGCGCCGTAACACTAATTATTTCTGTATAAAGTCAAAGCTCAACTTGTAATGACGTGACGTCTCACTGTATGGAAAAAGTTGTGCGAAATCGCATTGACCGAAAATTTTGGGCGTACGCGCGAACGTGTTAAATACATATTAAATATCCAAGACCCGAGAACAAATATTCGTATTATATTCTCTAACCATTATATATAAGCATTAGATATAACTCTAACCACTTAGCCATCCGGTCGTCACTCGTATTGCTTTTTTTTCATAAAAATAAGTGTCTTTCGACGAAGCGTCAACTGAAAGTTGTCCACCTTATTTAGTAGGTATTTAAATCTCTTCCCAACTTTAAATATGTTTTACCTTCTCGTAGCGACTTTCTCAGAAGTATGACTAAGAAAAAACCCAGGAAAAGTTGTCTGGAAGCCAGCCAGGATAGTGAAACCGTAATCTGGAAGTAATCCTAACGACGTAACATTTACGGAAATAAAAACTGCGTGGGAAAAACTGTCCCGTAGATTAATGAACTATTATTTATTCTATCATTCGAGCACCTATTAAGTACGGTCGGTTTCCTAACTTATGTATCCACTTTTTAATACTAATTCCATAGAAAAGTGGATACGTACGTTATGGCACCGACTGTACATGAAACGAAATGACTAAGCTTTACCAGCGTCTTTACTGTGCGTTAATCTCGATCTCACGGTCGAATTTATATTCTACGATTTCACTTTATTCCCATGGGAATTTCCTAAAATTACAACATGATACCTAGTGAAATAAACCGGATAAAGTTTAGCTCGAGATGAAGGGCCAAGAATTAGCCCGAAACATGTCGAGTTAAACTCGATTAAAGACGTGAGTTACGTTCAATTTTACTATGAGGGAGTCTCACGCTAGTTTCATGTTAAAAATCATAACGTGATATAATAAAAAAAAGTTCGTGAATAAGGATATTTACAAACGCCCGCGCAAAACTTTATGCATCTAGCTTTTGCAGTGGAGATTTTGGGACTTTACATGGATCCCGTGGCATAATCGGGATAAAAAGCAGCCTATGAGTTAGTCTAGAGTTCTAGCTGGTTACGCACTAAATTTCGTCCAAAACCAACCATCGTATCTTGTAAGATACACACACACATATGCGAACGCACAAAACAGCTTGACGTGCATGTCGAGCAATTATAACCATGTAGAGACTCCTTAACGTTCTATTAGTCGATTCCGAAAGACAAACGACAACTCGATTATGTGCGATGACTTCCGATCGCTCGGTGATTCGCTCCACGCACGCCTCGCCGCTTAAGGACAGGCGCACAATTTTTAATATTTTTTCGGTCGAGCCTTTGCCACAGTGGATTAAAAGATCAGTAGGCGCAAAAAAAAAATTTGTATATTCTTTTTTTATCGGCTCATAAAAAGCTTACCTTCCATCTTTTAATGAACTCTTTTCTTTTCTTACTTCTGATGATGTTTAAAAAATGTGCGGGAATTAGACTGGTCGGAATGGAACGGTGATGATTAGATTGGTCTAACCGTGATTTATGACCTGTGGGTGCGAGCTGGAGCTTACATATCTGATAGTATGGAAGTTACATGCACTTTATTATGAAAGACAACATCGACGAAAAGAGACTCGCGCTGCTAAGTAAACTTGATACACTTTTACTGGTGACCACGGACACTGCAATGTTGTTGTTGTTAACCTTTTCAAGCTAAAATATACTTAAGCGGCATAAAATCTGACCCTCAATAACGTCACCTATAGGTACACCTGTAGTACCTATAGGTACTAATGATTCGCCGACAATTTTTACGCAGATTACTGATTGGCAGACAACGTTTCGCGGAGTAACGGTACGCCGATGAATTTGTACGCAGATGTATTGTTTCGCAGACTAACGTTGCGTAACTCAACCTTTAGTAGACCATACGGTTGGCTGATGAGTAAGAAGTGAACAACTATTAACAGAAATTCGTTTACCCGATTAATCACTGTACATTTTGAACGTTTGCGCGAAAAACTCTTCGCTTTCAAATTTGTGTTTGTTTTATACTGAAGTCAAATTAAACAAAATCGCAACGCCAGCAGTTCGGTTCTGGTTTGGTAGCGATTCTACCTAACATCTCAAAGTCAAAGTCAAAGTCGAAATCTCTTTATTGAATTTAGGCTATAAAGCACTTACGAACGTCAAAAAATTTTACCACCAGTTCGGAAAAACCTCTGTTGAGAAGAATCTGGCAAGAAACTCAACATGGTATTTTTTTTTCAAGAACAGAAGGGCTACTTTGAAACACAAATTCGAAGTTCGTGTCGTTCGGTCCCTCTGACACTTATACTATTTAATACGAGAGCGACAGGGATCGTACGACACGAACTTCGAATTTTGTGTTTCAGAGTAGCCCTTCAGATTCACAATATTTATAAATGATATCGATATACATTACAAGTATTTAACACAACTTTATTTTTAACACAGTAGGTAATATCTTCTATCTGGCCAGTGTTATTCAAACTCACCGAACATTCTAATCATAATCTCGAACGTTTCAATAATAGGGCCGCTGTGATCGAACACCGTGTGTGTACGACAAAGCTTGCGCGAGGTGCGATCAGGCAATCCCATCGACACGCCGGATCGACTCCAAATTGAAATTCCACAGACGGAAATGTCTTTGTGAAAACTCGACGCTCGCGCTCAAGTGGACGATCGGTGTTGGGGGATGGAATGCTGCCTCAATTTGAGCTGAGTATGTTGCGAACATATTAATCAGAATCACTCATTAAAAAAAAAACTCGACCGAGTATTTAGCGAATCTTGAGGTATTTATATCTTGAACTTTATCCTACTTTGTAACAAGGCTTCAAGCCTTGTTGATTGTTAACCTCTTCTTCGTTTCATGTTTTGGTTCGTTTTAAAAATTCAATTCAGTATTTCAATTTTCGAATATCCACTGTACTTTTAAATTCAACACTTTGTTTTTATGTCAAAATTCATTCACAGCTCAGCAGCCGTACTGTAAAGACGTGCTAACCTATTCGATCACTATTCATAACAGTTCTCACAGTGCAGTGAATTACAGTGTTTTTATAACCAGTTTCATCTCACACTTAAAACCAGTTTTACTTATCTTTATAAGGGACCTTGAAGGCACAATTGTATGTTCTAAACTTTTATAACTCTTTTAGCTTATTTTACAACTTCCAAATTTATTAGTTTTTATAATTAAGTTCGTTTTTGTATGCATTGTTACAGGTGCCTTCTATTTTACCAAAAAAAAAACATATTTGAACATCATCTCCTTCTCCTTCTTCTTCTACTTCTTCTTTCTTCTTCATCTTCTTCTTTCTACCTTCCTCGTCATCTGTCGCACGCATCGTGACAGCTTGAACTTGACATTGTTGTGTTCAATAGAGTGATTGTATTGTAGGCCTGACAGTCCTATACATTTTGTCATAAAAAAACCTAGGTTATATATTTTGCAGCAAGTAAGTAGTGCCAACCAGTTAATCCAGATTAGGATTTTAACCAGACTTGTCGCATTACTGGACAGTGATTATTTAAGATATTTTTGTTAATTAAATAAAAAGCATAAATAAAAGCTTTAAATATTATGTTCTGCAAATTAGCAAACCATTTTCAACCACTTTCTGGTATATCACTCAGCTGGAATTTGATATACTTATACTTATGTAAATCCGATGACGAATGACAATACAATAATCTGGTAGTGACATTCTCTGGTGGTAGGTATTCTCTTTTAGTGGCCAGATTAAGTGGAAGTCACTTTGAATATGAAAATTTGTCATAAATAATAAAAGTTGCATGACAATGCAAATACCTAACTGCTTTCATCAAAAAATACAGTCTGCTAAAATTCTTGCACCAATTTTATTTTACTAAGACTTCTTTCTCACTAAACCGTCCAGCTTTATCCGTCTACCTAGTCATTCTCATTCAACACAAACAACCCAGTAATTACTACACGGCAGGTGTTTTCTTCTACAATAAGCTTTTCTAAAACGTACTCGATGGAGCACAATAGAAATAGCTCTGACGGGAAACGCTGAACAAAATGAGACTCGTTCAAATTTTCTAGCATTTATACGGCGCTAGCTTTTCGCTTGTGACTTCGTCCGCTTTGAATTAGTTTTTCGCTTAAAACACAATAATTTCTAACATAAAAGTAGCCTAATCTCATTTTTATCGACATCAGCTGTGGACGCACACACACAAACACATACACACACACACACACGCACACTCACTGTGTAGGTACATGTATGTATGTATTCTAATAATGGAATGAAATGAATTAAGTACGTAATTCTCGTAAGTTAGTCCTAAAAAAATTACATCTGGATCTTCATCAACGTTGCATGATGAACATCCGTGCTGAATTATGGTCTCACCGGAAGACCAGCGCTGGCTCCACCCCCGGAGTCCGGATTTATGCTCAGGAGGGACCTTTTTCATACACAATTTAATATTTGTTTGCTTGTTTTTTTTCTTGTTTGTTGTTTTTTTAGTAATAATTTTATGTGTATTGTGTGTGGAATAAACTTTTTTCATTCATTCATTCATTTCATTCAAATTTCATGTCTTTGATCTTAGCAGCTATGATTTTGGGATTTTACTTGCGTAAATCCCGATATCGAGGGAATATCTTGACAAAAAGTATCCTATGTGCTATTCCTGAGATCTTCTTACTAAATTTCATTTGTATCCGTCCGCCCACGAACATACTGGCACACGTTCAAACCTTTCACATTTATATACGTATAATATTAATAAGATGTAATGATATTATAAACTAATATTGCAACTTCTCAGAATACCACGAATCACGTCAATCTCGACCACTGAAAACGTGAACCTGTGGCAGCTCCTAAACTATGCCAATCTCGTGAAATGTGGCAAACATGTGAACTATGGCGGCACTTGATCATCGGTAAAGCTGCGTGATGGATGTTTGTGAAATTCCTAGGATTATGAGGAAACTATCGAAGACTGAATTCCATTTGAATATCTATAGCTGTTAACAATATTACCCTAACAAAATACTGATGCGTGACTTCCATTCTAAAATATAGTGTGTATTTTTTATACGTACCAAGTAGGTCTTAAATAGACCAGTTTACTGATTTGGGACCATTTCGTGGCATGCGGCAGAATGGGTGCCACAGGACGGATGGCGACGGCGGGGTTGGCCCAGACGGTGGTGGTGGTGCGATAACCTGGATGTACTTTTATCTCTCGATGCCTCAGACTGCTTTGCAGGAGTAATGGAGGACGGAGTGGAGTGTTTATTAGGTATTTTATTAACTACCCATAAAGTTTTTGGTTATAACAATACACGCTATAGACCTCGGGATTTATCCCCGACATTTTCCGACGCGAGCCGTTTCACTCAAATCGCTTAGAAAATTCCATACCCAATCATGGCCGTCGACACGAAAATTGAGCAAATCATTTTAACGATAAACCTTTGTACGGGACTCATCAGTCTCCTGTTAGATAATAATAAACATATAACGCTGAATAAAAAAATATTTTATGGCGACAGATGTTTTTGTTTATGTGAGAGTTTTTCGCGTATCTTCTAAATATACAGGATGTCTCTGTCCACGGGGCTTTCAATGCAAGCTTCGATTAGTTCTACTTGCATAACTGAGCTACTGAGAATATACCATTCGAAAGTACCGTATCACAGCAGTACATACTGAATAAATATAAGGCAAACTGGGAGGATTGTGTTTTGACAGCTCATAAAAAGTACGTCGTTGATTGGTGGTGTCAACATCCCTATTAGAATCATCTTGAACTGAGGTATTCTGAACTCTTAGGCAATGTCAAGGTCAAATGTAAATAGTACTATAAATATAGGACTCCATTTGGAAGCTGAGTCCATCAAAGGTCGCTTCGCCGCAATCCGACCAAATTCAATATTTACTTTGGTGTAATTCCGAATCAGGCGCTCCTATTTTTATAACCTTTTATATCTTACGCGTGTGGCTATAGTTGTTTATTAAAATCGTATTTTTTCGTTTATTTTAAAAATTAAAGTTAAAGTTTGGAACAACAATGGCATAAATGCATTTTTTAAATACCTACTTATAAGAAGATGAGATTTTAAGATTTTGGTACTCTGCCTTTACCAACTCACGTTTCCCAGATCTTTCATTTGTCAACTCAGGATTTTCTCTGAAACTATATTTTTTTCGGAACTTTCATAAAACAAATCTTACGTAACCTACTGTGTTCTATAAAAGCAATAGAAATGAAATATACTGTAAAAAAAAGCATTTGGTTTCGGAGAAAATTGAGAGTTGGGAAATGAAACAGTTGGCGAAAAGGCAGGCACACCACACATACACATACACACACACTAACTAATATGTTAGTAGAATTTACAATATAATAAATATTTCAAAACTGAATAGGCATGTTTCTAGAGCAGGCGAACAAAAAGGACAATGACCTTTGTGGCCACCACACTGATCGCCAACCTTTTATGGCGAAGTTTAAAATTATCAATCATATTAACGTAATGAATTAAAAAATTACACATGTCAAAACAGTATTGTTATCTTTTACTAACAGCGCGACATCCCTCCCCCTCGTACCTACCACGAAACGCAATAATTCCTGGAAACAATACAGAAATGCACAATGAGGGATACATATTAATGTTTTCAACATAATAGTTTGTATCGTTCTACATTTTTTGCCTGTTCTTTAAAAATTTAGGACTAAATCTTTGCTGAGAGACATAACGATAACAATGAACAACAAGTTCAAGTTTTCTCTCATTCTCTTTGTTTTCTCTTAAAACCAAACGAGGCAGGTAGTTAGTTTACTTAACCCAGGTAGATAACTTACAGCATCAGTATTGCATTGACTTATTCAAGTTAGCTGGGTTGTACTTCTCAAGCCTATACAAGTCCTACTGCTGGGTACAGCACTCCTCTAAGAATGAGAGGGCTTGGTTTGCAGTCCCTACGGGCGCGCGGGCGTAAGACCCATACAACGATGTATTGTTGGATATAGTAAGTGTGGATTTTTTCACCGTAAATTTAGTGGTAAATTTCAAAGGTAATGTTACACATGGATTCTGCAAAACTTAGATTTATTAGCCCAGGTTTAAATCCGTGATCTTCCCTTTTAGTGGCCATAGACCATACTACTACGGCTTCTTTATTTGGGTTGATGTTGAGTAAGGGTTATAAATAACAATTGTAATTGTTTAATTAAAGCATCGAAAATGATTTTGCGAAATAAATAAAGTAATATTATTATTATGCGAAGGGCACTCGCACGTATTTTCAAAGTAGTAGTCGTTAACTAATTGCTTAATTACACTGACACAAGCGTCACTAATTATCGAACTCTGTATCTAATAGTCCAAGTCAAACCGTTGTAGTTTGTCAAAAAAATAAAAGGTGGCGCTACCCTTAGTGATTTCTTGAGGCTCTATAAAGATCCTCAGATGTCGTTTTCTAAAACTTAATTTTAATGAATTATTCATATCGGAAATTACACAAATAGTATGCTAAGAATGAGACAAGGATTATGTTGAATGATATTTCTTGTAACTTTTAAACAAAATTGCTTATTATTCATGATATTTGCTCTTAAAATATATGGTGTTCTGCATCGCGCTTACAAAGTTTCCAACATCGCTTCACTTAAATGCGATTCTATGGCAGTTCTGTCAGGGAGTCCGTATCTACACAGTGAAACAGCACTAGTATTGCACTAGTGCTACGAGGACGAGTTCTTATTTAGAGGAGAGTACTTGGACTAGGCTTGTAACCTAGTCCTAATCAAGGCCATTGTGCCTTACTTTCCTCTGTGCCATGGCTACGCCTTGGGCTTTCGTGATCCGACCTTTCAGTTGTTCACGAGACCTAACTGTTGTACGTGCTTTGACTCCTTTTTTTAACATTCTTATGTATACTTGGTCTGTACCATATTTTGCTATCATGTTTGGCTTCCTAAGTAAATTAAACTTTTTTAGTGGTCCAATTTTCGTTTAAAATAATTGAATTAAATTGTTTGTTGCCAAATATGTTTTACTTAATCGGATCTAAAGGCAGATGTTGCATCATGTGTCGTCGTTTTCAACTTGCAAAATCAGTACAGGATAAAAATAATATAAATATCAATTCAGGTTCGACCCTGTTCGACCCCGATTAAAGCCGTGGTGGCCTAGTGGTTTGACCTATCGCCTCTCAAGCAGAGGGTCGTGGGTTCAAATCCCGGCTCGCACATCTGAGTTTTTCGAAATTCATGTGCGCAATTTACCACGAGCTTTGCGGTGAAGGAAAACATCGTGAGGAAACCTGCACAAACCTGCGAAGCAATTCAATGGTGCGTGTGAAGTTCCCAATCCGCACTGGGCCCGCGTGAGAACTATGGCCCAAGCCCTCTCATTCCGAGAGGAGGCCTGTGCCCAGCAGTGGGACGTATATAGGCTGAGATGATGATGATGATGATGTTCGACCCTCAGTGCAACGGTGTGTCAGTAATTCACCATTGTATTTAGTGGAGGATCATTTGGGACATTTACTTTGAATATTTAGGTTGTACAGCGGGTTGCACTTGCATCAATTTACTTGTCGTCTCTTTCATTACCGATAAGCCTAGCATAATCGTCAAGCCAAAAAAAATGTGCATTGTTTTCTACAAAATGGTGAAAGACAGGTAATATAATATTGCATAGGTATTATAATAAACATCGCAACATCATGGACTGTTTAAAACTTTGATACTATACCAATATGTTACTTTAAAAAGGCAGAAAACAGAACACAATTATTATTTTTTAATTTTTTCAAGTACTTAGTAGTAGAACTTTTATCGGATAGGTAATGATTGAGGTTTAAAATTGTGAAACTGTCAAGCTGAACAAGGCTCATACTATAATTTAATATATTTTTTCCAGAAAGCACCTGTATTTTATCAATAAGGTACTAAAATATTAATACCTCACAACGATTTAAATTTCTTAGCCGTTGTCTTGAAGATTAAATAATCTTTGACAAGACTAAAGAATGTATGTAGTAAAATGTTGCCAAAGCTTGCAAAAAGCGAGCACAAAGCAACAAGGGTATCTACAAGTAGAATACAGAGCCTCTTCTATTAAAGTTAACGTATTATTGGGTTGTAATGTAAAGGTGTTCTAAATGATGCGTTTACAAAATAATGTCTTTGTCGGTAAAATAACTTCCTTTATGTTGAGATGCAAAACTAACGAAGTAATTTCTAATGCTTTTAAATTTTTACTCTATTGAATTGCAGGTAGAGTTCAAAATTACTGTCAAGTACACGCAAATAAGGTATGAAGCAGGTAGTAAAGTTATTACTGTCTCTGTGCCTAATTTTTAGCTTTAGGTATCGTGAAGATACTGTACTTAAAGATCTAGTTCTACTTAGATACGAGTATATATATATTGCCGAGACTCAAATATATTAAAACTGAAAACAAAACTGTTTCTTTTTTAAATACCAAATCATTTGATATCAAACTATATACCTACGTTGCTTTATTTTTTTCGAATCTCGCGCGCTAATGAATGTTTGCCCCATTATACTTAATTGAAGTTTAATGATATGACAGAAGCATTATTGATTTTGTTCTGTATCTAATGGTCAAGGCCGGGCCGTCGTAGTTTTGCAAATAAATAAAAGGTGGCGCTACCCTTAGTGATTTTCTAAGGCTTCATAGAGATGCAGAGATAGTGATTTTTGAAACTGGATTTAAATGTATTTTGTAAATTGAAAATAGTAAAATTAGTACGTCGAGTACAAGATAAATAATGTCTTAAATGAAATTGGTTGCAATATTTTAACAGCAATCGTTATTATTAGTTGAAATTAAATGTTGAAAGTTTGGTGTTCTGCATCGCGCTTACGAAGTTTTCGACTCTGCTTCGTATAAATATAGTTCGCTCACAGTTCTCTCGGAGAGTCCTTATCTACGCAGTGAAGCAGTAGCACAGGGTTAGAGCTGCTTTAAATCTAACCCACTCTGGAGAGGCGAGTATTGGGGAGTGTACCCGCCTCCTGAGGCTTCCTAGGCCTCGATCGAATCCAGGCTTCTTCGAGCCCCTATGAATGACGTGGCTGTGCCTCGTGTCTCAAAGACCCTACGGTCTGAAACCGATTCCGCTCAACCCTCGAGCTCACCTTAAAGTATCTTGTACTGAATGGAATCGAGAACTGCGGATTAAATCCCGAACACCACTGTTGTAGATGCATTGACTCTCTTTTGTTTTTTTAAGATTTGAATTTGGATTACATGGATTCAATTATTAATTTTTCGCAGCTTTTTGTAGGAAATAACTAGTTGCAATTAAAAGTAGAGCCTATAACACAGTAATTCTTTATGTTTATTTTGTGTAAGAGTAGTTAGTTTCTAACGGGTAATCATTTAGTATTAATAGTAGATTGATAACCAAGGGTGGAAAGTGACCCATTTCACCGAGATATTTCTGGCGCTCGAACGAAGTGAGAGCGCCAATAGTTCGAGGGGAAATGGGTTATTTCACCCGAGTTAGACACTCTACTTTTCATTTCGACTGTGAGGAAACTAAAATACTACAAAAAAACGAGAATAATAATAAATTGAATTTACTTATACCTATCCAACCTCCAGCGGTACCTTTTCGACTGGCCACTTGCCATGGCCGACAATAAAAAAAATCGAGTTGGTCACGACGTGCATCTAGATGGCCATGCCGAAACGTGAAAAAAAAAACTCATTGACGTAACTCAATTATCTTCGATGTCGTGGCTAGTATAAATAAATGTACAAAATGATATAAGTTATAGTTACGATATAAATTAATAAGATATAAATAAATTAAATTTATTTATATCCAACCTCCAACCTTTTCATACATTGCCTTACTCTTTGCATACTGGCCACTTGCCGCGGCCGACTAGACTGTAATCGAGTTGGCCACGATATGACCAAAGAGCTTATAATTATACAAAACTGGAGGTTGCACGCCGAACCAAGAAGTTTGACTTTTATTACGGATGTTCGGCGTTCAACCTCCAGTGTTGTATATAATGTTCTTGGTCACGACTTACATCTAGATGGCCATGCCGAAACGTGAAAAAATGCCTATCATGGCATTATGGCGGGCAGCAGAATAGAGGAAAAATTTTAAATGTTGATATTCTGTAATTTCGAAAAAAATAGACCAATTGTAGAATGTTTTTAATGTGAACCTATTAAGATCGTAATAAACATGTCGTTTAATGTATAGCTGAATTTAGATTACTGAAAAGCTTTTATTTTAATAATATGGCGTAACTCAATTATCTTCGATGTCGTGGCTAGCCGAAAAATTAAAAAAAAATTACTTTCCACCCTAGAGGAGGAAACGCAATTTTCCACCCGCCTATCTACCCATGAAAATTAAACTTTCCGAACAGGAGAGATGAAAAATAGTTTAGTTGTGAAATAATGTATGTGATCTCGAATAAGTCCGGTATAAATGTAATATTATTTTTTAATTCATAATTGTGGTTTCGAGTTTCGTGAACTCAGTTATTGATTCTAATTTGATTTTTGAAGGAGTCGAAAAAAATCTTTGACAACTCTGGTACAAATGCATCACCTAACTTGTCATTGCGTTTATAATGAACTAGCTTTTGCCCGCAGCTCCGCCCGCGCAGTATTCGGTTATCGAGCGCTGTGCACTCGGGAACTGTGCATTTTTTCGGGATAAAAAGTAGCCTATGTCACTCTCTGGCCCATAAAATATCTCTATGCCAAAAATCACATTGATCCGTCGCTTCGTTACGGCATGAAAGACGGACAAACACACAAACATACAAAAACATTTTCGCATTTATAATATTAGTATAGAAATAGAAATATTTATTGACCATGTAACATACATTACATTTAGCACGTCATATAATTTAACAATTTATTATAATTATTTATAAATTAAAAATATCTTTTCCCTTCTCTTATGAACTCCATGTACTCATTAATAGAATAAAAAGGATTTTCCTTAAGAAAGTCTAGAATTTTGCTCCTGAAGAATTCCATTGGCAGACATGTTATTTTCGCTGGTAGTAGGTTGTACATTTTAATTTTTATTGGGATTCCTTGTTTCAAATATTTCTTCGTTCTAGTTTTTGGTAGACATAATTTTTCTTCATTCCGTGTATTATATTTATGAATATCTTTCCTTTGTTTCAAAAAGTCTTTTTCTTTGTGTATTTCTATAAGGCTATTAAATATGTATAATGAGATGACTGTCATTATTCCTTCCTTTTTAAAATGATTCTTAGCAGACTCACGTCTGCGTAAGTTATTCATTATTCTAATCGATTGTTTTTGTAGTTTTAGCACTCTTTGGATTTCTACCGTATATGTATTAAAACGTAGTATATGGATTAAACGTTTGGATTCACATGAATTTAGTTGAATTCGATCGACTTTAGTGTGAATGCCAATGCATCGCAAGTTAAATAGAGTCAATAGGTACAGTCAGTTTGCAGGTGGTAGGACCGGACCATATGCAAGGTTCGCCCGGATTGCTACTACCATCTTGCTCGCTAATCCTGCCGTGAAGCAGCAGTGCTTGCACTGTTGTGTTTCGGCGTGGAGAGTAAGACAACCGGTGAAATTACTGGCACTTGAGGTATTCCATCTTAGGCCTCTAGGTTGGCAACGCATCTGCAATAACCCTGGTGTTGCAGATGGTTATGGGCGGTGGTGATCTCTTACCACCAGGAGACCCACTTGCTCGTTTGCCTTCCAGTCGAATAAAAAAATACTTTTTTTAAAAAATACTTAATGTATCATTTAAAGTTACGTTAGTTGATTGAATTCTGAACAACTCTGTTCTTTATTTTGATTTTTGGAAGGATGTTTCTTTAGAATCAGGTAGACTCACTCTATGGTGGTAGACATATTATCTCTTTGTTTTTTTTTTGGTACTAAAGAGTCAGAATGTATCAAGTTTTAGAAACCGTCGAATAAACTGGACGAATGGTTAGTCGATTCGAATTTACCTTTATAATATAGAGTTTTGTTACAATAAAATAAACTTTTGTTTTAGATTATTAACTGTAACAATAAGCATACGCATTATAGTCTTACACTTGACGTCAAACATGCAATCCCATGACCTACTTACCACTTCATTTGAAAGTCATATTTTTATTGAGAGACTAAAAAAAGCCAATACATACCCGAGGCTGTTAGCCACCCGAGCTTTAGCGAGGGTGGCTATTTATCCGAGGGTTTGTATTGACTTTTAGTCTCGTGGTGAAAACTCTATTTTTCACTTCGATTGCGAGAAAAATAGTCAGTTTGGTACCTATAAAAAGATTAAATCAAAAAATAAAAATAAATCGTTCTAGATTTCGGCGACAGAAAATTATCAATTATGTCTTTTGCTCTTATTATTATTTCCCTTGATTGCTCGACATCATAATTTTCGCTATCACTTGACGACATTGTGAGAATAATCAATTTATTTTAATCGTTTACGATTTACGCTCTACAACAATGTCAAAGTTTTCGCGGTAAGTATTTTTTTCCAAGACACAGACATAGCAAAATTGCATCGATGAAATGGTCCATACACAAACGGAAAAATAGAATGGCGCCACCTTCTATGCGGAATAAGCAAGAACTAAGACAACGTAGACTAAGAACGTAACATTTTCGTCATTAAAATGGTCCACACACAAACTTATTTTTTGCAAGTAACTGGCTGTTTGAGTTTATCTAAGTCAGTCGAAGTAAATTAAAAAATTAATTACTTTTACTCCCTAGGGAGTAAAGTGCTCACTTTACTCCCGTCTCGTAAGGCTATATTGACCCACTTTTAGAGCATGAAAAGTGAAAAAAAATATTTTATGACTATATTAAGGTCATAAAAGTAGTGGTGGTCATAAAAGTACTAAAAATAATTATGAAAACTCAAAAAAAATCTTTAAAATTTACATACATACATAAATACAATGTGTTACTTACTTAATATACTACTCGCAAATACATTCGCTTTTGTCAACTTTGGCAACTTTTTCCGCATGCTATAGTTATAACGAAGATTTGTTAATCTTCAATAGAGTCAGTCTTCGTAAAGTAACAAATTTTATTACCGACATATTATTAGACAGACACTAAATGAAAATCATACGTAAATCAGTGTAAGTTCAACCAACAGTACTAAGTAAGTACTCATTCAAACTAAATTTTGCAGTTTTCCTTCACACATACAATAAGCACTTACTCAGACAAAGTTTTACTGAGGGTGGAATTAACGCGGTATACTTATATTCAGTTAAAAATCGACCACTGTAAAAATGATACGATGCCGTAAACATAATTAATTCAAAAAATGTATGTAGAGGGTTTACTTGAAAAAGTTGAAAAAAGAGAGTCAAAGCACTTACAACAGTAGGGGCTCGTGAACGACCGAAAGGTCCGAACACGACGGCCCAAGGCATAGGCCAAGGGACAGAGGAAAGAAAGGCACAAAGGCCTGTAGATTAGGACAAGGTACAAGCCTAAGTCCAGGTAGACGAATAGCCTCCAATTATTCGTTACCGCAGTACTAGTTATTACTAATACTGTTTCACTGTGTAGATACGGACTCCCTGATAGAACTGCGATGGAATCCTATTTATATAGAGCGACATCGAAAACTTCGTAAGCGCGATGCAGACCGCTAAATATGTAAGAGCAAATATTATTAATAATAAACAATTTCCTTCAAAAGTTACAAGAAATATCATTTGATACAGTTTTTGTCTCATGTTTTGCATAATAGTTGTACCAAGTTTGATGAGATTAAAGGACTAAAATTCAGTTTTTCAAAACGACATCTGAGTATCTCTATAGAGCCTCAAGAAATTAGTAAGGGTAGCGCCACCTCTTATTTTTTTGTTAAACTACGACCGTTTGGGTTGGACTATTAGATAAAGAAATGGACATTGACGCTCGAGACAATATCATTAAATATCAATTAAGACTAATGGGTCAGTTTGTCACTAGCGTGAAAAGACTAGATCAGTTGTTAACTCTCGCGTGGTTTGATGATTAATTTTATTTTGTTGTTAAAATAATTTTAGAGATTTTTTTACTTGAGTAGATACGATATAGCTACACAATATTTTATGATGGATGGTGGCAAATAGGCAAGTGAAAAGCGGGAAAGTGTGCTGTTAAGCGAGTGCCACCACCACCACCACCTATGTGCACCCGCAAGAACAATTACAGATGATTACAAAATTACAAGGATGAATTGAAGACTGAGTCAGCTGATTATCCCTAGTGCCGGTAATCTCTTCAGCTGACTTACTCTCTACACCGGGAACAGGAGCTCAAGCACTGCCGCTTGGCGGTAAGATCATCAAATTAGATGATGATAGCGATCCGGACGAATACTCTGCTACTCTGCGCGAAAGTCAAAATGAATATCGAAGTCGTTATCAATATGAGAAAATAGGCTAAAAGTTGAAAGATTTTATACTACAATAAAGTTGTAAAATAATCTCTCACAAGAGCAATACCAACTACCTGCCCCTTAACTTTTTAAGTCAGAGTAAATTTAATCCCGTCAAAAACAAAATGAAAAAAACGTCAAAACTCGCAACGTACTTTTTCTACTGCAAAGTTGTGAAATCTCACCTAAAACCGAGTACGTTATTTTATTTTATTTAGTTATATAGTGTGGAAGCAGTTTCTCAACAATCATTTTAAAAATTCTTATCTAATCAATTATTTTTCAACATTTTAATACAGCTATAATTACTAAGCAATAGCACAGCAACATGTTTCACTAATAATTTTAATATACTGAGCGGCAAAAAATCTGGCCCACAAATGTATGCAGTAACAGGTAATTTTGTATGGAGAGTGGCCCAATTTTTGATAGACAGACAGATGGACAGACATGGCGAAACTATAACGGTTCCTAGTTGACCACGGAACCCTAAAAAAGAGATTTGGGTAAGGCCGCGAATTTTGACCAATGTGACATAGAAATAACATAAAAAAATAGGTAACGTTATCATAAAACGTAACGTAAATTTTGATAAAGCCTGGATCATACTGGCAAATATTCTCATTAGATAATGTGTCTATAAAAAAAATACATGTCATATAATAAAGTGAAGTTATTATTTTTACTAGAACTTTATTTTTGTTTTTTTTTTTCGACAAAAGTTGTAGTTGATAGACATAACTTATTAAAAACACATTATACATTTCACTATCCTAAAATTGACGCCATTGTTCCACACAGAAACATATACAAATTATCTATATAGTATAGTTTCTGACCAGAGGCCGTATTGCCTAATGTTTTTGACACTCGTGATCGCAATCAAATGACATATTTCGCATACAAAAGCTGTCATTTTATTGCGATCGCGAGTTCTAGAAACGTTAGGCAATAAGGCCTCTGATCCTAAACCTGTCCTATATGGGATCTATAGAGTTAAAACTGAATGTGGAAGTACCCTCTAGTTGACAAAATATCTTTCCAAAAGTGTCTCTTTACATGCCTCTATAACACTGACCATAAGGTGCACATTTATAAGCATAATGAATTTGGATAAGTGGTTGTGAGCATGCTTGTGACTTCGACTGTACAAGCTTAAATTTATTTAACTTCAAAATATCAATTTAACTAACTTACTGTGTAGTCATTGGAAACCTAATAATAAACTGGTGTAAGTTAGAATTTTTCTGTGTGCACTTCCCTTTACCACATTTTTTCGTTACGTTATGTAAAAAATACGTTGCATTTTGTAAAAATGTAACGTAATCGTAACGAAAGTGTAACGTATTTTAAACAAAAACACGTTTATCATGGTGAAATAACAACATTTTGAACATAATAATACTTACATGCTACTTACATGGAAAAGATTACCCTATCTTAGGAAAAAACACCAGTTAAAAATAATCACTACTTACCCTTAAAATCGGACAAGCACTTTTGACGTTATTTCGAAAAACTTTCTCCGCGTCACATTTGATGGCTGTTTGTAAACAAACTGATGACATTTATTTATCTCTTATGTGTTGCCCTATTAGAGTATTAGTTTCTAGTGCACAAAAACATATTTCTATCAAAATTGGCGTTAAAAATAGCTTTATAAAGCGTCACCAAAGTATTCGTAACGAAAACGTGGTTTTTTGGCACGTGAAAAGAAATAAATATAAAAAAAGAAAATTATTTGATTATCATGATTCCGAAATCGGTAGAGCTATCGCTATATCATTAAATTTCGTTTAAACAAAATCATGATCATGAGAAGTTAAAAACCATAAAAATAATAAGGTATTAAGTACTCGCGGCCGAAAAAAATAGTCAATTTTCGTTACGTTTTGGACGGAAATATATTTTTATTATTTTTTTAAAAGGGTTTAAATGAATTATCTCATTTGCGACCTTTAGAATTCATATCGCGTAATATAATAAAAAAAATGAAACCTCTAGGGGTTACCAGTTTTTTTTATCAGCTTTCCAAATTTGAAACTTCCAAATTGGTCAAAATTCGCGGCCTTACCCATTTATTGAATAGCTTGTTTACAAGTACAAATAACAAGTAGGTTTATCTTACTAACATAATGATGCGTAAGATTCTGAGTACTTGTTCGCGTTCGCATGTGTGTGGTGTGAAGATCTAGCTGGATCTTATAAATGAAACTAGCTCCCCGCCCCGGCTTGGTACGGTTACAATATTCAAAATAACCCTACTTTGGACAGTCAGGTAAAAAGGTCTCCGCGCCGGCAGCCCGTAGTTTGCATGGCCAAAATTAAAAAAAAAACTGGCCAATAGCGAGTTGGATTTGCGCACAAAGGGTTCCGTACCGTTATCAATACAACATTAGACATTAGCAAAAAACGTCAAAGAGGGCAGCCACGTTGTCTTTCCTATGACGTAAATACACTATTGACTGAAGTGTTAAAAACGTCATAAAATCACATTTTTAGTATGGGAGGTCCCCTGAAATATTTATTTTATTTTAATTTATAATTATTGATAATTTATAATGATTATTATAATCATCATTTATTCGCTTAAAACATTAGACATAAATTTAATTAATTTATTTTTTAATCCCCGCTCTGGGTCGTTACTGGTGCAGCCCATTTCTATATAGCAATACAACGAGGCAACGCTGCCAGTGCTATAGAAACATTTGCCCCGGGTATAAAAGCAACCACCACATCACACTGACGCATTCCGAACTCAATCAGAGCTCATCCTCAGAGCAACACAACCAAAAAAATCAAGGTACATAGTTTTGTAGGACGGTTAAAATTTATTAATATTTTGCGGGTAGTATTTGTTTTGTTTGGAAAAAATATATATATGTGGGTACTTGGGGAGTTATAGTGACAAATTAAAACGGTGGTTGTAGTTTGGTAGCATGGCGTACGGTTGTGTTACTCTGAAGATGAACTCTGGATATTTAGATAAATTATTGCAAAACAATGTGATAAAAATTTAAAATATAAAAATAGTGAAATTTCATGATGCGAGGAAAATTTTTATGGTTTAAAATTGGGTTATACCTAGCTAAGTTTTAGATGTAAGTAAAACGTTGGCTGACTTAAAACTTCTTTCGTCTGAAATGATGTACCTACTTACTTTTTAAAACTAAAGTCATAACTCCCTTGAGAAGAAAAAAATTACGTTAATCCATAATTCCCGCGGGAACAATTGAGGCCATTGTCATTTAGGGTACAGGCATGGAATAACATCATTGACGAGGAAGTGTGATGAAAAACAATATACCGTTTACCTAAATGGTAGTTAACCATACTAAACGATTGACTGAAAAATCCACATACACTATGATAAGGAAAATTACTTTCATATGAATTTTATAACTAATGTGTACAACTGCGAAGGTGTACAAATTGTTGAACTCCGCCTACTTAGCAATATTTTAGCACTCGAAGATAAGTTGGTGTCAAAATTTTAAAACCGCTCGGATTAAAGGTTAAGTGGAATATTACTTAAATCCAACCAATCCCGCTTTTAATTATTTACCAGATCGCGGCCTCAAGTATTAATTCCCAGATTAATCGAATTAATTTGCCGGATTATCTGCAAAGTCTGTTCGTTTGTATTTTATTCATCTTTTGAACATAGAACTACCGTGAGACTTACGTTTTAAATGATATTGCAACGGATAACTCACGTCTTAGATCGAGTTTAGCTGGACTGTTTCGGGCTATTTCGTAGCCCTTCTTCATAGGAGCGTAGCGGCAGCCGCCGAGTCGCGTGCTCTTAAAGAGCTCCTATGAAGAAGGGCTACGAAATAGCCCGAAACATGTCGAGCTAAATTAGATTTAAGACGCGAGTTATCCGTTACAATATAATTTAATATTTTAATCATCATTACTACGGTAGCTTCATTATATGGGTCTTCGGGATCCACCAACTCGCCCTAGCCATTGCGTGATGAATTCAGGAAAAAGGAGCGAGTTATCATTTATTCAAATAACACTTTAGCATGAACACAAAAAGGTCCAGTTCCTTTTGATGACATTTCACTAGTTCGATATTCGTAAAACTACTGTAACTAGCACGGTATATGCAATCACGGGAATCATTTTGATTACCTACGCAACGAATCAATTGAGTTATGTACTCGTAGATACTCGTGGACCCAGTCTTTGGATCTAGTCTTTTTGTGGACGCGTACTCGTAAGACTCAATCCGCGTATTGCCTAGTACGTCTCACCTCTAGTACCTATATAATACTAAACGCATCCAAAACCTCAAAATAGAACGGAACAATATACTAAAGCGACGAACAATCAAATTTCTTGATATGTATAGAGTACTAAAACGCCAAATGTATTTACAGGTGAAAAATTACAAATTACTTAACAATATGCTCGTTTAGAAACAAAAACAGGTAAAAGTACTAAAGAGAAAATACTCAATTTAAGCGACGGATTAGTAATAAGTAACCCTAATTTCACTGATTTTTCAGGGACTAAAGCGCCAAAAAAGTCCTCTAATCGTCCTGAAACCTAGATAGATCGATGCAGAAAAATTCGCTGATTCCGGTGGTATATATAACTCAATTTGGCCCAAAATCTCGCTTTAGTATCTTTACCTCCGAAGCGACGATATGTAAACTATGCCGACAAAATGGTACATTAAAAATTAAAAAAAAAACTAGGTACCTCCCATAGACGTAAAGTGTGGGTGATTTTTTTTCTCTTCCAACCTTATGGTGTGGGGTATCTTTGGATAGGTCTTTTAAACCCATTACGTACTACGTAGGGGTTTTCGGGATGACAAATTGATCTAGCTTGATTGGGTCTAAATAAAAATATATAATATATATATAGAGGGTAGTAAAATATTTACATAGAGAGACAAAGAGAGAGAGAGAGAGAAAGTCAACACAATCATATAGCAGAGCAATTAGGGATCCATTTTGAGCCCCAGGATACGGAATAAAAAGAGAGTCAAATCATCTACTGCAGTGTATACGTCCTGTTGATTCCGAAGGACCTGGCCTCATTAACTGGATGATCACTGGCGGGGATGCGTAAACCTATAAGGTCTGGCAGGAGTCGCTGGTATAAGGCAAGACCAAGGCCGTAGGACAGGGCTAATAAACTGGAATCATACTACCGTATTGTGCCAGCATGGGCTCGGATGAATGACAAATACCCTCCCCGAATGAATATTCGTCACCGACACAATACAAGTATTCTTAGACTCAGATTACTTGTATTGTGTCACCGATGTGGGGATAGACTTACGGGCAGCTCTAGCCCCGGAGTACTGCTTTACTGTGTAGATACGGACTCTCACACTACAGCGCGTAAGCAGTCTTTATGTACTAAAGGCACGGCAAAATTTCGTAAGCGCGATGTGGAACGACGAACATTACACTCATATGTTCGAGCATTGCGGGACGCTTTTGATATCAATTGGTAGCAATATCTTTAAATATGCTATCAAAATTACGTTTTAATTGAAAAAGTGTAGTTTTTTTGTAAGATTTGTGCACAAAAATCACGTTTTTTCATACGACGTCCTTCCGTCTAGAGCAGCGCCATCTGTTATAGTTTTAGATAACTATAACTAGCTACCATTAGCGATTTAGCGATATCTCTCATAACAAGCGATAATGACCGTTGTCTTTCCTTCTTCTCTTTATATCGTATTCGAACATTTTCGTGTCCCTTTATTTATTTTTTCACTTTTAATTAGAAAAAAAATGGTTTATCCTACTCAAAATCAAGGGCACAATCGATTCCGATAGTTTAAAAAAATGAACCCCATTTTTCCATACAAAATTTTATGAGTCCGTTTTGTTACGCCCATACTGAGTGTATGAAAAAAAAAACGTAACAAAACTGACATTTTTTTGGGGACATTTATTTCTCTTGAAAGCCATATATTTTCTAAAAGTGAAACAATAAATAAAGAGACATCTGTACACGAAAATGCCCAGTCTTCATTTAAGTTGTATGAAAAATAATAATTATTCATGCAAAATCTCATTGTAAATTGATCACTTGAAATGTTAGCCTATGTCTTATTTATTACTAATTATTACAGATATGTAAGGTATCTATAATCGCCAGTCAATTTATTCTCCTACCGCCCATAGTCTTTTATAAAAGACTTATCGGTAATTCGACATTGAACTCTCTCACAAGTGACATAAAGTTCCATGTTCATAAAACAAAAATTTTACTTGGCCCGTAGGAGATTAAAATAAATAGCTTGTACCTCAAATATACATAATGTTTTTGAATGAAATTTATGAACATTATTTCAAGAGTTATTACAAATATCTAAAATAATTTTTCGCTCTCTTGGCAGCCCGATCCTCTCCCATTCGTAGTAGGTGGCCGAACCAGCGAAGTCTGTGTGATTTTGTTACGCCGGGCTGCCAAGAGAGCGTACGATCATGTGCAGCGCTGCCTTTCCCCCATCGAAATAGTAAGTACTCTGGAATGAACACTCTAAAAACTGACGAGCAAAAACCGACCTAAAAGACATAGACATAAGAACTAATGGGCTCCGGTCCGGGTGAAATAGCAAGCACGGAGTCAGTGTGTCCCTCTCTAACTATTGCCAGGAAATAAATAAAAAATAATTAGTAAATTTTAGTTTCGTGAGTGTTGTCTTTTAAAAATATTGAATAAAATGTATACATTTATAATAAGCAATAATTACACGATTTAATATTTTTTTAATGAAATAAGCTTTAGATCTTTTTTCACGAGCTAATTTTAACTTGATGGTAGGTTTTATTAATTTCTCAATGGCCACACCAAACAGTAAGATGGTAGCTTCGTTATTGAGACTAGGGTGACAATCTTTTCACGATGTATCCAAATGGCTAATATGTAATATTTATTATTTATTATAATATAATATTTTATACCCATCAGACGTATTGTCTAATACGAATGATACATACATGCATAACATAATAATTCTACTACATTATATTATATTATATTATTATTATAAATTTTGAAAATTTCCAGGGGAATTTGGAAAAATCGCGAAAATTTCAATTATAACTACCAGATCGATTCAGTTTACGCATGCGAAGACGCTGGTAAAAGTTAATAAATAATGAATAAGTAAATAATAGTGTAATATATATGTATTGTCACTTAGTCTTCATTCATTTATTAACCTAAATGATAGAGCATCTAATATCGGACGTTTTTTGCAATATCGGTATTTTTTCAATACCGAAAATTCAAATACCGATATTCCGGTATTTTGGTATTTTTTCGATATTCGTATTACTAAAGTAAAATGAATGAGTTTCGCACTTCCAAAACCTTTCCGGTTCCGACAATCTTAAGTACGTGTAGGTAGCTAAGATTATTTCAAAAATGTCTAAGATTATATTAATGAAATAAGTATTTATGCATTTGTGACTTGCAACTTTTGAATGTTGCGACTCTATTTAATAACAAAATAATTGGTATTTAGAGATCAATATCGAAATACGGGTATTATACAATGTCAATACCGGTTTTGCCAATATCATAAGTTTTACCTATAGAAAAGTGAATACTTATGTTACTAGCACCGACGTACAAACCTAAAATTTATTTGCTCTAGTCTCTACCAGCCGTATCATAAGGACTTGGTATACAAGTAATAAAAATTCTGGTTATTGCTACTTAGTATATTTTTCTGACAAAGAAGTACAAGGAGGAAGGAATGTCTCATTAATTGCATAAAATTATGGTCATACTAATGGAGTGAGATAAAATAACCCTGTGGTAGCTATCTCTATCGGCAAAATGACTGACCGTGATTCCTGCACAGTGCACCTTCCAGGTACTTACTATTTCGATGCTTTCCCCTTTTTCGACAAAATCCCTTGCAACCAGAAATTTTGCTTGCCCCGCCCCTTATTAAGTAAACCATTCAGCTCTCGTAATTAAGAAAGGACCATTTTTTATGGACTTGGGCAAAATTTTTTGTCTAGCGGTTTTCTGTCACTAAGGACGGTCAGTCAGTCAAAAAACATATGGTGGTTCACTATTATGAAACATTTAAAAAGTTGCACAAATTATTAAACTTTTATACATACTAAAATCAATACTCACATGTTGCAGCTGTGCGACGAAATGAGTTCTGGCCAAAAACTTTTGCTTAGTCCCTATCAAGTGCTCATCAAAGTCGGCATAGCCGTTTTGTTTATGAAATATTAGAAGTGAGACCTTTAATTTATGGCAGTGCGGTTAGAGTTTCAATATGGTCACCAGTGGAACGGGCAAGCTTCTTTTTTTTTAAATTTAAATAGTTTTTTTGCTTCGGGACCCCACGGACCAAGCGTTTCAACAGCAAAAGCCGCAAATATGAAATTGTTAGCCAGATTCTTATATTTACGGCATTTTGCTGTTTCGGCCGTTGCAGCCGCCGCACCAGCCTTCAATGATGTCTTAGCAAGATGAGACGGCGCCAATGTGTCCACACATGTGGCGTCCCAAATAAGCGGCCGTCCCATTTAATACTAGTTAAGTATTGATCACGCTCACGTTGTTAATAAGTTCGAAGTAAACTAAAATGTTTAAGTCTCATCCATCCCAAGCCTCTCCAATTCATGTTCAATACATTTCTTATTTTCCACTCGAAAGCTTAAGGCACAAGGATTTCTGTGGTTTCTGGTGTAGCGAATATAACTAACTTAACTTTTATTAAGGATTTGCCCATTAAGTTGTTAATCATCATTAACAGCTTATTACATCCCCATATACTGGGATCACCGGTTCTGGCTTCTTGTGGGCTGACCAGATACGAGAAAATCAAGCCCCTATCTGACAACTTTTTTGTATTTAAATCAGACTCTAGGTTACTGAACATTAGAGCTCAAATTGAAAAACAAAAAAAATGCCAGGCGGCCTTTGCTGTCTTTGAGGACGCCAGGTTCTAATGAACAACAATATAAAGTCGTGTTAAAGAGCGTGCGTTTTTAGTTATTTAATAGAAAAAAAAACTTACTTCAAAATACTCTGCCCATTATTGAAAAATTCTTCATGATTCATCACTATTCAATTCATTGCATTCTATAGCATTTTATTACTCTTAACATTCCATCCTGCGGAACACGAACATCTGTTTGGCTGTTAAAGAACCCAAAAAAAATGATAGAAAGTTTGAACCTTCGGTAATTGCTAATAAAAATCAAATCGTCAACAATGGCCCAACCAGCCCATGTGTTGCGACGAGATTTTGTTCAGAAATTCTCATTAATGGTGCCCGACGACACAGGGATTCAACGACGGTTTATAGAATATTGCTATTTGACTGGATGGAAAACGAGCACGTGGGTCTCCTGATGGTAAGAGATCACCACCGCCCATAAACATCTGCAACACCAGGGGTATTGCACAGGTGCGTTGCCAACCTAGAGGCCTAAGATGGGATACCTCAAGTGCCAGTAATTTCACCGGCTGTCTTACTCTCCACGCCGAAACACAACAGTGCAAGCGCTGCTGCTTCACGGCAGGATTAGCAAGCAAGAGGGTGGTAGCAATCCGGGCGAACCTTGCACAAGGTCCTACCACCTGCAGAACCTGCACCTGATATTACTGCAAGATCAACACAGTTTAGCAGGTGTAACACTCTAAAGACATTTGTGTTGATAAGTTTTCGTCAAGGATACTACCATGTAAAAAAAACGCGAAAGCATCACTTTACCCGTCCATTTGAGCAATTTTTTGTCACCAAAGAATTTAAATTATAATTCGACCTACTTACTTACTTATAATGGAACAACGTTTAACACAAGATGTCATAGTGCTCTGGCAAACGGGTCTCCTTCGTGATCCATAATATCGTTTGTCCTAAACTCAAATGCCATAACACTTTCGCCATAAACACTTTTGACATATCATACTTTTGCCATAATGATCTTATGTCCTAATAATCATAAGCCATAATATCACATGTCCTAATACTCTAAATCCCTAATATGTTTTCTACTAATATAGTAAGACATAAAACTCACGAGTAATAATATTAAAATCCATAATATTAAATGCCATAACAGAGCATTTGTTGGTGACTTGCGAACCAGAAAAGTAGATTAGGTTAAAACTGAGACCCCAACAGTATCGAACAAGTACTTACCAGAAAAGTAAGTTAGGTTAGGTTAGGACTACGACACCTACAGAAACGAACCGTAGCCATACAAGTAGGTTAGGTTAGGTTAGAACTGCAACCCCTACAAAAACGAACCGCAGCCTGAAAAGTAGGTTAGGTTAGGTTAGAACTGCGACCACTACAGAAACGAACAGCAGCCAGAAAAGTAGGTTAGGTTAGAATTGCGACTAAATATTGGAACCAAAAATATTATGACATTTACATTATGGCAAATGTTATTATGGCAAAAGATAATTATGACAAAAGTTGTTATGTATTTTGAAATTAGTGAAAATAAGCATTAGGACATTCAATATTAGGACAAAAAATATTATGGCTTTTACATTATGGCAAACATTATTATGGCTAAAGATCATTATGACAAAAGTTGTTATGGATTTTGAAAATAGGACAAAAGATATTATGGATTCCAATATAGACCCCTGGCAAACAGGAGATATCGCGCCTGGCTGTCATTTTATTTGACATCTTCGGGTGGCATTGAAAAGTGAACTTTATCTATATGAGCCAAACTTATATAACAGATCGTCGGTGTATCTATTCGCACACTTAGACCCACTTGCAGATAAAAATAAATCTAGATTTATCCCCTTATTCATAAAACTTAACAAGCCTATGTTAACTAACAAATGCTTTGTCCCTTTCTAACAAATACAAATGTCGAAGTGACAGATAAGGACAAACGAATTTTAGCGGCATTTTAACTAAACTTGCCACTTGCTCATTTTCCTTCCAGTTAAATAAAAAATAAAAATAAAATAAAAAATAACTAAAATAGGTTTGATTGTCGTTTATGAATAAGGGGGTTAGTTGTTAAGCCTGGCTTAAGCTTGACAGTTCCATACATTTTGACACTACTAAACTAAGCTTAACGCTAACTCGAGATTTATGTGTTTCTAGCAAGTGGCCATTACTCACACATACAATAGGTCATTTACTTAAGTTTTTCACCTTTAATAATACTGTTTACAGGTCACAGATATACTAATAGACGTAACGTAAACGAATAGCCACCGTTGCTATGATGATAACAGCTATTTTGCTATTTCTGTTTTTTTGGCTAGTTGAAGTATAATTTTGATAGTGTTTTATGCGGCGATTAACCTTAACAGTGAACAGTGATCACAAAATTCAATATTGCTCTCGTGTCTGACATTTTTTAATGCGCAAGTTGTCTCCACGTGGTTTCTGGAATTTTGCTATCAAGTTGCAAAAACTACAATCACCGTACAACGTTGCCTCTCGAAAGAGAATACTTTGACATTGGCGAAATTGTCTTATTAATTAGGACAGAAGCCATATTTTAAAAAAGAATAAGAATAAGAAGAAGCCGGTATCAAACAAGAGGCCCTGAAGGTCTACTCCGAAACACAACGTTCGAAGTTCGTGTCGTGCGGTCCCTCTCACACTTATACTATTTAATACGAGAGCGAGAGGGATCGCACGACACGAACTTCGAACGTTGTGTTTCGGAGTAGCCCTTCTGACAGGGAAGAGGGCGGCTATCTGATTTTTTTCGTCTTCGAATTTGAACTCTAATTTTGTGTCCCTTAGAGCCTACATTCGAACTCAAAAAAGTAACAGACACGGTCAAATAGGGCCAGTAAATGCTCAATGAAAAACCAAACACGAAAACAAAGTAAAATATTTATTACTACTAACTTTTAATTCTACATTTTATGTTAAACTAAATAAAGCTTACAATTAAAAACACTATATAATAAAACATTGTGAAACGTCTTGTCGGTAGGGTATCCAAGGTGTTTACGTCTGATATCTGAAAATAAAAGAAAAAAAATTTGAAAATAAGGTTAATTTACATTCATCATCATCATAATCAGGATATCAGGTCACCACTGTTTAGGGATTGCTCCCGGGAATTCCCGGTACTGAAATTCCCGGGAATTCCCGGGAAATTTCATCACCCTCAGTACCGGGAAACGAAACTCATTTCCCGGGAATTCCGGTACTACAAAAATATATACTAATTTTAATATTTTTAACTTTTATCAAGCTGTAAATGCTGCTTTAGTCGCCGGTGACTTGAAACATAACTTTTTATTTAAGGAAATAACACCCATGTGAACGTAAATGTACCAATGAACATGTATAATGTTTGTTACCGTAGCTCAATTTTTTAAAAACTTTTGATTTGTATTTATTAATATTTTAGTTTTTAAACTGACAATATTTTGATACAAATTTAGCTACATTAATAAAGCCAACCAACCAAAATTGCCAACTTAGTAATGTGACTAGGCCGATGCGAGAGCGATATGTTCGCCCACAGCCCACAGGCCTGACAAGAGAATGTTGGTGCAGAACCGCCTTGATGTCGATTCTGTCTCTTGTCATGTCAGCAAGTACCTCAAGGTATACCTTCTCGCTTGCCTACCTCGCTTGATACCTTCATAAACTCCGCTAATACTTATTTCCCCACAAATTTGAATGGTGCGACCGAGATTAGAGCAGTACGTATTGGCAAAGTACCGCCGCACACTTCACTGGAGGACTGCTTTGCTATTGCGAAGCGCTATTCCGGTGTCGGGATTGGGATGAATACGGTGTGTAAGGGCAGCTTCGCGCTTTGAGTCAAGCAAGGGTTTAAGATGCTCAATAATTTTATTGAATCACAGAGGGAAGGTAATTTCCAGTGTCTCATATTTTATTAGACTTCTATAAAACTTCAACGTTTTATTTAACGCATAACAAGCATTTAACACATTTTTCCTCTAGTACCGAAAGTATCGAATTTCCCGGTATTTCCCGGTACTGGATCTACTCCAGTACCGGGAAATACAAAGTCGGTTTCAGTACCGGTTCTGCAATCCCTACCACTGTTGTGGCTCAGGCCTCCCTTTATTATGATAGGGGGAAATGTCACAATCGCCACGCTTTGCATGGCAGACGGGTTGAACATCGCAGTTAGTGGTTCGCAACGAGAACGTTACTGCCCATCACAGACCAGGTTGAGTGGTCTGTGCTGCCCATCCTCCGTTTCCTTAGTCGCCTCTTACGACACCCGCGGGAAAGCAAAGGTTGGTGCTATTTTACGCCGGCACCGCACTGTGAATTTCACATAATCTTAAAAGTAAGGCAGACGGACAACAAAGAAAGAAAACATTTATTCGTGACAAAAACAAAATACCTAAATAAAAAACAAAAACAAAATATAGCTATGCATGTCACGAAATCGTCCCAAATCAGCAATCTGCCGTTCTCGCGAACGGCGCTGTTCTTCCTTTGGGAACATCTGGTCATCATACATTAAAAAAAAACTACACATAAAAAATACAATGAATGAATGATTTATATATATAAATTTCCAGTTAAAAAATAAAACTAAATACAATTCTACCTACTAAAAGAAGACATAGGCACAGGCCAGTCTCCTTTACCCATTGACATCTATGTACCTTGCGGCATAGATGTCAACGCCTTTACCTTCCGAACAAAAAAAAAGAATGAAGAATAGACAAAATTAAAAAAAAAAACAAACCAAAACAATAAAACAAAGGGATTCTGGGAACCGAAAGAAAAAAAGAAACCCTGTTTCTTTTGGTTAGAACTAGTATGAGGAAACGGGCGCAAATCTGTGAAGCAATTCAACTAAATTCACCAATGTGAATGATTTATTTAAATCAAGGATGAAACCTAAGCTAACATTTTCATGTCACAAATAGGTATCACTCGAGAGATTTTACCTGCTAATTGCAAATAGTGCACGCGTCTGGCGGCAAGTGGTCGTAGGTGCAACTGCCGCAATCTTCGCACCATGCACGGGGCTTTCAAAAGTAAGTTCAGAAAACTTTGCACGTCACTAAAGTTCCACTCGGTGTTCCTCGCCCGGCACTTGCAACTGCACCCGGCCACATCTGATACACAGATCACATTTTAAAAAATGTGTCGGCGTATCCCGCCATACTCGCACGGCGTGGGACGACCGACTGGTCGCCGCCCGGTTGGGCGACCCAGGTACCGCTGGGAGGACAGTGTACAGGCGGATCTGCGACGTCTTCAAGTCGGCGACTGGCAAGAGGCTGCGCACGATCGGGCCAGATGGCAATCTGACATTCTATCGTTTCGGAGGCCAAGACCCTCTTTGGGTCGCTGAGCCAAGTTAGTTAGTTTTTTTAGTTAATTTTTCGCTCAATGAGACCGTAGCCAAAATAGCAAAAACGGAACACTTATAAATAGTTTCGCCATATCTGTCTGTCTGTCCGTACGCGGCTTTGCTCAGGGACTATCAATGCTAGAAAGCTGTAATTTTGCACGAATATATATGTAAACTATGCCGACAAAATGGTATAATAAAAAAAAAAAATTAAAGCGTACCCACCTCCCACAGACGTAAAGTGGGGGTGATTTTTTTTTTCATCCAAGCTTGCAGCGTGGGATATCGTTGGATAGGTCTTTTAAAACCATTAGAGGGTTGCTAATACGATTTTTCGATTCAGTTATTTTTTTGCAAAATATTCAACTTGAAAGTGCAATTTTTTATTAAAATCGAGTGTCCCCCCCTCTAAAATCTAAACCGGTGGGTGGAAAAAATCGAAAAAAATAATCATCTTGCTCGCTAATCCTGCCGTGAAGCAGCAGCGCTTGCACTGTTGTGTTTCGGCGCGGAGAGTAAGACAGCCGTTGAAATTACTGGCACTTGAGGTACCTATTCCAACTTAGGCCTCTAGGTTGGCAACGCATCCGCAATACCCCTGGTGTTGCAGATGTTTATGGGCGGTGGTGATCTCTTACCACCAGGAGACCCACTTGCTCGTTTGCCTTCCAGTCGAATAAAAAAAATCAGGATGGCAGAACGTATATCAAATTTACAAGGAAAACTATAACGGTTAAGTTATCTTAAGAATTATTAGTAGATTAAGAGTACATAGCAGCCTAAGGTATAAAATACAGCGTGTATTTTTAATATTACCTCAAACTGTAACCAGACGAAGATTTAAGTGATGTGAACCGATATTAAAACAAATTGTTAATTTAAAATTAACTAACAGAGCGTAATTAATTTTTGAAATATTTTCGAGCAGCAATGTAATGCGTACAAGAAGAGAGAAGCGTTCTGTGACAGCTGTCACGTCAACAAGTGCGACGTTTTGAATAAAAACAAAGTAGTATCGCGTAATGATACATTGCGTGCTAATTAATTTTGTAAGGAAAATAATAAGTCTAAATTTTTTACTAAAACATAATAAAATGTGATTATTAGGGCCTTCACTAACTGCCCTTAAAGTTTGAAGTAGTATTAAAAATACACGCTGTATACCTAAACTTGTAATTTTGCGAACAAAATACGAAACCCTTAGAAAAATATTAGGTACTTAGTTTTTTTTTGCTTGTTTTTTTGTCTTGTCTGTGTTTGTCTGTGGCCTCGTTCAGGGATAGAACAAATAAACTGTGGAAGTAATTGTATTCTTTTTATTTATCATTATCATCCCAGTCTATATACTTCCCACTGCTGGGCACAGGTCTCCTCTCAGGATGAGAGGGCTTGGGTCGTAGTTCCCACGCGGGCCCATAGCGTGCGTGCGTGTTTTTATTTATAAGTATTTTTTATTCATAACATATAAGTGTGAATCGTGTGCAGTGTAAATAGTAAGTATATATTTAATATGTATTTATATTTGTTTATTCAGTGTATTTATTCAAATGTTACCTATATATTTCTTTCTTCCCACTGTGTATAAATTACTGTTCGCCTATCTTTGAGTTCTCCTTTCTAGTTTAGGTTAGCTTGAAAAGATCCCCTTTAGGGATAAGTTCGCCTTTGTACTCTTTTTCTTTTGTTGTTTTCTTTTTGTATTATTTTTGTGTTTTAGTTTTATGTGCAATAAAGTATTTTACATAAGTACAAACATAAATTTTTGTGGAGAAGATTTATGTACGTATTATAATAAAATTTAAAAATTAAACAGTAACTAAATATTATTTACCAAAATTAATCTATATGTAAATAAAAAAACTAAGTCTTGATTCAAAACCAACACATCTGGCGTACAAATCCAACGCTATAACGCTATCTTGCAAGTCTAAACCGGGCTTAAAAAAAACTAACCAAATAATAAATTTTTAGCTTCCGGTATTCCGCTTAAAAATAGGAGTCAAATTATCTACATCAGTGGTGATGGGACCTAATTCTAGGACCTAATACACATTCGCAAGGCTGTGAAAGGCCAAGGTTTGCACCGAGGCCGAGACAAGGCACGAATGCCCGATCACCAAGGCTTAACGCCTGGAGTCCAGAGGTCCGAGCACAAGCCACAAACATAAAGCTTCCTCGCTCTAACATCCGCCACGCTGTTAGAACGAAAGAGACGAGTATGTCCGCGCCGCTACAGTGCTGGACGAGGAGACACCACCACAACACTTTGTCTCAAACGGATTGGGTCTGAAGCAAGGCAGTTCTAACCCTTTGGACTGCTTCACTGCGTAGATACGGACTCCCGACTAATTAGCCAAATCAAATTATTTACACCAAACTGTTTCAAAAACTCCAGTAGTGTGTTGTAGAACACTGCACACTACACTAGAAGTTTTGAATAAAAAAAGTCTTCATGATTTTTTCAAGTGACAATATCTAACCACACTGTGAATGAACATACTGCGCAATACTAATAATTAGCATGTTTCATTATTTCATTACGTGTTTTGATTTGTTTTAAAATCTATGAACGTCAATGTTGATAACAGCGCCATCTACTAGGATCTATCGGAACCAAAGCAAATTTTGATTTGAAACCTTACATATGCTTTCTATTAATCTCGTCTCGTCAATTCTAAGCAATACTTACTAATTTTAACTTAGTTGTGTTGTTATTTTTCCAAATAAAAATATTAGTACAAGTAGAAGTAGCGAAGTAAGTTTCACCAATTATATAATCTACATGCGTTTGACAATAAAAGCCAAGCAGAAACACAATTACTTAAATAAAATTCCTATCGTAAATTGAGGGTAGTCATAAGAATAAGTACCGATATTTAGCTATCAATAAAATTATGTCAACAACATTGAGTTCAAGTCATTCAAAATATTGCTATGCTTGAAACTGGGAGCATTTATGTGTTGGGTAATTTTTGTAGTGTAAGATTATCTATTTATTGATGTAATCACATGAACAATCATCATCAATGTGAACACAACCGTAAAGTGAATCGTGTAGGCTTAATGCTGGTTCAGAAATTTTGAATTACACTTGTTGATGAATTTTAGCATTTGAAAAAAGGTAAGCGATCTTGACGAGTTGTTTTTAGAGATGTACCGATCATGACTTTGGCCGACTAGCCGACTAGCCGATTAGTCGGTTGTAAAGAAGCCGACTAATCGGCCGACTGATCGGCCAAGCCGATCACAGTTTCCGGGATTTCTATGACGCTTCCTTAACCAGCTGATACGCGCGCAAGTCGCAACCAACGCCTGTAAGTAAAACCTATCAAAGCGGTGTTTTTGTTTAAAAATATTTTACCTACTCTTATTATTATTTACAGTGACTTTAATGATTGTTTTTAATTTCAGAAAAAAAGTTACAACAAAAAACAATTAAAGAGTGATTCCCATAAAATCAAATGCCAAAAATTATTGAAAGTACAACGAAAAAAAAAGACTTACAATAGTCACGTGAAAGTTGCTTTGATTTATTTACATTTAAAAATGAATAAGAATGATTATAAAATTTTATTAAAATATTAATAAATAATCAAGGCTCTACATATACATGAAAATGTATATTTTATTGAAAAATACTTACAAAGTAAGAAGCCGGAAAGTCGGCGCTTTTTGCCGACTAGTCGGCGACTAGTCGGCACATCTCTAGTTGTTTTGTTTACAGTTACTTTTAAAAAACAAGTCACAACGAATTATGTAACAATTTTATTGCAAAGACTCTTAGGGGCTGTTTCACCATCCATTGATTAGTGTTAACTGCCGGTTAAATGTGATGCCGTCTCCGTCTATTCGAACAAAACAAATAGAGACGGCATCACATTTAACCGTCAGTTAACACTAATCAATCATTTAGCTTTTCCCCGAGTGATTTAAAACATCTAGTATTATGCAGAGTCCTACCTACTCTTAAGCAAAACTTACGCAGTGTGGGGTCAGATTATATTAGTAATTGATATTTACAGACAAACATAAAAATCAAGATTTTCAGACTTTTCTAGTTAGTTGTGTTATAATAGCTACCTTCATACCAAATTTCAAGTGAGTTCACGGGAAGTACCCTGCAGGTTTTGATTCCATTGCGAGTTTCGAAAATTTGCGGCATAAACGGCTGTATCTTTTGATTGCGTTGACATAGAAGTTTGAATTTTTCACAGCTTCAAGGGACAGTAGACTTGAGTATTTGATATAAGTTTCAGCTTGATACCTCCACGAGTTCCCGAGAAAAAGGGTATTGACAGACAGACAGACAGACAGACAGACGGACACAAGATAATCCTATAAGGGTTCCGTTTTTTGAGGTACGGAACCCTAACAATTTGCAGATGGTTTACCCTTTTCCTAATGCTAAAATAGGTACCGAAACAAGGTTTGGACAGCTCCATTTTTTACTCAACATCATCATCATCATCACCGCCTTTAATAGGTGTAAATCTACTGCTTCAAACTTGAGGCGACTTCAGCAAAAAAAGTACAAGCGTTCCTTCAAAGGTGACATTTTGTTAACTTGGTTTATTTAAGTAGCGGTAAGAATTTTTGTACAAATGTACTTATTATAATTTATAACCCATAGTAGTTCGTTTCATTATTGAACAAGAGAAGGCGCTTTTTACTTGGGTTGTACGGCCGACATAGATGATAAAATGAATTAACGCATTCACATATGAAAATGATCTTCCGAAAAGATAGAAACTAGTCGGTCCGTTCCTGGGTTGTAATCGTGTATTGAAACACCAAAAAAAAACTTAATGACGATTAAATTATATCTATTTACTTAATCCTTAATTTGGCAGTGTACAGTATATTTGACAAAATGTAAGGCTTGCTTATTTTTTTATACGAGTACAAAAAAAAATTATTTTTGTAAAACTAAGTGTTAAAACTTTTCACCCTACCTACCTACTATACCTACGAAATACATACCTTCTTTTCCTGGATATGTAATCATATATTGTCACTTTATTAAATTAATTATTAGTTAAATATCTTATCTTGTAATTAATAATTATAAACTTATATGCTATTTTAAAAAATGACGACAATAATTAAATAAATTAAAGATTTCCCTAATTTTGTAAATGTCAATTAAGACATATAGTTTTCTTACTTTTAAGACAATATTGTGTGCCCTTACAGGGCGTCATGGTCTATTATATTCTGTAACACCTTAATTGATATGTAGGTACATGACTTAACAATGGAAATAAATAAATAAATAAATCATATATGACTCATCGGACAGGGAAGCCGTTAAATTGATTGCATTCCGGGTCCTCTTGGCCTGTTAATCCTCTTCACCTAACAGCCCGTAACTCCTAATCTCTCGATACATCCCGCAATCGCATTACCACAACGGCTTTACATTTTTCCTGGCAACCCTTAGCTTGATTAAATTCATTAGTAGATTCGTCAAACGATTAATTAACGATCTAACACAATAAACAATACGCTAAGTTGGTTGAGGTAAAACCGAATCGCACCGTATACGATTTTATGATTAATATTTATATAGTACTAGCTTTTGCCCGCGGCTTTGCTCGCGCAGAATTAGTATGTAATTTAAAACTTTTTTGATCCTACGGGAAACATAAATACATTATTTCGGGATAAAGCGTAGCCTATTTGTTAATCCAGGGTATATATTACCTGCTTGCCAAATTCCATGCAAATCCGTTCAGTAGTTTTTGCGTGAAAGAGTAACAAACATTTATCCATACAAACTTTCACGTTTTAAATATTAGTATGATGAAGATAGATCGATAGATAATTCGGTATATTTTTTGTACTCGTAAAGCAAAACCAAACCGTAGATCTCACATGGGCCCAGTGTGGCTTGGAAACTTCACGCATGCAATTGAATCAAATAATTTATAAATAAATAAATAAATATCATGAGACACTTGACACCAATTGACCTAGTCCCAAACTAAGCAAAGCTTGTACTATGGATACTAGGCAACGGATAAACATACTTAAATACAGATAAATAAATACTTAAATACATATTAAACATCCAAGACCCGAGAACAAACATTCGTATTATTCATACAAATATCTGCCCCGGCCGGGATTCGAACCCGGGACCTCAAGCTTCGTAGTCATGGTCTCTAACCACTTAGCCATCTGGTCGCAACACATAAATGCTTATAACATAAATGTCATATGACAATTAACACCAACTGGCCAGTCTTAAATGAAAGCAAAGCTTGTGATGTAATAAGATTGCATGTCAATTCTGAAAAAGTCAAAAATATGAGCTCAGGGGAACCCACGACTCACGATTTGGGAGGCCATAGCTCAAACCACTAAGCTACCGTGACAGTTTCAAGTAGCCAACAAATAACAGTAACAAAGCCTCATTTTCCAGGTGGCAGGACCTTGTGCACGGTCCGCCCGGATTGCTACCACCATCTTGCTCGCTAATCCTGCCGTGAAGCAGTATTACTTGCACTGTTGTGTTTCGGCGTGGAGAGTAAGACAGCCGGTGAAATTACTGGCACTTGAGGTATCCCATCTTAAGCCTCTAGGTTGGCAACGCATCTGCAATCCTTCTGGTGTTGCAGGTGTCTATGGGCTGTGGTAATCTCTTACGTCTTACCATCAGGAGACCCACTTGCTCGTTTGCCATCCAGTTGAATAAAAATAAGCCGCATCTACACTTAGCGTCATCGCCCCAATCCCCGAAGCACACAAATATTTATAAGACACCGCACTAAGTACACAGATAAAGAAAACAAGCGCGTATCTGTTATTCAAGCGGTGTGGATACCTCAGTCCGGGAACCTATCCGTCTTAACAGCCGACTGTTACACCGTGGCGTAATTGGCTAAGTAAAGCTTTTTGAAGTGATAGCACAGCGGCCGCGCCTTACAAAATACGCGTTCTTGAAACTACATAGGCACGACGACGTCTGTATACGCGTCAAATCGCAAAACCCTAATAAGTGCTACCAATGTCGTTTAAAGGTAGGTAAGGCTTAGATAGTGCAAATAAATGTAATCGTTAATCTTACCTATTTATTTAAACCTACTTAAAATGTGTCAGTCTGTGTATTTCAGCATTATTATTTTCAATTACAATACGACTACAAACTTAAACGAATTATTCATCATTTTTGATTAAAAAATATTTAACAACTTAAAATTTCACGTCAAAAATTGGTCTTATTTGAAAAAAGCCTCTCTTTATATACCTAAATCCTTTCTTGGACAAAATAAAATCTAACGATACCTTTGCCATCGACATATACATGCAGCCATTTGAAAGGTATAAGGTAATAATTTTACAAATATACAATATAAGTATACTTGCGAAAAAAATAACTAACTCTTTACAATTTTACAGCGCATTGGTTTTTTACTGCAATGCTGTAATTTTTTAGTAATACGTGTAGGTTAGGTATATAAATAAATTAGTTTTTTCATACATTGTCGCCGTATCGGATACTTACTCTTGATCAGAGCTTTCTTTTCTTTTCTTAAACCAAAAACTGTTTAAATATCGCGTCGGTGTGACTGCCGGCCTTGTCATTATTTATTCCGCACACATTAGTACAGCCTTCGAGGGCTCCTTGACGGATTAGAACGCGAAAAAAGACTTAGTACAAAAAGGTTTTTGCGGGATTGGTTCCGTGTCTTTATTTATCAGCGCTATGGTGGGGATTGACTTCACGCTTGATTTACATTCCGACGTATAGAGCAGCTAGAAGGGTTTACTTTGTAATGTTACTGTTTTACGCTTCTGAACTTGACGATACTATAAAAAAATATTGAGTCTTAATCAATATTAAGACTCGATATTTTTATTAATAAATATTAAGACTCAATATTTTTTACACTAAGATGTTAGTTCTACTGATATAGAAGTAGGTCGTACGTACCTAACCTTTTTAATCGTCTGCCCCGAAGTCGGTTATGATTTTCAAGTGCTTGTATGTGTGTGTGCATGAATGATTTCTATTTCTTGGTCCTCTCTGCAGCCTTAAGGACTGGATAGTTTTTTTTTTAAATAAAAAATAGGCTAATTTTGGCCTCAATCTCGCTTGATGGAAGGCGAAGATGAGGCCCACGACGATACAGGTTTGCCTAGAATTTGTCTGTTCATATTTGGTGGTGTTGTGATTTTTACATATTATGATACCTATCATTAGATTTCTCATAACTATTGGAATGAATAGTATTTTGATATGGCGTCTGCGAGAAAAAATCTGGCGGGTTGATTATTCACAAAAATATCAAAAATAATGGAATAAAAATATTAAGTACCTAATTGAAAGAACAACTAAAATCGCTACTATCTTGAAATAAATAAAAATAAAAACCAAGTCTTGTGGTCTGTTAAGTAACTTAAAGTTCAATACATACGCTCCAAAAACATAACCCACCTTCGGGTAAAAGCAATAAAACGTACTGCCTTGTTTAACCACGTATCGCCACACGGAGAAGCCTACGTTATTACATCCAAAATCCACATCGTTTGTTACGTTATATACTCTTAAAGAGACTCTCTTTCTTCTCGGGTTTCTCTGCGATAAAGACAGCAATATCCCAAACGAATATCTAACGCGGCCGCGCGGCCGGCAGGAAAACTTCTCTTAAATGAAGTATTGACTTATATTCTACGTTATTACATATATACGTTATATACAATAGTACATATATACCGATGATCGTAAGTAAATAAAGTAAAGTGTAGGAGATAAAGCGGCGTGCAATAACATACAAATTTATATTTTCACATCAATGGCTTATTCGATATTTAATGGTTATTATTCATTTTGAGCCCCTATCATAATTCCAATTAGTGCAATCATACGGAAAAGCAATCAGTTCAACATGCAATTTATAATAGCAACCACAAATTATAGATCATTGGTATTTTCATATTGAACTATCCAGGACCAGCCATACTTAACCTCTTTTTTATCAACTAGGCTATCTAGTGGTCAGAAAATTTGACTGCAAAGCTTGAGGTCCCTACTTCGATCCTCGGTCAGGTAGATTTTCGTAAAATCTCGTAATTTAAATTCAACTGCTGTATCTAAAGATTTACACGTGCGAAACCGCGGGTAAACGCTAGTTACTATTAAATGTAATAACAATTACACCAACATAATAATTGGATGTTACGATGTTATAAAAGCTACCAAATCCTAAAAATACGAAACATCGGATTATTGTTTGTACAACCGTAAGTACGTTATAATTGACTTTGATGTTACAAGCTTGTTATTAAAGAGATTTGTCGGAGGAGCAAAGATTTTTTGGGGCATTCTAAGTGATAATGTATACGTATTTATTTTTGTAGTAATCATACTAATATTACAAATGGGAAAATTTGTTTATATGTGCGTGCGTGCACGTGTATGTTTGTTCTTTTACGATAACCCAGGCAGGGTCCATATTTGGGATATTATATATAATTTTAAGGTTATAAAACATTTTTTTTATAAAACTGTAATTATAACAAATTGTAACAAATGTTATACATTATTATCATGTAAAACAACTTTTAAAATGTTATTACAACAAAATAAAACCTTAATTTGTTCTATAATGTTATATTTACTTATAAGTAACATTTATAACAGTCAATATTGGAGCACCATAAGTATGTATTTTTGTGAGCAATAAATCACTGACTAAAACACCTAAACTTCTAAATCAACATGTTTCAAAATTGTAATGCTTGCCTTGCAAAATCTCTATATACCTGTGTTTTGTGTACTACTTTTTATGTGTTGGTGTTCAATAAATAATCGTGGTGGTGTACTTTATCAGGGGGAAAGTAAACATGCCAATAATACAGATCAAATCCGTCAATAAAAGCTAGCATATCGTATATAGAAAAGCCGCTAAAGATTGCTACAAGTACAAACAAGTAAAGTTAAACAAGCTGCTGTTTGTAAAAAGTTGAGACACGCATTTTTTGAGAAGGTACAAGACGTTATCTCCCACAGTAAAACTTCCTTATTTACTCTTGCTCTTCTGGTTTATTTCTAGCGAGAAAGCCCCAGTAAAAAATATTATTCATTTTCCTGAGTTATTTTCGTAAATTTATTTCCAGCAACTCCATACCTATTATTTGTTTTAAAAAGCCTTCGCTCACCAAAAGTTTTTATTCTGCAAAGAAATTGATAGTTATAACTTTTGTTTGGTACCGCACACACAATAAAGATTACAAAAATACAAACAATCAGTCCAATTAAAAAGTTAACATTTTATATTGTTCACACAATTTATTATACAAAAGGAAAAACAAATAGGTTACAGAAAAAAAAGGTGTTAAGTATAAAGGCGGACTTTTCCCCGATAATTATATCAAATTAAGTACCTACTTACTAAATAATTAAGGAACTATGGCGTGGGCCACATTTTCTTCGATGTATCCCTGAACGAGTATACGGAGTACGGAGGAAGATTGTCGGACGGTGATCGGAAACCGATTCCACAGCCTAGCCGCATGCACAGAAAAGGCGCATGTTTGTGTGCGCTTATGTAGTAATCATTGCTTACTGAAGCCAAACATTGGATAATCAGCCACAAACCAGATAGAGGACAAAAATATTCGTATTATTTAGAAACTGTTTAAAAATAAATATTACTCAGTCTTGTTCAAAGAAATTGTATCCATATATTAGATGTGCAACTAATTGTTATAAATAGGAAGAACAGAAGAAGGAAGTAAAAAGGGAGAAACAATAACTATAATGACCAGTTACTAAAAAGCCACAAGCAAACATGCAGATGGATTACAGTCGGCCATATCTGAGATCTTAGACTAATATGTAAACAAAAACCGGCTAAGAGCGCGTCAGAAACGCTCGAAGTAGGGTTCCGCAGCCATTACGAAAAAATTAAGTAATATTTTTCTAAGGATTTCGTATTTTGTACGGAATATTCCAAGTTTAGGTATATTTTATACCTAACCGCTATAGTTTTCCTTGTAAGTTGGATATAGATATCAATTCACCGGTTCCCACCGGTTGAGATTTTAGAGTAGGGGGGACGCTCGATTTTAATGAAAATTTGCACATTAAAGTTGAATATTTTGCAAACACATCACTGAATCGAAAAATTGTCTTAGCAACCCCCAAATAGTTTTAAAATACCTAATCCTTTGTCGGCATAGCTCACATTTATATTCGTGCAAATTACAGCTTTCTAGCATTGATAATCCCTGAGCAAAGCCGCGGACAGACAGACAGACAGACATTGCGAAACTAAAAGGGTTCCGTTTTTGCCATTTTGGCTACGGAACTCTAAAAAACAAGCCGTTCACCTTAAATCCGCAATGTTCGTACGCAGAGCCTGAAAAATAACAATACACACAAGGCGTCTTACACGACTAATAGTCCCATAACAATCGCGCTCGCATCAGTTACGCTTCGGCGGTCGCCGTAATTACCCCGTGAAATTCACCCCAGTTAGCTGCGGCACTTATACGTCCTATATATGACTAGTTACTTCCCCAAGCTCATGTAAAGGCGACTCCACATTTGTATCATTTTAGCGTATTGTATCGAGCACATGTATCCTAATGGCGCACAGGAAAAATGGCATATTTTGGCGGCAAAATATATAAATCAATGAAACTTTGTTTATAACTATTATCTTGAGACTGGAAATGAGGATCTGCCGAGTCCTACCAAAATTTAGACGTCCTACCCTCTCCCAGGGGGTATGGGCAGGGCACGTGGGCAGGGGCTAACAAATGAAAATTTTACAAACTATAGGCAAGTGAGGTGGCATCATTTTCGATGTAATTTTTTGAGCTGAATCGAATGAGACCATACCTATATTCAATGTCGAAAACATGGAAAACAAAATATTTTTATTTTAACACGACCATTTTTGGGTTTAAGCAACAACATAAGCTTCTTACTTCTTACCATCACATCCACATCTTGAGAAACTATTGTCGGTAAATGCTTTTTAGACTGTTTTATGTTTTCAACAAAATGAATACGCGTCGGTGCAACGCTTCTGAGATACGATGATGATGTTTATTTGTATGCTTTCTCTTTTTCTCTCTCTCTCTCTCTCACTCGCTCGCTCTCTTGCTCTCCTAAGGTGATAGGTATAAATGTAAACGTGCAACATGGATTGCGAGGTAAACGTACGGTATGTTGCATGATCGTGTATCTTTTCATGTAAACTAAAGATCAGGATACTCGCTTCGACGTTACGCAAAGGAAATATGATACGGTAAAATGATACAAATGTGTATCCACCCTAATTTGAATACGTTGTTGCGAAAGCAACCTTCTTTCGTAGCAGTGAAGATTTGAATTAAAATAACATTTAAGTTTGAAATCAAATAGTCAATATTGTAAAAGACTGAAATAAAACAAAGGCAACGCCTTTTTCTGTTCAATCAATTTAAAAGTGTTCGCCATATTTTGATTTTAATCGCATGATAAAAGAATCAAATTGCATGTCAGCAAGACACAATTGAAAGCCGACTTAATCATAAGATGTATGGCTTATAAAACAAACGAGTTTAAATAAAAAAAGACATAATTGAATTAAACTATGTAATTATTGTCGATGAATGAAACCTTTATTTAAATACGTTCTTTAATTTGAAGGGACAGTTTACGGGATGAACATTAAATGTTTTACAGTTACCTACGAAACCCATGAACATTTGTATGGGGAAAATGCTTTTGCTTTTATTTCATTTTTCCGTCAATTTCCCAATGTTTTAATGGGTAGTTATTCTGCTATTCGGGACAGAGACAAATACAACAAATCAAAAAACATGAAAATCAGTCCAGCCGTTCTTGTTGGAACAAGTTAAACCCGACTTTGTTTTAAATATTGAGATACTAGCTTTCTCCCGCGGCTTCGCCCGCGTGGGATTCGATTATCGCGCTCTATTCCCACGGGAACCGTGCTTTTTTCCGGGATAAAAAGTAGCCTATATCTCTGGCCCATAAACTATCTCCATGCCAAAAATAACGTCGATCCGTCGTTTCGACGTGAAAGGCGGACAAACATACACACAAACATCCGAACACACACACTTTCGCATTTATGATGGATTATTATCGAAATGGAAAATAATGATTTTCATTCTACTACCGTTGCAATAGGAACGTATGTAATGCTGGTAAATACCAATACCGGTAAGCAAGCAATTAGTTCAGCCCCAGCTGTAATGAGCTCCGGGAATTAGAGAACATTATTGTAGTCAAATATGCATATTCGGCTAATGCAGATTACTCCACAAAGCACAAATCTAAGTACACAAAAAAATACATTAAATGGAAAAAATAACATCTTATCAACTAACTAAAACTATATATAAACTAAACTAATATTACAAAATAAAAATGTTATTTTTTCCATTTAATGTATTTTTTTGTGTATCGAATATGTGTAAATAAATGTAGTACACAAAGTATGAATTAATTTGATTATACTGCAAAACCACCTCCCTTTCCGCCGCTTTGCTTTTTGCCGCTTTCAAGTCCAGGGTGAATGAGCATTTACTAGGCAAGCGTGCTCCATCGTAGGCCTCATCCTCGCTTTCCATCAGGCGTGATTGTGGCCAAACGCAGGCCTATATTTTATAAAAAAATAATAATAATAAGACAACATTAGCTTAATTCCTTCGCTCACAGGAAAGAATACCGGGTGTGGCCCGTAATATGAGCAAATATTAAAAACATAGATCAAACTCGTCAAAATAAACAGTATTAGTTCAGCGACTTTTAAAAATCATTAGTTTTTTTTAATTTTTATTACACTTTAAAGTTTATTCGAAGAAGCATAGTAAAGCAAAAATGCTTGATGTTTGTAGAGTGAAAGGCGACGTCAGTTGTGTTCTAGGATGTAGTAATGTACATTGATAGCATTATTTAATTTGTATGAAAAAGGGAAAATCCAAAGACTCCATTTTTTTTCAAAGTCGCTGAACTACTGTGGTTCAGTGCGAGGAGTACTTATGTTTTCATTATTTGCTCGTATTACAATACAAGCCACACCCGTTATAACCTTTTCAACTTAGAAAAATTAAAAATGTTCCAACAATGTTATTTTAAAATTCAGTATCTCAAAAACAGCTAGACCGAATTTAATGAAACATAGCTACGAACTTTCCTCTTCCGCTTGGATCGCCTAAGTGCTTGGACGTTCACGTTGTACCGTATCGCTCTAATTTAAAGTTTTAAAACAAATTTTCGGCACATTAAAACAGCTCAAAAAAATAGGTTCGCATAAAGCGAAGAAGGTTAATTCCTCTAACCTTTTAGTGAGAATTTGCTCCAGTGCATTCCTGCTGCCCTGGTATCGGGTGTGTAGTGATTCGTCCCTTGTGCATCATCTGTTGAATCTGCCTGCCATTGGCTGCCCGACTGCATTGTTTCGTGTTAAGTGTAGTGTGTGCGTGTTGCTGTCTCGCTCCGACTTGCGTGTTGCATCTCACTTACTCACTTGCAAGCAAACGTGTGGCATTCGCTAAAGCTTATATCTCCCTGGTACCATGGGAAGCCCGTTGGAGAGATCGCGTTCGGAGACGGATATTGTGACTACCCCAACCAAAGTTACAACTAGACCTAAACGAAAACGGGTAGATGATTTCACACTCTTTAAGGAAGAATTTACAGCTACAATAAAAAACATGTTAGCGTGTCACCTTGAGGAGATCAAGAAAAATACACAAATGCTTAATGAAATTAAGCAAACAAACAGCAGTATTGAAGACTCAATGTCGTTCCTCTCGAGTCAATATGAGGTCTATAAGAATAAAATTGAAACACTCGAGGCCCAGAGAAATGAAGACGCCAAGCATATCACTTTTCTCGAATACAAGTTGGATGACATGTCGCGGGAAAACCGTAAGTGTAACCTAGAAATAAAAAATGTTCCGCTCCAAAAAGACGAGTCGAAGGACGACCTGATCGGTATGGTCTCCCATCTGGGCTCCGTCATTTCCTGCCCGATTGAAAAGCATGCAATCAAGGACATTTACAGAACTAAAAACAAAAAAGAGAACATGAAAACCTCATCGGTAATTATTGAAACAACGTCTACGCTCATAAGAAACGATGTACTCAAGCTTTGCAAGGCCTTTAATTTGAAAAACTCAAAAGGACTCTGTGCCAAGCATCTGGGAATCAAAAACGACACTGACACCTCAGTTTTTATCAATGAACATTTGACACCAAAGGCTGCTAGATTATACTTTCTAGCTCGAGACCTGAAGAAAACTAGCAACTACAAGTATTGCTGGACAAGCTACGGCAAAGTCTACCTCAGGAAAGAAGATAATTCAAAAGTGCTAGAAGTTTCGAGCGAAGCGCAGCTGGCCCGCATTCGCAACGGTATCTGACTGCTACTGCGACATCCTTGTGTATACTCCCAAGTGCTATGTGTTCCTGGTATCATCGAACGAACTTTAGTATTAAACATTACTTGCTTAATTATTATAATAACCCATAGAATCGTAAAAGTAACACCAGGCCATCGATGTAAACCTAGTACCTTAATCACATTTAAATATGTTCGATATTCGGTCGCCCTCTGGCGCAATGTTGTATTTCACCTACAACTTTTATGCATCCCTGGTACTGCAGGTAATATTATAAGATTTATTATTATAAGTAATTATTGTTTACCTATGATTCTACCACAACATCTCTACACCTTATGTGCTCCTGGTACAATGAAGCGGCTGCGCCCTCTGGAATGCACTAATAATGATGTTTTTGACTCACTCGCGCAACTTAGTCGTTCCACTACCTGCAACCTATGCGCTCCTGGTAGCTTGCGCTTGCAACTGTTGTGCTCATTGACGCTGCTTTTCTTACGCTGCATACTGCTATTACTAATAGACTTAATCGCCTCCTGGTTTCTATGCAATCCTGGTGGTTTGTGCAACTTTTTATTTTTCATTAAATACTGTTTTAACCCATTTACATTCATACACACACCTAAACATACACACACATACACACACGCCTTAACTCGCTTATACACTCACACAGCCAAGTCTTTCTTTTTAAACTTGCCTTACTTGTACATTTACAATTACAACGCAATGCTAATACTTGTAACTGCCGCTTACGATCTTTTTAAACCCATGACCTTGAAATCTAGTGATGTTTAATGACCTGTCCATTATTAATGATATTGATAACACAGATATTGCAGAGTCTTTTGAGTGCGAGCCCCAAGACATTGGTAGGCACGTACCGAATCTAAAGAATGGTTTTTCTGTCATTTCACAGAATATACGCAGTATTTATGCTAATTTCAGTAATCTTCAAGTAACTCTCTCGCAACTTGATTTCGACCCTGATTTAATCATTTTAACAGAATGCTGGATTAATCCTTTGAAACCCATTCCCTATTTACTAAATTATACCTCTAAATCTACATTAAATAACGGTAACCAAAATGATGGCGTTGTAATTTTTGTAAAGAACTGTCATAATGCTAGTTTTGAGGAAATTGTACTGGAGCATGCATCTTGTATACAAGTTGACCTACTAAACATTACGATTCTAGGAATTTACCGCTCCCCCTCAAACCATAATGCAATTAACTTCATCAACTCCTTGAATAGACACTTGGAAACTTTAAACTCCGGTAAATCTGTTATAATATCAGGGGATATTAATATTAATTTGATACCACACTCTTGTGAGCATCAACTAGACAGTTTAAACAGAGAGAGATATCTAAACATGCTTAGTGTACATGGCATAATTCCTGGTCTTTTAAAACCTACTAGGTTGGGTAATTGCCTTGACCATATTATGCTTAATATAAAAAACAAAACCACCAAAATATATACAGGTATTGTTAATACATCCATTACAGACCATAATACCACGGCCTTGTTATTATTCAATCATGTCAACACCGCTACCTTGAAATCAATCGTATCTACTAATTATGAACGGGCATCGACTTCAGTTACGAATTCAAATTTTGAAAATCTCTTAAACTCTACAGATCCTAACTTTGTAACCGACCAACTATTACTAATTCTTAGGGAATCGTTAAATAACAGCAAAACCTTCAAATTAATCCCAAGAAGTTGTAGAACTATCAAACCGTGGATAACGCCCGGCTTGCTCAGATGCATTAAAAACAGGAACAAGATGCAACTGCGATTACGAGCTGACCCGGACAATGAGGTTATGCGAGTGACCTTTAAAAGATATCGCAATTTTACCAACAATTTAATCAACAAACTTAAGTGTAATTATGAGAAGCAAATGCTGGAAAAGAATTCTAAAAATGCTAAGGCCCTGTGGTCCTCAATTAAAAAACTAACAAATTATAAAGCCCCTATATCCTACGACTCCGATTTGCTCAAGTGCAAAGCTACTCCTATTGAGTCTATTAACCATGTTAATGACTTTTTTACAAGCATAGGGAAAAACCTGGCCTCTGAAGTTATCAACAAAAACCTTACTAACCAGTCTCATCATTCTACCTTAGATAATAAGTTAGCTTGCTCGTTCGTTCTTATTGACACTGATCCTGAAGAAGTGGGAAATGTATTGATGTCCCTTAAGTCTGATAGTGCACCTGGCTATGACTGTATACCCACAAAATTTCTAAAATTGTGTGTTGGTGCTATAGCCCCAGTCATTAGTCACCTGACAAATTTATGTTTTACACAGGGTGTTTTCCCATCAGCATTAAAAAAGTCCATCGTTTCACCTATTTTTAAGAACGGAATTAAAACGGATCCGAATAGTTATAGGCCAATTTCTTTGCTTTCAGCTATTTCCAAAATTGTAGAAAAATTAATAAATAATAGACTAAATAACTACCTTAATAAATTTAACTTACTTTCGAAATCACAATTTGGTTTTAGACAAGGTTTGTCAACGGAAGATGCGGTGCTTGGCTTATCTCAAATTATCAACAAAGAAGTAGATAAAGGTGATAAATGTGTAGCAGCTTTCCTTGATTTAAAGAAAGCGTTCGACACCGTCTCTTTTCCGCTACTTCTTAACAAGTTGCAGCAAGTGGGAATCAGAGGAAAGCCGCTTGAACTCTTCCGCGACTACCTAAACAATCGTACTCAAAGAGTCAGGATTGGAAACTACCTTAGTGCTGAATCAGAGGTCCCTTTTGGCGTACCACAGGGGAGCATTTTAGGCCCGACTCTTTTTCTTATCTACATCAATGACCTTGCTAATGTCTGTTCCTTTGAGGGTCACGTCTTCCTATATGCTGACGACACTGTCGTACTATTTACTGGTAAGAACTGGGATACAGTGTTGGGTGTTGCTGAGAGGGGACTGTCTGACATCAATAAATGGCTTATCTCCAACTTACTTACCCTTAATACTGTTAAGTCCAACTTCATATGTTTTTCAAAAAACGCTAGTGGACAACCCCCAGACAGTTTTAGGCTTAAACTCCATTCCTGTAACTTCGTTGCTCCCTGCAACTGCATACAACTTGAACGAGTAAGCTCGACCAAATACCTCGGTGTCTTGTTTGACCAACGTCTCTCTTGGTACCCGCATCTTGATTTCATCAATAACCGCATTCGCAAGCTAGTTTGGATCTTTAAAACACTGAGACATATAACGACCCCCTCCCTTTTAAATAACATATACACAGCACTCGCACAATCCATCATGACTTATTGCATTTCTGTATGGGGCGGAGCAGCTAAAACTAAATTTTTGGAAGTGGAAAGGGCTCAAAGATGCCTACTGAAAGTTATGCATTTCAAACCTTATAGGTACCCCACTACTGAACTTTATAACCTGTGTAATCTATTAAGCTTGCGTAAACTTTATATAGTATCTGTTGTCCTAAAGCTTCATAAGTGCTTAGTGTTTAACCCGACATATAATACTCATAGAAGAATAAAATCTGTAGCTCCTATGCCCCAATGTAAATCCGCTTTTGCAAGAAGACAATACGATGCACTTTCGGCACACCTGTATAATAGGTTAAATAAAAGACTCAATTTCTATCCATTAAAGCTGTATGATTGTAAGGCAGTCCTGACTAACTGGCTTGCTCAACTCGACTACCTTAAAACAGAAAACCTCTTACTACCATCAGAAGCCTCGTAGTACATGCTACGACTATATTAATATTTCTGCTATATTTTTATTTCTGTATAAGGTACACCAGAGCCTACTGTATCTTTTCATTTTCATGGGGAAATCATAGCGTCATTACATTGTTCTTCAAGAGAATTCACTGTGACACTCACTGAGAGAGCATTCTACGGTGATTTGGTAATTGATTGGCTCGGCTGGGTACTGAGACATTGGAGGATTCTTTAGCTGTAAGCGAATTGTATTATTTCATCTTAAGGTTGTGAGTCTAATTTCATTTACACACACACAAACAAGTGCAAACGCACTCGTGCACAAATACACACACACTCCCACACACACACACACATACACACGTACACAAGCGCACACACACACACACATACACACACACACACACACACACACACACACACACACACACACACACACACACACACGCGCATTATTGCATGCCCTTAACATGCAGATACTTAAGCTTTAGGTTATGTAAGTTAAGTTTCGGTACAAATTGTAATTTTCCTAGCTTACAAATTTAATATGTAACTAGTTTTAGAAGAGCGAGGCCTCCTGACACAAGTTTTTAACTTAATAGGGGGTCTCAACCTTGCTACCTGGATAAGAACCTTTGTAAACGAAAATAAACAATTATTATTATTAATTATTATTATTATTATTATTATTATTATATTAAAAACTACCGCAAGAAATTTTGCTTTCACGTAAAAAACGTATCGAAAAAGTCCATTCGTTTGAGAGCTACGATGCAGACAGACATTTTGGCGTGAAACTTATAACATCAATGTTTTTGCGTTGAGGGTACAAAATTACGTAAAAACAAAAAAAAATACATTGAAAGCAGTAATCTATTAGTTTTCTTGTAACTAAGTTTCACCATGCAGGTGGTAGGACCTTTTGCAAGGTCCGCCCGGATTGGTGCCACCATCTTGCTTGCTAATCCTGCCGTGAAGCAGCAGTGCTCACACTGTTGTGTTTCAGCGTGGAGAGCAAGACAGCAGGTGAAATTACTGGCACTTGAGGTATTCCATTCTTAGGCCTCTAGGTTGGCAACCCATCTGCAATACCTCTGGTGCTGCAGATGTTTATAGGCGGTGGTGATCTCTTACCATCAGGAGGCCCACTTGCTCGTTTGCCAATTTTGCCATCCAGTCGAATAAAAAAAAGTTTTCTTGTACCTAAGTTTCACCTCAAATTATATAGTAAGTTAAGTACCATAGGTATTTGATTTATAAAGTTCTGTTGTTTTACGTTTGTTGAATAAGTATAACAAACTGAAATTATTTTGCCTCCATCCTTTTCAAGCTGTCTCAGCACCCTGCTTAGGCAAGCACCCAGAGTTTATTGGGTCCCCGTTAAGGGCTATGGAAATTTTGAGACGATTCCTCTGTTGTGGCCCTCCTCATCAAGTCGCGCGTTATTACAAACGTAACTCCGCGTGTTCACACGCGACTCGAAACGAATGACACTATTCTGGGTGACGACAAAAATTATTTTTAACAGATTTTTTTCAAAGTTCTTAGTTCATTTGAATATTTTCTTTTGTATATTTTTAAATTTCCGTGCACAAAGGTGTCGACGAGAACTGCTAAGGTTCTACCGTTGTCTGCCTACCACAGGGGCTTATCTTTTGAATCATAATAATCCTTTGAAATCCAGACTTCGCATTAATGGAATACTTACGTGAATTCAGTGTCCTTAGTGTAAGTTTTCGGTTACAAAATACGTCTCATCACGTTCGCGTTAAAATCTCAATTTGTATAGAAATACGAACATCGCAAACGTTTCGCTAGAGGCGCTGTTTGCGTTTCCATATAAATTGGGATTTTAACGCGAACGCGATCGAGACGTATTTTGTACTTTAAAACTTACACTAAGGACACAGATTAAAGGTTAAAAACGAGATGGGGATCTCATTCATGACCTGAAATCTGAATTCTTGAATTGTATGAAGATACAATAAACAAACATGTTCATTTCACTCCAATTCAATTCAAATGTTCAATCGCGTTTTGATAATAACAATTTAACGATGCAATGCCAGTCCCTTTGAAAATCCTTCCCTTCTAAATAAGTGTGCGTACTTTCTTTTACTTGGTTTTTAAAGTAAATGTGCATTTATCATTTTGTCGCTGTATTTCATTATAACAGTTTTAAAAGGTAATTACACTAAGTTGTAAATGCTGCTTGTGGCGATAGTATAAGACGACGTTCGTTGGCCTAAGCTGTGGGCCTAAGTAGTTTGAAACAAGTTCGGCGACCGCGTCAGGTGAACGACGTGTAATCGCCGCTTTAGACAACATCGCAATAAAATCGTTATTCTCTCCTCTTCCCCTACCGAATAGGTCCGCGAACGGAACCCGGAACCGTTCGTTTACGGTTAAAGGTACCGTTTATTGCTAAATGCTGCAATAAATATCCGGGGAGAATGCGGTATGTGATCGTTATCTTACCGGGAGCAATGTGACAGCGCGTGTGAGGGCCCGAGTATCTGTAATTGAAATCGAATTGACTCTTTTTCATGTAAATTTGGTGTGAAGTGGGAACCGAATTAATTGTGCGCTGAATGTTTATAATGCAGAGGTGTGAATTTGTAAGCTATTTATTTGAATGACTGTAAATCTGCAAGATTCGCAATTACAGACTAATAACTTTGCAATATTATTATACCTGCCTTTTGTCGTAAGACGGACCGCCGGAGGGCTACCTACTTTGCAATATTATATACCTGCCTACTTTGAACTCTTGTGGCTGTTGTAAACATTCATAATACATTTACATCGAAGATTTTTGGAGATTAGTCAGAGATTACCCTATGTTAGGCTGACAATTAATAGGTACAAATCTAATGATAAAATCCGTCCAACCAGAGAGGGTCAAAGAAATAGACATACATAACATACCCAAGTCCGAGTACAAAAGTCCTCGAGTGGCGACCACGAACCGGAAGACGAAGCGTTGGTAGGCCTCCCACCAGGTGGACTGACGACATCGTGAGAGTGGCGGGAAACCGGTGGATGCAAGTGGCGAGTTGTCGTTCATTATGGCGTTCTAAGGGGGAGGCCTTTGTCCAGCAGTGGACGTCTTCCGGCTGATGATGATGATGATGAACATACCCACATACATACGCTCGAAATACGTAACCCCTCCTTCGGGCAGTCTGGTAAAAATAGAGTATTTCTGTAAACAAATAGGATATCTTTACACGCAAATTGCTCTCCCGTTTGACGTCAAAGAAGCCACTGAAAACGTACAAGGAAGGAGCAAAGTAGGTATACTCGTACTGATTATAATTAAGTTTGTAAATAAAGAGGCATGTTTACGACGTACGTGTTGTGGATCTAGCTACCTACTTCGATACGGTAGCTATGAAATATGACTTATTTTTCGAAAAAAACGAATAAAACGTCAAAAAATAGGTATTTTACTGGAAACGTAAGTGCGCGCGCATCCATGTTGCTTTCCTTTAGGGTCAAAAATTAAAAAAATAAGCAATATTTTGGTAATATTTTTGATATATACTAATCAAAAGAATATAAGGGCCACTTCACCGGTAAAATGAAATCAAAAATATTTATTAGAATTATATTCGTTAGAATTTTTGTTTCATTTAATTTCATTTCATTGCATAAACATCAAAAATTAAAAAAATAAAAATATAAAAAAAAAAAATTCATACGGTCGCGGGTGAGCAAAATCAAATTCAACAATTTATTTCTAACCTAAAAATCCATAGTGTTAGTTTACAAGTTACGTTTAAAGGTTTACTAACATACAACACATAAAATCTATTGCTCGCAGGACTGCATGATGGCCGCTGGGGTCAAAAGGTTCTCGAATGGCGTCCGCGGACCGGGAGACGAGCTGTCGCGTAGGCCTCCAACACGATGGAGCGACGACCTGGTTAAAATCGCGGGATCGCGGTGGATGCGAAAAACACAAGACCGATCTGAGTGGAGAGCCTTGGGGGAAGCCTATTTCCAGCAGTGGACGTCTTTCGGGTGACATGATGATGATGAACACATAAGATCTAGAAGCGGCGGGGCACGGCGGCGACTGGCGTGACAAGCCGCGCCCAGCGCTCCATCAGGGGCGAGTCCCAGGGATGGGCCAGCCCAGCACGCTCAGGATGCTGTTTGAGCTGTGGCGAAGCTGTGGTGGCCTAGTGGTTTGACCTATCGTCTCTCAAGCAGAGGATCGTGGGTTCAAACCCCGGCTCGCACCTCTGAGTTTTCGAAATTCATGTGCTGAATTACATTTAAAATTTAACACGAGCTTTGCGGTGAAGGAAAATATCGTGAGGAAACCTGCACAAACCTGCGAAGCAATTCAATGGTGCGTGTGAAGTTCCCAGTCTGCACTGGGCCCGCGTGGGAAGTATGGCCCAAGCCCGCTCATTCTGAGTCGAGGCCTGTGCCCAGCAGTGGGATGTATATAGGCTGGGACGAAGCCGATTGGCTAAAGATGTAACTCTTTTAAAGAGCAAAGTAATTGTTTTCTTTTTTATTCGACTGGATGGCAAACGAGCAAGTGGGTCTCCTGATGGTGAGAGATCACCACCGCCCATAGGCACCTGCAACACCAGTAATCAGCGTAATCAGTTCATTGACTACGCTTTACATTATCAAACTCACTTATACCAAAGCTAAACTAAATCTACTTCTACATTTCTACATAGACCCTAGAACTCATTGTGATGTGAAATTTATTCCATCTCGGCACAGTTACAAACAGGGCAGTCGAGAAGTGCCGGCCTCGGCTGAACTCTGCCCTTGTGATGTTAATGCAGACAGTTGCAGTTGACTGCAAAAGGCCGTAGAAGAGCTGGAATAGTTCGCCGAAAGTCAATTTACTTGCAAACCGAGATTTTTTATTTATTTTTAGACCGTGGCGGTTTTACCCGCTACCAGAGGCAGATAAAGGCCCATCGCCCGCGACGTGATTGCTGTGTTCTGTGTGTTTGCGACTGACCAGTACCCTTAGTGTAAGTTTTCGGTTACAAAATACGTCACGATCGCGTTCGCGTTATAATCTCAGTTTGTAGGGAAACACGAACATCGCAAACTTTCCGCTAGAGGCACTGTTCGTGTTTCCATACAAATTGAGATTTTAACGCGAACGCGATCGAGACGTATTTTGTAACCGAAAACTTACACTAAGGGTACCCATCGCCCGACGTGATTACTGTGTTCTGTGTGTGTGCGACTGATCAGTCTCGAACATTGACGAATGATCACTCTCGCCCTCCTAGCTGTGAATGAACATCGCCCGTCTAGACAACAAAAGCCTCAGCCTCTTAAGTATCACATGAAAATCAATGGGACCCTAAAGGTTTGACCCCATACAAAGACTGACCGCTAACTGACTAATCATGACTAGTGACTGACCCGAGCCTCACGGCGCGGGCGGGCGGCGCATTTGAATCGATTTTGTGCGGTCATCGGAAAATTCACATCGCTAATTCGCTCTTGAGACGACACAGTAGATATAAAAAAGTGGCACGGTTGGTATTCATACAGATTGAGGTGTTTATCTGTGCAGGCATATTTACAGCTCACAGAGTTATAGTTCAGGAAGTTTTAATGACTGTGGATAATTCACTTGTACATAAATGTTAAATTCGCACGTCGGATTCCGGTGGGATATCCTACATACTAAGTATTGTGATATTATATTACACTTCTTGTAACCATATTCAGCGAATAAATTATCATTCATACATTCATTCAAATATATATAGACCATCTGTAAGTTTCACTAAGTAGGTACATATCAAGTCACCCAAATTCATACTTATTTCCTAAAACTAATTAATAACTTTGTTTTCGTCGTTTTGTCCCATCACTAGCGTCAACAAACGTTTTCGCATTCTCTGGAGTTACCATGACAATGGCTTTCAAGTCCTACTTGCATCAGCATTATAAATTGAAACAAAGGTTCCTGACTATGCTCAAGATGCGACAAAATATTGTGTTTATCTATCTAATACCTTTAAACGAGCGATTCTTGTATACATATATACATATAAATATATCGGGGATCTAGGAAAAGTCTCCAACGATTTCGATGAAATTTGGTATGTATAGGTTTTCGGGGATAAAAATCGATCTTGGTCTTATCTCAGGGAAAACGCTTGGTACCGAGTTTAAGCCCAAGCGGAGCTCGGTCACCCAGCTATTCTACTTTTAAAAGCCGTGTTAGACAGCTCCAATATTTATGATGGCGACTTCAATAGTTTTTCTTCAGGGAACCCATTCCTTGGTATTTATTTATTTAACAACATTGATACAGTGAGTATTTCACTAATGTTAAGACTTATTGTGATATTGATCCAGATAAATAAATAAACCAACCAACCATAAACCAAAAAAAAAAAAAAAATGTTATAACGCAGGTGTACGCTTATAACGTAACACTGGGGTGCACTAGGTGTACATTATAACAAGGTACCTATTGTCTCGACCGTCCGCACATAAAATAGGTACTTCAATTCAATGATAGTATATGTTACTATCGTAACATAGTATTTAGAAGCTCACTGCTTCAATTAAACTGCGGCATCACTTTACCTGTGTATGTAAATATGTGTGTAGGTACCTACGTCCAGGAATTTCGCGAACCATTTTTTGACTACCTCCTGTTCGATTGAGCTGAAATTTGACATATCTCATTTAAGTCCGGTGACTACAATAACCTGGCAGTGAAATTCCGGTGATCCGGCTAGGATAGTCTTCGCAGAAGGGAACTCTTCAACGGTTATCGGCAACGACTTTCGATTTAGTAGGTGAGGACAACTAAGTAGTTTTTATGGTAATGCAAGTGTAGTTAACCAAAAGTACAGTCAACTAAAAAGTTTCTATTAAAAATGATTTTTAGTAAAAACTTTTTAGAATGTAACGTCAACTTGTTTGTACGTAGGTATACGCTACTACAAAAAACATAGAGTTATATGTTCAAGTTTATCACTGCTACTACAACTAGCACGGAGAGCACTTTATTTAAGTTTATCATATCACCATCAGTTTTTATCAAATAGTGACTTCATCACGTAAACAGAGAACTCCAATACGAAGGTATTGGAATACCTATAATAAACGTGAATAAGTGAAATATTGCTTAGCTTAGCAGCATTGGAATATTATGTGGGCAAGGATCGGATCAAGCGGTTTTGTTCCCCCATTTGATTATATTTGCTTTATGGCAAAATCGATCATCCCTTGCCTGTTTACGGTGCCGAAATGGGTAAATACATAGCATAAGCGTACGCTACACGCGTAAGTTGTATAGGATTTCCAAATAGTATATTGCTACCTATGTCGCTGTTGCCTGCGACTCTGTTCGCGTAGAATTCATCACTATCCCGTGGGAACTGTGCAATTTTCCGGTATAAAAACTATCCTATGTCCTTCCCCGGGACTCTAATTACATATTTGTGTACTGAATTTGGTCTAAATCGGTTCAGCGATTTAAACGTGATAAGTTAGCAAACAGACAAACATTTTTTTTATTCGACTGAATGGCAAACGAGCAAGTGGGTCTCCTAATGGTAAGAGATCACCACCGCCCATAAACATCTGCAACACCAGGGGTATTGCAGATGCGTTGCCAGCCTAGAGGCCTAAGATGGGATACCTCAAGTGCCAGTAATTTCATCGGCTATCTTACTCTCCACGCCGAAACACAACAGTTCAAGCACTGCTGCTTCACGGCAGGATTAGCGAGCAAGATGGTGGTAGCAATCCGGGCGGACCTTGTACAAGGTCCTACCACCTGCAACTAGACTAGACTGTAGAGACAGAGGATTGCTTAGCTTGCGATATGGCTAACACGCGTTGGCTATACGGTCTGTAACTTCGTCTCTCGCCCGCCATCGGATAATGACATGTGTTTCTCTGTTAGTGATTAATGGAGTCAAGTAGGTATAAGACATTTAGTATTTGGAACTACCGACAAAAACCAGCAATTAGTTCTTCCCTAAACAGACTTGGAAACCTGCACAAACCTGCGAAGCAATTGAATGGTGCGTGTGAAGTTCCCAATCCGCACTGGGCCCGCGTGGGAACTATGGCCCAAGCCCTCTCATTCTGAAAGGAGGCCTGTGCCCAGCAGTGGGACGTATATAGGCTGGGATGATGATGATGATGAAACAGACTTACAATCTTTCGCATCTATAATAATAGTGGAACAAATGCACATCCTTCTATTTACCCTATTTGCTCGCAGTCTCCCCGCACCTCATTTCCACAATTTCCCCCGCTCTATCTCAATTAAGTTGCACGTGCGTAAAGTGCCGCAGAAAACATAATAGAAATCCATCAACGTTTCATCCAGGCTTTTGTGGTGGAATAAGAAAAGTTTCTGAGTTTCTTTGATATGTCACATGTCAGTACCGTTTGAGAAGGCTTCACGTGTTTCATTTGATGAGGAGATTTGGGAGTGCTGGTGGTAGCTGAAGCTCCGAGAAACATTCTGTTATGTTTATTGAAAAACATACTTAGTTAATCCTTAATTTGGCAGAGATGGACAGAAAGAAAACTGTTTTTTTTGGGTCATATGCAGAACCGAAAAATTTTATGAAAAAAATCACGTGCTTACAGTTTTTCAGGTAAGTAATATTCACTCTACCGCTGTACTAATAATAATAATAATCGAATAAAAAGAGGATATTTTTATAATTTCTCAGTTTGAAACGACAAGAAATAATTTCTGTAACATCGTCCTTCAGTCTTCATTGAGGAGAAGTGCCCAACTTCTTCATATCTCACAGAATTAACTGGTCTTGGTTTGGTGGGTTTTTTTACTTCATGCCATTCAATATTGTATCGTTTTTAAGAGGGCAAACCAAGCCAAAAAAATCAGACCGATTTTATTATTAAGTACATTACATTATGATTACATTACAATACACTACACAATTACAATATAATACAATACAAAGATTCTTTATTGTAGGTTCACCAGAAATAGTAAGCGATACTGAAACACAGAGAAAAAATTACAAGGTAAGCAATAGACGGCCTTATCGCTTAAGAGCGATCTCTTCAAAGCAACCTTTATGCCACCACCATTAGAGTTGTATAAAAGAGCTAAACTCGATGTAAGAGGTAGTTATCTGTTACAATAACTAGGTATCATTTCAGTCTGACGGTAGTTTCATGTTCAAAACAAGATATTAAGTAAACACAGTTGACACATGTACTTTTTTGCAGTCGGTTAAATGGCTTGTTAGCATAATTCCAGGGGCTAAAAATATGTTTTAAACAGAAGCATTAGTCATTGCCTCAATTTGCGACGCGGGGTTCAAAGGGCCTTAAATATTGGAAGTAATCCGGGCTGCGTGTGGTGAGGCTTTACAGGTACACTCACATATCAAAGCGGTTATAAATTGTATCAAAAAAACGATTTATTTCAAAAAAAATTTTTTCATCCTGTTTCAACTTTCAACACGGTGTCTCACCACGAGCCAGCAGGAATAATAGGAAGCCTAATAGTATGGTTTATATCGATCCAATTTATGAAAAGTGTATTATTGATTACCTATAGGTATGTATGTTAATATGTGAGGTATTTATTGTATGGGCCAAGTTGCCCGAAATAGGTAAATGGACATTTTTCCGGGATAATAAGTAGCCAATACTCTCGGGCCCATGAACTATCTCTATGCCAAAAATCACGTCAATCCGTCGCTTCGTTACGGCGTGAAAGACGGACAAACACACAAACACACACTTTCTCATTTACAATATTAGTATGGATTATTGTAAAACAATTTTACTTAATAGGTACCTACTACTGGTACTAACATTAGTGCGCATGTCGATCAAAGAGCCTTCTCGTGTACGCATCCTATTATAAAGCCTCTCGTACCGATCCGCCCTCGCGTGACAAAGCCAAGATTTTGATCGTCATTGTTTACCCTGCTCATTAATAACTATAATCAAGCAATTATGATAAAAATTGGAGATCTTATCGTTCAAAGTCGGTTACGTTAATTATAGGCAGGTACCTATAACATTTCTAAAATTGTTTTATTACCTAACTAGAGTTTACGCGCGGCTTCCAATGCGTAAACTATTAGATCTGGTAGTTACAATTGAAATTACGGGATTTTACAAAATTCCCCTAGGAAATCTTAAAATTTATATCGTTATCTTCATTGAGGTTGCGTTAAGAACAACTGTACAAAATTTCAAGACTCTAAACCCAGCTGATGTAATTTTAAGATTTTATCCCTATCCCTATCGGGATAAAATGTAGCCTATGTTATGCAGAGTGGGGACCTATTTCGCGTCATGTATGTCTTTATTTGTTCTTTGTTTGTTTCTATGTTTGTTTTATTGCGTTAAATAAATGTATTTTCTTTCTTTCTTTCTATCTTTTTTCTTTCTATGTGTTAGACATCCAGCTATCTACGTACCAAATTTCATCAAAATGCGACCGTCTGAGCCATTTTAGCGTTAAGGAGTAACAAACAAACACACACGCACGCACGCACGCATGCACGCACGCACGCACGCATAATAGCTATTTATAATTCGAATTTTTACGATTGAGAGTAGATAAAAATCTATTTGAATTGAAATAAGCACAAAACACGAACCTATACAACTTTTAAAAGCCTTTTCGTCCATGATTGTACACGGTGTACCTGCCAATACTTATATTCAACGTGTAACAAGTGCGTATCTAGAAGTTGCTAACACAACCCAACTGTAGCAAATTCGTGAAACTTCAAACAAACCATTAGTGTTTTAACTTTCATATCCAATATTAAATACTCCACTAGTTTATGGAGATTAAATAACTTTTGTACAAAATGATTTAATATTAAAATAGATTTTGGGGCGCGTTTGAATGAATAAAGGGTGTACATTATTTTGGGGTGAGCTCAATCGCTACTGTCAGTCAATTATAATAGCTTTTTCGTCTTTAAAGTAATTTGCTATTGTAAATTTTTAGGCGCTCCGAGTCGCACTCAAAACTACAGCGTTTACTTTCTACAAACACAAACCAGATGTTGATTTTAGTGATGTGACGCAATATTGCAATACATTTTAAGCTTAGCGTTAACTACCACATTTCGTTTTTAATTTTTTTTAGGGTTCCGTACCTCAAAAGGAAAAAACGGAACCACTTTTTTTAGGATCACTTTTTGTCCGTCTGTCTGTCTGTCAAGACCCTTTTTCTCGGGAACGCGTGGAGGTATCAAGCTGAAATTTACATCAAATACTGAGGTCTACTGTCCCTTGGAGCTGTGATAAAATCAAACTCCTAATCCAACGCAATCAAAAGATGCAGCCGTTTATGCTGCAAATTTCCGCAAATTTTCGAAACTCGCAATGGAATCAAAACCTACAGAGTGTAATTTCCGTGAACTCAGAATCTTGAAATCTACGATATAAAAATAAGTCGGGTTTTCCTTCCTGACGCTATAACTCCAGAACGCAAGAAAAGATTTCAAAGGTTTTGCGTTCGTTGGAAAGGTCTCGGGCTCCGTGAGGTTTATAGCAAAGAAAATTCCGAATACCGCGCGGGCGGAGCCGCGGGCAAAAGCTAGTTTGGTATAAATGCAGCTTTTATAACACAACCAACTAGAAAAGTCTGAAAAAATCTTGATTTTTTATGTCTGTCTGAAAATAACTATCAATGACAAAAAAAATTAATGAACTTAATACTTAATGGATTTAAATAATTGCCGATATTACCTAACATAACATGACGCTTATTTAGATCTTAAAAGCTTCAGCACTGCACCGATTAAAAAAGAAGCTCAGAAGGATAGTTAGACAAACAGATGAACAACAAAGTGATAACGGGTGCCTTTTGGAGATCACGAAACCCTAAAAACACAACCTAACCGCAAGTTCTCATCGCGATAAGTTGCAGAACAAGGTAAAAGTTATGTTATACTTGCTCGTATCATGTTTCAAAAGCGTAAAGTAAGTTCCCTTGAGTACATGGATCCTTGGATTGTGGCTTCTATATCAGGTTATGCCGGAAGTCAGGGTGGTAAATAAAAGCTTTTGAAACAACTTTTCCAACAAATTTAACGTATGAACAGTTTTATGGAGTTTTCTAATGCACGTGACCAGCAGCACTAAAACAGTCTTACAAGACTACGGAAGCGTAAAAACTCTTTTAATAGTTCTTAAAGTTGGCAAAAAGTGGTAGCCTAGTGGTTAGACTATCGTATGGCCTTTCAAGCAGAGGGTCGTGGGTTCCGGGCCGCACCTCTTGAGTTTTTCGAAATTTATGTGCGAAAATACATTTGCAATTTTGATCATGAAACTACCGTGAGACTCACTCATATTAACATACATCATATACTCATATGTTTCGTCGGACATTCGCGCGAGCAGAGCGGTAGCGCGTAGTGCGCGTGTTGCGGCAGCCGCCGAGTCGCGTGCTCCATTGAAGAAGGGTTTCGAAATAGCCCGAAACATGTCAAGCTAAACTAGATTTAAGACGTGAGTTATCCGTTACAATATCATTTAATGTACATTTGCAATTTACCACGAGCTTTACGGCGAAGGAAAACATCGTGAGGAAATCTGCACAAACCGTTGCGTTACTTATAGTTTTTTTTTATAAATAACAAAAAAATTAACCGACTACAAAAAAAAACATGAAAAATGTTTTTCTACCAGTTTGAGGTCGGTGCCTCAGCACAATAATACAATATAGGTATTGTGGCCTCAGTATCGAGATAGATCCTATACCCATGATCGAAGTACCTTTAAGCGTTGCTAGCATGGTAAGCAAGACTATAGACAAGTCTAGACCGAATCCTGGATCCACGCCTGATCATGAGGGCACCTCCGACCTTCTTTTAATCCGTTTTTCTTATAATGTGTCCCACTGCAGGGCAAAATTCCCCTTTCTTATTCCACTCGTCTCTACTCTTTGCCAGCTCTTACCAATCTGACTGGAATCGGTCCAAGTCGTCCCGCCATCTCCTCCTAGGTCTGCCTTTGCTCCGGTGCCCTTCGCATGGTACTTTTGCTTGACTTTGTAAAATACCTACCTGTTATTAATTATTATTTCCGGGAATTTATTTCATAGGGATCCATGAGTGTATTTTATGAACAGGGTGTTTCATTTGTGGATCGTAATAATCCTATTATATTTATAAATACAAAAATTATGAGTGTGTGGTTGTTTCACTTTCACGCTCAAATTGCTGGACTGATTAGAATGGAATTTGTTATGTAGATAGCTGGATCCTGGGATACATGGCTACTTTTTATCCTCAACCACTAAGTCTAGATCCATGAAATTTGGCATTGATGCCCGTCATAACTTTCATGAATGTAATGTTTGGGAATTCCTACGAGAATTTAGTGAAATCGAGAAATTTCCATTCTTATGTTATGGCTCTTGGTTAGCGAACCAAGCAGCGGGTAGAGGCTAACTTGCAATATTAAATTATTACACTAATTTAGTAGTGTTACAATAAAACAATAATTTAATATTTGACATAGGCATTTCTTTGACTCACCTTGCTTTGTCAGTCTATTTGGTTGTGGATGAATCAACTTTCATTTCATTAGACGTGCAAAGTCCTTGATGGACAATAATAATATCAACTTACCTATATAAGAGTACCTAGTGAGTTTAATTTGTATTAAGTATAGTAACTACAATACTTATTAATTTTATCTAGCATTTTATAAAGTTGGTTCACTCCTGTATCTCCATGGGAATCGGACTACTTACTCGTACTTTTAGGGCGTTGATAATTTTTATGTGACCAAAAATATGATGCCGTCTTTGTTATTTCGGACAATATAAACAGAGATGACATCACAGCTATCAATCACATATAATGTATCAAACAGCAGTGAAACCGGCCCTAATGTGAGGTTGTAAGGTGAGATAACACAACGTATGATAAAGCTCTTCTTCTATTTCACTTACATCCAATTTGAATAGAGAAAGCCAGAATAATAAATCACTAACATGTCTAGGATAAGACGTGTTCTAGATACGTGACTAGTTCCCAAATCAAAGTAATTCACGTTCTTGACAGTTCCTTGAATACGCATGTAATGAATGAAACGAAACGAAAGATAAAGTGCTTTTATTCATTACTGAATCTATACAGACTTCGCCAAATACAAAAACATCAACAATTTCGAGACGAAACGAAATTATAATAAATACTTAGCACAGTACTAGAGCCAACAACACTTTAATTGACGTATACTATGTGAGAAACAAGGCAGTGACAGATGTGCGAATAACATAAAATTTGAGTATTTTACATCATATCAGTCCTTACTTAATATCTAAACGCTATTTGATGAATATTTGCCACCAATCGAACAAAACGCGTCACTAGATAATTTAGTCAATTTGAAATCTTTCAAGTTTAGAGATTGACTTGCGATATTTGTAACACCATTTATTTAATATGGTACTATTTTTACATTACGATGCACCTGCCCAATATTTGCAGTTAAGTAATTAAATTATTATTATTTCTACTCTGAACATTCTAGAACAGTAAAATTGCCACTTTAGCCGCTCTCAAGACTTGAAATAAAGTAACTATTACCATAAAAGTGTTCTCTTTATTTCAATAATCAAAATCTCGTGAAATGGTGATTTTCCACCGGCGAGGCGAGACAAGACGAGACGAGATTATGTCTCGTCTTGTCTCGTCGGACAATCACCTTAAGATCGCTACAATAAAGTACTCCACCTAAACTTGACAGAGACAGATTGACCTGTGACATCGCGTTCTTGCCTGTCTGAAGACCCCCATTGGTCGGACTGTATAATTGAGGTAATTAAAGAATAAATAGGGTTTCTTAAGGCCTAAGGCCGCCCGCAGACGCGGCGACTAGAATCGTTTATTTAACCGATCACCGACGCGTTAGACCAGCAGCCATAGAGAGATTACACATAATAGTTCTACATACTCCCGCATCCACGAGCATCAGCCAAAAAATGCAAGTATATCTTACCCAAATATGTTCTTATACCTCTGTCCTGCCGCTCGCTTCTCTTATATTGGCTACATCTTACAACTAAGTAATAAAGCGATGGTTCTCACTGTAAATGGAAACTAAATCTCTTTTGTCTATGGCCGTTTGATGTGTAATCTCTCGTCGTATTGTATGTCTAGACCGCGTTTCCCGCACTGTGTATGTTGCCGTTGACGCTCAGGGGAATGGTGTTGAATTCGTCATCGATGTCGTCGGATTTCCTGTAACAAAATACAAAGTAATAGTTTAAAAGTACATACTTACTATAGGTAATAGGTAGCGTACGCAAAGTGATATATTATTTGAAGATAGACGAGTTAGATGAGTTCGTAAAGATTGGATGGAACCTACTCAAAATTGGAAAGAATTGAGGACATGAGGAGAGACTTTAGCCCCGCAATGATACATTACTTCAGGTTAATCCTACTTCATTATAACATATTTATTGGTTACTCTTTCACTCTTAAAATACCTAGACGGATTTGGATGAAATGCTGGATTATCACGAGCTCGGGATATACGCATGTAAAATTTTAAAATCTAAACCTTCTGCAGGGGTGTTCGCGTGATCGTTACAATTTTGCAAAATTCTCACGTTTTTTAAAATCCTGGCATATCAATGCGCAACAACTGATAGTACGTAATACGCTTGGTTCGGATTATTTTACAAATTCTGATCATTTACAAAGAAGAACTTACAACGGGAATTCTGAAAGTCGCGCAGCTGAGTTTATCATGTTTTAGCTGCTAAAACGCTACGTAACTTCGGAATAGTTTGAATAACTTAGTTAATGTCTTTTAGTACATGATTTAGAAAATTTACAAAAATTCTACAATGCCCCAGCAACAAAAACATTTTACGGTTTTATTACCGAAAAGCGACCATTACAAAACTTTATAAGTCGGTATTTTGACTGTTTCTGCTCGTTTGATGTATTCATAAGGAGTTTAAAGTATTTAAGTTATTCATAGACATCTTTGAACCACGCCGTCGCTGTTTTGTTTCATAATGGTTTGGATTTTTAAAAATTCGGTCTATTAAAATTAAAACTGTCCAAGCCTTACTAGGCACATCTTAATGTCAATTTTGAAATTAATATTGTAAATATAAACAGAGAATTCTCATTCTAATGTACACATGTTTAATAACCGTCTGACTTTCCAGGCAAAAGCGGCACGGTAATGAGACTAAGTGCACATTTGGATAAAATGTGGTGGCCATTCTCATTTATCTGTGCACTCAAGTCTAATTATCGTGTCATTAGTGCGGAAAAAATCGTCACGGTTATTAAGCTGTTGCACAGAATAGATAATAAGAATGGACGATATATATTACAGAATAGAATAAGCCTTTATGAGTACCTATTAACACACTTAGAGTAAAAGATACGATATTATTAATAAACGGCAGATATTTTCCACATTAAACTTATAACTATAACATAACTAAGTGTGACAAATGGATTGGGCTCAGCGTATGCTGTGGACGCACACAAAAGTGCGCATGCACACAGCGCTGATTTACAGCCCAACCCTTTACACTTGCTGCTTTACGCTTGCTGCTTGTGTATGTATATATTTACAAAGATATACATGTATATTTACAAAGATATATATGATATTATCTTTGTAAATCTTTGTGTACTTATTATACCGCTGTCTGTAACCAGTTTTTAACCCCATAAATTAAGTGATCACTTTTGTAACTTGTCACTTTAACGTCATGTTTGAAAAGCTATACGAATTACTTATGACGTTGACTGTACCTAAATAAAGGACTGCAACTTTATGTTTTAATTTGTAAAAAAAACGTAATAAGTACGAAAAAAACGCTCGTCTGTGATAAACCTAATGTGGAAGATAACTTTACTGCTCTAGTTGCATAGTGAGCGGTAAAAACAAAAAACTTTTTATTCCGATATTTAAGGCAGCGAGTTGTTTTATTAAATTATTACTAAGTGAACTTTATGTAGCGTACTTTTGAGTTCACATTAGCTCTGAGGTCCTAGTGGAAAAGGGGTTAATTCTGCAGAAGTTGAACAGCTGATTTCGACTTAAACCCTTTTACACATAAAATAGAAAATAGCTGTGTAATTTCTGTAGAGTTAACCCCTTTTTCACTAGGGTCCCAGAGTTTTGATATGAGTTACAAGATGTGAGTTTATCAAAAAAATATACGAAATAATATCATGCCAAAAAATTTTAAAAAGAACATTAACATTTACAATTTTAACCTGCAACACGAATTTTATCCAAAATGTATTCATAATTTTCCTCAAACTTTTAATAACGCAAACATGACGTCCCATTACTCCCATTAATAAATTAACGTAAAAGATGGATTCGGAAGTTTTTAATGGGAATGAATTTTCGCAATTTAATAATTAGGTCAGCTTGATGTGCAATTAAATTGTTTGAGGGTCTTCGGAGTGACGGGTTCAACTTTCAACTTCTTAAAGATTACTTGCTTGAATTAACTTTGTTAAATACTAATGTTATGACGTACTGGGTGTGCTCGGATGACGATTTTATGATCATACTTGCCAGCGACTTCGTCTGCGCGGATCCAGTTTATCGCGCGGTGGTGCCCTCTACCGGAATAAAAGGTATCCCATGTTGATTCTTGGGGTTCAAACTACCTATATACCAAATTTCATCAAAATCGGTTCAGTGGTTCCGACGTGAAAGCGTAACAGACAGACAGGCAGACAGAGTTACTTTCGCATTTATAATATTATAGTAGGGATTAAAATTTGATTAAAATTGGTCCGCGGACCGGGAGACGAGTTTTTGGTAGGCCTCCAACAAGATGGAGCGACGACCTGGCTAAGACCCCGTACGCACTATGCGGCTAGCCGCGCGGTTTTTGCGTGCCGTCTCTTTCTCAAGCGATATTTTGAAGAGGGACGGCACGCTAAAACCGCGCGGCTAGCCGCATAGTGCGTACGGGGTCAAAGATCGCGGGATCGCGGTGGATGCGAAAAGCACAAGACCGGTCTGAGTGGAGAGCCTTGGGGGAGGCCTATGTCCAGCAGTGGACGTCTTTCGGCTGATATGATGATGATGATGATGATGATTAAAATTTATGAATTTGATAAATGGATAAATGTCAGGTGTTGTATGTAGGGTAGGCCTCCAAAAAGATGGAGCGACGACCTGGTAAAGACCGCGGAATCGCGTTGGATGCGGAAAGCACAAGACCGGTCTGAGTGGAGGGCCTTGGTTCCAGTAGTGGACGTCTTTCGGCTGTCACGACGATGATGATGTAAGGTGCCTTTCGGAACGTTCTGTCCGTTTCCCAAAATACCCTTTCCCAAAACACCCGTTCCAAAATAACAGTTTCCTTAATCGACCTTATGCCAAAAGACCCGTTTCTCATCGCATCAGAATGTCAAAACACCCAGTTTTCATAGCATCCGTATGCCAAAATATCCGTCGCTCATGACACCCGTATTCCCAAAAAACCCGTTTCTCATTACATCAGTATGTCAAAAGACCCGTTTATTATAGTTTAATTTAAATTTAATTTAATAATTTAATTTAATTCAATTTAGATTCCGAAATTTACTAGTCTTAAACAATAATAATAATAAATCGACTAACATTAGTTTTGTAAGACCAATTCTACTGGATTGCCATATTAGAAACAAGTGTTTTGGGAAACGGATATCTTGACAAACGTATTTTTTGGGAAACGAATTATTTAGGAAATGGTAGTGACGGGAACGGATGTTTTGGGATTAGGTATTTTTGGGAAACGGATATCAAGCCAAACGTATGTTTTGATAGACGAACATTTTGGGAAACACTTATTTCGGGAAACGGATTATTTGGGAAAAGGTGGTGACGGGAACGGATGTTTTGGGAACGGGTGTTTTGGGAAACGGACAGAAAGTTCCGAAAGGATAAGGTGTAATGATTATGTAGTAAAAAAAAAGTCTTTCGACTTTTTAAACTAGCTTAAACGTTTTTCTAGCAACTTTATTTAGGTACTGTCTATTTTAATCAAAACTTTATTTAACTACTGACTAAATAAATCTAGCCTACTCCGATTGCGCAACACAAACAACTTTGTTGTTCAATACTACTTAGAAAACCGACAAAAATCCTCTAACATCCCAAACTAGTTAATTCTAAGTAAAAGTAAGTTAAACCATGATTAAGTAGTTGGATGAGTTGGAATAAGTACGAAAAACTGTCCTGAGATCGGATTAGTGCTCTAGAAACTAATGGAGCAACAAGACGGAAATAACTTATTTCCTCTCGAAAAACACCGTTTTGTAATGCCTACAGTACACTATACCTACTACAACTTCGTTGATTAGGATCATCACATTTGATCACTTCATCTAATTTATTGAATCAGGTTTTGCGGGGGTCCATATCAATGAACTAAAATAATTTCTTTAGTCACCCGCGACCTTATGTTAGCTAAGTTTATGCAAAATATACGTGTTCCGTTTATATAACATTTATCTGTCATGATTGGTTATTTGGAGTCTTTTTGTATTTTTTATTTCAACTCCAAATTTGTTACTTTTACGGTCATCCCGTAAAACCATATCGAAAATTCCCAGCGCTGGTCTCTTTTTGTCCAGTTGTAGTGTAGGGGTATGGCACGCAGCACGGAATACTAAGGACCTGGGTTCGATTTCTAGCGCTGGTCTCTTTTTCTAGTTTGTCTGTGCATCCATGTCCCGATTTGTATATTCGACTTATCCGTCAAATAAAATTAATCAATGGGTGGTGAAACAACCCCAATACAATAAAGTGATAAATACCTTTTTCGACAGGGTTTTGGACATTGGAAGTTCGCGATAGATCTCGCTGGACGATGGAAACTTGGACTTGTTGGGGCTTGGCTTGGTTCTTGGGAGTAGTGAAGGCATTGCCATTTACTTGCTTACGAAAGCAAAATAAGCACTTTTTCAACTTAAACGGCACATTTTGGCTGCGTAACAAAAGATGAGAAGGTGTTTTAAATCGTTGACTAAACCTCGAAGTTAGATCTAATTTTAAGGGGCTGTTTCACTATCCATTGATTAGTGTTAACTGACGGTTAAATATGATGCCGTCACCGTCTAATCGAAGAAAAGAAATAGAGACGGCACCACATTTAACCGTCAGTTAACACTAATCAATGAAATGAATACATCCTCGGACAGTATCTTTGCTGGAAACACAGCCCAAGATATGGCAATTCTTATCTTCTCAAGTGACTCTGCTTAAGTCTTGGCTTTAGTTCCAAAATTTGCCTACCTTTCGTAAAACTCGGTTTAAACTTGAAAGAAAAATCGTGCAAGTTGCATTACATTGCGGTAATGCAATTTATACGATTTTTCTTCCACTTCTAAACCGGGCTTAAGATTTGCCAGCAACTTGCTATAAAATATGTCGATCGCTCGCTGCCCAACTTTAAACCCGCATGTAACGGCCACAATGCTCCAGCCAACCAAACAGCGAACTCAATACAGAGAGTGCACGAGGCACGAATCAACGCTAATGGAGCCACTTCCTGTGAACTCACCACCCGCTGTGTCACAGATAAGAGCAGCGGGACCGTTCGATAGCTTTATACGCCGCCGTTTACTGCATAATGCCTATAGTCATAAAGTCATACCTAACTAGATATTACAGACGGGACAGAGAAATTGACAATTTTAGAAAGGAATACTCGTGATACTGTTGTTTTTACTATGAATAAATATTAAAGTTGTACATCCAATTTTTACCATTGAAACATTGTATCAGTACTTAAGTTCCATCTTCGAAGGTGACATACTTACATTACGTGTTCGATAGTAGGTACCTACTTCTATCTCGTGTGCTAATGATGAATCATATTCAAGACTTTTAAGAGCGTTTATACCTGCTGAGTTGACAACGTTGTATTTTTGTTCGTTTTTCTCGATTATTCCATAAAAAAATAATGAAAATTGAAAATGTAGTCTGATAGAACTTTTCTTAATATAAAAGTTAATGTGTCCACTCCAATTCGTGGTAGACTTTTATATTCTTTTTAAACGAACAAATGTTTAGTAAGTAACGGTTTTTAATGAAAATAAAAGTACGGAATTTAAACCAGCATCTCTTAGCTATCCGTGTCACACATGCTACCACAATAATATTATTATATAACGCTAGCTTTAGCTCGTGTGGAATTCAGTTATCGCGCGCTGTTCACTGCATTTTCCGGGATAAAAAGTAGCTTACGTCACTCTCGGGCCCATAAATAAACTATCTCTATGCCAAAAATGACGTCGATCCGTCGCTCCGTTTCGACGTGAAAGACGAACAAACATACAAACACATACTTTCCCATTTATAATATGATTTAGTATATTTAATATGGATGGCATGGATAGCCAAGATTTGCGGCTTCAAATTTCATATGGTGGACCCGAAAAATCATAAATTTCATTTGAGAAAATGCACTGCTATTAAAAGACATAATGAAGAAGAAAAAATGTATGAGTTATTCTTATTCAGCACAAAAATAGCTAGTAACAACAATTTAAAAGATTACATTATGCTGAAGTAATTGTTCAAAAAGAGAACAAAAGAAGGATTTTTTATGGTAGCTAATGGATTTTCATGGAAGTTAATACAAAAATACCGCCTGCAAGCAAAACGGTTGCAGTTTTTAAATGCAATCATGAATTTGATAAGAAAATATTTCTCGTGATAACTTTCGTGTTACTGCTTGGAAGTGAGTATATATTTTATATTGCAATATTCTATTCGTGGTGAAAGATATATAAATAATCATATAGCTAAAATCTAGCTCAACATTGTAAAATTGTTACCTATGTCGTACAAAAATGTATAGCTAGCCACAAGAGAAGGTTTCAAAACTCACGAAGACCGGTACTCTCTTACCAAATTAAAGGTGTCTAGAAGAAGTTGTTGGGAATTAAATATTCAATAAACCTTCAAACCATTTGAGATTTTATTCAAAAGTTCAGAAAATAGCTTAGCAGAATAATAACGTTTTTCCAACAGTAGCCATGAAAATTAAAAAAAAATATGACGTCTCCATATTTTAAGTTATGAAGCATTTAACTGGCCAATACCGGAAAAAGACGAGCGTTCGAGACGCCCGTTTTTTTCTCAAAGTGCATTCTCTACATGTTACATCATAGTTATGTTGTAATATCTATATTGGATTGATAGTATAAGTCGCATATGCTTTTAGTTTGCTCGCGTCGATGACTCTTTGTTTGGGTATACACACACACAAATACAGTAGGTGGTGTTTTTTTTTCATTAGTTTTTCAGATTGTGTAAATCGTTGCTCATATTTGGCTGCGATGACACTAAGAATAGAACTGACACTTGTTTACACCACCCACTAACATCAAATCCTAGGTAAATGAAATGACAGTTCTCTCAGTCACATTTTACCAAACGTTTCAAGTTTTACGAAATTATGTAAATACTTATCACAGTTAGTGCAATTACTGCAACAGGGACGAAGCCGCGGGACTAAGCTAGTAAAACTATAATAGGCTAATGACACAAAAAATCTATTTAGTGCGTCACTCTCACAAAATAATTGGTCCCGTATTAGTCCGGGAGGGAGCCGACTGCAAGAAATTTGGTCGGACACAAGAACCTCCCAACACAGAATTTGGCCGACCACTTTTTTTACTGTCCTCAAAAGGTCTATCCTATCAATACAAGTTTCATTCTATTTTTCGATGAGATTTTTTTTGATGAATTTTCGCACCACATTTTTTTTTCAATTTGTCAAGCTAAGCCGCGGGCGACCAAGAGCAGTTGAAGCTACTATTAGTCAGCTAGCCCTACAGAGTAGGTATTTTCAATTTTTTTATAAGGTAGAGCATCTTGCAGTCGGCTCCCGGACTATATTTTTTTCTTTTGTCCATTGAACAAGAAATGATGAAGATACAGTCAGTTAAAGTTCCGCGTGACGTCATGGGCCCCCTCGCGAACTTTGACGCGCTTCATCTTTGTCATTTTTGTTTCACCGACCAAAGAAAAAATACTTGTCCAATATTTTCTGAAATATCCAATTAAATGAAATTCGGTATACAGATAGGATCCAGGAAAAGGACATGGGACAGTATTTATCCCGGAAAATCGCGTAGTTCCCTCGGGATACCGATAAACGAATTTTGCGCGGACGGAGTCGCGGGTAACGGCCAGTAATTTTTTTCACCTATGAATCTACCCAATTAAAAACATAATAAATACTAGAGCTACGTAAAATAATCGTGTTACCATCACGAGCGTAAGCCACTATGTAACAAGGAACCACTTTGTTTTAAAGCAAATTTTCAGCAGACAATTTACGAAAAGACCCCAGTGCAGCTCATAATAACGCCTCAGGTGGTTTGATACTTGAGCGTAGTGCATAATATCATCCTTCAAATAAGTTCACACTGGGGTCTTGCATGGATGGTGTAATACAATATGTGACTATTTTTTTATTTAATTACAGCTTAACAATGCTAAAATGCTTGGTAAAACTTGTTATCTTACAGAAAAAGATTTTCTAGTTACCTTTACTTTAACAGAGTTACAAAGGTTCAATTTCAAAACAAAAGATTAGACAGAGAAAGACTAACTTGCATGTGTCAATCACATGTCGCTCTATGCGCTGCATAGAGAAAAGCGCTTTAGAAATTGACAGATATACATACATACCTACATCTTCATGCTCACTTAGATTACGATAGTAGATTGAATAAAAAGTATGTATAGATATTTCGAAAAATCACTTAGATCCAATGTATCAACCGAATTAATTCTTATCTTTACTAAACGTTGTCTGTATATTTATTTTTTCATAATAATGTAAAGGATACGTCATATTCATTCAGTAGTTAAATACGTATTGGGTAGTATCCTGAAAGCTTAAAGAGCTCCAGGAGAAAGAGACCTTGAAAACGACAAGGGATAGTTTTTATCCCATAAATTCGTATAGTACCTGCGGGTGAACCATACACGAATTGATCGCAGAATAAGAGGCTGTTTTACCATCCATTGATTAGTGTTAACTGACGGTTAAATGTGATGTCATCTCTATTTGTTTTGTTCGAATAGACGGAGACGGCATCGCATTTAACCGTCAGTTAACACAAATCAATGAATGGCGAAACCGCCTCTAAGTGGTGGGCAACAGTACCAGTAATGTTTAAAATTAGTCCATCAGTTAAATCATCAAAAATCTTGGTAACGGAACTTATACTACCGCTACTTACGACCGATTTTTTGCAACTCTAACCCAATATACATTATCCTTAAGCCCTATTCAAAACAAAGCCAATCTCAAAACTAACGCACAACTTCGTAACATGTGGGCGTTTCTGTCGCTATTTACCACATTATACAGATCTTACATTACAGATTGCACGTCGTAAATCAAACCCGCGTTATCTGAGGCTACTGCTTTGTCCCTTTCACGCTAGAGCGGTGCGAAAGGGACGTGTTTATCGGTAGATATGAATCGGAATGACTTGGTTACAGCGCTTTCACACTGGCCGATACGAGCGAGAGTAAAATAAAGGACTTTGCCCATAAGTGGCGTGGCGTACCGTAAATTTCAGAATGATGTATCCAAAAAAATTATACGATTCAAAATTAATTTTGTCCAAATGTACTTAATGAAATTAAATATTTATATATAAGTAAAATCATTGTATTTTTTTAGTCTACGTTAAATGAACTAAAAGAATTTCCCTGCTCACCCGCGACCTTACGATAGCTAAGCTTATGCAAAGTATGCATGTTCATGCAGTTCCTCCACCTCCGCACTGTAAGAACACACACAAATCACACAAACCCATCTATCACCACCACCACACTGACGCGTTTCGAACTCAACCAGCTCATCTTCAGAGTAACACAACCGTACACCATGCTACCAGTTGTCAGACAAGATTCCATTCTTGACGATATTTAGGATGAACAGTTTTCCTTGTTTTTGTATTTCAAATTGGCATTCTTCTGATTGGACGTATAATTTTTTAAACTGTCGATTTTCCATATTTGTACTCAATGACAGTAAATCATAGAAACATATTGGGCTCTCGTAGAATAAACATTAAAGGTAGTAAGGTCAACTGGGGCTAATGCGTCACAATACTTTAAACAGCATATTTATCAGATTATAACAAATACATTAAGTATCCTTAAAAGCTATAACTGAAGATATAAGCTAGCATATTTGATCTAATGTCATATTAAAGTGCCATGTTATGGCATTTTTAATAACTTCTACGTATAAATTACGTTTCTGTAAAAGCTGGGATTTTTAGACGCTATAACCTCAAGTGGGGTGAAAGCGTCTTTTACTGATATTATGTGATCGGATTGGTCGGAATGATTTTAATCGAGATAATTTTATAAAAGGACACATGATAAAGTTAATTATTATGTTGTACGCTAAATTCTAGCCTTAGTTTGGGGTAATTAGTTGAACAAAAATATTCGGGGTTATAGCGCCTAAGTGACCTCGTTGGCGGATTACTTTAAAAAAAAAGACCTCTGCCACGACATCTAGTGATCATTTTTTGTACTTTCAGTGCCAAAGCCTTAAAAAAATGGCGTGAATAGTTCTAAAGTATGTTTTTCTTATGATAATTGGAATGGACGCATTAGCCCCGTAGGCGACATAGCCCCGATTGAAATTATGTAAGTGCCGCAAGGTCACAGCTAGCATCTCACCGTTTCCTGTACTTGTATATGATGAGCACGATGAACGCGTTGCCGATGAACAGCGCCGCTATCAGCAGCGACGGGATCACGATATCTGGAACCAAACGGTCGACTCAGTAGGGTTGACACACAAATGCTAAAAATTATAATTATAAAGATTATAAACAAACAAACAAACAATCCTACTTATTTCTTTCCTTTTTGACGACCGGATGGCCGAGTGGTTGGAGAACCTGACTACGAAGCTTGAGGTCCTGGGTTCGAACCCCGGCCAGGGCAGATATTTGTATGAATAATGCGAATGTTTGTTCTCGGGTCTTGGATGTTTAATATGTATTTAAGTATGTATTTTATTTACTCGTATCTACAATACGTACAAGCTTTGCTTAGTTTGGGACTAGGTCAATTGGTGTCAAGTGTCCCATGATATTTATTTATTTATTTTATTTTTATTATAGTATCCTATCCTACTTATCCATTTGACAGTCCGAACTGCGCGAGCAATATGCCTCAAGCCGTCCGGATTTTTTAACGACGGATGAAACCTAGATGAAACGCGCTTTGTTTCCACAATTTTTTAACTACACGGTTTTGAATAAAGAAGTAATACTGAGACGTTAGATTAATGTTACGATTTATTCATAAAATCCAAGTTAAACTTCACAATACTAAAGTATCCACAGACGGTTTGAAGCATTTTGGTTTTAGATACCATGGTATCGTCGGACTGTCAAGTGGTTAGGTATACCCTATTCTACTTACTACTATTTTTGGGATAATTGGATAAGTACCTACTGATTAATAAATGGATAGTTGCATATAGCAGCTTTAAAATATTAGTAATAAATCCACTAAGTTAGTAAGTCTGTTTGTTGTGTTGCTAAGCTTCTCACGTTTAAACAGCTGAACCGATTTAGATGAAATAACACAATAAATACAAGTATGAAGATAGTTTGAGTCTCGAAGAAGGACGTAGGATAATTTTTTAGCCGGAAAAGTGTACAGTTCCCACGGGATAGCGATTAAAAATTAACATTTTGCGGACACATATTCATATAAAATGATTAAATTTAAGGTCTGATTCACTCTCTGTTAAGCTTTCTTTATTTGGTACATTATTTCATTACATATTTGGTTGGAGATGCCGTCTCTTTTTAATTTTTTTTATTAAATTATTATCTTTCATGTAAAAAAAAAAAAAAAAAAAAAAAAAATTAGAAATTAGAAATTAGGTAATGAAACATGTTAGTGTTTGTTGAGCTGGGTGGAGTAAAGTTCATTTGCACTATTGGTTTTACAGGCACCAAATTTAGAGTCAGTACATAATGATCTTTGAAAGTGGGTGAAAATCGACTCCCAAGCTATGTTTACATACATGACACGACACATGGCATAAAATTGTTGAGTTTTGCTAAATTAGCACTTTGTTATATCATACTCATTCACATTGATACAAAATTGTTCTTACGATTTAATAAAATAATTCTCCATTCGTAAAGCATGTAAAAATACTTAAATAATGAAAAAATATATCAGAAGCACTTTTTGACAGTAGACAACAACAAAACAATGACAACAGTCGTCAGCAAGTTTCCTCGGAGCATTTGGAAAAACTTTTGATGACTTCATTGTTCTTAAACGAATTTTCTTCGCTATCTAGATAATTTAAGCTACTTAAGACTTTTCTGTATTAAAATACAAAACTTATAAACACAGATTGCTAAGCAGAACTTTTTAATAGGATTTACCAAACTGTTAACTTAGAATTTGAACACTTTATTAACTTTCCTTAATACGCGTAACGCATTTAAAGACACTAAAGGTCTATTTAATGGAATTGTAAACCATTAATGAAAATATTGATATATTATAATACGACAAAATAGTTGATACGTAAATATATTGATTGATATATTATACATGGGTAAAATGAAAATAAAAAATACACTGTCCAGTCGACAACCCTAGCTAAAAATCGTTATTCATACTCTTCCGTTTCCTTATCGCTTTGGGTAGCGCGAAATTCCATCATCAAAGACTACATAGGACCTTTTGTCGACCGCATTAACTAAATGAGTAACTCAGTTACGCCTAATACGCATATGCAAGATAAATTGTACAAAATGCGTTATAAAGAGTGAACTTTGTTTGTCTGTGTACCTATATCATGTAATCGCTGGACTTACTGAGACGATTTACTTTACTAATAGAAAGTTTCACGATCTCAAATATTGTCACGGACATTGGTCATACATAATTTTCATTTTACAAGAGCCACCTTAGGGCATGCCAACAAAAACTAATCTATTGCGTTTAAACGAATATATTTCTAACATTCGGGCCACCGTGAAGGCCCTGTGTGACCTAGGAAAGATGGTACAGGTCGGAATTGCTATTAAACTAACCAAGATACCATTTCCCGATTCTGAAATCACTCGATAACACGATTTTATATTTTTTATAAGTAACGAAATCATAACTGGATATCATATGATGGAATAATCTTTATTGATTAAAGAAACTAAATAATATACATATTAAACATAACTTTATGATGGAATTATGAGGAACTCGCTTCCCAGACTAGCCATTTTTGGTTTTTCAATATGTTCTAATTTTGATATGATTTAGAAAAAACCCAACTATTAAAATTAATAACGCTGAGTCCAGAGATAACAATGTGCCAATATTTGTATGGTTACGCGTGATCGATCCACTAAACATTTAATTTATATTAGTTACGCTACGCTCAAACTTCAAAGACAGCCCTGTCCAGTCCAGCGCCCAAAATCAGTTTCCAAAAGTCCAACTGAAAGCTTTAGTAAATCCTATACCGATTGGACCGTCCACTGCAATCGGACAAATTGGGACAGGCAAAGTTACACGGCCAGTTGTTTGGATTTGGCAGGTGAAGAATTAATTTAGGAGCTTTACGTTAGTACTGTCGAACAAACTGATTCATGTACCAGGTTGGAATCTTTTCATAATCAATTTCTTCATGATTTCTTTGGCAAATGTATGTCTACATAGTGTATGTCTACTAATGGGCCAATCAACTTTTTTACCGACACTAATCTGTCCGCGACATTTTTCAAACAATTGCAGATTTTTGTAAGTAAACATGTCTTTTCTGTAATTTAATATATGGTGTACATAAATACATGCCATCCTACGTAAGTTAAACCTATTAAACCGTGAAATATCTTGTTGGAAGTACGATTCTTTGGTAACGCCGGAGACAATTTTGGTAACGCAGGAGACGCCCAATGTGTCGGTAAAATAGTTGATTGACCCTAATGTCAATTAGTAGTACAAATACATACATGATTCAGTTACTTTACAACATGTTCTTTCTTACCCACTGATTTCAATAGAAATGTGCGATAGAAAGTAGTGCATTGATGGTTCCATGCAATTTTAAAAATCAGAAAAAAAAATTTGTAATTCTATGAAAAACAAAGTTATATTTTACGGTTCAGTCACTTTCGACCCTCTGTTTACTTGTATTGCCGTGCCCAATCACGGCGTCACATGTATACCTACCTAGTTTGTAATTTTCCATCCTAAGCCTGTAATGTGACATGCAATTAATAATTTTGAATTTGAATTTAGACATTTTCTTTTACTTATGTTGTGAGGTCAACGAGAATTATCTTATTCGTTTTTATTTCCACGGTTTCTGCATGAAAATACGCTTTTCAAATGTTATAATAAATAAATAAATAAATATCACGGGACAATTCACACCAATTGACCTAGCCCCAAAGTAAGCTTAGCAAAGCTTGTGTTATGGGTACTAAGCAACGGATAAACATACTTATATAGATAAATACATACTTAAATACATATTAAACATCCAAGACCCGAGAACAAACATTCGTATTCATCATACAAATATTTGCCCCGGCCGGGATTCGAACCCGGGACCTCAGGCTTCGTAGTCAGGTTCTCTAACCACTAGGCCATTCGGTCGTCTAAATAATTACATATAGATCTTTTGATCACGTGAACCATACGTGAACTAAGAAATTGAATTGTTTTAGTGTTCCATACTCGAAAGATCCAGACGAAGCCCTGTTTCTGTCACATACGTGACTGTCTAGTGTCTCGCAAGTTTTATAGCCAAAACGGTTGCAACTACAGTCTTCAAATTCACAGTATTATTTTACAGTTGCAAAAACCCATAAGCTCTACGTGCTTCAAATTTATATCAACTTGATACCTGTCGACTCTCCTGAAAAAGAGGATCTTGACACACCGACGGACGAACAACAAAGTAATCCTCTAAAGATTTCTTTCCCCTTTTGAGATGTGGAAACTTAAAAACTGGTAAATTTTCCGCTTACCAAAAACATACCGGCTATATACTATCTAGGTCACGTACCTATACGGTCTAACTTGTACTGCAAAGTTAATGGTTTAATTGCCTAGTCGTATACTTTAACGCGTCGGAAGGGAACTTCCCGATGAGGATACAGGAACTTTGCTGGAACTCTTGCTGTGCAATTTGCATAGATATCCTTTGTAGTGGGCGGGGACTAAAGCAACGTTTACAATGATGGAGAGGACGGGACTGGAGAGAAATGACGAATATTACATTGATCTTATAGTTATGACTTCATACTAGGTATTAGGAAAGTAATCCGAGATTACTTTGATATATTTATTGTTTCAAGGAATAACTTTCTGCGAAGTTTCTTGCGGCTTTTTCTTGGGCGGTATTGCCAAAAGTGCTGGTAGTTTAAAACAAAGTAACATGGGAAAGAGCCCTTTGTATCCTTACAGAATGAACGACTTAACTCTTTCGACTTTGAGATATTTCGTCTAGTCTTTGATCAGCAAGTCCAAGTGAATATTACGTCATGATGACGTCAAGTCTTTGATACGTTACATTTTGAACAAGGGCCAAAAGTCCTGAAATATTTGATTAAAAATTGTTGCAAGACAAGGGCAATGCTGAACTCTCTGAATCACTGGCCGAAATACAGAATTTAGATACATTTTTAATTCCTTGTTCGTACTCGTACAAGTATTAATTCGTTAGTCCTGTACGAGTAAGTCTAAATTATAAAATGGAAGCAGATGTAATTTATGGTCATCAAAGTATGTTTTTGCGATACAATTCATACTGAAAGTGTACCGCGTCAAAGGCGTTGCAACATTTTTAATATACCTACATATAAAAAATCCCGATGATGATGATACCTTAACAGGAATGTTCAGTCAGACCCAACAACGTCAGTTCATTAGTTCAGTCAACATCTGCTGAAATATTCCAGATTAAATTTAAAACAACTTTATGAATAAGTACTCAAATAAACTACAATCAAATACATATAATAACATTTTATCGCCATGTCAAAGACAATAATCTACGTAAAGCGTGATCTCAACTAACTCGCGTGTCTTGTGATGAGCTACGATGGACCCTTCAAGGGTCGAAGAGCCTCGGCTCAAGTGTTTAGGATAGTTGCCTTTGTATCCAGTCCGGTCTTTGATAAACACTTACCTTTGCCAAAGGCCCGGGAAGAAAGTAACTTTTAATTAGTTGGGATAGTGAGTGTTTGTTTTACATTGTTAACCCCTGTATCCATCCTTTGATTAAATTAAATTTATTTGACGGAAAATGTGATGCAGTCTATTTGTTTTGTTCGAATAGACGCAGACGGCATCACATTTATCAGTCAAATATAACTAATCAATGGGTGGTGAAACAGCCCCTGCCTAAAGTATATAAAACGTCCACATTTATGGATAAGTATATGAAAATAAATCGTGATTTTTAAATAAAAGCCACTACTAGCAATAACTTTTTATAACCGATTTTAAATATGGATAAGTAAATTTACTTCATTCGTCCCAATACGAACTGCTAATGAATGGATTCACTATAGTTATCTGTGAGTACTTCCAGAATAATGCAATCTAGGGATCTACTTTCACAGAGGTAGACTGTGCGTTCACTTAAAACAGTGGAACAACCAGATGAGTCCTTTATCCTTATCAGCCCTTTCCATCACTTCAGATTGACTTCAAAAAACATCGAATACAGTCTATACGTTTTGATAATATACAATACATAAAACAATCGAAGTGTAGCTGTAGCTCGTGGAATCTTCTCGCAAACAGAGAAAAGTAGTCGATTTGGGAAAGGCATTGTTCTGATCTAAAGCTCTAGCCTTGGCTTTTATTAAGAAAACTACTCAGAGTTAGACTAATGACCCCGTGAATCGATGCCACCGCAGAATAGCGTGTCGTGTGTCTTGTAATCGATATACCTTGAATGCCGACTATAACTTAAGCCGTTTGGCCTACTGTTCTAATCTAGATCTCATTATGTTCATCTGCTTTGTTACTTATTAAAAGATCATTAATTTGTGTAAGAGGCTTGCGTTTAACCACAGAATGAGTAATAGTACAAGTTTGACCTATCACGTCTGATGCATTGTGGGAGTGGTTTAGAGCAATCAAACCGCACTTTTGAGGTTTTTTGGAATTTATTAAAGATCTAAATGATCTACTAGCGCACACACGTTACAGAGGCGTTGACAGAATAGAATGTTGCTATATCTAAAAACTATTAGCTACGAGATTAATGTTGCCAAAACATGCATGGTAAACGAACATGTAGTGCTGTGCTCTAAGATAAAGCACACTTGCCCAATAAATGCTCAACTAGACAAAAGATTTGAAAACGGTAAGGATAATAATAATAAAAATAAAAAATATGAAATGGTCATCCTATAGATAACTATAGGTTTTTTTTTATGTAGCCTGTATTATGTCCCACTGCTGGGCAAAGGCCTCCCCTTTCCTCCGCCACTCTTCCCTGTCCTGGGCATGCACTTGCCAATCGAGCTGAAAAGCGCTCAGGTCGTCCCTCCATCTCCTCTTAGGCTTAGGTCTGCCTCTGCTCCTATGGCCATCCCTCGGATCCCATTCGGTTACGATTCGTGCCCATCGGTCGGGGTGCATACGGCAGACATGTCCGGCCCAGTCCCACTTCAGCTTGGCGGTCTTGACACCCACCTGTGATACGAGTTTTTGGAGCGCAGTATCGTGTTTCTGATTCGATCTGTTCTTCGAACACCCAGAATACTGCGCTCCATTGCTCGTTGGCAAACCTTGAGCCTGAACTTTTGAGCTTCAGTCAATGACCAAGTCTGTGCGTCGTAGGTTAAAATGGGAAGAATACACATGTCGACGAGTTTGCGCTTAAGTGACAGAGAAAGATTGCCCTTCATTAGCGTCTTCATGGACCAGAAGCTCTTGAAACTATAGGTTAGGTTAGGTTTATTTTATAACAATTCTGAAAAATTATTGAGTTCAGAGAAAAAAAGAGTTAAATGACAAACGATCATTCTGACAAACATTACATTCGGACTTCCAATAAGTATGCGAGCCGTACGGACCCGTACTAGTGGGCATACGACACAAAGAATACACTCTTGCCTGACGCGTTACTGTTACGATCATGGTATGATACGGTGCAATATGTAGAGACCTTTAACAAATTTCAATCCATTTCCTTTTAAATTCAAAAACATCGTCAGACAGCCTGATTCCGGTTCAGTGGCGCTGAAACGCTCGGCCCGCGTTCCTTTAGCGCCACTAACTTTGTAAAAGCGAGCGATGCATGAAACTGAGACGGCTGACCACTTGACCCTGCTTGGAATATGGACGTTTTTATACTTTTACTAGCCATCGTTCAACGATATCCTGCGGGAACTATGCGATTTTCCAGGATAAAAACTTCCCTACGTCCTTTTTCGGGGTCCAAACTATCTGTATACCGCATTTCATCTAAATCGGTCCAGTGGTTTAGACGTGATGATGTTAACAAACAAACAAACCAAAAAACAAACAAACAGGCTTACAAACTTTCGCATTTATAATATAAGTGGGATTTGTTTTATATAACTGGCCTAACATAGTGTCAGAATGGGAGTTGTGGAGGTCAGGAGTGCGAGGTATTTGACCAGCAGTGGGACACTTTATAGGCTTCAAAGAAATTGTTTTAGAAACAATCAATTTAAATAATCTAAAGCCCAGACCGCCTTATAAATTAATAAGAAGAAAATAAGTTCAGTGGTCTAGATCACTACTAAGTATAATTTAATTTTTGATTTAAATGGGTCCCGACTGTTGAACTTTAAATTAGCTACTTAATAAGAGTTCGAGACCTATAGACTTATTTTCTTCCTTTTATTTTTTAAGGCAGTCGGGATTTTTTATTTTTTAAATTTTAGGTTTTATTTTGCTGGTAGATAAATATTTTCATGGTTTTTTGTAGTCTGTTAAATTTTTTATTACAAAATTTTTATTTGATGTTGACAGCGCGCTGAAAGCGGCATCCCCTTAAAAATTCAACAGTACGTTAATATGTCTGTCACACAAGCAATGTAGGGATAACGAGTTCTGTGTGTAACGTTTTAAAAAGGAATCAGCTGGCGCGTCATGTTTCCATATATCTATCTAAAAAAGGGGGTTTTCATCTTGCTGTGAGTTTGAGCTTAGATTGTCTTCAGAATAATGTCGAAAAGATGACCCGTCTACACTTGGTTTAAGCGATCTTGACGTGTATTTTGATTGAAAACAACTTTTGACAAATAAGTCACACACAGCAAATATAGGTATAACAACTATAGCTAGGATATTATGGTCAATTATTTACTGAAGTACATTATTTTGGTTTCATGAGCAATAATTTACTATTTTTATAAATGTTTTTCAACAAAAAGACTCATCAAGATTGTTTGCCCTTTTTAAACCGACTTTAAAGAAAAGGAGGAGGTTATTAAGTATCGGTTGTATTTTTTTATTGTTTATTACCTCAGAACTCCGTCATTTATGAACCGATTTGAAAAAAAAAACGTTTTTCGTTCTTCTAGGAATGCTTTCAATTAGGTCCCATAAGCACCAAATCAGGATCTGATGATTGGATCCTAAAGAAATCGAGGGAACTCTTCAAATATTGTAGGGGCACCTATGGTAATTTTGATATTATTTAGTAGTAACTCGTGCATTTGCTCTTGAAAATCATCATTGACACATTGCAAAAGGTGTTAAAAGGTTATGATTTTAACTAAAGGTTGCACCAAATGATACTCACCGACAATCATGTTGGCGTCGTTGTGCGGCATGTTTGTGTCGCTATCGTCACTTGTGGGGTTGGTCCCGCCCTCCTCTGCGAACAAAAACAATGTCAAACAACTCATCAACATACATGGACGGCGTCTCGGGCCTATCGCCCCATGATCTGAGGGACCTGGCGTCTCAAAAGTCTCTCTCTTTGATCTAAAAAAGTTAAAGGAAAAGAGTGGACGAGGAAGACAATACAATACAAAGACTCTTTATTGTACACCAGAAATAGTAAGCGATACAGAAAACAGATACAAAGAGAAAAAAGGTAAGCAATAGGCGGCCTTATCGCACAAACAACCATAACCATACATACTACATACGACAGGGAGAAATGGTGGGTACTGCTGTGATCCTCTCCGTATTGAGTGGTATAGAGGCTAGAGAAAAGAGGGAGAGAAGTTGACCGGTGTATTTTTATTACAATCTAAGAGATTAGATCAGAAGCAACCTATGCTAACCACTCGTCCGCCATCTTTTTCTATAAACTCTCGAACAATTTGACAAGAATAATGATGAATACGATGTACGAGTTTAAAACGCATAAACTGCAGGTGAAGTAAAGTTTAAACGACGCGTAAATATCAAACGAGTTAACGGTACATTGCCATCCATCATCGACGGGCAAATGTAAAGCCTGTTTAGACCTGCAAGATAAATCGTGCAAGTAGAACCTATTGCTGTGCTCAGTTGAGCACCTCAAAGTCGTTCCTTTTACGACTTCGCGATGTAATAACTAAGCTGGGCTTAAGAAATCGCACACCATTTAAATGGTCTTTATGGCCTCCCTTTTTAAAAACTTAAGATTTGTTATAGATTCACTCCAATCTATACGGAACTGCAATGCATTTCTACAGACATCATTAACGTCGTCTTCTTTTTAGAAATCGATCACGTATTCCATTTCACTACAGTGAAAAGACTTATCTAATCTGGAATGCCCACAAAAACACAACAGTTTCTTTTCCTCGCGTTGTCTATTTAGAACCTTGATGCTTTAACATGTTTTCTATGAACACAATACCTACGCAAGGCGTCATAGAAGTAATCTGGAAATTTTGAGCTAGAGGAGTGTTTCAAAAATTTTAAATTTAGGTCGACAAATAATCCTGAATGCGGGTCGATTCGAGTGTCTAAGATATGACGCTATTGTGAATAAAGATTTACCTTCTGTTTCACCACCCATTGATTAATTTTATTTGAGGATAAATGTGATGCCGTCTCTGTTTCTTTTGTTCGAATAGATGGAGACGGCATCACATTTATCCGTCGAACAAATTTAATCAATGGGTGATGAAACAGCCCCTTGCTGTAAGAAATTCTAGAAAAGTATGGTACGGCCATGCCTTTGTTTTTTTTTTTGCTCGACTTGGCGGTGGCACTGCCACTAAATTAAACCAATTTAAAAAAAATTGAAGAATCACTTAAAACTACATCGAAATCGCTCCATTCGCTTGAGAGCTAAGATGCCACAGACAGGACATTGGCGTCGTATTGAATAACATAAGGGTCAGCGCAGGATGGCAAGAGACGAACTCCAAATTTTGCAATTCATAGTTATAAGGCCGGCCGTTACCGTTCTGTTTTATGCGGTCAGAAGGGCGTATGTAGTACAATTTAAACGGCAGTTAGGTACTTTTATTTTCTTCGCATCACGGCAGGAGTCGCGTGTCTGATTGTAGAACACGCTCAGATTGCGTTCCTATTACACATACAAACTTATATTACTATATCATAAGCGTAATAAGGTATTCTCAGTAATTCGTAACTTGGCTTATCTGTTTAGTTCACGACTGTTATGTGACGCTGCTTGGAAACTTAGCGTATATTTCATATTGTTCAATATAACGAGTTTTTGTATCATATATCCTCTTCACACACAATGTTTTAGACTGAGATAGGTACAAAGCGGCCATGGTATAGAGTGCATCATCCAACCAAGTTAAGAGCCTTATCTCAATGGCGATTTGTGGGAGCGTCGAAAGCGACGGGAGCCCGCAACGCAACGCTTTCAATGCGAGCGCGTTGCGTGTTAGCTGCGTGTTGCGTATATAGCGCCGAAGATGCCCAAATATACAAAAAAAAACACATTCCTCGCAGCAAAATCGTTGCGCGCTCGCGGCGATATCGCTGCATGCTCGCAGCAAAATCAATGCACGCTCGCGGCGATATCGTTGCGTGTTCGCAGCGATATCGTCGTACGCTCGCGGTGATATCGCTGCGCGTTCGCGACGAGGCGTTGCGGGCTTCCTTCGCTTTCAACTTGCCCACAAATCGCCAGCGTGATAAGACTAAGAGTTTTCTAAGCCCAAATAATACTACAACCAAGACGCGTTCATATTATAAGAGGGTAACGCAAGCTTTTACAGAAAATTGAAAATTGTTTGGGTCGAAAATAGCAGAAAGCCACTTGCTTCGAAGCAATCCTTTTATTGCTCTGCCAAATTACATGGAAATCGATGAAACGGTAAAACCAAGGGAAGAAGCGAAATGTGCTTACTCGCATTTGTTCCTAACGGAAGCACCTATGTAGAGAACGATATTTACGTCAGCGATAAACTTGAAATATGAAGATTTATGTCGAAACTCGTCACTTTAGACGACGATTAGACGGACTGTATGCCGACGCCGACTACATCGTTACTGCAACTGCTATCTATACCTAGCGCCATCCATGAAGACGCGTCATTTTGTCTAAATTAGCCATTAATGATATTGTAATAAGAACCACGGCACGCTTCATCGTGAATGACTCTACCTATACACCGTGGGTTTTAATAACCCGAAATATTTTAACAGCGTATTCCTGACGGTAATACGAGTAAATAATGTTATATTAACATGGGTCCAATTATTTGTTTTAATTAAACTATTATTTCAGTACAAAATAAATCATATTAATTAACCGCTTCTTTGTGAACAAATCTTTACATTTAGAAACAGAGAGCGAACATGACACTTCACGAATAACTCCGATATTACACGACGCACGACGAATGCAGTGGCTTGCAAATGTGTTCAAGACAAGAAGTGTCAGGTGTTACAGGTCTAGCATGGTTAGCGGCCATTTGGAGGGTAAGGCTAAATTAGCCTCGAAGAAGCTCGGCGTACTCAATAGACCGAAACAGTATTTCACTCCGCCCCAACGCTCCCTTTATAAGGCGCAAGTGCGCCCACATATGGAATACTGCTCTCATCTGTAGGCAGCGGCTCCCCAGTACCGGCTTCTCCCTCAGTACCACTACCATGAGCAATTGAGCATACAGTGACCGTACTTGATAGCAACGGCGTAAATTATTTGTATGGAAAATTGTACAGTGCCTCTACAAATAATTTATTTACGCCGTCGCTATCGAGTAAGGTAGTAGTGGTACTGGACCGCATACAACGGGGAGTGGCTTGACTCCTTGGCGCTGCGTAGAGATGTAGCTTCACTGTGCATCCTCTATCACATCTACATCTCTAACTATACAACCTTCAAGAAAAGAGCGTACTCCTACCTAAAAGGCCGGCAACACATTTGTGACCCTTCTGGTGTTGCAGGTGTCCATTGAAGACGGTAATCGCTTACCATTAGACGACCCGTTTGCTCGTTTGCCCCTATTCCATAAAAAAGCAAAAATACCTCATTGTTTCATCTCATACTAATAGCTGGAAAGGGATGATTAGTTTGTTATAAAAGGGATCATGCTAATCAGTCCATATTTTAAATTCTTAATTTTTATCTTGTGTGACAATTCGTAATAACTTGAAATATGACATTTTAGTGACATCAATTTCAAACTATCGGCCAGTAGTCAGGGAAGGTATCTGAATAGTTTGCACTCGCGATTGAGAACAGAACAAAACTAAAGTCTAGTCTTAGTGATAAGAGAGGAAAGCTACTTACAACAAAGAAAAAAATAAAGATGTCATAATTATTCAGCTTAGAATACTACGCTGTCTTTCAACTACAAGTTACATCATCCTTATCACGATAAAAATACTCTCGGTAGTGGAACCTTTTTGTATTTTGATACCAAACTTAAAGAAGCTGGCTACTAACTATGCAGTTAGTGCTTCTGCAATAAAAGTAGTAGGTGGTTACGTCACACCTTTAGGGTGTGTTAGACTTGAGAATTTTCAACTTGTGATTTGTTTTAAATAATTAATATCTCTTAAATTAAGGGTTTTGGACTATATGTTATACTACATTTTATACTCTAATAAGGCTCTAGAATCGTTGGTTTAAATCTTTCGGGTTATTAAAACCCACGGTGTATATGTATTTTAATCGCAACCAGCGTCCAATTTGCGTGCATTTTGGCTAACTACAATGCAACTACTATAGAAAGTGCATGGAAAGCCAGCAGTTGCCAAAGACCTGGTACGTTAAACGATTCAATCAATGAAATAGGATGATTAGATTAGTTAGAGTGACATCTAATAGTTACTTGATATGGGCAATAAAATTCCTCTTTTGTGTGTCATCATTATCATTAATGATATTAAAATAAATACTGTATATAATTATTTCTCTTTAATACAATTTAAACGCTATAACTGTAGTATTAAAAATAAATATATAAAGGAGGCTATTCATCATAAATTACAACTCCTATTTAAACGTCATAAAATGACGTAGGTATGTTGATAGAGTCCGAAGGTAGACACTGGAACTCCAAGATACAACAACATCATTTTAAGCGTAAAAGTGTCCTTTTAGTTTATACATTATCAATTCCCGCGGCCCCGCCATGCTGAAAATTTTTCAATAACCGAATCGACCAGAAAAATCCAATACGATTATCATACCTGCTCAGAAAATTTCATCCAAAAATGAAATCCTTGCTAATCAAGCATTCATAAATATGAAAAAGACCTGTCTCTTCGTTACTTCTTCACGCACCACTGAACCGATTTAAATATAATTTGACATGGAGATACGGTTTTAGATCATAATGGCCTGTGAACCTACTAGCAGAAAATTACATAAGTAGGTCCCGACTGATAGTATCTAATAAATAAATTCTCCGAAGATGGAGTCTCAAGTAACAGCTAGGTTCTTCATTTTTTTGCAGTAACGATGAAAGCCTTCGCTTCCCGAGCTTGTATTTGAAGTCTACAGAATATGAACGAGACCGAAAAACAATTTTAAATAAGTAAGGTGGTTGATTGAATGGCCTTCCTGGACTTTTCAATCAAGTAGGGGGTAATTGAGTGATGCGATCCAGGGGCGAATGGGAGGGAGTCCCTTCGCAAATGAACACCTCACTTTACGGAAGCGTTTGGTAAAATAAAAAAATACAACATGGGTCGAACTAAGCCGGATTCGTCCTTGACGCAGGTTGAACCTTAAGTGAAATGCATTTGGTAGAATCTTGAAGAAATCATATGTGAAATGGGACCTTTTGCCTCTCGTAGAAAATAACGAAAAGTGACTTTTTACAGGGACTTATTTCCCTTCGGTGACCTTTAAATTTGGACTCGATTGGGGAGGTAATAGAGTTAGAATTTTAATGGTTTTTCTTTTTATACGCTAAACGTTGTTCTGTGGTTTCACGAGAATACGTTTTCCATTACGGTTTTACCCTCTGCATGTTCAATGGGAAACAATTCAAAGGCAAATAATTCTTATATTTTTGAACAAAGTATTGTGTTTTTACTCGATATCGCAACACTGACTTTTCGGTAAAGGCGTTTGGGAAAAACCGAACTGAAAACATTTCATGTCTTCGGGATTACTTTACGTATTGTATTTATTTTTAGCGAACTAAAAACCCGGCTGCGCTTATGACTAACATATATAAATAAAATATATTTCTTGTATGGGGATACCCTTAATTTCCATTTTATTTTATACTAGCTTTTGCCCGCGGCTCCGCCCGCGTGGTATTCGGTTATCGCGCGCTATTCCCTCGGGAACTGCATTTTTCCGGGATAAAAATTAGCCTATATCACTCTCGGGCCCATCAACTATATCTATGCCGAAAATCACGTCGATCCGTCGCTCCGTTACGGCGTGAAAGACGGAAAAACATACAAACACACAAACACACAAACATACAAACACAATTTCGCTTTTTTAATATTAGAATGGATTTCTTGTATTGGGATCCCCCTAATTTCCATTTTATTTTATACCAGCTTTTGCCCACGGCTCCGCCCGCGTGATATTCGGTTATCGCGCGCTGTTCCCTCGGGAATTGTACATTTTTCCGGGATAAAAAGTAGCTTATGTCACTCTCGGGCCCATAAACTATCTCCATGCCAAAAATCACGTCGATCCGTCGCTCCGTTACGGCGTAAAAAACGGACAAACACACAAACACACTCACTTTCGCATTTATAATATTGGTATGGATTTTTTGCTGTAGCAGCAAGAAAAATATCCTATTATTTTGTTATTCTACTTAATAACCTGGAAACTGTACCAGAATCTTCTACCGTATCAACAAGAATGTACCCACGAAAAAACCTTCGGATAGTGACCTGAGTACGCTTATAAGTTATATCCGACTAGTATATAATATAAGCAGATTTTGCACTAGCTTTTAAACGCTCTCTAATTTGCCCTTTCTTACTATTCAAGGAGCCCGACAGCAGCCTTCATTAAAATGAAAGCACTTGGATTAGGCACCAAGTCATTGAAGAGGGACAATGTGTGGACTCCTCATTAGAGCAGCCCTAAATAAATAATTGAATCGCGAAAAGGGTTTTAAGCTTAATAACTTTTAATGAATGCTAACATACAAAGGACAAGTTACGGCTATATGGAGCGGGAATTCCGCAGGCTGGAAGTGGTTGGATGCAAAGACAACAGGCTGAATGGTGTATCTCGATGATAGTCTGTGTCCAAGAATGATAATGATGACGAGGATCGTGCAAAAGACCAGAAAAATAGTGCAAGTTGCGAAGCCATTAAAAGAACGAGTTTGAATAGGTTAATCGAGAGCCGCAATGCCATCTTTGTCACAGCTAATGTGTGTATGTTTTTATATTAATTGCTAGCTTTTGCCCGCGGCTCCGCCCGCGTGATATTCGGTTATCGCGCGGTTCCCTCGGGAACTGTGCATTTTCCGGGATAAAAAGTAGCCTATGTCACTCTCGGGCCTATAAACTATCTCTATGCCAAAAATCACGTCGATCCGTCGCTCCGTTACGGCGTGAAAGAAGGACAAACATACAAGCACACTTTCACATTTATAATATTAAGCATAGATGTGATTTGTTTTCTTTGTTTTACTTTGTATTGTGCCAGTGAATCTAATCTTGCACGATTTTTCCTCTCTCTCTCGATGACAAGGACAGGCCCTAGCTAATTGGCCGTCATACGGTTTGTTTCCTTGTCTTCATTTTGAAGGAAACGCACATACATGGTACATATTAGGTACATACATATTAAGTAACTAGTTCTTGGGAATAACACTTACGGTACTGTTTATTCTGATCTCCCCATCAGCTAAATCAAAAAAAAAAAACTTTGGTCTATCGATTTTTAAACAAGTTCCTATAAATTTAATGTTGATTAAGTCGAACATCAAGTTGAGAGAAACGTCTATTGGCATTATTGTTTTATGTAAGACATGACGATTATCAACTTTAGGGTGGTAGACCACAATTGGCTGATGGTATCCCGAAATCCACCACAGTCCCAAAATCAGTCACCATTAATTTCTGCCGCAATGGAGTGTGCAAAAATATCTGACATGCCCTACTGGCCCCAGAAATAGAGTCGTATCAGATATTTTATACAAGCTTTATTGTGTCAAATATTGGACATTGTGACTATAAATGATAATTAAATGACCATATATCCAATAATTTCAGTTCAACTGGCTGATTTGAACTGGTTAAATGAGAAAAACTCGGTTAAATGCTATATTATCTATAAGTTATAACTTACATTCACATGTACGTTATCTTCACACGTATTTATTATGATTTGTAGTGAATTCGCACGATTTCTAAGATTTATTTGCTAGCATAACAGGTGCGCCGTACTAATATATTATCCTTTCATATATGTTTTGTCACTTTGACATTGCGACAGACTGCGACATATTTTATGTGTATCGGTCTCCCGAGTCTCGCCTGACATATCACGTAAATGACGTATAAACATACAAACTTCGTGGTAACGTGGTAACGATATTAAGCTGGAAAAGTTACACGAAATGTGTATTCTGTATTGTGATATTTTGTGCAATTCGATTATTAAAATCCGACCACGGACTTGTGTCACGCCTACGGCGCTATGTTATTACCGCAATATATTTTTCGCTACTAAAGTTAAAGATTTTATAAATTAATTAATTCTTTTAAAAAATATATAGACAATTTTTCCAGTGTCTAGTGGGTTTTTCTGTCATATGGTGAAAAATCTAGAAAACAAAATATAACAGATAATTCCGGATAAACAATGACAGCAAGAATCGTCCATAAATTAAAAACAATTGCATATAATTGAATTTTCACTTCTCATGCTCTAAAAGTGGGTCAATATAGCCTTACGAGACGGGAGTAAAGTGAGCACTTTACTCCCTAGGGAGTAAAAGTAATTAATTTTTTAATTTACTTCGAGTGACTTAGATAAACTCAAACAGCCAGTTACTTGCAAAAAATAAGTTTGTGTGTGGACCATTTTAATGACGAAAATGTTACGTTCTTAGTCTACGTGGTCTTAGTTCTTGCTTATTCCGCATAGAAGGTGGCGCCATTCAATTTTTCTGTTTGTGTATGGACCATTTCATCGATGCAATTTTGCTATGTCTGTGTCTTGGAAAAAAATACTTACCGCGAAAACTTTGACATTGTTGTAGAGCGTTAATCGTAAACGATTAAAATAAATTAATTATTCTCACAATGTCGTTAAGTGATAGCGAAAATTATGATGTCGAGCAATCAAGGGATATAATAATAAGAGCAAAAGACATAATTGATAATTTTCTGTCGCCGAAATCTAGAAAGAAATTTTTATTTTTTGATTTAATCTTTTTATACCAAACTGACAATTTTTTTCTCGCAATCGAAGTGAAAAATAAAGTTTTCACCACGAGACTAAAAGTCAATACAAACCCTCGGATAAATAGCCACCCTCGCTAAAGCTCGGGTGGCTAACAGCCTCGGGTATGTATTGGCTTATTTTAGTCTCTCGGTAAAAAATATACTATTTTGTAACTCATACATTTTGACGCTTTTCTACTGATGTTTGTAGTGATGATGATGAGATGAACCTAAACACGTTTTTAAAAACGAAAAACTCGAGTATCTAAGAAGAATAATTTACCTGCCTATATTATATTCATGACCATCAGCCAAAAGATCTCCATTGCTGAACATGGGCCTCTCCTAACTGGTGATCACGTTTACCTACTCACCCGAAGAACGTGCGGCGACTTAGGGTCGACCAGTGGGGGCACACTAAAACGTTACTTTTTCACGTGCACTTCAGCGCCTCTGGCGATAAAATGATAGCACTAAATTGACAAATGTGTCAAACGTGGACTTGAAAAATTCAATCTGCCCGCCATCTTTACGCTGTCTGTTGGCTGGCTGGCTTTCGCGGATGATTTTTTAATTTATCTGGTTTTTTGTTGTTTTTTAGAAGTTATATTACATTGCTCCGCTCGGGTGACCAAGTGAAGTGACCACCATAAACTCGTTTGCTTTCCGGCCTCGCGATGTAATGCAACTTGCACAATTTTTCTTACAGGTCTAAACTGGACTTTATAGACGTTAAGCTTGTTGTGTGCGTGCATGTAAATGTGTGTGTTATGTTGATTTAGTTCTTCAGCTAGCTACCTACATGCAAATTTGACTGTAGAGTTGCCACTCTTTTTCTATATTGATACAAATTGATACTAATACTCTTTGGGGTCGACCCACACAAACCACAGCTACACCACAACCACAACACGTGCGCGGGCGCATATTTTGCACCTATTGAAAATTAATAGCATATTTTATTTATTGTTATTAGTTTTTATACAGTAAACTTGTTATTAAACAGTTTACACCTAATCATTCACAATGTAAAAGAATTATATTTGAATCATAATCACAAAATTTTATTCATTATGGTTTTGGTCTAGGAGTGATACTGACCACGTAGCAACACTATACGCACGCGACACAACACTATTCACATTTAATCACTGACTGACATTTCGTCGCTACAATGTGGTGAGGAATGTGGTGATGGCTATGGCTCCACCCTTACAATCACAGGGGTTCGACGTAGCCGAAGTTTCGACCAACTATTGGCCGAAACCAAACTTTTGGTCGGTCACTAAAATAAAGTTAAATTTAGTAAGTTCACGTGAAATCCGCCAAACAAACAATGCTTATCTACCCTAAGTTAGCGCTACCCCACAGGGCCGACCGAGGCAATCTCACGCTACCCCGCGGGGAACATAAAAATATTCAAATGAGACCAGTTTATATAGAGAAAAAAGGTATTAAATACGTGTGCAACCTTTACTGTTGACGTATTTTTCGCGGCAAACGTTTTTGTATTTTAGTGCATTTGAAGCAGTTGAAAATATTGATATTTTGTCAAAAAATTATTTTTTTAATCAGTTTTTTTTTAATGTTTGTTCGTAACATTCTTATTTATTTGAACTGTATGTTGACCGATAGTACCTACAACATTTGAACTAACTGTGATTTTCCAAAAATACTCTCGTCTTGGTTATTTATGTTTATCCTTTGCCCATACCATTACACATTTGCCAGTACCCATAACACAGCTTTAATTACTTTGGAATTATTTAGGTGAATAGATCCAATTGTCCATTGATATTTATTTAATTCCTTTCGTATGTAAAATTGCATTTTTTTACTCATGTCGAAACGGAGAAGGTGTATGCGTTTAGAGTGAGAGGTTGTTTGTGCGCAAACGAATACCTAGGTCAAACCACTAAGTAACCACGCAACAAAGCATGTTTATAAGAATTAGAATATAACTTTTACATACAGTCATTATAATTATGTAATGACTTATCGTTCACTACCCCTCAAGAAAGATAACTTTACCCTTTTAGGGAGAAATTACCCCTAATTCTGAATCGCTACCCTAGTCGGTATCTCAGTAGATCCACCCCAATAAACAGCCTACGTAGGCTAAATAATGAACGAAGTTTGTATCTATTTAGGCTTAGCTTCGAGCTAGGTACTATAGAAGTACTATAACAGTAATTTAAAGGACTAGCTACACTGTTAAAATTTTTTGTAAAATTACAATTGTTTTACAAAACAAATATCAGCAAAATTCCAAATCAACGTATACTAATACAAAACATAACACAATTTGAGTAAAATTACAAAACATGTGAAGGAACTTACTATAATGAGTTGTAATTTTGGAAGCTTTATGCAATAACCCTACACGTATTGTAATTTTTCCTAACTGTTGGTGAATTTCTAATGAAAGGTTGTAAATTTACCAAAATTGTTTGTAATCCGATTTACAATACTTTTTTTGTGATATTACGAATAAATGTTGAAACTCAAATTACTATGAAGTCATTAAGAATTTACAAATAATTTTATTATTTTTGTAACACAAATTTGAAAATTACAATACGTATTATAATTCTATCGAAAGTTTTTATTTTTCTAACACGTATTGTTATTTTCTAAAACTGTTGATTAATTCTGAACAAAATGATTTGAAAATTAGAATAACTCTTTGTATTTTGATTTACAATACTTTTTTTATGAAATTACAAAAAAAGTTGAAACACAAATTAGTATGAAATCATTAAGAATTTACAAATAATTTTATTATTTTTGTAACTTAAATTTGAAAATTGCAATACGTATTATAATTCTACCATAAGTTTTTATTTTTCTGACACGTATTGTAATTTTTTTGAACTTTTGATTAATTTCGGGCAAAAAGATTTAAAATTTACAAAAATTGTTTGTAATTTGATTTACTATACTATTTTTATAAAATTTTGAAAATATGTTGAAACTCAAATTAGAATGAAATTATTAAGAATCTGCAAACTATTTTATCATTTTTGTAACACAAATTTGAAAATTGCATTACGTATTGTAATTCTACCCAAAGTCTTTACTTCTCTAACACGTATTGTAATTTTTTTAAATTTTTGATTAATTTCAAGCAAAAAAATTTATTTTTTTTTAAAAATGTTTATAATTTGATTTACAATACTTATTTTGTGAAATTATGAAAAAATTTAGAAGATGAAATTATTAAAGATTTAACTAGGTGTAATTTTACTATTTTTATAACGCAAGTTCGAAATTGCATTATACATTGTAATTCTACTAAAACGTGTATTTCTCTTATACGTAATAGTAATTTTTCAAACCGTTAATTAGTTTTGAATCAAAAGTTTCTAAAATTCTTGAAATCTGTTTGCAATTTGCTCTAAATTTTTTTTTTTTTTTTTTTTTTTAATTACAGAAAAATATTAGTATTGAAATTACTATGAAGTCATTAAAAATCTATAAATATTTTTAGTATTATAATCTTTAAATTGAATTTTCAAACCAAGTCTTTAAAATTTAAAGCTGTAGATCATCATTTTCAGAGCGATACGTTACCTGCGATCGCTACCATTCAACAAATGTTTTGTAATTTTTCGATAATGAGTTGAAATTAATTACGTTGTGTAGTACGGGAGTGCACCGATAGATGGCGCTGCTCCCTAAATAAACTCGCTAACGATGTGTAACCTTAGAATTGTGACTACCGCGGCTTACTTAACGTTTGTTGTCTTTTGTTAGGGACAGCATTATACTTGGTTGGCTGCATTCAAGTTATTGAACACCTTCCAATATAATTCTGAACGTAGTACGACTCTGATTGCAGTACGGTGTCTCGCTCGAAACGCCTGCTGTTCTCCGAGTGAGTACTATAAAACCACTCAGTTGTAAGTGAAGTTTGCCTAATAAACCGTATAAATATATTTGTCGTTTCCGTCGCATCGTCAACCCCGTTATAGTTGTAAATTTACAACACATCATTTTGAAATTGCAAACCATTTTCAAAAGAATTTGTTTGGCAAAATTACATTATTTGTATTGTAATTTTGTTAAACGAATTTCCGATAGTCGTTTGGTAAATTTCAACAAATGTTTTGTAATTTTTCAATAATGAGTTGAAATTAATTGTGTAGTAAATTTACAACACATCATTTTAAAATTGCAAACCATTTTCAACAGAATTTGTTTGGCAAAATTACATTGTTTGTATTGTAATTTTGCTAAACGAATTCCGATAGTCGTTTGGTAAATTTCAACAAATGTTTTGTAATTTTTCGAAATTGAGTTGAAATAAATTGTATTGTAAATTTACAAAACGGAATTATATTTTTACTTTATTGTTGTGCGTAAAAACTTCCAACACTTTCTTTGTAAAATTACTACAGAAATTTTTAACACTGTTACGCACAACACTAAAGTAAAAATATAATTCCGTTTTGTAAATTTACAATACAATTTATTTCAACTCAATTTCGAAAAATTACAAAACATTTGTTGAAATTTACCAAACGACTATCGGAATTCGTTTAGCAAAATTACAATACAAACAATGTAATTTTGCCAAACAAATTCTGTTGAAAATGGTTTGCAATTTTAAAATGATGTGTTGTAAATTTACTACACAATTAATTTCAACTCATTATTGAAAAATTACAAAACATTTGTTGAAATTTACCAAACGACTATCGGAAATTCGTTTAACAAAATTACAATACAAATAATGTAATTTTGCCAAACAAATTCTTTTGAAAATGGTTTGCAATTTCAAAATGATGTGTTGTAAATTTACAACTATAACGGGGTTGACGATGCGACGGAAACGACAAATATATTTATACGGTTTATTAGGCAAACTTCACTTACAACTGAGTGGTTTTATAGTACTCACTCGGAGAACAGCAGGCGTTTCGAGCGAGACACCGTACTGCAATCAGAGTCGTACTACGTTCAGAATTATATTGGAAGGTGTTCAATAACTTGAATGCAGCCAACCAAGTATAATGCTGTCCCTAACAAAAGACAACAAACGTTAAGTAAGCCGCGGTAGTCACAATTCTAAGGTTACACATCGTTAGCGAGTTTATTTAGGGAGCAGCGCCATCTATCGGTGCACTCCCGTACTACACAACGTAATTAATTTCAACTCATTATCGAAAAATTACGAAACATTTGTTGAATGGTAGCGATCGCAGGTAACGTATCGCTCTGAAAATGATGATCTACAGCTTTAAATTTTAAAGACTTGGTTTGAAAATTCAATTTAAAGATTATAATACTAAAAATATTTATAGATTTTTAATGACTTCATAGTAATTTCAATACTAATATTTTTCTGTAATTAAAAAAAAAAATAAAAAAAATTTAGAGCAAATTGCAAACAGATTTCAAGAATTTTAGAAACTTTTGATTCAAAACTAATTAACGGTTTGAAAAATTACTATTACGTATAAGAGAAATACACGTTTTAGTAGAATTACAATGTATAATGCAATTTCGAACTTGCGTTATAAAAATAGTAAAATTACACCTAGTTAAATCTTTAATAATTTCATCTTCTAAATTTTTTCATAATTTCACAAAATAAGTATTGTAAATCAAATTATAAACATTTTTTAAAAAAAATAAATTTTTTTGCTTGAAATTAATCAAAAATTTAAAAAAATTACAATACGTGTTAGAGAAGTAAAGACTTTGGGTAGAATTACAATACGTAATGCAATTTTCAAATTTGTGTTACAAAAATGATAAAATAGTTTGCAGATTCTTAATAATTTCATTCTAATTTGAGTTTCAACATATTTTCAAAATTTTATAAAAATAGTATAGTAAATCAAATTACAAACAATTTTTGTAAATTTTAAATCTTTTTGCCCGAAATTAATCAAAAGTTCAAAAAAATTACAATACGTGTCAGAAAAATAAAAACTTATGGTAGAATTATAATACGTATTGCAATTTTCAAATTTAAGTTACAAAAATAATAAAATTATTTGTAAATTCTTAATGATTTCATACTAATTTGTGTTTCAACTTTTTTTGTAATTTCATAAAAAAAGTATTGTAAATCAAAATACAAAGAGTTATTCTAATTTTCAAATCATTTTGTTCAGAATTAATCAACAGTTTTAGAAAATAACAATACGTGTTAGAAAAATAAAAACTTTCGATAGAATTATAATACGTATTGTAATTTTCAAATTTGTGTTACAAAAATAATAAAATTATTTGTAAATTCTTAATGACTTCATAGTAATTTGAGTTTCAACATTTATTCGTAATATCACAAAAAAAGTATTGTAAATCGGATTACAAACAATTTTGGTAAATTTACAACCTTTCATTAGAAATTCACCAACAGTTAGGAAAAATTACAATACGTGTAGGGTTATTGCATAAAGCTTCCAAAATTACAACTCATTATAGTAAGTTCCTTCACATGTTTTGTAATTTTACTCAAATTGTGTTATGTTTTGTATTAGTATACGTTGATTTGGAATTTTGCTGATATTTGTTTTGTAAAACAATTGTAATTTTACAAAAAATTTTAACAGTGTATACGCAGTCCCCAAAGGTGAAATTAAACTGAAAACGGTCTATTAAACAAAGGGTTTATTATACTGGCTAAGTAATAGATTCATTCAGAGGAGAATTGTTGGTTAAGTAAATTGTGTATTCAAGTGCGTTTAGCAGGGTCTGACCAAGACGTCTTCGGAATTAATATAAATACTAGATTTTGGCAAATAATTTTTTTGTCGTCAAATATATGTAACCAATCTAAAGTTAATTCACAGAGAATTCCAATCGTTAGCTGTCCGCATTCTGAAAGATGAAGCGATGAGCTTTGAACGAATAGCCAGAATATACAACATGAGGTCAGCAGGGCTACTCCGAAACTCGAAACTCGAAGTTCGTCTCATGCGGTCCCTCTCGATCTCGTATTAAATAGTATGTGTCAGAGGGACCGCATGACACGAACTTTGAGTTTCGAGTTTTGGAGTAGCCCTGCAGTATCTCCCCTTGCCTGATCGTACGATAATGTGAAATTGCCTTGCCCTCCCAGGCCCATATGAAACTAACTAAATGTACCTAAATATTAAGACCTATACAACACCATGGATGAAATTACTATACTTCGTCCATGACAACACCTATAAGTACCCTAATAAAATAAGTTGAAGTAATGAGGGTTTTCCCAGAAGTGCCAGAAGCAAAATATCGCTAGATGCCGTTAGTATCGTGAAATCTATTTGACGTTTGCGTTTGCTTGCAAATGATTCATTTGGTTTTTTAACCAATCACGAGCAAACGTCAAATGGACCTTAGATACTTACGCCATCTAGCGATATTTCACCTCTGCGAAAACCCTCATTCTTATGCACACTCCAAAATAATATGTGACGGTCTGTGACCCAATCTTCTTGCAAGAAAAGCGCTTCACATCACAGGGTGTTCAAAACCCGTTTAATAAAGCAATCGAGTTAACCGAGAACGCATTGTTAACTGTTTCTTTTGTCCCCTCGGCCCTTGAGGGGTGGGCGTAATTCAGCGTAGACAGGGTCCATAGCTAATGTGACGTATGGCACTCTAGGGTCCGTAGGGGTGCCGCCGGCCATAAATATTTTATTGGCAATTTTAAACGTTGTTTAGATTTGAGTGGTGAAGTTGGTGAACGAAGTTACTTTTATGGAATTTGTTTTATAAGGTATTTTAGAGGAGTGTTTTCTGTTTTGTCTTTCTGCTTTCTGAATCATTGATATTAATTACTGTTTTATTTTTAAAGAAATTAATAAAATGACCTTTGTTTTTGTCAAGCATGAAATTATGTGATAATAACAAGTGTAAACTCAATATGTGAAGTAATTTCAAATAAATTAAACATATAATTGCATACAATAGAAATATTAAACGTTCCTATATATTTTGAATTTTTTGACTTCATTATGTATATAATTTACACATTCATGACTTCACAGTTAATTTTATCAAGCATATAGGTACTTAGCTACTTTGGTATAGGTAACCTAAGTAAACCTACTCAAATACTGTATTTAAATTATGTAAACTAACACTTGTAGAGTACACTTCATGATTGGTGAAATTAATTTGCATGAATGAAAAGAAAAGAAAGAAGTACGTTTATTTATTTAAATTCAAAACCGAATTACAACTTATGTCGAACCAAATTCTCGTTATAATTATTATAATTTTATAATTAATTTTGCCGACGCTGTTTATCCAAATGAAACAATGAGAACGAAACCTGTTATAATGAAATACGCTGAAAATTAAATTAAATCTCATTATGAGTTACTTCGTGAATTTGTTGTAACGAGCTTACCGCCGCGTTTTATACTATCAAATATAGACTGAAAGCGAATATTAATTCAACGATAATAATTAACAATACAAAAAGCTGCTACGTTGTTTTCAAAATAAGTTTTCAGTCACAAGGTACGTAATATACGAGTAATTTGCAGTATTCGTGTTAATAATTATGTCAGCTAAATCTTATACTTGATCATTACTGTAACTTATTCTCACGAAGTCTCATCAAAATTTCACTTCGTATTTTTATCTTTATCATTGCCCACTTTTAGATGCAAGATTGCCTTAACCGCTAAGTTAATGAAAAAAAAGTAAATACTAATCAGTGCATTTTAAAAACCAGACAAAATTTTCTTATAAAAAAAATTGACAGCGAGTTAAGCCGCTAGCTTTATTATGTAATAAAAACACCATCCATCCTCTTCTGGGTGAAATTGGTAACAAAAAGTAAATTTTAAATTCAAAATTGCCAACCCTAGCAGGCCGTAAAACGGCTCCCATCGGCCAGACCGCACACTATAGGATCGTAAAGCGATTGCACGGACTCGACGAGTTTAATTATCGCACCCTACAACACCCTGTATAGTCGGGGTGGGACCAGATCGAGTTTCAGAGGTAAGGCTTTGAGGAAGATGTGGTAGCTTGTTAGTGAACATTGTGATCAAATAATGTGAACATTTTAGGGACATCATACATTCGAAGATTTGTATAGATAAAATACTTAAAAAGATGACCTGTTGTATGTAGTAGTGCAGAGAATTGATATGGTACTTAAGTCATTTTTCGAATATGGAACGTCGACTTGTCTATACGGACACGTTACTACTACATACAACAGGAGATACAAAGTTACACATATAGGTATAAGTTCACCTACTTTGGCTTTAGCCCAGAACGGGGAAAGAAGAAGAATTTATTCCACGTATCGGATAGAATTTATTTGTCAGATTCGCGTTACAGGTAGTTAGAAGTTACTCTATGGATTCGCGGAGTAAAGTACGTAAGATATAATATACTTTAACATGATGCTTTAGAACGTTAGTCCATAATTAACAAAGTTGGTAAGAATCCGGACTATATCTATAGAATCGTGTATACAAAACACAACAGAGCACAAACTCCTTGTACTTTACTGCCATCGGCTAAATCCTCTAAAATGAGAAAAGAACTAACCAAAGGATAAAATAAAGTTGCCAACCGGCGCTTTCGCCGATAAACAAAGTTTCCCGCCAACGCTGGGAAGATTACGCGGCTTTAAAAATATTAATTAATTCCGGTGGAAATGGGATTCGTTTCAAGACTAGAGATTAATGGAGACATAGCTTATGGTATAGATGGAGATAAGCTGCGATTTTCAGCGACGATGTATGTACAACTACAAAGAGATGTATCCAAGTTAATCTTACAAAATAATGTATCCCTGCGGATGCCATAATTTAGAAGCCTTAGAATGTGACAAACATGGTATCCACCGAACCTGACAGAAACATGTATGCCTCTAATGTGCAGTGTGGACCATGTTTGTCACATTCTATGGCTACTTAACTATGGCATCCGCAGGGATGCATCATTTTGTTGTAAGATTATCTGGGATACATCTCTTTGTACTTGACTGTAAGTAATTTCTTTCACTGATAGATACAGAACACTATACAATGCAAATTTTTAATCAATATACGTATTTAAGTCCTCAAGATACCCTATTTTTTTATTAGTTCAAAACACGTTATCTGCTTACAAATATCATTATTATTCCAAGGGACATTCATAAAATATATTTTTACGACTCTACCCTAGTAATTATTATTTGTCAGCCGCGTGTCGCGGTTTCTGAACAATATCAAAACTGTCAGAATAAAAAAAATGTTCACCTCCACCAAGACTTGTAATGCATTTTTTTAGACTAGACGCAGTAAAAAAGGGGTTAAGTAATACTACTACAGTCTGCTGTTACACCGAATTAGCGTGAGCAGAACGCTGTTTTGAAATTCAAAATATAAGGCCTATTCTCATACTAAGACCACTTTTGAACGCGTTCGAAAAGCTTGTTACTTCTAAAAATTTACACTAAAAACAGTTCGTGCTCGACGAATTCCTTGGCTCGAGCGTTCATTACCATTCATTTCGCGCCCTCGCCTGACAGCTAGGTCTCACTGGTCTACTTCATTCGGGTTATATTTTATTCAAAAGCCGAGAGCCTGTTGAGACCCATCTAACTGTTCACTTTAAACTTTTGAAAAAATTAAGAGCCTTGTGGAAACTAGCCTTTACTTTCGCGGCGATAACGGTTTCCATCCCTAAAACGTTAACCGGTTTTAACCAGCTAACGTTATAATATTGTATGTAATTAGTCAAGATAAAGTTGAGATAGGTACGAGTATCTTAAATCAATAGATACATGATGATATTAAAGACGTGAGCAAGACCAACCCTACAAGATTCAATTAGTTAAGGCTACCGTGTCATACCAGTGTTTGTGAAATTGTAACGGACAGCTCACGTCTAAAATCGAGTTTAGCTCGACGTGTTTCGGGCTAATTCGTAGCCCTTCTAACAGGTCCAGCGAGCAGAGCGTGGCGCGTAGTGCACGTGTGGCGGCAGAGTCGTTTCTCCAGGGGGAAGAGCTACGAGTTAACTCGATTTAAGACGTGAGTTATCCGTTACAATATTATGTCATATGAGTAAGTCTCACAGTGGTTTCATGTTCAGTGTTAGTGAGTTTTTTATGTGAAAACAAAAAAAAAGTGCATCACTCTGCAATTAAAAGTGTGAGGTTTTACTTAGAGATGATTGTGAACGATCCATTATCAATTAAGTCCTAAGGATGTAGAGTCCAGCTCACATCCACCGAAGCACCCAGTACGGATAATAAATTTAAGTCAGTATGCACACTCCCATAAACAGGAATAAAATCTTCAAAGACCTTACAAAATACTTAGCATCCGTCGAAAAAGTAAATAAAATAACATACATACATTCAACATACAGTCTAGGCTTGCTCTACTATATCTATCTATCTATCTATCTACTAAAGATATGGCTTTACGTTAATAGTAGGTACTACCACAGTATACATATATATAAGTTAAAGCAGTGTAGAAGCAACGAACAAATCGATCGGTACTGCAGTACCGCGAGATCCCCTCAGAGGCCGTGTAGAGCGCGCGTCTGTGTGAGTGTGTTCATTTCGATCGTAGCTTCGTAGCTTCCATACTGCTTTAGCTTATATATATACTGTGGTACTACTGAGAAACCTCTTTTATACCTAAAAGCCTTCAAGGGCTTAAGGCGACGACTTAATCGAAGTTCAAATTCAATTTAAAATGAAGGCAGATTAGTTCGTGGCCGCAAAATGATTTTGCGCTCAGAAATCATCTCCTAATTACTTTGCTTTATCAGAAACAAATTATTGGAGCTCTTCTAACCTCAACAGAAATTGCTCGATCAAATTGGAACCTACATTATTGAATCACTTGAGGAATTAAAGTTAGCATATAGTTTTGGAGAGACTCACGTGGAGTCAGAAGAGATAAAAACTCGTCTGTCCACGATATGTCACCAACGAATCCTTTCATATTTCGGCCACATAATGAGAAGGGATGATGAGAGCCTAGAGGAGCTAATCGTAGTTGGGAATACGAATGGTAAACGAGCCCGGGGCAGATCTACCAGATGGACAGATCAAATTAGGGACTCCAAAGCCCCGAGGTTTAGCTCTGTCGTCAGGGCTGCCATGGACAGAAGCCGATGGAAACAAATAATCCTATCCAAATGTAGACCACCCGTTGATGACCACGATCCTCAGTCATGAGGGAACGACTGGAATGGATGGAATGGATGTAGAGTCATGTTCATGTATCAAATCCATCCTTGTCTCTACTGTCTGTCTGTTACCTCTTGAGGCTAAAATCACTGAACTGATTAAGACGAAAGGTATAGTCCTGAAATGGACATAGGATCATTTATCCTATCCTACTGAATAAATCCTAATAAATTCTAAGAAATGACTGATTACTGATTATTAATATTAAAATGACTGATTACTTTGATCATGAAACTACCGTGAGACTCACTCATATTAAATTATATTGACCGGATTACTCACGTATTAAATCGAGTTTAGCTCGACATGTTTCGGGTTATTTCGAAAATGACGATGAAAATGAGGGTAGTTGTGCGCCTGAGTTAGTTTCGTCGGACAGTCGCGCGATCAGAGCGGTGGCGCGTAGTGCGCGTGTTGCGGCAGCCGCCGAGTCGCGTGCTCCAGTGATGAAGGGTTTCGAAATAACCCGAAACATGTCGAGCTAAACTCGATTTAATACGTGAGTAATCCGGTCAATATAATTTAATATGACTGATTACTGATTATTAACATTATAAATGCGAAAGTTTGTGAGTGCGTGAGTATGTTTGTTACTTCTTCAGGCTGAAACGGCTGTACGGATTTGAATGAAATTGGGCAAAAAGTTAGTTTATAACCTGGATTAAAATATAGTATACTTTTTATCCCGATATTCCCACGGGAATAAATAACAACCGCTGGGCTTAAAGACAGGAAATTTGGTAGGCATGTACAGTCAAAATAGAAGTAGCCGATCACTTTTTTATTCTATCGCATTGAGAATAATAACACATAGGCTACGACTGGAATAACACATAGGCTACTTTTTATCCCGATATTCCCTAGGGGTAGAGATAAAATCTTGAAATTTCTACCGCTGGGCTTAGTCTTGAAATGTTGGACAGGATTTTCTCAACACAACCTCAATGAAGACCACGATATAAACTTCGGGATTTCCCAGGGGAATTTTTAAAAATACCGGAATTTCAATTGCAATACCAGCTCGAATAGTTTACGCGTGCAATGCCGCGGGTAAATGCCAGTATCCTATAAAATTGATTAGTTCCCGCAGGATAGCGATAAACTAATTCTTTGCAAAAGCACTCACAGGTAAATCACTAACAGTTAAACTTATTTTAAAAAAGAGATCTAAATATAGCACTGGGTTAATACAGGTTCAACAAGAAGATTTACCAAACCCATCCATGTAAATAATCACACAACTTGTGTTATTATACTAAGTAGGTACCTGCTGTATACAAAACCCACTTCCTTCCTTATTAAATGTGAAACTTAAAAACTCCTATTTATACGACCATTGTTCGATTAAAAGAATGTACCTTCAAACAAACAAATACCTTATTTGTTTGCATAACCACCTTTGTTTGTTTGTTTTGTTTACACACCGGAGCTGTTAAAACGATGCGTAATTTACCAGGTGCATAGTTTATGTACATGAATATTTCGTTAGATACATTTCATCGCGGAAAAGGTTTAAATCCCAAAGGAAAATGCACCGAAATTCCTGCTAAATTTATCTTCCTACCTTACATCAAATCTAATAAATCATCGTTGCTCTATTTACCTCTTACTGATAGGCACAGGCCTCCTCTCCGATTAAAAGGGCTTAGACTTTAGATTGGGAATTTCACCCAAACCACTTAATTGCTTCGCACGTGTATATGCAGATTTTTCCACGAGATTTTTCCTCGATAGAAAAGCTCGCACGATTTTATTTTTTTTATTTTAGCAAGCGCATTGTGAAAAAAACAGTTTCGATTGAGGTTTGAACCCCATCTACGACTACTAGGCTAGAGGCTAGGTACTGCAATTTGTAACAAAATATAGAAACAGTTTAAATGAAAAATACAATTTTTTAACATTCATAACGTGACACAAATATGAAAAATAAAACGAATGTCGTTAAAATCATCAATATCTGTCGATAAATATGGAAGATATTAGCGATTAATAATGAAGTAAAGTTGGCATTCCATCTCTTTCTAGAAAAATGAAATTAAAATGGATTTTCTCAGGTCATCGTACCTATCATAACGTATGACGTCATGGTTAACGTCATATGACAATGAAAGTTTTATCTGAACAAATAGAAAAATTATTGTAAGTATTATACCTAGGTAGGTATATTCCTTATTAGATCCTGTGCGTAGTTTTGGAGATACGAAAAGCTGACCATTCCCCGTTTATTTCACTATTTAAAATGATCTCTTACAATTATAAAATAAATATTTTTGAGATCTTTACATCAAGATCTTTCATTTTATATGTCGCATGGTATAATGTAGGTAGTTTGCAAAACTTTTTAGGTTCAAGTACTCACCAAAAGCATTACATTTTCTTCTTTGGGTCACCGATTTTCGTAATGTGTACCTACCTATTTTTAACTCAATCGGTTTAGGAGGTTCGGAGCAAATCGGCTGTGATAGATGGACAGACAGACACACGAGGGTTCCCATAAGCACCATAAGGGTTCCATTTTTTTCTTTTGAGATAAGGAATACGAAAAAGTAATTTTGTGTTTAAACATTAATTCAAATTTAAACAATAATATAATAATGATAAGTCAATAAGTACAATACTGATTACGACCTTAGCAACTTTAGTTATCACAGTAGATAAGCAATACAATGGCCCGCATCATTTCATATCAAACGCCCCTTATAAATCATTAATTTTCGTAGCCAACCCAGCAACAAAGATAGACACATCACGTTGCGGTCCATTGTCCTCATGTCAACGTCAAAATTTATCAAATTACGTAAATAATAAATTTAACCGTATTTTAGTACAAAACTCTGTTAATTACTGCTTATTATAAATACGCTTATCATGTGGCTAATGAGCGTGGCACATGCAAAACTATACTTAACTTAAACCCTGTTATTTATAGTAAAATCGCTTCCTAACGAGCACATTCCGTTTCGAAAACGCATTTCACCCGTTCAAAACCTATTCAAAACACGTGTTAAACTAATTCATGAATGAAAACACACTGAAATTACTAAAATGTATCACTAAGAACCACTGAATAATTATTTTACCGGTAAAAACTGCGAGTATAAAACACTAAAATATTTTTAGAATCACGTAAAAAATTTGGAGAAACTCACTTCTTTTACACGTGTTCTGGCGGCGCGCGACAGCTAGGTTCGAAATTCGAACTGACTCGACGACGATCGCGCGACGAATGAACTCCCGTATTTACGAAAACGTCGCTGAAGAAGTCCTATAATAGATGATGAAAATAACCGATATTCCCATTAGGAATCCAACCTTACGGTAACGAGTTACAGCTTATTTTCATTTGATAAAGAGGTTGATACAATATAATCGCAGTGCGGCCGACAGAAATGCATTTGTCGCTTTCATTTGACCGTTATAAAGGCGCAAACGAAAGAGTGCGATGATTTTTCAGTGCGCATGTGCTTTCTTCTAGAAGTACAAATGTGAATAAACATCAAAGAAGTTTTTATGAAAAGTATTTTTGTTGTTATTGACGTCCGTTTGATCATTTTGGACTTGCAGTTTACGACTTCACGGAGAAAAATACTGCTCTATCAAGTTTTATAACCGAAACTTTTGATATTGGTACATAATTGATATCAATTTCCTTTTGTTTTATGGGTGAGGGAGTTACTAGCAATAAACAGGGTAATGGATGTTCTTTGTTTCACTGGCCATTACATTAACGAGTAATTCGGAATACTTACACAAAGGATATTGTATGGGTTGCATTCCTTTGTTTAAATATAATAGAAAACTATAGATAATAAAATGGCGCTACAAAGGAAGCGTTTTTGAACGTGACATTGTTTGGTAGAATCAATCTATTGTTTTTTTTCTTACCTAATGTGAAGTTGTTAAAGTTGTACTTACTTTTTGTTTGAATAGTATCATACCGGAAATGAAAAAAATATCTAAGAAACTTAAAGTTTGTCAAATTTGTAGAGATTGTTATAAAAAATACTTACCCCTAAAGTGAAAACGGGGGCTTATGTTCCATATAAAGAACCTATTTGCAAAAGAAAACCGTAGCATAACTAAGTAGGTACTTCGTATGGATTTTCAAATAAAAATATAAAGAGAAGGTTTCTGTAAATTAAACTAGCGAATATGTTGCCGAGAACTCAATTTCTCTGCTCTATCTTAAATTAAATTAATCAGGTGCGCTTTTGTGCCGTTTTTTGCTGCACAAAGAAAGAGAGCGTTAACAAGAACTTGGAACTTACACAGTTATTTTATTAAAACTGAGTTCAGGAATATTTTTAGAGTGAACTATTTATTGTGACGCACTCTACTCTATGAGTGGCTATCAAATATTTTACCTCAATACATTTTCTACCGTAGGTAAAAATGTACGTAAAAAAACCATCCAAATTGTCAAATAAGAATCATAGGGCTCTTGCAGCCGGGCGTTTGCATCGCTGTATCTATACAACGTAAGTTAGGGGCTGTTTCACTATCCATTGATTAGTGTTAACTGACGGTTAAATGTGATGCCGTCTCTGTCTATTCGAACAAAATAAATAGAGTGGCATCACATTTAACCGTCAGTTACCACCACCAATATCTGACACAACAAGCGCGTATAAATATCTGATACGACTCTATCTAAGGCCGGAAGGACGTGTCAGATATTTTGCACGCTCCGCTGCGCCAGATATTAATGCTGGTGACTGTACGTATCAACCACAAACAAATTAATACGCACGCCATACAGCTTGCTTTATGTGACAAAAAAGTATGCAAAGCCTCGTAAAAATATCTAAATACTCTTCCAGTAACGCAGCTATGGCAGGACTGGGTGACACTCTTTCCGGGCCCGGATGACACCGACATGGTAATACCGACCCTGTTTTTCGTCTACACGCCCATAGAAACTCCTGTCAGTTTCTATGAGCGTGTACACAAAAAACAGGATTGGTATTTCCATGTCGGTGTAATCCGGCCGGGAAAGGGTGACATTCGCAGGACTAGGCGGTGCCGTACACCGGAGACACCACGCTCAGGGGGCCTTCGGATCCTAACCAGGGGGGCTACAACGAAATTCGGAAATTAAAATTCGTATCGCACCGTCCCTTTCATTCTCGTATTAAATAATATAAGCGTCAGCAGGACAGCAAGATACGAAGTTCGAATTTTGCACTTGTGTCTCACAGCAGTTTCAGCTCTACATTGTTAATGTTTAAAACCTGTTCAACTGTACGTGTACCAAATAAGTATGTAAGAAGGTACTTGCCTATATTTTTTTCAGATTTAAAAGTTAGTTAAGTAAATTTATTTATACTTATTACGATTTGTACTAAATGTTGATATTGTCATTCATAACCACTCTATAAATATACACCAAAAATAAAAAAGTTTCTACGCGAAGAAACGGAATGTACACCCAATCGGCGGCAATGGCGCCCTAGCGCCACCATCTATGCAGAAAAATCACGCTTGGACGCAAAATCTTACTTCCATTTTAACCATTCATCAATATCCTTTTTTCGCAAACGTCATGCATTATTGGAATACTGTGAAATATTTTTGTTTATTTACGTTTGACCAGGAATAAAATTCAACTCACCAACACATAAAGGCACACTGTCGTTCCATCTGTTATCGTCGTAGCACCATATCACGCGCGCCCTCTGCCGCGTGTCGACGAAAACGTGATGGACGTTGCACATGTAGTGCGCTACGTCCTCATTGCGGTACACGAGGTAGCCGTCAGATGGAGCTGGCAGCGTCACGCAACCTATACCTGCAAATGTACATAATAGATGGCGCTGTTTTCAACTAGCGCGAAATGGTAAACTATTACGTGTTTAGCTTGGTAAAATAAACACGGCGAAATAAATGACGAAAATAAATTGGAAAACTTGAGAGTAAAATTTGTTTCCTTTTTTCAGTGGGTACATTGTGGTGCCGTGAAGTACACTTTTAACAACGTAGATTGCGCTATCAGTACCATTTGACCGATTTGACCACCACCACCATCCAAAATTATAAAAAACATACAACCTCCTCTTTTCTTTAAAGTAAAACGACCTTCAGTTTAAGAGATAAGTTCCCCTTTTTCTTTTTATCTGTTAGGTTAGGTAATTGTTTTACAACACCATACAATGCTACTATCATCTCTAAATTTCAATTCAATTTACCTATCATCAACATAAAAAAATAAGTCCTCTTAATTTCTGGATACTTACTCTTATAATGAAACAACACCCCTCTCTTGGGGAAGGCCCCCGCGGACCTCGCTTCCACCACGACTTCTACCGTCTCCGTGACCGAGGACAGACGAAGCGGCAGTTCCACCTGCTCGCATGACGACAGCAACGAATCCCCGTTAGCATCCTGTACTAGCACGTAGTCTGTGCACGCGTTCTCGAATGGGCCTATACCTGTAAAAAAATAGTCAAATTAAACGTTACATTCTACAGGTGCGCTTAGGAATACAACAAACATTCTGTCTTTGAGGTTTTTTTTTTATTATTCTTAATAATACGCTTCAATACAGCAACATTTTATAGTATGTGAAATACAGGACATCAACGAGTAGCAGAGTGATCCGAACCGTAGGTCTTTTTGTCTAACATACTTGGAATCATAATCTTTTCCATCTCTACTTTCTGTCACACAATATACGAGGGTAGAATCAAATTGGTGAAAGTGATTGTGAACAGCACGTTAGACAATACACAGAAATAATACTGCCAACGACAATCTTCTTTTTTTTTATAAGCAGCCGGGTTTGCAAAAATGCCGTCGCCTGTTGCCGCTAGTAGCGACATCTCTTAGCAGCAGCACTAATCCACTTACTTCTCAAGCTGACATCTAGTAGCGTGACTCGTATCCTCTGTTCCGGATGCGCTCGCAGTCGCCAACGACATTCGTCGCCGATGTAGTAGTGAGGATATCCCGGAGTGCGGATATAGCCCTCACTCGCTGCGCCTGCGACGCCCAGCGCCACCTCGCGGTTGCAATAGTGGATGGAGACTGTGTCTGGAATTAAAAGATTGAACATGTTTGATATTTGGGTAATGCTAGGGCCACACACATCCCGATAACGCGAACATTCACATTATCTTGATGTGTCTAGCCGAATATTCGCGAATACTTCGGCACTTCGGGCCAAGCCGCAGACTTTGGCCCTCTGTCGGTAAACTCGTGCACATCAAAGGGTTTCTTTATCGATCGATGTTTCTTTATTTGCAATGTGGCCATGCGCATTGCCGTAGGCCGAAGACGAAGTTCTATTGCAATAATTTTTATCTCGATGTGTGTGGCCCTACCACAAGTAAGTAATCGGAGCGTAGGTAAGTATTATTTCCTATAATATTTAGCATCCCTAAATATTATAGGAAATAATACTCCGAAGTTCGCTTTACATTCGGTTTAACCGAATTTTGGCAGCATGAGTCGACCGAACTTGGGCATTCAGCCAAAATTCGTTTAAAATGCTGAACATTCGGCACTAGAAAAAAAGCACCTACTTGTACTATTTCGGCTATCTACACTCGTATAAAATTTTACTAAAGGCAGGATCGTGGACCGAATTTCGGCCGAATTTCTACTGAATTTCGTATTCGGTTTAAAACACATTCGGCTAATAATACTTAAATACAACACTTTTAATGTGCCATTATCACAGAATTATCAAAAAAAAAATATATTTTTTTTTACCTTCACAAGAACAGTTATAAGTTAGCAAACGCGGATCACAAATCACTTGAAACAGTTAGTTCTACATAATAAATGAATACCGCTTAATCTACATTCTGGCATCTACAATTCTAGACCATTACTTGGTTTAATTTATTACTAAGGTCTCAAATCGTGCCACTTAACACTGCGATATTTCCAACCCTGGACTTTACTCTAGTGCATACATTTCTGGCTAGCGAAACTAGGCCAAGAATAAAAGCTTGAAAACTTTACTTTCCATTAACTCTTACCTTGGCACGGAAATATTCATATTCAAATTGTTTAATTATTATGAATGTGTTCGTGTGTAAATGTGTATAAAACGTCTGCGTGCGTTAATACAAGCGTTTGTCGCTGTCAGCACCGTCAGTCACGCACACTAAGATGTCATCAAAGTACGTTACAACATCGATAATTTGGCGTAGAGTGACGCGCTTTATTATGTTAATAAAACCGCAGATTATAGGGACTTTAATCGCCTGAAAAATATGTTTCAATTCCATCAATTTTACGTTACAAAGCACTGAATAAAATAGGTATGAATGAGAATAGAGACATTTCACTGACATAGTTTCAACCATAAACTATGCTATACAGTTACTTGTCTGATAGTAATTTTTCAACGTGAAAAGAATGAGCACAAAACAATAACTCCACACAAAAGTCTTTGTTATAATACAAATCAATATAGCATCGCTTCTCAACCGTTCAAATATAATGGTCCGTTATTTTGGTAACAGCTTATATTCGGAACAGTAAAACTCATATTAATTACAACGCTTAGACACAGTTTAAATCTAGTAACTTATCTACAAATATCGTCCCGAATTGGCACTAGTCCACTGTTGCGGCGCTTCCCCACCAGAGATGTGCCAAGCTGCATAGCCAAGGACATCCAGCAATAAAGATTGCCTCTTCTACCAGCGCTAAGCTGCGCTACGAAAAAAGATGGTGACTGATATACACACAGTCTCAGCCATGCATCTGCACATTTGCTGTCACGTTTTGCGACGCGATATTCACGTAACCAGTAGCAGTGTTTTTCACAGTGAAAAGTCACATTGCTATGGTATTGCTTAGGAGCCAAATACATACAATTTCCTACCATAAAATCAGTACAGAACCCCTCGATGTGCGAGTCTAACTTGCTCTCGACCGGTATTAGATTACTTCATCATCATCATCATCTCAGCCGTAGGACGTCTACTGTTGGAAATAGGCCTCCCCCATAGACCTTCAATTGCTTCTGTTGGCAGCGGCCTGCATCCACCGTGAACCCGCGGCTTTAGCCAGGTCATCCGTCCATCTCGTTGGTGGACGTCCCACGCTGCGCTTACCGATCCGCGGCCTCCACTTGAGAACTTTTCGGCCCCAACGGCCATCTGCTTTCCGTGCTATATTAGATTGCTTACTGTATTTATACTATGGCATGAGCTTTCGTAGCACCGTAGCGACAGACTGCCCTTGCCCTTGAACTCGGATTTTGGCTCAGGGTCGTAGACGTGCTACGGGCTGCGGCTACGGTTTGTTCGGGACATAGAGAAAAACAGTTACTTTCATGGAAAAAATCACTGAGGTAAAGGCGCCTATTACCGGGGGTGTCAAAATCGGCGGCCATCACCGCGGCAATTTAAAATACGCATTTTATAATCAAACCGATAGATTTCTTAGAAAAAATAATATTTCACGATAACAGCTTATTTACTCAACTCACGGATCTATGAGCGCTAGTATATGTGAATGAATCAAAGATCTCGCAATTCATGATTTTCCGAAACTGCACCGAAGGAAGAGGATTTGCCATACTAACGCGTGACACCACATACAAGCAGACTCTGATCTTATTTAGTGTTTTACATAATAGTTATGGCAATTGAACTAATGTTATGGTTTTTAAATAGATTTTTATAGTTTTTTGTACGAGTTCTGAATATTTTTTGTATATTTTTTGACCTGGAAATACGATTAAAATGGAAAATAAAATACAGCGGCGATAGGCGCCATTTTTAACTGTTGATTGTAATGCCGTGGTACACCACGGTATTAGTTAAAGTGGTGATTTTGGTTCTTCATGCTTTATTTTTGGTATAAATGACCGTTTATATAATTTGTTACGGTTATTCCAATCTTGATCTATTCACGCTTTTAAAGAACTATTTCCGTGGTATGAAAAGTATTAACAAACTCTTAATTTTTAACAAAAACTTCAATACTGAACTTGTAGTTTCTATAGAAACCGTTATTTTGCCAAGTTGTTTAAATATTGCGATACAATTTTATGTTTACTTACCAGTTACGTAATTTTGGTTATGTGCCAAGGTCGTAATAAGTATTTTTGATTTGTAATGCAAACACAACTCTATCCTATTGTTTTTATGGGTCGGAATTTGATTTTACAATACTCCCAATTAAGCCAATTAACGATGGTATGATCGCGTAACCCTCGGTAATAGAATGTATGAGAATCTATTACGGACCTATTCCATTGTATTTGGGTCGGTGATAGGTTCATAAAGAAGTATCAATTACCGAGTGACATTTTATTTTTCCGTTAAAATAATTCACATTTAGGGTACCGTAAGCGCAGATTTTTTTTAATAATGTTGTGACTTTTACGCAGCATACATATATCACACTATTTATTGTGGCATAAGCTTGAAAAAATACAGTGAGGTGGACACACTATTAAAATCATATTTTAGTTTTTTATTTAGTTTTCTCCGAAAACAACTTGGTGTGCAATATAATATACAGAACCAAAGCTATTACCTTTTTTAATTCCTCGGTATTAAGTTCCAAATCATGAGTCGGGATCCTTTTACCGATGGTAGAAAATTGCTGTTCTTTTATACCCTCGGTAATAAAAGCTCAATTCGCGGTAATAGCATCATAGCCTGTCCATTACCACGGTAATAGAAGATTTGGGTATTTTGATTTCAATAATTATTTTATCAAATACTAATAACTAAAACGAGCCCAAAAAGTTACGACACTGAAAGTTCAATAAACGCTCTTAAATAAAAAAAATATTCTCGTCTGTTAAGGAGCTTTGATACCCTTAATTTTTGGGACTCATCTGAAAACTTCCTTAACTACCACGGTAATAGGCGCCGTTACCTTGGTTTATTTTACTTTAAACGCGTCTTAAGACGTCCACTGTTAAACAAAGGCCTCCCCATTAGAACGCCACAATGAAAACCAACTCGCCACTTGCACCAATTGCCTGCTACTCTCGCAATGTTGGCAATCCTCCTAGTGGGGGGAGGGCTGCCAATGATTCATCTTCCGGTTTGGTAAACGCGTCTAAATGTCGGTAAGTGCATCAGGTGGTGACAGTTCAGTTTCTATGCTTTATGATACGGAAATTGGTGAATGATTATGATAAATATATACAACTGTCGAACAGTCGCAACTGAAGTAGACGTGCCTGATTTAGTAAACTATGGAGAGGTATTTACAACTAACTACTTTATCTAAGTTTATGGGCGGTGGTAATCTCTTACCACCAGGAGACCCACTTGCTCGTTTGCCATCCAGTCGAATAAAAAAAACCGGCCAAGAGCGTGTCGGACACGCCCAAAATAGGTTTCCGTAGCCATTACGAAAAAATTAAGTAATATTTTTCTAAGGATTTCGTATTTTATACGGAATCTTCCAAGTTTAGGTATATTTTATACCTTACGCTGCTATTTACTCATAAACTACTAATAATTCTCAAGCAAACTTAGCCGTTATAGTTTTCTTTGAAAGTTTGATATACTGAATACCATCCTGAATTTTTTCAAATTTTTCCACCCACCGGTTTAGATTTAAGGGGGGGGGACGCTCGATTTTAATGAAAATTTGCACTTTAAAGTTGAAAATTTCGCAAAAAAATTACTAAAAAGTAGCTATCTTTATTTAAGTAGGTAAATATTGCGTAATATTATATTATGTAAAACTTTCCCAATGATTGATATAAGTTTGATATAAACTTTTTTATGGATAGCTATAAAGAAAAAGGGTGGGAGAGTAAACAGGACAATAAATTTAACATAGTATATACAGTTCACTTTCAAATAAAACTGCTGCGAATTTAAGTGAAATGGCAACAAAAATCTAATTAGGTAAGAGACTTGTCAAAAAATACAGTAGTGATGTAACTCTTTAAGTAACATAGTAGATATTAAGTATGTTAAAAAATAAGGTAAGTACATGTTTTTCTGGACCGGTGGTAGATTTTTTTGACATTCATATGTGCTTGGAATAGGCTAAATTTAATGAAGATAATTTGATTTGGACTCGAAAAAATAAGCTACTTTTACCATATCGTTACTTAACCACAAATTGTACATAATTTTTCAACGTAACAATTTTTCAGCCTCGTTGGTAAATAAAACAAAAAAAGGAAGCGTTTTAAACGTAAGTGAACTTTCTTCATCCAAGTCTAAGTATGCGATCGATGCAGAGGTTGCGGAACAAACATTTAGATAACAGTTGTTTGTGCACATTATGAACTTTAATGTAAGATTTTCCAGTTAAATTAGTTGGAAACTCAAATTACAAGAAAATTGAACATGTTCCAACCAATTTCAAAGTTTTAACTGAGCTTGCAAGATGCTTACATTTGTTTTTATGGAGGTTTTATTTAAACAGCTTGTCGTGGCATTGTTTTTAGGGTTCCTTAAGCAAAGGGTGCTTAACGTTTGTCTCTCCATTTGTCTGTCAAGGGCTTTACCTGCTGAACTAAAATAGATGTCACAACTTAGAGCTACCCGGCACCCGACCAGTACAGAGTTTACAGTGGCCGTACTCGATAGCGACGGCTTAAATTATTTGTGGAGGCGCTGTACCACTACCATGAGTTTACAGTGACCGTACTCGATAGCGACGACGTAAATTATTTGTATGGAGAATTGCACAGTGACTCTACAAATAATTTACGCCGTCGCTATCGAGTACGGTCACTGTAAACTCATGGTAGTGGTACTGTACAATTCTCTATACAAATAATTTACGCCGTCGGTATCGAGTAAGTACGGTCGGTCACTGTAAACTCATGGTAGTGGTACAGTAGGTCAGTTAGTTGGTCACGTTAAGGTGTCTCCATGTCTGCGACAGGGAGTCGGCTCCGACATAATAAAGTATTCGAGTCCTCGCAATAAGAGAAAGATGTCGATCGCCCAAGCCGAGCTTAAACTTTCTACGTCTTCCTTTGAAGATATTGGATAATTATAAAGATTTTTCCAAAATAGCGGAGATTGGTGGAATTAAAAAGTAAAAAAAAAAATCAGGCATATACAGCTTACAAATTACGTCATTTCATCTGAACGACATTATTTCCGGAAGATACAGAACTACCTAAAAACTGGCGTACTAAACGGGAAAACACCCCCTTGTTATTTCCCGAAGCTATTAAACCTATTGATTTACGAGCAACAGTCGACCTTTGAAACTATTTCCATTCGGAAAACACGCTTGCTCTGCCGTAAGATATTGCGGTTTGAATCCTACTTAGTTTTCATACGAGTACTAATATTATAAAATGCGAAAGTGTGTGTGTGTTTGTATGTTTGCGTGTTTCTGTGTATGTTTGTCCGTCTTTCACGTCAAAACGGAGCGGCGAATTAGCGTGATTTTTGGCATAGATATAGTTTATGGACACGACAGGCTACTTTTTATCCCGAAAAAACGCACAATTCCCGAGGGAACATCGAACAGCGCGCGATAACCGAAATCCGCGCAGGCGAAACCGCGGGCAAAAGCTAGTAAATATACTATATTTATAATAATAGATGCGAAAGTTTATGGGTATGTGATTATGTGTGTGCGTGTGTGTGTTTATTACTCCTTCATGCTAAAACAGCTGGACGCATTTGGATGAAATTTGGTATGTAGTTAGCTGGACGTCTGGAATAACACATAGGCTAGGTACTTTTTATTCCGATATTCTTACAGAATAGGGATAAAATCTCGAAATAACAACCGGTGGGCTAAGAGTCATCAAATTTGGTATGTATGTAGGTAGCTGCAATGGACGTCTGAAATAACACATAGGCTACTTTTTATTCCGATATTCCATGGGGATACGGATAAAATCTTAAAACTTCAACCGCTGGGTTTAGAGTCATGAAAATTACAGCTTTCTATCTCTAGCACTGATAGACTGATAGTGTCTGAGCGAAGCCGCGGACGGACAGACAGACAGAAGACATAGTGAAACTATAAGGGTTCCGTTTTTGCCATTTTGGCTACGGAACCCTAAAAATGGTGAATGTGATTGTGATCCCTAGTGCGTTGGACAATATGACCTCTGAACAGACAGTCTATTTTACGAGCTCAGCATATTTTAACCCGGCCCCATATCAAATGAAGGGCTACTCCGAAACACAACGTTCGAAGTTCGTGTCGTGCGGTCCCTCTCACACTTATACTATTTAATACGAGAGCGAGAGGGATCGCACGACACGAACTTCGAACGTTGTGTTTCGGAGTAGCCCTTCTGTCCCATCAATCAATCGATAAGTAGATCAAATAATCGGGCTACAGTCAGCAGCTGTTCGGATAAAGATGAACAAAAACTTCTTTCTTTATTTTATTTCTCACTAGCTCATGCCCGCGACTTCGTCTGCGCGGACGTAGGTTATCGCGTGGTGGCGCCCTCTACCGGAATAAAAAGTATCCTATGTTGATCCTTGGGACTTAAACTATCTCTATAAAAATTTTCATCAAAATCGGTTCAGCGGTTTCGACGTGAAAGCTAACAGACAGACAGACAGACAGACCGACCGTCAGACAGACAAAGTTACTTTCGCATTTATAATATTAGTAGGGATAGGTATTACATACACTTACTGTACATATCCACTCGCCAAACTGTTTAAAACGGCATCGTATATTTTGTCTCTAACAAGTATGACTAATAGAACCCCTTAAGTTGGGTTAGGTTAGATTTATAACAACCTAAAAATAAGTCTTAAGAAAAATACCTTTTCGATATTATGACCCATTCGGTATTTAATACTCTCGGTATTTTAACATTCGCTACGCCGGACCCTACTGGTTGAGGAAGGCGGAGAATAGGACGATGTGGAGGAAATTAGGAGAGGGTTACATCCAGTGCTTTTAGTGTAAGTTTTCGGTTACAAAACACGTCTCGATCGGGTTCGCGTTAAAATCTCAATTTGTATGGAAACACGAACATCGCAAACGTTAGAGGCGCTGTTTGTGTTTCCAAATAAGTAAATTGATATTTTAACGCGCACGCGATCGAGACGTATTTTGTAACCGAAAACTTACACTAAGGGCACAGAAGTGGATAGATAAGGACTGAAAAAGAAGAGAGAGAAGGGAGAACATTCGATATGTAGATACGTACCCGACAAGGTACTATAATGTAAAGATATTAAATTTGACCTCGTCTATACACGTTGCCGCAGTGTTCCCAATGTTAAGCATTTATCAAGTGCGATTGCCGATTAAAGCACGTTCCCGACCTATTTAAGAACAACCAAGCAGCGTCCGCTGCTGCCAACTGTACAGTTACTGTACATCCCTTACTAGATCACATTAGGCTAGGAGCCCAACGAGATCTGATGTCGAACGTTCCGCCAAATTAGCAAAATGGATCCGGTAACCTACATGCTACGGCATTGAGCTGAAAATATCGGTCAGTTACCCACCAGAAAAAAGGAATGTAACTTTGGCACACACTTTAGTGTCAACGGCTTGACGGATTTAAACATGTGAGGTATCATTAGAGTCATCATAACTGTAGAAGTGACGTGTGCATATAATATTGTAATATGTCATCCACGAAAAAAATATGGACCAGGAAAATAAAAGATGGAGCCAGGTCTTACTCTCATTATAAACCATTAAGTACATTAAGTAAAAATTTAAAATAATACTTTTCCAAATCGCTTTTTAAACATCCAAGTTCTGAGGTAACAAAGATAAATAAAAAATAAGGTGCTTTAGGGTAATTCCGTTAATATTTTTGATGAATCTAATAGAAAACCTCTTTCTTTGCAGTCGGTTGAAAACAGGGGTGCAGCATTTTGGTCACGCGTCAAGCTACAACATTAATGTTTGTAAACTTCATCCGTACGCAACATAAAGTTCGATTAGTTAATACCCAACTCAGAAATGTCAATCTATCTAATGGGCTTATATAAATTAATCCGCCAGCTGCATAAGGTTCGCCTTTGTTACGTTTAGAACATTTTATCTGAAATAAACTAGGATTTATTTCATTTGCAACAGAAGGCTGCGTATAAAATATTTGTAACACTTTTTTCACTTCTCATGCTCTTTAAGTTGGTATTTATGCTGCATCTAGGCGACATAAAATTTATTTTTATGTTCTAGTGCCTAAAGTAAAAACTTTATGTAATATCATGTGTCAACCAACAGCAACAATCAATATCTTTAAATAATTAATATAATTTAAAATTGATAAAAATCAATCAAAATATATCAATAAAACTAATGATTTATAATTATATAGAAATGTATGAAAAATAAAAGGTGCCTAGTAAGTGAACAATTGTTTCCACGGTCGCTATTTAATTTCCTCTCAATCGAAATGTAAAACTCAAGCATTAAACTGATTTCCCCCTCGACGTGTCTATCCACCCTCGCCTTATCGGCTGGGGTGGCTATATGAACGTCTCAGGTAAAATGGCTCATTTTATGCTCTTGTTGTACAATCTACTATTGTTCATGATTAAACATTGTTTGAACAAGAATACAATAGAATAGAATATGTGTTTATGTTGTCAATAAATGTGAGTTTGCTTTTGAATTTGAATATAAATGTTTATTCGCACTTCGTAAATTACATACAACACAAAATAAACAAGTACAAAGTAAGTATTAAGTCTTTACTTTACTTTAAAAGAACAACTATCGATAAAAAAAGTTTCAAGCGTTTCTAAAATTTTCATCCATTCCCCATTGTATAGTAAGTTTTCCTAGGAATACGATTAAACTTATCAAGTTTTTGTAAGCTACCGATAAAATATACTAGGCACCATAAAAATCGCATTAAGCCCAATTTAATCGAGCTTAAATATCTCCCCTAACCATAAACTATAGATTCATCGATAGCCATCGCAAGGATATTGGATAGATGTGTTGTTTTGATAAACATACTCGGCCATCCTCGGGTGGATTCGGGCGTCCTCGGCAATATCCGAATTGGCACGAAACTAATAAATTCTGACTTATCGGCCATCTTTTTCAGGGTGACGTGAATGTGCCTGATGGACCCTTTGCCTGGCTTTCACCTTATTGGGTATTGGTCAATACCCCAGTAAGCACTCGTATATCTTTTTAGGGTTCTGTATCAAAAGGACCCTAAAAAAGAGAAAAGGATAAAAAAAACATTTATTTTAGGCATCATGCGCCCATACAAAAATCCCTTTAAAAATAACATACATACAATAATTTAAAGCAATATATATTAACCTTTTTTTACTAAGCTAAGTATGTAGTAAGAAAATGTAATCAAGTAACCCTGATTGCAAGTACCTACAATTTACGGTAAATTTTTGTAATCTTTTACTGAGATTACTAACTACAAAATGTAACCGCAATTAGTAATCTGTAGTTAGGTTAAATATTGGCCAAGTACCTGTTATTTTATCTTGTCACTTTGTTTATATGCCGAATAAAACGTTTCCTGCCTTTCTTTCTTAATTTGTTTGGTTTTGTCATCTACTAACTTATTTACTAACATTTCTTAACAAATTCCTATATTCCTCACGCTTTAGTAATGTTTCGGCGCAAAGCGTTTGGCAAACTGTTTAAAAATATTTCAGGATTTTTATAATACTTACTAACCTAAATTAACATAAAGGGTTCTACACGATGATCCTGAAATAAATCCTGAAACTTGAAATATTCACAGTTTGCGAAATGAGACAGGTTGCCAACCTTAGTTGCGAATGAACGAATACCATTCCACTCAACGACGCAAAACAAGTGGTCGCAAAATGCGGTCCATTTTACGCGACACTCAACTCAAAAAGAAGCTCGTTTGGCTTCAGCCTTATGGAATCGATGTGACAATGTCAATACCGTGATAATGTGAAAATTATGCTTCTATTCTTACATATAATTGCAAATAGCTTGCCAATGGCTTGTAATGATTTTACGCCCTTTCCTATTATACCATTCGTTATAATGAGAAAGTAATTCTGCGTGATATATCATTCTGTCAGCACATAATGACTATATATTATTTACTTAATTTAATTTTCATTATTCGCAATCTCGTAACGGTGCAAATAGATGTAGTCAAAATTGTTTCTTGAAACAATTGTGTAGTGCTTCAGGGTATTCTTCACTGATTTTTTTTTACTTTATTATAAAGAAAGAAAATTATATTTTCACGCACTGGTTGAAAATGTGGCCATAGATAACCTAAACCCAGTACCCAAAACGACCTATATATACATCTAACAGTTAAGTTAACTCATTTATGGCACGCAAAACACGACAACAATGTAACACATCGTATAGTATATGTATTTCCCAGTACATTGCGACTTTTTAGAATTTATTTCAGAATTTAATTCCCGGCGTGCTGAAATGACAAACTAACTCGTTCGTCTGTTGCTTACTTTCCAGCCTCTACAGCAATGTACTATTTATTTGGTCACATTTTACAAAAAAGTTCTATTATAACACGAACCATATTTATGACTAAAACGGACTCAAAAAGAAAAGCTGGCTCGGCACAAAGTTACGAATAGCTTCGCAACGCTGATATTCTGCCAGAATCTCGGCCTTCTAAAAACTTCTAAATTAAACTTAAAGTAATAATTAATTCGACTATACGGGAAGGAAAACGGATCATAACAATTACACACAAAATTATGCACAATCGGTAACAATAAAAAAAATAACAAAACAAGAAATTACTCTCGAACGCACTACAAAAGACAGTAGGTACAAAAAACAAAATTAAGTTTCCGTTAAGGCATATTTTTCTGTAAGTCAGTGTAATGTTACCCTATTAGGTACTTACACTTTTAACTTCTGACCTCACCAGAATATTTCCATAACAGAAAAAAATCTTGTGTTCTCTCTAGATCAATACTAAACAGTCACATGCTTAAATCCGGCCAATCACACGCACGTGCTACCTAAATTATGTGTTGCCATACTCCATTACCCAAGCCCCTGATTTTGAGATATTTGGGGTAAATTCGTCAATGTATCGACACCCAACCAAATTCACCTGACCCGCCCTGCCTTAGACCACTCAATGGCACGCTAAGAAGATAAAAGAGCTACGGGGGTCTAGTTCTAATGGGCGTTCAACACAATAGATATTGGTCACGTGGGAATCACCGAGGGTAGTTTCATGGCACTGTTACAATACGTTTATGGCCACCAAATGTTCACGGAACCATTTACTAACACAAACCGCATTTACCCATTTTGAACCTTAGTGAGATTACATAGCTGGGGAACTGACGGCAAACAGTGTTGTAAATGTAAATGGATGCTATCAAAACGTCGGTTGTAAATTGGGTGTCATTATCAATTAATTTTAAACTCGGATCTGTCCGTGATGGCGGGCGTCCCTTCTGTTTGCTGTAACGTTTCGGACAGCTATTTTGTGACGTGCTAAAGCGATGACAGCTTTGATAATTGCTCACGGAATCTCAAGTATTTCGGGTGCGAGTTATGAAATTAGTTTTCAATTCGATGTTCTAAATTTGACAATATTGAAGCCCCAAATTATTGAAGTAAATGCCTCGCAAACAGTAAGCTGTTGGTATCATAGAATCTATTTTTCATTTGATTCATTTAGAATTAGAATCTATTTTCCTTTTAGCTCTAACACAAGGTCCATCAATACTTCCACATATATGAATACTTCAATCCGTAGGTATTCATATTTTTTTTATTCGACTGGATGGCAAACGAGCAATTAGGTCCCCTGATGGTAAGAGATCACCACCGCCCATAAACATCTGCAACACCAGGGTATTGCAGATACGTTGCCAACCTAGAGGCCTAAGATAGGATATATAGTAGTACATGTGAAGTAACTCTGTCTTTCTGTCTATTAGGTATCTTTTCTCTTTTCAACCTGAACCGACTTAGATAAACTTTGGTATGGAGTTATACATTTGACCGTAGGAAAGGCAGAAGTGTTATTGCCATCATTCAGGTTCCGTCTGTCTATTTGTCTGTCATCTATCACGTCATAGTTTTTACAGCCAAACGGTTGGAGCTACAGCTTTCACTTTCACACTAGGTACGCGATACGCGAGGATGTGCTACGAGGGATGTGTATTTCACGGCCCATAGAAACCTTCATTTACCTAAAGTTTCAGGCTGCGTTCCCACTAGAGCTGTGCCCTTAGTGTAAATTTTAGGTTACAAAATACGTCTCGATCGCGTTCGCGTTAAAATCTCAATTTGTATGAAAACGCGAACATCGCAAACGTTTCGCTAGAGGCGCTGTTCGTGGTTCCATATAAATTGAGATTTTAACGCGAACGCGATCGAGACGTATTTCGTAACTGAAAACTTACACTAAGGGTACAGTGCTGTGCGAGGATAAGTAAATGAAGCGTTTTATTGGTTCATAAAAAAACGTTCCTCGTAACAACCTTGCATTTCTCTGATGGACACACAGCCCGCAATGTAGCAAGTATTTAACAAGTTTATCCCGAGCGGTCAAACTGGCAACAACAAGACACGTGTTAGGGACACGACTTCCTCAGGGACGGGGGTTCCTAAGGGATCCACAATTGAATACAAGTGTGGGAAAAGTTTCGGGTACCTAAACTCAAGTGGGGGGTTGGATCTACTAATCATTTATTAACTGTAATTTTTATTATTTATTAACTGTAATTCACTTGACCGTGTATAGAGACAGAGGATCGTGGGTTCAAACCCCGGCTCGCACCTCTGAGTTTTTCGAAAATCATGTGCGTCACATTTGAAATTTACCACGAGCTTTACGGTGAAGGAAAATCGTGAGGAAACCTGCACAAACCTGCGAAGCAATCCAACGGTGTGTGAAGTTTCCTGTTCGTGCTGAGCCCGCGTGGGAACTACTGCCCAAGCCCTCTCATTCTGAGAGGAGGCCTGTGCCCTGCATTGGGATGTTTATAGGCTGGGATGAATTCACTTTTCATAATGTCAAGGGTCAAAATTAAATATTTGGGATTGATACCTGTATAGCCAGGCAATAACTAAGTCTTATATCCGGTATTTATGTAAAAACCTGCCAAGAGTGTGTTGAATAGGGTTCCGTAGCTGCCACCAAAAAAATATGCAATATTTTTCTAAGGATTTTGTTTGTACGGAATTTTCTAAGTAGATGTAAGTAGTACCTACATTTTAACAAACAATCTAGGGCCAATCGATCGGACATTCCCAAAGTTAAACTCCTGAGCCTTTTAACCAAACCAAGACTGTAAAGTTTAAACCTCAAACGTGATTTCAGGGATACTTCCGCCTTTGTGTAATTTTATTAGCCACAAAAAAGCTTTAAAAGGCTAAATGACTTGTTTTATGGGGCGAAAGACTTGAGCTTTTTATATTCAGTGGAGTTACATAAGCTTTTAGAGGAACTAAATGACTATTAAAGATAATAGAAGATTCATTACATGATTCCTAATTCTTTTTAATTACAAGGTTTTGTTTGAGTCGTTATTTAACTTTAATTATCTCCTTGTTGAGATTTTTTTTATTTTCACGCACATCTGAGCCCGATTTTTTATAACAGAGATACTACTTAGGACCTGGACGTGGTTCACCACCTTTCTTATTTCGGATTTTATTTCAAAGAATTTAAAAGACTTTATTCAACGAACAATTTGTACTTTATAAAGTACATTCGGCCGTTATTCTTAGTGTTAATTGGTCCTTTATAAAGTACGCGAGAGCTCAGGATGTGAAACTGATTTTCATACAAGTACCAACACCACATCTGCTCAACACTTGGTAAATTTAATCGTTGAACTGAACAACATTAGTTTAGCGACTTTTAAAAATAATTTGTTTGTTATTTCTCTTACACTTTGTTGACGCGTAGCGTATGTGTGCAGCACTCACACACGCTTACCTCGCGAATGACTTTTAAAATGACAGCAGCGACCCCCTCCAATCAATCATCTTAAACCGTCAATTGCACCGGACGCATGAAATATTTTTGTATTACTGTTTTACGTATTAAATGCATGTAAATTCAAAAAAGGACTTCTAAATTCCTGCAAACCTCCACCGTACGTCATCTACAAGACGCTCCAGTTCAACATTTGTCAAGCACCCCGCGCGAGCGCACCCCGCGCTCAAAGCTTGTTCGAATAACATCGAATAAGCTTTGTAAAGCAAAATTCGTGATGTTCATAGAGTGATAGGTGACGTCAATTGGACTCTAAATAGGATACAGTTAACCAATGGGATTCTTAGGCCATCTCAGAATCGTATCGTAATAAATGGACATGAGGCCCAGTAATCAAATTGGTTGACTGTACATTAAAAGTAAACAAAACTTTATAATACACAAAAACTGGAAGGCGTAACGTCACAACTACAGCATCTGTCGATTTCTCACACTTGTGACGTCACGGGACGACCGTGACGAAACAATTGCGAATGTAGGACGTTTTAATATCAACGATTTATGATCGCACGTGTGCACTCGCCTTTAGAAAGGGTAGCACTACAAGCTCATTGTGATAAAGAAATCCTGTTAATATTCTACTAATATTATAAATGTGAAAGTTTGTGAAGATGTTTGGATGTTTGTTACTTCATTATTTTTAAACTACTGAACTGATTTTGATGAAATTCGGTATACAGATAGTTTAAGTCCCGGGGAAGGACATAGGATAGTTTTATCCCAGAAAATTTAAATTTTACCCTTTTGTGTAAGTTTTTTTACCCTTTACTGTTAAGGAAGGTGTTAAGTCATTCTGGCGACAATCTTGTAGAAAATCCCGTAGAAAATAGACATCGGTTACATGTTCATTCTGTGCCCTTAGTGTAAGTTTTCAGTTACAAAATACGCCTCGATCGCGTTCGCGTTAAAATCTCAATTTGTATGGAAACAAGAACATAGCAAACGTTCCGCTAAAGGCGCTGTTCGTATTTCCATACAAATTGAGATTTTAACGCGAACGCGATCGAGACATACTTTGTAACCGAAAACTTACACTAAGGGCGGTCAGAATTACGCCAGAATGAGCATGTAAAATGTCTGGTTTCGACTTTCGATATAAAGATGGTAAGGCATACCTTTGATCTGCTCGACTTCCCCCACATACCTATTACATTGATTTCATAACAAAAGAAAAAAAATGTTTTCATCACATTCTCATTCTCCCCTTTGCCGTTGCATCGGACTACCACGAAAACCTTTACCTATTAAAGTAAAAAGCTTCCCCTAGAGCGATTCTTAAGACTTTTATACATCGCGACTTGCTGTTTACCTAACACGTTTCAAACTTTATACCAGTTCATTCTCATAAAGTACCTAATGCTATTGGTGAAGGTTGGGTTTATGTGAAATTGTGCTCGTGATATATATATACAAACTTTATTCACAACAGCAGTAGCTGTCAGTATGTATCTGCTGCATTTGCATAGGTATAGCAAAACCTTTATTTTAAGTGTATGTTTTAAGCTAACTGTAATATTATTGTGAATTTTCTATAGTACCTTGAGCTATAAAGCTCATTTCATTTTTGCAAAAGTTATTTTCTTTTCGTTAATCTCTCAATGTCAAAAATAGGCGCTGACTCAGCATATAATTTGAAGGCAAAGCTAACCTAATAAAAGCAAGAAAGAAATACATTTTTTCACACTCAACACAAAACAGAAAAATATTTAACAGAACAGAAGAAGAGAATATTTATGACGTTGACTGTATGATAGTATAGATAGTAGGATCAACTTTGAAAAGTTGAAAATTTCCCGACTTTACCATTTTTCAAAGTTCAATATCTCAAAAAATACTAAATCATTTCTTATCAAACGTAGCTAAGAACCAACACAAGGACACTCGCTTTAATAAAAAAAAAATCCAAATCGGTTCATCTATGTGAGAGCTACGAACCCCCAGACAGACATTGGCGTCAGACTTATAACCCCTCTTTTTTTCGGGGGTTAAATAGCCGTCACGTGTAAATACCAGTAAATAACCACTAGTAATAATGCCGGCGGTATCAATAGGATGTACCGTCAAAGCAGGCGTATTTGATGTAGACCGCCCCCGGCCCCCACCCTCTGGCGGGGGGGTAATCCTCCTGCAGCACGAAACTGCAGTGGTTGACTCCCGTACATCTGGAACAAAAATGTTTAATGTAACTTTTGTGCTGACTGTACTTTTCATCCTATCTTTGTAGACAAATATCGAGTCAATCCAAACACTGGAAGTGAATGAAATTAGACTTGCATCGAAGAGAGCTTACGTAACATACGTATACATAAGAACACTGAAAGGTTAAAACTCTCACGATGTCGTCAGTCCACCTGGTAGGAGGCCTGCCAACGCCTTGTCTTCCGGTTCGTAGTCGCCACACGAGAACTTACCTATCTCCCACAACGGTTATCTGTGCCCTTAGTGTAAGTATTCGGTTACAAAATACGTCTCGATCGCGTTCGCGTTAAAATCTCAATTTGTATGGAAACGCGAACATCGCAAACGTTCCGCTAGAGGCGCTGTTCGTGTTTCCATACAAATTGAGATTTTAACGCGAACGCGATCGAGACGTATTTTGTAACCGAAAACTTACACTAAGGACACTGTTCTTCGAGCGATATGGCCCGCCCATTCCTACTATATTAAATGTAAATGTGAAAGTTTGTGCGTTTGCGTGTGTATATTTGTTACTTCATGCTAAAACGGCTGGACTATTATATTTCCGATATTTCTACGTTATCTAATAGTTTATACTCGTACTAGTCGCATTATAATAAAATCCATCATTGTCACGTATAAATCTTTTTTCTTTCTATCATCATACTATATATATCTTACGTCATTTGTACTCGCTTTCGTGTAAGTGAGACGAGCTTAAATATCAACCTTCCAGTATCAATACGCCTACAGAAAACCCTAAGCAAACTTCACTCTTTGTTATAATTGGGCCCTTCTTCCCGAGCTTTATTTATCTTAGCTCCAAGTTTAAGCCAAAGTATATCAAATACTACGGAACCCTAAAACGGGTAAGCAAATAGGTAACTAATATACTATTCTTTAAGAAATCGGTCTTAATTATTGTAAAAGATTTTTACGGCGAATTGAAATATGACTTTACACAAGACCAGTGTCCCTAAGATGTAAGATGTGTCTGGTGATAATTTCAGCTATTAAAATTGCTAGGGAACTGAATACATATCTAAAAAGTATGTGTTCGCCTAAGACGTGTGTCTCAAAGTTTGTCAATTGTAGGTATTTGTTTCTTTTCTTTTATACAATAATGAGTTTACATACAGTACATACCTACTCGTACTTAAATAAAACGAAGATACACACTAGATAGAAAAAGATCATTTTTCTCTTTTTCTTTTTTCTGTTTTCTAACCTATTTCCTATTTTTGTATTTTTTATGTGTGTATAGTGAAAAAGTTAAATCATCAAAATAGTAGATTTTGTAGGTACTTCCTTTTATGTCAATACCTATTTAACGCCATGGACAGTCACGGGAGCACCGATTACATTTCTTTTTATTCTCATTTCCTGCACGGAATCCTAATAACGCTAGCTTTTAACTTTACGGTTCTCTATTTACAAAACATTTTTATTTCGTCTCATTAGATTCACTCTATTTATACTGTCACAGATAAACAGCCGAATCAAAAGTCCCGCTTTGCGTCGTAAAACTTTTCTAAACGTTAAATTAAAACTCCGATGAGCCTCACTTATACAACAATACCTTTCAATTAAGGTCCTTCGTCAGTCATAACGTTAATACGTGCTATAAAAGACTTTTATAACATAATTTGACTGCCTATTATAATGTTTTGCTGGTGAAAGACGAGTTTTGGTCCTATTTTAACTTAAGTACGTCATTAGTCATAATTATTATAGTTTTTATATTGTTTATAGAAACTATATTAGCACGGTCTGATAATTAATATTACTTAGAAGAATTTAAAACGCAATGTCATTTAATTTTATAAATTAGTCTAGAGAAGTGACATATTGCTGGCCAAAGGCCTCCATTCTTCCGTTTCACCGTTCGTCCAGAGAACATAAGTTTTAAAAAATCACATCGTCATTAAAACAAGATTAAAAGTATTTTAACTTCCGATTACTGCTACAAGGCTGGTCTCAACTTGTAGTGAAATTATTCTGTATGAATACACGAACCGAAACTGAATCGAAATTTAAAACTTACGCCGAAACTGGCTGAAACCGAAGCCGAAAATGAACGCTCGGACTCTACTCACGCAGTCATTAGTTTGCTTAAAATAAAGTTTCAGCTTTGTATTGGCCGTGCTTATGAACCCTAACATATACAACTGTTTTTATGACCTTAGCCTTAAACCCATTAGGGGCTGCTTTTATGTTAATCCGTAGCTAACGAGGTAACGTTACTTAATACCTCTTTGTATAATTAATATAAAGGCTAATTGTAACGAAACTGAAATTTCAAGATTAACATTTAGAAGGCACGAGAATTTTCCTTATATTGTATCACAATTTTAACATAATTTTTCTAGAAAGATCTTTCTCAAGATCGTTGGATTAGAATAATTGTCATTTAATGCTTCAATATATCTCATTGCATTATCCTTGTCAGTGTTCGTCATTGAAAACAAAGATTTTCCTCCCGGTGTCTACTTTTTGGAGGTCCATGAGAAACCGGAGTAAAATGAATTGAAGTTCATCGATTTCGCCTAATGCATGTCGTTCATGACAAATGCTCAATTTCATGGACGCCTGGATCCCATTTGCTTGCCAACTTTGTCTTAAACTAGATTAAAGTTTCGACACATAGTAATATTTCATTTCCATTTAAGTTTCCTAGCACCTGGTAATACTAATACTAAATGCATTTAACCTACATTTGATATTAGAAAGTAAGTAAAGACTTCCCTATCTATTCTGTACTTATGTCAGGTTACTACACGTATTCTTCAAGTATTAAGCGCGAAGCTGAGAATGTGAATTTGATGAGGGCGAACTAAAAAAGATAAAAATTACAAATTTGTAACAGTAAAACGTATCTTTGGTCGCTATCTGAAACGGACAAATTTCAAAGTGTCAGATAAAGACAAAAAATATAAATTTATTTACACAAACGTATATCTATCCCTACAGGCTTGACATTATGCAACAGTCAAGTAAATCCTGATATAAATAACGTTTCAAAGTAACAAAGAGTTAACAAACGTTTATGAAGGGGTTTCTTTTTATTGGGTCGCCTAATTATCATTATACAACTACAGTCTATACGCACTATACGTCTCATTGAGCCAGGCCGCCTCTCAGAATAAGAGGGCTTGAGCTGTCCTCCCACATCACATCAGACGGTAAATATACGTTACTTAATTAAATTCAGAACTCGTCTCCCGCTAATTTCAACAATCTCACCAATCGAGCGAGTAATGCGAATGAGATGCTAATTTTAAGCCACGTTTCATTTCAGTAGCAAACTTACCTAACCAAAAATACCTTAAGCTTCGGTACTAAGAACTCGAACTTGCTGGAACTGAACGTACAGTCACAATTATAAGTATTAGTGCTGTTTTGGTGGCCAAAAATATCTGAACACACTCTGACGCAAAAAAAAAACAGATATTTAATTATATTTAATTTTTCGATACAATAGCCATTTCAAAGACAAATCGTCGGCCTAAATCGTTAACCTCCTAAGTCCACTTTTAGGCGAAAATTACTTTTCATACTTGTCAAAAGGTGCACAAAATTCTCTACCGTTTGGTAAAGAGAAAACGGCGATATCATCATAAAGTAAGTGTCAAATCTTATGCCCGAAAAACTGCTGTGTGGAAATGAACACAGAAAATCTGCTAAGTCCACTTCGGGCCTTAGTTTTGCACTGACAGTTATTTGCGATGCCACGTGCTGTTGCGTCATGCGATGTTTTACTGAAAATCGGTTTATTTGAGTATAATCCAGTAACTTTGTCGCCTGGAAGTATGGGGGCAGTATGCGTCAAATCCGGTAGTTCTGAATTTTTGCAGACTTGTTTATGATGTTGGCCTAATGAATAATCCAAGTTTGTGACCTCAAGCGCCGAACGCAACTTTGTCAAAAATCGAAAAAACCGCGAAAAAATAGATATTTTTGTCAAATTTTGGCGATTATAACCCTAAAAGACTAGTGTTTGAAAAAACTTTCTTAGAACGTTTTAAAGAAGACTAAATTTGCTACAATATGATACTAAAATTGTCTCTGTGGACCCAATAGTTTCCAAGATTGAGCCTTTCAAAGTTTATCATTTTTTCGAACTTCGCAATTTAGGCAACCACAACACCTATAACCTTGACGAGCTGCGGTACCGACTATTCGCCAGGGCTGCGACGAAAATCAGCTTCAATCTAGCCAGGTTACCTCCTACAAGAGGCTCTGCTCGATTTCACTCCTTGCGGACATACCATCAGGTAAAAATTTGTCTTTGCATCAGTAATTCACATTACATATCATTAATCATTTTCTATTCTCATGTACAATCTTCTTACAGGTACAGGCGTGGTTGGGAGTCACACTTAACCCTGGGGGTGGATATATACACACCACAAAGCCTCAATCCCAAAACGATGACCAGAGATGCAGCCCCACAACACCTCTTGCAGATGATTACTTGCGGCTGCACGAAGGGTTGTGGGATCGCGTGCAGCTGCAGGAAGACAGGATTAAAATACTCATCAGTCTGTAGGCACTGCAGCGAGGCCCCTTGTGACAATATACCTGATGTTGCAGTAGTAAAATCCTAGAAGGCGACGATCTGTCCGATGTCGAAATGGAGGATGACTTGACGGCACAAGACGTCGACGATTCATTACCATCCCCTGATGGGGATATGCCATCCCAATACGTCGATCCAGATACGGACGAACCTCAACCGGGACCTTCCAAGAGGGCCAAATTAATTTGATTTTTTGATTTTGAATATTACTCAATTTCCTAACAAATAAACTTATTAACTTCTGTTGTACTTTTCTTTTTTATTTACTTCATTATTCGTAGCTTAGGTTTAAGATCATCGTTCACACTCCTCATTATCTTTTTTAACATCCCATCATAAAAGTACAGGGCTTCGATAGTATAATCAGGGTCAAAATTCATTCAGAACGCCTGAACCGCAAAAAATTGCGAAGTTCGTAAAAATGATAAACTTTGAAAGGCTTAATCTTGGAAACTATTAGGTCCACAGAGACAATTCTAGTATCATATTGTAGCAAATTTAGTCTTCTTTAAAACGTTTTAAGAAAGTTTTTTCAAACACTAGTTCTTTAGGGTTATAATCGCCAAAAATTGAAAAAAAATACGTTTTTTTCGATTTTTGACAAAGTTGCGTTCGGCGCTCGAGGTCACAAACTTGGATTATTCATTAGGACAACATCATAAACAAGCGTGCAAAAATTCAGAACTACCGGATTTGACGCATACTGCCGATGTATAAAGTTACTGGACTAGTATGACAACAGAAAATTGTCAACAGGGTAAAGTTATTGTGTTATTTCTCATATTTCTATGTATTATTTAACATCGAGAACATATATTTGCTCGTTAATTACCTATTGCAGATTGTTTAGTAAAAAGAGTCAATTTTAGGTGTAAGTACATCTCATAATTATTAGAGTGATTGATTAACACTAAATACAATTTTTATTACTGGCTGAATTGGTTTTATTGTAAAATAATAATAAACAAAATACTATGGATATTTTCTCCAGCATACTCAATTTAAGTGTAATAACTGCTAAGTCCTACATTCAATTTAACCTTCGAGACGAAAACCTGCTAAATACTCATTTTTATTAATTTCCTGTGATTTGTGTAAGATATGCTGTTAATTATATTTTTAAAATATCAAGTTTAGTCATAGCTACCAACGGGATTTTCAAAATTTTGATTAGTCAACGACTTAAGATTTTATGCAGTTTTTTCAATGTCCTGTAAAGTTACTCAAAATGGACTTAGAAGGTTAACGATTTAGGCCGACGAAATGCACTTTTGGTTTGTGATTCGAGGATTATTTTTTATGTTATTTCGAGTAATCTTGACGACGGGATAGCCAAGCCAAGATTCCCGGCCGGGGCAGATATTTGTATGAATAAAACGAATATTTGTTCTCGTGTCTTGGATGTTCAATATGAATTTAGTTATGATTTTATTTATATAAGTATGTTTATCCGTTGCCTAGTATTCATAGTACAAGCTTTGCTTACTTTGGGACAAGGTCAATTGGTGTCAAGTGTAAAGAACAAAATATATATTTTTAATATACAGATTAAAATTATATAAAAAATTAGAGGGATGTTCTTTAGTTAAGAATAGGAATTATCCAATTTTTTTGTAGCGTACTGACGGTAATCTCGTACATGCATCAGTGGACCGGCACCCCTGGCTACTGCAACCGAATTACACGAACACGAGAAGATAACGTCAGTAATTTCCACCTTCCATCGGTATAAAGTTTGGCTGCCGTTGCGGACAGGGTTACTTTAATACCCGGTATTTTAGTCCAAGTTGCACGGCTGAATAATCTGATAACTAGGTATATATCGAACTCCAGCAAAACGTCAATGATAGGTACTGCAATGCCACGTAACCTACAAAAACCGGTCAAGAGCGTGTCGGACGCGCCCGAAATAGGGTTTCGTAGCCATTACGAAAAAATAAAGTAATTCGTCTAAGGATTTCGTATTTTGTACGGAATATTCCACGTTTAGGTATATTTCGTACCTTAGACTGCTATTTACTCTTAAACTACTAATAATTCTCAAGAAAACTTAACCGTTATAGTTTTCCTTGTAAATTTGATATACTTACTACTATCCTGATTTTTTCAAATTTTCCACCCAGCAGTTTAGATTTTAAAGGGGGGATGCTCGATTTGAATGAAAATGTTCACTTTAAAGTTGAATATTTTTCAAAAAAATCACTGAATCGAAAAATAATTCTAGCAACCTAATGATTTCAAAAGAGCTATCCAATGATACTCCACACTACAAGGTTGGATGAGAAAGAAAAAATCACCCCCACTTTCCGTCTATGGGAGGTACTTCAAAAAAAATTTCTTTTATTGTACAGTTTTGTCAGCATAGTTTACATATAATATATTCGTGTTCGTGCAAAATTACAGCTTTCTAACATTGATAGTCTCTGAGCAAAGCCGCGGACTGACAGACAGACAGACATGGCGAAACTATAAGGGTTCCGTTTTTGCCATTTTGGCTACGGAACCCTATAAATGAAGTATAGAAGTGGAAAGAAATGGTGAATGTCATTATGATATGATTAGGCAATTATGGCGTCTGCATTCCAAAAAAAAAGCTTGGTCAGCTACATTTAGGTGATAGTCTTCCCTCTTTCGGTGAAAAATATTTTTATCGTAGATTAGTTCAATCATAACCACCCTCGGTGTACCTGTAATCAAATATTTATGAAGTGTATGAGTGATTTGCTTTTATTTTAATTGCCGTTGACTTGATGAGGAAATAATTGCCGAAGGCTGATTTTTGATAATGTAAAAAGATTTTAAGTGAAAGAGGGTGTTAATAAATAATTCTTATTATTTAGATTTTAAGCTTCCGTACCAACGGAACCCTATTACTGAGACTTTGCTGTGTATCTGTCTGTCCGTCCGTCTGTCACAGGGCTCTATCTCTTGAGTCGTAACAGTTATACACTTGAATTTTTCACAGATTATGTATTTACTGTGGCCGCTATAACAAAAAATACTAAGAACAAAATAAAATAAATATTTAAGGAAGCTCCCATACAACAAACTAAACGGCAACAGGTAGATACTTGAAATATTCACAGAATCTTTAATTGTATAATCAATCACTTAAAATAAATAATTAAATTAAAATAAAATAAATAATAAATGGGGGGGGCTCCCATACACAAAAATGTAATAGATACTGTAAAATTTTATTGTTTTTACGGGCATCTTCTTGTTCCCTTGTATCTTAAAGTCTCTTCTAAGACGCTACGTTCTTTACACAGCGATCGTGGTCGTGGTGATGGAAGGATCAGTCAGGGTGAACCCTCGTGACCACTTTTTTTTTCTTGGGAAAATATTGTGGCGGTGTCCTCCTGCCTTCTACAGCGCAGTGCTTGAGCGGGATCTCGTATTTGGCATGAGAGAGCGCCGCTGTCCACTTTCATATTATTTGGTCCCTCAGTTGCTTTTTACGACACGAACGGGAAGAGATGGTTCCGTCCTATTCGAAAACCGGGCGTGCCACAGGTACAGTCGAGTTTATAAATTTGTGAGCAAAAATGTGATCAAAAATATCTGAACACGACTCTAGAAACGTGTTCAAATATTTTTACTAAAATTTTTGCTTACAAGTTATTGAACTCTACCGTATACATCTTAAAATAGATACCTGCCCATATTATTATCCATTATATATACTTGATATGCATGCACAGAAAAAATTACCGTTACTTTATTTATCAAAAAAAAAGTATAATGTTTTTTTCTCACATAAGTGATGTATTCAATCGCTTTGAAAAATAACGTATTTAATCAATAATCCTGATAAGATCCGTAAACACCCCTAACCCGAAACACCTGGCCATCGCTTCTTGAATTATTCAATACCACGCTCTATTGGGCAGATAATCGCTTTATTTATTATTATACCTCAAAAGTATTGAAACTTACATAAACTTATTACTTTAGGTCCGGCCAACATTGGCATTTAACAGTTTAGTACCTACGTACGTTAAGGATAAGCGGACGACGATGACGGTGATGATGAGCTCACTATTTTTTTTCTCATCACAATAACTTTCATTCCACTGTATTAAAAATAAAGCATCTACCACAGCAGCTATATAAGCTAAAGCAGTATGGAAGCTACGAACAAATCGATCAAAACGAACACACTCACACAGACGCGCGCTCTACACGGCCTCTAAGCTAAGGGGGTCTCGAGGTACTGCAGTAACTTCGTAGCTTCGATACTGCTTTAGCTTATATATATGTACTGTGCTTCTACGTAATGCAATCAAAAGATACGGCCATTTAAGCCTTATTTTTCAAATTCAATTTCAAAATTCAAATTCAAAATATTTATTGCGCTAAATGTTGTGATAAGATCTTAGAAAGTATAAAACGTTCAACATTTACCCTGTACATACCCCCGCCCCCCTGTATACACTTCCGGAGTGGAATCAACCTAAAAGATACTTCCCGTAGACCTAGAATGATGAAATTTGGTAAGAAGGAAGGTCCGCACAAGTAAAGGAGAAAAATCCAAAAATCGCTTATTTGTTACTCTATCACATATTTTTTTACAAACTTAATTCATTAGAAAGCGATGGTTTATTTACATTCTCTGCGTAGATCAAGGTGGCGTAGTAGCACACGCGTGGACTTTTGTTTTTGAGTATTTCTTTTTCTTTTTCCATTGTCTTAAATATTTTCAATTGTATATACTTATTACAAAAAAAACAATCGGATAAAACGGGAATAATCCTCGAGACTCCGTCAACGATCTTTTTAACGATTTACATAATCTGTACGGAACCCTCTTTGTGCGAGTCCGACTCACACTTCAACGGTTTTTTTTTTTTAATTTAATTCCCAAAAAAAATACGTGTCCTATATTTTGTGATAGTTTAACTTACAGACTGTACGTTACATTGGGCAGATATAATTAGTAATATGTGCATTAAAACCTCCTGCACATATCAAAAACATACTGGCTGAATGAACTTTCCGCTTTCTCCCGCACGGCGGCGCCACCAGTCAGTTGCGCAAATTTGACAGCTCGAAATGAATGCCGGCCGGCGCGCGCTCTTTTAAATTATTCATAAAAAACTCTGAAAGTGCTGTGATTGTGTCTTAAATGTGTCCCTGGGACTGAGGAATAGAGCCAGAACAAACTGTAAGTGAAACCTATATCTTGCCCAATTCGGTTTTGCTAATTATTTTCAATATTCAAATGTCGTAGTTCAAACATTTTGGTCAATCGAACCGCATCCTCAGTTTGCAAACTAAATACACATTCATACACATAAAACACACATTTCACGCAGTTTTAAGGTAACAGGCTTATTTCTAATCTAAGTTATTTACCTAGAATAATACGTATAAAATAAACGTTTTCAATTTTCGTTCTTTGCAACGCGTCGCGCGCGTCTTTTGTTTTTTAATTCGAAATGGACGAAAAAGAATTCGATGTCGAACAACTTATCAACAAAAAAGAACTGCTTTTTATACGATGTCAAACGTTATTTGAACTATCCAAATCAACTCCACCAGAGCGTTTAACCGAATTTAATTTGCGACTTAAAGAACTTCATTCGACTCGGGAATGTTTCGAACAATGCATATTCGAGTTAAATTCTTATAATAAGAAACAAAACCCGAAATTTAAACCAAATTATCAAGAAATTCAAACCTTTGACGACATGTATTTCCGTATTCTGAGTGTAGCGGAGGCTAATAGCGACACTTGGCAATCGTGTGACGGCAGCGGTAGCGGACCTTCGTCGCGCTCCGCGGGCCGCGGCCCGGGCGCTGCCGGGCCAGACTCGCGGTCGGCTAAGCCGCGGCTGCCTAAACTAGAATTCTTCCATTTCGATAGCAAATTAGAAAACTGGCAAACATTCTATGACACGTTTACGAGTTTAATTCATAACAACAATGATATTACGAACATTGAGAAGTTTTATTACCTGCTCTCCGCAGTCAGCGGTTCGGCATTGACTGTGGTCAAAGGGATGCCAGTGACGGCCGATAATTATCCGATAGTTTGGGCTTTGCTAGTCAAAAAATTTGAGAACACTCGTGCCTTAGCTACGAGCTATTTAGATCGGCTGTTTCAATTTAAGCCTTTGTCAACTGAGTCGGCTACTGGTCTAAATACATTTTTACAAACGTATCAAGAGTGTGTTAAAGCATTGAAACTTTTGAAAATCAATAACCTATCGAGTTTCATACTGTTTTATATGGGATTGCGAAATTTAGACCCCGTCACTAGGCGCGAATTCGAACAATCAGTAGATCAAACCGATATACCTACTTACGAACAGCTGATTAATTTCGTGGAGAAACAGGCGCGTGTTTTGGAAATGTCTGAGGTTAAAATTAGTACATCAAAAATTCAGTTTACGCCTAAGAGTGTTCCTAACACCTCTGCAAAGCCGAATTTTGTTCGAAAAAATAATAATAATGCTGCTAATTACAGTAGTGCACCGAAGCAGTTCCAAAAGCCGTGCTTATCAGCTGTGAGTAAGAATAATAGCGAACGCTCAAATAGATGTCTATTTTGCGACAAACCGCATTCAACTTATCGATGTTTCGAGTTTTTTGATTTAACACCGGTGCAGCGTCTTGACAAAGTGAAACAGCTTCAATTATGCGAAAATTGCTTTCGTCAGCATTCGTTGTCCGAGTGTACGTCAAAAGTGCGTTGTGTGCTGTGTAAACAACCGCACCATCACAGTATTCACTTAGATACAGTTCCAACTGTTCAAAATTCATCAATTAATCAAAACGGTTCAAATAGTCAAAACATTTCAAGTATTCAAAACGTTTCAAATGGTCAAAATCAAAGTCAAAGGTCAATGCCAAACGTCGGCTTGACTTGTTCGTCAAATTCAACCGTGCTGTTAGGCACTGCCATGGTGCACGTCGCAGATCGATGGGGAACTTACCACGCCGTACGTGCAGTCATTGACAGCGGTGCCATGTCCGGTTATATGACAAAAGAGTGTGCCCAGCGCCTGGGTTTGTCTCGACGCAAGTGTCAGTTTGAACCCATGGGTCTGGGAGGTGCGCCAGTGCAAGATTTCGGTCTGGTTACATGTTCAATTAAACCACGAAACTCATTTGGTCCGGTGCTTAGCACTGATACTGTTGTCGTAAGTAATATAACTAGCAACTTACCTACAGTAACCTTATCAAACAAAGTTATCAATAATTTCAAAAATCTAGAGTTAGCTGACCCGAACTACTTTTCGGCGGCTCCAGTTGACTTGTTGATCGCAGGTGACTTATTTCCCTACATTTATGACGGTCAAAATATACTACCACGTGACCCGGGTTTGCCCGTCGCGATGCATTCCATATTCGGATATGTCATTACTGGTCAGACAGTACTGAGTGACGATTGTGAGTCAAATACAGCCTCGCTCAACTTGTTCTCTGCTAATAAAACTAGTAGTATCGATAAAATCATGAACTCTTTCTGGGAGACTGAAAACGTGCCGTATGACGTCACTAAAAAACCAGAAGATTTGTATGTCGAACAATTGTTCCAAAACGAACACAGTCGCGATACTACGGGACGTTATACAGTGAAGTACCCGTTCAAACCCAGTTTTGATCTCGGCGATTCGACTCCACAAGCGTTACGTCGTTTCAACAATTTAGAAACAAAGCTGAATCGTCTTCCGGAACTTAAGGAAGAATATAATAAATTCATGTCCGAATATGAAAGCCTTGGTCACATGACTTGCGTAGGTGATTTTGGTACTGTGGATTCTAAGTACATAATTCCTCACTTTTGTATTCTCCGACCGTCAAGTACCACGACAAAACTCCGAGTAGTTTTTGACGCCTCATGCAAAACGACAAATAATAATTCTTTAAATTCAGTCGTTTACGCCGGTCCTAAGCTTCAAGCAGATATTAATGAGATTTTAATAAATTTTCGTATACATGAAATTTGCTTGTCAAGTGACATTTGTAAAATGTTTCGAATGACCTTGATCGAAAAATCTCAACGCAATTACCAACACATCTTGTGGAGGTTTCAACCTGATCAACCTTTAAAGGTGTATGAGTTAAACACGATCACATACGGCGTTGCTAGCAGTCCGTACCTAGCGATCCGAGTCCTGCATCAACTGGCTGACGATGACTGCGAGAAGTATCCTTTAGCGAGCAAGGTTCTAAAAAAGGGTTTCTTCGTCGATGACCTTCTGTGGTCAGTGAGCAGCTATGATGAAGCAGCTAGGCTACAGGATGAACTGTTAGAGTTGCTGAGTGGAGGAGGATTTCTGCTTCGTAAGTGGGCCAGCAACTGTCCCCAGGTACTGGCTCGGGTTCCAGCTGATCACCGCGAAACGCCCATTGCATTCGAGGATGACAAGGACCTATCCATAAAAGTTTTAGGTCTGCAGTGGCGACCCGCCGAAGATGTGTTTTCCTTCGTATTCCATCCACTTCCAGCTTCACAGGCGATCACCAAGCGTAGTGTTTTGTCACAGATTGGTCGTCAGTATGATCCCTTAGGTTTCGTGGCTCCTTGCATATTCTACGCGAAATGCTTCATGCAGAAACTCTGGCTCCAACAGCTGGGTTGGGATGAGCGGCTGCCTCCGGAACTGGAAAAGGAGTGGCTCACCTACATGTCAGAGCTCCCGCTGTTGTCGAATTTTAGCCACGAGCGCCAGGTTACTGTCAAACAGCACAGCTACTACCAGATACTAGGATTCTGCGATGCTTCAGTTCAAGGAATAGCTGCGGTCATCTATTTGCGTAGTTTTAACAATCAAGGTAATTCGAAGGTCAGTCTAGTCATTGCAAAATCCAAGGTTGCACCCTTGAAGACAGTGACCATTCCACGTCTCGAGCTAATGGCTGCGCATTTGTTAGTCAAGTTAGTCAAATATACGAAGTCAATATTGTCTGAACGAATTCCTGTTCATGAAATACTCTTGTTTACCGATTCCTCTGTGGTGCTGAGTTGGTTGAATACACCCAGTTATAATCTCAAAACCTTTGTGGCTTCGCGTGTTTCCAAAATTTTGGAGACCGTGCAAAGCGATTGTTGGTTTCACGTGAGCGGCGCGTCCAACCCCGCTGACGTGTGCTCGCGCGGAGCGCTACCTTCCGTGCTGTTATCGACAGCGGAGTGGCTCGGAGGACCGAGCTGGCTAGACGCACCAAGAGAGAATTGGCCAGTAAAATCAATTGATCAATTTAAATCGGCAAATGTGCCAGAACTCAAAATTCCATGCGCGACTTTGGCTCAAACTAGCGTGCAAAACACAACACGTGACTCAAATCTTGTTTATAATTTAACTGAAAAATATTCGAGTTTTAGCAAACTTCAAAATGTCTTAGCTCGTTGTTTTCAATTTATTAACAATTGTAGATCGACGAAGTCTAATAGGAACACAGGTCCTTCGTCTCTATCAGATTTAAAGAACGCACACGATGTGCTCATTAAATCCGTTCAGCGAGAGCATTTTGCAGCTGATATCCAAGCAATTTCCAATGGTTACAGCTGTAGTTCTTCACTTAAAAGGTTAGCACCTTATGTCGACCCCCTCGGTTTTCTCAGGGTGGGGGGTAGGTTGTCTTTCGCCGAACTACCGTATCAAAAGAAGTATCCATTATTGCTTCCTAAAAAGTGCAACTTTACAAAAATTCTTATCGACTATTTTCATAAAATTTATTTACATATCGTCCGCGTACATTGCAATTAAACGATTATTTGCACACGCTGCAGCAGCGACAAAATGGCATAGGAATTGTCGTAATATTCAAGTTGATGAACTCGTTCTTATGCATGCTGACGCTCCTCCGCTTCAATGGCATCTCGGTCATGTGACGGAACTTTATCCAGGAGCTGATGGAGTTGTACGGGTGGTAAAAGTAAAAACCCAGAATGGCGAATACACGCGACCCGTTGTAAAGCTTAGTCCACTTCCCATGGAATTGGATTCAGCATAATTTTTATTTTTCTTTGTTTCTTTGCATGAATTTGACGCAAGAAGGTGTCAAATTTATGACAATTTTAGGTTCGAAATAAGTCATTTATTTTACTCAATTTACAGCTACACGTGTTTAGTTCACTAAGTCAACAAATACTTACACTATACAGTCCACTTACCTTATTCAATACCATCCCTGGTTTGGTTTGTAAACTGGGGAATCTGGGGTAGATTCCCGGTGGGGGGTTTATGTACGTTACATTGGGCAGATATAATTAGTAATATGTGCATTAAAACCTCCTGCACATATCAAAAACATACTGGCTGAATGAACTTTCCGCTTTCTCCCGCACGGCGGCGCCACCAGTCAGTTGCGCAAATTTGACAGCTCGAAATGAATGCCGGCCGGCGCGCGCTCTTTTAAATTATTCATAAAAAACTCTGAAAGTGCTGTGATTGTGTCTTAAATGTGTCCCTGGGACTGAGGAATAGAGCCAGAACAAACTGTAAGTGAAACCTATATCTTGCCCAATTCGGTTTTGCTAATTATTTTCAATATTCAAATGTCGTAGTTCAAACACAGACTAAGGGGCTGTTTCACCATCCATTGATTAGTGTTTACTGACGGTTAAATGTGACGCCGTCTCCGTCTATTCGAAAAAAACAAATAGAGACGACATCACATTTAACCGTCAGTTAACACTAATCAATGGATGGTGAAACAGCCCCTAAATAATAAGAACCTTTAAGACACTAGGCTTGTAGAACGCCTAGTGCCCCAACACTTCCACTTTTCAGTTTATTTTTAGCGTTCTCATTCGTACCCTAGCTCACTTTGAGCACTTGAGACACTTCCAGAGTAGACTAACGAATTCAGAGCCCTTCTGTGAGTGTGATACCCAGTTTTATTTGCCCTGCCGAGGCTTTACACGTGCAAAGGTGGAACAACAGAAGGTGCTACTGCGTTGTTGAAGTGTTCTCAAAAGTTAGCTGTATCAAGTTACATTTTGTAAACTTTTGCTCGTCGTATTTTAATGATTGAAACATTAACGTTCATTTAATATTTTTTGTATGTGGCAACTCTCTCTTATAATTCATTATTATTTATATTTCACGGTCATGTATTGTCTTGTATTTCTTCTATGTTTGTTTTTATGGCGTTAAATAAATGTATTTTTAACCGACTTCAAAAAAAGGAGGAGGTTATCTATTCGGTTGTATTTTTTTTTTTTTTTTTTTTTTTTTTTTTAATGTTTGTTACCTCAGAACTCCGTCATTTGTGAACCGATTTGAAAAATTTTTTTTGCGTTCGTCTAGGAATGCTTTCAATTAGGTCCCATAAGCGCCAAATCAGGATCTGATGATTGGATCCTAAGGAAATCGAAGGAACTCTTCAAATGTTGTAGGGACACCTATGGTAATTTTGATATATTTAGTAGTAACTCATGCATTTACTCTTGAAAATCGTCATTTGGTAAAGTGGAACTGATGATGAAGACCACAGTTGACCATCGGAGTTACTACTCTATAACAAGTATTTCATGAGTTGAATTTCAATGGCTTTAACACAGTTGCTAAGCAATTTATGCTCCTCGGAATGTACATGGTGAAATGGAATGGTCGGTGAAGCACCAGGACTCCTCAATAATGAACATCTCTGCATCGGAAAAAGCAATTTTTCGTAAAAGGTGACGAGCAGTTGACATTAAACTATTAAATCTTAGATGCTTTACACTAAAAAGCGTGAAAAAAAAATTTTATAACAAAAAATAGAACCGACTACAAAAAACCATGAAAATAATTTTCTACCAGTCTGAAGTCGGTGCCTCAGCACGAGCCAGCAGGAGTGATTGAAGCCATTTACTCGTGTAGTTGTAGGTGAGGTAGACGATTATAGGTCCACTCCTGCTGGCTCGTGCTGAGGCACCGACTTCAGACTGGTAGAAAATTATTTTCATGGTTTTTTGTAGTCGGTTCTATTTTTTGTTATAAAATTTTTTTCTTTGGTAGGGTTAGATAGTAAGGCAGATGTCAAAATGCTGGTCACTGTCCACAGCTATCTGTAATTTTATGTCATTAGCAACAGAGTTGATAGCAGGGTGTATACGGCCATTAGTATTGTTTATGTCAAAGGACATTTACATAACTACCTTTATATATATTTTTTATAGATAATACAAATTTGATTAAAACAAGTTTTGTTAAAAAAATGAAATCGTATTTATACCAAACTAGCTTTTGCCCGTGGCTTCGCCCGCGAGGAATTCGGTTATCGCCCCCTGTTCCCTCGGGAACTGTGCATTTTTTCGAGATTAAAAGTAGCCTATGTCACTAGCCGGCCTAATACTATCTCTATGCCAAAAATCGTCTATCCGTTGCTCTTGTTGTTTCGACGTGAAAGACGAACAAAATACAAACACACACTTTCGCATTTATAATATGTATAATATAGTAGCACATTGAAGTTACTTACCTAGAGTTTTAACTGCAAAGTATAAATACTGATTAAAATATAGTGATGTGAAAAGGTATTAATTAAATTAACATATTTACGTCATTTTAGTTTTCTATGGATGAACTCAATCTTTAAGCAATTATAAATACACATGTTTTCACAATTAAGACTGACAAACGACCAACAACGGGTTGATTTAAGCCCGACCAGGGATTTACGTCAACCTATAAATCAAAGTAACTAATGGCGGCATCGAGAACTAACTTGTTGAGATATTAGGGATCCTTCAAACGCGTTTATTAATACCTGATAGACTTAATGAGGAATATAGCATATTGGTAGGTCTACCCCAAAATCGTGGTTCACCTACCAATATGCTGTATTCCTAATGTAATATGTAACATTCGGTGAAAAGGATACAAGTCCTTAACACCGAATGTTATTCGCATGAAGCTTGTCTAAAATCGCGTTTAGACTTGCAAGAAAAATTGTGCAAATTTTATGATTTAAATTCGGGTTTTGTTCCGCGTACCTTGACTTTACCGAAGAAAAAAATAAAACAGCTGTCGAGGCCACGGCGACGACTTCAACTTTTATCCTCTTTATACCTAACTTACCGCGGGAGCTGCTGCGGAATCAGCGGCCCTTAGGAAGCGCGAGAAATATTCAGCCCTCTCCAACTACATATTTGTTGCGCTGGCGGTGGAGACGACCGGTTGTTGGTGTTCGGAGGCTAAGTTGTTTTTTAAAGAGGTAGGACGCCGACTGCGGGACCGGGGATTAGACTCTCGCTCCGAGTCGTTATTGATGCAAAGGCTATCTATCGCCGTTCAACGCGGCAACGCGGCAAGCGTGTTGGGCACCTTTGCATCAGGAACGATTCGAGGCGGTCTTTTTTAATAATATAAAAATGTTATTTAAGTTAGTTAGTAGTGTTTGAAAATGTATAACTAGCGAAACACGGTAATCTTTATACCTACATTATACATGACATTATGCAGGTAATCATTTGCTAATAATGACAACAAAAAGCAGTTTAACAAAAATACTTACTGAGTTATCTGTTCTTTACAATAGCGTTGTTTTTTATCCGAACAATACAATAGAACGTTACAAGCTAACATTAAAACGAAATTCACCCTCTAAAAGCTCCATTTTAACTGTAGTTTGTTGGTCTATTTGTCACTCTGCGCTAGCTAAAGAATACCGCAATTTGCCGATAATCGTTGCGTATCGAGCATGGCGTCCTCGAGGGAAATTACTTTTTGGGGTAACTATTATTTTTAAAAGGGATCGTTTGTTGAAACTTATATTTTAGCACGTGTTCCATTTTCGTGTGTCGAATTTCACAATTACTGGCGGCAGTTTAGTTTTCAAAGTGTTTAGAATTTGTTTGGTTGGTTATAGATAATTGAGTTAAATAAACATAGAATTGTATACAGTCAAGACGGCAAAGTTATCTAGGCACTACACATACAAATATTCTGAACCCCAGATTTTTGACATGGATACGAACAACGCGAACAAAGTTTTGGTGACCCAACCTCGCGTTTTAGATGTTACCGCAAGACAATTGTTTATATATTTATTCTTTGTTTATAAGTATTTAAGCGCATAAAATATATAAATACCAATGCCAAGACAGAAGAAGAAATTGCTTTGATTTTCGTAGGATAATAATCATTGGAATTCATGAACACAAAAGCTTATATCGACCCCAGTTAGGATTGTTATTTAGGAGTGATTGAAAGTGGTAATTACGAATGAAAATTGCGGAAGTTCATGTATTTCAATAATGTGACATTGCATTTCTTAAAAGACTACATACTTACCTACTTCTTTTACAAACAGGTCAAGTAAACCTAATTGAATGTATCAAGGCGTGAAAGCCCATTTGAAACACAGCATGGCCACATTCTTGTCACGCTTCGCTTTCTCTGGCCCAGCGCCCTTTGGAGCCCTACAGGTGAGGGCCGGGCCGGAAACGGCGCCATGTTGGATAAACGGCGAGTTCCGGCGCGTGCGCTGCCGTTGCAGAAGCAATTAATAGGTGTCCGGAATGACCGTCATTTGTAATGTCATCGGCTAGAAAGGGGTAATCATCAAAGGGGTAATCGATGATCGTGTGTTTATTGGCAACTTGTTTTGGAATAACTTTATGTATTGCTACTTTATTTAACTTCTAATATTTTTTTTGTGTTTAGTCAAATATTAAAAGTCAAATTTGATCAACATCCCGTGATCGAAGTGACTAAAAATTTGATATAACATTTATAAGTTATAAACATATAACATTTATGAGTTACGTGTATAAGTCTTAGGCCTCTAGGTTGGCAACGCATCTGCAATAACCCTGGTGTTGCAGATGTTTATGGGCGGTGGTGATCTCTTACCACCAGGACACCCACTTGCTCGTTTGCCTTCCAGTCGAATAAAAAAAAAGATGATAATGCTAGTTTATAGTAAATAAATTATAAAGTCAACAATGGATGCGATTCTACGCGCACGTCGGCTAAATTGTCTAAATCTAAAATTTCTAAATTTTAATTGACATTTAGATGGCTGATTTCCAGAAAGTCACGCTGACCGGCTAGATAGATCGGCTAAAATAAGAAACGTCAGATTAAATTAGCGTTGTCATTTGATTATGACAGGTGCACATAGAATAGCAAAGTGATTTAGCGACGTCTAAATAAAATTAGGAATTTTAGCGGCCGCTGTAGAATCGGGTCCAATAACTTAATAAAATTATGAAATTTCTGCAAAAGAAATTTTTTTGATTTTTCTTTCGCAGCGCGATCAACTTATAGAAGAATTTATAGCGTAGATATGTGTAATGATTGATGTAACAATATACTAGCTGAATTTTAAATCACATATTGGTGATTTGTGGTTTAGGTATCCTTAAAGCTAACTTAATTAGATTTACATAATAGCCGGTTTGGCCCGCCGCCAGCGGGAAAGCTGGACACACTGTGTCATATTTGCTTGATCCTGGTAAAACCGACATGATTCAATTATAACTGGGCAAGGTTATGAAATCAAATTATGCGGATATTTGTTGGAAACCGTTTACCAGCTACGTTAGGCCCAACTTATTCAGAAGTTCGTTGAATCTAGACTCTGTATAGGACTAAATATATTTTGCGCCTTAAACACGACTGTGCTGACATAGGCAAGTACTATATTATTTATTGAAATTACCATGTTGCAGAGGCCGCACTCACGAATCGACTCTATGTCTCTATCTCTGTATATATATTGGCTTGCAGTGGATCAATTCCAGGGTCGACAGCCGGTAGTTTGCGCCTGCAGCAGCGCGCCAGCCAACTGCAGCAGGGTAGACAAAACTAGCGCTGCCTACCCTCAATCAAAATCCAAATCAAGCCAAATCAAGTCGTTGACTGACAAATCCCTCAACGAATGCGCAAGACAGGCCTCGGGATAAATGGCGCACGGTAGTGAAGCGCTACCGAGCGTCTCGCGTGACCACTCTGCCTAGAGTAGACTGAGAAAAAGAAGACCCACGCAAGCCGTCGGGTACTAACAGCACTAACAGCAGCTTTTCGCGACGTGTCAAGTAATAAACAAGCTACAATATTCCTTTAGAAATCCTACCCAAAGTTTGAAGGTACACGGCAGTCAAATTACAAACTAAAATGGAAGTTAGGTATAACTTGAATATCAAAGCGCTATTCTAAAGTTGGCTGAAGACGGTCTGAATACCAAAAAGAAGGGCAAAATTTCAATCGTCATTTAAGTGTTTGTTCAGGCCCTGAAAGGGGACCCGATTTCAGAGCCTTCTCAAGACCTCGTTTTGTGCTTTTGCGATAGCTGAATAATGTAGATTTGCTTGGAAAGATGCGATTGATTCTATCAATGGTCTGACGGTCAGGTTGATGTTCATCGACGACATTGTGTTTCGAATCCCACTAGCTATTGCCCGCGACTCCGTTCGCGTAGAATTCGTCTATATCTATCCCGTAGGAACTATGCAATTCTCCAGAATATAAACTATCCTATTATCCTTTCCCGGGACTCAAGCTATACCTAACTGTATACCGAATTTCACCTAAACCGGTTCAGTGGTTGAGTAAGAGTGTAAATACGCCGTTTATTCAATAAGTTTATGATTATATACTAGATGCATACCTAATAGGAGAGTGTGTGCGGCATAGCCCACACTACAAACACAAACTTTCGCATTTATTTTAAACTTACATAATTTCTCTATGTGTTCCTGAGAAGTAACATAATACTCAAATCCATACTAATATTATAAATGCGAAAGTGTGTGTATTTGGATGTTTGTGTGCATGTTTGTCCGTCTTTCACGTCGAAACGGAGCGGCGGATCGACGTGATTTTTGTCATAGAGATAGCTTATGGACCTGAGAGTGACATAGGCTACTTTTTATCCCGAAAAAATGCACAACTCCTGAGGGAACAGCGCGCGATAACCGAATTCCATGCGGGCGGAGCCGCGGACAAAAGCTAGTAACTTCGAACTTGCTAACGGTGTCACCAATTTCGATGATGAAATGGTATCATTATTTATGATCATTTCCCTAATCTGCCCCAGAACGCGTTGCACGGCCATCGCTCGAGCACGATATAATTCGACAAACCGTCCCGCTAAACCAACACCGTCCCTTGTCCATGTCCATGTCGACCCTTTTAATCCGCGGAAATGAAGGTTGACACTATTTATTACCAGAATAATGAGGGCAATGTGTTTGTCCTTTACACGCCTCAACTACTCCGACGGTAGTAAAAGAAAGCCGCAGAATACGACATCCTTAATTTTTCGGCATTTAAACCACACTATGTTCAGGGTCTCAAACCATGTCTTTATGAAATTTCCTTAGTATTGATGGAGTGGTTTTAAGCATTAAATTGTAGCGAATAAACGCACATTCACATTCATAATCATAACTCTAAGTTATGACTATTAAAATCATCAATAATATTAACTGAATGTAGTTAACTATTTGTTTTCCTAGTAAAAAAAGCTCATTCCATGGTTCCAGGGTGGCTACTATGAAATTACAAAACCGAAGTTCGTATCGTTCCGTCCCGCCGACACTTAAATTATTTAATACGAGCGTGAGAGGGACGGTACGATACAATCTTCGATTTTCGATTTTCATAGTAGCCCTGCAGGACTGCTAGAAGTCCGCCCCTAAGAAGCCAATCCTGGCACTTGTCATCCTGGTAGTAAATACATCAATGTTTTTGTTTTTGACGTATTTGGTATGGGAATGACACGAGTCATGATTGACTTCTTAACGGCGGACTACTATAGATAGGATTAGGAAGTTAGGATTTGCACAGTATTTGGTTCCGATAGTGAACAACTTCAGGCAGGTCGTTTTCGATCATATTGCCTACGAACTAGAGACTCCAGCATCCCAGTGCGGTAGGCAAGGGATAACCACCACACTGTTTACCTATGAAATTAATCATGAAGGTGCATTGCTAATCCTCGATCTACAACCACGACCACTTTGTCAAGAGTATAAATATGTTAAACTACTGTGAGACTCACTGTGAGGCTCCCACACAAAAAACTGCGAATTCGCATCGCATTGCAAAAATCTAGTAGGTTAGCCCGAAATATGTCGAGCTAAACTGAATTTAGGACTTGAGTTATCCGGCACAATGTAATCCCACCAAAAACATTACATGTAAAAAGCTGCAAGTCTCGCAACGCAATGCAGTTCTTGTAATGCTAAAAAGGTTTGAGATGCAATGTTATACCAAGTCGGTTATTTTTGTCAGTACCGGGGGGTTTCCATAGAACTCGATTTTCACCAACTTGCTTATTTTAAAACCATAGAAAAATACAGTTTATAGTTCTCAAATAAAGAGTAAACCAAATTATTTTTAAACACATAAATGACTTGGCCATCGCAAGGCTACATAATGACATAAGAATTATAATCATCAACGTCAGCTATTTCAAGTAATTATAATTAAAGATAGCGTTAGCCCCAGCCTTGCAGTTTGAGTGATACACATAATACGAGAATGACTAAAGGTTGAGTGCGATGGCCAAGTCATTATGTGTTTAAAAAATAATTTGGTTTACTCTTTATTTGAGAACTATAAACTGTATTTTTCTATGGTTTTAAAATAAGCAAGTTGGTGAAAATCGAGTTCTATGGAAACCCCCCGGTACTGACAAAAATAACCGACTTGGTATAACATTGCATCTCAAACCTTTTTAGCATTACAAGAACTGCATTGCGTTGCGAGACTTGCAGCTTTTTACATGAAATGTTTTTGGTGGGATCTCATCACTTTTTGTAGGCAGTTCTTTTTTTGTCGGGTACTACTTCTTGTAATAACGCACTACTATCTTCATTTGTTTATCCTTCCTTGTCCATCGTCCATCGTCCATCCTCGTCTATCGTCTATCGTCCATTCTCGTCCATCGTCCATTCTCGTTCATCGTTCATCGTCCATCGTCCACTATCATCCATCGTTCATCCTTGTCCATCGTGTGCCATCCATCGTCTATCCTCGTCCACTATCCATCATCCATTCTCGTCTATCGTCCACCGTCCATCGTCTATCCTCGGTTATCGTCCATCGTCCATCCTCGTTCATCGTCTACAGTCCATCGTCCGTACCGACTGTCGTCGTCGTCGTCGTCATCGTCGTCGTCGTCGTCGTCGTCGTCGTCGTCGTCGATCGTCTGTCGTCTATCGTACATCGTCCATCGTCCACCCTCCATCATCCGTCGTCGATCGTCGGTCATCGTCCGTCATCCGTCGTCCGTTGTCTTGTCCGTCGTCGGTCGTTGTCTTTTGTCCGTCGTCGCCATCGTCTATCGTCCGTTGTCCGTCATCGTCCGTCGTCGAACTTCCCTCGTCAGTCATTGTCTGTCGTCCGTCGTCGAACTTCCGTCGTCATCCATCGTCTTTCGTCGGTCGTTCGTCTTTCGCCCGTCTAACTTCCGTCATCCGTCGTCGTCCGTCGTTTTCTGTCGTCCGTCGTCGTCCGTCGTTCATCCTCCACCATCCATCGTCCGCACTGGGCTCGCGTGGGAACTAATAACTAAGGCCCAAGCCCTCTTATTCTGAGAGGAAGCTTGTGCCCAGCAGTGGGACGCATATAGGCTGGGATGATGATGATGATGATGATCCATCGTCCGTCGCCCATCGTCCATCGTCCACACTCCATCGTCCAACGTCCATTTTCTACCCATCGTCCATCGACCATTATCCATTGTCCATCATCCATATTCCAATTTCCATCGTCCATCCTCGCGTCCACTCGCATCGCACACTCATTCACAAACAAACGAACTTTGGTACTTATTACATTAGTAAGATAAACAATTTCATTTTAACCCTTAATACTCAGGTATTAAGACTCAACATTAATACGTATACAATACGACTACGTTCAATAAAGTCATTGCTGTATAACTTTGTAATCGCTAGTATTTATATGGGATTACAAACTTACTTGTGCAGTTTATATAACTTTGAAACGTGACTGAAATTGCAACATTTTGGATTTTTCTGTGACCATGTAGGCTAAAAACTAATTATGTTTAAAATTTGGAGCTTGTGGGTCTGCTAGAAGTACCTTAGAATTATGATGATCAAAAGTCAGTGTATAGGTATGTCAGTGACAAAACTGAGGAACTTTAACATGTGATAGTTCTTAATCTACGTGTTCGAACTGAATGTAATTGATAATATATCTAAGTCCCATTAGGCCCTATAGGTAACTGAAAATTCAGGGTTCTAGCTTTAGCCATAACAAAAATACAGGGTGTTGAAAATAGCCTGAATGGCTTCGAGAAAAGTATGGTACGGCCGTGCCTTTGTTTTTTTTTGCTCGACTTGGCTGGGGCACTGCCGTGCCCCCAGATGTAATATATGTAAGTTATGACTTCAGATGTTCTAAATACAACAGACTTAGGTATGTAACGGGAACAATACTTATCTCGTTCTATATCCACCGCAATTCAGACAGTGTTAAGCACGTCGCTCGAGGCGTTTCGCGATACAATCTACATGAGGCGACGATTTATTGCTATTGCTAACCCTTAGGCGTTGTCTTTGTGCCTAGGTTTCACACTGATTCTGAAGATGAAAAGGGACAACTAGCTTGGATAGAAAGAACTATAAACATTAGTTTACTCATCCGAAAACTAACGATAGCTCGGTCAATGCAACAAATGGGTGTTAATGACTATGTTCATGAAGAACACACACAAATCACACTACCCCAACTATCACCAACACCTCATCACGCCGACCCGTTCCGAACCGTATACCTTTACATTCCCGAATTTGATTTGCCCGAATTTCACTTGCCATACCAACGTTTGCCATAAAATATATAGAGCCGTGCTTTTTTCAGGTTTTTTTTAAATGTCATCATATAGAATGCAGTAGGTTAGGTTAGGTTAGTTTAATATCAACTCTGAAGAAATTACTATTTCAGAAATAAATTACTTTATGGCAAATGAAAATTCTAGAAAATGATACATTCGGGCATATGAAGTTCGGGCAAACGATAGAGAACCGTTCCGAACTCAACCAGAATTGACCCTCAGAGAACACTTTTCACCATGCTACCAGATGTCCAGCATAACGATGTTAGGTACTCAAAAAATGTCCTTGGGTTTTTTTTAGGGGTGGCAACCAAGTAAAGTAAGATACATGTTACGAACCTGCTCAGCAAGTGTGATGATAAAAATATCAAATGCACCACCTAAAAGTAACTCTTGCGTCAATCAATTATGGAACACCAAGATTGCAGATACAAATCGTCGGCCTAAATCGTTAACCTGCTAAGTCCACTTTTAGGCGAAAATTACTTTTCATACTTGTCAAAAAGTGCACACCATTCTCTATCGTTTGGTAAAAGAATCTCGGCGATATCAGCATAAAGTAAGTGTCAAATCTTATGCCCGAAAAACTGCTGTGTGGAAAAAATCTGCTAAGTCCACTTCGGGCCTTAGTTTTGCACTGACAGTTATTTGGGATGCCACGTGCTGTTGCGTCATGCGATGTTTTACTGAAAATGTGGTTTATTTGAGTATGACAACAGAAAATTATCAACAGGGTAAATTTATTGTGTTATTTCTCATATTTCTATGTATTATATGGTATTATTTAACATCGAGAACATATATTTTAATCATTATTTGCTCGTTAATTACCTATTGCAGATTGTTTAGTAAAAAGAGTCAATTTTAGGTGTAAGTACATCTCATAATTATTAGAGTGATTGATTAACACTAAATACAATTTTTATTACTGGCTGAATTGGTTTTATTGTAAAATAATAATAAACAAAATACTATGGATATTTTCTCCAGCATACTCAATTTAAGTCTAATAACTGCCAAGTCCTACATTCAATTTAACCTTCGAGACGAAAACCTGCTAAATACTAATTTTTATTAATTTCCTGTGATTTGTGTAAGATATGCTGTTAATTATATCTTTAAAATATCAAGTTTAGTCATAGCTACTGTACTGACCCCACACTTCGTGTATCAAACTTTGTGAATTTATTTTAATCATGAGTAACCTCTTTGGGAAAAATTTTTGTTTGAAAGTGGATAGCAAGAATGTCAAAAAAAAAAAAAGAGAAGGGATGGGGTTGTCAAGTGTCATGGAAAGAAAGATGTGCTAACCAAAATTAAATAAAATAAAATGTGAATTCTTTGATAACGCAATGAAAAGGCCTAGAAATCCATATATTAACTTAAAACCAATAATTAAAAATGGAGTACGGAGGTTACAAACGGTTTCAGTGAAAATTAAATAAAATCTAGTTTGACAGTCGTTGTATATTCGCATAGCAATGTCGCTACGTATAGGATTTCAAACTCCGAACAAAACATAACACCCGGAGTTATAAGGAATGGATTACTAGGTCTTATCGTCGTGATAGAAGTGTAAATAGGTGTCCAATAGTGCAAGGCTGTGTGTGCTGGTGACGTGAGTTATTTACAATTGCTTTTGCCCTTTAATATTATGAGTTTCAGCGGACTGAGTGGCTACGGGGAGGATAGTGACAGTTGCTGTCATCATGACGAGAGGAGGAGGAACTGGTTGAAGACTATGAAGATACGCAAGTCTAGATTGATGGCGTGTAAGTTGAAGTTGAATTGAATTAAATAAATGTGATTTTATTGAAATATAAAAATTATGAAAACGAAAGACAAATTACTCGGGATTTGATGGAATAGTAAACTTTGCTTATAATTAATTGCTCGAGCTTGCCCCGCGGTTAATACGCCCCAAAATACATAAAGCTTTGAATTGTGCGGTTCCTACAATAATATTTAATTTCATGCTGGCGTCGACGTCCAACGTGATGGAGATATCCTGGCTGGCTGTGTGGTGTGATGTGCAACGGGACGTGATTGGAGTATTGGCGTGCGGTCCGAGTGCTGATGGCGGTTCCTGGATGTCCCTAGCTAAGTCCTTCCCTTATCCCAGTAGTTAATGATGTTACGACATAACAGCGTCGGAACAGTGAGGAGTATGTCGGGATCCTACCACTGTTATTGTATTCTGATTTGAGCTAATTATACAATTTGTAGATAGAAGTAAAGTACAGTTGGTCATAATTATATTATGATTTCCACGTAATCTGACATTTGTTGTCACAATGTTATAAATTTGAAAGACCAGCATTTAGACATAATGTCTATGACATTTTGATAGAATGTCTAATAAATTCAAACCGAGATGGAACCGCGACACTCCTGAGATCTCATTTCAAATCGGTCTATGGTTCTATACGAACGTATACAATAATTTTATAAATAATTTATCCGTGTTCTAAATTTTAAACTTTCAAAATATAAAGAATAAATAACACCAGTCTAAATTCAAAAGACCTAAATTTAAATATTTGAAATTTAGAAGTCAAATTCAAATGATCGAATTGATTCAAATACGGGTCATTACTGTTCTGTTCTGCTGACGTTACGGAGTGTTACGAAGACATTGAATTGTTGAATATTTTTAACGAACATTATCTTCAATTGATTTAAACTATATTACTATTGACGGTACTGAAGTTACCATCGGTGTGTGGATACTATAGCGAAGAACTAATATATTTGTGGCACAAATCTAAGACAGTGAGTAATACATTAGTAAAATTAAAATTGAATATCAAAACTGCTTATATATTATAACATGCTAGAAACTCCAAGGTTAATGGAAACGAGATATTAATAATTGACTTCAGCTTAATGTGTAATTGTTTATATTGCCTCAATGTTTCTTCCAAATTGCCCTGCATATTTGGCCTAACTTTACAAATAAGCTATTTGGACCTAGAACCGGGGTGTATCACGGTCTCCACAAATACCTATACTAAACCAGATTACTTAATTTTGTCACCATTCTAATGATTTTAATAGAAACCCAGATAGCTCGGGAAGGATAGCTATACAATTCTATACTTACTATTGTATCCAGCTGGTGGAGCGAATGGAACTAGTGTGCCACAGATACGAGTACTAATCTAGCTGGCTGGGTATTAATGGTCGGTATTGCGCGCATGGATACTGTACAAAGTACCCTTACAGACTCCACAAACCATTATGATCGATGTTTCACAATGGAGTCTGTAGATTATTCAAAATTGTGTTTGGGGACCGAGGGTCTTCAGATACATGTGGTCACCAGGGGTCAATTCCACCTCTGGCCGCTGAACGTTGCATCCTCTTTGTCGGACTAACCACCCGGCAATACGGACTCTGTCCGATGGGGTTGTTTACTACTCACTTGGCAATAGGGCTAAAGTGGGGTTGCGGTTAAACAAGGTCTAACGACTAATAGTGGCGTTGGGAGTCCTTGTGGGGCATGTGGGGGGAAGGAGACTTTCTCTCTTGGTTGTGGACGCAAATTGTGGAACGCGTCGTAATAACACAAACATGACCCCGAGTTGTTCTTCCTGACGCTAGCCTGTTAGAGGATGGGGGGGGGGGGAAGAGGAGACCGTAGGTGTATAGGATAGTCACTCAGGAAAAGGTTAGGGATTAACAAAGCCTGCCTCGGGAGTGACTATGATTTTGTTCTCCACTCATTCATTTGAAGACGAGGTACGCACGTGATTGACATACGACATTAATTCAATCCCCTCACGAGGTGCCGAGGCAGCCCGTGGGGGAGTGACCAGTACGGTGACGAGCTCCACAGGCCCGGGCGGGGAGGGGCCCGGCCTATACGGCATAAATCACCTCTTTTTATATTAATTAAGTGGAAATATAATCAAATATAGATAGTAGCAATAATAATTTCTTATATTAAACGAAATAACTTTTGAGTTTCCTGTATGTATAACCAATGCTTTCTCAAAGAGGTAGTTACTCTACTAAATAGCCCTCTCACTCGGTTCGATCCTAGGTCTACTATAAATTATTATACAACTAAGGGTTCCTACAAACAGACGATGGCCGTAATTATACTTAGATAAAAGTATATAAATAAAAATATAGTGTCTACCCCTATTGGGAACAGTACAAATTGGTGCCGTGACCAGGATCCTGAGTCTCAAGTAGCGGGCTGTTGAGAAAAAAAAAGAGAAAAAATTTTTTTTTTTCGAAAAAAAAAAAAAATTTTTTTTTGTATTCATAGCTTTGAAATTTCAGGTTTGACATTGCCAATACGCTAAGAAAAGGAAAGGGAACGTTTACCGTTGTGTTAGAGGGTAATATTGGTTGTGGGAAGTCGACCCTATTAGAGTCTCTGCATACCAATAAGATGGTGACCGTTTTACCAGAACCTGTCCAAAAATGGCAAAATGTAAAGGGCGTCAACCTCTTCAAATTAATGGTAGAAGACCCCAAGCGGTGGGCTTATGTATTCCAAAATTATGTGGTGTCGACTCTGCTAGAACATCACACCTTGCGAGTAGAAACGCCAATTAAGATAATAGAAAGGTCAATATTTAGTGCGAGGCATTGTTTTATGAAAATACTACGTGAAAACGAGTTGATACACCCTGTAGAGGCGGAGATATTCGAGAATTGGATCTCGTTTGTCAAGGAAAAGGCTTTAGCTAATGTAGATTTGGGAATTTACGTACGAAGTTCCCCGGAGGTGGTTTTACAAAGAATAAAAACTAGAGGTAGAATAGAGGAAAGTGCTATTACACTTGATTATATAAACCGATTGCACGAAAAACATGAGCATTGGCTAACGGGGAATGCTTGGAAGGACTCTTTCCAAGAGTTACGTATTATAGATGGTGATAGAGGAATAGCGGATGTTGTAAAACAATATATGTCGATAGAAGAAGAAATCAAACAACAATGGTGAATTAAGATCAATCGGGGCTATTAGTAAAGAAAATTTTAATGTATTACAGAAACACAACTATGAGCAAAATGATCCAAGCTGGCAAGGAAATGCGTGCTAAGGCGAAGGCTGCTGGAGCGACACCTGGAATAGTGAAGAAAACAACACCTGCTACTGGGGGTTCGTCTGCGATGGCACTCATGATGCGGAACATGCGTAGGACAATTGGGCAACTGCATTTAAAGGTATCGGAGCTGCAGGGAAAAATGCAGGAAGAACCAGTACGGGATAAGGTTAGAGAAACAATGCCTCAACTCGCAATGTATCCAGTGATAGATGGAAGATTGGATAAACCCAAATACCCCGGAAGGTACGACGTACATCCAGTTACCTTCATAGAGGACCTATTTTCGTACCTAAGAAGGTTGCCGACTAAAGAACATGTAATCGACAATATTATCGGGTGCTTAGAAGGAGATGTCAGGCGGTGGGCGAGAATTTATAAGGATCGTTGGGACAACGAGGAAGATTTTAAAGCTGATTTTATGGATACTTATTGGGGAGAGTCTGAACAAAATCAATTAAGACAGAATATAGTGTGTGGAGTGTGGGAGAAGAATACTCATAAATCCATGATGGGTTACTTTATTTCACTAGCAGGACAAGCAAAAATGTTGAGTACGCCTCTAATGGAAAATCAATTAGTTAATGATTTAATGCACCATTTCCCTAGAGAAGTACAATATGCCTGGAGGATGAGGAAAGGGGAATCGATAATAGAAGCCACTGAATTCTTAAGAGATTTGGATGACGTAGATAAACAGGACCGTTATGTGGAAGGTGGAAGCTCTAATCAAACCCTACCAGGAATGAAGCGAGGGATGCCTGCGACTGGGAAATCAAATTTTGGAAATAAGAAGCCGAAAATAATCGCTAATTTGGAGATAAACGAAGAAGAAGAGCAGGAGAGGTGTAAAGATAGTGGTAAGAATTTAAACTAATGTTAGCTAGTCCAGATGCTCCGGGATTAGCTTATAAACATAGGGGCAACTATTTTAGGTTTGCGCTACGGCATATGTTGTCATCGGGATGGGTGCCAGGAGTAGGGTTAGGAAAAAGGGAAAATGGGAAATTATACCCTGTAGTAGCAACAGGCGTGAGGACGAAATTGGATAAATCAGGATTTGGCTTTATCCCCACGGACGTGGAGGATCAGATACCAACCAACTTTGAGGGGCTGTCGAGCTTGTCTCTTAACTTAGCAGGTAGGCCGGTAGTAGTAGAACCCATGCAGAATTTTGTCACAGCGTCGTTATTTGATGAAGAGGTTTCTTTTGAGGAAATAGGGCATAAAATCAAAGCTGAAATTTGGTTAGAGATTTTAGGGAATAAAATACGTTGTCTAATAGATACGGGGAGTGAAGTTAGTTGTATTTCTGAGGAATTATTTGAATGGTTACAGTCGAGAGGAGATGTACAACTACCCTCATTGCCGGTAAAGCCTATACAAATAAGAGGGGCGGTAGGGCAGAAGAGTTTAAAAATACAACAATTATGTTCCATAGAAATAAAAATTCAAGAGGTAAATTTCGATACGGGACTGTTAGTTATTCCTAGGTTGACTGTACCGGTAATTTTAGGGTTCGACTGGCTGTTGTCATACAAAGCTATTATTACATTACAAGATCCTAGATCACTAATTTTGGAAATGGAGGGGGGAAGGATTACCGTGCCTTTCATTGAGGAAGACCAAAGAATTGCAGCCATTAGGTCATTACAGTTGGAAAACGATGGTGAGGCTAACCACGAAGTATGCGAGGTAGATTTTTTAGACAGGATTAAAGCGGGTATAGAATTGACCGTTGACATGAGGAAATCATTGAAGCAGATTTTAGAGGCCCATAGGATAGTGTTCACCAAGCGAATTGGTAGGGCAAATTGTTATACTCATCACATTAGTATGCATGAGCATGTCCCGAGAATTAATCGGTCTTATCCCATCCCTTATGCATACCGATCCAAGGTAGAAGATAAATTACAGGAAATGGTAGATATGGGTATTATTTCGAGAGGTTCAACACCGTATAGTAGTCCACTCACATTTACTTCCAAAACTGATGGGACTATTCGAATATTATTAGATGCCAGGGAAATTAACAAATATATGGTAGCGGAATCAGAGGCTCCTCCAATGCAGATAGATATTCTAAATGCATTTCACGGGGTTAAGTACATAACTATTATAGATTTGAATAATGCTTATTTTCAAATCCCAATTTCAGAAACAAGTAGACAGTATACAGGTTTCACTGTTAATGGGAAGTCTTATATGTATAATGTATTGCCACAGGGATTGAAAACGTCAGTTGGAAGTTTTAGCCGGGCTATGGATGTAATATTAGGTCCGAGTGTTAGAAGTTTCTGTGTAAATTATTTAGATGATCTAGCTATACTAACCGACGGTCAGTGGGAGGATCATTTGGAACAAATAGATCTGGTATTAGAACGGTTGGAAAGAGCGGGATTAACATGTAATTTAGAAAAGTGTAAATTTGCATGTCAGGAAGTTAAGATGTTAGGTCACATTGTATCTACCGAGGGAATTCGAACGGACCCAGCTAAGGTCGAGTCAATTCAAAAGTTCCCTACCCCGAAAAAGGTGAAACATGTTAGGGCATTCTTAGGTTTATGTAATTATTATCGGAGGTTTATTCCAAATTATAGTAGTCTAATAGTTCCCCTGACGAAATTATTGAAGAAAGGGCAAAGTTGGTATTGGGATGAGGAGTTAGATAAGGCGTTTTGGAATTTGAAACAAGAATTTTCGACTACCATCCTTTTGTCTCATCCAGACGTGAGTAAACCTTACTATTTGCAAACTGATAGTTCAGGAGTAGGTATTGCGGGGGTATTGTATCAGTACGATGAAAAAGGAGAAATACGAATTTTAAGCTTTTGTAGTAGATCATTAAGGGGTTCGGAATTAAGATGGACTGTTACTGAGCAAGAGTTTTGGGCCATAATTTATGGAATAAAGAAATTTGAGACATACTTGCGGGGAGCCGAGTTAATTATTAGGACAGATCACAAGGCGTTAGTGTTTGTTAAGAACATTAGGTTATACAACAGTCGGATCACTAGGTGGATATTATATTTAGAACAATTTAACTATACTGTAGAACATGTCAAGGGGACGGAGAACATAGGGGTAGACATTTTATCTAGATTTCCGAATGATGGGGAGATACAGGAGGGGAAATTGTGGTATCCGAGTATAATGTACATGGGAGTGCAAGAAAATAAAGAATTACAGGATAAATTAGGGGAAATGGCCCAACTACAAGATAGGGATAATGTGATAAGGGGCATAAAAAAATAGGCTGTCGAATCCAGGACTAGAGGGAGTAAATGATCGGTTAGCGCGGATAGCAAGCCGTTGTATCACAGAGAATGGAATTCTTTATTTCAATAGGCTGGATAGTCCAAACAGAGTATTGTATTTACCAGAAATTTTACAGGCGGAGGTATGTAGGCAGGTTCACTTAGAATTGGGGCACTTAGGAGTTTATAAAATGATAAAATATTTACAGGACAGATTCTACTGGCTAAAGATGAGGGAAACAATCAGAGATTTTGTTAGGAGTTGTCATCTTTGTCAATTGTCAAAGATAGACAATATTAAGTATGTAGGTACTTGTAAGTCGATTATATCCGAGAATCCAGGTGACTTAGTGATGGCGGACCTCTATGGGCCGTTGCCGATATCGAGAGGAGGAATTTCGCATATATTTGTCATACAAGATTCTTTCACTAAATATATAAAACTATATGGGTTGAAGGCGGCAACAGCAAGGGCAGTGGTGTCTAGGATGCGAGATTTTGCATTAACAATAAAACCAAAGAAGGTTATGACAGATCGAGGGAGGCAATTTATAGGGGATGTATGGAGATTAGGATTGCGCGGTATTGGTGTTAAGACAATATATACTTCTATTAGAAACCCGAGACCTAATACTGCAGAAGTGGTGAATAAACAGTTAGGAAAATTTTTCAGAATTTATTGTCATGAACAACATAGGAGCTGGGGATGTTGGTTGAAAAAGATTGAGGAGTTGTACAATAATACTCTCCACTTGAGTACGGGTTTCACCCCTAATGAGGTCCTTAGCGGGAATTCGACGCAACTTTCAATAGACCGATCTTTAATAAATTTTACGAAAAATAAGAGCGTTAATGAAATACGTGAACAAGTTAGGGTAAATTTACGTAGTGCTAGTAAGAAACGTCAGGATAGATTCAACAAGAATCACAACTTGATTCAATACCAAATAGGGGACTTGGTTAAAGTCCGTAGACTAAATAAATCTGACTCGTTGAGTGGAAGGATTAAGAAATTTGAATTGATATACGATGGACCCTATATAGTTGCAGATAGGTACTATGAGAATGTATATGTACTCGTGCACCCAGAAACACTAGTAGAAAAGGGGTTGTTTAATGCTGTACACTTGGCACGATATTATGTCTAGTGGGAAGTCTTACATTAGAGGTTTATAGTGACTTGTTGTCAGTTTTGTGTTGACATGTGAATAGGGAACTTGCTTATAGTTGTGAAAGGGATAAATAATTTCAAGAACAATATTGAGTTGTAAAATATTGTAATAATTTTAGATTATTATTAAGGTGGTTTAGAATGCGGATAAAATTGGATGTATTGATTTGTAGAATTATTAAACGTTACTGAAAATATTTTGGTGTTTGATTGTAATTAGAAGTTAGTTATAGGGAAGTATAGTTTGGGGGGGGAGGTAGATGGGGGGTGAGGTAATTGAATAGCTACTGACAGTTGAATGAATGATCATTAGGGACAGGGAAATTAACGTGTTATGAGTTGGGACAGAATAGATGATGAGCTAAGTATACAGGGTGTGTGTAACTGAGGTATGGACGAAATATACAGGGTGTGGAAATGTGATTGCGCTTAAAATAAATTAACTTTATGAATATTATATGATAAGTATAGAATTAAATCTCGATTTAAAAGAATGAAATAGAGATTTAAGGGGGGGGATTGTACTGACCCCACACTTCGTGTATCAAACTTTGTGAATTTATTTTAATCATGAGTAACCTCTTTGGGAAAAATTTTTGTTTGAAAGTGGATAGCAAGAATGTCAAAAAAAAAAAAGAGAAGGGATGGGGTTGTCAAGTGTCATGGAAAGAAAGATGTGCTAACCAAAATTAAATAAAATAAAATGTGAATTCTTTGATAACGCAATGAAAAGGCCTAGAAATCCATATATTAACTTAAAACCAATAATTAAAAATGGAGTACGGAGGTTACAAACGGTTTCAGTGAAAATTAAATAAAATCTAGTTTGACAGTCGTTGTATATTCGCATAGCAATGTCGCTACGTATAGGATTTCAAACTCCGAACAAAACATAACACCCGGAGTTATAAGGAATGGATTACTAGGTCTTATCGTCGTGATAGAAGTGTAAATAGGTGTCCAATAGTGCAAGGCTGTGTGTGCTGGTGACGTGAGTTATTTACAATTGCTTTTGCCCTTTAATATTATGAGTTTCAGCGGACTGAGTGGCTACGGGGAGGATAGTGACAGTTGCTGTCATCATGACGAGAGGAGGAGGAACTGGTTGAAGACTATGAAGATACGCAAGTCTAGATTGATGGCGTGTAAGTTGAAGTTGAATTGAATTAAATAAATGTGATTTTATTGAAATATAAAAATTATGAAAACGAAAGACAAATTACTCGGGATTTGATGGAATAGTAAACTTTGCTTATAATTAATTGCTCGAGCTTGCCCCGCGGTTAATACGCCCCAAAATACATAAAGCTTTGAATTGTGCGGTTCCTACAATAATATTTAATTTCATGCTGGCGTCGACGTCCAACGTGATGGAGATATCCTGGCTGGCTGTGTGGTGTGATGTGCAACGGGACGTGATTGGAGTATTGGCGTGCGGTCCGAGTGCTGATGGCGGTTCCTGGATGTCCCTAGCTAAGTCCTTCCCTTATCCCAGTAGTTAATGATGTTACGACATAACAGCGTCGGAACAGTGAGGAGTATGTCGGGATCCTACCACTGTTATTGTATTCTGATTTGAGCTAATTATACAATTTGTAGATAGAAGTAAAGTACAGTTGGTCATAATTATATTATGATTTCCACGTAATCTGACATTTGTTGTCACAATGTTATAAATTTGAAAGACCAGCATTTAGACATAATGTCTATGACATTTTGATAGAATGTCTAATAAATTCAAACCGAGATGGAACCGCGACACTCCTGAGATCTCATTTCAAATCGGTCTATGGTTCTATACGAACGTATACAATAATTTTATAAATAATTTATCCGTGTTCTAAATTTTAAACTTTCAAAATATAAAGAATAAATAACACCAGTCTAAATTCAAAAGACCTAAATTTAAATATTTGAAATTTAGAAGTCAAATTCAAATGATCGAATTGATTCAAATACGGGTCATTACTGTTCTGTTCTGCTGACGTTACGGAGTGTTACGAAGACATTGAATTGTTGAATATTTTTAACGAACATTATCTTCAATTGATTTAAACTATATTACTATTGACGGTACTGAAGTTACCATCGGTGTGTGGATACTATAGCGAAGAACTAATATATTTGTGGCACAAATCTAAGACAGTGAGTAATACATTAGTAAAATTAAAATTGAATATCAAAACTGCTTATATATTATAACATGCTAGAAACTCCAAGGTTAATGGAAACGAGATATTAATAATTGACTTCAGCTTAATGTGTAATTGTTTATATTGCCTCAATGTTTCTTCCAAATTGCCCTGCATATTTGGCCTAACTTTACAAATAAGCTATTTGGACCTAGAACCGGGGTGTATCACGGTCTCCACAAATACCTATACTAAACCAGATTACTTAATTTTGTCACCATTCTAATGATTTTAATAGAAACCCAGATAGCTCGGGAAGGATAGCTATACAATTCTATACTTACTATTGTATCCAGCTGGTGGAGCGAATGGAACTAGTGTGCCACAGATACGAGTACTAATCTAGCTGGCTGGGTATTAATGGTCGGTATTGCGCGCATGGATACTGTACAAAGTACCCTTACAGACTCCACAAACCATTATGATCGATGTTTCACAATGGAGTCTGTAGATTATTCAAAATTGTGTTTGGGGACCGAGGGTCTTCAGATACATGTGGTCACCAGGGGTCAATTCCACCTCTGGCCGCTGAACGTTGCATCCTCTTTGTCGGACTAACCACCCGGCAATACGGACTCTGTCCGATGGGGTTGTTTACTACTCACTTGGCAATAGGGCTAAAGTGGGGTTGCGGTTAAACAAGGTCTAACGACTAATAGTGGCGTTGGGAGTCCTTGTGGGGCATGTGGGGGGAAGGAGACTTTCTCTCTTGGTTGTGGACGCAAATTGTGGAACGCGTCGTAATAACACAAACATGACCCCGAGTTGTTCTTCCTGACGCTAGCCTGTTAGAGGATGGGGGGGGGGGGAAGAGGAGACCGTAGGTGTATAGGATAGTCACTCAGGAAAAGGTTAGGGATTAACAAAGCCTGCCTCGGGAGTGACTATGATTTTGTTCTCCACTCATTCATTTGAAGACGAGGTACGCACGTGATTGACATACGACATTAATTCAATCCCCTCACGAGGTGCCGAGGCAGCCCGTGGGGGAGTGACCAGTACGGTGACGAGCTCCACAGGCCCGGGCGGGGAGGGGCCCGGCCTATACGGCATAAATCACCTCTTTTTATATTAATTAAGTGGAAATATAATCAAATATAGATAGTAGCAATAATAATTTCTTATATTAAACGAAATAACTTTTGAGTTTCCTGTATGTATAACCAATGCTTTCTCAAAGAGGTAGTTACTCTACTAAATAGCCCTCTCACTCGGTTCGATCCTAGGTCTACTATAAATTATTATACAACTAAGGGTTCCTACAAACAGACGATGGCCGTAATTATACTTAGATAAAAGTATATAAATAAAAATATAGTGTCTACCCCTATTGGGAACAGTACACTACCAACGGGATTTTCAAAATTTTGATTAGTCAACGATTTAAGATTTTATGCAGTTTTTTCAATGTCCTGTAAAGTTACTCAAAATGGACTTAGAAGGTTAACGATTTAGGCCGACGAAATGGTACCTATGAAACAAGAGCATTTAATGATCCTTTACATACCTAATAGCCAGTAAAGGTGAGCGTGCATGTTACGAACCTGCTTAGCAAGTGTTATGATAAAAATATCAAATGTACCACCAAAAGTAACTCTTGCGTCAATCAATTATGGAAAACCAAGATTGCAGATACAAATCGTATGAAACAAGAGCATTTAATGATCCTTTACATAATAGCCGGTAAAATACGCGCCCGCGTACACCGACGTGGTACAAAAGCATTATATGATGATGTTCAACACATTCGTTGACGTAATGCGTGATTCCAATTACCCCGGGAAATGATAAATGGGGCCGCCTGCGCACAGTAATAATTAAGTGCGCGTAATTAGTGCACGGTGATTTATCGTAGGACGTGGGATATGGGAAAATGAGAATGCGATTAGGCTCAGCTTGGCTATAGGCACAATAAAATCAGTAAGTGCCAGTTCCAGAAACATTGCTTTATAATGTAATGTAATTATCCCAGCATAACGTGAGGGTCTTAGTTCCCACGCGTGCCCAGTGTGGATTGGGAATTTCACACACATCATTGAATTGTGTCGCACGGTGCACGGTGCACGGTGTGCAGGTTTCCTTCACCGATAAAAAGAGGAGCTTGCCCTCCCGAGGCAAATTTTGAATGTTACTCGTACCTGGGTTTGAACCCACGGTTCTCTGCTTTATAGGTCAAACCACTAGGCCACCAAGTCTTTAACGTAATGCCATATTAGGTATATTACATCCCAGAATATGAAATATCACATAGTTTCCTCGCACAACGTTTCAGCATAGCTATTTAGCCGAGGGGCATAGCAGCGAGGGGGGGGAGCTATTTAGCTGCCAGCATCTTGGGGTCCATGCCGCGGGGGGTTCCATTTTCCAATTTTTTGTAGGTTATAGTTTAGTTATACTTTTATTTTACTTTTTGTTATAATTTTAACTTAGTTTAGTATAACATGTGTGTATATTATTTAGATTATTTTATCATCAATCAATAAATAAATTATTTGCTTTAATATCACATCATTAGAAACATCACTCCTTGAATGGCATTATCGCCATTGTACCTACCTAAGTAATGTTTGCATACACCGTATTAAGGGGATCCCATGCCCCAAATGACCGTCGATCTGAACTCCATAGTTTTCTCTTGTTTTTTGTAGCTAACTATATTAGCAACAACGGTTTTAAGTAATATACGAGTATATGGGATACTATGTATATTAAAAGCGATGCTTATTTTACGTACAATTTGTAAAATTAGTAAATAATGTATTTAATGCATTAAATAATCTGATGAACGGTTTTTTTACTGAATCTGATTTCCGGATAGTAACCATACCTCAATGATAGTGTGAATTCTATTTTAGCAAAAGCAATGAAAAAGCGGATATGATGGTGTAAACTTTCTTGACATTGCTCTGCCAAGCAACCAATAAAATAATGGAAAACAAAATAAACACATTATTTTATCTTGGTATTAAATATTGCATCTTTATATTTCGGTGACATCACCATCCACTATTATAGGCGATATCCATCCAACCCTTCATTATTCGTTTAGCGCTGTGAACTTGAGGTGCTTGTGTCCGTCAAACGTGTTAAAAGATACAATTTAAATTAAAAAAGAAAAAATACTTTTATTATTGCTATAAACTAACTTCATTTCAAGCTCTGCCTGACTTACATGAACTGAACGGCCTTTTATTGACAAAATGAACTTAGACAAATTTATTTTGTTATGAAAAATAAATATTACTCTCTGTGACAGCGCATTGCTTCCTGTTTGAATATAAACATACAGACGATATCGGAAATACATCAAAGTAACATATACTGTACTTGAAATTGATCAAAGGATGTACGATCAACTTCAAACGATCAAAGTACCTAACTAAACAACCGCAACACGCATACGTAACCCGTACTCTATAATAAAAAACTGGTCAAAATAAAGTATAGGTATAGGTATTGGCGGGCTATTTTCCGCAACTCGACGTCTAAGTGCGCCTATTCTGCGTGATAAGGCTGTAGGCACTATTCATGCCAGCCTAGCTCCTGGAGGAAGCCTAGCAGACCCTTCACGTTGCCGGTGACTTCCTGCAGTGACCCCGGTGATCCGAGGTGTAGTGCCTTGTCGTTCGCCAAACCAAAGCATTCCAGAAGGATGTGAGTGGCTGTCTCTTCTGCCTCCATGCATGCTCTGAAAAGGAGGCTACTTAAGTGCTTGTTTAGCAAGGCGTGTCCAGTAAGAGCACCGACCAGCAGTCGGAGTTGATCCCTCCTAAATCCGCGAAGCTTGCGGGACCAAAATAAAGTAAATAGCGTCCTTACATATCCGTAACTCAGCCTATCTTATGGATGCCCTTGGGCGGCGCCGCAGCGGTGATTGCTTTCCATCAGGTGCTAGCCTACTCCTTTGCCCCTATCACGTAAAAAAAAACAATTTTCACATCGATTGTTAGCAATATTTCATCAAAATTAAATGATACCAAACGGAATATATCCCAATCCAAAATACAAGCGATTCAAATCGGTTCATAAATTATGAAGTAGGTACCAAAGTAAAATACAACAACTGATAACGTCCTTTTTTAAAGTTATTCGAAAATGTTGCGAGCTGACTGCATTGTACACTCGTACCACTTTTTCAGTGACAACTGAATATAGCACACTGGAGCATAGGTGACAGCGATCAAAATAGAACAAAGAAACGTGCGGAAACTGTCTTTTGTTTCTCGTAAACATATGCATACGCTGGCACAATACGAAACTGTAGTTTGAACACAATTTTACAGTTTTTATGCGACTGCTGTCAGGAACGAAGGTTATTTTAGTGTTTTTGTTTTGGTGACCCATATAACTTATTGACGAGTATTGTTGTGCAATCATTAAATGGATTTTTTTTTTCAATCACGGGAACATAACATTTTGTTATTATTTATATCATTTTGTGCCTATTATTTAGCAAGCTTATCATACTCACTTATAAATTAAACCTTGGAAATCAACTATAGCTAATTCCTGTGGGTTAATTCTGTGTATATGTATATCTCGCTGGGTTAATAATGGTTACACATAGTATATTAACAGTGGCGTCAGCAAAATACGCGTTTTTTTCCAAAAAATAATCTTTATTTATCTTCTCTTTAGTGAATAAATATCTTCTTTCTTTCATTCTTTCTTTCTTTATCGAAATAAATAGACTATCAATTTTAACATAATTTATTATCTAGTATATGATGAGTGATGAGTATATCACATCTAAAACAATAGTAAGTATCTTCTTTATAAGGTGGACTATCTTCTGAAACTTATCATTTAACTCTACGCCTCAGATCATATTTATACCAAAGAGCACTTAAAAATTAAGTTCCATTAAAATAGAAGAAAAACAAGTGCAATGGCAATTAAATTAATCATATCGTCTTCTTGACTGACGACTGTCAAGTCATTAACTAGCTTGAGTGGGACATCATTGGATCTTAAAATCACAGCTTCTGCCCGCGATAAATAACGCGCTGCTCTCAATGAATAGTGTTACCACACTTTGGACGGTATTTTTTATAGCCTGTAAACCAACAAAGGTACAAAATACAAAATAGAGAAAGAGAGAGAGAGAGAGAGAGAGAGAGAAACATTTATTAACGCACATAACACATACATAACATAACACACACATAACATTTTTTTTTAAATAGTTACTTTTTTATCTACAAATAATAGAAAGAAAGAAAGACAGAGAGATTTATTTTGGCTCCATCAGCTTACAGTAATGAAACTAAAACTAGAACTAAAACTAAGTTACTTAGTGACAAGACAGGAAAGGTACAGTAGGGTAGCTATGGTATGGCAAGGTGGTACAGTACACCAGGGCCCCGGATCTCAGGGGGCCCACTAACCCAAGCTTTGAAAAGAAAGGAGCATAAAAGAAAAAGAGAAAAAAAAATTGAGCGAGCTCTAGCCATTTTTATTATGTTTTTGAAGGCCAATAAAAGTTCAAGCTACGTGCTTACGCCCGATACGATTCTCTCACTCTCTGGATTCCTTAAATACCGAAAATGTGCTACCCTCACTAGTAGGTACTAGTGATACTAGTGGGTACTAGCACAGAATAAGTAATAGTACTATGGTACTATAGACAAACCGCGTAACTGAGTCCTCGCCTGCGCGGTACAGGGGCGCGGGGGTAAGACGACAAAGGGGACTGAAGGAGGTGCGGGCGGCAGGCGCTTCTTAGCACAGCTATTCACGCTGGCCGCCCGCACCTCCTTCAGTCCCCTTTGTCGTCCTACCCCCGCGCCCCTGTACCGCGCAGGCCAGGACTCAGTTACGCGGTTTGTCTATAGGTAGGTAGGCGAAGAATAATCGTCCGTAGCGGCTATTCCCTACGTGAACATAATCAGTCAATCATTGACCGACAACTTTTTAAGAATTTCGTAGCAAAACCAAAATGGTGCCAATGGGACTTCATTACTAAGGCTTCGCTGTCCTTTCGTTTTTCTAGGGTTATATCTTGAAAACATCATACTTGTCCGCAATAAAACTGAACGCGTGGCAACCCCAGTCCTATGGGAACCCCGATGTAGGGCAGCCATGAATGGAGTCACGTGACGCCACTGCGCAGTTTGCGTCCCTTTGGCTTTGTTTGGATTCTTTCAAATTGAGCTTCCTTGTATGTCTACTCGTACTTGCATAACTGCGTCATGCGACTTGTTTGGTTTTCATTCAGTTAAAGACTTAGAGCAGGTAGACCTTATGAAATTTTAAATATTTATTATTTGTATACCAACGTAACATACTGAGTTGTGCTTGATTTCGAGCGTAGGTAGGTATGTTTTAGTAGGTAATTTAGTATTTAGTAGGCGCATTCTTCTTGGATTATCATTAGATGGTTTTTCCGAAAGCGCTGCGTAGTATAAACAAGAGCGTGTCGGACACGCCCAAAATAGGGTTCCGGAGCCATTACGAAAAAAATAAGTAATATTTTTCTAAGGATTTCGTACTTTATACGGAATCTTCGAAGTATAGGTATATTTTATACCTTACGCTGCTATTTACTCATAAACTACTAATAATTCTCAAGCAAACTTAGCCGCTATAGTTTTCCTTGGAAGTTTAATATACTGACTACCAACCTGAATTTTTTCAAATTTTTCCACCCACCGGTTTAGATTTTAGAGGGGGGGGGACGCTCGATTTTAATGAAAATTTGCACTTTAAAGTTGAATATTTCGCAAACAAATGACTGAATCGAAAAATCGTTTAAGCAAACCCCTAATGGTTTTAAAATACCTATCCAACGATACCCCACACTATAGGGTTGGATGAGAAAAAAAAAATCACCGCCACTTTACGTCTATGGGAGGTACCCTAAAAAAAATTGTTTTTGAATTTTTAATTGTACTGTTTTGTCGGCATAGTTTACTTATATATTCGTGCAAAATTACAGCTTTCTAACATTGATAGTCTCTGAGCAAAGCCGCGGACGGACAGACAGACAGACAGACGGACAGACAGACAGACATGGCGAAACTATAAGGGTTCCGTTTTTGCCATTTTGGCTCCGGAACCCTAAAAAGGGATGCCAAAAGAGCCCTTTGCGGCCTACTTGCAGAATAAACGTTTTGATTCTTTGATTGAAAAATGTTGCCTGGAAGAGATCGCTCTTAAGTGATAAGGCCGCCTATTGCTTACCGTGTAATTTTTTTCTCTGTGTATTTGTTTTCTATATCGCTTACTATTTCTGGTGTACAATAAAGAGTCTTTGTATTGTATTTGTATTGTATTGTATTGACATGGTAAACTTACAACTTTGACGAGGCCTTATTGCCTAACGTTTTTTCGCTCGCGATCGCAACCAAATGACAGTTTTTGTATACGAAAGCTGTCATTTGATTGCGATCGCGAGCATTCGAAACGTTAAATCAAATTTCTGGAAGGTCTAAATTAAAATGGTGTATTATTTTGAGTTGATGCAGTGTTGGTCTGGGAGTGCGAAATGTAAAATGCATTTCACGTTCTCATCGTAAACAATGGCTTCCCTTAATATTCATAAGAGGAATAAAACAAAAAAAAATCAGTAGGTCATGTTAAAGTCATGTTAATGTAAAATTGTATATTCACATACATACTACAAAGTTCAGAAGGATCTTAAAGCAAGCTACAAAATAATATGAATTTTTTGTCACGTCATGAACATTAACGAAATTCCCCCTTCAAATTGGATACCGCTACATGCCGCTACGCTAGAGGGCCCAAATTACGTTTTTGTCCCGTAATTCTATTTCCAATCTGACTCTGCTGACCTATATGAAAATCTAGAGCCAAAAAATCAATAAGTACCTACTCCAGTTGTTTTTACCTACTTTTTAGGGTTTCGTACCTCAAAAGGAAAATAAAGGAACCCTTATAGAATCACTTTTTTTCCGTCTGTCTGTCTCTTGTCTGTTAAGACCCTTTTTCTCGGGGACGCGTGGAGGTATCATACCCCTGGTGTTGCAGATGTTTAGGTATGGGCGGTGGTGATCTCTTACCATCAAGAGACCCACTTGCTGGTTTCCCATCCAGTCGAATAAAAAAAAATCATTGCTGAAATTTATATCAAATACTGAGGTCTACTATCCCTTAGAGGTGTGAAAAAAGTCAAACTTCTAAGCCAACTCAATCAGCCTTTTATGCTGCAAATTTCCGCAAATTTTCGAAACTCGCAAGGGAATCAAAACCTACAGAGTGTACTTCCCGTGAACGCAGAATCTTAAAATTTGGTATGAAGGTAGCTATTATAACACAACCAACTAGAAAAGTCTGAAAATCTTGTTTTTTTTTCTGTTTGTAGATATATAACCAATATGTATAGTATAATCTGACGCCACACTACGTATATTTTGCTTAAGAGTAGGGCTCTTCCACATGTACGATTCCCGTTTACTTATATAACTATAATATGTACGGAACCCTCGGTACGCAAGTCCGACTCGCACTTGCCCGGTTTTTTTTTTTCTAGATGTAACAAAGCTAACAAATGATTGACGAGACTCAGCAAATTAGGTACGGCACGCACGTCACACAATGTACGGGGAAGTTGCACTTTTTTCGAAGCCAATTTTTTTTTCGTACCACTTTAATAAGTAGTAGAAATAGGTGAAAGAGCGTAGTGTAGCGTATGGCGGTAATGGTTCGGTGAAATGAAAGTTCACAGTCATAGTGGATTTAGATTAGGAAAAACATTCAATTTCAACATTACCTACCTACTTTCTTTTGCACTCGTGCACCTAAAGATATTTTAACACTTTAAAAATATGTTTATTTCATAAATAGGTTAATGGTACGCCATGTTGCAAGATGGCCGCCTGTCAAACAGCTGTCAGTTGACAAGGATGCACTTCCCTCTCGGGTGACTGATTGTCCATGGCTATTAGCGTGCCGGCCCTGACCGTTCCACTTCCGAGCCAGTCTGGCTGGAAATAAATGGGTTGTTCCTCTAAAAAGTTTTTTTTAATGGCCACCTACCACGCTAGATCATCTAAAAACTTTTCAGTACTCTAATTCATCCATGGTTTCAGTTACTCAGCGTGCAGGTAAGCATAAGAAATTAGTACCATGAATATTTGAAAAGTTTCGCATAAGCAAGGACGATTAATACCATAAGTATTTGTCTTTGACTTATATGATTATCCGCCATTAAATTTAGTGTGATGGGAGGCCACAATTGAGAGAACGATCTCTTCAAGCAGATGTCGAGAAGTGAAGTCGTAAGGAAAAGATTCTTAGATGAGAAGGAAGGAAGAAAGAAAAAGTTGCATTCGAGTTAAAAAAAACTTCAATAGCGAAATATAAATAAAAATAAATAATAAATAATATTTTTACTGTTAATAATAGTCGTACTGTTTTTGGTGATCAATTAAGAATATTTGTATTGTATTGTATTGTATTGTATAGAACAGGAATGGCATTATCAGCGCCAAGTGCCCATACGTCGTAGCAGGTGGCGCTGGGGTCGTTACATCACGATATTTTTTCTTTGTGTTCCTAATCCAATTTTATTGTGAAAAAAATAAATAAAAGGGAAATCGGTCTACAGTCGCCTATTTTTGTTAAATTTAAAAAAACAATGTGAGAAGAATAGCTAAGTAATTTTAAAATTCATACCGCCGCAGCATTCAGCGCGTTCTGCACCATATGTTGCCAAGCTGAAATTCAATTGAACATGTAGTTTTCTTGGCACGGATTCTGATTTGACGCCCGCAGTGTGTACCGGAGATACAGTCTTCCGTACAAATACGATACCTTATTAGCTAGCTAAATGATCAAAGATAAATGAATATGTGAAGAGATTGAAAATCTGTAAAATTTAATTCTCGTCTATTTTTAATTTTTAACCAACTTAATGTAAAGCGGGTAATTAGATTCACTAATCTGTAAAAGTTATTTTTATTTTTCATAATTATTCTTGAAAATCATAAAGGTATACTAAGAAGTAACTAAAAGAATTTCCTTGCTCACCCGCGACCTTATGATAGCCAAGCCTATGCAAAATAGATAAGTACTTATATTCTTTTAGTTCATTGATATGGACCTCTGTCTACCTATCTATGGCTGGCAGCTATCTCTATCAACGAATTGCCATCGGAAATCAACGAGGGAATGTTGCTAGCCTGTTGGGCACCCTGCCATGTGTATTAAGTTTTCAAGTCGGTTTTTAGGGTTCCGTACCCAAAGAGTAAAAACGGGACCCTATTACCACTTTTACTATGCTATATTACTAAGATTTCGCTGTCCGTCCGTCTGTCACCAGGTTGTATCTTTTTTGCTAATGTCTAATATCGTATAGATTATCGTACGGAACACTTCGGTTTACGTACTTAATATTAGGCGAATTACACCGGTTCAGTACGTACGTAGACGATATTATTTTTTGTATTTAAATTTTTACTAAAGTGTGATTTTATTATGTGCGTGTTGTAGCAGTAGATGATTTCGCATTTATGTAAATGTTTACAAATCAAGCGATAAACAATATGAAAATATTTACAAAGCAAGTACCTACAGTCAAGGGCAAAAATATACACTTTACTACACTTTAGTAGGTAGGTACCTTGTCTATTTTCTTCATATTTGAACCGCCATATAGGAACTGTCGCAGTGGTTAAAGTGACAAGGTACTAAAGTGTATACATACATATTTTTGCCCTTGACTGTCCACAAACATATTTACTACAATTTGCCGAAGCATTTTTCCCTTTTGCTCCTTATTCTGATTCTTTATAACCGTTCTAGAGGTGTTGATACCCGGAACACGGTCATATTTTATCCTCCAAATCCCTACCATATTAACATAAATATCACTAGTATGTTACCAAGCTTACGATAAGACAAGGACGAAGGTTTGCATGACAATAGAAGGAGAAATATTTATGGGACATTGTCTTGGTAATTTATAGTATCTATGATCAGGATGGTTTCAGGCAACATGTAAATAAACCTTGTTCATAAAAGTGAAAAGTTATGAACCTGTTACAACCAAATGTATGTTCTGTTTGTGTCTGGCAACAACAACGCCAATAAACTTACAAACATATAAACACTGCCATTTATAATATGAAAGCTTGTAAAAATGAAATGAATGCAAAAAATCGCGTATGAATTCGCCGCTAGACGCGCTAGTGTAGCGTGAGGTCTCCGAAATGTCGAATTTCATAGTTTTTCAGTGAGTCACGCGGGTTTATTTATAATTAGAATAAAATATTGTGAAAATTTTGCATTACTTGAAATTAATTATGGCAATTATGCATTAGGTACGGGGCAACGAATATCTGTGTTTCGAGACAGTTTTGCGTTTCGGAAACTTTTGTCCTCCGATTTTTACTTTTTTTAACACTGTGCTCAATATTTTATGGTACGGTTTTAAGGTGTATTAAATATGATTTAAACTAAACTTTGTTTTCACGCCCGTAATAACAGACTTTGAAACCCACACTTAAAAACCTCACGCAGTAGTGGCGCCATCTAGAAATACAAAAAACGATAGCCCTCATTGACTCCTATATTATTATTCACTAATGTTTACATTTTCACTGTATTTTCAGTATCATTTTCGGCCCCAATAGGGACACAAAAACAGCAGCTGGTAAAAGAGAAGGTAAGAAAGAAGTTTAAAGAGAAAAGATATGGGGTCATTACAGCTTTATTAACTCTATTCAAATGGGATGAGAAATTTTTCTACTTCATACACTTTAATTAAATTCCGTGAAAGAGAGGTTTTAATAGAAAGAGAGGAGATACTGAGGGCCTGGAAAAGACAGGTGTAATACTATATTGAGGGGCTAAAGAGATATTAATTCGAGGTGATTAGTCGCCCGAGTTTCAGCGAGAGGGGCTAAGAAAGTCCGAGGGTGTTTATGAGTTTTAGACTTGAGGTGAAATTGATACTTTTCGATTTTATTGCAAGAAAATATAAATATTAGCGTGTGTCATGGAATTTGGAATACCAGTTGTATTCTGATCTCATATTCATTTTCAGCTTCAACTTTTATGTACAATTATCAAAAAAAACCTCCGGTTTCGTAGCTTTATAAACTTTTTATTCTGTCTACTCCCAAATTACTCACAGATCCAACAAACCATGAACAATCATGTGAGGAAATTAAAAATTTAAGGTTACGTTACCTAAGTGGCGCCACCGTCTTTGCAGGGGACATATGAAATACTACGTCAGAAAATGCTCCACAGACAATCACTTTTTTTCTTCTGTTAACTAGAATAAGTTTTTCAGCTGCAATATTGCGACACACTTTTTATAATTGGCTTTTACTACTTCTTACACGATAAGAGAGAGTTCATAACTTTAAATAAAAAGTCTGGAACTAAATTTAAAACGCTTTCTTACTACCAGCGCTTTAACACGAACTTTCCACATTTTCTTTGTCATAAACTGCAATACTTTCGTTTCTGTTTTATTTTTTTCACATTGTGTTTTTATACAGTTTAAGCATGCAGGTTTACTCTTATTCCAAGATTTCTTTACACAGTGTGCTTATTGTAGTGCATAAGGGAGCCATCATTTGGTAAAAAATAGTCCAGAGTCAGAATCATCTATTACCTGGAATACCGTTTTTTGAAATTATTCACAAGTTTTTCAGATAGACTTTTGCTGTTAGGTTTAGATTGCGTTGACAGCTTACTGAAAAGAATTATTCACATGTGTGTCTCACTGAAACAAATTAAGTAAATGTGAAAGAAATAACTTGCCAAAATTGCCTCAAGTTTAATCAGACGAAACATATTCAACACTTTCCTGCACTGCGGATTACAGTTTGTACCGTACTATAACATCGTCAACATAAACTTAGGTCTAATCATACATATTCATAAAGCGTACTGATACTAAAGTTACATGGCCACGATAAAAAGTTCAGGCTTGACATGAACTAGAGACATTGCCAATTCCCAGGGCTTATAACTAATTCGAAGGATATCAAGATGTCCGTAAGCCATGCTATGCTAGGGTCTACTTACATTGTGGTATTTGCTTGACTTATAATTTTTACCTGACTGCCAAGGAGGGTTATGGTTTTCATACTTGCACCTACATAATGTCTATTTTTGGCATGTTCTACTGGTCACAATTTTGAATGGGCCCCGTCTGTTATACTCCAACTTATAAAGACGAATTTTTTCAATAGGTACCATTTCTGTGAGTAAAATCTCAAATCTTGCTAATATTATAAATGCGAATGTTTGTATAGATGGATTTTTAGATGTTTGTTATTCTTTCACGTAAAAACTACTGATAGGATTTGCATTAAATTTGCATATAGGTCATATATACCCTGGATTAACGTATAGGCTACCTTTAAACCCAAAAGAGTGTATGGTTCCTGTGGTAACAGAAAAGTTTTAAACTACATACTAATTCTATGCGAGCGAAGCCGCGGGCAAAAGCTAGAAACTAATAATAAGTCAAATTTAAACATTTTTCGCCGAAAAGACTTAAAAAACCATAATGAATATTTATTTTCTTAGCTCGATCTGCATTTAACTAAAATTAAAATATTTTGCTTTTAAACAAGGATCGAGGGTGCTGTCCAAGAACCACAGTACAAGTAATATAGTTGTTACTTTTTTTTTTTTCACAACAATATTTACAATAACAACAATATCACAACATTTAACTATGGAAAAAACACAATACAATATTAAATACTAACCTAACACAATAAACACTAACCTAACACAATAAACACTAACCTAGTCAAATAATTGTTGTTACTTCTTACTTACCGTAACCTTTTTCAGACCAAAATCTACGACTTTTTTGTATGAAAATTGAAAATATTTGTAGTGAAGGCATTTAGGCATTACTAACGCGAGTGGAGCCACGGGTTAAAGCTGTTGTACCTACATAGCTGGTATGCACCTAAAAATACTGCGATATTTTTCACCTCTTGCGACATTTAGCTTAGATCAAATACCCTATTTTCTTTTGCGAGCCAGAAACGTTTAGTTTACATTATTCAGACGCCTCAAGGGTAGGGTGCGCGGTCGCAATATAAAGGCTTACATAAAGGCCTTGGTGGAACATTTTATAGGTTATCTTTGTACAGGTACCTTACTTACAGGGGCTACAAGGTAAGTAGGTAATTGCAAGAATTTAGATTCGGTTCTATAAAGGCCAACACCAAATCTTACTGTTGAATAATATTCGTGTAGGAATTTCACTAAATTACGTTAACAATTACATTTTGCATACACTTTTTAACAGGCGCGAATTTTATATTCAAAAGACGATAACTTTTTTTTACTATCCGATTTCAATGAAACAAAGCCTAAATTTTGCACCAATCTAAGTTTCATCTACATCTGAAAACCGCAAAATATCTATAAGCAACTTATCTCGAACTTATGTTTATTTATTCTGGTTCGCACATCATCAATTTAGTACCACGTAATTTTGAAGTGGGTACATCAAGGACTGGATCTTCACCAAGGTTGTTTCATTGCTTATTTAAATTTGCTTCCATTTCTTATATTTACCTACTCACTTCTGACGTATTCATATATTTATAGAGTTCTAGTCCTTAAATTATACGCCCTCGTCCCGCACTCGGCTAAAAAGGCATCAAATAATTTAAGGACTCAGATTCTTTTATTAGAAGAATGGCAATGAAAATGTGCCGTCTTTGTTCGAAATTGAAAGCTTTTCTTTGTACTTTTAGAAGCTTCTTATTAGAAGTCTTTTATAAACAAACTGCTTTACAAAAGTGGCGACAAAAATGTGCGTGACTGAAACTTATTAACTTTGCCTAAAACAAAAAAAAAGTAAGATAAGTACGTAAGTTTGTGTTGTAATTTGATTTTTAGCTTTTGGATTCGATTTGTGGCATTCGAACATGGCGGATGTAGACCATGTCTAATTTTGGTGTTTCTGCTTCTTTGGCTAGTTGAAGTATAATTTTGATAGTGTTTTATACGGCGATTAACCTTAACAGTGAACAGTGATCACAAAATTCGATATTGCTCTCGTGTCTGACATTTTTTAATGCGCAAGTTGTCTCCGCGTGGTTTTTGGAATTTTGCTATCAAGTTGCAAAAACTACAATCACCGTACTACGTGAAGAAGAATATATTTATCTTTATATAACTGACATTGGCCCAAGCCTTAAAGGCCGCCATTGAGGAGAATAAATAAATTTGATTTTTATGAACTCTGGCTTGACTTTTACTTGCATTATCCCACTGTTTTTCCGTATGTCAGAACTTTTTGCTATTATAACTATAGTTTGAGAACCTGACTGCAATGCTCAAGGTCCCGGATTGAATCCCTGCACGGGTTTTTGCTCTCAAGTTTTTGGCATTCAAATGTGTGTATTTATTCAGTGCAAAGAACAAGAACACAACAGTTACGTTCTCTGTTTGTAGTATAGGCAGTTTTCGCTACAAAACCGACAAACGGTCGCTTCTACCAAGTGAGTTTAAGTTGTTTATTTATTAATGACTAGCTTTTGCCCGCGGCTCCGCCCGCGTGGTATTCGGTTATCGCGCGCTGTTCTCTCGGGAACTGCGCATTTTTCCAGGATAAAAAGTAGCCTATGTCACTCTCTCTCGGGCCCATAAACTATCTCTATGCCAAAAAACACGTCGATCCTTCGCTCCGTTACGGAGTGAAAGACGGACAAACACACAAACACACTTTCGCATTTATAATATTAGTATGGATTTACTGAAATCCCTCATATCTCATTCCGAGAGGAGGCCTGTGCCCAGCAGTGGGACGTATATAGGCTGAGATGATGATGATGATGATGACTGAAATCCCTTAGACCGGAAATCACATCTGAAGCTTTAAAAGATCAAGCAATAATCAATAATTAGGGGCTACTGCATTAAAACACTTCAGTGGGTACCTAATGCAATGATGAACCCATAGTATGCCTATACTTTTCGATGTAGTACAAACGAACAATATCAATACCAGCATTTGATATTAAGATATTATACTTCCATGAGCCTTGCAATAAGCCTGCGACCTTGTGTCCCCTTATTACAAATTTGAATCGTGCAGACATGAAAATCCAATTTATTGTTGCCAATATGTTTATATTGGTGTTGTTAGGTCTATGGAAACCGCTCATTTCCTCTTGTCGGCATTTTACGTTATATTGTGTAAATAAAATTATTAGCATTTAAGACAGTGCACATTAACCGTCACAGTGCATCGGTGTATCAATTGTAATCAATTATCAATATATATCAAATAATTACTTTGGTAATCTGTTGGTTATCAGTTCAACTATCATCTGAGACTAGTATGTCACTACATTGTCCGATACAGGTATTCATCATCATCATCATCATCATGTCAGCCGGAAGACGTCCACTGCTGGACATAGGCCTCCCCCAATACTCTCCACTCAGACCGGTCTTGTGCTTTTCGCATCCACCGCGATCCCACGATCTTAGCCAGCTCGTCGCTCCATCTTCTTGGAGGCCTACCGACAGCTCAGGTACAGGTATTGTCTCTCTAATATTATAAAAGCGAGATGTCACAATATGACGCGCAAAACACGGCTTTTAAGCCCAGCCTACTATGACATATTTCTAACGCAGTTACCTACAATTCCTGACTCATTGTATATTCGTAGGTTTGCTATTTCTTTGCGCTGAAATGGCTTTACAAAATTCTTACGTTCTCAATAATAATTTAAAAAAATATATATTGACTCACTATGCTTCTATTTTTAGTATAAAAATGTTCGAATGTTGTAGAAAATCATCACACATTATTTCGTTAGATTTATTAAGGCCACTCCATACAATAAAGAGTTCTTAGCGAACTGGCGGAATTCCAAACTTTGCTGTTCAAGGTTGTATAAACGATTTCTATAAATTTATCCACTGAACCCATAAACATATTATAAACAAAATGTTACAATGTTTTAGTCATATCAACTCTCAAAACATTTATGGGCTCCGTCCATAAAAGTGACGTGTTGATTGTAAACAAATTAATTCAGATTTGCGTAAATTTATCATGGAATAATTTTACAGCCGATTTATGCTCTAAAATAATGGTATTGCCTTTAAAATACACGTTTTTTTAGCTTCGACAGTACTTTTATTTTTTCACATCATACCATAACATAACCTTCAGTTTACTCTGCCGTAATCGGGTAAAAATAATGTGTCTACAAAAAGCTTTGACCAAGTTATTCAATTCGATAAACACGAGCGCTGGAGCAATAAATCGCTAGAAAATATTTCAATATCACTAATAAATTCTAAAACTGTATTTCCAATAGATAATTAAAAACGCGTCTGAATTAAAAGCTGTCAGAGAAATTCTCAGAACGTCTGCAGTTGGAGAACTAAAGGAATTAAATTTTCCAATGAACTCGGATTGCTGCGAAGCGCAAAGCACTTTTATAGTTTGAATGCATCTGACAAAGTTGCATTCACTCGATGTATTTCATTTTCAAAGGACCGTTTAATGCCACATAATAACTAATAGTAAGTACTACTGCGATCTTTAAGAGCAGTTTAAAACAATAGGTATTTGAATGATTATGTTTGCAATGTTTGAATAATTTAATTCATCATCGTTTCAAATTAACTGTACGTACAGTCAGCATCGAAAGTAGCGGATCAGTTTTGTACTCTGTCGCATTGACAGATTGACAATCTTGCATGACGCTCAGTACGTGGCTGTAAAACGACAAAGTACGAAAGCGTATAGCTACTTTTGATGCTGACTCTACCTACTTTGTGAAGCCAATCGGCTCACTCAGCATTTTGACCAATCATAAACGTTAAACAAATGTCGAATTTGTCAAACTGACCTCACGATACACCGCCAACTTGCCTGTCATAGAAATTCTCATCATGCAATATAGGGAATATTACGCAAAATTCTGCGCAGAGAGTGACACTAGCACAACCCGTAAACAAAAACAAATCGCCATGACAACGTCAGTTCTCTTTATAGTTTGTGGCCAATGACGAAACGTAAAAACAAATATGAAAATAGAACAAGATTCAATAGAGTCGTAATACTTAAAATTATGATTATCTAAACCGGATGCTATCGTAATTTACCATGTGACTTTTTTTAGTTGCCTATTTGCCATAGTGTTGTCAAATTGGCATTCTTGAAACAGTTTTGTGACGGTTGAAATGTGCTGAAATTAAATAACATAAACGATGAATTGAAAAATATAATTAAATAATACTGTACATAACACGACTCTACTAATCTTGTTCTATTACCGCTTTGCGATTGTTTTACGATGATCTGTCCGGACTATGTTTATTGGTAACAAAATCCATATCCATACTAATATTATAAATGCGAAAGTGTGTTTGTGTGTTGGTATGTTTGTGTGTTTGTATGTTTGTATGTTTGTCCCTCTTTCACGCCGTAACGGAGCGACGGATCGACGTGATTTTTGGCATAAAGATAGTTTATGGGCCCGAGAGTGACATAGGCTACTTTTTATCCCGGAAAAATGCACAGTTCCCGAGGGAACAGCGCGCGATAACCGAATACCACGCGAGCGGAGCCGCGGGCAAAAGCTAGTAACATGATATTTACATCAACAGTAACGGTAGAGCTACATTTCCAAAAAAAAATATTGAAGTTATACGACATTATGACATCTACCTCGTTGAGTTTCTTGCCGGATTCTTCTCAACAGAGGTTTTTCCGAACCGGTAGTAGATTTTTTTTTTAAATTCATAAGTGCTTGTTGCCTAAATTGAATAAAGATATTTTGACTTTGACTTTGACTACGTACATTCAAAAAACAGTTTACGGTTTGTGCTAGTGCTGCATTCTGGCGGCAGAACACTGCAGTAATATTCCCTATTTGTCCTTTAACTTTCCGCCAAAGTGCAACAGTCGGCTAATAGGGTGTGACTTCGATAACAGAACGAGGTGACTATCGATTCTGTGACTCTACGGCTTCCACAATGGTCATTGGACGGTTTGAACCCTTCAAAATGCCGGTAGACCATGATCCCATTAGCTTATTCCCGAGAATTTGTCCCGGAGAAAAATTTAAAATGCCTGACTCCCAATTTCGTGGGAACTTCGAAAAATCCCTACGTATCGGTACGGTACATTAGATCCTAAAAGAATATGCCTTACAAATTGAAAACTTTGTAGGATCTACAGAGCCTACTAGAGGCCTGTGCCCAGTTGTGAGACGTATATAGACTAGGATCTAGGATGATTGATAGGCCAAAATTAGATTAATTCGTTTGAAATCAATAATTATTAGGTATATCCTGAAACCTACATTGATATTCCTGTATAAGAATTTATCGTCTAATTATTGATTTACAATACACTGGTAGGGTAGTCACGCTTTTAAAAATCGATCAATGGAGGATTTACAGTCAACTACAAAGATATCGAAAAGGCAAAGCCATAATGGATACTTTTGTAGTTGTGGATAGTAGTGGATATCCATTTATCAACCAAAGTAAAAATGCTGTTAGAAAAATATGTACCTAAAGGATCGTTCACCAAACTGTCTAACAAACCCAAACGTCTACCGTATATAATGGTCCAAGTTCATTTTACAACACTTTTATGTGTCCTACTGCTGGACACGGTCTCAACGTGCATAAGAAAAAATATCACAAATACAGCAAATAAACAAACAAAATAGTTCAAGGACTTCGTGAAATCTCACGCACAGTATGCGCAAGCGGCGATCTCAAACCGCGAAACTGCGGTCAGTGTGACCTAAGGTGTCACCGACACCAACTGCAGCACGGCGCACAGTTTGGGAGCCCCTGTGATAATCCATTCTATCTTTATCGGACGACTCTATCTAATTGGATATCTGCAAAAGTTTCATCTAGTTAAAACTGTGAGCTCTTGAAGCGACTGTTGGGAGATTATTCTTGAATTGTTCATTGGCGAAAACTATTGAATAGAACGGTTTGAATGAAATTTAAAGAGTGTCTATTACAAAAAAAAACAAATTCAAACGGGATACGATTAAGCATTTTGAGATACTTATCTCAATGGAAAAAGGAACCTTTTCGAGATCACTACGCACTTGCCTGCCTGTCAAAACCCTGTTTTTTAGGAACGTGTGGAGATTATTAACTGGACAGCTATGTAAATGTTTTTGGAACTTTTTTAATTGTGGTTATCAAATGCTTCCATACATTGATCAATGTTAAAAAGTCGATTGCGTCAAAGGCGTGACAATACTTTGGAGTCAAAAGTTCCGATGAAAAACCATTGCAGAGGCGTTTAGTCAAAGTAACCGAATAAATTACTGTTGAAACCTCTTTATACTGGCCATCAGATATTGTGTTTTGCTTGACATTGATTTAAATTTGTTGATAGACTTCAGTACAAATTTGGTTCTGAGAATATTTGTTTTATTATGGTAGCAGAGCGTGGTTACGATCCACGGACCTCTAAAATATTTGTAAAATTCCCATAACCTAATAAAACAAATATTCTCAGAACCAAATTTGTACTGAAGTCTATCAACAAATTTAAATCAATGTCAAGCAAAACACAATATCTGATGGCCAGTATAAAGAGGTTTCAACAATTACCTTCTAAAATATCCCGGAAGAATTTGAGGACATCCTGTAGAAGTTGCTGAGCTAAAAATATTTATAGATGTTAATGTTATATTATATTTCATTTATTTATTGTTATTTTTGCCATTATTACATAATCTTAGTAAAATTCTAGTCGCTTGACCTCATAGTACAAGTAAAAGAAAACACTCTTAAAATAGAAAATAAAAATATTGTAAAATTCAAACTATGAAGCGATGTTTCCAGTAAAATATTTTTTAAAGTATTTTAAATTTTTTCTATCTACTCGTAAGTAGGTATTAAAATAGAAGACAGTATACGTACCTACTCTTATATAATATTGAAAAACCTTTCTTCTTTAAAAAGTTGGTTAAAATACCCTATTGTAACGCACCCGTTCGTATCCTTCGCTGCGAAAGAGAAACAAACAAAAACGTCTAAAGACCGTCCAAGTACACAGGGTGTTGTTTTGGTCAACAACTCCCGTCAAAGCGGTCACACACTTTTTTTCCTATCCAAATAAATAAGACGTTTTCGACTCCTTTAATATTATTACCGTGATAAAGATCTACTACCATGACATAAGAGCTTCGTTGGTAACTGAACTAGACATAATATAAAATACTATAACAGTCATTACGTTAAGTGGGTGTTATTGGACGAGCATTGATCGGCTCTCGGCGCGTCTTTTATATTCCCCGTGAAGGTTTTGTGATCTAATTTAGTCGTTTTAGGACAAAGTAATAACTTCAGTTTATGTTCGTTATTGTATTTATTAAATTTTACGGCCGGTTTTTCTATTGCCGGCATTTTATTGCCTTCTGGGTATTTACTGTATCCACTTGTGTTAGGTATTTATATATACTACTCATAGAACATTAATTTTCGAAGCGAAGAAATTCTTTAGCAATGGGCAACGTGATGGGGGTTTTGTGCATGTACTTTAGACATATTGTAGACAAAATTATAACATATACCGAAATTACCGAGATTTATCTTCCGATATTTTGACATAAGATGCGTTGCGTGGAACTCGGGAGCACATTAATATAAATTACAGGTTCTATTATATCTAATGTAATAAATCAGTAAATACATATACGCCCAAAAAATAAATAAATTTGCTTCTGTTCAAGGTACAACTCGCAACATGTTAGCCGACATTTTATAACTTGAAATAAGAACAAGGTGTGTATCGATTGAAAAGAATCAAGATGTGTCTTGTGACGAATTGATTACCGATATTACAGTGCACAACGGTATTTGATGCAATCAAATTGAATAGATCTTTAGCCCTCGCTGTTCATTTCCGTTTTCTTGTGGTCGTTGACCGAAATATGTCCAATCAAAATTACGACGAGGCCCAGCGAGTAAATTATAGCATACTGTATATAGCGTTGCGACACCCGTGTACAGTCGAGTATAAATGTTACTGCCAAACAATTTTTTTTTTCTATTTTTTTTTTGAGGCTTACATTACAAAGAAACAATACATTAGAAAGAAACGTACGTGAATAATAAAAACAATAAATGCTACTTACTCTATAATATAAAAATGCTACTTACTCTATAAATTATTCCTAAATGGTGAACATAACACATATATGGTGGTTTCTTGAAGCAAGAAGCGAAACTTTATTTAATTAATTTTATTTAATTTTAATCTATTAATTTTTTTCTACATGACAAATTCTTTAGATGAAAGTAATCAAAATATATACATATTTACAAATTTGTGCAAATTCTTACGTACAAATGTTTATTGTAGGGGTATTAAGAAAAAAAAATCTGTTAACTACTTAGAAGTCACCCTTTATACCAAAAAAATGTCTCTTATATAAATTTAAATTGCAGAAGTAGGTAGCAGCTTCCATCGAATATTAAAGTTAGTTTACAAATGTTCAAATAACTACGAGTAAGTTATAACTTTTTATGTTTCACAGCTCCAATGCGATCGCAGTATTACATTTTCTTTTTTACCTTACGGTTATTTTTCTTACACTCGTTTGTCACAGTCAACCGATCCCCACGTAAGGTGACTCCATACAATTAGAAGCTTATTTACTGCGCCCAATACGGCAGAACCGCATCATTCAATCAGTCGCCTTTACCCCATTAAGTTCACTTTACTGATAAGGGTTACGGCACTTGTGACATCGACATGTTCTTGATGCTCTTTTGTCAATGCGTGTGGTCTGTCATGCGTACACGCATTGAATTTGATGATTTTTGAAATACTTATAGTTGTAAAATTAAATGTTATACATATGTAGAGCGTCAATTAGTACTCGTACGGCTGTCTTTTGTTTTGTATACATGCTGACAAACGTGGCAATATTTTTAGCCGTAAGTCATAGGTATAGTTAGGATACTACGTTTTACAATATTTTATGCACTCTTTAATAAGGCAAGGCACCAACTAACCCAATTTCCGCTTTAAGAGCATTTCTGTATAACCCGAGTTTCTCGGTAACAAGATTCCACATTTCTACTTCATTCTCCATGAATTTACTCAAGATCGGTTGACAACAACTTTTTCCCGAGACTGATCCGTATTTTATACTTCCATACAAAAGGTATTGTTGGATTTCCTATTGAAGATAATATAACGTTGAACGATTTTCATCGCCTCGCCGCGTCGTGACTTTTATTTTTATTGGATTTTGCGTAACAATAGAAAACGATGGGATTAAATATCTCGCGTGATTTTACTTGATCTCATAAGCTTCATAGGCTTGCGTTTGGCCACAATCACGCCTGGTGGAAAGCGAGGATGAGGCCTACGATGGAGCACGCTTGCCTAGTAGTAGTAGTGCAATACGGAAATGAAATTTATAGAGTAATTTTATGATGAATATTTATTTCATAACAGAAAACCACAGAGTTATAATACATACACAAAATTAAAAAAAAGATACAACTACTATCCTACTTACTATTTACAAATTGTAATTTGTAAGAATTCCGATGAGAATTTAGTAAAACCCAGAATTTCACTTCAAACTAACACACCTAATGGATTACGCTAATCGGTTCAATATATAATATATCGATAATCGATTTTTATCGGAATCGATATTTGTAACAAGTGATGGGAAAAGGCGGTTTTAACGTCTCTTAAATATTTACTAAGAATAATTACTTTCAATAAATATAAGAAGTAGAACTATCTCCATCCAACATTTTTTGTTTAAACGAGACGGTTATATTTTTGTTCTAGCCATCCCAACTACTTGAACGAATAATATATTCTCGAATTTTTAATTTTGTATTTTTACTACGTTATCAATATTGACAATGGTAATTCGGACAGTGATATGGATATGTTTTACATCCACCAAAGGACACTCTTTAACAACAAGAACATGATCATAAAATGTAACTGATACTCCTCATGCCATTAACTTCTTTGATATAGATTTTATAGCACTGAGAATAACATAGCATCCTTCCAGTGCATCATCCCAATCTTGTGCCATTTTACAGCTCTTAACAGGATCTCAACAAATTTTATAGCAAATTTTGAAGACTTGTCTGATTTTATACCACATGCCGCATTATCTAACGTGCGGGTGCTCGCAATCGCATTCACCGTCTCTTTCTACCCTCATCCTATGCCGTGTGAGAGACAGAAGTGGTTAAAAATGGTTACTTTGTACATTTGTAACTACGTAGAATACAACTAAAATGTGTACTTGGAACAGAAAATCAATCCCAGTTTCTCGCCATTTCGGAACTCCTGATACATATTATGCTCTTCAACAAAGCATTTTATAATGCAAATAAGTAAAATCATAGTACTGCAAAATTGTATCTTAATCTCAAACTGATAAAACGAGGGGAAAGTCTGCGACAGTAAATAAAGACAAAAGGTTCTCTATTAGTATTATTTTGGAGACTGATGATAAAAAGAGCCAGAACATGAATACAATTATTGTATTTCGCTTTCTGATAAATGGTAGCTTTACCAATAGTAGTAGTTATGCCTAATGAATCGTAAAAATTTGGCTCGAAATCTCTTGGCAGTGGTCAAAAAGCACATGATTGGGCATGAACTATATATCTACAAGTTAGAAACGTTAGACTATGATGACTTGCGATTTGCAATTATCCGGATACCGATAGATAATCTGCTTCATAAATATTAATATTCACGAGCAACCACAAATAAGTAAAAATAAAAATTTGCAATCACATTTTGCAAAAACTATTCCGTTTAAAATTACAAGCATCAGAAATGTTTCTGAGTACTACTCAGAAACATTTCCTTTCCAAAAACAGACGACAGATTACTTCATAAATCTTACTAACAATTTGAAGAAACTGATAAAAAAAACAATTTAACAATTTTAATCACCCTTTCCTCTGTACCGGCGCACAGCGGAGACAACGGAGTTTCCCAAAGGCAAGCTAACTCAGTCACGATGATTAACGAGCCCATCTTAAGCGTTGATCTTAAAACGCGTTTTAAGCGCATTAATAACTCAATCTTGGAACCTTTGTTTCAAGTATTCCGTTGTTAACGTTTAACTATAGCCATTAAATTTTATAGTGGCGTCATTGCGTTTAACGAATTGGTTGAGTTGAGTGAGAGTAATTGTTTGTGTGATGCTGATATTAATGGTTTCGTGTTTACTTACAAAATCTGTTGAAAAAAATTTATTATATTATTAATATTATCTCATCTAATGTTCACATTCTTCTTCTTTTAAATTTTAAAAATATCGGCTAGCTCAATTTTGCTAGTCTTTCTATATAAAGTTAACTTTATATTCGAGGAAGAAGTTTCTTTACCACTCCATGGTTCATTATCATTATCACTTGTAGGGCTTTAAAACATCAGAGGTTATTTTCACTAACATATCAATGTAACAATCATCTTTATTGCTTCATTCAGATCTGGAACATTAAAAATGTATGACGTTAAAAATTGTAAAAAAGCACTATCTTATTGTACTACATTATTACAATCAATGTCAACTAAAATATTTGCTGCTGGTACTTCCAGGCCAAAAGGTTTTCTAGTTGCATTTCCTACATCATAATCATCCTAATCAACAACCTGTAGCAATCCACTGCTGAACACCTGAATACATCAGCAAGGTATCAGCTCTTTACTACACCGTCAGTTGGGCTACCAAATGACTAATGTCAAAAGCTGTCAATAGCCAGAGCCTGGGTCGTCACACCGGCTTCCGCTGCCGATGACCCAATTCCCTTGATTCCTGTTGCGACACGCTTTGTAATTAAAACGTCAGGCGTGACGGTGAGTTTGGAGGCGATACGGGTTCTGTACATACTTTTAATTATGAGGCAGTTTAGTTAAACAACAACAACTATTATTATAGGGTAACTTCCCACGGGTTACACCTAGCTCTGTTTACTGTCATAATTATCTAAAACCTTTGCGCTAAGTCCTTACTGCTACCAGAAGTGCTGCTGCTGCATAATACAAATACATTTTTATACTTGTACCTGTTAACCCATATTCATTTGGGTTAATAACAGATATATTTCTGTTAGTAACCCTAACCGTCCGTTCACTGCCTGCATTACTCCTCACGCTATATAAAGATATATAGTACATATGAATGTATTGAGAATGGTGGTATCTTTATATTAAAAATCTCTAACATTTCTCAGTACTTTCTGTAGAGCTTTTTAGAATAAGAATACCTACTTTACTTTGACCTACAGCCATTATACCAACCGTTGCTTTGTAGTCGCACGTTTGAAATTGGTTCGTTCGCCCGTTTACACGTTCGGTCGCAAATCTCAAGTTTGAGTCGTGTCGTAAATAGCTGTGAAGTAAACTTCAACCTTTGAAACTGTTGAATCCGTATGAGAAGCATGAAGTTGTCTTTCTTTTATGATGTGAACTGCCTACGGAACCCTAAAAAGGTCGAAAATTGCCTCGCCAACGTAATTAATTAAGCTGCTTTGGACATCGCTGTAATCAATTTAATGACCGAAATGTTTCATTCTGGGAAAGCGTTGTTTTTCTGTTGTGATGGCTATTGAATAGAAACTTTGAATTGATGGCCAAAGTTGTAAGTATTCAGAGTTTTTGCTCAAGTTAGGGAGTTAGGCTAAGTCTGAATTCGCAAAATGACGGTAAAAGTGATATAATTGGGGTTTAATGTAATTAACAATCCTCGGTGGTTATCGTTACATTTTAGTTAACTATACGACATTAAACAGTAGAAATTAAATTAAGTGTAACTGTCACATTTACGACGTAATGTCGTAATGTATAGATAAATTACTGAAAGCGTGGAATTACATATGTAGTGGTATTGTGTGTTTATAGGCATTGGACAGAGAGGTCTCTATATTGTTGTCTCTCTCTCACTAAAGTGGAATGCTTATAAACACACAATACCACTACATATGCTATTCCACTTGATTATGGCAACAATTTCGTATCTATGATAAATTTCCTTTTTTTTTTCAGTTTTCGCCTGTTTTACGTTGTATTTTTGGTGCTCATCTGCTTTAAAAACTAGAGAAACAAATAAAAAAACCACATACGGTACCACAGACAGACAGACACACATAGCGGTCAAACTTATAACACCCCTCTTTTGCGTCGGTGGTTAAAAAAACAAACTAAAATCAAGTTGTTTGAGACATGTTATTGCGATTGCGTGACACTACAGGTTAAACGTGTATTAACTAACGCAAACAAAAGCACGCACTTCACAGCGGGCACACATAACCCCGCAATCACCGTTAATAATCATGTAAACCACGGGCTGTTAAAAGCTTATCTACATTACCGAAATGAGGAAATAACCAAAACATGAGATCTAAAATGGGCGGGAAGCGCAACGGAGATATTTGTACGAAGAATGTCGGACACGCGAGCTCGTAAACTACGGGAACGCCCCGTACACACGGCGGTGAATCACGGGCGGTCGCGATGCGTTTTTTTGTTTCTTTTCTGTAAGTGGCTTTTGTTTTGACGCCTGATACTGTATGAGAACGTTTTTTACTGACGATGTTTATTTTTGAATCATCATCATGCCAGCCGAAAGACGTCCACTGCTGGACATAGGCCCCCAAGGCTCTCCACTCAGACCGGTCTTGTGCTTTTCGCATTCACCGCGATTCTGCGATCTTAACCAGGTCGTCGCTACATCTTATTTTTGAATGCAGTTTGTTATTTGCTTACGATACGAAAATTCCCAAAAAATATATATTTATTTTATTTATCTTAGCTCAGTAATAAGGGTTCTATGATACATTATGGGCCAGATATTTTTTACATTCTCTTTCATTTTCACTGTTTACTAGCGTGCCCGATGCAATAATAATACATACTTACTTATGTTTGCTATAATTTCACCCAAGATCTTTCTTTCCCAGAAACAAAATAGAATCAGACAGAAGTGGTTCAATTTGTGTTAAAACGACGCTACTGTCAGCCAAGAGTGCCAAGGTGATAAATAAATAACAGAGGGTGCACATCATTTCACGCTCATCCGCTTAGCTCCTTTCGCTGTTATGTAACGGCACTAACAGTACTGGTTACTGACGCTTTGTTTAACAATACATTCAAATTTCAAATGCTGTAACCAAAAATCGCAGCGTCCCCGCTTTCTTTACAGCGTCGAGTGTTTCCACACTTTTAGATAGAATGCATTTTATATCAGTTACACTTGTACACAGTCCATAATAATGTTCCGACTAATAATAGACGGTGCTTAAAGTAAATATAGCTTACTTAACTTTTTGGGTTACATGCTCGCCGATAAAAGACGAAGATCGGTTCGATGTTTAAACAAGTGGTTGGTAGTTTCAAATTGTTCGTGAAAGATCTCAAATCCATAGATTTTATAATGCTTTCTGCATCTTGTCTAATATTTAAGTTGATATCAAAGAAAGTGCGCTACGTTGATTTTGTGCGTTTGGGGCTGGTATAGGTAGATTATGTTGCTAACTGTATTAAAGGAGTTGGATAGTATCATATAGTGTTAGTATTTAATTTATAGTACGATAGTTAGTTGTTTTCATGGAGTACTTAAATCAATTTCAGTTTTAGGTATATTTTAAATGCTAATGTGAGTATGATTACTTCTTACGTTGTACGCTTAGAGAATTCAAGCGATAGTTCACATACAAAGTCACGATATCTAGTTAAACAATAATTCCAAAACATAACTTTAATTAATCTGAGGTTTTCGAAATTCATGTGCGGTATTACATTTGAAATTCACCACGAGCTTTGCGGTGAAGGAAAACATCGTGAGGAAACTTGAACAAACCAGCGAAGCAATTCAATGGTGCGTGTGAGGTTCCCAATCCGCACTGGGCCCGCGTGGGAACTATGGCTCAAGCCCTCTTGTTCTGAGAGGAGTGCCCAGCAGTGGGACGTATATAGTTCGTTATTGCGTTGCAATCCAAAATAACGAAAAAATCGCGTTTTATACAAGTATTAAAAATTATGCCAGATAAATGTGATTACTTACACATAAACCTCTACCTATACAGTTTTAAATTCATTCCAAATGTTTTCCCTTTTGGAATTAATTCGGAAGCTAAAACGAAATAAAATTAGTCGCTATCTAATCTAGTCCCCATTATACGTGGTTTATTTAGCAATTCCATGTTGGCCAACCTTCCAGAAAAGGGAAAAAGGTTTGCGTAATTAAAAATATAAAGCAGACAGTCTATGGTCGACCCGCTGCGATGCGAACCGGATGAACGTTTTAATAATGAGATTACGGTTTTAAAAAAACAGGGATTTTTTATGTTTCTACCTACTCTACATACTATGTGTAGGATAGCGTAAATGGATAGGTACTTCAAAAGTCGTATTTCTTAATTCTGTTTTCCTTTCGTTTTCTGTTTTAATTTGTTTTAATCATTTTATTATATTCTCGTTTTGTGTGGTGTGTTCACATAAAACACAAAATAATAGTTCGAATTCTCATACGTGAGTATCTCGTTTCCATAACCTCCTGCGTACCAAAGGTACTCTTTTGGAATACATTTTTGGAGCTTTCAAATTATATTGCCTAAAGCTTAAGATGTTCTGGAAAAAAAGAGCAAAAAATCTCCGGCTTTTCCTACTAGTTTTTCACTATGTACTTTACAAAGGCAATCAGTGTCCAATTATAAATATTTCTTATGTCCTTCCCAAAGGAAGGATGTAGCACGAGGAAGGAATCCTAATACAGGAAATCTTAATACAAAACTAGGTAGGTACCTCAACTAAACTACAAAAAAAACTTTCAAAGATTTTTTAAACGCTACCGTCATATTCAACTTGTTAAAAGCTTTCTTCCATCAATTCACAAAGGAACCACTGTATTACATTAAAGATTAATAATATCAGCACAGCAATATATCTTCGAGCAAGATCCTCCAGGGAAATAATAGTTCCGACTACTTCCGACCTACTTCTAGGTTGTACAAAACGAAATAGGCCGTAGTAATAGCTTAGTGCTATAAATGCAACGTGAGCTAGTTATTTTTTAGTCCCTGGGTTGCTGTATTGCGTGACAGGAACTGTGGATGAATATATGAATAGCAAACGGGAGGTAAACGTGTTCTGCAAAGTCATCTTCGGTATGGCTGGACAAACCTGGCCTCCACCAAGTGGCCCACCCACCAAAGCATTTGCCCAACCAAGATTACGATTGCCCAGCCTTTTTTTTTGTTTTTTAGTAGTTAGGTACCTATAAAGTGGTGACCCAGCGCCAGCTCGAATTTAAAAAAAATAACCCACCTAATAAATCTTTACACCGGCCTTGTTTTATATATTCACTAGCTTTTGCCCGCGACTCCGTCCGCGTTGAATAGTTAGTATTTTGGGAAGTATTTTTCCTTCTTTCCATATAAAATTTCATCCCCTATTTCATCCCTTCACAGGCCGAATTTTCAAAAATGCTCGAACTTATATCGATTTACTTCTTATTAAATGCTCAGATGGGAAGTTTTATAAAGATTCTTCAATTTATCTTCGACAATGACGACCATCCATATAAACTTTCATCCCCTATTTCATCCCCTCACTGGTCGAATTTTCAAAAACGCTTGAACAGATATCTATTTATTTCTTATTAACTGCCTAAATATCAAGTTTCATAGTTTTATGTTTAAAAATGACGAACTTCCATATAAACTTTCATCCCCTATTTCACCCCCTCACAGGGCGAATTTTCAAAAACGCTCGAACAAATATCTACTTATTTCTTATTAACTGCCTAAATGCCAAGTTTCGAGGTTTTATCTTTAAAAATGACGAACTTCCATATAAAATTTCATCACCTATTTCAACCCCTTCAAGCCTTTTTTTCGGAATAAAAAGTAGCCTATGTCCTTTCCCAAGATCTAGTCTATCTCTGTACCAAATTTCATCAAAATCGGTTCAGCGGTTTTGGCATGAAAGCGTAACAGACAGACAGACAGACAGAGTTACTTTCGCATTTATAATATTAGTATGGATAAGTAAATGGATTCTTTTTTGGCGTTATGTAAAAATATTCAATTAGGTATTTAAATATTAATTTATGTTATTTTACAAACATGAGTTGAGTATACAATTAAAAAAATGTATTTTTTACAACAAAAACCTTAAACAATGTTTTGTAAATAAAAACTGTATCCAGCTTGTTACAAAAATCCACAAAACAGTAAGTACATTTCCTTTATCGAAATACATTTTTAGGTTGACGTCCTTAATGATCATGATCATAGATTCTTGACTATTATTTTTCCGGATCAACCCGGAAAAAGCTCCGTACATAATAGTTGATTGCTTTTGCTGTTTGCCGACCAAATTACAGCAAACACAGCGGCCAATAACTGTTGTGGAAATGAGACGATAGCTTTGCGGAAATACGCTTTTCCTTTATGAAAGTTGGCTACATATTTACTAAAATGCTAGCGACATTTTAGTACTTACTGGGAATATACCCGTACAAAAGTGTAAAACGTATACCGAATAATTTTAACCCTCGTTGTAACCCTTTAAAAAATATACCTCGTTGAGTTTCTTGCCGGATTCTTCTCAACAGAGGTTTCTCCGAACCGGTGGTAGATTTTTTTGACATTCATAATAATTATAGCCTAAATTGAATAAAGATATTTTGACTTTGACTTTGACATAGGATATTTCAGTAATGTCTAAGAAAGTACGGTATCTTCTTCGCACAAGTTCAAGACGAGTTTTTTTATATTAATCATCTGAAAACATTTTTAGTTCTTTTCAAATAATTTGTATAAATCATTCAGCGAAAACAAGACGGTATGATTACCTAAACAACGAGAATTAATTCATTATGCCCACTTAATTTTAAATTAAGGAACTGAAAGAAATCATTACCTCTTGTTATCGCGCGACCCAATAAAGTAAAAGATAACTCCTGAACTTTGATATCAATAAATAGTATATGTTTTATAATGACAATATCCCATTCATCAGATTGTATAGTAGGCGCATCAAAATAGAAGAACCTGGACATAACTCGATAACTGTAATTTTCTTTTTGTATGATATAAAGTGTTGTTAGTTCTGGTTGAAATAAAAAAAATTAATGATTTTAGGGGTCCTCATCAATATAAAAAAAACAAAAAACTAAATTTTAGGCATATTGTGATTTTAGAAGTGCAGTGTAATAGGTAACTTTGTAAAAGTACCTCTATTACGATATGATGCTTGCATTCCAGTTAAAAAAATCAAAATTCATCGAATTAATCAATCAGAACTATCATTAAAGAAGAAGATTCAGTAAGTTACCCGTTTTCAGACTTATCTTACCAGAATTCGTTGATAACTGTAATTTTACAATTTATTCTGAATAGTACATTCTTCGTGTTGATAAATTATTAAAAACTAAACAGATTTCTTTCCCTCTTTCTAAAGTTACAAAAAATTAGTTATTTTTGGAAAACCATAATACATAACAACTTCAAAAGTGTGTAATTAATGCTGTCAACATATTATTACTACTATAAAAAACAAATTATCAAAAAAAAATCTACGGTTATTAATTAATTCATATTTTTTCTTACTTACGTATTAATTTGAACCTTATTTCTTGCACTATAAAGTCGTCATTACATTGTGCCTTGACTCGACCGAGCGTTTCTAGTGTAGTCGTCTCATAGGCATAAATAGTCAATGATTGTCAAACTTTTATATAACCACGTGGGATGCATCACGGTTCTGCTAGAGCGGAGATTTACTGAAATATTGTGTTTGCTGGATGCGATGCTTGACTGTGTCGTATAAGCGCGTTAACCTATTTAAATTTATAAGCTCGCAGTATTTAAGGTTCCGTAGCCAAAATGGCAAAAACGGAACCCTTATAGTTTCACCATGTCTGTCTGTCTGTCAGTCTGTCTGCCGGTCTGTCCGTCCGTCCGCGGCTTTGCTCAGGGACTATAATTTTTTTTATTCGACTGGACGGCAAACGAGCAAGTGGGTCTCCTGATGGTGAGAGATCACCACTGCCCATAGACACCTGCAACACCAGGGGGATTGCAGATGCGTTGCCAACCTAGAGGCCTAAGGTGGGATACCTCAAGTTCCAGTTATTTCACCGGCTGTCTTACTCTCCACACCGAAACACAACAGTGCAAGCACTGCTGCTTCACGGCAGGATTAACGAACAAGATCAGCATTTAAACAAAGAAATATGTAGTTGTATGTAAATTTAGGACTTACACCATTATTCATGTTCTTGTTCACTACGTTGTAATAGATAAACTATTCTTGTATCCTTGCTCAATTGCCAATTATTCTACTTATACCTTTAATACTCCAAAACATATAATAAAAAAAATACGTAAAATAAAACCTCTCTCTATTATGCATGTTGATCTGTAAATAAAAGGACTAGAGGCCGTATTGCTTAACATTTCTGGCTCTCGCGATCGCAATCAAATGAGTTTGTTAAAATAAATGAAAATTATGTTAAAAAAAAATAAATTTCTCAAAATAAATGGTATTTCCTTAATATATTATTATTATAGCGACGTGAAACAATAACAACAACTTTTCGATGTGGTTTTTAGCTTTGATGTTGTGTTTTTAGCTGTGTTAGTTTTGTCGGACAGTCGCGCGAGCAGAGCGGTGGCGCGTAGTACGCGTGTTGCGGCAGCCGCTGAGTCGCGTGCTCTAATGATAAAGCGTTTCGAAATAACCCGAAACATGTCGAGCTAAACTCGATTTAAGACGTGAGTTATCCATTACAATATCATTTAATATGAGTGAGTCTCACGGTAGTTTCATGAATAAAATTGTAGCGAATTCGTTTTTTTTTTCAGAGCATGTATACGAAGAATAAGTTGGGCCTTGGAGGGAAACTAACTTAAATCCTTAAGTTGGCTCATTTTACTTAAAGGAGACATTCCTTTATTTTTAAAAAGAAACAATACTTTATTCAAGATTTTTTTGTGATTCGCTTGCCTCGCCCGGGACTCGAACCAACTAAAATAAAAAAAACGCTTGCTATTTTATTATACTAATCGATGATAGAATTATTATTCAGGATAAAATTTCTCTGACAAACATAATTTGGTCTTACTCTCGTCTGTCGTACAAGATATCCATGAAGAAATTGTAGAATAACTATTCTGCAGAATTGCTCGACTTCTTGCAGGCCATCTAATCGTCTTGTTTATACCTATCGAGGTATTATTAGTCTTTGAATATTGGAGAGATAGAGAACTGTTACGTGTCTTTTACGTGTTAAAAGTGAACGTTAAGTAGATATTAGGTAATGTTCATTAAAGAACTTGTGTACTAAATAGACGTTCTTCATGAATATCTTGTACGACAGACGAGAGTAAGACCAAATGTTTGTTAGATAAATTTTATCCTGAATAATAATCCTATCGATTATAAAGTAAAGAGTGTCTTTTTTTAATTTTAATTGGTTCGACTCCCGGGCGAGGCAAGCGAGTTTTAAAAAATCTTTGAATGCAGTTTTGTTTCTTTTTAAAAATAAAGGAATGTCTCTTTTAAGTAAAATGAGCCAACTTAAGGATTTAAGGTAGTTGTAGTTTCCCTCTAAGGCCCGACTTATTTATCCACACTGTATAGAACCACAATTTTTTTTTTACTATTTGTAACTTAAGCCATTTATTCTCGGATGGGAAATCGACATTTTGATCATGTAAAATTAAACATAGGATGTTAATTAATTTTTCTTCAACCACAATTTTTAATGCATGCAACTTAAATCATTTAATTTTTGCCTTGAACATTTTCAAGATTATTTTTCTCACTTGAATCTCTTGAGTATTACATGAAACAATTTGACTTGTGGTAATTTTTCTTGATCACTTTTTATCCTACTAATATCATAAATGCGCAAGTTTGTAAATCTATTTGTTTATTGGTTTGTTTGTTTTTTACTTCATGACGTCTAAACCACTGAACCTATTTAGATGAAATTCAGTCTTTAAATAGTTTTAATTTCGGAGAAGGACATAGGATAGTTTTTATCTCGAAAAATTGCATAGTTCCTGCGAATTTTGTGCGGACGGAGTCGCGGGTAGAGGCTAGTTCCTTTATATTAGTTTATTATTTGTATTAAATTTATCGTACTAAAATCGGTTTGTTCTTTCACCTAGCAATAAAAAATGGCGTTTAAATTACAAGCAAATGAACACAAATCAACACGGGTATGAGATTAAAATAATATATTATTAATTCTATTTTAATTTGAGTAATTTTTTTACTTGAACAGTTTACAACTAGGTGAGCGTTTATTTAAGAAAAAAAAGATAAGAATAAATTTCTTTACCTGAATTCGGCACAACAAAAACAAAAACAAATTACTGCTAAAAAACAGACAATCTTATATAAATCTTATTCTTATATTTCATTTATCCATGAACAGTCTACAACTTGGTTGACATTTTTAAATCATTTATCCTTTGTATTAAAGAAGTGTACATAAACCATTTTGCTTTGAACATATAAATAAATCTTAATCGTGCACTTAAATCGTTCTGCCCTGATCAGAAATCTGTACAAAACGGCCCAAGTTACATCTAACTTCGTAAAAGAAAATGTTTTATATTACATATCAAAAATTAGCAAAAAAAAAATGCGCTTTTTGATTCACTTAACTTTTTATTAAGTATTTTGGAAACTGATTTTTTAAATCTTTAAAACGCTCTCCTGTAAAGTTTTCAAAAAGGCACTTGAATCAAATAACCTTTTAACCGTCGATATATATAACTTAAAAACTCCTTTACACTTAACCTCCTTTTCACCAGGGCCCCAGAAATGGCCTTATATGTTCTTAGTTGGCAGGGCTGGTTCTGCGCGTCATCTGACATTGCATCACGCGCGCAAACCAAACCTCTAGGTTGGCAACGCAACTGCAATCCCCCTGCAGCAAGTGTTTATGGGCGGTGGTGATCTCTTACCATCAGGAGACCCACTTGCTCGTTTGCCATCCACTCGAATAAAAAAAACCCTGCTTAGTTTCTGGATTTTAAGCAATCAACAAGCATTAGTTTTATTTTTATTTCAATAATTAGTAGTTTTGGTTTGAAGTATAACCACTTCTTATGTAGAATGTGTTCTGATCTGAGTTACACTTCCTGACTTATTATTTCTTCGTAGGTACAGAGTTATTATAAAAATATATTAGCCTAAGTTAATTTAGTGTAAGTACCTAGTAATATTTTTTTTATCTAAGCGTCGTCGGTGTCGGTGGACCGCTAATGTTAACAGGAAACTAAAGTACATATGTTGTATTTTTTAAAGTATTGACCTTAGCGGTCCCCCGACACCGACGACGTTTAGATAAAAAAAAATATTACTAGGTACTTACACTAAATTAATTTAGGCTAATTTTGCGGGAAATCAGCATAGGTTCCAGCGGGATAGGGATAAACGAATTGTTCGCAGATGAAGTCGCGGGAAACAGCTAGGTAGTGGAGAATTATTTTTAACCGACTTCAAAAAAAGGAGGAGGTTATCAATTCGGTTGTATTTTTTTATTTTTTTTTATGTTTGTTACCTCAGAACTCCGTCATTTATGAACCGATGTGATTTTTTTTTTTGCGTTCGTTTAGGAATGCTTTCAATTAGGTCCCATAAGCACCAAATCAGGATCTGATGATTGGATCTTAAGGAAATCGAGGGAACTCTTCAAATGTTGTAGGGACACCTATGGTAATTTTGATATATTTAATAGTAACTCGAGCATTTGCTCTTGAAAATCATCATTTGGTGAAGTGGAACTGATGATGAAGACCACAGTTGACCATCGGAGTTACTACTCAATAATAAGTATTTCATGGGTTGAATTTCAATTGCTTTAACACAGTTGCTAAGCAATTTATGCTCCTCGGAACGGATATAGTGAAATGGAATGGGTGGTGATGCACCAGGACTCCTCAATAATGAACGTCTCTGCATCGAAAAAAGCAATTTTTCGTAAAAGGTGACGAGCAGTTGACATTAAACTATTGTATCTTGGATGTTTTACACTAAAAAGCGTGCAAAAAAAATTTTATAACAAAAAATAGAACCGACTACAAAAAAACCATGAAAATAATTTTCTACCAGTCTGAAGTCGGTGCCTCAGCACGAGCCAGCAGGAGTGATTGAAGCCATTTACTCGTATAGATAGTTGTAGGTGAGGTAGACGATTATAGGTCCAATCCTGCTGGCTCGTGCTGAGGCACCGTCTTCAGACTGGTAGAAAATTATTTTCATGGTTTTTTTGTAGTCGGTTCTATTTTTTGTTATAATTTACTTTTTAGTTGTCCTTTTTGTCGGCTTTTTTTTTGGGCGTTTTTTTTATTTTTGCGGACGTTATTTGGTCGGGGATTTTTAAAAATTTGAATTTTAGTTTTTTATTTCATGCTTTTTAAACTTTTCTATATATATATATTTTAAGTGTACTAACTAGTATGTTGAATATCCTGGCTGCAGCTCAGCTGGTGTTGCCACCATTTCATTGAAAAAATCAAATACTGATCAAAAGGTATCAATCACGACACGTCTGCTATTATTTTTTCAAGAGTATACTGCTGTGCCGGATATCCTGGCTGCAGCATCAGCTCGTCGTGTTGCCACTACTGCATTGTATGTAGAATCAATTACTGATCAAAACGAATCCAAACACGACATATGTGCTATTATTTTTATAGTGTACTAGTGTGCTGGATATCCTGGCTGCAGCATCAGCTCATCCTGTTGCCACCATTGCATTATATGTAGAATCAAATACTGATCGAAACGAATCCAAACACGATATCTCTGCTATGGTTTTATCAAGAGTGTACCTACTAGTGTTCTGGATATCCTGGCTGCAGCATCAGGCCGAGAATTGCATTATCTTGCATAGTTATATGGCATACATGGCTGTTTCAAATTTTAGGTCCCAAATATGCTTGAAAGTAAAGTAAATACACAATGACATTATGCGTCTAAGATTCCTACCGCAGCGAACAAAAGAGCTGATGATCTTGAAACGGCTGAACCGATTTTGATAAAACATGTCTAAGAACCATCGCAGGGAAACCAGCTTTCAAATAAAAAAAACCGCATTCAAATCGGTCCACCCGCTTAAGAGCTGCGGTGCCACAGACAGACACACAGACACACAGACAGACACACAGACACACATAGCGGTCAAACTTATAACACCCCTTTTTTGCGTCGGGGGTTAAAAACAAGAAAGTAGTTTGCTCAGAATCGAGAGTAAAGTCGACTACCTACAAGCCGTCGAGAATAGATTCGAAACAACATCGAAACGCAATGTAACAAACAAAAGAAAAGAATGATATACATACCTATACGATACACGCCACGCATGACCGACCACGACCTCGCGCGCGATAGCCTACTTGCTCGCTCTAATGACTGAGTCGTATGTTCCTTTTCACTCTTTTATTGCGCGACGCCGACCATGACGTAACACAGCAACGCGTTCACTATAAGATGATCCCAAACGTCGACTTTATATCAAGTGACGTAAGGTCGTAATTTTATTAAAATTTGATGATGTTAAGCTGGTTCTTAACTTTGCTTTAAACTTTCCGCACCCACCGCATGCATACCGTTAGACTATATGGTCGCGCGTATATTCAATTAAATTTTCAGTTCTTTATGTGATACATTAATATAATTATTTTTGATGGAATTATGATTATAGTACACAAAAACCTATATTTAAACGAAAATTTCATAGTGAAGATTTTTAACTACCGAGAAATACAAAATTATTACAGTGTTACAATTATATAAGTAATTTTTGTTTTAAATGTTTAAAAAGACGCAATATAGCCTAAAAAAGATACAACCATCTAGTTGCCATTTTAGCTTATCTAAATATTTAGATCAAATAAAAACTGTGAAAAAAAACGTACATGTGAATTTCGTTTTAGATTATTTTTGCTATAAAGTGATCGCATTTGAATGCAACTCAAAGTTATACGAACAAGGTATTTGGTTACCTATTTAGCTTTTAGTAAAAAGTTAAGTAGTGTACGATATTCATGATTTTTATAAAATACGGGTACGACCGCGAATTTTTGAAGTACTATATTTAATCAATATTTGATACTTAATTTTAACATCCGATAAAAAATAAAAACAACGGGTTATTGAATTATGTCCAGGTTCTTCTATTTTGATGCGCCTATAGTAAACAATAGAAGTTTATGTGCTCTAGATTCTTAGTTGATTTCATTGACAATCATTTCTCTTATAACTGTCTTATAAAAACCGGCCAAGTGCGAGTCAGACTTGCGCACCGAGGCAGTGGCGATCCTTACATAGAAGCCCAAAAGCCGGGCTTGCCTTATAAACCGAACAATGTCCAAACGAAAAAATAAAAGTTCTAATGAAATCACTTTAATAATTTAGCGCGCTTTATTTTACGTCAATTAATAAGAATTGCGTAAGTAATCCGGTGCCGGTGCATGGCCAGTGGCGGCAGTGGCGCCAAAATTGCGACCGGCGGCGGCGCGGCGAGTCCATACAACGCGGCGATAATGGCGTACGTGGTAAATAGCAAGACATCTCGCTCGCTCTCGTGGGCTTTTACGGGGCTTACAAACCACTTCCAAACGCTCTCTTCACACTTAGGAAAAGGTTAGTATTGCAAATATCGATGTATAGCTGCATAAATAGCACTTTCTTTGCAATTTTGAAGCTGGCTTACGGTGTGAAGTTTGTTGCGTTTGGTTTGGAACACAAGTGCGCGGGCGAAATGAATAACTTCTATCTAACTTCATGATTGTTTATTTCGAACCGTGGGCCGTAACGTTGAGTTGTAATTTGATGCAATCATTTCAAAAAATAAATAAGTACTTAGGTATTCTGGTTTTAGTGCGGTGTAAAGTGCTGTGCCTGTGAGAGAGAATGAGTTCGGAAACGGATCAAATTGTCCTTGTGTGGACTACAAGTGTATAAAAGAATTAATAATCGGTAGAAGGGTAAATATATTAAATTTTATTGAAAAGCAAGATTTAATTGCGTCCCAAAAGCCGTCTTCTGACTTGTGTATTTCACAGACTAGTAAACATTGAAGAGTAAAGTGACAACAAAATGGATTTACCTACATTAAATGATAAAAAATACTAATACATATCTCTCGGCTTGCCATAGTCTGATACCCTAGGCACGCCACTGCACCGAGGGTTCCGTACATCCGAACTATCCGAATTATTAAGTTAATTGCAAGTTGCAACAGGATTATTGAGGAAATTTCAAAGAAACTCAGATTTATCAATATTCTGCTGGTATTTTTTTGTAAATTATAAACGTAACAATAAATATTTTCAGTATTATCACCGAATTTCAAGTTCGTATGTCATTAGGAAGTTGAAATTTCTTCTATACAAAGTTTTGTGACAAAAAACTGACTTTGGTGGGTTCACATTCTTTTCATCAGCCAGACAGAGCTGATGATGATGATGACAGGAAACCTAAAGCTCTTAAAATACCGTCAGGACAACATAAGAACTTATTACACAGTTCCCATGGGAAGCGCGCGCTCCCGCAGGCTATACATATTTGTCTATTATTGTTACACGTCTGATTACGAATTAGGTATGCTGGTACAGTCTCTATGATTTGAATCAAAATGGCGTTTGAATTTGACGTCTGTCTATTGGGCATTTGACTTAACATAGTTTACCAATTCTGCATAATATTTCCTGTCTAATAGGTACTTAACAACTTAATAAGTTCAAAATCCCCGATCGCTTTGAAATATATAACTTAGGTATATAATAAAATTGTGATTCTGTTTTCTTATTCACCTACTTATTTTAATCTAACGATTTCTTAAAGTTTTGCCCCGAGTTTTTTGCTCGACAAATAAATAATAGTTTTATTCATATTATTTTTGGCAATACAGCGATCAGCACCAGTATCTGACCAAAAAACGCGGGTACCTTGCGGGTACCTTCTTGCAACGTAAAGTTTGGCAACCTGTTTCATTTCATAACTTTTAACTACGCAAACTATAAAACTGTAAATATTTCAGGTTTCACGATTTATTTCAGTGTCATCCGTCATATAGGTAGAACCCTGTAGGTTAGATTAGTTTTATAAGAAATCCTGAAACAAGTACAGTTTCAGAACAATTAAAAGTTGCGAAATGAAACAGGTTGCCCAATTACCCAACGTACGTTATTCGCCGAAACATTAGTAAACCAAAAAAGCGTGCATCCATTATCATCATGCATCATTATGTTCATTACGTTCATGCGTTATCTGATATGACTCCATTTCTAGTATAGAGCCGGTGTATCGTGTCAGATATTTTTACACGCTCCTCTCTCTCGTCTCTTTTCTCATCATAAGCTTAGAAATCTATTTTGTTACATTATTCATACGAAAACGGTGTACTGCCGTTTCGCCAAATTATTTTTCGCCAAATTTCACTTCCCAAAAAACTTATCGCAATAGTTTCATTTCCCAAACGAATCTTTGGCATATTTACATTTCGCATTTTATTCATTTGGTCAAATTATCATTTGGCATAATTTTAGTTTGTCAAATTTTATTAAGACAAACGTTTATTAAGCAAACGTTTTATATTGGCAAATGTTGTATTCCAAAAAAATGTTTGTTCAAAATGACATTTCGCACAAACCAACCACAAAAACCAACTGCTACCAGAAAAGTAGCTTATGTTAGAACTGCGTCTTCCACAGAAACGAACTGCTATTAGAAAAGTAGATGAGGTTAGACTGCGTCCCCCACAGAAAACGGACTGCTACCAGAAAAGTAGGTTAGGTTAGGTTAGAACTGCGTCCCTCCACAGAAACGAACTGTTCCCAGAAAAGTAGGTTATTATGTCATGCGTAGGGTTGCCACCCGCCGTACTATATATAGTATCGTACTGTATTTTAGTCAATTGTACTATATATTATAGAAAAACAATATAGGACGAAAAATACTATATTTTTATCGCTAATTCAATTGTCGCGCTTTTTTTGAGTTAACTGTGAATGAAACTCATTCCTGTACGTACGGCGCTTAGTTAGTTGGTACCACTTACCAACTCCTTTGTCATTGTTACCTTATTGATGGCCAAAGCAAAAAGTAATAATAAATAGTCATGGAAAAATAATGATTGGAAATAGATGTGTACTATTTTTTTCCCGAGATTCCTAAAAGTACTATATTTTTTTGATTTAAAACAAAAATACTTTTTTTTCTTCAAAAAAAAAGGTGGCAACCCTAGTCATGCGATATTTTGGGAAGAGTACATTTTGCCAAACGATACATTTTACCAAATATTACTTGGCAATATGAAACATGACTAAGTAATTATTTGCGAAACAATAATTTGCCAAATAAAAATTTATTAACTGTAAATTTGCGATAAGTTTTTTTGCCAAATTATTTTTTGCCAAATGATAATTTGGGTAAAATTTTTTGGGAAGTGATACTTTGGGAAAAGTTTTTTGGCCATACATTAGTAATCCTACGAAAACAAATGAAAAAAGGCGGAAGGAGCATTCACTAAGTAAAGATTATCACAGACATTTATTTCACCCCCGCAACATGTTCCTACCCCCAGGCGAAATACGAGAGGGAAAAATAAAACATGTTTTTTATTATGCCATGACCCAAAGAAACTTTTTGCAACCCAGCGCAGTTTGTCAATAAGCCTTTTTGGCGATATTCGCAAACATCACACTGTATATTTGTAAAGAGTATTTGTATTGTATTGTATATTTTGGATGTTCCAGCAGAAGTTCGCTGAAAATACTTATAGGTTTGAAGTATTTTCTCAAATAGTTAATTGTGTATCAAGAGCAATAAGCAAAGAATCGTGAACGAGACAACAAAAAGCCAGAAATCGAAGGCTAAGCTCGTGTGATTTGTTTGACATACACTGTAGTCTCATTTTCGTGAAATCTCATAAAAATAACACTACTTTGGGTAATCGGGTAATAAATAAGGTGACACAGCAATATATCTTTAAATAAAAAAAAAAACATGTTTAACAATTTCGGCTCTAATAAAAATTACAAAATCTCTTATTGGTTGTAAATCAACAAGTGTTTTTTTTTTCAATTTTACAGTTCACATTCACAACGCAGTAATATTTGTAGCCTTGAAACAGCTTGCAAATAAAGCACTCATCTCTCCGTCAAATCCAAACGTAACTATCATTCATTCATTCATTCATCACAATTGTCAACAGTTGACAGCGACACGCGTGTAAAACAGGCACTTAAACTCGCTGTCAACGCGACACGGATATAAAGAAAGGAATGCTTCATAAACGTAACTGTTAACACCAACATAATTTTATAGTCAATCAATCCTTACTGCTAAAGATGTAAAGAAGATTCTAACCGAAAATTACGTTTCTTGTCACCTAAATTAAATTTTAACACAACCTAACGTAATCTAACCCAACCTAATCCTATCCGACAACAACTTATACCTGTGGCTTTGCCCCTATAGCAGAATAAAGGATACTCCATATCTGATGGTAATTCCGAATAATCCCATACCAATAATAAGCCTCAAGGTATTTCAAATATCAAATAATTTATTGTATGGTCATGAGTTTTACACAGGTGTCAATTATTGTTTAGTAGATCCAGTACATCATGTCCTGCCGAGGGATGTACAATATTATTGATCTAACTCTAAGTATGATTATATATTCGTCAGATTTCAAGTCTGTAGTGCCAGTGATGTGGGCTGTGCGATGTCTGTCCGTAAATCAATCAATCAGTCGATGTTTGATATCCAAACGTATACCTACTACAAATAGAGATGGTAAACTTCATTCACTCATTGATTCACATTCCAGATTCGAATAGTTCATTCATTGTAACCTTTTGTCTACCGGACTCTATTCGTGCCTTCAATAATAAAAGTATTATACTTACTAAATTGTTTCTAAGAATAATACATGTATTATATTATCAACATCAAAACGACCGTAATCCATAATTAGATAATTGTATGGTAATGCAGTCACGCAACTTCCTACTAAGTTCACTAAACTCACTTTTATTTATTTTCTTCGTAGACGATTTGTTGAAATCATAAAAGTTTTTGAAGTAAAAAATAAAGGGACAATTATGATAGATTAGGAGGAATAATTTGAATATTATTAAATGTGGCGGCAGGCGGACAGGTAAACGAATAATATTAGCATCAACAAACAGTTAAGATAAGTTCCAGCCGCTAATAAATTCTGACTTAAAGTCGGAGTTTTCGCTTATTGAATACTTGTATTTGAAACGAAATATTTAAATTGAATCTAACATTGAAACCCCTTAAAAATATACTAGCTTCCCAGCTCGACGTGCACTAAGAAGGTCAAAACATTTACGTGCATTCAAAGATAAATCTACAAATATTTTAAAAGTACTTTTTGTAAAAAGTCGGTTTGTTTTTTACAAATACCAAAACCAGAATGAAAACTTTAAAGTAGTTGTACTTGTTGGGAGCGTGGACTGTATTTTATATTTTTTGATTCTTCACAAGAAAAGATTTTTTTCACTGGTATGAAGATTTATTATTACAAAACACCAACACTTACAGTTATGTATGAAAGAACAAATTATAGAAAGAAACGGACAAATTGTTTTAGAAGCAGTGTTAATATGGCCTAGTTTACAAAACCTTGTGTTGCCAGCAACAGTACTATCAGTTTAAAAAATGTTGACAAAAGATGACAGATAAATCAATCAAGTTCACTCATTCACAGTTCTCCCACGGTGTCGGATCGAACTGTCAGATCATTCTCTCCGATGCATTGTCTTTGAACTCGAACCGGACAACTAGGAATGGCCACTTACTCATTGTATTTAGACACCAGATAATATTTTAAGCCGATAATAACATCTAACAATCCCGACGTATCTCGTCAAAATAGACTACTGAATATTAAATAAGTACCTACCTACCTACATCTTTATGTCCTGAAAATATATCTTCCACATGTTTTATAAATAAATGCCAAAAACTGACGCCATCTATTTGTTAGTTCCACCTAGTTACCGATATCGAAATATTGGTTCACTTATTGTCAAAAAAATGCATTATTTTTATTTGCATACGTAAATCTAAAAACTCACCGATAGCTCAGCGGCGCTCTCAAGTTTATCGAAGTCTCTCTCGAAGGCAGCCTCCTCCTTTTATCACCCTCATTCCAACTGCCGTAACTCCGCGAAAACGTCATAACACCACAACCAACTTCACTACCGTTCACGAGCTCCAAAAAATCCGTTTCATTCACATAAAAACTATCATTCACTCGCGTTTCGTTCACAACACTAGCGTTTTCAGACACGGAGTTGTTACTCTCGTAAATGCCGTTGTGTTTGGGACTAGAATAAAAGTACACACGATCGAGCTCAGAATCATTTTCAGTTTTTAATTTTAACTCCCGCATGAGAGGTTGGGATGCGTTTAAGTTTTCCGTGGAGGTGTACCAAGCTTCTAGTATTGCTATGTGAGCATCTAAGTCGCGGCACGTTAACCGGAATCCGAAGTCTTGGCATTGTTGCTCTTCGACAATTTCTGAAACAAAATAAGATAATTAATTATCTTGTGTTATAGTTATGTCATCCATACGCATGAGCAGTCGGGTCTATCCATCCGTAAATTACGTCATGCTGTTAGGTGGGAGACTTTGGCGATTTGCTGATTTGGTCTGGGAGATTTTATACTTTACCGGTTAATCTGTTTCGGTTCTCGAGATACGGCCTTATGACAAACATACGGACAGATGGCCAACGTAGCGACACCAATAAGGTTTCGTTTGACACCCTTCGAGTACAGCACCCTATAACCTAACCAACAAAAAGTTGGAGAACCCTTTGTCACTTCAAAGTTCAATGTCTCAAACTCGGTTAAACCGATTTTGATGAAACATATCTACGAACAATTGCTAGAAAACCTGATTTCAAATAAAAAAAACAGAGCCACAGTGCCACAGACAGACACACACACACGTGTGTTTTTGCGTCGGGGGTTAAAAAAGAAAGAGGCTAAAACCGAACGTGCCCAAAGACTAAATTACCCACCAAAGAAAATGACGAATGAAGAACGAGTAACGAATACAGAATGAGTCGACACTTGACAAAAAACAAATGAGACGCGTCTTGACGTTTCATCTTGATGATAGCACTGACGATACACAATAAAATAAAGTTAAAACATTATCTGCAGATTTTTTTTTAAATAAGTAATTTTTAAAAACCATTATTGATACAAGCATTTTTTACTGACTGTACTTGCATCGTCATCCATATTCATATTACATATCCGTACCCAGTCTCAAATCCATGACATTATCCGTTGAAGAGTTCCGTTCTCCGAAAACTAGACTGGCACAACCACCAGAATTACACCATCGGATTGATTATTGTACATAATATTGTCACCAAATACTTGTCTCAGTTCAATAATTCTAGGAAGTGGTAGAAAAATGGTTTACAAATTATGAAACAACAACTTACATACAGCTTGTTAAATATATGCCCGTCGGAACCTCGTTGAATTTTTTGGGGTTATCTTCTCAACAGAGTTTTTAATTGAACCGGTACTTAGTAGATTCTTTGAAGTTCTGTATCATATGTGCTTGAATAAAGATTGAATAAAGATATTTTGACTTTGACTTGTCCACAGGACCGATCTTGGAGGTTTCGTTCGGATGTCAGAAGAAATACAGAAATATTTTTTAGTTTCCATTTACTCTGTCACTGTAGTGGGGTATAAATTATAACCTATCATTCACATTGAATTATGTTTGTATCCAACTCATGAATATTTCAGTGCACTATCAAATAACGGATTTCAATACGAAATCAATAAAAGGAATACTCATATTATGGAAATATAATCAAGAATGTTAAACTAATAATTAACATGTCAAAATGTTTTAGTTAATATGAATCATTAAGGGTCATTTTAAATTAAATTGTGGTCTTTCAATATTTTTGAATGTAATAGAAATAGCAAAATGTACGGTGTTTTAATGTTACATATTTTTGGTGTTGAAAACTAGATTTTTTGATGTTAATTTTTTATATGCATGTCAAGCTGTTTGAAGATGGAAATTATAAACGGCTAATAATTTAACTGATCAGCATCATCGCTGCCTATACACGTCCCAGGGTAGGGCACAGGCCTCCTCTCAAAATAAGTGGACTTCGTCCATAGTTCCCACGCGGGCCCAGTACGGATTGAGAACTTCACACACACCATTGAATTTCTTCGCAGATGAAGGTATACTTAAACCAGTATTTGGCTTATTCGTGAAGTTCCTGATAAATTCCAAATGTAATTTCCCACATAAATTTCGAAAAACTGCAAGCCCGTCCTTGAATCCACGACCCGGTACGTACTTCTTTATGCCTATAAAATCGAAAGACGCCGAGCAAACCTCAGGCGCCCAGGTAAATCTTATAAATTTCTAAACGCAATATAACTCGTAAAAAAACAGTGCTTAAAAAGGCAAATCCTTCTTGCATAATTCAAGGAGCCCGCATTCTTTCACGGAACCTTTGTTCATTTCATTCATACCATATCGGACCTTTCCGTGCTCTGATAAATTCATGACGTGTTTAAGATATATTTTCAAGGGAAATTCCTTTGGGGATTACTTTGAATAAAGGTTGCTTTTTATGGTTAATACTGTAGCAAATCGGGCAAGGGTCATAGCGTAACCAGTAGGCTACCATCGTGCAGTCGTAGTTTTTTCCGTGTTAAAAACTACCTAATGTTCTTCTAAGGGTTTCAAACTATCTTCATACCAAATTTCATCACGATAAGTTGGGTACTTTAAACGTGAAAGCGTAAAAAAACAGACAAACTCACTTACGCATTAATTATTCCTTAAGGATTACAAATTACAATGTCTTGAAAGTAACAATTAACTTTTGCTGACAATGGTCATTAAAATATTCAACAGAATGTTTTGGAACCACTTTGCATTCGTATTAAACACAGGAGCTCGAAAGGGTGTTCCAAATAACCTCGCAAATTCAACAGATTGCGTCCCAAAAGGCAGTCTAATGCAATTTAACAGCACACACGTACAGTGCATCATCCCCTTTTGCCCATCCCTTTCGCACTCCCATGATCACATATCCACCTCTCACCTGCACACAGCACCCTACTTGCCCGAATAGACGCGTTGCCATAACAACCATCCAAATCAACAACCAATCAATATTGAGCCCTGCGACTTCGTGATTACCATCAAATTATTAACAACAGAAGGGCAATTACAGCTCAAGATATACTGGATCTACCTAGACCTAGAGGATTAACAGGCGGTCTCTATTACAGGAAAGTAAACATTAATTGGTAGATTTAAAGTCCAATTTGGATTAATTAACATGAGTATAGGTACATGGTATATACCTTATTGATGTTGAGGGAGACAAATTCGGCTACCGTTTAATGAAGAATCCTGTACAAGTGTAATTGTATTGTATTGTAAATTATAGGTCATTATAGTGATTAATTCTTCCTTACACTCATCAAATATAAATAAAGAACAGATTAATGGCCTTAACTCTTGTGATAGATTGAAAGCTAGGTTTAATCTGAATTCAAGTAACGACGATACAATGTTTACATACTTAACTACTGGGATGAATATTATGTATGTATACAAGTATGTCTGTGTAGGCGAAAGTGTGACTACGGCGTAGCACACTAGGTACAACACCCCTTGCGAAATCAGTTGGTTCTTTAAAATGATGAAATTGACACTGTCTACTTGTAGGATCCTTTAATTGGCTTTATTATTACTATGATATAAGCTTATTCTGTAATTTATAGCTGTTGGTTCTCTGAAAATAAATAAATTTACCTGAACAAAGGCCAGAGTAAACAAATTCCGAGACTTTAAACGTCAAAACTCTTACCACAAAAGGCTAAAGCAAGTCTTACAAATCTGAAATGAAAGTTTTCAGAATACGATAATACACACATTCACAATCTATCTACATACATTTCCAATGAAGCACTTACCCCTTTCAAAACTCTTAATCCTTGAAATAGGGTTCAAACGAACCAATGCACACCACTCGAGAAACAAAACATGTCAAACTAAGACTTCACTGTCATGGCGGAAAACATTTTATAAAGAAGAGAAATCAATTCAGCGACAAATGCTCGAAGGGTGCAGCCCTATTGTACAGGGGTGAAGATGCCTCGAAGACTGTTTCCATTACCATTAAAGGTCCGTCAAGATGTAGAGAATTTTTCCTAAAAAAATATAAGATTCCCGAAATCTATCATTTCCAACTTATATACGCAGCATTGTTGGACACAGGCGCCTTTTCTTCAAGGATTAAGGCTGTAGTGTTTCCACAGCAGCTCTGTGTGGATTTGGAATTAAGCTTTGGACCTGGATAGTAAAGCTTGCATAAAAGTGTTGATGACCAGAACAGTATCAACAAGGACACTGAAATAATGTTGAAACTACCAACCTGAAAGAGCAACTAATGAGCAATTGCTTTGCTAATAGAAGAGGCTGCATTCGAAATTAGTACAAACACTGCTAACACTAATAAAATTTATACAACAGACTATGACTATGAGGAACTTTTGACCCAACCAATCCCCAACAGGTACATTTTTTACAAAAAGTCCCTCGGGGTAGGAAGCTCTACAAAAGGGATACAGCTGCAGATGAAGTTACGTAATATTTCTACAATATAACCATATCAACGCGTCGCATCTCGGGTAACAATGGGAACGTCCTTCAGAAGTTAACCTATTTCTTTCGGATTGTCTGATAAACACGAACTGCCACTTAGCGATTTTTGCGAGCAAAACAAGTCAAAGTTAGATTATTCAAGTTCCTGTGAACACCTCTGGCTGGTGTCTTTATTTATTTACTTAGAAGTTATTGTCTCGTAACTCGGGAAACATGTAATGGATGTTTTTTTTATTTAGGGTAAGTACTTGGTTAAAATCCATACTAATATTATAAATGCGAAAGTGTGTTTGTATGTTTGTCCGTCTTTCACGTCGTAACGAAGGGACGGATCGACGTTATTTTTGGCATAGAGATAGTTTATGGGCTTGAGAGTGACATAGGCTACTTTTTATCCCGGAAAAATGCATAGTTCCCGAGGGATCAGGATCAGGATCAGCGCGGAGCCGCGGGCAAAAGCTAGTAGTGAAATGAAATTAAATTAGTTTATATAGTAAAAATGGCCTTTTTATATAGCTGTACCTACTCTTGCAGGCAGCCACATTCACATGTATACCAAGTCGACTTGTTCCAGTTCGTGCCTGTAAAGTAATATGCAATAAACGATTTGCTTTTGAAAGAATGAAGAAGTAATTTTTTAGTTGACAAATAATAACAAATAATAGATAAGGGGTTCCAGCCCCTCCCCGCACCGCACCACGTATTACCATGTCTAGACGACCGAGTTTCCTCGCTGATTATACAATACAATACAATACAATACAATAACTCTTTATTGCGCACCAAAATATAGCAAAAAAATTACAGAAAACAGGTATACACACAAAGACTTTCTGAGGTAAGCAATAGGCGGCCTTATCGCTTCAGAGCGATCTCTTCCAGGCAACCTTTACATTGGAATGGAGAAGTGAGGAATAAATTTAAGCAGGTGGTGAATTTACATTACATTACAGCAATATCAAGAAAACATAACAATTTATACAGTACACATACACAACAAATCCAAGTAGATAGGAACTAGGAAGATACATAGCAACATTAACAACATACCCATAAATAAACTAATAGTTTTAACATTTACACGCAAGACGACAGATAGTGCTCCCTAAGCATAGTCTTGAAGATAGGCAAGGACTTAGCGCGCCTTAAGTCTATCGGCAGGGAGTTCCACAGCCGAGTAGCCTGAACAGTGTAAGAATAAACGTAGAATTTAGAGTTTGAAAGAGGGACAGTAAGGAGAAAGTTCTGAGAGCAACGAACAGAAGTAACATAGCTAAATCGCAAAGATTATAATTATTACGCTGTAGCCATAGTGCTTGGCAAACCTATCCGAAAACTTGATTGCTTGTACGCTACTAGCTTATGGCCGTGGTTTCTCCTACGTGTAATAAATCAGTCTGGTATATCTCATAGAAATATCGAAAATCCCTTCGTAGGAACATTTGCTACTCAAGGTATAGTCTCCTAACTGTTGTAGTCTTTAGTTGCAGTGGTATACTTAGGAGCTGTTTCACCATCCATTGAGTAGTGTTAACTGACGGTTAAACGTGATGCCTTCTCTTTTTAGTTGTGGTTCTAATAGACGGAGACGGCATCACATTATAACCGTCAGTTAACACTAATCAATGAATGCTGAAACAGCCCCTTAGTGTAGTGCCAGTCAATCAATCCCGGTTCACGGTAACTAAGGTAAATGTCCGAGTGCTCGACCACCAATGCCCAATAGACGACACCCTGCGTCATCTGGGATCCACTTCAATCGCATTTTTTTAGACTATTATTGTTTCGCATAATTGATTTGGCATAATTTGTATTGGCATAATAGTACTGTCGCATAGTAATGCTTTAGCCTACTACTTTTTTGGTATATTAAGCTATTAGAATAATTTCAGTTGGAGTAATTTGTATTAGACTTATTAGACTAATTTGTATAAGACTAATACGCATTTCGCATTATTGTTTGGGCTATTGGTTATTTGTTATAAGTAAATGAACAACAAAATATTAGGTTAGGTTAGATCACGTTAGGTACATTTGGTTAGGTTAGGTTTGTATGATATCTATATACCCATAGAAAGCGGTTAAAATGGGCTCCATGTAAAAATCAATTATGGTAAATGAAAATCCTTAATATTAAAATTACTATGACTTAATTCCCTTTATGGGATAAGTTCGCCTTTCTACAACTACTACTTACTATAATCTTATTTTGTATTTTAAGTACAATAACGAATTATATAACTAAAACTCACAAACGTACGTTAAATTACATAATTGTACGTTAAAGCTTGTTAAAATCAAAATCGCCGTTTCAAAAAATGTTCTTACCAAAACAAAACTCTTTTAGCCAAACACTCAAACAATGATCTTATTTGCAGTATTTTTTTATTAAAACAGTACACTTGACTGAATCGAGATAACGCGTCCCCAGAGCCGTCAGGTGAGACCCGACACCTCCTTAATTATTAACACAGCGTTATAAAGAGGGTAGCTACCCTACCCTAACACAACATCACTTTGTAACCCTTACACACAGAAGTGGCGTTTTAGTCAAAGTGCTAATACATTGCGCATTGTATCACAATCCAATTGTTTGGCCTTGTAAGAAAATCATCAATGTACCTATAATTGAATATTCTATCAACTTTCTAATTACTTACCTACAGTTCAAATTTGCCAGGCGCAACTAACAGTACTAATTCGTTTAGTTTATAGAATTGAACTTTATTTACATAGACTCGAGGTTCTGTGTAGGAAAGATAAGGGGTTTAATTTTACTTTTGGAATTTAAATCCATCCAAGTGTAAGGTTGCTTAGTTCTGTCGTTGCATTTTTTTTAATTTTGAGATGTAAGGGCGGTTTCAGACGAGCTATACTGTGCTTGCGTTCTATTTTTGCTCGTTTTTGGAGGCTCGTGTACAGGCGTAAAGGTGCTGTTTTGGTTTTTTAACACGCGCGTTCTATTAAATGAAGCGCGCGGGTATGCGCGTTAGGCAAAAACGACCGTATACGCACAGAAACCGCCTTTAATTGGTTCAACGAGGTTTTAGTTACGAAAAGGTAAATGAGTGTTACCTACCTACCGCGACATTTACTTACTTATTTCTGAAGCAAACAATCGCAGCAACGTACACGTACATGTATGGAAGCAACCTCATAAAGTATTTTACGACAACTGCACCAGAAAAATAACCACAAGCAAGTAATAAACGCCACCTTAACCTGGCAAAAGGTTGTTAAAAACCCGTCAAACATTGACTATAAAAATGGTATAACCACTCATTGTCTTTATGGAGACATTCTTTACGAAACTAACAAAGATATATCTATGATTCAGTTGAATGAATTTATTTTACTGGATGGCAACATTTTTAACTGAGCTCTATGGTAGGGTAACTTAGCGATCTCCACATCCAGCAGGGCTACTACGAAACTCGAAGTTCGTTAGCGTAGGGGAGGCCGGGGCTTCAATTAACAGAGGTAAGTATTAACAAGCAAATTTCTAATAAACTATAAACAGCACGTCACTAGTGATTCCTAAAATTCGTCCCTGGGACAGCGGTCTACAGGTTTAGACTTGTCAGTCCAGCTCAATGCACCGTGGGAGTGAGTTGTGTGATGTGCGTCTATTTTGACCAGGTAACGAACTTTTTAAACTTAACGATTTTTTGATTTACGTGTTGAATATTTGATTTCGCCGTAACATTTTTTTTTCGCAGTAGCTTGGTTTATTCTTAATCATGTTACATAACTTTACTAACGCTAATGTATACTATTTCGTAATTACATTTTTTTTTATTGAAAAGGTATCCATGAGGCTAAAATTAACAAAACATACGGGGCTGGTATTAACATTGAACTAAAATGATTTCTTTGCTCACCCGCGACCTTAAGATAGCTAAGTCTATGCAAATTATGCGTGTTCATGCAGTTCCTCCACCTCCACACTGTAAGAACACACACAAATTACACAAACCCATCTATCACCACCACCACAACACACTGACGCGTTTCGAACTCAACCAGAGCTCATCTTCAGAGTGACACAACCGTACACCATGCTACCAGTTGTTAGACTAACAAACCACCACCACTGTTTTAATTTGCCAAACAAAACAAAAAACTACCCGCAAAATATTAATAAATTTTAACTATGCTACAAAACTACCTTGATTTTTTAATTTTTATTTATTTTTAGTCAAGGCATGTTTTACTAACTATCGTTGCTAAAATTAGACCCAAGCCGTAGCAAGGGAGATGACACTAAATTTATTTGCTCATTAATAATAGACCCCATACTATTGTACCTAATTATCTCCATACATTCTAACACGTCGAGACGAAACCCCTTATCACAGTAATGCAACACTTCATACGAATCTGAGTCTGATATTGAATGATTTAATTCTAACAGATGCTTGGCAAAATTAGATCTATCAGGATGTTCGTTCCTATATGCCGATACATGCTCTTTAAACCTAGTATTAAAACTGCGCCCGGTCTGACCTATATATACCTTACTGCAGTCATTACAAGTGAGCTTGTATACACCCGATTTAGTTCCTTTATCCACCTTCTCTTTGTGGTTACAAAGTTTAGAGTACAAAGAGTTGTTAGTTTTAAAGGCTACATTAACATTGTTTGATTTTAAAATGTCATAAATTCTATCAGACAAACGACCAACATATGAAATACTGCACCTATATTTGTTTGTAGACTGAGAAGGCAACCCGGCGTGAAGCATGCTATTTACTATCCGTGCCTGCTTCCTCTTAACCAAACCATCTACCATTGATTTTGTATAGCCATTTGACGTTGCTATCTGATAAATAGTATTTAACTCTGAATTATAATTTTCCCTAGTGAGTGGTACAGTTAATAATCTATGTACATAACAATGAAAGGCTGCTAACTTATGCTGCCACGGATGATTAGATGATGCTGGAATCACAGCATCTGTGTATGTGGTTTTTCGATAAATTTTAAATTGTTGTTTATTATTTATTCTTGTAATTGTTAAATCCAGAAAGTTTAGCGAAAAATTTTCTTCTATTTCTTTTTTAAATTTTATTTTTACATGTACCACATACACAGATGCTGTGATTCCAGCATCATCTAATCATCCGTGGCAGCATAAGTTAGCAGCCTTTCATTGTTATGTACATAGATTATTAACTGTACCACTCACTAGGGAAAATTATAATTCAGAGTTAAATACTATTTATCAGATAGCAACGTCAAATGGCTATACAAAATCAATGGTAGATGGCTTGGTTAAGAGGAAGCAGGCACGGATAGTAAATAGCATGCTTCACGCCGGGTTGCCTTCTCAGTCTACAAACAAATATAGGTGCAGTATTTCATATGTTGGTCGTTTGTCTGATAGAATTTATGACATTTTAAAATCAAACAATGTTAATGTAGCCTTTAAAACTAACAACTCTTTGTACTCTAAACTTTGTAACCACAAAGAGAAGGTGGATAAAGGAACTAAATCGGGTGTATACAAGCTCACTTGTAATGACTGCAGTAAGGTATATATAGGTCAGACCGGGCGCAGTTTTAATACTAGGTTTAAAGAGCATGTATCGGCATATAGGAACGAACATCCTGATAGATCTAATTTTGCCAAGCATCTGTTAGAATTAAATCATTCAATATCAGACTCAGATTCGTATGAAGTGTTGCATTACTGTGATAAGGGGTTTCGTCTCGACGTGTTAGAATGTATGGAGATAATTAGGTACAATAGTATGGGGTCTATTATTAATGAGCAAATAAATTTAGTGTCATCTCCCTTGCTACGGCTTGGGTCTAATTTTAGCAACGATAGTTAGTAAAACATGCCTTGACTAAAAATAAATAAAAATTAAAAAATCAAGGTAGTTTTGTAGCATAGTTAAAATTTATTAATATTTTGCGGGTAGTTTTTTGTTTTGTTTGGCAAATTAAAACAGTGGTGGTGGTTTGTTAGTCTAACAACTGGTAGCATGGTGTACGGTTGTGTCACTCTGAAGATGAGCTCTGGTTGAGTTCGAAACGCGTCAGTGTGTTGTGGTGGTGGTGATAGATGGGTTTGTGTAATTTGTGTGTGTTCTTACAGTGTGGAGGTGGAGGAACTGCATGAACACGCATAATTTGCATAGACTTAGCTATCTTAAGGTCGCGGGTGAGCAAAGAAATCATTTTAGTTCATTGATATGGACCTCCGCAAAGTAACGCCTGATTCAATAAATTATTTGGTATTAACATGTTAATTTTTACCCCGTATGTGGGGTTAGTATTAACATTATACCTTTGGATTCAATTTTTGGTTGGACTGGTGGCTGGACCCTCAGGAATGCAAAAATAAAATGGTTTAAATTGATCCAATACAAATGTAAATTTGTCTGAAGTACAATCGCAAACACCTATAATACCTATGGAAGCGGTTGCTGGTCCTTCACGTGCTCAAACAGATAACTGTTTTATAATCGAATCCGTACGACCTCTCCCAAAAGCTCAGCCAAGGGTTCAATTGAATCTTAGTTGCACCAGAAAATCTGCCATACTCACCGACACACCAGAAAAACAAGCACTAGAAGAGATAGAAAATAGTAGAAATTTAAAAAGAAAAAAACCGCAGAATCAAGACGATGGAAAAAAAAAAAGCAAGATAAAGAAAATAATAAATGAAAGGATAAAGGTAAGGCCAAAGGAAAAGGTCAAGGAAAAACAGCTCAAAAGGGGAAACAAAAGGAAACATCACAAGTGGAAAAGGCAAAGAAAAAGATATTGTATGTAAGAAAGCAGCGACAGTGCAGAAGATGAATATTTCTGTATAATTTGTGGTGTCTCATACGATGAAGACACATCTGGTGCAGACTGGGTGCAGTGCATCTTGTGCAAGCAGTGGGCTCAGTCCGGATGTATCAGAGGCAACACTGTTTCATACATTTGTTTTTGTTTCTATTCATTGATATAACTGAAATATTCTTGTTTAACGGAGTGTTACAACTTTCAAGCATTATGTGAATTATTCTTCCACTAACGGCCTGTTGTTTGATCATTAGTTAAACTAACTAATAGTTAAAATGTATGGCAAAAATAACAATAGTTAACACATTTCAATGGAAATTTGACTATAGTAACTTTAACTACTGATCAAACAACAGGCCCTAGGTGAACATTGTAATTATTGAAAACTTACATTTCCTCATTGTTATTACATTGTAGTAAAAATAACTGTTAATAATAAATCATTCAGATAGTTATTTGTTGAATTTTGTTATATATAGAGAGGTTTTGTTTGGGTTTCTTTCTGTATATACTTATATCGCTGTTACAGGGATAAAGTGCTAGATTATTTAAGTCTTATGTTAATTGTATTGCTTAATAAAAAAAAGTCATTGTAATTTTGCGTTTTCTTTATTTATAGAGGAAAATACTTACAATGTTAATTGTTGCCCCTTTGTTAATTTTTACCTCGGAACCGTTAATTGTAGCCCCGATCTCGGGGTAAGTATTAATTTCTGACTTTCCTAAGTAAAATCGAGTTTTTTAAAAAGGTACCAATTTCAGGTCAAATTAAAACCAACGATATGGTTATTGAATAGTTTGGACATGATTTGACACTAAAATCGTTTCAAAATGTTTAAGCGTTTTGAAGCTACAACTGAAAATATAAATTTTGTTAAGTCGCGCCCCGGTCTCCCCTACCATCCCTCTCGCTCTCGTATTAAATAGTATAAGTTTCAGAGGGCCCGCACGACACGAACGTCGAGTTTCGAGTTTCGTAGTAGCCCTGCAGAAGAAAACTTTTTGGCGGGAGATGACATAGAATTTTGACAGGAGCGTCTCGAAAGGAAAGATTATGGCTTGATAGAAAAATACAATAATTTGTACAAGAAATACTAAAGTGCGTGTGTGGGGTATATGTATGGTGGTATAGAATGGTGGTCAACAAAGTGAGTGTACCTATTTTATTTAATTAGGTAAGTGTTTAGTTAACCGGCTGAGTGTATTTTGTTTCATTGAAGTGTCTAAAATTAAACCGTTTCATGTTTATTCCTCTAAGAGTGCCTTCTGAGCGGGCTATTCGAATAGAAATTGGACATCAATCCATCAATCGAAAAGTGCAATGCATTAGCAAAGGTGTAGGATTAAAAGGGCTATTCAGAGTGATGATTAATGATCGAATTGATTGATCGAATGATTGGTGATCTACGAAAGGTTAAAAAGCTTAAGAGTATTTTTTTGGAAGTAAACGTTTTCGTTGGAGTCAAATGGTTAGTTTACCAGATGACACGCCAAGGGCTAATAGAACAAAATCCAACCGTAATACACCACGTCTACTAGTTAAGACAGTATTATGCTTGCCTAAATCTGAAACAATCGTATACAGATTTTTTGCAATAAATTTGACTGTTTTTAGCATCAAATAAGAAAGAAAATACGACTCTACAATAATTTTCGGTAGAAAGGAAGAAAGTTTGCGACAAATACTCTAAATGCCAGAATGAATGATATTTATTATCGGGTTGATGTGTATAAACTAATTTGGCACCTCTTGCAACATGTTTTGCCAAAAATACGTGTCATCCCGATATAGGTTTTTTGTTTTTTACTTTTCGAAATTGAACTTTTGCATTCGGAAGTGTTTATTTCAAAACATATTTTTCCAAACAGAATATATTACGTTTGCAATCTTTTACGGTTCAAAGTAGCTTCCAGCTACCGTTGTTAATGAAATGAAAACAAAAACGAAAAAAGCAAATTGTAAGTCCAAAAATAGGTCCGTCCTTTCTAACCGCAGCATAAAAACGCTTATTTTTCGTATAATTACGGTCTACAATTACCAAAATACAATAGAGGTGTATTTCTAACCTGCATCACGTTTTACGGAACTATAGAAGCCCCACACAATAGGACCCTTGCTCTAGTAATATCAAATCATTGTTATTTGGATGCATGTGTAAAAAATATACGTCAAGTGCGAGCAGAAGAGGGTCTATATCGACTGATCGAAAATTGTTAGTCAAGTAACTCTTTTTTTCTCTGAATGCATTTATTTTTCAGAGTTGTTATAAAACAAACCTAATCTAACCTAGAGTTCTACAAGATTACCATTTAAAAAAATATGAAAAAAATATGACTAACAATAACTATGACAATCATTACATTATGACTTGTAAAATTATGGCAGTCAAAAGGATCCCGCGAGCAGACTTGTGGACCGGAAGATAAGAATAGTATACTAGTCTAGTAATGTACCTACTTACATAGGTATAATACGGTATTTCTCAACTTCTGAATTCGCCGTATCCTTTAATCCGTATCGTATATTTAATATGGTATATTATTGTAAGAATATATAGGTAGGTTTCATTTTTTCCCCTACCTCACGGGGTAGCAGCCCTGAGTACGTAGGTATTTGATATAAATTTTAGCTTGATGTAAGTACCTCTACGCGTTCCTGAGAAAAAATTTCTTGACAGAAAGTAATCCTTATCATCCCATCATCACAGCCAATATACGTCCCATTGCTGGGCACAGTTGTTTCCACGCGGGGCCAGTGCTGATTGGGAACTCAACACACCATAGAATTGCTTTGCAGATTTGTGAAGTTTTTCCACGATGTTTTTTGAAACGAGGGTTTTTGCCGATTGTGGTGCGGAACTCTAAAAATTACCCCAGTAGCTTAATGGCCGTCT